>OZ010669.1:53366464-54836464 GCA_963932185.1 Troglohyphantes excavatus | reverse complement strand
AATTACTAAGATATTTCTCAATAGCTAATTTTCAATTGTATTGCGATGTCCCCTTTATAAACTTTGGCATAGAATGAAAACCTTTGTATAAAATACATTGTTTTATGTGAGTTAAGGGTTGCTTCTGCCCGATTTTGATCTTTAGAAAGGGAGGTGTGGAATAGAGCAGATGCTTCTCTAACCTTGACTCTGAAAGCTCCATTTTTCTTTCCAAATAAAGGTAACGCAATCAACACCATCAACACATAGAGTAGAATATTAAGCATTTAAAAGCGATACTTAGCAGGGAATTAACTAAGTAAGATATTCGCAAAGTTTTTCTTCGGACAACACCGAACACTTCTGAGAAACGTCTCCATAAATGTGATTTAGTGTTTACGACAACGGTTGTTCGGAATACATGTAACAAACGTCATAAAAATGGTTGCAAACAGAAAATAAAATGAATTATTGCGAAGTATTAAAATAATTTTGGTAGCCTTGATTTGGGGTAAAAATTATTTTAATGGGTTCTGCCATATATATTTACTTTAATTTTTTATTTTTCATTTTTATAAAACACTAGGGGCCCATACTCGCTAATTGTGTTAACGTAGTCTGTACCCATTTTGAAAATAAATGTTCATTCATACTTCAACTTTTTCTTGGTGCCTTGCAAATATCCGACAAGCCCCGCCAACCCAGATCATTTCTACTACACTCGGGGACAACCTAAGTTGAACCTGAAGCAGAAGCTATGATATGTATAAATATTCAATTGCTTTAGGCTCAACTTAGGTTGTCCTCTAGTATAAACGTCTTCCTTTCTCTAACAACACACTGCAGATTCTGTTACTCGCCATTTTGAAAATGCTGCACTATGTCTTAGTCGACAACACAATTACCATAAAAATTAGTGAATCATCTTTGGCTATTGCGTTAGAGTGGCTTCCATGCATTGAGTTTTGGCTTAAGTGGTTAGGACGCCAAATGATGTTTATTATTTTTATCTGGTTTTAAAACTTATTATCGATGGTAATTCGTACTAAAATGAAATTTAAAAACTAATAAATGAAACAAACTTGAAAACTAATAAATATATTTAAAAAAAAAAACGTTATGATCAGATATATGGCTACTGTTCGACAAAAAATGAGAATTTTGGAATGTTTGCTTCTATACGTTTTGCTTGACACAAATTCGAACTCTTGCATTTTTCAACTTTAACTCAAATTTAACATAAAACAATTTCTAATATAAATGTTCCATTATAATAAAAATACCATTATCGTATTCCCTAAATATTTATAAACAAACTCTTTAAATTTCATAATTATCCGATAGTTAATTTTTGAGTAGCGTCTCAAAATATTTAAGAAAAAGAGGGTTACCATTCGCAAACGGGTATATACAGTGTTAATATAATATATACATATTTTTAAACGGATAACGGATATATACAGTGTTTATATATACATATTTTTAAACAGATAACGGATATATTCAGTGTTGATATGCACATATTTTTAAACGGATATATTCATATTTTTTCCTACATTCTTGAGCATTTTGGTGTAGGTTGAGTATGAGACTACTTCATTCCTTCCTTCATCAGTTATCCGAGAGACGCTTGAGAGTAGAAATTACTCAAATGTCATAATTAGTTTACGCCCAAGTGTCTTCCTGTCCGTTCGGCAGAAAGAAACGTTTCTCGTTTTTTGGGGTGGATACGCCTAATATCTCCGGTTTTTCTCCTCAGCGATGCTATCGGAACAAATAATTCAATAATTTGCCGAAAACGTGATCCTCCCTATTCGGGCAAGAAAAAAGTAGCCCTAATTATTTCGCCAAAGAGACTGGCACGCGCGATTGCTTTTGTTTGTTTTCTTACTTCTTTTATCTTGATATAGTGAGAAACACTAACGGTTAGTTAGTTTTGAATTTTCTACAGATATTTTTACAATTAGAAGAGGAAGCAGAAAATGTAAATGTATTTAAGAGACATTCCATTTACAAGTTATAAGTATGGTAGAAAAGTGAATGTAGAAAACAGTTTTAGTCATATTAATTTTTAGTTTGTTTTTCTTTGGATAAGTATCCCTCTCCCCAAGAGTACGTGTTTTTTTTGTTTTGTTTTTTAAACTTTCGGTATTCATAATTGCCCTGTTAAGTTTAATTTTTTATACTTTTATTTAAACTTTTTTCGGATAAACTGTGTTGAGGAATAGTTATTTTATGTCACCTCAATTTATTTTCAAAATACAGCATTAAAAATTTAAATGTTAAATTGAGTTTTTATATAAAACTTACTGGGTGTTAATAAATTAAGGTGTGTAAGCACTTTGGTAGTAAATAAATAACAGTTCTTCGCCAAAGGTGGTACATGCGGTACGATGATGTCACCGTACCGCCTTGATGACGCTACCGAAAGGAAGCGTGGCTTAATGACGCCTTTGTCTCAGTAACCTTATATTCTTACCATTCACACTTGAATTTGTTCTTGAATCTTCTATATAAAAATTTATCAATGATAAAAATAAATATTTCTAGACGTTTTCAAAGGATAAATTTTTACAAATGAATAATAAATTCTGGTATGAATTTATTTTAACTTAATTAAAATTATTCAAACTTTATATAAATAATTAACAGGTAATTAACTGTGTTTACGTACTTTAAAATCAATCCAGCTGAATAAATTTAGTTAATAATAAAATATTTTATCTTTATTAACACTAGGACCCTCCATTAAATTTTAAACATATGTCGTTTTTAATTAAAAAAATCACATTAAGAATACCCCCAAAAATAATCTCAGTGAATTTCGTATAGTGGTATGCTTTTAAATTGTAAAAATTATCAGTTTCAATTTCAACCACACACTTTTGAGCGTTTGGTTCCCCGAATTATCATGCCCCCTGAATCTTTGCATTCACTCTATCCCAGGAAATCAGAGCTTAATCGGGACGTTCAAAAGCATTATTTTTTTAATAGGATAATAGACAAATGAAATTGTTTGTTTGAGTATGTTATTAATTCTTGCGGAGTGGGTAGTTTTAAAAAGCAATTGGATCGGCATTGGAGAATCCTTAGGAGGTGCTAAATAGACTGGACCAACCTTGCTGCTGGGCCTAGAGTCTGTAGTTGGTCGACGTTATTTGTATTTGTATTTGTATTTGAATACATTATCATACATTTTACGCCACTGTCAATGTCTGAAACTTTACAGTTTTAGTTAAAATTGGATATTTTTTTTAAAAGCTTTATAACTGAAAAAGCTACATTTTTTAAATAATAAGTTATAGACTAATAAAATTATACTTGAAGTTGATTCTGAATAAATTGAAAATTAATTTTTAACAATTATACGGAATTTCTACATTTTAATAAAGCAACGAAATTAATAAGAAAAATATTAAAATGGATTTATTCTTAATGCACAGCTGTAAAAAATGTAATAGCGATGTAAAACCTGTTACTTACGGTAAAAAAAAATATTTTTTATAAATATATGTTGGAGGAAAAGAAGCAACACATATTTATCTCGCAATTTCATATATTATATGATAATGTCACATTGACGTTACTTAAATCATGGAGGTCCAAAAAATGTTCATTGTTTATAAATCATAGTAGGACTATGGAAATACTATATATGCAACTACTAGTGTAGTACTTCAATAAGTATATCATAGCAATAAGAACACGCAGCACGATCTCAAGCAAATAAACAATACATTTGAATAAATTTTTCAGGCTTCAAATACACGGGATTAAGTGATAGAGCTTACTTTTTTGACAAGTTAGTCTTTTTATCCAATTAGCTACCTTACGCCCCACCCCTCGTGCGTTGAATTCAAAGAGGGGGGAATCTTTGTTCTTTATCTTAAACAAGGTTCATACTAAGTGAAATTTGTATTTGTTTACTTAGTGTGTGTTTCATTAATCATTGCCCTAAGCATTTTTATCTTGTTTAGCTGCTGACAAAGTAACGGTCTTTCTCGGATGTTAATAAGTATTATAACTGAACGAAAACGTTTAAGCATTTGTCAAAAGATTGAGCATATAACTAATTGGTTCTTGAGTTGTTTATTTTCTTTAAAAAATATATTGTATTGTAAAACATCCAGATCATTTAGAAATATTCATATTAATCTTCGCTTTGTAATGAAAAGTTGGTTTTTTAATGGTAAAACCAAATATAAAAACTAACTAACAGCTAAATATGTATTATAAAATTATTAAAACACTAAAAATTCCTATGTGTATTGCAAAAAATAAAAAAGAATTTTTGTATTCGCAAATAATGAAAAAGATTTTTTGCGCTGCAAGAAATGAAAGAAAATTTGTATTGCAAAAAATAAAATAATAAATTGTATGCAAAAAGACCCTGGAACAATACCTCTTATATTTGAACCATGGTGAGGACAACACCTGAGGTAACACCCATTGCAATTTCAATAGGCGACAGGACATTGGGCCCTCATCTGATTTAACGCATAGAGTAATGATACAAATGGAGGAATAAAAATGCTGATTTCCGTGTGTGCATCATTGAAACCACGTGATATGTGGAAATGCCAATTCATTCATGCGCCAATATAACTTGGCAGGTCTTGGCGACTTTAAGAACTAAACGAAATCAAAGTATTGTAATATGGTTTTGTGTTTAATTTTGTATTTAACTATCGTTTTTTTTAATGAGTGGCACAATTTAAGGGAGTTTAACAGATATATTAAGGATATTTTTCTTACTTTGTAGTTTTGAAATAATTGCATTACGCTTTTATGTAAAAAATTTACCATAAGCGAAGTTCTTTCAATTGTTATTTTGTATACTTCAATAAGAAAATATGAACAATAAAACCTGAGAAATATAAAGAGTTTCGCTTCTTCGAGTATTGAACACAAATAAAATATTTTCGTTCCGTTAATGAAGAGGAAATATTTAGCGCATATTGTTTGAAAATAAGTAAATACATACATATATGTTAAAAAGTAGAATACGGACAGAACTCCTTATCACCAAAAAAGAACAAAGTGCGCCAAATTTGAAACTCCTGCAGATGTCTGAACGCCAAATGTGGCAGCGCTATAACCACGTGATGTGAGTTTTTCTTTTCAATGTTGACACCGCGGCCTTACGAGAGTCTGGTATTGAAAGCGCTCTCTATTTAATATTACAACTCTCTGATTTAACGTGCATCAGTCCCGTATACACACCAGTAAAAGTATTTCAGATGACTGTCTGTTATTTTGCAACGAATCTGACAACCCTCCAATTGCAAGATCTCAACATTTATAATTTTTATTTTCGCGTCTCTCTCAGCCATATTCGAACTCACAACCCTCCGATTGGTAGTCGACGAAAGTACCCCACGGCCACCGGACCCCTCCTTAAGTTATTGAAATAAGTCAAATTGATGACACTTATAGGCTTTTATTTTTTATTTAACTTATTACACTTATATATTTTATTTTAGGTGTTATATTAATATTATCATTAATAATATTATTTTCGCGTACCCAAAACCAGATCCCTACGTACTCTCAGGGATACGCATACCACAGACTGATCTAATAAATGAAGAGGGGGGGGGGGGGAATTTAAGTAAGGCTAAGTATTTTCGCAATTTAATATTATAGTACAACAATTCTTACAGTCAACAATTAGCAAAATCTATTTTGGGTAATAGAATATCCATGATAACATTTCAAATCCCTAATCGTCTTCACTGCTAACCACTATCTCTCATGACCATCTAAACATCCCCCCTTGCAAAGCACCCCGTCTTTCCACCCAAAAGATACCCGGGTATTTCCAGAAGCCAAGAAGCAAACAAGCTGGGATTTTTATTTACCCACTTATTAACCACCGTGTGACATTTATGAGAGGCGTAATTCGAGATTATAGAGTGTTAAATCCGACGGCTCGTCTAATCAGAGAGCGCGTTTAGAGGTGTGCCCTTGTTTACTTTGGGCGACGCGCTGTGCCAATCATGAAATTCATATTGAAGGAAGTAATGGGCATTTTCACAGGCTACTGGGTGATGATCAAGGACTTCCTTGGGCTTGTGCTGCACAAAGGAAGGTGTGTAATTTGGAACACCCAACCGTATATTCTGAATTGACAATAATGGGGATTACGTTTAATATTCGAGTGACCTCACTAAATCAGTGTTTGTCTGTAGTTGAGGGATGGTTCGTGTTCATTCCTTTCATTTTGTTTAGTTAAAAATAAAAACACCAGCGCGTTGTCCGAGAATCCATCTATATAATTGTATACTAATACGAGCTTTGTTATTTAAAAAGGTTCTTTTTAAATTTGTAAGTTATTTTTATGATGCGTAATGTCGTCTTAACTCATGAACAACGTAACTCCCAATCACTGTTTTAGCAGCCGTGGCGAAGCTGCTTGACGACGAAATTCAATCTCGAAAATCACGTGATTCTTTAAGCCAAAAGGTATTCTGACGATCACTTCTTATTTTTAAACAATTCCACTATCTTAAACAAACCCAAACAATTTCTTTGCAATTCTTTTCGAACATGTTCTAATGCAAACTAAAGTTTGTCTAAACGAACGTCAGCGGAACAGGGCGCGGAGCCCCCTATTATCTTATATTATCTAAAAGAACGTCAGTATCTCATAAAAAAAAAAGTTTGAAAGCTATCAAAAACTTACAAATTAAAAACAATTATTATGGCTATAAGTTTAAAACGTGCAAAAATTTATAAATTTTCAAATGTATATTGTTATAAAGCTATAATTAATGAATTGGCGTTTATTGGCAACTAGCAAAAGTACCCGTTCTTCGCACGGAAATAAATAAAATAACGACAAATAACTGAAAATATATACATTTAATCTCCTGCCCGGGATAATCGCATATACCATTTTAGAATTCCTCTTTAAAAAGTGATAAAGCTTTTTTTTTATAATTTTAAATAGTTTTATGTTTAATAAATTAGAAGTTAAAAAAAAGTAAAAATATCTCTATACTACTTGGTTGCTAAAACACCGATAAAAATCGAATAATTTCTAGTTTATCTCTCATAAGGTATGGAATTTTAAAAATTAAACATTCCTGCACAAAAATATTTTTAGAAATTAATATGAATTTCTTTTCGGTATGGGTATACATAGTTACATTAAATACCATAATAAAAAACGACGTTTTTAAAATCCTTATCTCCATGTGGAATAAGTTGATGGGTATAAAAAATATACTATTGTGTAGACGAAAGTCAGACGTTTCGTACATGCCGATTTTTAAGCCATTCCCCTTTTTGCGTTTGTACCAGGTGAAAATAAGTGTACCGCTATCATTAATTCAACGTGGAATTAGCCTATATGGATAAATGACATACCATCGTGTAAAGGAAGGAAGGCCTTTTCAATCATTGTAGGACATTTATTCTCTCCTCCTCTCAACCTTGTACCGAGTAGGGGCCCAATACAGCGCGGTCTGTACATAACCGATTTTTTTTTAACACGGATGCCGCAATTTATTTGTGAAATGACTATAATTATATTTTAGTTTACAGTGCTTACTTTAATCGATGAAATTTTAATTACTGTTGTCATCATTATTGAAAGATAATTTGCATTAAAACAGGTATTTTATATGAATAATTATTTACATAAAGCTATGATTTTTTTTATCTAAGGAAAAAAATATTAAATTAAATAATAAACTAAGCGCTATGATCTTCATTTTTATATTATTTTTAAAAATAATTTCATCAAGGAGGGTTTCATTAAATTGCACTTTTAAAGGAATATCTTCAAGCGTGAATTTTAATTAAACTTCTGAATCAATTTCGATATTGAAATGTTCTGAAGCTGCATGGAAGTGAAAAAAGCCGCAGAAACAAATAACATAATTTTTTAAAGCTGACCAAATTAATAAATTTGATAAAGGACTTAAATGATATAACTGTCAAACATTCCGAATTTCCCTGTTCCCTGTTTCCCTGTATTGCAATTTTGATTTGATTATTTCCAAATGCCCGTTCCAATGTATCGTTTAGCATACATCTTTGCAATATCTTCGACCAACAACTTGTGTATCTAATTAATAGTTTGCATTTTTGTCCTCAATAATGCAGAACATAAGAATGTAAATTACAGCCAGAATAAACCTAAACAGTTTTTGCAAATAAACTGCCTCAAATTCTTTATCAAAGTAAGAATAAAATTAACAGCCCAGCATAAATACTCAACCAAAAATAGTATGTTTTGAAATACTACACAACTTTCTTTTACTACGCCCTACCCATGTTTTAAAGAATTCCCTTGAATAATATTATTACAGAAGAATAACCACCTATTTTAATTTTAAGTTCATTTTTTTTATTTACGGATCAATTTATTAAAAATTCGGTATTTACTCATTTTGTTAAACAATTTTTCCTAAAATTTTGATTTTGTGATACTGTTATTATAGAATTCGCATCGAAAAATACCTGTCATACAAATATTTAGTAAGTTTCCACAGCAAATTACAGCCAAGGCGCACTTCATCCAAAGAATACACTGTTATAACTTGGCGATAGTTTAGCAAACGGTGCAGCATATTATAATCTCACCATGTACTTTCAATAATTTTACATTTAATATTTAATGATCGCCATTCAATGTTTTAAAAGGAAATATTCATTGGCACATTAAATAAAATATTTTCTAAATTATCAGTTGGTATCTGTGAAATTTTATTCTTTAATAACATTAAAAAGTCTAATAGAGTTGAAAATTCACAATGAAACCAAGCTTCGTACATTAAAAAAAATACTTGCATAAAATATTTTTCAAATAAATAAAATGGACGTTCATACACAAATTACTCGCATTTTGGATGAATCGTTCAGAAAGTTCGATCTAAGATAATTAAATATACTTACAATAAACCTGTAAAAAAAAAGAGATAAAACAATTATAACATTTTAATACAATTCTAAACCATTTCTTTAAAATAAAATTCTGGTTGTTTTAATTTTTGAATGGTTCCGTATTGTAGCAAAAAGCCCAATGTATATACATTTTTCAATAATTATTAAATCAAACAAAACCTATGACGTCGTTTTTATATTGCCAATAACGAACAATTTTATTTTAAATTGCAAACGATATTTTCATCCATGTTAAGTCAATGGAATCCATTAAAATAGTTATAACATACGATTGAAACATCGTACAAACTTAAAAATTATCACAAAAAATTTCTAATTTTTCAAGTAAAGTATTCTATAAATTTTATAAAGTTACGTTTTGTAGTTATGGAGTATTCCGTGTAAATATCGGAATTCTAATTGGTTTATAATTTTGTTATATTATATTTTCGCTTTTCTCCGTTGATTTTAACTGATTTTACTGTTGCCACTTCGTGAAACTTTGATGACGTACGCTAAAAAATGTCATAACATTCGAATGGACAATCGTAGAGACTTGAAAATAGTCGCGTTAAAATTCTTATTTTTTGAACTAACTATTCTGTGAATTTCAAAGCTCTGCGTTGTGTAGTTACGGAACGTATAATATACTGACAAACCAACAAACAAACCAACAAACACACATCCGGACAGATTTTGGAGATTTCTGCTTTATATATAAGATACCACTCCATTACAAATTTCCACAAAACTTTTTAAATGTTCTTTACATACAAGACTATGTGCAAATTATATTCATTTCTCAACTAATTCAAATAATTTTAGATTTATAAATTTTAATTAATTTTTTTTAATATTTTTGAACACATTATTCATTGTTGATGCGTGTATACCATGCTTTTAATGTGCATTTTCTCTCAATTAAAACACACATATAAATAACATAGGTATTAAACGAAATTCACAAAGAGCCCTATCACACTTTATTTTGTCTACCTTACCGTCGACACCATTAACTAAGAGCTTTTCATTGAAAGGTGAGGGTGCAAGAGAGATGTGCTATCTGACAAACATCTGTCCTACCAGCATCGCAGTTTCCTTCCCCATTATTCGAGCATTATGCAAGCCCGACTCTACTTCTGGATGCATTTGTACATTTACAAAGTAGTCTACTTTGGACGAATGCCGCCCTCAATTCACAGTTGACACCTACATGCGACTCGCGGTATCGCAATAAAAAATCGCCAATGAAAACAGGATTCTGAAGGATGAACTTTAATGTAGTCCGTGCTTTTTATGTACAGACCTGTAATTGTCCTGGTTCATTGAAAAAAAAATTATTCTTAAAAATGAGTAGTTGAACCTACTCGTTTTTCTTTAAGCACAATTGCATCGTAAACGAGCGATGACGTACTCAAATTTAAGTAACCGTACTGTTTCAAAAACGAGCAGTGTGATTTAATATTGACAATCTCAGTTTCTCTTCAAGCCATCTTAACAAAGCGACCGGACAAACTTAAAATAGGTGTTCAGAAGATGGTTTTCCA
Source organism: Troglohyphantes excavatus (assembly GCA_963932185.1). Lineage (NCBI taxonomy): Eukaryota > Metazoa > Arthropoda > Arachnida > Araneae > Linyphiidae > Troglohyphantes > Troglohyphantes excavatus. The sequence goes on along the minus strand of OZ010669.1, from coordinate 54,826,046 downwards.
GAATTATTTGATGTCGATTGCTTAAATGGAAACTGAGTTATTACAACTCAATTATCTTACTTTCCATTCATTTGACACACCTTCCTTCTTCCATTTATAACTTCTTAACGCCGCCCTTGTAGTTTAACGGATAAGGCAGTGGACTGCGATGCCTAAGGATCTGGGTTCGATTCCTGATAAGTCTTGGTTGTAATTGTCGATATTTATTGAAAGTGATTTATGAAGGCGGCCTATGTAGGCATGCATCTGCTCTTTTTATTACTTTTTACTCGTTATACTCATTTTTGAGTACATGTCTTTTTCAAATTGACACTTATGTATTCCGAGCCATGATATGTGCTGAAAATTGAATATATTTTACTTATTCTCGAGTACCTATTTTTAACAGTATAAAATACGTTGAGTATTAATATTCAGCACAAAAATTATCAATGTTTATTAATCTTATTCTATTAGCTAATTAAATGTACCTTTAATTAAAATTAACAGTACATTTAAATGATAGAAGAAAAATTTCTTTGAAATAACATTACATAATTAATTAAAATAGACACGTTTTGGGTGATAAGTGTGTGCTTTGTTTTCAAAAACGTTTAATTGATTCATAAAAATAAATTTAGTTACAATAAAAGAAAATCGGATGTGGTTGTGAAGGAGCACGACAACTACATCCGATTTCAAGATTTTACACGCATCGGTTCCTGATTTTCTACCAAAACTATATATGTCAATCGGGCTATTTATGGCGGAATTATAGTCGGAATGCACCACCCTAAAAGTAAAAAACGGTGTTTCTATCCTAATTTCCTATGTAGCTTATTTTAAATTCAGCAGACTATAGAAATGTGAATTGGTCACCAACAAAAACCTCGCCAACAGAAGAAAGATACTAACGCTGTTACGTCTAACTCCGTTTACATGAGATTAAAAATGCTGGATTTTGTTCTAAGAGGGGATATTCCCTATCCAATAAGGAAAAAATAATTAAATGGTAGATATAGAACACACACAAGTTACGCATAAACAGACATAAAAAACACATACAGATCGAATGGATAACCGCTTCAAAAGCGCTGGAAGTCGGTTAAAAAGTTAACCTCCAAGTAACGAATCAATCGAATGAATCTTAAATCATTATTTTTCAAATATCTTATTTAAATTCCGAAATTAATTTGTGACTTCCATTTAAACAACAATGAGAAAAGAATATTCGAAAGGGTCGGAATTGAAATCGTGTTCGAATCACTTTCGAATATTTATTTGTACCACGAAATTCCTCTTCTCAAACACACAGAATCCATTACATAAATTACAAAAACTACAATCAAAAGTCGATATCTAATAATTCTAGGAAACGCAAATCAACAAAATGAAAAGAAGCCACATTATATGAAATCAGTTGATCGGATGTAGGATTTCCTTGCCGAGAGTGGCGCTTCTGACTTGTCCCCGTAATTCAGGTCTTAGAGAAACAGTAAACACATAATTATTAGTCTAATTACTGCACCCCACTGATTGTATCTGAAAGTGTAAGAAGGTCGGTCGTCAGACCACCCTGAGAAGGGGGTTGGAAAGAACTACGTTAAATGATTATCATTATTATGACATGGAGATTGCGATCGAAATAAACAAAATTATGCCAACACATGGGAATAGGTAATTGTAAGATAATTCGGTGGCATCGCGACACACTCTCAGAAATAACACTCTTATTTGTAAGCATTCTGCGATCGTCGGGGCTAGTTTCGTCATTTTGAATCACTATACATATATATATATACATATATATATATATATATATATATATATATATATATATATATATATATATATATATATATATATATATATATATATATATATATATATATATATATATATATATATATATATATATATATATATATATATATATATACTCTGCGTAAAGCTATATATATATATATATATATATATATACTCTGCGTAAAGCTATATATATATATATAGCTTTACGCAGAGTGTTGGCCGATTTCTTCACACCGTGATGCCATTTGGGAGTTTTAGTAAGAAATCGTTTCTGTTAATTTAGAGATGAAAGAGGGGTTGGGGTGGTTTTCCAAAATCTCATGTAGACAATAACCTTTCTTTCGTTTTGAATGTTAAGTGTGCACAATTATATTAATTTTATTGCCTTGACAATGATTTCGCCATTTTGATGATATTTTTACATACATGACCGTATTTTAGTTCATTTGTCAATATTTTTATTTATTTGACGATATTTTTATTTATTTGGTGACATTTGTATTCATTTGGCGACATTCTTATTCATTTGGCGACATTTTTATTCATTTGTTGATATTTTTATTCATTTGGCGAAATTTTTATACGTTTGACGATATTTTGGCAGTACAGTGGGATTAGCCAATCAGAATGCACGTTTATCCATCCTCATACCTCATATAAGATATGTTACATTATTGCAATGTTGAAATATTGCATTGTTACAGTATTGCATTATTACAATTGGGTTTTAGTAAGAAGTTAAAGGGGTTAAGCGAGTTAAGGGGGGAGGAAGATAAATTATATTTTGCATCAGAAGAATAAAGAAGAGACATATCTAAATTGAGACAAGGTAGCCATTGATAAGGTTTTAATTTTGATATATTTCCAAGGAATAGAGAGTCACATTTTTAGTACAAAAAAATATTTCATGCATTTGAAAACATTCATTTACTTTTTCAGCTATATTAAAAAAAATCACTATGCTTAAAAAATGCTTTTCTTTTATGTGTAGGATTTGACCATTGGTTTAAATGTGCAATTATACACTACTTGGAAGTTTTGTTGAAAAATTACGAATTCTTTGTAATGTCACTTATGTATTTTGTATGCCGAGCCATATCCAAATTTGCGTCAATAAACTCTATCAACTCAGGCATACATGAATTCTTCAATGCAGGAATTTTCCATTCCTTATCGTCTTGATCCTCCTCGGTAACTTCCGAGATCGTATCTAAACTGAGTATGCTGCCACCAAATTCTGCCTGCTCCGGCTTAAAACTTTCGTCGGGTTGATTTTCCGAATCGGGCATCGCAATGGTTAAATTTTTCAAGGTTTCCACGCTGTTTTTCACCATGTTAGTAAGAAATCGCAACTCATCCAAAAGCAGTTCAGCGGATTGCCGTACTCCGCACGCGTTCTGATCAATTTGTTCTTTCATGGAGGTCATTTTTTCCTGGCAGACCTGCACCGTCATAAGTAAGACCCTAATGTTGTCGTGCTCCAGCTCAAACATGGTCGGGTTTTGATTAAGCAGGTTATCGATTGTAACCCCTGGTCCTTTACGCCCCGTATTTCCCAACTTCCCCATCATGTCTTTTATACCATGGGTGACGCTGTTCAGTTGCTTGTCCAACTGCAAGAACTTCTCATTCCATTCCCGAGTCGTCGTCTGCAGACTCCTGGTGACTTCTTCGGAGTGGCCGGCATTCTTCTGACTCCCGAGCTCCAGCTTCTTGTAGATCTCGTCAAACTGGCCGTCGACGTTGTCCAGAGTCTTCTTGATGTTCGAAACATCGAGGTTGAGTGCCATCAACTGCTCGACGATGCTCTTCAAGTTCGCGTTGCACTCTTTGAACTTGGTGGTTATTGTCCCTTCTGTTTCCTCGTTGAGCACCGCTATGCACTTCATGGCGTCGCGACCCACGTTGCTGAACTGCAGGAAGCTCGTCTGTGTCTGGTGGGTGGCCGTGGAGAATGAGCTCTCGATGGCGTTCTTGAGGTCGTTTTTGTCTTCGCACATTTGCTCGAAAACGTTTTTCAGGTCCAACATGGCTTCGTTTCTCTGCGAAGACATCTGCAACTGGAATTCTTTCAGGAATTCCATCAAGGCTGTTCTTATAACTGTGATGATCGATCTCGGTTGTCCGCGTTCTCCTACAGTATCCTCCTACAACAGAATGGTAAATAAAAAGATAGAAAAAAATCATTTAAAGTTAACTAAGTTTAAGTTTATGGTTGTCTTAACAGTGGATTAGTAACCTGTGTCGAAACCAGAAGTTGTTCTCTGAGGCGGTTTATGTATTTGTTATCGCTAAAGTATAAAATCCGATATTTCATAGAATACCTATTTATTTCATGAAATAACTGATCAAATCAGAAGTGTAAAACTCACTTGTATTCTATGGTTTAACTAGTTATTTCGTAGTATGACGATCTACAGCCCGTAAAAGTGTAAATTAACCGAGAAAATAAAGTTCCGAATTCAAAAGGCTGTAAAGCGAAACCCGCTGGTCAGATATTTTTATAATCAACCCTTCTAGGTTCTCATCTCACAATTAGGAGCAGTCGATTTTGGGATCAGGCAATAGCACATTGTTGTTTAAAAACAGCTGGTATCCCCTTGGATCAATCGTCTGTTGCGCTCCATCCCCATAGACCAAGTTTAAGTTTTGGCACCGGGCAATGGCACATTTTTTTTAAAAACAGCTGGTACCTCCTTGGAACAGTCGTTTAGGGCTTTTCCTTCCCTCTCAGCAGTCTGTTTTGTCATCTCAACTCCCTTTCGGGCAGTAGTTTTGAGAATGTCTCACCATAATATTTTTTTTTCATTGGAATTGAACCTAGGTTAAATTCTAATCAGTAACCTCCACTACAGTATGTCCTACAATTCAGTAAAATTGTATATTTTACACTTTAACTGTCTATCATTAATTAATTCATAGAATAACTAATTAATTCAGAGAATAACTAGTTAGTTCATAGAATAACTAATTAATTCAGAGAATAACTAGTTAGTTCATAGAATAACTAGTTAAAATGTGGATTTACTAACTTATTACACACTTTAACTGACATGATCAATTATTACATAAAATAACTAGGTATTATATGAAATAACTGAATTATACACTTTAACGGTAACATATATAAAAATTTACTTATGTATACGTCTTTTTTGGATGTGAATACGTCTGTAAAATTGGTACGGGGTACCCCTCCGTAAGGAGTCGTATGTACTGTAAAAAAGGTACTGAAAAAAAATGAGTACACCTACTCGTTTTTCTTTGAGTACAATTACATCGCAAACGAGCGATGACGTACTCAAATTTCAGTAACCGTACTTTCTCAAATATGAGTAGTGTGATTTAATATTGCTAATCTCAGCTTCTGTTCAAGCGAACTTAATAAATCCTGGCAAACTTAAATTAGTTGTTCAGAAGATGGTTTTCCACATTATTTGATGTAATAAAATAGAAGCCGAGTTATTACAACTCAATTGTATAATTTCACATTCTTTTGGCACTGTCACCCTGGTAGTTTAACGGATACGGCACTAGACTACTGCGCTGATGATCTGGTTTCGATTCCCGGTAAATCTCGGTTGTAATTGTCGAAATTTATTGAAAGTGATTTATGAAGAAACCTATGTAGGCAATCATTTACTAATTGAGTTATTTTTCAGTATGTCTTTTTCGAAATTGAAACTTATGCATTCGGAGTCACGATAAGCATCGAATGTACTCAAAAATGAGTACATTTTACTTATTTCGGATCAACTATTTTTAACAGTGTACCTTTTCGAGTCCTTCTCGCCTTTTCTTCAGGAGTTCGCGTTCGGTCTGAGTCCAGGTTTCAGTCATGGGGAATACGGGCAGCCTGTCCACGAACTCGCCGTACTTTTCAAGCATCTCTCGCACTCGGTCGGAACTCTCCTTGAAGCCGTCCACCATCGTGTGAAGCCGCCCGTAGCGCTGGTCGTTACGCAGGCACTCCTCCTCCAGGCGCCCCTCGATGTCGGCCTGCAGTCGTTCGTAGAAGGACTCCAGGTCCGCGTGCAGCCGATCCGCGTAGTTCGACTGCTGGTCCAGAATCTGGGCCATCATGTGCTTGATTTCTGGAGGCTCTTCGGATATCTTCTGTCGTAAGGGAAGGAAAGCAAATCAAAACTCATTACACTCCGTTTATAACTTATACCTTATAGACCTTATAGACCTAATAGACCTTATACCTTATAGACCTAATAGACCTTATACCTTATAGACCTAATAGACATATATATATATATATTATATATATATATATATATATATGTCTATTACTAATAGGCATATATATATATATATATATCAAGAAAATAGAAAAGGCATTCGAAAAAATATTAAAAGTTTGCATAAATGATATGTACCTGAAGTTCTGCCACTTTTCTTTGAAGATCTTCCTGAGAATGTGTCCATAGAAATATACGTATCCCCACACTTATCATGAGTCCAAAAATCTGCCAAACATTCAAGCATTAAAAAGCGAATAGTTTTTATGACGCTGTTATGTCAGGTAATGTTATGGGTACTTAAGTTTGAGATCAATGAAATTATTGGCGTATAAATTATTCAAGGGGGAGGAGAATTACAAAATGTTTCCTAATTTACAGTAAGTTCACCACTTGCCTTATTAAGGAAAATAAATTAATTGAAATACCGTTTGGTAGGCAATTCCATTCAATTGAAGGGGCAAGCGAAAGAAGGCAAGAAAAAGTACCGTACCAATGTTCTATTTCAGTTGTTCTAAATCTTTTATCTCTCACGTACCTTTTTATAAAACTTTTTATTTATGAGTACCTTCTGTTCTCATAGCTCTTCTCACCCAACCCTCTATACAAAAAAAAAATGTTTCACTTTTTGTTAGGTAGTAATGCACAACCATAACCGGAACGCCCCACACACCTCGGGGTACGCATACCACAGTTTGAGAACCGTTGTTTTAGATAATACAAATACAAATACAAATATTGACGACCAACAGCATTTTCTAGACCCAACGAGGTTGGTCCATCTAGTATCTCCTAACTATCTAACTTCTTCTTAAAGTCCGTCACTCATGTACATTTAACAATATTCACTGGCAAGTTGTTCCATTTGTCTATTACCCTATTATAGAAATACCGTATATACTCGCGTATAAGCCGAGAAATTTAAGTCAAAATTTTCATCAAAAAGTAGGGGGGTCGGCTTATACGCGGGTCATTAAAATTTCTAATATAATTTGCCAAAAATGGGAAAAGGAGAGAAGTTGAAATTAGCGGATTCTTCTGAAATCGCGCCGACACATTTCCGAGATCGAGAATGTGCGTCACGTGATAACTGGAGACCGTTCTGCGCATCGTGGCGTAATCGTAACGCAAAATTTAACTACTCACATAAATAATCAGTTTAATTTAATAAAAAGTATATATTTTGATAAATATTTAATTGGTTTGAAAGACACCAGAACATCGCGAGTGGTACATACTTTTAAGCCCGATGAATCGTCACGAACTTCGAGGAAGGCCGTTTCTCCAGCCACTTTCTTTAAACTTTTAATTTCTAGGCTTAAATATTTATTTTTCTAATTAAAATTTCACTAATTTGTCGAGGATTTGCCGATTTTAATCGGAATTTTTCATGTACGAAAATACAACTCGGCTTATACGCGAGTTTCCGATTTTGGACAAAAAATCGGCCTAAAATTAGGGGGTCGGCTTATACGAGGATCGGCTTATACGCGAGTATATACGGTAGTGTTTTCTCCCTTCCCAATTAAAATGGGATTTGTTTAATTGACCCATGACCTCTCGTTCTATCACTCACATTAAAATCTAAACCCTCATCTCCATGCCTGATAAATTTGAACAGTTGAATTAAATCTCACCTAACCCTTTTCTCTTCCAGAGTGTACATATTCAAATTTCTTAATATATCTTCATAATTCATGCCTGAAAATCCTTGGACCATTTTAGTAGCCCTGTGCTGAATTTTCTCTAACAATTCAATGTCTTTTTTAAGATACGCGTGATTTGAAGTAGAAGGTAATTACTCTGCTCTGAAACTCAAATTAATCTTTCTTGTTGACATCAATCTCCCCTTCCTTCCGTAAGCCATGATATCCAGTTAAAATAACAAGTTTTATGAAGTTTTCAAAATAGAAGTTTAAACATCGGTACTCAATATCCGGCTAAAGTAAAGAATAAGGTGAAAGTCCGCCAAGACGCCAAAATTAATATCGCCAGATATTAGATATTAAACGTATTTCAGTTCAAATCGGCAACTCTGAGCGCAATACTTGCGTAAAATGTTTTGCACACATGCGCAAATAGTTGCGTAATACATTTTACAGGCATGTGCAAATTCGAATCCAAATAATATTTTTCGCCATTCTGTGATTAGTTATTGTCGCTAATTAGACAATTCGCTATTTCGTATTTACTTATCACTTCGTATATCGTATATTTAGTAATTATTTCGTATAAGTCATAAAACATCACCAAAATAACATCAGAAAACTTTTTCATTACGTGTCTTCAATTGGCATAATCTACAGCAAGTAGCTCCACCCACTTGTTTACGTGCCATCGATATTTTGTTGTTGGAAATGAAAACTCTAGTCATTCCACGCCAAAGCTGTCGATGGAAATTGATTTGGTGGAGTGCCCCCTTGATATTTACTTTTACCCAATATCCACATTAAAAACTACATACTCAATATATTTTTTGCAATTTAGATAAAAAAAATTAGATTTTAGACCAAACTGAAAAATGCTATAATGTGGGGTTAATAAAGTTAAATATTTCTGCTTGACACGTAAATATCAGCGTTTTTGCATAAAACATTTACAAAAAAAAAAAAAATTTTAATGGAAATATTTCAACTAAAATTTAATATTTAACTACATTATCTATATTTAACTATATTATGTAATTTTTAATGGAAATTGCAAAAACCAATGCTCTATTACACATATAAAAAGTTATTAATAATATTTTTTCTAGATCTTATTATACATTTTCTTACCTTTTGCAAAATCTCCCATACAATTATTGAGGTGAAAATACCTGCATAAATTGAATCTAATTAAAAATATGATATATACAACCATTCAAATTTTACAAAACGAAACACAAATTTAATAAAAATGTATTAGCCTTTTATGGTAAAATTAAATTCCAGTATTAGAAAAATATTTTCCTAAAAATTATTTTTTTAAAAATTATTCAAAATTCTCAATTTGTTTCCGACTACAAATGTTTTAAGACTAAATTTTCCAACGCATTTCTTTGGCGCTAATTTTTGGCGGTAGCCAAAATTAATATTACACATATTATAGTTGTTTTCTTTACAAACGTAAGTACAATTTAAATATGTGTGTTTATATTTATTGATTTCTGGTAGTTTAACAGCGCAGAGTTTTTTAAGATTAAAACAAAGTTTTATATTTATATTTGCTAGTAGGCTTCTTCAACAAGCGGTAAAAATGTATGAACACATTTGAAAAAAAGTTAAAGTTACTTGCCAAGAACCAGAAAAACAAAATGCAGATTAGTACAATCTTGATATACAATTTCTGTCTGCATTTTTATGTGCGAAAATCTTTAAAATTTTAATTTTCTACTAATATAGGAAGAGCGGATAAGAGTGGATACTAATATATATGAAGAGTTGATAATAATAGATGAAGCCATACTGTTTTCCGCATTAAAAAATCGAATGCATTAAATTATATGGGTAAAGTAACGCGAATAAATAAAAAATATTTCTCTTAATGTTGCCACCCTGAACTAAAATAATACAAATATAAGCACTGGAGCGAGGACTAAGCGTCGCCGACCAGTTTAATACTTTTTGAGAGAAGGTAGAAAAAATAAGTCCTTCTACATAGGTTTGCGTGGATTTAAAAACGCATCCCTTGTTTTCAAAAATACATTAAATGTTACACATTTAATGCTTTTCCACACTTACTTTCTTACTCACAAGAAGAAAAAAAAAGACGAAAAGCACCGAAAAAAAGTTTTTAACATTTATATGACGTCACGTCAGACCCCCGCATAGCCAAGGACGAATGTTTTCTCAACCTTTCTGCCATGTATCCATCCGCGCGAGTCGCGACATGATGAAGTACATTATCGCCCAATGGGAGTCCTCGCTCCAGTGCTTATAGATATTTTTATATTCTAGCTCAGTGGTTGCCACTAAATGTTTATACTTAATATTTAAATTTCATTAAAGTATGAATTAACAAGGATAGTGAAGACTTATATATATATATATATATATATATATATATATATATATATATATATATATATATATATATATATATATATATATATATATATATATATATATATATATATATATATATATATATATATATAAGGTGTGCTCGTTTTTAGCTTTTTGAAATGGGCAAGGAAAGTATATTTTTGACGTCATATTTGCTCCGCCTTACTATGGGTTTTTGATCATTCTCATTGGCTGTGTGTTCCAAGCATTGCTACTTAGGTTCGATCCCCGGTTGGGTAACAACTGGTGATTTAATTTTCAATTAGCAAAATAATGTAAATATCTGTAAATAATTGTGTTCAGGTAGCTTCACTACTAATCCGTCTTTGTTTTGTTATGTCCTCGTATTTTACTTGATTGAAATTGTAACTCATTTAATATGTCCAATACAAAAGCATTGACATGATGGTTCCGACCCCCATTTTACTCTTTCAAAATTCATGGACATGCTCTCGCTAATATTTTTTTAATACACTTAATTTATTAAGCAGCTCTTTTGCAATTTTTACATACTAAATACAATCCTAAAATATAATTTAAACTCTTAAATTTTAGCAAATTCTAAAAAAAATTAGCGAATATCACTTTTAAATAGTTCACAAAAAAACGAATAGATGGCAGCACGTCACGAACCACTGGTTCAAATTGATTTCGGAATATTTTAATAACTAAACCACTCTGCAAATCGATTCAAATTGTTTTTTGAAGCAAATTTTAACTGTTTTCTTTTAAATAAATTCATGACTAGTTAAAAACAAGAATTCTTGTTAATTAAATTTGCTCTGTAGACTCCTAAAACGACTGTACAAACGAGAGCATTATACACACCCACAGAAGGCGGAGGTAGGCGTCACTATAACGTCAAAAATATACTTTCCCCGCCCTCCGTCAGAAAGGGCGAGAACGAGCATACCTTTTATATATAGTCTCCAATTAGTACTTTTATTCAAAATACCAATTGTAATACATAATTATCATTGCCAAAGGAAGGAATAATTTATCAAGAAACACATTTATATACATTTTTTCCAATTGCTTTTAAAATTCATTCCTTACGTTTTCATGTATTTAGCCAATTTAAAGTGTTCTTAAGACAAAATTTAAAATCTGTATACACCGTAAATGTATACTCTGTTAACATATTATTATAAAGGTGTATACGCTTCTTAATCGACTTAAAAGCGCGCCAACCAATTTCGGAAAGTGCGCCAAAGGTTAGAGAGAGGTTATCAGTTCGACTATTATATATTTTTGTTATGAATGTTCGCGCAAGATTTCTGTTCTAATTCAGATATTTGGACAAAAAACTTTTGTTGGATACTGGATGTTTCACTTGGCCACCTTTTGAAAAATATATCCGGTTATCCGGTATTTAGCTATCTGGAATTTTCAATTAACTGGACCGTTTGAAAATATTGTCCGATTTCAATTTTTTTTAGAAAGAAAAATCCACTTTGGCAAAAACTGCAAAAAATAATTGGTTATCCGCCTTTTATTTATCCGGAAATATAGATTAACAGGACTTTTTTTTAAACATTTTCTCCGATTTCAAAATATTTTCCTTGTTGGATAAAGGTTGTACAACAGTGAAATTTCGTTTACTGGAAATTTCGTTATTAAACTGGATATTCTCAAACTACACTATCCATGGCGTTGAAATAAGAGAGTAAAAACTTGACTTTCCTGGTAAATAATAGCAGGGAATGAAGCCCCTTCCTTGCTAAATTAGAAATTAAAAAGAGAAAAATAATATCTTTTTTTTAAAAGAAAACCAAACTTAAAGAAAAATGCACTAAAAAGTTTATAAAAAAAATTTAACTTTGCGAAAAAGATGAAAAAATTTAATTATTTAATATCAATTTTATATTTATTACAACTGTTTAAAGTTGGTGCCAATTTACAAAAAACGTACCTAAATTTTGAGGCCGATTTCAAAAAAGTTGTACACAACTACTAATACACAAGTGGTGAGCTGAACATTGCACCTTTTGTTTGGAAAATATTTTTTTGTTAACATACAAAAAAAAAACAGATTTACGATATCAATATCTTGAAACTGATTTTGTGTTTGATAGTCTTAAATTTTAGTTTCATTACTGAAGTACTCTACTCAGTATAAATGTTTCAACCAGTTTATTTCAGCATATTTAGTGTACCTTGAATTCGATTCCATAAACAGAGTTGGTAAATGTCTTAAATCCGTGCACAATTTCAAAGTGCCACATTGCATTTGATTTCCAAATTCCAGTAAAAACTAAGTTTAGAGCGTCTAGTTATGTTGCAATTTGACAGGTATTCTATTAGCGACTATGTTTCCAAGCATATCTTTAATGTATATTTCAGTGATTCTCAACCTTTTTTATCTCGCGTACCTTGATAAAACTTTTCATTTAAAAGTACCCCTTTCCCACATCACCCTTCTCACTCATCCACCTACACAAAAAAAAGTGTGGTTTTGTTGGGCAGTAATGGTCTGAAGTTATGTGGCAAATTAATCAAACGACATAAATTCATGACACAAATTTGCAATTGTGATTTTACTTATGTATTACATTTATTATTTTTTATGTTAGGTGTTTTCTGCCATTACCAATATTATTTTCGCGTATTCCCAACCGGACCACCACGTACCACCAGTGGTACGCGAACTAGTTTGAGAACCACTGTACTTTTTGATTAAATTAGGCATGTGTCTCAATTTATTTTTTTAAAAAAACACTGACCATTTAAAGTATTCAAAAGACAAAAACAATTATATAAGTAACAAATACTTTATTAACAATCGACGATTGTTATATTTTGTCTGCATTATAAAATTGTTCCAAGTGTATTTTACAGTGAAGTGCAAGCTACCTATTTCTTCACAAGTACAGTGATAAGTTTCGAGGAGAAAACTTGTCTATACAATACTTTCCCTTAGGTAGGCGTAGAAAAGGCAATTACTGTATATACATGCGTTATGGCAAAAGCAATTCAAAATTATGCTACTCTTTAACATGCCTGTGGGAGCTTGCTAAGATTTACAACTTAAAAATGTCTTATGTACACAATATACACACTAAAATATAAATGTATATACCTTTATACATAATAAATAAGAAAAGTACTATATTACATGAAGTGTCAAAATACGAGTGTAGTTATCTTATTTTACAACCCAATAGTCATAACCAGCTCAATTTGATAATTGAGCTTCAAAGGCACACTTTCCATGCAGTTTATTCTACAAGTAATGCACACATCTAGTTAAGATTAAAATATAGATATTTGGGGGGGGTTTAAGAAAGAGATGACACTCTTTATAGGGAGACGCTAAAGATACTAATTGGTATATAAGATTAAACATCAAAGTCGTATTTCAACAGTCAAAAGCTACCTCATTGTTCAAACAAGCTTATAAATAAAAAATGAAACCTAAATCCCCTCATACAAAATCACACAGAAATTCACACATTCTCCACTGTAAAAACACAGACGTCAACAAATATCGCTAAAACGGGAAAAAATTGGTGAAAACTTAAAAACAAATCACAAAAATGACTTTTAATATTAACAAAGATAGAACCAACATCAAGAAATGAAAGACTATTCTTTCTTCACAGAATGCAACTGCAATTGTCACTAATGTGACAGCAAATGTGATGGCAGTTAACTGAACATTTGAGCAGCACATGTTGACCGATTTCAAATGCAATTTCTTTACAACTGTACATCAGTCTGTTAAACTAGTCCATTAATAAGATACAAATTTTAATTTTAAAAAAATCATTCAAAACAAAATCCATTAATAAGATGAAATTTAAATAAGTTTTGATCAAGATTTTATCACACCTTTAAATGATTACTATTGAAATTAAAATAAATATTGTGAAATTGTAAATTCATATTACCTGATTAGTGCATCTAATAGTTTGTAAACTAAGATCATTCTAACTAGATTTAATAATAGACATAGACAAGAAATACGCCATATCAGACATTCTTCCTATATGTACAGATATTTTATACATGACATCATAATGTATGATACATTTCAAGGTATTGTAATTAAAAATCATATAATGAAAAAAATTAATGGTGAAGAATTAATACATACACCTTTCTTAGGGAAATCGATTCAATGTATTGTGCTGTTTCACATTTTTTAATTATATTATCTATAGTTTAAAATGTTAGGAAAAACTTATTCAAATATGAAAATTATTATTAAAATATGTAATGTTATCTTAATTCATATAACAAATTTATAGTGATTCTAAGTTTTTAGAACTATTATTAAATTAAAAACTGTTACTGCTTGTATGCAGAAATCATAACCCTGTCACTTTTATTAACAAAGGCTTTGTTGTCGAAGACACAAAAACATGTGGGGATACAGTGATTAGATTAAGATGAAGAAATATTTCCTAAAATTATGTTATACTTTACACAAATTTTGTTATAAAATATATACATATTTAAAGATCCCCTCTTATTCCAAGCCACTACAACTGGCAAATAATGGTTAATATTAAATATTTTATTTGGTTATTAAAAACTTAATTAAATTGAAAACAACCAAGAGAATAAACATTTAAACAATGCTGAATTTTTGCATAACGTTTAGAAATTTAGCAATTATACAATTAATGCAATTTAGTCGTATAAAACTCATCTAGATTTAAGAGTTTTAATCATGGTATATTTCTTGTAAAATACTAAAGTAATAGCTCAAATTATCTAATTTAGACAATTGGAAAATATTCTCAAGGAGCTATGAAAATATGGTTTCAAAAAAACTGGAAGAAGGCTCATAGGATGAAAATTATCTACTTCAATAAAAATGAAGCAAGGAAGATTTAATCATGAATTCCTAACATCCAACATTTAAACTTTCATAGCTGTACAATGCTATTTCATCATAAGAAATTTGAATATTTCAATGTAAACATACACATTTATATTCTAAATTAAATTTAAAACTTTATTTGTAGTAAAAACTATTGAGTATTTATCAGAAATATGCAACTACTACTTAATATGTTGAAGAATGTATAATACGAATAGTCAATTAAATAAGCTTTAATAAAAAGTAAATAATTCATTTTTTAAAAAAACTACTTTTTATTTAGATTTTTTTAAAGTAGCAATCAATGTTACTCTTTATGATCAGGTACTAAGATATAACAAATAGATGTTTATACAATCACATTATTATCACTTTTCTATGCAAACAGTGGATTTATTATATCAAATTAAATCATTAAAGCTTTAAAAAGCAAAAGCTTAAAGTTCAATAACATTCGTGTGGTCTTTTTTTAAAATACCCACATGTCATTCATTTCTTTTAAATAAAAAACAACTTTTGCTCACAAGATACAACAGCGATTTTTTAATAATCAAACAAAACAATGAAAAAATACAATGCGAGGTAGTGAAATTATTTAAGAGATTTACACACAAACATCCATTATCAATATTTAAAATCACGAATCATAACATCAATGAATAACATCATTTGCGCAAATTAAACAGGCAAGATTACACACTGATCATTCTAAAACAAAATCTCAAAACACAATTATTCCAGCAATTTGAATTTAACTTTAAAAATAAATACTACTCGATTGGCCTACATCGACCAATTATCCCCGACAGCGTCAGCAAGTCGATTGGCTCATGTCGCTCCGAGTGCCTGCCGCGGAAGATGGCGGTTGAGGGTTTGGAGGCGTCGTTCCACAGATGGTTGCTGTCATTTGTGTGGTCTGTTGGAATTGGTGCACGGAAAGAGCCGTCTCTCGGTCCCAGGGTCTCATTTTGACACGGTAGAACTTCGTACCCTGCGTTACTTTGTAGCGGTTTTCTTTCTGCAAGGTTCACAGTACACGTTTAGAAGGCCAGTCCAAAATTTTACATTTTAACAAGAATTGCTTTTTTGTTGAGTTTTAAAACTATTTTACTTCATAGATATATGGCCCCCACAATAATATAGAAACACTAAAAGTTGGGAATTTCAAGTTTTAAACAAAAACCTTCAGTTGGGAAAATTTATGACTGAAGAAAATTATTATTATTAGCAAATGAAAGCTAGGGAAGATTAGAAATTGCCCAACTTGTAAGATTACATTTAAGTTAGACCTCAGAACGGACACTGCATTGGAACATGTGAACATCAATTCAATGCTTGTGAGATAACTGTTTAATATAAAAGATTAAAAATGCTGATAAGTTGAAACTGGGAATATTCAGCACTGTTGAGTTGGGAATTTCAAATAGTTAAGTTGCGACTTTCGAAATATTAAGTTGGGAACTCTGACTTAACATACAGTTCTATTCATGTTAGCAAACAGACCCCCAATCAATCTGTTAAACATGTTAAAATACAATTTTATGCAAAACAGGAAGAATCCTATAGTTCAATTTAGACTTTGCATCACAAACAATTTTATTTTAGGATTCCGGACAGATTCTTTTCTAAAGATAATAAAATTCTACATCTTTATTGTATGATAGATTCATTCTCAAACGATTTTTTTTAAGTTTTGGTAACCATTTAACTTTCAAAACATGTATCTAAATTAACCACAGTTCAAGACATATATTTATAAATTATCATATTTAAACTCCTAACATTGAACACTTAAAGAAAAATGCTCACATAATAGCATTAAAATGGGATAAAATATTTCAATAACCTAGGAAAGAAGAAACAACATACCACTGAAGTGAAATCACTATTTCGATAAACTGTACAAATTATTTACTCAAACATAAAAATACAATCGATATTTAAAATCGTAAATTGAAATAAAATTATATATTTTTTTTAAATTTATAAAAATGACAGAAACTGCACTATTTACTAAACTAACACAATTTGATAGACTAAATGTTTTTAAAAATATTTATATATATTTTTAAACTAATGTTTAAGTAGCTAATATAATTACTAATGAATATTAAAAACCTGTCAAATATCACTAGGAAGCTGGAGCTTCTTAAGAAAAAATCCCATTGGAAGATTCCCATTCCCAAAGACTTTGGATTCCAAGTAGTCATTGGACGTTTTCCTTTATTAAAAAAGTTCATACGTTCAAAATATGCATAAACTTCAAAGTTTGAAATAAATCCCGGTTCAAAATTAGTTTGCTTCAGAATAACAAGCTATTTGCATTCTTGACATTTAAATTCTTGATTTAAAATTTACACAATAACATTGATAATAAACATATTTAAACTATCTGTTCCATTTATATAAGATACTATATCTTACAGGAGGATAACATATAACCTATGCTCTATTCCACAAATTGCACTTGTAAACTTTGATAAAGGTTTTTCCAGACATTTAGGCAAGAATTAATAATAAATAAACAAACACTGCTTCACTTTTATATTTCAGTAAGGATTAAAGGAATCTCAAGCAGCCATTTAAAACTTTTTTTTTTTTAAATATATGTTAATTTAAAAAACTTACCTTTTTGGTAATACAAAACTCTTTAGTTATTACAATTCCTAAAACCCATGTTTTTGGAGGATCTTCTGTCCCTTCAACAGCTTTCTCTAGAGCTAATAAAAGCAAGAATAATTCAGGACAAGAATAATTTAGTAGATTTAAACTTTAGGAAAAGGTTCAAATTAAAATAAAATTAAATGTAGCTAATTGACTCAATTTATAGTTGAGAATTTTGATTATCGTCCAATAAAAAATTTCATATGGAAATCACTTACGTAGTTTTAAATTCATGGTCTGCAAACTGTCCGAGTGTAGAAAGTGAGCATGCGCTCCAAAATGAAAGACGGCGAAATTCTCATGCCTTTCTTCATATCGAAGTAACACTAAATCTCCATCAGTACATCTGGAAAAAATATAACATAAATAAACAATTAATGGCAATACTTGATGTATTTATTGAAAAGAGGTGAATACTTTTATAAATATACTCACGTAAAAATAGAAATTTTATTTTTGCATTCCAAACAAGGGTAAGTCCATGGTCGATACTAAAATGAAAAATAATTTAGTATATGTCATCTTTAAAGTAAGCAATAAAAAAATACATATTCTTTAGTTTGCAGCACAAATATACATAAAACACATATAAAAATTTACAATTAGGTTTGGGTGAAGATAAAATGTTTGCCATCAAGGTTAATCGCCAGTCCAATACTGGTATTTCCCAATTAATCGATGTTTTCGATTCATCTATATTTATAATAAATCAATACTTTTTATATTGATATTTCTTGTTAAATATACAATAGGGCAGAGGCATTCCCACTGTCCACCTTCCATACTTTGCCTAGAAAAGGAATTTGGTGGCTAACTAAATACCAATGTGCTCTAGAAGAAACGACGTTGTACCATTGTACGACAAAAAAACTTACTACGTCAGTTGTTGCTAAGCAAAAGTTCTGTGTCTGCAACCGTTGTATTACAAAAATATGTGATATTCAGGTAAAAAAAATTAAGTAAATTGCTTATTTTCTAGGTTTGCAAAATAGTTCTTATTTAATAAAATTCATATATTTATTATTTACAAACTAAAAATTGTTGTATGCACCTATAATTGCATCGCCTAAAAATTGTTTTTATAAAAAGAAGACAATATTTATTTCAAAGGAAAAACTTTTAATCTAATTAAACATTTAATATAGAAAGTAAAATTAAAAGTATCAAATATCTTTGTGTTGCCAAATATTTGTTAGGATAAAAAAATGTGTCCACTCCAAATTACACAAAAAAAAAATTTAAACTGTATGCTCTGCTAAAAGTTTTTTCATGGAACAACATCTTCTCTTATAATACAAAAAAACATAATAAAATCAAATTTACGCAATCAGCGCTAAATTGAAAAAAAAATTAAATAAATGAAACGCACCCAGTTCTCTAAAAGCATCTTCCATAATTTCAATATATATTGAAACCTTTCCCACGCCTACTTACAACAAAACAAAATAAAAACTTTAAACAAATTAAAAATTCTATACATAAAAAAAAGATAAAGATAATTTAGATATATTTAATTTCCAGTAATATAAAAGTGCAATATGATTTTTTAATTAAACTACAAAATAAGAAATAAAATGCATGTGTACATTAACTTACATATTCAGGTTGGACTTGCTGGGAAGCTTCTTTGGCTTTATGTTTCTAAAATAAAAAAATAGGAAATAAATAAAAAATATTAATATTACATCAATATTTTAGCACAGCAAACTACTCTACTTTTTAATTTCTATCAAAATGCATATTTTGAATAATAGAATAAACAATTGAGATATATTTTTAACTATGTAATTGTTTTTCCAAACCAGCAGCTAATAACCTGCAGTTTGCAAGAAAGTCAATTCTGTCCTGATATTTAAATATGCTTTCTTGTCAAGGATATTGAGGCTGATAAACTAGAAGCAAGTTAAATTTTACATTCATTATTTAAAGTACAACAGACACGAATATTTTCAAGAATTTGGGATTGTTACCGCCATTAATAATATGAGTTGAAAACAGTAGAATTTTGTTATTAATAAATTTACAAAACAAATACATTAATATCTGGGTTATAAATAGTATTATTCAGCACTTAAATGTTATTAAGCGTTATTAGAAGGTCAGGCTTCGTCAAATTTTCGACTTAGCGGCTAATGACTATATTCAGGTGTTGGAAAACCACTGTTCTACAGGATGAATTAATTTTTTTTAATTGGATGCAATTTGCTGATTATATAAAAATTCATTAGATGGTTGTTTGTATACTCCAATATCACTTTGCACACAGAAACTAGCACCTACAGATCAGACATGGTATATTAACAGTTAGGTAAATTAGAAAATTTTAAGCACCTCTAGGACAGTTTAAGGAAACACATTTTTTATATAAATAGACTTCATAATGCAAAAAACAGTCAAATGTAGAAGAAAATGCTTGGCAATAAAAAAATTGGTGAATAACTTCACTTTATCATACATCTGTCCCACTAATAATAGCTCAAGTGGCCTGGTTTATAGAGCGGTGAGCTCGTAATCAAAAGGATGCAAGTTCGAGCCTTGTCATTCAACTGTATATCATTAAATTTCATATTAAATTTGAAAAGATTTGTGGACAATTAAAATCATATTAAATTTGTTATGGATCAAATATTCTTATATTGATTGTAAAATTTTGGAGACATAATAGGATGTCAGTTCAGGTGTTGTCCCCTTGTCATCTAACCGTGGATCAATATTGAGAAGTCTTTCCATCAGAATAGATATCTAACCGTCAATAATAACTCAATGTGTGGTTCTAATTTCAGCTTCTATTCAACCAATCTATTTCAACAAAATACCAAGCACTAGGAAGAGTTTCTCTTGATTTCATTTCCAAAGCAACTGTCTTCCATTTCGGTTTTATACAGTTTCCGTTGACACTTCTTTGGGGATTTGTCTCAAACTGTACATTTTAATTTTTATAGGATTGGCTCTTAATAGGGTGCATGAGTTGTGTTGTGATAATTTAAAGAATATAAAATGTATACCTTTTTAACGTTTTCGTGTGCTTCTATACGACTCTGAGATAATTGGTGACTTACACTCCTAAAAAGGTTAAAAAAAATTATTCATCCCAAACAAATCTTATATCAAAATACAATAGAAGCTGAATGTAAATTTAAGCTTACATTGCACCTTCTTGTTGGAACAAAGACTCAACAACTCTAGTTTCTTCTGCTCTTTGTGCCTCCATATGAATACTAGGGGGGAAAAAAAAGAGACAACTTTTTAATATGACAAAATAACTCTAGTATTCAATGAAAAGAATTATGAAACTAAATATTTAGAATTAAATTAAGCTTAACAATTTAAAATCAATTAATTTATTCTGGGGAGTGGAGTGTTTGTAAATTAAAATATTTTGCAAATGTAATGAAAATGCTGCACATTTTAGTAAGATTCATAACTAAATCTTAAAGAATTATTAAATAAAAATAGTTATTCAAAAGACATAAAAATTTACATTTCAGATTAAATTGATTACTAAAATTTGAACAATTAAAGATACATGTTTTCTTGCTTTTATTTAAGAAAAAAACCTTAAATATTTTACTTAAGAAATAAATATTAAATACTAACCAAAGAGAACCAGAATGGCTTTGAGTCAAACTGTCCCGTGATGGAAGATATTTTTGTAAGTGAGCTGAAAAAAAATGTGTTTAAATAAATGTTATACACATATAAAAAACCAATTTACAAACTGTATTTATTAAATTGCAGTTTAAACCACTTCGTTTTAATTTTTAGTTTCTTGACAAAAAAATTATTTTTTTAAATAATAAGTATATATTTTAGGGTGAATGCTTTTAAATATGACCATTAGTCACACATTTGGTACTGGTTGGAAATTGGTCTAAACTGGTTCGAAATTGGTGCATTCACTGTACACTGAACTTGAAAACTCAAAACATCTTTGTTGGAAAGACCACTTTGTTACTGATAATTTTATTATTTACTTTATCTATACCACTACTTACACGTGCACACACAAAGTTCTCAATTTTATTATTCTTTTTTACTTTATAAGAATAAACTTACTTTTCTATGTATACAACCATTTTTTTTTTTGGCAAAATAAACATTGCTAAAAGATTGCAGCAGCTATCATCAATTTTATATATCAATAAACAACAAAGGTTAAACCAGGGCCTTGAAATTAGGAGATATAAGTTAGGCGTCATTGGCACCTAGCAATTTTTTTTATTTGCCAAAATTTTGTGCTTTGGCGTAATTTCAAAATAATTTAAATTGCTTACACAGAGCTGACAACTGTTACGATATTTTTGTAATCGTTAAAGCTTCTTTTCCATAAAATTAGAAGCATGTTTCTATTTGTACTCTAAAATATCAGTCTTGCTAACAAAATAACTGAAAATTGAGATATTACGAAAATTAATGTTAGAAGTAAAAAATGACGACTATGTGTAAAAATACGGTTGTCAAACTGAATTTTTTATAAAAAAGTTATGCATCAAAAATGACAACTGGGTGTAAAATTATGGTCGTCAAAGGGAAATATTTAGGTGCAAAATGCGACTAACGACCACTAATTTCGAACCTCCGGTTAATTGGGGGAAAATACACTAAACCTTTAAACAAATTAAAATTTACAATTAAAGACTTTTCTTACATTTAATGTTAAAAAGTTCTCTGTCTAAGATAGTCACTTGGGAACGTAACTCTTCTATCACAACATCTTTTTCTCTTGCTACACTGTTGATTGCCTCATTAAATGACACCTGAAAAATATAAGAAAAGAAATTAAATGAAATATTACCTATGAATATTTAAAGAAAAAATGTCCAAGCTCTCCCATATTCGGAATATATGGTTAATCCATATGCTGTTTAAATTCTTGTCTATTGCAGAATATATTCGCATTAATTATTTTAGCATATATTTATTATGTTTTCTAAAACTTTGAATAAATAACAATTAAAATATAGCAGGCAAAAAAACATTATCACGCCCATACATCCCTTGTACTTGAACTACACTACATTTCAAGTCTTCCATAACTAGAAATTTTGGAATGTAGCAGATAAAATGAAAGAAAGAAATTCTAAACATCAGCGAAATTGTGCTGCTGATTATAATTTATTTGTGTATTCATAAAGTATAATACAAAAAAAATTAAAAAATTTTTAATAAAGATATACCTGGCTCTCAGCAGTAATACGAGATTTTAATTTCTCCAAAGCTTCCTCGTGTTCAGACTGCAAAGATGCAATAGCTTTATTCTTTTCTTGTTCATGTTTCAAAAGTGCTTGTTTCTGCTCTTCTAGCATTTCTTTGCGCAACTTTTCAATTGCTCTTTCTTTTTCCTCTTTTAACTTACGCCGACTTTCAGTCATCTCTTTATGTAGGTCCTCCATTCCAACAAACGCCTTAAAAATACAAAATAATGCACACCTTAAAGTTTGCAAAAGTAATACGAGCTTAAAACTGTAAATGTTGCAAAAAAAAACACTAAAAGGCTAAAATCATCTATTTCATACCATACCCAATATTTTCTTTTAAAAAAAAGCAACAATCATTTTATTTGTCATAATTATTGGTCTGGGTACACACATCAAGGGATGGGATGAATATTTGGTTGATATTCAGTATTTAGACAATTAAGCAGAATAGTCAGTTAGGCTGAGTACTTTTTGATCATTATATGAAAAAAAATCAGATTTGAAAAAGTGTTTGCTTATAATTAGTAAAAAAATCTAGCTGCATTAAGATAAGTTTTTGGGAAATGTATTATATTTTAATCACTTTAAAAAAATATGTAGCTTTTTTAATTTGTGATTAAAATTTAAAATATCTTTAAAAAACATTAACATTTATTATTATTATTATTAGATATAATAGTATTACTATTCGATAGCAAATACTATAATACATATATATTATGATAATTTTACATCCTAAACCTTTACCTCAGGAAATTGGGTTGTTTACTTATTATAAAAATTTTTAAAACATGTTTTTATTTGGCAGCCGAATATTAGGTAATATGGCTATTCGGTCAAATCACTATGAGTCACATCATCAATAGTATACATGTGCTTGCTGCCCAATCATAAATATACTTCTGTTTTAAATATGCTTACAAATAATCAGTTTTTAAAGTATATATGTTGCTAAAGCTTATTAAGTACCACTTCAAAATAGGCTAATACTATACTGCATACCATAAAAATTATTAAATATATGTAACAATTTCGTTTAAATATGTTAGTATGTGCAAACGAAGTTTATTTTAATATTTTCTTTCCATATTCAACTTTGGCAAAATACTGGCAGTACAAGATATTTTTGGGTTGACATAGCCTGTCCTCAATGTGTTAATTATTACTATTTTATTTATCAAAAGCAACAAATTTTTAATTTAGGCAAGTGAAACCAGAGAGTTGTAATATTAAATAAAGAGCGCCTTCAATACCAGACTCTCGTAAGGCCGGTGTTAACATTGAAAAGAAAAACTCACATCACCAAGGTTATAGCGCTGCCACATTTGGCGCTCAGACATCTACAGGAGTTTCAAATTTGGCGCACTTTCTTCTTTTTTGGTGATAAGGAGTTCTGTCCGTATTCTACTTTTTAACATATATGTACGTATTTACTTATTTTCAAACAATATGCGCTAAATATTTCCTCTTCATTAACGGAACGAAAATATTTTATTTGTGTTCAATACTCGAAGAAGCGAAACTCTTTATATTTCTCAGGTTTTATTGTTCATATTTTCTTATTGAAGTATACAAAATAACAATTGAAAGAACTTCGCTTATGGTAAATTTTTTACATAAAAACGTAATGCAATTATTTCAAAACTACAAAGTAAGAAAAATCTCCTTAATATATCTGTTAAACTCCCTTAAATTGTGCCACTCGTTAAAAAAAAACGATATTTAAATACAAAATTAAACACAAAACCATATTACAATACTTCGATCTTGTTTAGTTCTGAAAGTCGCCAAGGCCTGCCAAGTAATATTGGCGTATGAATGAATTGGCATTTCCACATATCACATAGTTTGAATGATGGAAACACGGAAATCAGCATTTTTATTCCTCTATTTGTATCATTACTCTATGAGTGAAACCCTTAAAAATGTAATACTTAATACACTTAAAAAGCAAAATTCTTGCATCTTAAATTGATTGGTAATACGCTCATCATCTTATGTGCTATAATGACCAATGATACTCAGTTCTATAGCATACCACCCAGTAGCAGAAAAATTCTTAACAGTCTGCGACAAGCTTTTAGTGAATAAGATTTGTCTGCAATTTAATTTATTATATATATATCTATAGGTATACTTTTCATGAGCAAGAATTTGATTAAAGAGAGAATCTCAGCAATAGTATTACTTTGTTATTCACGTTTTTTTCTTCTTCATGCGCTGTTTAATCATTGCTAAATTATAAGTACTCATCACTTAAATAATAAAGTACCAATTATTCAAATATGTTACATTTTTATGAACAAACACATACCCATTTATTAAATAGTTTCAGCGTTTTAAACAAAAACTCCTTATAACAATAATATATCAACAATATTTTCTATGAAAAGGACAATACAAATTAAAATTTTATTTAATTGTTAAAATTTATAAATGAAACAAAAAAAAGATTATTTTCCGAATTTCCTTGTAAATTAAAATTGGAATTATAACTTTAAAGTATGGTAACTTAATTAAATTGCAGAGTTCATACTGGAAATAAAAAAGGCAAGAATTCAAAAAGAAAGCGTTTCTTTTTGTTAGTACTTTAATTCGTACAAGTATCAAAATTGCAAAAAGTAACTTCTAAAGCAATTATGGTTTCAGACATTTACTATAAGTTTTATAGCATGCAAGTCTGATAAATTATGCTTTCCTTTTCATTGAAAAATAGACATATTGAATGAAATTGAATTAACTGACTAACTGTAAACTAATGTTCAAACTGTCATTTTACATGCAAAAGAATCATGACATTAAATCAAACATTTTGAGTATAAGTTTATTTTAAAATATTAGAATTCACACAATATCCTCAGAAATATTCAATTATTATAATTTAAAAAAATGGAAGAATTAGCGGAAGTCCGATTTTTGACAAACTTGGCATAACTAAATGATTTGCAATGGTAAAAAAAATAATATAAAAATAAATTAAAACTAAAGAAATGCCTTTCAAAACGAGAAAACTGGCTTTAAACATGTAGTAAAACAAGTTTTCTGTCTTGAAAATCGGAAAAGCCACCCGGCTAAAATGCCGATTTCGGATAAAATCGGCAACTGTGGTTAGCTGATAATAATAAAATTCCTAACAAACTCAATAAAAAATTAAGAAAACCTTGTTAAAGCTAGACAAAATTAATAAATATGCAAAATATATGCATTTTTAGTCACCAAAATCGGAGTAATCACGGCGTCAAATTTCCGATTTTTGACAAACTTGTATCATTGATTTCCTATTGACTATCAAATAGATGAGATAAGAATGATTAAAAAGAAAGAAAGGAGCTATTAAAGTAAAAAATTGAGCTCTAAATCCAAAAGAGAAAAATTTTTTCGCCAAAGTCGCAAATCTGCCGTGGAAGCTGTAGAAAATACCGTTTTCGTTTAGCACTAATTCCCTTCTCAAAGAAAGTTCTGCTAATTATTTTCTAGTAATGTACCTTCTCAAAGAACAGGTACTGAAATGTACTATGGAGTTGACTAAAGAGATTCGACAACAAAGAAAGGTCTGCGGAGATTTGTTCAAACACGTGTAACTTATCGCGCATAATGCAGACATAAATAAAAATTCGTATAGTAGACTTCTGCAAAAATTTGTCTGCAGACCTTTGAAAAAATCTGCGTCGTACGACGCACGTCGCCGCGATTCTGCTTCCGGGGCATACCATAAATGATAAAATGAGAATATATATTATCATCTAGAAATTTAAAGGAACAATCAATGTATATGACAAAAACTAATCTTAATTTTTTTTAATTAACTTTAACTTAATTTTTTTTTTAAATAAAAAACAATAACAGTGAATAATTATGATATCCAACAAAAGAACAACTAAAAGTTTATTCAAGAACAAGAATATTTTTTTGGGGGAAGGAGCCAAGGAGCCCGAGGATTTTATAAAATAAATATAAATACCTCAGCATCAGCTGGTGGTTCTGGACTAGATGACGACCTCTCGATATATGTTGTGCTGACTGCCATCCTGAACCGAGAGCGCAGGGACTCCATCTCATTCTTATGTTTAGAGGCCAGCTTTCCTTCCAGATCTTTCAGAGCACTTTTTCTACTCTTTTCTGCGTCTTCTTTGCACCTAAGCAGGTTCCTAAGGGAATCTTCCGATTCCTAAACAAAAAGAAGGAAGATGATTTAAATATATGGAACAAGTTATCAAAAATTAATAATTAATAAAAATATATTTATATGACACTAGCCTAAAAACGAGTTCTACCCACAGAAAAAAACAATGAATAAAAAGTTTTACGGTTTAACATGTTTACTACAACCAGGGATCAATCAAACTCCTTGTAGTATATTAAGTTCAACTACAACCTAAGAAAGAATTCTGTCATATTTCAACTTCCTGGTGGCATGATAAATCCGAATCTCTGTGTCGATCAATAAGGCTTTTTTAACCCCTTAAAAATATACAATTGGAGAACCAATAGCTTGCATATCTTTTTTTACACAATACAAAATTTTACTTTTATTTAATTACAGAGAAATATTTTAAAATTAATTTTAATGATGAGCATTTTTCCAATGATGTGTGATGTAACATTCTCATAGATTATTTGCAATAAATTTCAAATGGCGAAATTAATTTATAAGAGCACAGGGCTGAAAACAGCCTAAATAAAAATGAATTATGTACAAATTTTAAATCGTATATTAGCAAAAAAGTTATATATATATATATATATATATATATTAGGGATGAACCGGGTAGTGGTTTTGCCGGATACCAGATATCCGGCGCACATTACAAACCGGATATCGGATATCCGAACTGGATTTTGACGGATATCCGGCAGTTTCTTTTTTATGAAAATATCTTCTCATACGCACTAGAAAAAACGGAAATCGGTCAAAAGTTACAAAATATTTTTTTATTCTATAATATTCCCCAATTCCTTACCTTTAAGGTGATACCAAGATTGAATAAACATTCACAAAACTTTTTTATTTACAAAGGGTTAGTCTAGTGGTGCTGCTAGCAATGGGCGTATGTTTTGTACACTTTAAACTCAATATCTGAATAATTTTATTTTTACCATATGCCCTTTCATTCCAAACATGAAAACTCAAGTTTGCTTAAACTTTTGAGAAATGTATTTTTATTTCAACTTTATATTAGTTGTGAGATGTGATGACCCTCCACCATAACGATTCGTTAAAAAAAAATTTAATAGAATTTTAAAGTTAAAAACAAGAAAAATTCATGTGAGAATCTGCACACTGTTAATTGGTACAATTTAATTACATTGGTAAAATTTTCAGGAAAATACTTAAAGCAAAGATAATTGACCGCCACAAAAAAAAATCTTCGATGTTTTATTCATCCGGATATCCGGCTTGTTAAATCGGATATCCGGCTTGGTAAATCGGATATCCGGCATTTTACTTCCGGATATCGGATAGTTAAAAATTAGCCAGATAGGCCGGATACCGGATATCCGTTTCATCCCTTATATATATATATATATATATAAAGTAAAAACAAATTAATTTCTTGGAACATAAAGTGTTATAGGATAAATTCCAGTCGAAAGATTTTGTAATTCATATAAAGAAAATTCCCAGCGAAATGTTCTTAAAACATTTTATAAACTTTATTATATACTAGCAAAAGTACCCGTTCTTCGCATGGAGGTAAATAAAATAACAACACATAACTGAAAATATATACATTTCCTCTCCTCCCTGGGATAATCGCATATACCATTTTATAATTCCTCTTTAAAAATGTCAAAGCTGTTTTTTATAATTTTAAATATTTTTATATTTAATAAATTATAAGTTAAAAAAGTAAAAATATATCTATACTACTTGGTTGCTAACACACCGATAAAAATCCTATAATTTCTAGTTTATCTCTCAAAAGGTATGGAGTTTTAAAAATTAAACATTCCTGCACAAAAATACTTTTAGAAATTAATATGAATTTCCTTTCGGTACGGGTAGTTTGGTACATAGTTGCATGAAATCCCATAATAAAAAATGACATTTGTAAAATCCATAACTCCAAGTGAAATCAGCTGATGGGTATAAATAATATACTATTGTGTACACGAAAGTCAGACGTTTTTTATGTGCCGATTTTTAACCCCCCCCCCCCCCTCTTTTACTATGTCCAAATGCCATGTTTTAAAGATTTTCCATGAATGCTATTATTACAGAAGAATAACAACCAATTTTAATTTTAAGACTATTTTTTTGTTATTTCCGTATGAATGTATTAAAAATTTCGTATTTACTTATTTTGTTAAACCATTTTTCATAAAAAATTTATCTTGTGATTCTATTGTTATTGTATTCGCATCGAAAAATACCTGTTATATAAATATTTAGTAAGTTTCCACAGCAAATTAAAGCCAAGGCGCACTTCATCCAAAGAATAAACTATTATAACTTGGCGATAGTTTAGCAAATGATGCAGCATATTATAAATTCACCATGTACTTTCAATCATTCAGAACATTCATTCAGAACAACAATTCAGAACATTTAATTCTTAATGATCACTATTTAATCTTTTAAAAGGAAATATTCAGTGGCACATTAAATAAAATATTTATTTTTTCAATTATCATTTGGTATATGTGGAATTTTATTCTTTAATAACATTAAAAAGTCATATAGAGTTGAAAATTTACAGTGAAACTAAGCTTCGTACAATTTTTTAAAAAATACTTGCATAAAATATTTTTCAAATTAATAAAATGGACGTTCATACACAAATTAATCACATTTTGGAAGAATTGTTCTAAAAGTTCGATCTAAGATAACTAAATATAGTTACAATTAACCTGTATACAAACAAAACCAAAGATATAATACAATTATAACATTTTAAAACAATTTTAAACCATTTCCCTAAAATAAACTTCTGGTTGTTTTAATTTTTGAATGAATCCGTATTGTAACAAAAAGCCCAATATGCAGACGTTTTTCAATAATTATTAAATCAAACAAAACCTATGACGTCATTTTTATAGTGTCAATAACGAAAATTTTTATTTTAAATTGCATACGATATGTTCATCCATGTCACATTTTCAATGGAATAAATTAAAATAGTTATAATAAACGAATGGAACATCGTACAAACTTAAAAATTATCAAAAAAAATGAATAATTTTTCAAATAAAGTACTCTGTAAATTTCATAAAGCTACGTTGTGTAATTATGGAGTATTTCGTGTAAATATCGACATCCTAATTGATTCATAATTTTGTTACATTATATTTTCGCTTTTATCCGTTGATTTTAACTGATTTTACCATTGACACTTTGTGAAACTTTGATGACGTACGCTAAAAAATGTCATAACATTCGAATGAAACATCGTAGAGACTTGAAAATAGTCGCGTTAAAATTCTTATTTTTTTAACTAACTATTCTGTGAATTTCAAAGTTCTGCGATTTGTAATTACGGAGCCTATAATGTACTGACAAACACACATACGGACAGATTTTGGAGATTTCAGCTTTATATATAAGATATAAACTTTTAAATAACTTTTTTTATTATATAACTTTCAATTCATAGCAGTCTCTATTGTGCCTGTTATATCTAAAAAAAATTAATGTCAAAGTCACTTCAAAGAGTATTGGGACATAATTTTAAATATAAATTCTAAATACTAAATCTATAGAAAAAAGATTATAATTGTTACAATTGTTACTGTGAAAACCAATTATAATCAGACACTAAATTCTGTGTAAAATATATATGTATATGCCAACCTGCTGGTAACGTCTCTTTTCGCGCAAAGTTTCTTCAAGCTTTCTTTGAGCTTCTTTAAGTTCTTTAGAAGATTTTACTGATTCTTGTAATCTAGAAAAATAATTAAAACAATTATATATACTACGAACTTTCAACTGTTTAAAAAAACACCTTTTTTAAAAAAATTCTTACTTGTCTAATTTTTCTTGTAATATCTTTTGATTTAGCTGCTGTTCATCGACCACTGCTTGTTTTCTTTGCAAACTTTTATTGTACTCAGTTTGATTGTCGATCTTCTCTTGTTTCAGTTTTGTCACTTCGCATAATGAATCAGAAAGAGCCTGAGTTATAAGATAAAGACGGATTATTTCAATTGGAATCAAAATGTGTTTAATTAATAAATTGTCCTACCACAACACTAATAAATCCAACTCAAAAGACAATGACAAAACTCGCAAAAAATCTTGATTTTACAAATTGGCTTATAACAAGACTTCAGGTCTTTAACAAACAAGTGATTAAAATCAATCATTTAATGAAATTCGTGGATATACGTTAATTCTTGGGAAAATCTCATGCCTGCTTTAAGAAATATGTTGAAATTAGCTAATGAAGCTACATTGAAATATATCTTACCTGTTGTAATTCAGCTATTCTGCTATCTTTATTTTGAATTGTGTCTGTCATTTGAATTTTAAAAGAATCAAACTCAAGCTCATGCTCCAACATTATCTTCTTAAGAAGCTCTTTTTTATCTTGAAGATCATTAACAAGCTGAAATAAAATGTTTTAAGTGATTAAATGCAAGCATTAGTTGAGATTGTAGCTGAATAATTTAACTAAGTAAAAGCCTACATTATTTCTTAAATGGTACATCATAACCTTTAAAAGCCCTATATATAAATTTCTTTTAAATATTGAAACCAGCAATGTAATCATGAATTGCAGAGGATTCTTTTATATACATAGCAATGCTGGTAACATGTTGAGGAACTTTGAAAATTATAAGGAACACTAGTTACATAACCCTGGCATTGCTAAGGGTAGATCCCGAAATGTTTGTTGTCTCACAGAGATTTTTATTATGTATTCCTGTTAGCACTAATCAGAAGAACTTTCATACAAATGCATTTAACAAAAAAAGAGTTAGCAAACAATGCATAAAAATAGCGGGGAAAACCTGAAATAGTCAATTAAAAAAAAGACCCTAAAAGTGAGGAGAAATTAAAAAGTTTTCAAATTGCCTAGACAAGTCAAAGAAATTATTAAAAGTTTTCAAGGGAGGTGCAGCTAGTTAATTAATCATCATTGGTTAATTTTCTTTCTGTTGTGAAAAAATATATTTGTAAAAAGATCAATTTTACAATTCTTTTATACTTTGTTTGATTATTAATTACAAAACCTTAATTTTTTTTAAGGTTCACTATTAAGGTGTGAAAAATTCCATGTTTTTCATGCAATTCTCAAACCAGAATTTTTTTTAAACCTTCTGTAAAGGTATTTGGCAAACTACTTATCATACAAACTAAGTAATAACTTATATTATGTAACTGCATGCATGTACAATGCATATTGCTAATATCTTAAGCAAGCAACATTTTACCTAATGTATTTTCATGTAGAAAACAATAAAGAATATTTTTATTAATGTTTAATTCTGGAATTGTGTTTTTGCAAATAAACTGTACTGAAAACCAGTAAATATGTTAAAATAATACCTGTTCGTTTTCATGTTTACTCTCTTCGTAACTAGATGAAACTGCTCGCAAGTGCTCTTCATAGTGAGCAATTTGATTCTCAGCATCATTTAGTTTCTGGCTCTCTACTTCCAGCCGATGCCTGTAGGCATTTTCGATTGACACAAAATCGTTTTTAGCCTCAGTTACAGCTTCATCCTGCAAATGGGAAGGAGAATTTCAAATTAAGTTAACATGGATATCATAAATAACACATAACAAAATATATTTCCATTTTTATTTCCCCCCACACATGATTACGGGAGTAATTTTTTATCCAAATATTGATACCAAGTTTTTATAATGATAAATAAATATTTTCAGGTAGATCAAATAAAAGAAGCAGCTTTGATCCGACTGTAAATAAAATCTCAAATATTTAGGAAATATGTTTAAATATTTAACATTTATATATATATATTACAACTAATGAATTGTGATAGAAAATATTATTTTGAAATTATAAATGCATGTATTAGCTTACTATTGTTTGATTTCACTATTTTCTTTATTTATAAATTTTTCATATTCCTTTAACTCTACAGAGCTTGGCACTCCTCAATGCAATAGGAATCGAATTTAGAATGAGACGAATTGGAAAGATTCTTAATGGAATTACATCACTTTCTATTAGGGACTGTCACTTATTACGTCTGAAAGACTCACAAAAACTAACAAATGATCTATTCGACAAGATAATTTCACTCATAAGGAGAAAAGGGTTACCAGAGGTTCAAGTAGTTGTTGGTTTATTTTCTGTAATGTTATTGTACCTATTGGGAAAATAAGATATTTTTTTTTATCTTGAGTGAATAGATTTGTGAAAACTAGACAATAGTTTGCTGCTGTGCAATATGTAAATATATTTGTGTGTTAAGATGCATGTTTCTTATTATACTGTAGTTGAATGTGTACTGGTCCTTGGCAGTGTTTAATGTGTGTGGAAAACCAAAGCGGATCACATTTCATTGCATAATAAGTAATGGCCTCTAACAAAAATACACTAGCCAAGTCTTTATTTTCCCAATTTTGTCCCACCGTCAATTCGATTTGCTTTAGATTGTGCCTCTCGCACAGCGCAAGCATTGAAGTGTTAATATATATATATATATATATATATATATATATATATATATATATATATATATATATATATATATATATATATATATATATATATATATATATATACATACACACAATTTATAAAAGCCTTTTTAAAAATTCCTAAATGCTTTAAATTTAAAAATATTTTAATATAAGAGAATTTTTATAAATTAAAAATGTATATGTTTTGCTGAGAAAACTGGCAATACATAGGCAGATATATATACTATTATCCAATAGAGCATTAAGTACAACTGTTCTTGTTAGACGTTTTTCAAAGAGCGATGTGCCTTGCTTTGTCTACTTTGTGGCCTGAAATATTTGGTGGCAAAAATGTAGTTCTGCATGATTTACCTGTCCTGCAGTCCCAATTATATCTCACTTTAGTGGGGGTAACGAAAGTGCCCTTTTTGATAAATACATCCTGCTCTTTTTAAAAGAAATCTGAACACTATTAAGTACACAAATCTTTATCTACATTACCGTTGTTAATTAAATGCGGAAAATCAAGGAAATTCTACAAAACAAGTCAGAGAAAATATCAGATAAGTACAAAATCAAAGTGCACGTTTTTTACAAATACTTGATGGATGGACAACATAAATTAACACCACATTTTTTAAAATACAATTATAAAAAATTTTAACAGATAATTCTTAAATACCAATCATTATATGTTATTGTTGCATAAAAATTAAATGAATGACACAAAACTAACCTTCTCCATAAGCATCTGCTTGTGCATCAACGCAACACAGGAGTTAATCTTTTCAACGATATCCGAGGCGTCCACCATCCTGTCAGTGAGCTCATCCTTCACAAACTCTTTGAGGTGCGAGAGATCACTCTGAAGTGTCCCTTGGAGCTCCTGGATGAATTTCTGTAAGGTAGATATTTTGGCATGCACCTTCAGTATATTGGAATGGCTAGTCTCCAGTGAGCTCTGAAAGCAGCAATGGTTTTCAACTTCTACACTACTATTACTTTATACTGTCTTCAATCAGAACAGCAAAAAAAATAATTTCAGAGTGCAGCTTATTAATTTATGTGAT
Source organism: Troglohyphantes excavatus (assembly GCA_963932185.1). NCBI lineage: Eukaryota > Metazoa > Arthropoda > Arachnida > Araneae > Linyphiidae > Troglohyphantes > Troglohyphantes excavatus. Next base: position 54,791,608 of record OZ010669.1, on the reverse strand, counting down.
TTTAGAGTCAGTGTGTGCGTATGTTTTAACCACCACCTGATGGATATATTTCTCAGCAATGCTCATAATATAAAAGTTAATAAAAAAATCTATATTTTGAAACATTATTCGAATTAGGGGTACTTTGAAAACATTTCTCATAATTATTTTTTAATTTGTTAAAAAAAAAGAAAAATTGGTAATATAAATTAAACACTCCTGGAGTAAAAATAAACTTAGTTTTAATATTTTGTTCATCCGTCACTGGGTTAATAACGGCAAATTTTAGACTATTGTTTAAAAATAACAAATTTGCTTAAAAAATGATAAATTATATAAAAAATATATATATAATAAAAACTTTAAAAATTAAAAATTAATTAATGAAATACGAAATTCCTGATAAAATTTTAGATGACATTTTATTGCAAATTTAGACAAAAAATATCTGCAATCGAGAATTATTAGGCTACAAAACTTTTAGCATAATTTTTTAACATAAACATTACACAATAAAGAAATTATTTGATAAAAATAAAACAACCATGTAAATATGAAAACAATATAAACAATACACATCTAACAAAAAATAAACTATACTAAAACTGAAGTTTAACTGAAAATGAACCTCGAGCAAATATGAAGTATCTTTTTGAAAAAAAGAATAAATGAAATCATAATGATGTTTCAAATAACACTGAAGGGGAAAATATAAATGAAATAAAAATTTACCTATAAAAGGATGAATAAAAGTCTATAAAATAAAGAGCTAATCCATTACATCAAAAGAGTAGTAGAGAGCAGCAGTACCAAAAGAAAGGTAATAAAAGCGAATTTTCTCACCATACACCAAAGCTAACAGGCTTGATATACGAAAATAAAACAAAATCAGACGCATGCTCCACATTCACCTTCAACGAATCAGCATGCCAAAAAAACGAAGTCTGAACTACAACGACTATGCACTGCTCTACAGCGGAAACAAGGCGACTTACCGAAGTACTAGCCAAAGCGACACTCTTTTCCTCGAGCTGTCTTTGCAATTCAGCAACTACGACATGATGCGACTTCACCATTCTGTGTCCTCGCAACAGGGGAGACGTCGCATTGCTCTCCGAATAAGAGGACGGCATCGAATCATCGATGTAGTACTCTGTGCTTTGGAAATCCATCGAGTCGGATGACTTCAAACGTTCCTGCACGGGAGATATCGCGTCCCCATCACTTCGGGCTCGTGAAACTTTCAAAGAATGACATTTGGGTACTATATTCCCAGTAATGTCCGAAGAACTGGTCGGACGAGTTTGGAGATGGCGTCTCGTCGAGGAACGTTGAGATATCTCGACAGGAGATGTTCCGTAATGCTCAACGGTTTCGAATTCTTCTCCATCCGACACAGAATGCTTCTCTTCCAAAATGGCCTCAGCAGCAAAAGATATGAGCGAAGACGTTCTGGTTCGTCTTGTTTTGTTCTCGATGTCGCTGGTGTTACTCGAGGTGAAGCTTAAGACCTCATTGGGCAAACTGATAAATTCACTGCGGAGGCTGTTAAAATCAGGCGAGCGGGATGCCGCTTTGGACAGGGACACAGTCAGTGCTTTTTCGGAGAGAGACGTTTCACACAAATCGGTACCTTCAAAAATATGACTTACTATTTTGAGGGAGGAGGGAATGTTGCTGCTGAATGCCGAGTCGGATTCGACTTGTGAGATGGAGGGCATGGGGTCTGGTGGGAGGACTTCGCAGAGTTGTGCGAGGTTCGGAAAGAGGGCTTTCATTTGGTCCAAATCTTCTTTCGAAACATCGGGCAAATTCTGGTCGAACGAACGAGGACACTCCACCTGGAATTAATATTAATGTTCCGTATTTATAATATTTTAAACGTTAAGCAATATAACACATTTTCTTCGTAACATAATTTTACTTTTAACTTTATAATTCAATTAAATTAATTACAGTTAAAAATTCAAATGAAAAAAATTCTAACAATTTTTTAGCATACTAGGATGTAAAAAAAATTGTTTGTTTTTTAATATAATCTCATTTTTGATTAAAGTTTTCAAGATTAAGCAAAAGTGAAGGTTTTTTTTTCATCTAACAAATATTGTAGATTTTCGATGGAAAGAAACACCAATAAAATTAAATAACTGATTTTGCTGACATTCAGGCAAACATTTTAAATTAAATAAAATAAACAATAAATGACACAACAAATATTTTTACATACATATCAACTTCTATGTACATTCCTTAATAATAACAAGAATAATGACACCCTTTACATTTGGATGTTTTAAATTCCTGTGTAATTTATCTTGACAATTAAAAAATTATGTTAAAATGAATAGATTTCATTTTGGTTACATGTACAAACGATTAAAATACTGAAACTGATTTAAAGATCATGAAGATGCTAAATATCAATAACTTAACTCCCTTTATCCGTAAAATTATCATCTCTTAAAAACTCACCAAACTCAAAATTATTATACTCACTATAAATCAGTTAATTTTTTCGACATTTAAAACAAAATTGTGTAAAGAGTCAGATGCTAAAAATAGAAGTTATTTACACTAAAGCTAAAGTTATGAAAATTAAGCTGACTAATTAAAGTTTTAAGAAACAGTTTCTACCAATACTCACAGCATAAGGAGGTGGCATATCGTCCATTCCACAAAATAAGTTATCAACCATATTTTTAGACTCGGCCCTATTAAAGTCTTTTCTTAAAGAAACTTCTTTTTCATAGAGCTTGGAAGCCTTGTCTGAAAGCTCTGTAACCCACTACAGAAATAAAAAATAATATATAAATATAGGATTATAATTTTATATACAAATATATAAAATTATTTGTGAAAACACATTGTCACATAAATATCAACAACTGTATAGCAAGTACTAATACTTCTATTAGCTTATTTCTATTTATAAAGACTTTTAATAGATACAGGAAACAAAAAGCTAAACAATTCACAAAAATCAAAGGGATTTTAAAAGAATATGGTTTTAAATAAAAAAAAAATTATCATTAACATACACAAAATGAGATAAAATATGACAGAAAGGGAGTAACAAATAAAATATTCAGAAATTAAAAATTTTACTAAACATACCTTTATGAAATTAGTTGAAAATTCTTTTCTTCTGCATACTTCAGCTAATGTTTTTAGATACCTTTCGGGTGCCAGATGAACTTGGTGAAAGCTCTCAATTTTGTTTATTACAGATTTCACATAATTCTCATAAATTCCTATGTCTCTATGCAACTTAAATATTTCACTTTCCAGCTTGCAAATACGCCTATAAATAAAAAATAAATACTAATATAAAACCAAATTTTTTTTAAATATCTTGATTTTTTTTATGAAAATTTATACTTTCTAAAAAAGCATAGTACTTCCACAAAGTGACTACATGTTTACTTACGGAATAAGACAGTTTATAGCTAAAGATAGCTCAATTTTTGCAGCTTTACATTTGGACAACATATCTCCAATAGGCTTGTAGTTCTTTAACATTAGTTCAAGCTGACTTTGATACCATGTGCAAACATCAGGCAAAACATTTGGATCCCTAGCTTGATTAATCCGATCAGAAGATTCCAAAGTCTGCACAAAAAAAAAAATATTTAACAGAGATAACAGAACATTGTTAATACTAATGCCTCTAAGTCCAAAATATAAAAATATCACATTCCAGTATTTATCACTATTTCATAATATACTGAAGGCAAGCAATACAGAAATAAGAAAAAAAGTTTGGAGTTATTTGAGTTTGAGCCTACAATCTTGATATGACAGTCATAATAAAACCCACAAGTTATCATTTAAAAAAAAAAATGTCTTATATTTAAAATCTTCTATATAGGATCATAATAGACCGAATTTGACAATTTCAACTTTAAATAATAGTCATTTATTTAAATAACTGACTTGAAAAACAAAATAAACTTGTATGATATGTTTAAAATATATATAAAAACATGACCTTGAAAACTGCTTCATTCTAGAATTCAACAAACTTGCCAATAACAATCACTTCCACAGTGTCGTACAAATTATTAAAATATTTCCATTAACCTATACAGGGTGAGTGGCCGATTTCGACCAGAATCCCATGTTAAAATCAATCTAAAAGTTAAATTCATTAAGACATAATCTATTATAGCATAGTAACCTCACTATTCAGCAATTTTTAATGTCATAGTGAAGTGTCAACAGTGAACGTATTTTTAAAGCAATAATTAACTTAAAAGTCATACAGATAGTGTTTTTTAAAACATCATAGTTCAAATTAAACGTTTTAAATCATTTTAACAATACTTACAGTTATCAATTCATTTTGATCTTTGCATAATTTTCCAGTATTCATCAATTTTTAATGTCATAGTGAAGTGTCAACAGTGAACGTATTTTTAAAGCAATAATTAACTTAAAAGTCATACAGATAGTGTTTTTTATAACATCATAGTTCAAATTAAATGTTTTAAATCATTTTAACAATACTTACAGTTATTAATTCATTTTGATCTTTGCATAATTTTCCAGTATTCTCGCTGAAGTGATTCAATGAAGAGAGTCTTTTTTCAATACCTTTGACTTCCCTGTAGTCGGAGCTTTCCGCTTGTTCGATAACTTCCATGAAAGTTGAGTTCAGAAAAACTAGAGAATTTTCATGTAACTATGCGAAGAAAGAAAAATAACAACAACATTAAACACAAAAAGATATGAAAACACTCATATACTCATAGGTATTGCAAGCTGAGTAATAGTTCTAACAAGCTAGTTAAAAGGAAGACAATCCATAATAAATGAAGAAAAATATATAAATTACTGAAGTCTGTGTAATCACTCATAATGAAAATTGTTAAAGTTTTATAAAATAAGCATGGTAATCTTAATTTGGGGAAATGGATGTAAATTATATATTGTGGGAACCATAATGTAAGTTTAAAGGCATTAGTTTAAAAAGTTGAACGCAATTTCGGAAAACTGAACAGCAGCTATCACTGATAAATGTAAATGTCGATATATTAATATATATGAAATATATTTAATAAGTTCAATATATGTATTTTTTTGCTTATCCACTCAACTATACTAATGTAATAAGTTAGAAGTCCCCAATTACAAAAAATCTCAAACTCATTCTTTTTAGCTTATTCGATTTGTCATTAAAAATACACTTTTTTATGACACTAAAAATCAAATCTAATGGTGAGTTATAGTGACATTTATATTAGCCCTAACTCCAGTTCGAGATGTTTTTTTTATAAAAGAAGGCCCTATATGACAAGTAAATACTAAAAAGGCCCCAAATCAATGATGAAATGTACATAGACAAACATGTAAAAGAAAATATAACTATTACCAAAATAAAATTTTAAACATGCAAACTACTACTTTTAGACAATAAAAGCCCTTTAAAATATCAAAACTTTGATGCAGGTGATAAATTTGGTTTTTCTTGTATTTCTGTAAAGTTTGGCTATTTGGAGCTACGACCTTATTTCCTTTGATGGCAGTATAGGGATTTTCCTTTTTTTTAGGGTAAGGTGTGGAACAACAAATTTGAATTATTTTTAAATCACATTTTAAACTTATAACTTTTAATTTACTCAAGGTTAATTAGAAAATTTTCAATACTTTCAGAATTTTAAGGGTATGAGATTAACTTTTAAATATAAGAACTTAACATCTTTTTACGCTAGAACAAACATGAATAAAACTTCAAATTTTGAATATTTGCAAAGATTTTTGCATAAGTCTTAAAAATACTAAAACATACATTATCCAATGAATGTTGGCATTTCTCCACCAGAGACACCAAAACATGTTGCGGCTAAAATAAAAAAAAAAAATTGTTTAAAATAAAATTTGCTTAAGAATAAAATCAAGCAATATTTTAAACTTAAAATACGACAGCATAAATACCTCAGAACAAAACCAAGTCAATAACGTGTGCTCTTTTTCCAAGTCCTCTTTGGAGCATTCACTTTCATTAAGAACAAGTAATTTTGTCAAAACGGGGACTTTGGAGAGAAGAGCGATATCCTCAGGAAACCTAAATATACAGAAAAATTAAAAGCAGGCATAATTTTTAAAAACTAAAACTTTTTACTTAGATTCGTCACTAAAATTCTAACATTTAGAAATGAATCACAACAAACTTTTGTTACAAAATCTTTTACTATCATAAATTTAGGTGGCAACAAAGATATATAATAAATGCATCATAATTGAAAAAAGTATTTAATTACAATAAAAAAAATATATAAGGATGACAAATAATTTTTATAAAATTTATCAATTTTAAGATGTTGACAGCTAAATTTGCTTCTTTGATAGTGCCAAACATCTGCAAAATCTCAACTTAGTGCTGAATGTTTGTTACTTAAGCTTTACCTATATTTATTCTTCACCAAATTTATAAATCTCATTAAGAAGACCACAGATATCCATTAACAATGAGGCTACCTAACAATAACTGCAAGGTCAGTTAAATCAAAAAGTATGCAATATTCCTGAAGCTATAACCAGAACTTTTTAAGATTTTGTTTCTTTATTAATCTTTATGTTCATTAAGCTTTTGAAATAAAAACATATACATTTAATATTCAAATAAAGATATTTTGCAGTGGCAGCTCGTGCACTACAGCAAGTACAGCCAGGCTGCACCTAATTTTATTAGTGTATTTTAAAACTAAAATTATATATTTTACTAATTTTCTTAAATGAAGATTAGAATTGGAAATGAAGATGAAATTTCAACTACAGTCAAACCTCGGTATAACGAACCCGGTATATAACGATCCCTCGGTTGTAACGAACTTTTCAATTGGTCCCAACCGAACTCCTATGTCACTAATGTATTTTCAAATGCTTATAACGATCTTCAAAAGTAAGGAATTCGGATGTAGCGAACTAAAATTCACACTTTTCCAGTTTAGTTTCAGGTTTTTCCCAAAAATGTTACTCGCCCCGACCACATTCCTACCCTTTGTTCCTTTGAAGAAGCCAGGTTCCTCAAAGGTGACAATAGAATTCCCTGCTCAGCTCCTCCCCTTCCCCCATTCAACTGGTTTAGCATACATTCCTTGCCTATTCCTTTCATTTCTATTGCTGAAGATTATCGTTTAACTGGTGGACTTCGCGTAGGTTTAAAATCGCTCCTGTTTGCTAATGCCTTTTCCATTGAGGATAAAGCGAAAATTATTAAGAGAATAGAAAACGGTGATTATCGTTTATCTACAGATATTGCATACGAAGGGGGTGTTAGTTCAGGTTCTTCAATTTCTGATGCTAAGGGTAAGGCAGCTGGGAACATTTTGCATAATTTCTTTGCAACAGAAACTAAGGATAAGAATGTAATGGACTCTTTTGATGCTTTCAACAAAAAATCAAAACTTCTTTTCATACTTTAGATAAATAAATTTGGTACAGATGTAGTATAGGACATTTGGCGCACGAGTTTTTTTTGGCGTGTTTTATTGGGGCGATAAATTTATAGTATGGCAATCCCACCTGACATTTTTGGTTTATTCCGATTCTTGTAGCTTTCAATCTGGCAACCCTATGACGTCATAGCGTTGTTTAACGGCAATTTTTCGTTGCCAAAAAAAAAATATAGCCAAATGTCCTATACTACATCTGTTCCATAAATTTAAGTAGTAAAAATAATTTAATTGTTTTTTAAGAAGAAATATTTCTTTTACTTTATTATTGCCCATTACTAATTGCAATTCAGTGTTCAGTGTAAGTAATTTGTTTCGCACAAAACGTGTTTAAGGACTTTAGGAAGTTTTTATATCGTCAATATCTGAAAATTCGGATATAGTGAACCCTCGGCTATAGCGAACTTCTGAACCAGTCCGTTGAGGGTTCGTTATAACGGGGTTTGACTGTATAAGTAAAAAAAATCTCCGATAAATAGCAAACCTGTTTCCGTAATGCACAAATTCTGGAGAGGAAAAAACTCCATTCAATAAAAATTGCAGCCAAAAAGCGAAGTTCGAAATCGGCTGCACCGTTGCCATGGCAACCTTATGTAGTGTGACTTCCCCAACACGCTAAAATGGAGGATGCGACGACATAAACGCAGCGCAAAAGGATTTTTTCAAATCTGCTGTACTTGGGATTTCTTGAGTGAATCGGCGGGACGGGGGGGAAACGACAATTTCTAAGAATCTCTCCAAACGGAAATAGTTTTCGATAAGTTTTTCACGTGTTGTTGTTTGTTTAAGTTGTTGAAAGTTGTTTCTTTACTTAAATTAATATTAAAATTGACCGATTCGCAAGTTTGAAAGGAGGATTGATTTAATTTTCAAAAAATAAGTGAGTGTTTTCTATTTTTTTCACATGTTATCTTTCATAAAAGTTGAAAGGAAACTTTGGTTTGAGTAAGAAATTTTAAAGAATGTCCGTGCAAGTATGGTTATGGAAAGTGGCGGGGGGGAGTCACATGATTTCGGCTGCACTAACATTTTCAACCACGGGCCGCCACTGATATTTTGATATACTTTTACTGACTTTAACAAACTGCAAAAAATCTCACATGCATCCTATGAGCTACATAACAAGCAATAATACACATAAAATAACTAGGAGATTAGGTTTAAACCTATAAATTTTTCCACAACTTTCGAAATTTCACAAAAATGCACATAAAAAAGATATGTGGCTTAAATAAAAGAAAAAGGACTTTAAAAAGTGTTTTAAAAGTTTTCAAATACATTAGTTTATGAAACACAATTATAAAAATTCCAATATTGAAAATAGAGTTAAAAAATAATTAAAATACAAAAAAAAATTCATGTATTTTTTCACTTACATTTTGATGGTGTCTTGATAATAGTAACGATTCGCTAAAAAGTTGTCAAACAATTCATCTAAATGGTGTTTCCTCTTTATGACACAGCTAAAATGACATAAAAGGTAATAGATTAAAATACTTTTAAATAAAAGGGAATAACTAAAATACATATGGAAAGACTTAAAATTTTGATTAAAATCACTTTAAGAATATTCTGAAAGTTAAAATCTAATAACATTCATAGTCAACATATCACTAATAAAATACTAAAATAATTTTTTGCATGTTATAAATTTTTAAGATTATCATTAATAGCATTTTGACATTTATTTTTATTAATAAAATTAAAAACATGCACTAGATTCCATTGGTTTTTTAGGTTTAAAAAGTAGGAAATTTTTTTCTAAAAGTAAGAAACAAAGAGAAACGTCCATTTCAAGTGTAAAATGATTTGCCAACTTTATTTAAATTTAAAATAAACATTCCAGAGACAGAATAAAGTACTCACCGTACAGAGAATTAAAATTTAGGTATATTTTTATAAATTGACATTGACATAAAAAAAGATGTAAAATGTATAATATTATTTTTTTACTTATTCCTAATTTTAAAAAGTATTTTTTCCTTTTTTCTTAAAGTCAGTTTTATTTTTTAAAAAAAATTCTTCCTAAGTTTTTAAATTAGCAAGTGACTTTTCCCCTTGCAATCACTCAAAAGGCAAGTACAGTTGTTTTAAATGGATACATTGCATGTTTAAAAAAATTAAAAAGGATAATTTATTTTTAATTAATATTTCCAGTTCATTGATTTTTACAAATAATTGAATGTTGGATAACTGAAAATGAATTACATTATTTTAATAAAAATAAAAACAAACGCTAACCAACAATAAAAAGATTTTTGAAATCGGAGAAAATGTTTTCGTTTTGTTATTTATATCCGGATAAATAAAAAAAATGCTGGATAACCATTTTTTTTTAAATTTGCCAAAGGGGATTTGTCTTGTATAATTTTAGTTTTCAAAATCAGGCATTTTTTCTAATGGATTGAAAAATTGAGAATTCCAGATAGTTAATTCAGATAACCAGATATTTCATACAAAAGGCTCCCAAGTAAAACATTTCCTATACAACTAAAAAAAATTATCCAAATATCTGTATTAGAACTGAAATTATGTGTGTACATGAAAAATATATATAAAGGCCCAATTGATAACCGGTCTCTTGTTATTCATTGGGTTATGTTACAAATTCGGAATAAAATCATTATTAAATTAAACAAAAACATATTTTGTTGTAAATGTAGGGTTTTTCCTACTTTCCTACTAAAAAGTAGGAATAATAGAAAAAGTAAGACTTCTGGGACCTCTGCAGTGCATTGTATGAAGCAGTGTTCACTCTAGGCCTTTTTTGAAGGGTTGTCCGCCCTGCCCTTTTTTCTTCTTGATAGCGCCCTCATGTTCCTTTTTTTAAAAATGCTGCCCTCTTTTGCTAAAATTCCGCCCCTCTTGCCGTTTTCAGTCAAGCACAAGGGCCTTTGCTTCCCTAGATGTCTTTAAAAAAGGCATCAATTAAAAAAAAATGTGTGCGTAAATTGGAATTAAGTGAATTATGACAGTAGAAAAACAAACTCCTTTTAACTACGCGGGTTGTACAATAGCGATGATTCCATGGTTATTTCGAGCACGGTACATTCCACGAATCCAATTGGTTGCCTGTACCAGCATATGAAATGCTATGGTTTTTTTAAAGTGAAGTTGGCTTTGTGTGTGGTTATAATATTAGGCGTTTTTATTACCAAAGTTTAGATTTAAGTAGCCTTTTCATCAGTTTTGTAAGGAGTCTGATTAGGGCTACTTATAGATTTGGCTTTTAGCAAAAACATTAATTTTTAAGTGTCAAATTTTGGATTTTGAGTAGTATCTTCAAAGAGAGATATCAATTTTGAACGGGCCTTTCTTTCAAAATAAGCCCTGAATCGTCACCAATAGCCCAATATGCAGCTCTAGCGTGATACCAATCAACAAATCGTAACTTTTTTTATTTGGTCACGGGTCCGATATATCAACGGTTGGCCACGCCCATCTCAAACTTTTTTTTTTTTAAAGTGCCCTTTTAAAAACAAGACGTGCCTTTTCAAAAACGGGTTGCCCTTTTACAGCTAACAGCGCCCTGCCCTTTTTTATTTCTAGAGTGAACACTGTATGAAAACTATAAAATAATAATTAAAAAATAATTAAAATTAAATTATAATTAAAAGATAAGTTAACATAATTTACTCTTTAGCATCCTCCAGATTGGCTATGACAGCTGCCCATCCTTGTTGCTGCAGATGCTGCTGATGAACAAGATCAGAACACTCTTTTTTACCCTTGGAAGAAAGTTCAGCAAGTTGCTGTGCAAAAATAAAAGCATTTAACAAACAAATACACCAACAAGAATAATAAGTCAGAAACAAATAAACACATGAATACAAGAAAACTTCATATGGCAAAACAGTTTTTTTCACATTTGAATACTTAAATATTACATTTTATATATAAAAATTACCTGTGCAAGTGAGCGTCTAACAGTTATGGATGTAATACTGGGTTTCATGTTGGCACAGTCTTTAACCTTAATTTCTATTGTCAAATCTGGAAAACAAGCAGAATTAGTGGTTTTGTCATGCTTAAAAACATAACACAATAATTTAGGTATATTCCTGTAGCTAGATTTAAAGTTTAAAGCAAAATGCGTCAACCATCTAAAAATTGATAGAATAAATCAAAGAACAAACATTAACAGATAATCAGCCTGTTTGACAAAAACCTGTTTGTGAAAAAAAAAGCCCACAAAAATTTCTATGATTATTGTCCAATTTACAGGTAATCCTGGAGATCATCTATGATTATGAATATGGTTGGTAAGTTAATTAGGAAAACTTTAATTATCACACTAGTCATGCAAACTAATTCCAACCATTAAACTTAAGGTAGTCTCTACTTTTACAAACATAACTGCACATTAGGAATATGAATATCAAACAAAAATTACTAGCATAAAACTAAACAAAGATACACAATTTGAAATATTTCTAAATTATAGAAGCTAGATATAACATGAAAAATATAATCAGTGTGCAAATCTTAAAGAGTTCAATTTTATAAATTATGGAAGCTTTTTGAAATCCAGAAATGTGTTTTAAAATCAATCGCAAACTTATGCAGAAGGACTATTTTTTCTACCTTGGCTCAAAAAGCTGTAAAGTGGTCGCACGCTTAGATTCATCACTCCAGTATCTATTATTATTTCAGCTCAGTGATACTACTTACCAATTGATGTTCTATCACTGTATGGTAGGCCAATCTCCTTTCTACTGAAGAGAAATATGGGATTAGTGTCAGTTCCAGCACCAGAATAGTTTCCAACTATGTTTTCTGACTTTAACTCTTCCCCTCCACTACACAGAAGAACTTGGTCTTCCACAGCGATATGGACCAATTGATAGATCTCATTCTTCAGTTCTAGGACTCTGAAATAAAAATGACAGCTCAATATTACAATACAGTTTAACTTGGATGAAAAGATTGATTTTTAAAATGCCCAATTAGATTTTACAATCAGAACCCCTGGTAGTGATTAAGGATGGCCAGCACGAGCACGTGTCACTTCCACTTTTTGTGAAATTTAACACATTTCTATAGAAGTTGTAAAAATATTTAGTCTTTGACACCTTACTTTTAGCTCTTACTCTCTCACTTTTGACACTTCAAATACCAGATTTCTCTCTCTAAGGCTCGAGTAATTACTTTAGCCCGACAGTTAAATTATCCGCATAGCACACACAACATCCCGGGTTTGATTCCAGGGAACTGTAAAATTCACACTGCATTGGTGACTTTTGGACTACTGTTCCCTCAAACAATTGCTTGTGGCGCCATCTCGATTGAACCACCACAACTTCATTTGAGACATGCAAAATCTCAACCACTGCCACATGATAACACTTCACAGGTATCAATTATTTGTTCCTATGTCGGATTCACTGAGAGAGGGGTACTGTGGTGGTCACTTCAAATACCCTATACTTTCTTTCAAGCTCGAGTTATTACTTTAGCATGACAGTTAAAGTATCAGCGTAATACATAAATGGTCCCAAGATCAATTCTGGGTGTCTGCAAAAACTCAATGTCAGAAATGGATTATTCATATTATCCATGTTATCGCACATGAAAGTTATAAGACTAAAAGTTTGTGTCTAAACCAAAAGGCACAATGCTGAAAACTAGCTTATTTTATTCAAGTAGCCGTCTTGCACGTGTGTGTGTGCAATTACACCAAAACTCACTGGAGACTCACGTCACATGCAGAAATTATAATTTCAGTTGATGATTTTCAATAATTACTCTCAAACTTTTCAATAATTTTGTCAGTAAGATAGTGATATTTTCAGGGCATAAATGGAGACATGCTTCTAATATTATGCAAGAGGAGCTTTAACGATTATAAAAATATTGTGATAGTTGGCAGCTCTTCTTAAAGCAATTTGATTTTTAAAATACACCTAAGCAGAACATTTTGGCAACTAAAAAATTTGCTAGGTGCCAAAGATAATGAACTTTTATCTATCTCTTAATTTCGAACCCTGGTCACATGTAAAAACTGTGTAGGGCTGTGCTCCGACCCCTGCTTACGGAATTTTTCCCCTTATACGATATAATAAATATTCAGAAAAGCTAAACAAGCATTTTTATTAAAATTGGACAGGGAAAATTTTTAAAAGATAATTACTTTTTCACCGCCAGGTTCATATCGAAGTTGAGGGTTGTGCCAGTAGGCACAATAAATACGTACAGCATCTTGTGTCGTCCAAAGTGGCCTTAGTGGAGGTAAACAAACAAAATCTAAAATTTTAACGTGACACACAGTTAAAACATGATAAAATATTTATACATAATTGTAAAATACAATTATTTTTACTTTTTTATCAGGAATTAAATATCAAAAGTTAAAGAACAATGTAATGGGTGATACTGTGAAATTAATTTAAGCTTTACACAAATTCATAATAATTCTATTTAAATTTTGATATCTAAAGCAGCAGTATCCAAAAGGTGATTCACAGACCCCCGGGTCGATGTTAGGGGTCCATGGGATCACAAAGAAAAAATAATTAAAATGCATTAAAAAATAGTTTACAGGATTAAATATATTTTTAAAGTTGCCAGACCAATTGAATTTTGGTTAATTATCTAAAGAGACCAAAAACAAGTGGGGGAGGAAGCTTTAGGGCTATTCTGCACGTGAGTGAGCTTCTCGGTGATTCAAGAAGTCATACCATGTGGTACAAATTCCTGAATCACCAAGAAGCACGCATGTGTTTTATTCATTCATGTAGAATGGGCCTTAAGGTATTCATCCCTTTTAGCAGAACTTGTGGACGCAAACCAGCCATTTCTACGTACCATTATATGAAAAGAAATATCATAACTGACTATATATTCATGCGGATTTAAGAATGAAAATATCAAGCTTGTAGTTAACTTGAACGAAATTATTGACCAAAAAGAAAGATTTTTCTTCTTAAATGCAGTTCAAAAACTTGTGCAATAACTAACTTAAGTGGTTATTACGATGTTTTTATGAGTTTAAATTATTGTTATGGGTACAAATAACTAGTATGTGACAACATAATTAAATTTTTGATTACAGTGTTATCTTTTAGCCATGTATTTCTTGGGTAAACCTGTGTAACATTAAAAAAAATTATAAAATTCAGAATATTTTTTAAAAAGGGGTCCTTGGTCCTATTTTAGTTTTAGCTTAAATTATAGCGTCCATGGCTTAATGCTAATTGAGACCCACTAATCTAAAATGATAAAGAAACCATACGACTAAATATTGAGCACAGGGCCTGGCTATTACTTAATTTATCAATTACTAATTGAAAATAAGTTAGATACTTGTGTACATATAATAAAACATTGTAATATATGTATTTAAATACCAAAAAACCTTTATATGCATTACAATTTAATCATTATAATTTTTATAAAATAAAACGTAGCTATACTACAATTTGAAGTGTATATTGTAAACAAACATTGTATTAAACCGTTTTAGTTTAACTAAAACATATAGCTTAATCAAATTATCATACACTAGATATAAAAAAAAAATATTGACAAATAGACTGCAAAATATCAAATAAAAAATGGTAAGACAACAATTTTCATAAACAATCTACAATTATGCAATCTATCAACATGACTTGAAATATTCCAGGTGCAACTAAAACGCTATATATGGTACATACCTTTTTCGTTCAATGACTAACATTTATGTTATTGGCATTTTGAAAATTTAATTTGAAATATTGTTTTTATTTTTAAACCAAAATCCAGAAAAAAAATCGCTGAAAAATCACAAACGCGCCACACAAAGAAACTTTATGTACAAATTTTGTTGAAAACACTCAGAAAGAAAACAATTTTGTAATTTTTTCGAAAAAGACGTCTCTTATTAAACAAATTGTTTTGTTCTTTAATCAGAAGGACAATTCAAGGTTGTTGTTTTTTTTTTGCTTATTCAGGTGAATAATACTAAACAAAGCCAACGATTCGGGGATTTCCGCAGTTCAAAGACCCATATTACACAATTCCTTTACGTAATAACATTAGTTTTAATACATACCTTTGCCTTACTCGATTCTACAAATTCTTCATGTTTACGTTCACCGTTCGTTCTTCCAAACCCAGATGATAATCCAAATATTAAGGGTTAGTCATAACGCAAAACTTCGATTCATTGTTCGAATGATCATTCCTCAAGTAAATTCAGAGGACGTGCAGTGAAATAAGAATAGCAGATCTCAAATGATAAACATTGCGTGATTAGAAATTAAACAGATAATTGATAAGTGCTGCGAATTAACGTAATTGAGGTGCAAGAGATTCCAGCAGCAAGCGCGTAATCAAATCGAGTTGTTTTGTAAACAGACGCAGCGCAGTGCCCACATTTCGCTATTGAACAGCTGACGCCATTTTATGTTTACCTTCAACTTGGTCCCGTGTTGGCTGTTGTTATGGGTCGGAGGACGAATGGGAGAAAGGTTTGACTTCTCCGCATTTTTTTTCTTTTTCACTCGATGGCGCTATTTTCGAACTGCGCTGAAGGTTCATTAATGTGTATCCGGAAATTTTGTAATATCATTTAGAATACTTATAAAAAATGATGCAGCAAAGCACGTACGGTGAGTGGATAGAGGCAGTAGCGTACGCAGAAAATATATTTGGAGGTGTTACGGGCGGGGGAAGGTTTGGGTCATTACATCCTCACTCACCTTTATTAGTATAAATTGAAAAAAAATATCAAATATATGTAATGTACCCACGTTTATTTCCTGGTCCTTTCTTACATCTCTTCTCTTTTTCAATTTTCACATTACTACATAGATTTTAACATTTCATCAATTCCACGCATTTGTACATACTATTATTTTAAGTTATGTCTTCAAACTCCGGTTTCATGTCCATATATGGTCATTAGAGTCCATGAGAATCAAAACTTTCTTTCACGATGGCAACCTCTCTTTGGTATGACTATGACTTATTGCAGCATTCCTAAACTAAACAATGATGTAGGACGTGTCTCTGCGTCCTCCGTTTTTTAGCCGGTATCCCCAAGAGAAACAGAATAAATTAATTTGTAAACTAATAATACGGAAACAAGATTATTACAGAAGTCTTTATACATAGTCTACATAGATTTTAACATTTCATCAATTCCACGCATTTGTACATACTATTATTTTAAGTTATGTCTTCAAACTCCGGTTTCATGTCCATATATGGTCATTAGAGTCCATGAGAATCAAAACTTTCTTTCACGATGGCAACCTCTCTTTGGTATGACTATGACTTATTGCAGCATTCCTAAACTAAACAATGATGTAGGACGTGTCTCTGCGTCCTCCGTTTTTTAGCCGGTATCCCCAAGAGAAACAGAATAAATTAATTTGTAAACTAATAATACGGAAACAAGATTATTACAGAAGTCTTTAGCAGAGGCCCGAAGTGTCAGACGGAACAACTTATTGTTAATCTCCGTTACTGTTGGCGAGAGTTTTTGTTGGGGACCAATCCCTATTTCTATAATGTACTAAGGTCAAGGCCGCACAGTCGCAGAGCCCGGTGAGAAATTAGTTGCCGGGCCCCATTTTATTCTCCGTGCAAACTCATACGAATAAGTTTGAATAAAAATTACTATGAAACTAAAGTTTGTCACGTTATTGAAAGACCAATCGGGATTTTTTTTATCAACTACAATAAATGTTTGATGCAACTACATTTCATTGAAAGTTTTTTGGGGAACTCAACATCAAATTACGTAAAAGTTTGCATTATTTTGTGCCTTTTATTATTTTTATTTATCAAACGAGATCAAAATTATGTCAGTCGTACTATTTGTCACGAAGTGATAGTGTCAGAATCAATCTCTAAGGTACAAGAGACACAAGCAGCCGCTTGGGGCGCCAGGCCAAGAAGGACGCCAAATGTTTGGCGAAAAATTTAAAATAATTTGAGTTAGAAATTTATTGTACATTCTCCAAACTTTATGTTTTTAATTAAATTATTTATTACAATTAAATTACTTTGAGATTCATTTATTAATATTTTTTACCTGTTTATTACTTTATAAAGGTTATATATAGCTTGGATTGTATTATTTGTAAACTGAACTGATCCTGCAGAGCAATGATTTCCCCCAAAATTTCGCATCTTTAGTGAAAACCATATAAGTACATGACGAAGTTAGAAAATTCAAATATTACAAAAATACGACACAAATTGCAAAATCGGCATAATGATTTATAAATAAGGGCGGCAAAATCGTATTAGCTTGTGTTACAAAAATTCCTTGAACCGTCCCTGCTAAAAACGTATAATGTGGTGTTTCTATCCTGACACAGCTGATTTTATAAGTATTCCATATCAAAATTAAAAACATAAGAAATTCATTTTATCTGTAACCTTCTCTTTTTGTGTATTCTTCTCTGATAAGTGCGGGAATTCTCTAGAAGTACGGGTCCATGTGCGGTGGCATGCTTCGCACACCCCTAAGGTCGGCGCTGACTAAAGATATTTCACGTAAAACACTTCTGGTTGTGTTTCAACAAAGCCGCGCCTGATTTTTTGAAAAATATTTTTTTTTGCCCAGATACCAGATAGGACAAATGGATATTTAATCACAACAACAATATTACGAAGTTTCCAGAATTTCATTTATATATTTTTTTTATAATAAATATTGTATCTGCGCATTCTATATTTATTTTAAACTGGGTTGGGTTTTATAATTTGAAATATTTTACAGATAACATTTTAACTACTTAATTACAAATTTAGAGTTCTATATATATATATATATTTTTTTTTAAATCACGTTCTTTTATCCCCTGGGGTTATTGAATTTATGGTCACTCAGAAACTTGAATATAGCGTCAAAAATCTTAAATCCGGCACTACTTTTGTTTGCAGATTTCTGTTACTTTACAAACGTAACGAAAATTATTTTTATTACAAAGTTTTCTTCAGAGATCCAAAATGAAAATAGCATGGTAATTTTGAGTTCGTTTCTTAATATGAAAATAATGCATATAGTGAAGATTCGTCTATGTGCTGCGAAACTGGTTCCGAATTTTTTTATTAAATATCATATATAAATTTGTATAAGAAATTCCTTCACATCTAGAGAATTATGACAGATCATAAATGCCTAAAATAAGTCTTCGCGCAGCTCTTACTACGACAAACCAAAGAATAACTATTCAGAGGGGACAAATACTTTTCTATGGTCAAATATAGGATGGTGATGGATCTGGAAAAGATAACTGAATCTCGATGTTAACCTTTTCGCGGGGGCTCCGTAACAGAAAAGTTGCACTGGTTGTGTGCCAATTCTTAAGCGCGCGGCGGGGAGGGGGGGGGGGGGGGGGATTTCACTTTGGGAGGCAGGAAAAAAGAGTTATCAAAACTTTGTTGAAGGATGACCTGCATTCCATCTAGAGCGTGTAACTGTCTGACGGAGGGATCGTTAACAATCCTATCTCAAAGCACGCAGATTTGGGGAAGGGCCATTCACACAGGTGTCAAAATACCGAAACCTAAGACATTCTGTATAAACCTTTAGCTAAACGTCACCTGTCCGAACTGGTGTAATTACCTGCTGTGCAGCAAACAACATACTTCAGAGCACATGCGTTTTAAAAATTCTTCCCTCCATACCATAGTTCAAAAGTGTTGCAAGCTCACCACTAGATCTCTATGGCACACATGTTGTTCCAGCCTACACATAAAGGCTAAAAAAAACTTTGTGCAAAAAATTATTTGTTTGCCAATTCATACTAAATTAATTGACTTAATTTAACAAAATTTATCGACGTTTTTCCCTTTTAGAAAATATTTAGGACACGAATAAAAAAAATGGACGTCAAATCCATGTGAGTAGTGGGGCTTTTCTTAGCACTGGTGGGGAAAATGCCCCACCAGTGCTATGTTAAAATATGCCCTGTAACCATTTCTAGGTTTATATTTTTGTTCTTTTTAGAGAACAGCTTCAAATTAAATAAAGAATCACGAGGCTTTCGAATGTCTTTATTTATTCAGCACTAAATTATACCATACTTTTCATCTTACACGGAGAAATATATTCACATTTGACGCAGATTAAAAAATATATGTATGTACACCGATGAAATTTACAATTTCAAATGGGGAAAACATGTTCACCCATGAAAATGGGAATAAATAATATTCTTTAATATACATTAAAAAAAGTACCATAATAATAAGAACTCATTGAATAAAAGGAGATACATTTCTTTAACAAACACTTTTACTGTTCACTTCCACACACACACACGACTTTCATATACAGGACGTCTCGTAAAGACAGCATAAACTCTGCAGAGCGAGAATCCTAGCAAAAGCCCATTCTACACGGACGAGATAAACGCGAGCAAACTTTTAAAGATGGCTCTGCGATTGGTGGATACAGACCACGTGGTTTTTATTCTCCAATCAGAGGGCCGTATCCAAAAGTTCGCTCGTGTTTATCTCATCTGTGTAGAATGGGACAAAGACCCATTCTACATGAACGACCAAAATGCGCGAGAGCTTATCTGTGATTCGATAATTCGTACCACGTGGTAGGAATTCTCGAATTACTGAGAAGCTCGAACGCGTTTTACTGGTTCGTGTAGAATGTGACTAAAAGTACGAAGACAAATTACCAAAAAATAACCTGTAGAACCCATAGCTTTAGAGAAAAAAAATGAAACGAAAAAGTGTGATGTTGCATCCTGTGCAATGGAATAAACACATTTTTATTTATTTTTAATTACTATTCTCATCCATTGTACATTTTCTTGTCTGCAATAAAACTCTTTTCCCGTACACAGATGACACTACAATTTTTTCGCTTGTATTTTTCTTGAAAACTATGGGTCGAACAGGCAAGGTTAATCAGTAAATTTTATTCAGCAAATTTTATCAGTAAATACACTCCGATCGAAGATTCTCGCTCTACAAAGTTTATGTGGTTTTTATGAAGCGCCCTAATAAGTACTACATTTTTAACTTACCAAATTTGTACAAAAATTCAATAAAGTGATAAGCTTTTAAACGCCCGTGATATCAAAAATTTCCAATGGTATTTCCTATATTCAAATGAAACACCAAACATATCGTAAATAAACTATTTTGATTACAAGGGAAAACATACACATTCCAAACTCTGAGATGATAATAATTAGCAATAAATATTTTCTTGAAAGAAACTTTCATAAAATGCTTAGCAAATAAATTGCTTTAAAATTCAACAGGGTGAATCAATTCCATTCAACAGTAACTAAATTTCTTAGCAATAATGTCAACCTCTTAAAATCTGAGAAAAATCAACTGAAATTATCTTAACCGCAACATTTACAGCTAAGCACCCACAAAATATTTTTCCTGCAATCAATACAAAGAGTATTTGTCCATTGAGTTTCCTAAGAAATTATTACACTACATGACATCGAATACACATTCATTTTTGTCGAATATTCGTATACTTTGGAATCTACAACTTACAGATTCGCTTTTATTATACGACAAATGTTGTAAATAACATTTTTAATTAAAATTACTCATGTACATTTACGATAGATTTATATCAAGACATGTTTCTTTTTTGCTGACAAATCCCACTTTGACCAATAAGGAGAGGTTTATAATTGAATCGGTTATTTTGAAAAGGAATCAACTCCACTTTTTCAGGAGAAACAAAAAACATAATTTCGTCCTTTTTTTATAAAAAAAAAATATTCAAATGATTTTTATTAAGCTTAATTTAATTAACTTAATTTTTATAAAACTTTTTTGAAATTGTCACGAATCCGAAATTTTTATGCAATCTTCTTGTCTTGAAGAGATGACCCGTTTTCAAAATGAACATAGGTTTTTCAAGATAAACTACAATATTTTTTTAATTAACAATGTTTATTTTTACAAATGTAATGTTTAAGAGACTTGCAGAAACAACGTCTGAACATAAACAGGAAAAGAGAGGAATTTATATGACAAAAGAAAAAATTCTGAAACTGGTTCTTCCGTAGACGTAGTGGTCCAACCGTAAATTATCCGATTGATAAAAATTCTTCTGAAGATCCGAAATGTATTAATGTAATTTTTTTATATCCATAATTACTTTTTCGTTTATTGGAATTTTTCCTTGATAGGCGGGATTGGTTGATGGGTTTGGGATGAATAGTGACATATCTCCAGATATTTTATTTAATAGGCAAGGCCGTTTTCTACAATTTTGACTAGTTCTCAAATGGAACCAAAGTGTGGAAAAGTTATAAGAATGTAAAACCGATAAAAATCTTATTTTGAAGAAAAAAAAATGGAGTTGACCCTTTTTCAAAATGACCGATTCTATTGACTGAGAAAATACAAAATTTATAAAAATTCAGATCTTCACACTGAATTGTAATCATCATGAGATCAAAATATTTACTATAACATCTATGTGATTAAACTAATAAAAATTGCCTATAAAAGCATAGCGTATGTGTCCTTAATGGGTGATTTTCCTTAACAGTGCACAATCTAAGGCTAAAATTCACAGGAGCGTTTTTCACCGTTGGAAATGTTTTGCGAGTAAAGCGCATCGTGTAAACACTTTTAAGTCGTTGAAGAAACTATCCGAAAGATGTGACCTTGATTAGGTACTCCCTCCCTAGGCTTTCAAGAAGAATTATGTTCAGATATATAAGCACTTGTAGTTTTTTAGTATCGGAAACAACTTTCTGTCATTGAATAACTCTTAAATGTGCACTTGCCATAATACCTACCATTTGCCTAGTTAATCTATCTTATTGCTTTGATAAAAAAAATTGAATGATTATTTTTTAAACTTTAAATTTTAATAATTATTGGTACAAAAAGGTTAAAATTCTACTTTTATGAAGGAATGTCAATTTAAACTAATTGCAACAACTTGGTGAAGAAACTCGAGACAAAATTTTATTACTGGCTTTAGTGGTGTTAGGAAAGAGAGAAAAGAAACCAAATCGGGAGCTGCATTTTTAGACACATATATCGGAAACAAACCATCGTTGAAGATAAAGAAAGACTCTCAACCTCAAAAAAAAATATCAGAGGCAGTATCAAATGAGCTAGGCAGCATTCGTCTATGGCTGGTTTTATGTGTTCAAGAGGTAAACAAGATGTGATCTACAGTTTAACATGGATTCAGTTTGGTTTGGTTTTGTTAATTAACGTCGCACTAGAGCTGCACTAACATGGATTCAGAATCACAACCATGTTTACAAAGAAACAGGTCCCTTAGATACTGTTTGAATGTAGATACTGTTTGAATCAATAACAGAATATAAGCCCTAAAAGGGTAGTGGACCTTCCAACATTCAAGCAAAATTCAAATTGTTAAGATTGTTTTCACCTAATGAGAAATGAAATTATTATTCTAAAACATACAAATTTTTTAAAGGAGCATTAAAACCTTGTAAATATTTTTCACAAAGAGCTTTTTAAAATGACACCTTAGATCAAATATTTTTTTTTTAATATTTAGAGTAACTTTGCATAATAAAAAATTGCTTTCATTGCTGGGAAAATGAGATATCACAAAATATTAAGTTTATGAGCACAATTCAGTGGACATGAATGCTCTTACAAATACCATACTAAGCATTTCAATAAAAATGAATTCACTAAATGTTTGCGACAATTTTTTTTTTAATTAATTAATTTTTTTTATTTTTTTATTTTTAATCTGTGCTTTTAGAGAGGAAGGTGTCAATATCCTATAAGGACAGTTTAAGATTTTACCACTAATTTAAGAATGCATTAAAATGAACAACAAAATGTATCTTTCATTGAAAACTTTCATTACATCTATTTAGGGTACCGTGTTTCAGTCCACAACCATACTGATTATGTTCGCTATTGATATTTCTATGATCTCTATATTTTTTTTAAAGCATAAAAATTTACATGGTTGAAAATAAATATCATAAACATGAAGAATACAAATACTACGCTGAAATAAATGAAAGATTATAGTATAATATATTTTCAAAAACCCAAAACAAAGTTTCATGAAAATCTATTCAGTCATTTTTATCTTAAAAGCATATAAAGATAAATAAAACCATTAATGTTAAATAATATTTTTATCTACAAAATTTTTAGCCCTTTCCTAAAATGCTTATTCATTTATTTTATTAGTGCAAAGCCCTTGACTAAAAATCATATATGTAAATCTAAAAATACATGCTTATGACTATTAGATTAGTTAATTATCAAAATATTTTACTCAATATTCAGTAAAAAAAACAGCTATAAATAAAAATGAACAAAGTGTATGAAATCACTTCACAAAAAGAATAAAAATAAAGAAAATATAAAAAAAAAATTATATATAATTCAAAATATTCAATTGTTTGTTTTTTTAAATATTAGTATAAAATTATAAACTTTTGCTTTTCATACGTAACCTTGTTACATTTTTACAATGATAAAAATTTCTAACAAAACCAAATTATTTACTTGTATCAAGGCCTATTCTAATTGTTAGTAGCAATATGTTCTTTGCAAAGTTGGAAAAAAAAATTGACAACCACAAATTTGAAAATATCAATCCCAAACATACTGTAGTTAAGAAATTGAAAAGGTATTTAGAAAACACATCAAAAGAAACTTCATTCAGTTATGTTAATTGACTGCAAAGATTTTGTTTTTACTCAATTAACAACCATAGTTTACTTTTTAGTGCACTTCATAAAATAAGGTGTTAGTAAAACATATTTTTAAAATATATATTACTTTTAACTTTTCAAGCTTACAAACCACCTTTAAAAATAAAAGTTTTAACATCCCAAAGGCCCATTTCGTTAAGAAGTACACTAAAATCAGACATTTTTGTCCTGACTGGCGAATATGACAGAGTTTTTTTTCTATTTGAACTCAAATCATTGCCATTCAAAAGGATGAACATATTTTTTTAACTAACTTGGCCATCTTTTCTAACTTTTCAGTATTTTTTCCCCTCAAATATTTAAATTAAAATGCAAACTAAATGTGATGCAAGAAGGGTGCCAGAAAAGTATTCGATTGAAGCGAAGCCAGCAGATCACGCATATCTGTTGCAATTCCTATTCATTTAAGGGTAATTCTAAAATAAAAACATGTGGGAGGGAACTTCAGCACAAAATCTTGCATGTTTTGTAAAAAGTGTAAGAACACTATTACTATAATGAGATATCAGGTATGCATCTATACTCGGGTATATTAGGAATTTTACTGAACTACAAGGCAAGTCGTAAATGTTTATTAGAATAGGCCTTGATCTGTACTGCCTACAAATATTTTATGTTATGTCAAATATTATGTTATCACATTAACATGTTTACCAAATAATAGTAGAATTAAACCTAAATCTACTTTTGTACTAGGTTATTACAAACATAGATGATAATAAATTAATCATAGTATACAAGTTATCCTGTTAACAGTAATAATGTAAAGCCTAAAATTATAAGTTGTAAACAGAACTATTTTAACAGCTGTATAAAAACAGGTACAGATAAAATATAACATTTGGGTTAAATTGTCATTTTAAGGCTACCTTGACACATAATTATCAAAGCTGCATTACATACATAAAATATATACTAATATTTGTAACCTTAAACGAATTGAGCAATCATATAGGACAAGTGACTAGTAGCCAAGAAAAAAATACAAAACCACTTTAAGTTGCATTGGGGTCTTTGAGTATCAGCTATTATACAACTTTTGCTTATTTAATAAATAGTATATTATTAGCTGCTATAGCCCTACATATAAGGGCTCTTGGGAATCTAAGCATGAATTTAAAAAAAAAAATTATTATGTAAGTATGCACTGCTTGGAAAATACCGGAAAATTGTAGGCAATAAATGAGTTTAGTAATGCATATGATCTGAAGTTTGCAAGGTGAAACCCCACAATTCCAAACAATACTTTAAATAGATTTTGAAATATTATTAATAGCTTGTATGTGTACTCTAGTGTAATGTTAATCACAGTCAAATTGAATAGGCAACTGAAGACAGGTTGGTTATTACGTTAAGGTCCTAAAACTACAGAAGCCTGGTGTAAAGAAGCTACTGACTTTTAAAAGAAAATAAATAAAAATATATATATACAAAATATTAAAACTAATCATGTGCACATTTAAGTGAAAGCTTTCATTAAAAAATATCGGCCCAGTAAAAATCCAGAATTTTTGCCAGATAGAAATTGCTTTTGATATAACATTAAAACAAAATACTTTGAAAACTTCTCAAATATTTTAACTGCAAATCAATGAATTCCTTTGCATTCAGTAATACTTTTTTAAAGGAAAACTTAAATATTAGTCTTAATTTCTTAAGTTTATTTATTATTTTACCCCTTTACAAGATAAAATTTTTGCATGAAGCCATATTCTTCTAGAACAAAACAATTCCAATTCTATTCATAGAAATATAATCATTTCTTTTCTCATTTTTAAATAGAGATCTTCACTTAACGTAACTTGAACTACAATGAAAGATTTTTTTTTCATATATTATAAAGTAAAATTTATGTTACAATTAAAGCAAGAAGAAATACTATAGTCAATGTTCATATAAAGCAATACACATTTATAATTTTATTAAAATTACATTGAAAAATATAGGTAGCCATTCTAAAAATTGCCTCAGGTAATACTAACAGCATTAAAAAAAATATGTTCTTTAAAATAAAATAATGTTAAGTAAACGTGACTAGGTTAAAAGTGATAAGCCATATCACAGTTTTATAAAGTTAAATCAATTATTAATCACATAATACATTAAAATTTATTATTAAAAAGGTCATATAGTTCAATTGATAAGCAACCAATCAACATACAGTCCTAACACTATAAATGAATTATTCTAGTCAAGTATATTTCTATTCTTACTATTGCTCATACAAGCTGAACTCCCAACTTTTTCAACGAAGATTTCGGAAATATTAATAAGAGGTATTTCTAATCTTGAAATGTTTTTAGTATAGAAATTGAAAGCTCAAATCGAACATAAATCGAGACATAAGCACTTATAGCCACCACCCAGCATTGAAAGAGTTCAGACAGGTTCAATTAACAATTGCTATATATTTTTAAACAATTTAAGTTATAAACACAATGTAATAAAGCTTCCTAATTATACAATTCCGAAATACTTTTGATACAAATAAACATGAACAATGGGCAGAAAGTAGTACATATTGAACAACTTTAAGGAATCCTCCAAAACGCTTACTTCATTTGCCTTATTAGATGAGGTGAATTGACTAGGGCAATGAGATGCATAAAGTTGCATTAGAAGCTCACTGTACACTTAATAATATACATAAGCAACATATTTATCATTTCTCAATAGACAGATACCAACGCTTTTTTTATATAAAAAGATTTACATATTAAACCACTCGTTTCGAGCATACATTACAGAAAGCTTTTAAAAATAAAAATGAGATTCTAAAATATGTAAAATTGAGATGATTTCACTATTTTCTTAAAGTTACTTTGTAGTATGACACACCAGAATTAAGTACTTATAAGAAATAAATGCGAGTTTAATGCTATTCTATTATTCTGTCATGTAATATTAGGGCTAATGTTAATTAGCAATCACGCAAAGCATCATGCACCCAGAAAAATTAATGAAAAGCACCGAAGATATACTTTTTCGAATTAGTTCACAGTTCTGACAACAACTTTTCCACAGTCTATTACATGCCACACAACTTACAGAAAGTTATAAATTACTTTTTCCAAGACAATATTTGATACATGTGCTCTTCATGAAGTTTTCGAACGTAAACGATGATGAGAGTATATTATTTCACTAACATGTAAGGGAATCATGCCAATAAGCTTTTGATATGCTTCGGTGTTGAATCATCGTTTAGATGCCTTGTTGTATACCTATAATTAAATACAACATTATTAAATTGTAAGAATAGTTTATACAAGTTATAACATTTGAATGTTTTTATCCATTAAAATTTTTAACTCAAAATATTTGTATGCAGCATCTGTTATATTGCTGAACAAATTTATTTATGTTGAACTAAACAGCCTACAAACATTTATAAAAATTTAATTTTTTTTAATAAATATGCAATTTAAAATGTATGCTAAAAATATTTCATCTAATATATTTGGTTATAAATTTAGCAACTTATTTACATAAATTTTCTAAAAATGTAGATGTTTCTTGTCAAATATATAATTTAAAATACTTGCCCAAAAACATTTGATCTAATACACCTGGTCAGAAATTTAGCAATTGATTTATGGTTAACATGAGTTTATAACTGAAACTAAATCAATTAATCTATTAAATTATAGAAACTAATGATAAGTGACAGAATATTAAATAAAGCATATTATGTAATATTTACCCTAAGAGCAGAAGGAGTCATGTACTTTATATAATATTAATGTGCTTTAAAACCACACAAAAAGGTTTTGAACATTGAATCTACATTTGTCTTGGCTTACATCTTACAACTTAAGAAACTGAACAAGATTTGACTGTCAACGATTAGTATGGTATTCTGAATTGTTAAGCCTTTACACTATTATTAAGCTGTCTAACTTTCTGACAATCCATATTAGAATTAATTTAATGTGTCAACCATTTTACCATGCATTTGGATATATAAACAACACTTTCTGGTTAAAATTTCCAGTAAAAAAAAAAGGGCACATCATGAGGATATGGCTATTAAGATAGGAGTTGGTGTGGGAGAAGATAGTAGAAGCTGAAACTATCCTGAAATATGATGAAAAATATTTAAAAGAGGGAAAAACTCATATTCATTGCTTCATTTATCGAGTTTAAAGGAATTATATAAAAAAAAGTTACAGTCAGTTAATAATAACAAATATTCACGAATGTTTGCATTCCTTTTTCAACATAATATTGAAACTTATTTTTTTTTAAATGTACTTACATAAAATTCTAAAAATATATAATATTTTATATATAATAATAATACCAGATATATTGTTATCTAATATTAAAATAATTAATAACAAGAAAGTAATTACTTACCTTAGTGCATTAAGTAATCCTTCTACAACATTGGGTGGCTGATCTTTCAGTACTTTTATAGAACCTTTTACCTACAAACAAAGCATCATTTATCTGTCATTTTTTCAAAGTAAAGTGCTGCTTTAAGATTTGTATATTATATTAGCTAAAATATTTGTATCATGAACATACTTTGAGTTAAGGTAATTATATTTATTAATAAATTCCAATTTCAAAGATAACAGTAATTGAATATTTAAACTTTCATTCGCTTGAACTTAATTTTCTTATTGCTATTTATATACTTTTTATTACTTACGGATAACATTTATATTTGAACAATCAAAATTACAATTTGGCTAATCTTTAGAGCATAATGCTAACAAGATAATCACATTAACAATGCTTTTCTACACACAAAATTTTTTACAATAATTCGCAATGCAAGAAGATATAAAAATTTATTTAAAATTCTCATATAAACTTTTTTGCTTAGAATAAAATAAAGTATCTAGCATATGAGCAAAAAAATTTCCACTAATTGCTCAGTATAATGTTACAAAATGTCACTGATTTAATTGCAGCCAAGTATATCAAATAACTATTTTAAACTTTGATATTTCCAAAATTCCTAATATATCTCAGTGCTGGATTCTAGAGTGGAAAAAAACATTGAATTTGGATTTCGTCATCAACTACAGATGATAAATCTTTGGTTTAAATACAAGAGGTTTTACAATTATATATTATTTTTAGGGATGAACCGGATAGTGGTTTTGCCGGATACCGGATATTGGATATCCGGCGCACATTACAAACTGGATATCGGATATCCGGCAGTTTATTTTGTATGAAAATAACTTCTCATACACTATAGAAAAAACGGAAATCGGTCAAAAATTTAAAAATATTTTTTTATTCTGTAATATTTCCCAATTCCTTATCTTTAAAGTAATACCAAAATTGAATAAACATTCAAAAAACTTTTTTATTTACAAAGGGTTATTCTAGGGTACTGCTAGCAATGGTCGTATGTTTTGTACATTTTACACGTAATTTCTGAATAATTGTAATTTTACCCTATGCCCTTTCATTCCAAACATGAAAACTCAAGTTCGCTTAAACTTTTGAGAAATTTATGTTTTAATTCAACTTTATATGAGTTGTGAGATGTGATGACCCTCCAACATAACGATTCGTTAAAAATATAATTTTAAAGTTAAAAATATAATTTTAAAGTTAAAAATATAATTTTAAAGTTAAAAATATAATTTTAAAGTTAAAAATATAATTTTAAAGTTAAAAATATAATTTTAAAGTTAAAAATATAATTTTAAAGTTAAAAATATAATTTTAAAGTTAAAAATATAATTTTAAAGTTAAAAATATAATTTTAAAGTTAAAAATTTGAAAAAAAGTGTTTTTTTAAAAGTCTCTATTGGTTAAAGGGAGAATCTGCATACTGTGAATACATTGGTAGAATGTTCAGGAAAAGAGTTAAAGCAAGAACAAAGAAAATTGATCGGCACAAAAAAAAATCTTCGCCGTTTTATTCATCCGGATATCCGGCATGGAAAATCGGATATCCGGCACTTTACTTCCGGATATCGGATAGTTAAAAAGCAGCCGGATACCGGATAGTTACCGGATATCCGTTTCATCCCTAATTATTTTTACTCCTAACTTGTCTTATAAACACAAATACATACTTATTTAATAAACACACAAGACATTGAACAGAAAAAAAGTTAAAAAACATTTTTAAACAATCTTTTCTGAAAATAAACAAATAAATATATTTTTTGTAAATTTTTGGTTATTTTTAAGATTTTTTTTTGGTGATTAAAATAGAATTTTTTTTTAAAGACTAGGGGACTATGTCCCCTACTTACTGATGCTCGTTATTGAGCTTACTTTTTTTGCAATAACTTGAAAACTAATAAATATATTTTAAAAAGAAAATCATTATACATTAGATCAGATATATGGTTACTATTCGCCAAAAAAAGATAATATTGGAATGTTTGCTTCAATACGTTTTGCTTGACCCAAATTCGAATACTTGCAATTTTCAACTTTAACATAAAATAACTTCTAATGTAAATGTTCCATTACAATAAAAATAAAATCATCCTATTTTCCAGAAATTTCTAAACAAACTCGGTAAATTTCATAATTATCTGACAGTACCTCTTTCAGATTTTTGTGCTTGACACAAATTCAAATTTTTTAAGGGTTTATAAAGTTTAAAAACTAATAGCTATTTTTTTAAATAATAAAGGTGTGCATTAGATCAGAAATATGGCTCCTATTCTACAAAAAATTAGAATTATGAAATGTTTTTTTCTATATATTTCGCTTGACAAAATATAACTTCTAAGATAAATGTTCTATTGTATCAAAAAATACCTCCATCTCATTCCTCAAACATTTTAAAACAAACTTAGTAAATCTCAGAATTATCCGATAGTTGCTTTTTGAGAAGTGGCTCAAAATATGAAAGAGGAAAGAGGGTTACCAATTGTCAGCATCAGTTACTTTTTTTTACAATAAAGAGAAAATATCTCTTAAAAGCCTTACAATTTGACATAAACAAGTTGGCAGGTCAGAATACAGAAATTACAAACTTACATCAATATGAGCAGATTTGGCAAATGCTCCAATTGGATGCACATGATCATAAAGAATGATCAAACCAACCATCACCCTCAAAACAAAGAGAATCGTTTCCTCATTTCTAAATCGGCTGCAGAAATCCCTGTAAATAACAAACGTCATTTACATTGAGTACCACATGTAAATCATATAGAATGTTCTTATAATAATAATAATATGTAAGGAAATGAAATATACAATATACATTACAGTGGGCTCGAAATAACTCAAATTTTACATTGAGTACCACATGTAAATCATATAGAATGTTTTTATAATAATAATATGCAAGGAATACAATATACATTACAGTAGACTCGCAATAACTCGAACTTTGATAACTCAAAATTTACATTGAGTACCACATGTAAATCATATGTTATGTTCTTTAATATGTAAGGAAATGAAATATACAATATACATTACAGTAGACTCGCAATAACTCGAACTTTGATAACTCGAAGAAAAATCGATTTACGAGTTCGAGATAACAAAAGTTGCCTGTATTTAAAACATAAAAATAATGCAAGTCTCCAAAAAGTACCGAGTCAAACATTAAAAATAAGATTAATTTATTGTATTTAAAAAGTGAGAGTATGTTACAAGAACTTCTTCTAGGGGCTTTAAGAAATATTTGAAAGTTACCTATACTTTTGTAGTAATGGATGTGCAAAACATTTTTATTTTCTACTTATAAAAAATTTATGAATTGTTCTCAATGTATTAAAACTGGATGGTTTTAAAACACACAAAGATATAAATATACCAGGTTGTTTATTGTGTGTTACAGCAAGAGGTTTCCCTAAGTGTATTAGTATGTTTATTTCAATATGTACTTCTTTAATTTCCTACATTTGATGCTGAGCATCTAATTGTGGTACTGGAAGAGCTCATGAGTAAATTTAATGACTTTGCAATACCGATTTTAAGGAAACAGACTACTATCAGTAGCCTTAAAATAAAAAAAATCTAAAGTGCCTTCATTGACACTTCTCTTTCCACATTAGAGGAATTTTTATAAGAATACCTCTTTACAGTGATCCTAAGATACAGTGATAGAATTTATTTTAAGGGGACATTATATCAAGAATCCACTGTTTTATAAAAAAAAAAATCTCAAGAAAAACATTCCCATCCTTTAACACCCTTGATCAAATAATAGAAAATCATTTTTCTTGGGGGAAAAATGGATCTTTATCTCAAATAACTACTGCAATTTACCAGTTACAAGTACTTCAAAGAATAAATTGCATTTTCATAAAATTAAATATATATAAATGTTAAACAAAGCTTTATAACCTGTGTTCTATCATCCTCTGACACACTTTAGCCATCGTCCCAAGGGTTTCTGTAGTGTTTTCGATAGGCAAATCTTTATTCTCTGCTACAAACCGCATTGTGGCATCACTAAGTACTTTAAGCATTGGAGTGGCATGGGCATAAAATAAGGACATCTTATTGGCTAACTCATTGGGGACTTCTAGTTCCTCGTCTATAGGTTCCTGGAAGCATAAATAGGAAATTAATATATTTATTTATCAGTTCCGCCAAAAAATAAAAGTATAATTAATCTTGTTATATGTAAATAGGCTTTTTCTTTCTGTCAAAAGTTATGGACATCTAGGTACTGCTTTTGATGATTTTCTTTTACATGATAACTCTAGGTTTGTATGTGTCCAGTAATCTAAAAAGTCACAATTCTACCCACTGTATATTCTTTATTTGTCAAAAAATGATCTTTTACTTCTTATTTGACATAATTTAATATACAAAGTGTCTCAGAATAAACTCCTGGATTTGAAAAAGCTATAGTTAAAAAACTATGACAAGCACAACAAAAAAAGTTTCATGTCACTATAGAAAATCCCTTCAAGTATTATACAAGCTTTACAAGTTTACAATATAAGCACACTTGGTGAAACGGCATTCTTCCAAAAAATCAAGTCCTTGCCATACTTGTCTCAACATGTCACAATCAATGTTATTAAAGTCTGCATGATATTTCCCTTAGCAATTCTATTAAATCCTTTCAGTTTACTCCTTCATGCTTCAATCAAGAAATATAAATGCTCCCAATTAGTGAATTCTATAATTTAAAAAAATTAAGTACATCTTTATATCTGTACCTCAGAGTCAGACTAGTCTAAGTCACGTTTGGGCAACTTTACAGGAGAGGGGAAAAAATTAATCATGCTTTCTACTAAAGTTTTGGACTTGGGCTTTTACAGCTATAATAAATGCTTTAAAAAACTTCAGTGAATTTTGATGGTATGGTTTGATATAAAATGAACTTTTAAGACATAATCTGCAATAAAACAAAAATCACCAAATTTAGACTTAGGCTCATCTGGCTCTGAGATACAGCTATATAACTATGATACTTTTGCTGCATCCTGTAAGTATAAATTCTTTAAAAATTATTAAAGGGGTCAGATATAAATTCCTATTTATATAAAGAGAAGGAAATAAATGTATAGTACCAGAAGTCTAAAGCAGTGTCCCACAGTTACTACATATACATAAAACTGAATATACTTCTTTAGAATATATTTATCAAAGCCAAATACTACAGAATAGCAATAAATTTTTGTATAATAGCGCACACATATGTAAACACATAACCGCATCATCAGGCACTTTACGAAATGAGTAGTCTTAATTTTCCTTCGGTTGTATTTTTATAAACATACTTATTCATTTGATAAGGTTATTTGTAAAATTAATTAAAGAATACCCAATTAATGAAAGTGCCTATTGTATACAAAAAGAAATAAGTCAAATATACATAAAACAAATTATTATTTGTTAAAACAAAAATATACATAATACTAGGATCACTTTAATTTTAAAATACAAGAAAATTAAGTATTCATTACTTGATTAGCTAGCCGCAGCCTACTAACAGTTCTTCTGTAATAACTGAAATCGTTTTGTATGGCTGGATTTGTCATCTAAAAATATAACACATAAGTTTAAATACTTTATAGCACTTAACATGTAAAAGAAGTTTAACTTTTAATTTATTAGTAAAAATTAAGTAAATTTAAAAATAAATATATGTATAATTTTAATTAAATCAGTACATATAAAAATACTATTTTTTTTAAATTAAACTATAAATATATACTTTTAAATTTATTGTTTAATAAAACTACATGGATTTTTTTTTAATTCCAATTAAATTCTACATATTTCATATTAAAGTCATAAATAGGTCATTTAAAATAGTATATACTAAAGCATATAAATGCTTTTACATTATTATTTTAGGCTGATTTTTTTTAAATAAAGAACTATTTTACATTTCAAACACATAGATCAGGCATTATTGTGCACTGAATTGTTGATACTTATTGTATTTAAAAAACATTCTTATTAAACAATGGCATTAGAATTTTATTGCAAAATGGTAAACCATTAAGCACCTCCTCTTTCATAAAACTCTGAGAATTAACACATTCCAAATAAAGTATATATATACAATAAATATAAGAAAAAGTATGAAGCTTGTATTTTTTAAAGCATTAAGCCACTGACAGCTTTTGGCATAATATTACATTCTTGAATGTCTAGTTTTTCCAGCACCCAAATTTGAAACTCATAAAAATACTTCTTAAAACTATTTATGAACACTATAATATTTTTTTAAATTTAAACGCAGTTTACTTAATATTTTTTTTTTAATTAAAAAAGCACTTTCTGTAGAAAATATTTAAAGTGAAAATATTACTATGTCAAAAATCGCATGAAAAGTAATGGATTAAATGAATGGGTAAAATTGTTTTTGATATTGCCAATAATAACAAAAATAAAGTTTCCACACATAACCATATTTACTACATATATAAAGTTACATAGTAGTTATATAATTTTCAAGTACTCCTGTGATGAGAAGTTGGTTGGTTTGGTTAATTAACGTCGCACTAGAGCTGCAAAGTGGGCTATTGGCTACAGTTTGGGGTCTATCTCAAAGAAAAGACCTGGGAACACACACCTCGCATTCACACATACACGCACCTCGTTATTTTAGAACCATGGTCAGATGACGAGGAAACACCAAAACTGGCACCCAACGCCTTCAATAGACGTCGGGACTTTGGACCCCGATCGGATTTATCGTGCACCAGTCCCGTATACACGCCGTAAATTTTTGCGGATGTTCTGGACGACTTTTCTAGTATTTTAGTAGCGAAGCCGGCAACCCTCCGATCACAAGATCACACCTTTTTACTTTACTTTGTCAAGTCCATCGCACGGGTTCGAACCACCAATCCTCGGATTAGCAGCTGAACTCCTTAACCCCTCGGCCACGGAGGCCTCCTGTCTTGAGAAATATTTTTATATATACGATACATTTCTGCGCTATACCTTCAAATCGTCAAACTTCAAAACAAAATCTAATATTTCAGCAAACTGTTTGACTAGAGCTTGTTGAGTGTGCAGGTGCTGTGCAGGAGGGAGGGGGCCAGAGCACAGTTCCCACAGGATGCGGGGCACAACTTCGTCTGAAAGAATCAAAACCACTGGTTCAACATCAAAAACATAAATTATTGTTCAAAATGTCCTTTAAAATATCAGGTTTTGTAATTTAAAACTTTTAAGAAGAGAGGAATTATGTCAAAGTACATTCTAGCAGATATAACATTCTAACTGTAGTTTAATAGAACAGAAATACCTAAACGATGTTAAATAATGCAGAACAGTTAATATGTTGATACTAAAAATTATTCAGCATGTTATTATTTTAAAATAATCCAGATTTATAATTTTAAATTATTTCTTTTGTCAATATTTTTACCTTAAGTTTATGACTTACAATATGTGTAAATAAATTATTTTCTTAATTTTGAAATTTATCGTAATCTAAATGTTTATTGTAAGTAAATAATTGTCATCACTAAAGCTTTCCAATATAAAATTGTATGATATGTTTAAGATTAAGTTTCTAAAAATGTTTAATAAACAAATCTGCACAAAAGTGTGACAGTCTTTAATTGAGTGATTTAAAAGTTAAATTAATAACGAGATAAATATCTTACCAATCTGCTGTGAAAATTCATAAAACCTTTTTAATTTTGAGACTAATGGTAAAACAGCTTCCCAAGCTCGTGTTTGGTACAAATCATTCCGTGGGTTTGTTATAGCCTAAAAAAATAAATGTTCCGATATAACATAAAAATAATATGAATGAAGAAAATTAAATTTCAGATAGGGTTCTTTGGACACATTAATCAGATATTTTCAAAATAAGGGATTTAATAAACAAAACCGAAGAGAAAGTTAACAAAAACTCAGTATAAACATTGGTTGCTTGTTAAAAATTGTCGTTCAGAAACAAAAGATTTTTTTAAAAATAATCCTTTAAAATTTAGTCTCCAAAACTAAATGCCATTAAACGCTTCCCTGACTAACACATATTCGTGTCTATAGAAAATACATGTTATCTCAAGTTAATTATTAAGGGAAGTGTCTAAAAAGAAAAGAAATTAGAAATAATCAATAATTACATTGTATGCAAAAAGTATTTGATAATATGATACTTATGCGATAACTAAATTAACTCTTGAAAACTTTAACATATTTAATTATAATTTTTTTACATGTGATTTTAAAACATGGCTAATAGATTATAAATCAAACCATTGAAAAATTAATTTATTTAAATTAAATACTTATACGAGCAACCTTGAAAATAAATAAAACAGTAATTACTTCTCTTATTTCATTTACTGCTCCTTTATAAGTTTGGAGTTCTTGCAAGATATCCTTTGAATACTGTAAAACTTCATCTACAATTTCATAAGATTCCCGTTCTAGATCTGTAGGTTGAGCATCTATTTAAGCAGAAAATCAAAGATTCATACTTTTCAAAAAACATCACACGTTTGATATTTAAAAATAAATTAATTCACAATTTATAAAATGCAATTTTGCAAGTTTAATTGAGTCGATCAAAGCATTAAATGCCTTTCAATTATATTCCATATGAAAATTCAAACCAAAATTGCAACAAAAAACTGTAAATTGATCTATAATAATAAAATAAAAAGTATGTATGTGGCATACAAAATAAATATTTCCCTTTCAAGGAAATGTCTGAAATTTTAAACAGAAGTACTGTTGAGCCTCTAATTACGCACCTGAGCCGGAATTTAAATATTTTAGTTATTTATTAATTAATATTGAAAATTTTCATCCAATAGAAATCATAGGGCTGTAGTGAGGGAGAATTGTGCATGCCTTATGCGAGGATCAGGAAACAAATGAACTAGCCAAGCTTCTGCAGCTTAGTCAGTAGAGCATTGCAACTTGGAAAAAATTGTCGAGGGTTCAAAACCCGACGGGGGCAACTATACTTTTAAATATATATGCATTAACAGGTTCCCAGTAACACGGGACCATACAGCTAGTATTATATATTTTATTCTGAGAAATGTTTAAAATTTTGAATGCAATTTTATTTATTGGGATAAAAATCCTCACAGGCTTCTTTGATGAAAAATATATATAAAAAGATTATCAAAAGGATCAAAGGATGTCGAATATACATGTTTTAACAAACTTACAAATAAAAAATTGCACTAAAATCTTACTTTCAAAATCAACAAAAACATCATATTTTGGGTTATCATCTCTAGACAGAAGCCTTAAAAGATTTCCCATGTTATAGTCTCAAATCTGAAAGAAAGGGATAATTTATTACTAATAAAAAACATTAAAAACACAAATGAAAAAATATACATAAATTAACATATCAGTGTATCATTATTATATTGTCAAAGTAACTATGTACTTTAAAAAGGGACAATAATTAGAACTCGGTATTTAACTTGAGGATCTAGACCGGAGCATTTATATTACTTTAATAATTCCTGTCATCTTCGTTTAGTATTTTAGAAATTATCTTTAGCTGCTTTTTCTGTCAAGAGTATTTAATGGAATAAATTTTTTAAAAATTAAAAACCCCACTTAATTTAAAAAGAAATTAGGTGCATATTTATTAAAGTATATGAATCACACTTCATCAAAACTTTGTGTGGTGAATGCAAAACAGAATACTTTAAACGAAATCTGATATTCTCACATTTAAATATCAAAAGTCCAATATAGATAATTCCATACATCAAATCAATTTAATCTTAATCAAATTTCCTGCATTTAACCAATTATAATAATTTTAGAAAATAATTGTTTAAAGTAAATTTGCAGTTGGTACATAGATGGCGCCACATTTTGCGAAGATTAAATATTTTTCATTATTTTAAAAAATATAGTATTAAATAGAAAAGAGAATACTTTTCTTAACATTTAAACACATTTGGAGGTTCATTAAATATTAATTTCTTTGTCAAGTACAATAATTTAACATTGTTAGCAATTTATTGCTCATCTTTTCCCTTTTAATTCGAACTATCATTCATTTCTAGAATTAATAGTTTCTATTTCTCATCTTTTTCCCTTAATTCGAACTATCATTCATAAGAATTAATAGTTTTCACACAATTTCAATTTATCAAAGGTGTAGGTTCTTTTTTACTTTTTATTATCCCAAACCAATCAAAAGTTTCTTTCGTCAAATTATAGTACTTTAATCTTGTTCATTAAAAAACCTTGAAATATACATTTTCAATGCGAGAGTTTCACGTGACGTATCAACATGGTAACTTACTTTAGTTTCGATTTCTTCCATACAGCAGACAATTTTGCTTTTGTTTGTTTAGTCGCTACGCTTGCAATTATGGGAAAGTTTGTTAATAATATTTGTTTTTCCAAATAAGTAATATATTTATTCCATATGTGAATAAATTTAAATGCAAAAATACTTATATTATTTATGTATATAATTAGAATTACAACGAAATACGGAAAAATACTTTTATTTCAACACACAAAATGCTTCATAAACGATGAGTACAATCTATCTCAGTATATGAAGTAAATATTTTTATATTAAGATACTATCTAATGACAAAAACTTAAAATTATTGTACAGGAACTGAAGTTCCATGCTAATCCTACGGAACTTCTTCGGCGTCGCGGATTTTTGTCCATGTTCCGTTGGAACAGCGGTCTTCTTCTTCTTGGCGTGAAACTTTCCCATTAATCCATGATAATTGTTTTTTGATACTTTTGAAATTATTCTTTTCTTACACATTCTAGGTTTAACTACAGTTAGGTAAAATAACGACTATCTAAACTAATACCACGACTGAAACGGCGACTTAAAATACTGTTAAACATAAAATTTCCATTTCATATCAAAAACAGAAAAATCTCATATTGGGTACGTATTAATAGGCTCCATTTTACTCAAGTACTCCCCAGTGCATTAAGTTAGCGAACTAGTAGTTAAAACTTATCAAAAAATATATTATATGTACGAATTAAATAACAAACCCCATTAAAAAGCGTTTCGCATGGCTGTATGCCAGCTTAATGACTTAAGTCGTAAGCCAAACGTAATTTTAAACCTGCAATATTAACAACAAATTGAAGGGAGTGCGGTTACTTTTATTTTTAGTCACTTGAATCCGTTTCTAAATTTACATAAAGTGCAAGAGGTGGCACTCGAGTTACTTCTACAAACTCCCTTTTGCAAGATTAATCTTTCATGAGATGTCAAAGGGTGAAATTGCGATGTGGGTGGGGTGCCAGATGAAAAAAAAAATACCTTTGTCATCCTTTTTCTAAATAACTGCCGTATAGCGTGATATAAAAAATACATTAGTGCTGTAAGCGGAATACGAAAAGGTGGGAGGGCATTGCTCTTCTATCATATAAATAGACTAGCTGAAGTACCCGTTCTACGCACGGGGAAAAAAATTACAAAATAGATACAAATATAATTTTTATAAGCAAAAGAAAAATATTCCCATTTTCGGAACCGTCAGATTGAACGAAAGAAGTAAGAGTTCAATTTATTAATGAAATTATTTTAGACAATGTATACATACATAATCATTTTAACCAACACAGAAGTTGGTGATAAAACAAGGTGAAGCATCAACGCGGTACTCCCGTTGATTAATATTCGAATTTTAATCTTTGGTAAAATCTCAGAGATTTAAAGATGAACAACTCATAATTATTAATACTAATAGTTATCTCTAAATAACTCGTATTAGACACCAATGTCAATAAACGCCGTTAAACTTCCTAAATTGGCAAGAGAATAATATTAAAAAGTGACAAAAAAAAAATTAAAGTTACAAATGTAAAAATCTAGATTTTCATATATTTTCCTTTGTTTGTATGATAAACCCTTTCTGTATGCAAAATTTCACAAGACAATCAGAAGTGTCTAAAACCATGTCTCGTAAAGAAAATCGTAATAATTTTTTTCAAGATTCCGCGAGATAAACTCTAGATTTCCCATATTTTTTTTTCTATGTACATGTATGTTAAATTACCAGTATGCGAAGTTTCACGATTTTAGGACAATCAGAAATGTCCAAAACTGACGTTTCGTAGAAAAAAAAAATTGCAAATCGATTTTTAATGGTTTTACGTTCAAAATTACAGATTTTCAAACTTGCCCCTTTGTTTGTATGGTAAACCCTATCAATATGGGAAATTTCACGATTCTAGGTCAATCAGAAGTATCCGAAACTAACGACGCATAAGAGGCTTTACACCCCTTAAAAACGTACGATCTGAACAAAAATAGCTTATTTTTCCTATTTATTTTATATGAAACAACTTTGCAAAATTTCATCTTCCTGGGTATACAGGAAGTTGAAGAATTAGTGATGAGTGAGTGGATGACAGAGAGGTGGAGAGGTATTTCGCATTTGTATATTGCAGAGATAATATAATTAAGACTGAAAAAAAATATGAAATAGGCATTTTTATAGTATTATTATTCTTTAAATGTTGAACATTTTAATATCTTATAAAATGAAGGGTTGATACAATCTGTGTTGATTAGCTGTCATTGAAAGAACAAATCAATGTAATCATATCTTCAAATTGATGATGGAATAGGAGTATTTTTTGCTCTAAAAGGTCTTGTTCAGCCGGTTTCCTCTTCCAAAGGATAAAAGATATCTTCTATTATATTTTACACACGTAGGAAAAACTCAATGTCAAGTTTTTAGAAACCCATTAAAATTATTAAAAATTGTCATTACGTCCTTCACAGGGTTAATTGTAATAATTTTTTTTACTCTTTTTTTTTTTTTTTTTTTTTTTAGAAAAGTTACTGAAATATACTTCAAAATAGATTAGGTTCTACAATTTTCAATCCTTGAATAAAAGAATATCGGAATTCGATTACAATCCAATCAGTTCAAAATAAAATTTCTTAATCAAAGTTGAACTTATTTATGGACTTTCGAGACTACCGCAATTAAAAATATTATCTTAAATGAATGTGTTTAAATTTCTGTATAAATATATATTTATAAAAATGATCTTATTATTTATTTTGAAATATATAATTGAAACGTGGGAAAAATTTATTTCTGCATATTATGTTAAAGAATTCTGACTAGATAATGACACAAAAAGGATACTGATTAATGCTCATTTTACCCTTGTAACTCTTTATTTTAAAGTATTTTAAGCAGTGTTCAATCTAGGCGTTTTTTAAGGAAAGCCCGCCCCTTTATTTTGAAAATTCCGTCTGTTTTATGAAAATATCTGTCCTTGTTCTTTTCACTTCAGTAGCAAAAAACAATTTTTTCTGCCTTTGAGAGTGAAATCTGCGATAATTGAAAATGGAATTTTCACCGGAGATTTACTAAATTTGGGATGAAAAAAGCGTGTTTCCTGTCGGACTTACTATTACTATTTTTTATTTTGCTTTAATTGTATTTTTAGCATTGATTATATTTGTTTGATATTCAATACCGTTGGTGTAAAGCGTTTGAAAATTCAGCAATATGACGCCGCGATAACTCCGATTTTGATGGTGGAAAATTAAATTTTTTGCAGATTTAATTCTTGTTTTTCTAAAATCATCCAAAATGAATGTATATTTTATTTCAGTTTTGAGTTTATTAGGTATTAAGTAATCATCAGCTAAATAGAGTGGCAGATTTCGGTAAATATCGGCATTTTACGAATATTTTCGTTTTGAAAGTATTTTCTTTAGTTTTAATTCGGTTCTTCAGTTAAATGTAGTGAAATAACTGAAGAAGACCTAATCGGTTTTTCCAAAAAAAAACTACCACGAAAAAGGCAGTTTTGACGCCTAAATTGCCAAATTTAGCAAAAATCGATTTTGCGTCCTTTTTTCTCAGAATTGCGCCCTGACCCTTTTCCTTTATAGAGTTAACTCTAATTTCATGAAACCAAGAACTCGGATAGAAGAAGTTGGTTTGGCAAGAAATCATAGGCGCACTCAGTGAAAATTCTTATTCACGAAGAGCAAAAACAATTTGGCGGAA
Organism: Troglohyphantes excavatus; assembly: GCA_963932185.1. NCBI lineage: Eukaryota > Metazoa > Arthropoda > Arachnida > Araneae > Linyphiidae > Troglohyphantes > Troglohyphantes excavatus. The sequence goes on along the minus strand of OZ010669.1, from coordinate 54,749,128 downwards.
GGCCAAAGATACAACTGCGATGACACCAGTCCCAGTATCGCATTAATCGCGGTCGAACAATCGGTTCATCATATTTTGATAAGAACCAGGCCAACCTTAATATTGTAAGTCTCTGAAGTGTAACCCTCGAACAACGTCACTAGGAGCTATGACAGGGTAGAAAAAATATAATGGAGAACATTAACAAGAATGTCCTATCCTTCCATTCTAAAGGATTTCTGTGTCTTTATAAATGAAACTTTTGGAAAGTACCCCATACCCAGAAAAAAGTTTTCAGCAAACGATTTTTTTTATTTGGAACATTTCACTTCTTCGAGATTGGGAACGGAAATGCCTAGTATTATTGGGCAAATGAGACATACCAAACGATTTGCAAATTGTTTATGAAATAGTGAATAACTCGTTTAATTATTAGGTATTATAAAAACAATACATAAAAATATTTTTTTTAAACATGCATTTATTAAATGTAAACTATTGTTGTTTAATTGACAAGAAACAAAAACGTGGAATGTACGTACAGAGAAATTTCGAATTTAATTAAGCAATTTAAAATATATAAAAGTGAGCTTGAGCAACACACAATTGAAGAAGTGGGTGCAAGAACCAGACAGCTCCACTTTTTTCTGATTTATACTTTCTTACCTATTCCTATAAAAAAAAAATCCTCTATCGATTGGTTAAAAAGGAAAATGAGTTGTACTTTTGTATTATATGATGCAAGAAAGATACAGTGTTTTTCGTCCTTCCTGAACTATTTTGAAAACTGGAGCTAACTGGTTCTTATACCCACGTCTTCAATGTTCCTTAATACCATATGCTCATTTTCCTAAACATTTATTCTTTTTCCGCTACATTCCTTAAATCAACAAACCGACTTGTAGACCAGATTTCAGTAAGACACTACCTTTGAAATTCAGAGGGGAGGAAACGGAAGCCATTTTTTGAAAGAGAAGAAGAAAAAAGAAAACTCCCACCACAAGTAAGCTGTAAAAGCTAAATATGGATGGAGCAGCAAAAAAACAGCAAGGCAAGGAAAAAAATTGTTATAAAATACTGTTCTTTTCTAAGATAAGAAGGTCCTTGGAATCGGCTTAACTCTTTCATCCGATTTTTCTGTAAATAAGACTTGGAACACAAAAAGTGTAGCCTGAAACTCGAAATAACTTAGAAACAAAAATCGGTGTTTTCCTAGATGTCAACTTGAGCAAATGTGAAAGGATTAACGACATTTTTTCCTTCTCTTTTGTTTCAATCGTCCCTTGGAGTGTTTTCTCTTCAATCAAACATCCCTTACGGTTGAAAGGCTGGAATTCGGTTGATGCTATTCGATTTAGAGTTTGACGATACAATAGTTTGAACAAGCAGAAATACCCCTTAAAAATGGATTAAAAATTTTTTTAATTGGTTTTTATTGTCATTGACCAATTATTTAAATACATTTATCAGTTTTGCGTAGTAGTAAAACTTTTATGCTTTAGTTTCTACAGCGATAAATTTTTTAAATAAATTTTACAATCACTCAAAACAGGTTTTACAATCATGCAAAATCAATTTTTAAAATATCAAGAAACGATTTAGACTCCATTGATATTGCTCGAAAAAAAAGTTATTATAATTAAGTAAGCACGCTTTGTACTAAAATGTAAATATAATTTCACTCGGGAAAAAATGGAAAATACAAAATTGTAAAAATGCCCGCTTATTTTAACATGAAAAATATACTGAATATTGCGGTAGCGATGAAAGTGAGGTACAGTTGCTAATACCCCTTCAATTGGCTTCAAGTCAACAAAATGTCTTGCTCAATCCCAAAGTTACAGTTAGAGATCAGTGGTATTTCCACAGCATTCCTTTTGACAGGATTAAATCTCAATTGATCTAACCTCTTTATGTACGGTTAAAAAAGGCTCTGCAGCTGGGTTTACACAGGGCCCTGAGGCTACTAAGGGAGGACCTGCAAATAGCGATATTAAAACATTAAAATTGCCAACGAATTAAATGTAAAATTAAATAAACAGAAATGTCTGCAAAACACCCATTGACGAACAACAAATCCCATCACCACCTTTTTGCCCAAAAATCCAAACACAAAAGGTGATATCCCGGCACAAAGTATCCTGCGCATTATCTTCTTTTAAATGGCGCGAAGCCACAGGAGGTGGCTGTGCTTGGAAAAGCATTCCCCGCATTAACAGCTAATTCCAAAAGGCACAACAACACACACACAGAAAGAGTTTTTTTCAAAAAGGAGCCTCCCCATTCAAAAACGGAATCCGTCACGGGTGAAGGGGCCTTTTGTCGTCCATGCAGCGAACCGGTAGGCAATTAGAAAGGCTCCAATACCGAAGCCTGAAAGGTCGGGGGATAGAGAACAATATCCTAACGGGTTAATTACCAGTTGCAAGAAATCGAGACGGCAATTGGCTCCGGGAGATTAACTAGCAGCATCTTGTGTGATGTATCAAGTGGGAAGAGCCTCGAGAAGTTGTGAATGGAAAAGACTGTATTGGATGATGATGACAAAGGTTTGTTCATTATTCGGGAGAGGATGAACTCGAAAGAGTATGAAAACTACTAAGTCATATTAAACTATCGACTAAAATGAATGACATGTCCGAAGCTTTTTGTGGTCATGACCATACTGTTGAAAATAGGTATTCAAAAATAAGTACAATTTACTCATTTTTGAATACATTCGATGCTTATCATAGCTCCGAATACATAAGTTTCAATTTTTAAAAAGACTTGTACTTAAAAATTAGTACAATGGGTAAAAATTAAAAGAGCAGATGCTAGCCTACATGGGCTGTCTTCATAAATTACTTTCAATAAATATCGACAATTACAACCAACTCACCGCTGTCCAGAGCTTTATACGTTAAGCTACTTGGGCGACGTGAAGAAGTTATAAAAAGAAGAAATGTTAAAAAGGTGTGCCAAAAAAAAATGGGAAGCAAGATAAATGAGTTGAAATAACTCAGTTTCCATTTAAGCAATCGACATCAAATGACGTGGAAAATCATCTTCTGAACAACTATTTTAAGTTTGTTAGGTCGCTTTGTTTAAAATGGCTTAAACAGAAGGTAAAATTAGCAATATTAAATCACACTGCTCAATTTTGCGAAAGTACGATTACTTAAATTTTAGTACGTTATCGCTCATTTACGATGTAATTATACTCAAAGAAAACCGAGTAGGTTCAGGTACTCATTTTTAAATGCCTTTTTTTTACAATGTATGAAAACTTCTAAGTAGTATTAAACTATTGACTAAAATTAATCACATGTTGAAAGTTTTTATGATCATGACCGGGATTCCAAATTAGGAAATGAAAGTTAGGCGTCATTTGACACGTAGCAAATTTTCTTTTTAGTTGTCAAATTGTTCAGCCAGCTTAGGAGTAATTTTAAAATAATTCAAATTGCTTAAGCAGAGCCGTTTTAGCTTCTTTTGCATAAAATTAGAAGCATGTTTCTATTTGTACTCTAAAAATATCACCGTCTTACTGACAAAATTATAAAAAGCATGAGGGCAATTATTGAAAATCAAAGTTAGACGTAAAAAATTACGACTGCGTATAAAAATATGGTCGTCAAAACGGAATTGTTTATAAAAAGTTAAGCGCCAAAAATGACGACTGGATGTAAAATTACTGTCGTCAAAATGAAATTTTTAGGTGCAAATTACGACTAATGATCGCTAATTTTGAACAAAATATTTTTACTGTGATGTTTAAAGCGATATTTTTACGAAGTATTCTAGGTTAAGGAATACACCATATACATTATATTTTAAACGCAAAAAAATGGAGATATAAAAAATAAAACAATATTTTATGTCACCAGCAATTTTTAAAGATTGATATAAAATATTATAAGTATTTCAATACTTAGGGAAAAAACGTAATTTTTTACATTAAAAAGTTTAATGTTATGTATTAGGCACTGATACGAGATTGCCAATTTCTCTTTAACTTTGAGAAGCTTGACAGTTAATTCAGACGAGGGCACCTATATAATTTCTTAAGAGCTTGAAGAAGGGTTGAAACAACACCAAACATATTTTCAATAAATCGATAGAAATAGCTGTTTAGGGGATCTTTAGCAGTAAACAGAAGAAACAAATTCATTCAAACACTCAAGAAATATGTTTCCATTCAAAGGTTCTAGAAAAAATATGATCGTTTACAGTTTTAAACCATATTTTTTAATTGTTGAAGAGCCGAAGTACTAAACTTCGGCTCTTCTCTCAACTTTACCCCTTCGGACTTTACTAGGATCTACAAAAACTTATTCAATGAAAAAATTTGAACCCGAGATTCACAAGGCAGAAAGAAAGAAATACAGTAGAACTTCGATTATCCGAACTCCAGTTATCCGGATCGCTTTGAGGGGAAAAAAAGCAGGAAAAAAAGTTACTTATAGGTGAATAATAATATTTTTAAACGCAAAACCATATAAAAAAAAAGTCATTAAATTACATTACATACTAAAGTAAAATTCGTTTTTTGTCAAAAAATAACCATTTTTTCGTGAATTATTCTATTATCCGGATATTCGATTATCCGGGTGGGATCCGGTCACAATTGATCCGGATAATTGGAGTTCTACTGTATAATAATTTATATTAAATTTTATTCATTAATCGTAATTATATATCCAAAATTAAACAATCCTAAATCTGCAATTTAGAAGCTTAGCTTTTTCCCTTTCCTCAAGTTTTCAAAGAAACCGAACTAAGTACAAAGAAAACCGAATGCACAAAAGATGGTCCTCCCGTTAAGATATTTTACAGAAACGTTCCCACAAAAATAGGTTTGCCCAGAACATTTGCATAGCAATGCAGAGCCGTCCCACTTGCGCAGGGGATGACTTTGGGACATTTTGTATCATAGACAAGGCTCCGAGAGACGATGACGTCTGCAAAGCCCAGCCAGATAGGCAATCGATTTTAAATGGTCACATGACAACAACAGCTGTGCTGGGCTTCCTTTAGTTAGCGAAGCCTTTTAGTGACGCAACCTAACTTGATTTTCTGTCGTGACAGTTAACAACGCACACGAAACTCAACAATTCGTATTGAATTTCGGGTTTTAACCCTTTGCAGGACAGTGACGCAATGATTGGGATTTTCGTGAAAGTATTTTATCAGGTTCCGTCGATTTAAGAAGACATATCAAAATGTTACTTATTTTTTTTAAAAAGCTAAATAAAATAACTTATATTTTTAATAGCTTTATATAACATAGCACAATAACTACCTGAACACTCACCACTAGTCTAGTCAATATTTTTAGGGGGAAATAATGTACAGAAAACAAGTACAGTTTGAGGAATTAATGGGAGAGGCAATTTTAAACAGTAAATAATATTTAATTAAATTGTTTATAAGTAAGAACTGTTAAACGGAAATTTTAATTAATTCTTCTTAAAATTGCTAACTTAAATGACTGTTAATAAATTCCTTTTTTAGATTTTTCCTTTGAGACCCCTGCTCGAAAATTAATATAGTTACAGATATTCTACATTGAATTCGATAATTCATAATATTTTTGGCCGAACAAAAGTATTTTGTCAAATTATTGCAAGTAATCTTCGATTACAAATATTCAAAAATACAATTAGTTTTGTAGAATATAACGAAATGTGTATGAGCAGCAAGTAGCAACAAAATTCACTATTAGTAACGCAAGTTTACTTTATGTCGCATAAAGAAGCAATAAAGACAAAAACTCACTACAATGTGTCAAAGGTATGATATGCTACACTGACCAGAAACCAATTTAAGAAAAAGGGGGAGATTGTATCGCAGCCAACAGCGACGAATCGGTGTTGTCAGAGCACGGCCAGAAGAGTTTTACGTGAGCAACACAGAAATTGGTCGTCAACAAAAACCTTGACAAACAAAGAAGATACGCAAACTGTAAAGTCTAACTTTTCGTGGCCTAATTTCCTATAGAACAAGACCGAATTTATGTTAATCGTGCTGTTTCTCGCGGAATTATAGTATCGGAATAGATCACCCTAAAAGTGTAACAACGCGCAGGGTTCGAAATTAGAAGATAAAAGTTAGGCATCATTGGCACTTAGAATTTTTTTTTAGTTGCCAAAATGCTCTGCTTAGGCGTAATTTTAAAATAATTCAGTTTGCTTAAGCAAAGCTGCCAAATGTTACGATATTTTTGCAATTGTTACAATTTCTTTAGCATAAAATACAACAGTTTTACTGACAAAATTACTGAAAAGTATAAGACCATTTATTTAAAATCAACTTTAGACGTAAAAAATGACGACTGAGTATAAAATTACAGTCGTTAACCTTAAATTTTTAGATACAAAATACGATTAGACCGCTAATTGCGAACCTTGCTTACGCAACTAGCTGAAGGTTCTAGTACATGAAAGACAATACTACGAAATCGGGCACGAGCCATCTAGATAATTAGATGCGGTGTATTCCCATGCTAGTATTGCGAAGGAAATGCACTGTTAGCAGGTGAGTACACAAAGTAAAAGCCACATGACTAGGATAAATATAGCTGAAACTTGAAATAGAGTTGTACTTAGTTTCTCTTATGCGAGATGGAAGTTTATGGGCTGATATCGATGGTTGCGTTCCCAAGGTTTTCGAACTTTCAAGTTCGATTGGGCCAATGGTTTTCGTCTAAGATTTTAGGAGGCCTACTTGAATAAGCCTTCAAAAGACTAAATATTATTTATTTTATTTCAATGAAAATATAAACATTTGTTGTTTTCCATGTAGCAAAATCTAATTTATCTTTTTATAAGAAAGTGCTTTGCAAAATACAGATTTCAGACAAAAATTATTTTGAATATTTGATTTGGAACACAATACGTAATTTTGAGACAAACATAATTTTGAGGTAACAAAAATATTAATACTTTTGGCAGATAACCCTAAAAAAAAACTGAGAATAAAAGTTTAAAATATTTAAAATCTAAATATTGAAATGTAAAATATAATCCTTAAGAACTTAAATTGGCCTTTCATATATAAATAGTAGTTCACATTTACAACACCTTTGAATAAAATAAGGCTGGTTAATTTGTAGGTGACTCCTCACAGTGACTGTTTTGTATTTAATATTTCTTTGCATACATAAGATGCAATCACGTTAAAAGGGAAAAGTAGTGTACTTTAAAAAGAACACTTCAATAATATTCCAAATATTTACATAAAATTTTTTTGGTTGATTTCCTATTAATTTATATTTACTGTCTTTGAAATACTTGGCCTGAAATTTAACTAATACTAAAAAGGAAATTTGATTTTCATATAAAGAGAGTAAGAAATATTAAATAATTTAGTATATGTAATCTATTTCCTAATGGGTAGTATTTTATCTTATACTAGTAAAGTTGTTTTTTTTAAATAACTGTTATCACAGGTGTTTATAATATATTTTTTCTTAAGTACGCAAATACTAAATGCAAGTGGTTTATGCTAGTTTTGTGTGCGTCTATTGGCACTGTTCTTATTGTATTTAATATTATTGTATTGATGCAAAGGATGGACCAAAATATGAAGAGATCTCCTAAAACTATATTAGGCAACAGAACTGTGAATACTAGCTACTAAATGTTAATGCATTTTAAACCAGTTTGGTTTTCAAAATTCAGTTTAATACAAATACATCGTTCTGAGAATTTCCATTCAGCTAGTACTATCTATATACTGTCTATTAATATAATATTAATTCCCATTTTTTTTTATATTAAAAAATTATACCATTTCCTAAGCAGAGACAACAAATTACTAAAAAACAAGTACATCAGCCAAACAATAGTATTTTCATTAACCATAAAAACATTGGAATAAAACAAAGAATTTAATTTTACGATGAGATAAGAAAAAAAAATTAAAAACTGCAGAAACCTTTTTAGAGGTGGATCCCAACCAACAATGCTACATTATAGAGTGTTTTAAATGCCAACAAATGAATTCTCAGCACTAATAACCCAAAAGCATTATAATTTACGAAGCACTTAATGCCTTTTTTTTTTAAATATACTTGTCTATATTTTTTTTTAATATATTTGTATATCAATATTTAAAATTAAGTAATCTCAATTTCAATGCCTTCTTCGATTAAATGTAAGTGTTTGATGTATTTATACTATACTATATATTTATATTAATACTATTGTTCATTGAAGCAAGATCATTTTGGGTGTATTGGTCATGGTATACCGTTACAGTCATTGAAAAGTAATGTTTAGTGACTTAATAGTCTTGGGAAAGCCAAACAAAATAATAACCAGTGTTCTGTAAAATATTTCTGAGATAGCCCAATTAAATTTATTGTTAGTGCAGTTAAAGGATAAGTTATACATGCCCAAGTAGCAAATTTTAGCAAACCTCTCCTCTAACATTTTTAGATGTATCTAGTACTTTAAAATTACACGAACAAAAACTAAAGAGATCCTAGGATGACCTAGCTCGAGTCTCAAAATATATCCACATACCGGGAAACTGTAAGCAGTTTTTTAACAATAATACAAAAACATTTTTATAGATCGGTATAGTTATTTATAGCCCAAACTGCAGCACCACATGTTAAGACTGATCAAATAATTCAAAACATGAGTTAACCAAATTAATTTTTGCACCTGTCAATATGGACCAAGAAGTTTACTGCACTATTTGTTTTAGAAATAAAATAATTTTTGGCAGGATTAAAACAACCAAATGAAGAAAATGGAACAGAGATAAAGCAAGCTGTTGAGGCAAGCAAATATCTCTTAACAAATCATCATAGTATAGATCAGCGGTTCTCAACCTTTATTCTGCCGCATACCCCTTAATAAAACTTTTAATTTATAAATACCCCCTTCTCTCGTAGCTTTCTAACTAAGCCCTCCAAGCAGAAAAAAAGAATGTTTTTGTTAAGCAGTAATGTTCTTAGATTTGCTGGCAAATTAATCACAAGACTCAAAATTATGACATTTAAATGCTTTTATTTTAGATTTTGATTAATTTATTTTTATTCTAAGTGTTTTTCGACATTGTTAATATTACTTTTGCGTACCTCCAGGGGAATGCGTACCACAAATTGAGAACCGCTGGTATAGATGGACCCCTTCCATTAAAATCACAGGAAAACTAGGTGTGTTTGTAAAATGTCTGCAAATGGGATTGCCCCACCCCCTTCCCCCATATAAGGGGATTTCAATTTGCAGAATTTTCCTAATTTTATTATGCCATTTTATGCCAAAACAAAAAAAATGAAATTTTTAAATGCAAAAAGAAGTCAAAATTGGGAATTATAATAACTAGATTTTTAAACAAATTACAATAGAATTTTTGAAATGGGTTACATATACATTTGAACTTTGCAGGTACGAATTACACAAAAATCGACACAACAGAGATAATCTAGGTTTGCGTTTCTAGAAGCCAAAATTTAATAGGTATAATGAGCATAATCTCTTTTACATTAGCATTTTAATCAAAATTAGTTGAAAACCAGAATAACTTTAAGTACACACAAAAAAAACTCTTGTAGTACTAATAAACAAACCCATTTTACTAGTTACCAACTACAAATGGAAAATAATTAGAATAAAACAGGTTTTAAATATTTTAAAATAAAGTAAACAAGAAAACAAAATTTATGGAAGGAACTAATAAGCGTTTTCAAACAACTGATATAAATAGTATGATCATTTACATAAATTACATGAAACTAATTAACTATAAAGCAATTTCCCACAAATTTAAAACAATTATTTTAATAAAATATAAATATTACAAATAATGAAGAAATAATGCAATACTTGAATATTTTTTACGGCTAACAACACACCAAGCTCTGTCTACAACTTGCATTTAAAGCACTTTAGAAGAAAAAAATTTAAGTAACTAGCAAAATAACAACAATTCATTCAATTTCCTCCAAAAAATCGACAAGGCTTTATAATGCAAACCTACTAAATCCAGTGTGATATATAATAAAAATATTGATTTAAGTTCTTTTATATTATATTGTATAATTTTTTTTCGCAGAAAATAAAAACTTTTCAAACTTTTAATTTTAATGAGGGGGAAATCGGCAGCTACAGTTGGAAAAAGCCAAATAAATTATAATTAGTAAAAGCATGCCGGTCCGGTAAATATTTTACCGTTATTTTGAAATGAGCTCTATCCTTTCATGATGTCTAAGTTTCAAACGTTTAATTTTACAAATCAAGAAAAGAAACACTATTTTTTTTACAAAATATAACATACATTTTAAAACCATTGTACAATATAAGAATATAAATAACTTTATACAATTACTTACGCACATATCCCAGTTTCTGAGAAGTAGAATAACAAACATAGGTTTAATTTTGCGGATGACCATAGTGAAATAACATTACACGATTAAATATTTTAAACATAAACAAGTACAAATAAGAAATTTTTATAAAAGCTCATCACACATTCTCATCTCGTATCGCATCTCAAACACAAAACACATTTTGACAGTTTTCCTTCCTAGAACGAGAAGAAGTAGTAGTGTTTAGCTTAAACCTATACAAGCATCTAGTGGCAGTGACAGTAGAGTATCGGATTTTGGTTTGGTTTTGGTTAATTTACTTCGCACGGGAGCTGCACAGTGGGCAATTGGTGACGGTTCGGGTCCTATCTCAAAGGAAAGACCCGGGAACAATGCCTCGTATTTTTAAACCATGATCAAATGACGAGTATTAGAGTCATAATTTGAGTTGCGCCTCTAATTGAGCTGGCCCAGTGGATAAAGGCGTTCAGAGGATTGCTATTTCGAATCTGTACAATGGACTTGGCAAGGAAAAGTATAAAAATAGTGTTCTTGCGATCGGAGGGTTACCAGTTTCGCTACAAAAGTAGTAGAAAGTCGTCCGGAACATCTAACAATATATACTGGCGTGTATATGGAACTGGTGCACGATAAATCTGATCGGGGACCAATGTCCTGAAGACTATCGAGGTTGCGTCGGGTGCCAGCTCAGGAGTTGTCCTCGTCATTTGACCATGATTCAAAAATACAAGGCATCGTTCCCAGAACTTTTCTTCGAGATAGGCCCGAACCGTCGCCTCCTCGTCATCTGAATATATTGTTCAAAATAACCAAACAATGTTCTTTGGTCTTTCCTCATAGACCTCAAACCATCATGTTGATCTAGTGCTACGTTCAGTCAATCAGCCAACTATTAAAGTATTTTACATTATATGTTGGTTGAAATAACGTTGCACTAGAGCTTCACAGTGGTTTATTGGCGACGGATAAGAGTCTATCTTGAAGGAAAGACCCGGGAACAATGCCTCGTATTTTTAAACCATAGTTAAATGACGAAGACAACACCTAAGCTGGTAACCGACGCAATCATAATAGGCATCAGGACATTGGACCCCGATCAGATTTAAAGTACAGCAGTCCCGTATATTATTGGATATTTTAGACAACTTTTAGTATTTTAATAGTGAATCGTATTCCACCGACCACAAGTTCACTACATTTGTATTTTTTGCCAAGTCCACTCAATTGGATTCCAACTCGCAAACCTCTGTAACCGAACGCGAATCGGGATCCACTGGGCTACCGGGGTCTTTTTGAACCATGACCAGGGGTGTAGTGGGGCCAGTTCTGTACCTGTACTTTTGATATATCTTTCGATGAACCAGAACTCTATTGGCCAATAAATTACGAAAAATCAATTCCTGATATAATCTGCTGCTAAACATAGATTTGTTAGTTAATTCTTTAACTTCCAAGGTACGTTTCCGCCGCTGTAAAAAATATTTTTCTGCTTTAAATTGTACTTTCTAGTCATCTAAATATGACACTTAATTTTTAATAAAATATTTTAATCACTCATTTAGAAAATTAAAAGCATCAATGGACCGTATCATAAAAGATCAATACAGTAATCTTTAAAACGTCTATAATTTCCATTTTAAACCATAAAAGGCTAAACATATTTAAGGGGGTCCGATACCCAAAATTCGCAAAAAAAGTAAATTTTTTTTTATATTTAAAAAATAATATTCAAACTTATCTTAATAACTCACAAAAAACTGCTTCAAAAAATTCCTATTACTTTTTTAGTTATGAATGTTTTAATGATGTGTTCCTATAACATAGTTGTATCATATGTAAACTTTAAAAGCAAATATCTCTGTTCGTGGTTTTGAAATTTAATGAACACTAAAAATGCTAAGGCTTTTTTACTATTATACTTAAAATCATAATTTTTGTGTGTATAGCAAGATAAATATATTTTAAATAGATGTATGCATTCATATTTCCTATTTTTACCATAATTTGTTTTTTAAAACCACTTAAAATGGAATTTTATTTTTTTTCGTCAATTTTTTTTCCAAAATTTTTAATATATTTTATTTATTTAAAGTGATGTATCTGAATCAAAATTTGAATGCATACATCTATTGACATATTATTCAAGATCTTAAATAAAAAAAATTGCTTCAAAATATTGAAAAACAAAAAAGGAGTAGGAATTTTAAAATTGTTAAAAATTTTACTAAAATTTTAATTTAAAAATAAATGTGCAATTTTAAAAAAAAATTGAGCGTCTTAAAATGGTTTTTTATGCATATTTAGAAAGAGAAAAAAAAATTGGATTGTACAAGTATAAAAATAAAAAAAAAAATGTCGAAGGTATCGGACCCCCTTAATTTATTTGCAATAACAAATAGTCAAATATCGACAAATTTTAACAAAAATCTATTTAAAAAAAAAATTCATTTCTCCGCACAATACTGTGAGAGTGACTCTTGAATTTTTACTGTCATCTACAAATTAATCAAAAAATTTCGAAATGCGCCAACAGATTTCGCTCTACGCTTCCTATCCACGCATATGGTTATCATGGAAAGTACTGGGTCTCACCCTTCAAATTTGTAAATGTAGTTTTAGTGGGAACCACCGGGAGAGAAAGGGATAAAGTTTCTTCTCCGATGCGAAAAATTTTCTTTCCTCAAACAGTCGTTTCTAGAAATATAGGAGTGTGTGATGACATTATTTCAGATATTTCTGATTGTTGCGAGATCGATAGATGGCCAATAGAGATGAAATGAGCAAAGGTGTAGTTGGATTCGTACGGCGTACCGGGAAGAATTTTTCTAGCACTACAACCCTTGACCACGACAAATTCTTTAGGATCAATCTTCGAACATGGATCCCTCATAGCAGAGAAATCATAAGGTTATAATCAAGCTAACATCAAAGCGATGCCAAGATGTATGGCCTCAGACACGTGGTTTACTACGTCATTCATTCATAAAAATATCATGTACTTCATGAAGTAACACGTTTACTATTATTTCCAAATCACAAGTCAATCTTGAACGTTTTTTTATTCATAAATTTTGAAAGGAAGTCACGTGTCTGGTGCCATCAGGCCCGAGATGTTTTCATCACGATGATGACGTCATATTCGCTCTACTAGGGGGAAGGGGGGGGGGGGGGGGGTTGACTTAAATGAGTTTAGTCCACGGCAGATAATTTTGTTAACTATAACATTCCATTTTATAATAAAGCACTTTTATCTTTCAAATAAAAAAAAAGTGAAAATCTTGTTTTAGTTCATGTAGCAGGATATATACTAAATTTAAATGTGCTTAATTAGAATTCATTTGCATGCAGAAAATAAGTGTTTTCAGACAATACTTTATCAACTAAGTTAAACTAAAACCAAATATGCCAATTTCGTTTAATAAAATTGTTAGCAATTTTAAAATAGCTTTATAGATAGATCTTTATAATTAATTAATGATGTTATTTCATTAAAAAAATATTTTTTATTCGATAGAGCCTAGATACTAATAAATTCATTGAATTTGTATGGGTTAAATGGCATTGTTTCATATCTCGGACGAAAGTAGAAACACATTTTTAATAAGTGTAGAGAAACAAATCTTCGATTTATAATTGTGGCGTAAGTTCTCATTGCTTAGGAGTTAATAAGTAATTAATCTTTTAAGAACTATAAAAAAAAACATTCAACAAATTTAGAGAAAATAAATGACATAGCTACCATTAAATTTGAAAAATATCGTAGAATTGAGTATTTTTTTTAATCTAAATATTGTGTACATTGCTGAAAAATCTGGAAATTCCAAGACGTGATATTAGGCAATGATAGTTAGGTTAAAATAATATAATTACTTTATATGCCTATAAAGTATAGTTATAGTTTATTTTCGAATATACTCTGTCCTAAAAATATATTTTGACAACATCGTCTGTGCTTATCAGGGTGACAACAAAATCCCGGAAAAAAAACTTTACCAATATTTCCCTGATGGTGTCACAAAAATTTCCCTAATTTTACAATTACATTAAGGAATGTTGCAATACATGCTTTGTATAGAAACAAAGTATCCAAGCTACAATAAATATATAGATACTATTGTATTATAAATGAAAAATTCTAAGCAATATTTATAGTCAGTTAAAATAATAACGTATGGATATAATACAAAATTATACAAGTGCGACGGACATAATAGTAACTAAACATATTCTCTGGAAGCAGATAATCCAAAAAAAGAAAGTTTTTCCTCTTGCAGATAATTTTGAATGTATTTTTATGCTACCTATACCAATTGCATATTCAATAGCCCCCCAAAAAAATTTACTATTAGATTTGTGATTATAATATCCAAATGTATCCTGCATATAAACTTATTGAGAAAATATTTAATAGCAGTTTAAATGAAGCTTTTGTAAAGTTTTCTTTCAACCGCTCTTTATTGAGAAGACAAAAAGAGCCTGTTAATTTCAATTGCTTAGGTATTAATGTAATGTTCTATTGAGATCCTTAAAATACGCTTAGCAGAGGAGAAAAAATATAGAAACTAATTTTTCATATGGGCAGCTCAACCACCAAGTGGTATGAGAAAAATGCTTAAATTTCTAAGTATCGCATAATATATATATATTTTTAATTATCTCCGAGCAGTTTCAACATGAGTATGTTGTATGCATCCGCACATTGTTAAAGGTTTATGCTTTAAGTGCTACAAAGCGGTTACTGACAATTTTAAGCATAATAAGGTTCTTGTAATCAAGATAAAATTTACTGTTTCATAAATGATAAACAAATATATATACATAAACAAAATGATATTTATTTTTCTAATACAATATTTGACACAAAGTCCATATGAATAATAGTACTTATTCTTTGGGCCTGAAAAGTAATGAGTTTAGTTTATAAAAATGCTTATACATTAGAAAGCATTGTGTATAAAATGTTTTTCACATATTCAAACAATTCACTTTGATCGAATTTGAATTATTCAACAACTCTCATTTACATCAACAACTCTTTTAGTAGGTAACCTAAACATACACAGTTAAAAGTTCATCCACACCCTGATTTTATAAATGAAAAGCATTTAATATGAAAAATTAAACTAAGTAGATATGAATACATATTTATCATAAAGCCTTATAAACAAATATTTGCAGATCTTGTATATAAGTGTTTAAATTATATAAATTCATTTAAACATACACAAACTATAAAACTTTTTCCTATTACAACAAAAATTTAAAAGAGTTTCATAAGCAATTCAAATATTTTAATAATCTATAGTCAAGTCAAAAATGGATATCCTAGCTATTTCATATTTATTATATGAGCATAAAATGCTCTCATTAAGAAGCATATAAACCAAATGAGAGCATAACTAAAAAGCAACATATGTAAAAGCAATAGAAAATCCAAACAACAAAAAAAAGTCTTAACTTTATAATATGTTGATGCCAGTGTAGTTTAACTTTTTAACAATCAAGAGCCATTCAAAAGCCATGTATGCATTTTTAAATAATTAAGAATTTCTTTCGTCATGTCACAACCATGTGATCATCATGTTACAAAAATTCCCCAATGCCGTTATTAGAAAGTGACTAAAAGAAATAGTAGTTGTGACCTATATGTACAAAGTAAATAGTTCATGCCAAAGTTTTAGATGTATTGCTTTAACAGTACCTTAACTTTGTAGCAATTTAAAACGTGATTGCGGTACAACTTTTGTGCCAAATGACACTACTATTCAATTCTTTCCTAACCTAAATACATCATATGGATTTTCAATGACTTTGATTATATAACAGTGCATCATATAACAAAAGTAAATCATATGAATAAGCAACTCCATTGATTTTTAATTTTAATGAATGAAATGTAGGTATTAACTAAAAAATGAGTGAAATGTTTAATTTAATATATACAGATATTTAAATATTCTATTTGAAAAAAATGCATTAGGGCAATGAGGATCAAGGTAAAAATATCAATACACTAAATACAAAAAAATATATATTAACTTTAAACTAACAATTCAAAAATATATATTAGAAGAACTGTGTGGTAACTTGTATTTCTTAAAATCAGAGAAAATAAAGAATAAATTTGAAATTATAAAAAACATTTTTAATTAGCAGATGCAATCATATGAATAAGCAACTCCATTGACTTTTAATTTTAATGAATGAAATGTAGGTATTAACTAAAAAATGAGCGAAATGTTTAATCAGATATTTAAATATTCTATTTGAACAAAATTCATTAGGGCAATAAGGATCAAGGTAAAAATATCAATACACTAAATACAAAAAAATATATTAAATTTAAACTAACAATTCAAAAATATATATTAGAAAAACTGTGTGGTAACTTGTATTTCTTGAAATCAGAGAAAAAAAAAGAATAAATTTGAAATGATAAAAAAAACATTTTTAATTGAAGAGCAGATGCATTAACAAAAATGCTGGCCATACATGCAATATATATTTGCTTCATTAAGAAAGAAGAAAAATTAAAAAGTAATTAAAAACGTCTCGATTTTTCAAAAGGTTAGATAAACAAAAAGAAAATTTCTACTTATAGAATTCATAAAAAAAAGAAACAAAATAATATTGATATACCGGTTTTAGTTAGTTTCTTTTGTAAATATTTTTACGAAAATATAAGAATTTTACATAATAAATAATATATACACAAAACATTTGCAAAATATGAAAAATTAGTAAACATTTCAAATAAAATTTTAACTGCAATTCCACACATGAATATATTCTTTGAAATCATCTTTGCAATCAACATATACACATATTAGAGAAAGAGGAAATTTCAATTAAAAAAACCTTATTGACAATTTCCCCCAAAAGTTTAGTGTAATAAACATACATTTGTTAAACCATTCTTCCTTAACTATTCATGATGTAATAATGCAATTTCACTTGCACAATGTTAAAATCATGTGTAGCAAAATACATCCGTCTAAAATAAAGTTATAACATAATATGCTATCCAAAAGAGCACTCGGATACAGCAACCAGTTATACAACTAAAAGATCAAGTCTTTTCTCACATCGCAATCATTCTTGATTTCCTAAATAGATATAAGTTATATAAAATTAACACCTCATAAAACAAATGCAAGAATTCAACAAAATGTTTCTAGGCTCTAGATTCTGAAGTATTTACATTCGCAGGCTGGCTGCACGGTAGAAAAAACAATGCCATTTCGGAATTTCAGCATTCGGATGTGTAAAAAGTTAATATAATAAAATTCGCTTTTCGACCAATTTGCGGCAGATGGGACATTCTGACATTCGGTCACCGCACATTTGGCAAGCTCCATGGCCACAGAGGAAAATCATATTTTTCAGTCGATCCAGGCAAACTGGACACATGGTCTGCAAAAATGGAATACAATAAGATTATAAAAACATTTACTATAACACCATTAGCAATTGATATATATCAACTTAAATTTATTTACCTCCTGACACTAATGGAAGTGACTATCACATCAAGGGATTTCCAGTTTTCCAATGAATGCACTAATTTTTTTTAATCATAAAAATACTCCATTTACAATATTTTTTAAATTTAACTGTTTGAGGTATAATATAAAAGCTATCTCTTTTCAATGAATTAAAATTTTGGTTAATAAAATAATGCCCAATGTACCGTCAGCCCGCGACCTGAACCCATCAAAAGAGAGAATGCCGGCTTTTCTCCGGAAGCGGAGGTGCATGGAGACGAAATTAAAATGTAGACATGAGAGGACGCCAATTTTTGTAACAACTGACTTTTGTTTAGTATCAAGCCTTTATATAATTAAATAATTAGCAAGAAGTTTTAGAATAATTAAATCTTAAAAATATCCACTCTGTTTTGCTTTATGACTGTACACCTGGAAAACTTGTTTATATATCCAAGCAATGAAAACAACGTACAACGGCAAAGATCGATTGAGCATTTACTAGGTCAGATAATATTTTAAGGTATTTTCACTGCTGTATTTTTCTATGGTATCTGACAAGATCACTGAACCTCATTGTTAACAATAACTTTTTGCTTTAAGTGCCAAAAACAATTTTTTTGTCAATTCCAACTAAATTTATGTACTTAATTTAACAAAAATGTTTAATGTTTTTTCTCCTAGAAAATATTTAAGATACAAATAAAAGAAATTTTTTGCATCAAACTGACGTAAGTAGTGGGTTTTTCCTTAGCACTGGTGCAGGAAATGCTTCACCCACTTTATGTTAAAATATGCATTGCAGTGGGTTAATACAGTTCATGAATTTCCACTAATTTGTTGGTATTCAATAAATAGTAATGGTATCAATTTTGAAAATTGAATAACATTTAAAAATGTAAAACAATGAATTTCAGACCAGAAAAAAAGCAAACCAGACTATCTTAGCTGGTTTAGCTCTTTTTAAATATCTTCACATTATAAAAAAAGATAATTAAAAATGTTGCTTTTCTGAAAGGTGGCTACTGTTATTGGCCATCTCATTACTTAGATTATCACAGGAAATGTTATCTACCTGCTCCTTTATATCTTGAAGTTGTTGCTGTAATTTCTGAACATCGCTATGGACATACCCATTGTTCATCACCATACCACTACCAGGAGTAGGGCTTGGAGCTGACGAGGCTTGCAAAATGGATAAACTTGCCATTGTCAATACTAGAAAATATATAAATAATTAATAAATAAATATAGAATTTTTTATACAACATTTATCAGCATGGCAACAAAATCTTAGAAAAAAGGTTCCTTGAAGGTGTCACAAATATTTCCCTGATTTTACAATTGCATTAAGAAATGTTATAATACATGTTTTGTATAGAAACAAAGTATCCAAGCTACAATAATACAATAAATATATTGCATTATAAATAAAAAATTATGAGCAATAGTTATATACAGTTAAAAAATAATAATTTACGGTTACAACACAAAATTATACAAGTGCAATAGGCGTAATAGTAATTAAACATGTTCACTGGAAGCAGAGAATGCAAAAAAGCAATTTCTTTCAAATTATTTCCTTTGTAGATAATTTTAATGTTTCCTTTCAAATCTTTCATTAGCTGGCACATGTTGTTTACAATCCAAAGTCCAACATACTTTGCTTTCTTTTCTCCCTTCAGCAGTGAGAGCAGACTATTTTTTTAAAAATCTTTTTCGTAAATAAAAGGAAACTTACAATGAAACTATGCAGAATATACGATATTTTCCATTTTAATTATCCAAATTTGAAAATTTCCCTGATTTTTTTGTGAAATTTTAACTGACATTTCCAGAATTAAAAAATTTCCCTGATTTTTTTGTGAAATTTTAACTGACATTTCCAGAATTAAAAAATTTCATGATGATTTCCTGATTTTACAAGTTATGTTGCCAGTCTGTTCATACAGTTAAACTCTGTTAAAATGATCTTTATAGAATGGAAAAAATTACATAAACAAAGTAAATATTACTGCACAATCTTGGTTACATGATGTTTCTACTAGTCTACAATTATTTGATTATTTTTAACTGCTTGTTAGTACAAATTTTTATCTACTAAAACATATATTTTCAGTGTTTTTATAAAAAGTCTTTAATGTAGCTGACACTGTTTAATTAAGTTGTTGGATTTTTGATGGTATTAAAAACTACTAGAAAACAGTTACTAAAATAAAAGGAGTTTTCAGGTTAGAAGTTAACAAAATAAGCATATGTTACAACTCCTTAAAAGTTTCTTTACCTCTTCAGAAAAGAGGGGAAATTCCAATTACACAAATAACAATTAATATAATTCACAAATGGACGGTTTGTTCTGGTTATTAGTGGCGTACGGAATGGGTGGGGTAACCCCATTAATTGGTCTGTAAAGAAAATTAATTTCCATTTTATGTAATAACCTGTTTTCGAAAGAAAATTATGTTATAAAAGACTTTCATGATATAGTTCAGGATTTGTATTATTAGTTTATCTTGCTTCTATTAGGGATGGCAGCTAAAAAGCTGAAAACGCAGTCATGTTCTACACCATTGCTAGTTATGTTACGAATGCTATGAAATCGGACTGCTCAAGTGGGGTTGCCATCATAAGACATAGTTTAGGTTCTCACGAATTGTAGTGAACATATATGGTTGTGAAACAGGGGTTTTGAAGACTTAATTTAATAGAATGTAAAAATCGTTAGGAATGCTGTGCAGTTGAAGTATGGAGTACTAGCAGATCATTATTGGAAAAGAGAAGTGATTTAGGAATGGATCAGGAAATAAGAGTCGAAAGAAATGTGGGAACATTACATATATTTAAAAAAAAACAAAAAACAAATTATAATATTAAAAGTGGGCAGGGTATCATGATCCCCCCCCCTATACACATTTTCTGCATACCCTAACCCTGGTTATGTATTTGAAAGTAAATTGGAATTGGATTCAATGGTTATACATGCATGAGTATCATTAGTGCAAAACATTTTAATCAAGCAAGCATGTAAAGATAACCTAGACTATTTGGACCAAGTTGAATTCTTTCATCCAGTCTTTCCTCATTGAAAAATGAACACAATATTTCACAAAAATATATTACACAAAAATTTAACAAACTAAGTATGATACGAATAAAGAATGTTTGAAAACATGTCTGTTCAATCAAAAAATGTGTATTGTAATCTATCAAAACTATACAATACTTATTTGAACAATGTTTTTTAAAATTTGTAACAATGATAACAGATATGAAATCATTTTGTAATTGTGATGTTTGAATGTACTTAAAAAAACTTTAAAAAAAATTGTATTACCAGTTCCACCGCAGCATACAATGAAAGGAATCACTTTATCAATTTGGGCTCTGCATTGCACACACTTTTTCATCAATGAAGCACAACCTAGTTTCAAAAAGAATTATACGTATTAAATAATATTAGATACATATTAGCACAAATAGCATAAATTAATCAATATTCGAAAGAACGTAAAAAGCTTTTAAGTTTTTCCTGTATAAACTTTCAGTAACCTCAAAATTTATTGGTTTATAAAATCATAATTTTGGATTTTTTTTCCGTTTGTGGATAAATAGTCAGTAATAAGCAAATATTAACCAGATATTTTTATTGTAAAAACATTGTGATTAAAAAAAATGGATTGGCCAAATGTCAAGATATCTATTCTTAATGGAATTTTATGTTCATCATATTATGTTTAACTTTATACTGAAAGTTATACATAATATTGAATGTAATTAAAAATAATTAAAGAGGAATACACCGAGTACTGACCAACATTTATATTTAACAAATTAAATTTTAATCAAGTAACTATTTACAAAAGACTTATTATGGTGATTTCTGAGAAATTAAAATGCATGTTTGAAAAATGATAGTTTTAAATTAATTGCAGATATTTGTACTTTGTATGTTATTATAATTTATTTTTAACATATTGCATAAAGCAGTATGGAATTCATACAACAACTATTACTTCAGCAATGGTTCTATAACCTAAATGTTAAAATAAAATTAATTTCGCTTTCAAAACCTAAACATAATATTTACATGTCTTTAATAACAATCTTTTAGTTTGCAAATTATCAATTTGGGATTCAAATGAATTTGCTAAAAATTAAAGTCCTTTCAAAATAGGTTACAATTTTCACAGACATTCAAACCCAAGATTTTATTCAAGTACAGTATATGGTTTTAGAGAAAGAATATAAATACAGACATTGCAACATAGAAGTATATAGAAATTCAAACAATAAGATTTAAACTTACTATCACAGGCACACATATGGCCACAGGGCTTGAAGAGTACAGAAGCTTTTTTATCAGAACAAACAACACATTCTTCAATCTGAAAACAACAAAATAAAGAGTTAATAACAATAAATGATTTTTACAAAACAATTGAAATTATAAATTGTCTGTCAGAACAAAGATAAAGAAAAACATTAATTATACAACTTATTAAAACAATACATATTAAATTTAAAATAAATTGCAAATTATGACTATAGAAGTTTCTACATTAATTTTAACATTATTTTATTAAAAAAAAGCTGTTGTATGAATACAATGCAATTAATCAGTTTCATATTATGACACATTATTGAACACAATTAGTAAAGAAAAGACACCGGGTAAATAAAATTAAAACAATAATTATATGCACATGTGCTGATTGCAAGATATGTAAATGTAAGTAGTGAATGTTTAGAACAGTGGTTCCCAACCATTAGAGGGCCACAGACATTAGAGGCCCCAGACCACCAAATTAAAAGTTAGACAAGGCACCAGTCACCATTTTCTAAAAGTACTAAATAAAACTAACATGTCATATATTATTTTGGCACTAAAGATAATTCAGGTATTAAATATTGTACTCTACAATACAAAATATATGCAGACTAAGGTTACCCTAAAATACATTTTCAATAAAATATAAAAGCTCATCAAGTACTTTCCATATTAATACAAGCAAGCATATGACAGAAAATGGGGTTCCAATGCATATATTTGTGTTTTATTTAAACAAATAAAAAGTTGATTTCTTATTTAGATGTTTTGTATAAAAAAACTGGTTAATAGAATAGCTATTAATGTAGAGTTGTAGAAACCTGATTTTTATTTAACTATTTTCAAAATCAAATCCCATACAAAATATTTAATCATAATTTTTTTTAAAATTTATGCACATCTACAAAGTCACAGTTCTTATTAAAAAACTAATGATGTCTACTATTTGACAAGAGACAGCTATTTGTTTAACCCGCTGACGCTTATGGACATGATATCACATCCAAGGATCTCCAGCTTTTCCAGCAATGCACTTAATTTTTAAATTCATAAAAATTCCCTATTTTAGAATATTTTTGAAATTTAAAGGTTTTAGGTACAAATTACAAGCTATCTCCCTACAATTAATTACAAATTTAAAAAATAATATAAAATATTTTGTTTAAGAAAAATTAATAAAATTTCCAAAAAGTGAAAACAACTTTACATTTGCCAAAATCACTTGAGCGTCAGCGGGTTAATATATGTCAATTTGTAAATAAGTTATTACTTAAATTGTAAAATGCCATATGGGATATATATCTTTCCAAGAACAAGTTACAAAATTGTAGTCCTATAAGTACTAATTTGTAAAATAAATTTCTCATGAATACAACACAAATATTACCTTTATTCGTGACTGAACTTGTTCTTTGCACATAAGGCACTTTTTAACTCTAGGAGAGCACACAGAGCAAGTAGCTACATGTCCACAAGGTCCGAATAATGTATCTCTTTTGTTGTCGGAACACACCATGCATTCTTCCAGGGTTTCATTGTCTTGTGTAGGCGAAGAATTGGACGGTGTTATACATTGCTCACTGAAAGAATAAAACAAATTTCAACAGTATAATTAATAAACTTATAATTGATATTCACATGGGTTTATATTTAATGACAGAAAATAATTAGTTCAAAGTTTAATAAAACTTGTGAACAGCCGAATGTAGCCTAAGGTTAAACTATTGATCTTTTCGTCAAAGATTTCAATAAAAAATCATTTTAATTGCAGACGTGGTTAAATTATGTGTTGAATGGAAATTCCAAGCACAGTAATAGCTAAATAAACTAGACATAAAAATACACTGTAGATTTGAATTACAAAAAGTTTGATTTTTAATTATGTAAAACATTGTGTTGAACAGTTAATTATAAACTTTATAGATTTGTATATTAAAAATAAATGCATAAGTAAATAAATTTTCAAAGTTTTAATTATAACTAAGTTATCAGTATAACTAAAAGTACGAGTGTAAAGTTATAAAACTCACTTATAGTTTTTTTTTAGGTGTGAAAGTTTTCAAATATATCCAATATAAATATTAAAATATAAATACAACAATTTAATGTTATTATTTTAATTTCTGTCAGGTACAACTTGAAAAATCTATTCATCTTTCATTCTTCTGAAGCATATTTACACAAGCACACATACTTTTCCTGAATACATTTTGATAGGCCATAACCATAAGCTTTCTAAATTCATTAGCTAAATCTACCAACAGAAAGTGGAAAAAAAATTCTTTTCTTAAGACGATAAAACATGTTTTGTACAGAAGCAATTTACGCATTACAGATTGCCTCCAAGAATAAGTTATTTAAGAGACAATGCTAAGGTGGCATGATTACAAAATTACTCTGATAAAAAGACACTAAAAGAAAAATCTAGGTATTTGTGAATCAATTGGTTTAATTTAAATGTAAGATATCTAAAACAGAATTGTTTATAATAAACTTAAGAATTTGCAGCCAAAATTAAAATTAGATCTTAACTCTTAGAGGTTGCTTTTTAGCATTCTCAATAATACTGCAAGTTAAAGAAAATTTTATTTTGGCTTTTCAGACAGATGTTGAAGAAGCTTGCCGCAATGTGGTAATATTATGCAAAAATATATCTGGATTTATTTACAATAATAAAGCCAAAAAACATTACAAAGTCTACACTAAGCAAAAACTAATAAAAAAAAGTAACAAAAGCCAAAATAAAAGTTATAGTCCATAAAAGTTAAAAAGTTACCTGGACACTCATATGAAATAATAAACTTGAATTTTGCAAAAAAAATAATAATTTTATCACATTTACTGCATGTCATAAAATAATCACATTTTCAAAAAATATGTCAATATTAAACAAGCTAACATGTTTCAAGTTCTAGAAATATGTTGGGCTTTATGCAAACATCTTTCATAACATTTTGACTTTTACTGAAGTGCGAATAAAAGAATTGAAATGTTTAATTCCAATAGTTAAAAAAATAAGTTAATTTAAAATTAAATTAAAATATTTTAAAACATTTATACTTACTCTGTTTGATCTTTGTGACATTTAGATAAAGCGTTGCAAAGATTAGGATCAGGACACAAATCTAATGGTGTTTGGCCTTTTTTGTTTTTGACATTTAAATCTGCTCCATTTGAAACTAAGTAGCAGGCGATAGAAGCATTGCTCTTTTTATCCGAGCTCTGAGTTCCTAAGCCCATCAAAAGCTAAAGCAATAAAATAGTAAATCTAGTATATAAAAACATATTAAAGGAAATTTTATGTGTAATAGAATAAAAATAAATGTTTTTTTTACTCTTTAATTAGTGTTAAAATTTATTTTTAAAACTAACTTGTTAAACTGTTCGTAAAAAAGGATAACGTTTGCACATTTCAAATAAACTGTTAAAACAAGATTACAGATTTTATTATTTAAAAAAAAAAAATTAGGGGATTCCTGAGCAACACTTTAAATAATGAATTTTGCAAAATAATAATTTTACCACTTTTACTGCATATCAGTAAAATAATTCCATTTTCAAAAATTATACATTTTTCTTAAACTTTTCAGATTTTTCATAAATGAATACATTGTGTTAACACTATTGCGCTACTTAAGTATACTATTTTTAAAGAAATTAAAAAATTAATGTGCTAAAAAAAACACACATTTTTTATACAAGTCAGAAATATGAAATGAACTAACAGATTTTGAAATTCTTATAATAAGTATATAATTTTTATTTTTATTATTTGATGTACAATTTAAAGAAATGCAAAATGTTAATATTTAATGTCTTATGACAATTTTTTTTATTTTATTTTTAAAAATCCTATATCACTAACCTAAAATGACCCATTATAAGCATTACTAAGTACCAAACATGTGAACAAAAAAATGGAAGAAAATGAGAGTTAAATTTGCATAAATTACATGTAGGGATTAAATTACATTTTACTTAAATTGAGAAAAAATTTACTCATTAATAAAGAAATGGATTGTTTTGATGCTAAGTGATAAAAGAAAAGGATGTTTTCTTCTACCTCTGAGGTGCCGTTCATTGTGGTTTCATTGCTGACTCCAACCTTCCCCCCTTCCTGCATGTCCTGCAATTGCCTAAGTTGAGAAAGCGTGTGGTGACGCAAGGCCTCGTGAAGAGGAGTGTCACCGTCCTTGTCTGGGATGTTGAGGCTGCACTTCTCTCGTACAAGAAGCTAGGGAATTCAGATTTTTAATGCTATACATCAAGATGCAAATAGTCAAGATTTTTATATTTGCCAACATATATAAAATCATCAATACTATGTTTTTGTACGTCAATGAAAACTTGAATTGCAATACAAAACAGTGTATTAATGAAAATGACTTTGGAGGTTATATGTACAAATGTAAATTTCAAAAACAAAACAGTGTGTTTACAGACTAAAGAGACACAATGCACAAATTTAAAATTCATTATTTCAGAATATATAAAGATTACGGTTCATACACATTTTCCGAAAATGAAAATAAGGTGTGTCTAAGAACTTTAATGCAATTTATAAATACATTATTTTTTTAAAATGCAAACAACTTGTATACATTTGTAAAGAAAAGTTAGCTCTAAAGTCAGAAACAGCCTTCTTAGTAAAAAATTTAAATAAATTAACATGAAATAAGTGTAAGCAGATAAAAGCTATTGGTTGCAAAGAAGATATGTTTTTTTTACTCGGATTCAAAGTTTTGTCACATTAAAATCGAACAGATTAGTAAAATTATTTAAATTACAGCAGTTTCAAGAACTTTTTATGAACCCTTTGTAACTTAAACGTTTTCAAGGAAATTTTGAACAAAAAAGTTAAAGAATGTCTAAGTACGCTTTAAGAGCCCTTATGGACATGAAACCAAAATAAGAATTTTCTAAGGGCTTTTAAGGACTCTACCAACCCTGAAGATGTAACACCTAAAATTACAAATTAAAAGTTTCACACATCTAACCCATGTACTAGTGAAATACTTAAATGTGCAGACTACTTGATGCTTAATATAGATATAGTTAAAAAAAAATTAGTTCATCATGTATAATTATTTATACATCTAACACAAATAAAGTCAATCTACATGAATATCTTACCCGCACTATCTGAGTATGTTGGCGTTCGACGGCTAAATGCAGAGGAGTCTGTTGGTTAACATTTTGATGATTCATATTGGCTTTACCCTAGAAAACCAATTTCATTAACAATTAAAATATGAAAATATTATATAAAATATATAAAAATAGCATGATATTTGTGGAAAGATTTTTCATTTAAAATAATATTTTAATAATATCAGCAATACTTTGAGCTCATTGAAATTTTAATCACTGGACATTTACTCATGTATACATCTGTTCGAAGTCTCGCCAGTTTCCTCAGCAATAACATAATATAAAAATTCATCCCAAATTAAAATTTTTTACATTATTTTTCAAACCTAAAGCATTAGGGAAACTTTTGAAAGCCTTCTCTAGAAATTTTTTTTAAAAAAATGTAGATAAAATAAACTTAGAATTTTAATCATCCATCAATGAGTTAACTTGCTCCTCTATTCTCAAGTTTATTATTTACAATATAGCAATTAATACGAATTTAGTGATTTGAATGACAAGCCTTAATAAAAAAAATTATTAAAGAACTTACACACTAATTAAATATGCAATAATTTTCACTTCCTATAATTTAATATACTCGAACAAAAAAGCTGAAGGTTCTAACAAAATATTATTTATAAGATAAGCTGTTAAAATGTACTTTTGAATATATACACAATGTTCAATGTTGTATACCTGTTGAACTAGTAGTTCTGCAACTTCAACATGATTATTTAATGCAGCTAAATGGAGGGCTGTGTAGCCATCATCTTTCTTTTCATCAACAACCCAAGCCCGAGGAAGTTTAGATAACAGTATTCGCATGGCACTGTAAATAAACAACTTTTAAAGAAGCAAGTACATGAATATGAAAAACAGCTAAATTGACTTCTGATATAAATTAATTTGCATAGGAACTAATAATCATTGAATAATTAAGCATTTAAAATATTTTACAAATGGAAAAAAAATCATCTTTTAGTTAAAGACAAATAGGGAGGGGGGGGGGGGGGATATTTAAGCTATATCACTTTAGCAATTTTCTTTTTCTTTAGATTTATAATAAATTGACTTATAATCAATCAGTAATATCACTGATTGATATTTTTGATTACCCATTGATATAAGACACTATTAATTTAAAAAAAAAAATACATTTTCAAATTCAAGGGATTCAAAAACGAGTATACAAAGCAAAATATCAAAATTAAAAATTTCATTAGAGAACAATATTTTTATTACACTGTTTGATATATCTGAAAATATATTGACCCATATTATGGTTCAATATCCTTTTCCATAAATCTTAATCTTCATTTAAGCGAATGAAGTCAAATTAAATGCGTTTCGTTGAACCATTTATCATATACGAACGTTCTTATATAAGGCATTTTAATATCCTAAATCACATAAATTTGATAAACAAATAAACTTAATCACGATTTAGACATAGGTTAAACAAACAGCGGATCAAGGGGCAAAGCTTACTGGAGTTAGAAAACTCACTTTCCCGATAAGTAAAATTTAAAAAAAAAATGTGTTTATAATATGTGAATCGCGTAAATTTCAAACGATCCTGCACTTAAAAATATATTGAAATTGGTTCATTATTAAACTAATTATGTTACCAAAATTATCATCTATTTCTTACATAAAAAAAAGGCCAATTCCGATGACCCGTTTTCTGGGATATTAATAATCGGTCGATGAACATGTTAGAAGTAAAAATATAATAATCACCTCGAAAAATTTAAACCTTGCTAACATTCCAAATAAAAATATTCCTAATTCCATACTTTATAACAAAAAAAGTTCGCGATGCACAGCACGACGTCACAGAGTTACGTCGTACAATTAGGAATGACGTAACCCAGCTACGTTTCATCATGTACCCTTGTTAAGTAACCGTGTCGTTTAATTTCTCGTCCACCGCTCCCTCGGCAGACGACGATTAAAACAGCAGCAGCCACTTCCGTTAAAAAGAACAATGAATCATGTTTCAAATTAGGAGGAATATTACAATGATTCACTCAGGAGCCCACACGCTGCGGAGGTACCCCCTCCGAGAATTTTTTTTTATTGGTCAAATCAAGGAAATACGAGAAAATAGAACATAGAAGGTGTCCTCAGTCTTATGAAACGCATTTCCGAAAATTTTATTATTTAGTCTACCTATGGCGACCAGTGGCGTAGCCAGCATTGGGTTACTTTGGGTTAGAACCCCCCCCATAGCCAGATCAAAATTATTTTTTTGAAAAATAACAAGTGCCACAAAATAAAAAATCTTCTTTTTCTCCGATTTTTATAGAGAAAACACGCGTCGCATTTCCTGGTCTAACCCACATGTATCTCCTGACTTTCTGTGGGGGGTAAAAAAATTTTCTTGCTTGAAAATGAAAGTCTTTATTTTGTTAAAACTAAATGCCATTTTAGAAAGAATTGACGAACTAAAGAAAAATTTCGTTCCCCTACCCACCTCCTAATTTTTTCTGGTGCTTCTATTACATTTACAATCAATTTTATTTTCTCGTATTATCTTGTATCTTCTGCCAGCACACAGACAGCTAACAGACATTTGGGAGCCACTTCTGTCATTACAAAATACTCATCGTTCAAATAAAAAAAAAAATGGAAATGAGCGGGAAATATACTGGCGCCGATATTTGTTTACATTGAATATTATGAGAGCCAACTGAACTTTTAGAACCCAATCGCTGCGAGTGTAGGTGGTTTTATTATATTTGAGTTCGAATCAGTTTAAATAATTTCAATGGTGTTACAATGAAAGAACTAATATTATATTTTAGTCAGCAAGGACGAATGGTTTTTGTGAACATGCAGTTTAAATGTGGAGCAAAGCTGCGAATATTTAAATTGTAAAAAAAAAACTAAATGAACGTTCTGAGATTGATAAACTGTACTGGTAAGTGGATAAATATCATACGGCATTTTTTAATTAAAGTTTAATTTTAAAAGATTTCTTAAAATTCGAGAAAAAAGAGTAAACGCTCACGAGCGATTTTAAACAAAACCAATAACGTTCAGTATTTTGCATGAATTTCGTCGATAATTTTTTTTTCCATCTTTATGTTTACCTGTATATTTTGTTGGGGTTTAATAAATGTTTTTTTTTTTTAAATAAAACTTTTACAAGTTTATTCATTATTTATAATCTGTACTTTAGTTCATGTTGAATCTCTAACCGTTAGACATGTATTTTCCCACTGTTTCATAAATATTTCTGTTTGACCATATTATGTAGCTGTGTTTTATATATGACAGTTTTATTTATACCATTAGGTAAGAGAAAGTATACTTAACCAGTAAAAAATAGATATTCCAAGGCCCATTCTACACGGACGCTATTTACGCCGCGTTGCATTTTGCAAAAGTCTCTGATTGGTGCATTCAAACCATGTGGTGGACCAATCGCAGAGTTATCTGCAAAAGCTAACGTGCACAAATAACGTCCGTGTAGATTAGGGACATTATTAAAGCACATTAGCTTTTGTAGATGGCCCTGTGATTGGGAAATACAAACTATGTGGTTTACATATACACTCGTAGAGCCATCTGTATCTAACACGCGTAAATACGGCGCTGCATCTTGTGCTGGTGATTAGACAAGCATTTTTCCATTTTTTGTCTAGCTTCACAGATTCTACAAATCAATGTTTTTTTTTATAATAATATATTTTTTATTCACTTATTTGATTTTTTTACAAGCAACGTCAATTTCCGTTATGATTTTGCCACAATGCGCCGTTTTGCTGCGTCAAGCAACCAATGAAACCTCCTCCCCCCATATCACGCCATAGTTATGCATGATGATTTTAATTATATAATAAAGAATTATTTACAAATTTAAAATTACTACTTCAAAATTATTATTATTACCCCCCATCAATATTTAGATACAGACTTAAATCCCAGTAAAATGTCAACCAGGTTTGTTAGTAATTTAAATTAGGAAATGACTAAAGATTAACCTTTGAAAATTAAGCTTTTAATTTACATCTTATTTATAATTTTTATATATATTTAATTAATTAAAATTATTAATTAGAATTTTAATTTAAAACTACTGCTTAAATTAAAAAATATCATAAATTAAATTTACTAATTTAAAATTACTACTTAAAAATTATTATGATTATTTAAAATTACTAATTTAAAATTATTAATGAAAATTGCTAATTTAAAATTATTAATGAAAATTCCTAATTTAAAATTATTAATGAAAATTCCCAATTTAAAATTACTACTTAAAAATTATTATGATTATTTAAAATTACTAATTTAAAATTATTAATGAAAATTGCTAATTTAAAATTATTAATGAAAATTGCTAATTTAAAATTATTAATGAAAATTCCTAATTTAAAATTATTAATGAAAATTCCTAATTTAAAATTATTAATGAAAATTGCTAACTTAAAATTATTAATAAAAATTGCTAATTTAAAATTATTAATTAAAATTATTAATTAAATTTAATTAAAATTATTAGTTAAAAATTGTTCAAATCAATTTATAACAAAAAAAATTATTTGGTTTTGGTCGGACCAAAAATAATTTATGAACCCCCCCCCCCCCCCCCCCCCCCCCTTCGGACAATCCTGGCTACGCCACTGATGGCGACTGTATCAAAAAGCAGACGATCATGCCAAAGACACAATATGCGCAGTTCTCTTCTTTAATATCAAGAATAACTTGGTACAAGTTCTAATAAAAGATATACTTCAACAAGCAAATATTTATACATTTAAAAGAGTGCAGCAGTGATTCTCAACCCATAGTCCGCGAGATGGTCTGAAGTAGTTCGCGGAGTTATTGTATAATCCTCCAAATATTTTTTGAGGTTTTTTAAAATAATTTTTTTAATGTGTATTTTGATGTATATAAAAAAAATCTAAATAGTTAATCAACATTTATTTATTCAAACGAAACCCAATTCTATATATTGAAACCTCATTTTTCAAATTTCTTATGATGATTGCTTGTTGATCGAGTGTTAACAAGGTCTCTGTTTTACTCGATCTTTCGGCATATGTTTGTTAAAGTAGCTACAACCACACGCGTTATTCGATTTTTTTCAAATTTGGCATGATTTTCCTTGAAGTCATTAAAATCGACATATATGTTTGTTTTTTCATTTAAAGATATTTTTTTGTTGTGGTCGCGAGGTCTACTGTTCCCAGAATTACTAGTATTAATATAAAAAGAAACATACTTGATAAAAAAGCATTTGTATTTTGTTAAAAAGTATTTTTATAGTGACTTAGTCAATCTGCTAATATATCGCACAGTATTTTCAAGAAAACAATATTTAATACCTGAAT
Source organism: Troglohyphantes excavatus (assembly GCA_963932185.1). Lineage (NCBI taxonomy): Eukaryota > Metazoa > Arthropoda > Arachnida > Araneae > Linyphiidae > Troglohyphantes > Troglohyphantes excavatus. The sequence goes on along the minus strand of OZ010669.1, from coordinate 54,716,536 downwards.
TATATTTAGTGCCGATATAATATTTGGCACCTGAATTTTGTTTGGGACTTTTAGAATGGCCCCAAGTAACAAGTCATCTATTACATTTTGATGCAATTGAATCTCCCCTCACACAAACAATTATTTATGCATGAATAATGATTGAGGATTTTAAATTTGTGAATTCGAACCCGCATCTGCGAACAAAATGCTTAAATGTCTCCTCAACCTAGAGACGTAATTTTTCGTCGCATACATTCGGAATCGAACGGGTTAAATTTAGCTCATGCTACCCCACCAGAGGGTAAAAGAGTACAAAATGCAAGGGAAAGTTATATAAGGAGCCGGATGAGTGGGGGAAGATTTCCTTAAATCATAAACAAGTCGGGGAACAGTGTACACACAAGACTATTCAGTGACCGCGAGTATAAATAGCTGATACTCGAGAGCGTACTTCCTGTCTCGTCTCCTTATAAGGATAACATAATATGATCTCTAGTACGTTGCACTCCTTTGAACTCCACAGTAGTAAACTTTGAATTTGGTATTGAGGAAAAGAAAAATTATAATAGAAATTATAAAAATATTAAAAATTAATTTTTGATTTGAAAGAAAAATATGTAAAAATGAAGCTGGATTTAGTACATATTATTTGTTTCATTTTATTAAATTTAAATAAATGAACTTTTAAACATTTAAATCTAACGGAAATAGCCCATGCTTGCTCGGGTGCATCCATCAAAAGTATATGCTAGAACAGATGCATCTATTTATGCGCGTGTTCTATTGAGTTAACCTTGATTGATGATTGTCGAATCGTAAGGTTGGCAGTGTGGGGTTTTATGGGTCGAATCGTAAGGAATTAAATATACATTTTTTTCTTTCAGTTTATTAAAAATTGTCATAAAAACAGTGAAAAAAATATGATTTTTTTTTCAAGATTGTTGTAAAATGAGTGAATCAGCGAATTAAAAAAAAATTAAGGCAAAACCCTGAGGTGGTTGAATTTTTTACTTGGTCATTTTTCTCAAGATTTCGATTGGCAATTATTGTTATTACCGGAAATGTTCACTTTATTTATAAATGACTTAGACTTACTGTTAAATTGATGAAAGAGATTGGGTATATAAATGAAAGGTATAGGAAAAAACAACGGACGGTTCATCGGAATTGATTTTGCGGAAAATGAAAAACAAGTTTCATGTATATCATAAACATACACATGACAATGATAATTTTCTTCGCGGATACAATGAAAGTACAGCACTGCAGCTAACCAAAGGCGTTGGGATATTGATTTCAACAACTCTTGACTCTAATTTTTTTTTTACCTGGACCTTTCGAATACAAGTACAACGCTGAAAACATACTATGCAACGCTGATGAGGAGGTGGACAAACGTTAACCCTGAAAGTAACATTCTAGGCGTCTATTAAAAATTATTTAATTTGAAATGTTATTAAATTTGAATTAACATTTTATAATTAATATTTGATCATGTAATTTATTAAATTAGTAATATTTTGTTCGATTTTGGAACCACCACCTTCAACCTACCCGCAATTTTTGAAGTTACTCTTCTGAACCGATTATTCCAGATGTGGATTCAGAAGAAAAAAAATAAGAGAGGAGTTAGCTAAGCTTGAAAAACGCATCCAACTCAGATTCATTAACCCTGCAGCGCTCGCGCTACTAAATGCAAGGCGAGTCGAATTGGAGGCGAGATTCTTATTGAAAAGATTTTTACTGGAGTGGAATGACATCACTTACTGTTACGTACCGTCACTCATTACGAACGAGAGGATCGCAAAACCTAACAATTGATCGAATTGACCAGAAAATCCGAGTGGTTTGGTATGTTTCTTAATCCGCTCGGGAAAATGAGATAAAATTGTTTTACCTCGAGTGAAAAGATTTATGAAAATTAAACAATAGCTTGCTGCTGTGTAATACGTGGATATATATGGGCTAAGATGATCGTTTCTTATTATACTCTAGTCAGTGCCGTTACGCGAAAAATATTTTGGGGGTTTGAAACAAGAAATTTCTCAACTTAACGATTCGAAATTCTCAACTCGACTATTCGAAATTCCCAACTCAACAGTGCTGAAAATTCCCAGTTCCAACTTATCGACAATTTCATCTTTTTTATATATATATTTTTAGGTAATATTAAACAGTTCTCTCACAAGCATTGATTTGTTGCACCCATATTCCAATGCAGTGTCCTTCTAAGATCTAATTTAAATGTAATCTTACAAGTTGGGCAATTTCTAATCTTCCCTAGAGTTTATTTGTTAATAATATTAATTTTCTTCAGGCATAAAGAGGAGAGGGGACACCCCCTAAAACCCCCCGCTGATACAGGCCTGACTCTAGTCGAATGTGTGCTGGTCCTTGGCAGGGTTTAATGAAAAAATCTAAAAACGGATCAAATCGCGGTGATTGGCGTAATAAGTGACGATCCTTAAAAAGACTACGCTAGACCAGTCATTATTTTTCCAATTTCGTCCCACTTCCACTTCAATTCGCCTGGATTGTGTCTTTCAGATACAGCGCGAGCTCTGCAATGTTAAATACATCGCCGAATGATCATCCTTTAAAGCCCATTATACACAAACGTGTAAAACGCGCGTGAGTTTATCAGTGATTCGATAATTCGTAACACATGGTATGAATTCTCGAATCACAGAGAAGTTCACGCGAGTTTCACTCTCGTGTAGAATGGGCTTTAAGAACTTGGTTTCGTTGGGTAGGAAAAGGACGCACTATACTAAACAAACCAGGTTTGCCAAAAGAACATATCGAAGTCTAGAGTGCACAGATGTGTTGACCTAACTGTGCTCAGTGAAAAATATGGCAGAATTCTCCAAGGATTGTTATTTTCAATTTCTTATAATAACGATACAAACTTTCAAATGGCTGTTCTGAAAAATTAGTTAATTAATTTAAAGGATGTGCACTAAGGTATCGATATCATAACACATTTTTTTTAAATCAATTACTTATTATGGAATAGAACATAGTGTTAACTCTAGAAAAGAAAAGGGCCCCAAGAGCAGTTTAATTAGAAAGTCAAATTGACGCCTGCTAAGTTTCTTGAATTGTCGTTTTTCTAGCCATATAACAGATAAATTGTTTTAAATACGCAGAAAATCAGAAAGTTTTTCATCTTTAAAATCGGAAAAACAATTGCGTTAAATGCTAATTTTTCATAAAAACCGGCAACTAAGTTAGCTGATAAAAACCAAATGCTAAATAAACGCAAATTAAACTGAAAAACATTAACACTAGAAAATGGCAAATTTTTTGAAAAAAAAAAATATTTTCAGTTATGTAAATTGGAGTAGCCGCGGAGTTAAATTGACGATAATTTAAAAACTATACATAATTAAATTATCTGTTGATAATCTGCAAATTTAAACAATACTAAAAAAAAATGGTATGGTGAATGCACCAACTACCAACCACATGGAAAAAATATGTTATGCTTAAAATATGTTTTTTTAATGAAAAAATATGTTATGTTTTTAAAAGTAGAAATTCCTTCATTCAATGTTACTCAAAGGCTTTTAAAATTTAGGTAAATTTAATTTTGCAATCTAATGTAAATTCATTAGTCACACGAATTTTTCCGTTTGTCACCGAGTGGAAATTGGTATAGTCACCTTTGTAAATTTGAATGGAAACATGTTTTTTTTCCCCATCTCCGAAAAATCACTGCGAAAAACCCCGTTTGTACTTAGTACAGATTACGTTCGCAAAGGAAAGAAAAACTTTTTTGCTACCTAAGAAAATTTACTTGGAGAAAATTCATATTTTTAGTAAATGAAGGCAAAAACACCAAGGTTATCGATGGAAGATTAGAAAATGCCCAACTTAACTTAATCAACTTTTAAATTTAAACTTAAATTCGATTTTAGATTTCGCTACACACTTGCAGTTGATACGACTCGGAAATTATCCTCATACATGATTTATTTTCAAATAAAGTGCTGTGCAATAAATGAAATAAAACAATATAATAAAAACATATCGTAGCTTTTAATCCCTAACCTATAAAAAAAAAAATTAAAATGTCGATAAGTTGGAAAAGGTAATTTTTAGCACTATTGAGTTGCGAATTTCGAATCTAAAAGTTGTGAAATTTCTAGTTTCAACCCCTCCGTATGTTTTTGTGTGACAGCCCCCTGGCCCCACAAGCATAGGGCACACTCTGCACCACGCAACCCCAATCGAGAGAGAGCATTGGGTTCTCGGGTTACCACAAGTGGATTCGGCCGAGTTGGATTGGTGGAGGAGGAAGGAGTGTCATGATACTCAATTAGAAAGATGGAAGGGAGAGAGGAAAGAAGAAAAAATAAAACAGAAAAAAAGACGGTCTCTCTCCAACAACAGAGGCGCCTCTGTCCTGCCACAGCGTATGGGTCCTGTCTGTTATGCACTCCGGATGCAGAGAGAAGAGGCAGCTCTTATCTTCTTTGCTGGAAGCAGCAAGTCGGGATTTTGTTCGAATTTCGAAATCCAGGAAAGTAAGTAGATGCATGGTTTTCTCCACTCTAATAATTGTTTTTCGGTGTTCTTGAAATGTGTATTAACATCAAAAATGGGATGTCGGAAAGCAGAGATGGAATAGTGAACCCTCAGAGGGTGATTTGAACTGTGAGTGTCCGTTGTGATCCCCACCCACGCCCATTGTTTCGTGTTCATATTTAAAAAAAAGGCGGATTCGGGTGTTCGAACTTCATCAACGACGTGGATTGTTGTGAGTAAATACATAGCGTTTTGCTTATTGTAAACAAAAAACTTTGGTTGTTGCATCAAGTATTAATTCTGGAAGTATATTTATTCCTTTGAAGAGCTTAATGGATGAATAAAAATGTTTAAACAATTTTAAAAAAAAAATCTTATTCGAAGTTATGATAATAGTTGACAATTATATCATAATATTCTATTTTATCTTGGATACAGAAAATATTATGTACCAATAACCTGTAAAGTCAAAAATTTAAATGCAGTTTTAAAAAATTAAGATTTTTGCCACGAAACATTTTCCTTCAATCAATTCATTTTTTTTTAACGTTTCATTTTTCATGGACAAGCTATTTATTTTAATGACAATTTCATATCAATATTCAAATATACATATTTTTTAATTTTTGTATTAAAGAACTTTTCTTTACTTTACAGCAAAATACCTTTAACCTTGGTCATCCATGAATTTTAATGATTTTCAAATCACGATTAAGAACATTACATAAATAAAACTTTTTAACTTTAAAAATATCGAAAATATAAAAATTCATTTAATATTTAATAAGAAAAATCTCACGCTTATAATATTGTATGCAAGTGCCTGTAATATGCAACCTTAAAAAAAAATTGGCACAAGACTAAACAAAATCGTGCGAACACAGTCCATCAATTACGAGCAAAGAAGAAAATAAGAAGTCTAGTTTTTCCCATTTCTTCCCTGTAATGTAATCGGATGTGATATGATCATCTAAGAGTTCATTGATCTATTCAATTATCTCTTGATTCGTTTGAAACGCCCGTAGAGGGGCTGTGTTGAATAGCGATTATGAAGCTGATATTATAATCATTCCAATCTGTTAAATTATACAGTCAAACTGTTGAAGTCAACGCAAATAACAAGACTTGCTAATTATTTCATTTTCAGAGGTATTAAAAACATGCAATAAAGAAAATTCAGAGATAATTTTATGTAATCGAAATCCAAATAGGCGCGCAACTTAAAGTGATTTGAATAAAATAAAAAGCTTCACTTGCCATTTGATTTTCAATAACAGCTGGATGATTTTAAATATACGATTAAATTCTTGTAAATAATAGATCAAGATTAAAATCTTAACCTAGCACTAAAACTTAATTCTAAAATGTGCAAGTAAATGATCGTTTCTGTTACAGATTCGAATGGAATAGTATATTTCCAAAAAAAAAAGGTCGAAAATACTTAGTTGCCTGCATCTTATTAGTATTTTACAAAAAATATATATATACTTTACAGTTTTGTTAATTTGCGTATGTAAGCAATTATCTCACACCCAACTCCCAAGAATTCGAATTCATCATTTCTAATTTTTTGTCTTGGAGGAAAGTTCCGAGCCATGTGCTGTCCATAGAAATAACCACAGAAATATTTTATTATTTAAAAAAAAATATCGAATATTTTTTCTATTGAAACTTTGTGAAGAGAATTTAACAGTTTTCAAAAGACCTAAAGTTAAATATACAGATTAAAAAAAATCCCGCATAAGTAAAATATAAAAGACATGAACTAGGTAATAAAATTCTATTCGCGAAAACGAGGGGTTGGCGGTGCCCTTTGTGAAACGACGAATAAAAGGTACACAACAGTGGGGTGGGGGTGTCAAACCACGTGGATCTTTTCACACATAGGTCACTGTCGGTTCCCTTTGAAGAATCCTTTTTGTCGACATGAGGGTCGTTGCAATTCCACAGTTCGAACTCTTTTTCACCTGCACGGCACAGACAGGCGGACCAACTTTTAAAACCTCATTCTTAGCCACAATACCCAGGTATATTTTTACTTTTCGGCTGTGATTTAAAAGTTTTCGAAAATCATTTAGGATTGATTAACCTGGTCTCATTTTGCGTAATATAGAATTCAGTCAGACAAAATGGCGAATCTTAACCGACAACCATCAACAAAATAAATCTAAAAGTCATTCTTTATCAAAACGTACACCTCTAACCTATTTACGTAGCTAGCAGGACATATAAATTACGCATTGAATATTCGATTTGGAAATTGATTGTCAAAAAGAACCAAAAAAATAAATAAGCTTATTCGATTTTAGAATATCTCAAATGTATTACTAATTTGCCTTTTTACTCTATTTCATCAAGCATATCGGGACGAGATGTAACCATAGAAATGTATGGATGTAACCCGAATCTGTGATGTCGACGCGGAGGAAGTCTACACGGATCGTCCAAGAATAGAAGAGTGCGGGAAAAGCCCTAAAAATAGGAAGACTATCATCTGTCCAGGATCCCGTGCTTCTATACTTCCCATATGTTGGATTTTCAATCCATATGGAATGTGTTGAAGTATGGAACTCTGGCGGATGTGAAACGACATGGGAAAAATAAAAAATAGGGCAAGAGGAATGTACAAGATTTCGGGTAAGATTTTCTGGGTAAGTTGAGAAAGTTATTCCAGATGGTTCTTTTTTATGTTTTTGGATGCATTTTAAAGTTACTTTACTACTTTTAGATAGCCTAATCAAATATTCATATTATAAGTAATTTGAACTTATATATATTTTAGATTATCTTATTAATTAGTATAACTAAAATTATTTAAAGTGTTTTTTTTAAAATTATTTTACTAAAAATATTTAAAAGCGAAAAATTGTTCAAAAGTGGTAATTTTTTAAAAAAAAATTAATTGAATATCCTAAATTTAAATGTAAGGCTTAGTATTTCAACAAAATAGGAACTAAATATAACACAGTACAGTTTTTAGAAATTTACACTTAATTCGATAAACAATACAAAGTGGATACCGAGTACACATAGGTAATTTTTTTCTTCATTGTTAAGCTTTAAAGTAATTACACTGCCCCAAGCTCTTCCCAGTGTTAAAACTACATAGCATATAATGTGTTATAATTATTACTGTTACATAGTCTGTCTGTTTACTTTTTGTATGCTTACATCAGCCCCACCAATACCTAATAACTTCTTGAATTGATAAAATTTCTTGAGAATCGAATATAGGCCCAAAAGCGAAAAATTACCAAGATATTTTAAATTCAAATATTATTTAAATAATCACATTTAATAGAACTTAGATATACACACTTTAAAAACTGAATGCTTAACAATTTCACAGTGGCGTAGCCAGCATTGGGTTAGAACCCCCCCCCATAGCCAGTTTCAAATATTTTTTTGAAAAATAACAAATGCAAAAAAAAAAAACGAAGATTTTTTTCTCGGATTTCTATAGAGAAAACACATGTCGCATTTCCTGGTCTACCCCACATGTGTCTCCTGCTCCTTTCTCTTCTGTCTCCTGAAGGGATGATTTTAAGGAGAACAATGGTGAAACAACCTTGAAGACAGAAAATTCGACTTTTTGTGGGGGGGGGGGGGGGGACGATGGGGTAGTAGGTCTGTATGATTGTCTTGGCTGTTTGTACATAAAGGGATACTTTTCTTAGTACTTGAAATGGGGCGGCAGTTGAGCCTGAATTCACAGTGCATCAAACCAGAAATTGCTTGCTTTGAAGTAAGGTATTTTCCCTGACCCATTCACCCCCTACGTGCTTTAAGAAAGGATTGTAAATGACCCCTGTCAAAAAAAATAACATCCCTAATTGTGATCCTCTTCGTTCTCTCCACAATGCCAGTGGAATTTTTTCACTTTCTCAAAAATCAGTTTTCAGAGAGGTTGTATGTCTCTCATTTGCCATTTTTGTCTCTCATTCACAAAAACATAAACTATTGGAAGATTCAAGACAAAAGAAAGGAGCATCGTGCATAAAATTTGCTGATGTGTTTAAAGTATGCACTCCTTTTCTTATTCAAATATTTTTTGTTTATTGAGATTATCGTTGAAAATACCAAAACCAAAACTAACTAATTTTTTATTCAATTACATTTACAAATTAGTTTTCTGTCACTCAGACGTGTTACTTTTCACGCGAAAATACGGTTTTCCGCTTTTTTTTTTTTTTAATTTGGGTTTTGATCATTCCCAAGATTGATGCACATTCGTTTGAAAAGTTTTATGGTGGATTATTAAAAAGTTATATTCAACTATTATAAATACGAAGGTCACATAATGGAAAAGTTGGCTCTATTTACGAAGGGTGGGGTCAACAGATTTCCGTTTAAATCTGTGTTAATAACTTTTTTCTGAATTTTTTTCTGCGGCGCTGCATCTAGTGCTGATGATTATGCAAGCATTTTTCCATTGTCTAGCTTCACAGATTCTACAAATCAATGTTTTTTTTATAATAATATATTTTTTTATTCAGTTATTTGTTTTTTTTTACGAGCAACGCCAATTTATGTTATGATTTTGCCGCAATAGACCGTTTTGCTGCGTCACGCAACCAATGAAACCTCCCCCATATCACGCCACAGTCATGCATGATAAAATTAACCGGAAAATAATAATTATTATTCTGTTATTTTTAATTATAAAATAAAGAATTATTTACAAATTTAAAATTACTACTTAAAAATTATTATTATTATTAATTAAAATTACTAATTTAAAATTGCTTCAATCCGGACCCTCCATCAATATTTAGCTACAGACTTAAATCCCAGTAAAATGTCAGCCAGATTTGTTAGTAATTTAAATTATGAAATGACTAAAGATTAATCTGCGAAAATTAAGCTTTTAATTTACTTCTTATTTATAATTTATATATAATATTTAATCAATTAAAATTATTAATTATAATTTAAAACTACTGCTTAAATTAAAAAATATCATAAATTAAATTTACTAATTTAAAATTACTACTTAAAAACTATTATGATTAATTAAATTTACTAATTTAAAATTATCAATTAAAATTGCTAATTAAAAATTATTAATTAAAATTGCTAATTTAAAATTAATAATTTAAAATTATTAATTAAAATTAATAATTTAAAATTATTAATTAAAATTAATAATTTAAAATTATTAATTAACTTTTATTCAAATTATTAAATAAATTTTATTCAAATTATTAATTAAATTTAATTAAAATGATTAATTAAAATTATTAGTTAAAAAAAATTCAAATCAATTATTAATAAAAAAAATATTTGGTTTTGGTCGGACCAAAAATAATTTATGGACCCCCCCCTTCGGACAATCCTGGCTACGCCACTGCAATTTCAGGCCCAGAGGTGAGCACATTTAGGAGTTGAATGATTAAAAAAAAATTTTACACATTAATTAATTTATTTTAATTGGTTTATATTTTGATTAACTGAAAGTTAACAATCTTATACATATTTAATATTTAAATAAGATTTAATTATATTACATATTATAATGAATTTCCATTAATGGAATGAATAAAAATAATCTTTATGTACTGATCAATAAGGTTTTACGTGCTGACATATCAATGCTAAGATTATTCTTTGGAAAAAGTTTTTATATTTTCCACAAATATCGAAAGTAGCTTTCTAACATTAAAAAAAAAGCTTTAAAATGTTCATTTCAAGATATATAAATAACTTTTGCTTTAGAAAAATAAATAAAAAGTGAATAAAAAAGCTTAATTAAAAATTATAAGGCCAAAAAATATAGTTAGTTTATACTATAACCTAAATCAACAATCTTAATATGTCTTCCTTATTGAATATCTTTATTTGTAAAAATTTCTTTGTTGATAAGAACTATTATTCACTTTAAAACTTTTGCTAAAAAAAAATTGTCTCATAATTAATTATGCTTATAACTTTCTCTTGAGGTCAACAATATTGATTTAAATAGAGAATTTTATTGACAATTTAATGCTCAGGATGGTTAGAAAAATAATTTTCATACACAATTTTTATTTATTACTAACCACTTGCGTCAACAGCTGGTTTATAAACACGATTTAGCACCAGTTTAAATTAATTTGCAATTAAAGTATATTGTACATTCCTAGATTTGAGAAATGGGGCAAAAACTAAAACTAAGTTTCAATACAGTACATGGTGATTTTAGCTTGTGGATCTTTAACAAAATGGTTTTAAAGCTGATTTTTGTAAAAACAAAACAAATTGTGTTTCAATGCAGGAACAAATGCAAAAAAAAGAAATATTAATATTGCAAGTTTGGAAATCATGTGAAAAAATGACCATTGGAACAACTAGATCTTAAAAATTAAAAGATGATAAAGTCCTTTTTTTTTAAATTTACATTTTTTTTTAAATACATTACAGTCAGGGTGGCAACAACATTCTGGAATAAATGTTCCCTGATATTTCCCTGATGGTGCCACAAAAATGTCCCTGATTTTACAATTACATTAAGAAATGTTGTATAAATGCTTTGTATAGAAACAAAGTATGTATGCTACAATAATTATTCAAAACTAAAAGGAAATATTGATAATTAAATTACTCAGAATGGAGGGCATAACAGATGATAATTGCCATTTTAATGATCCAAATTTGAAAAATTTCCCGATTTTTTGAAAATTTCCCCGACGTTTCCAGAATAAAAAATTTCCATGATTTCCGAGTTTTCCTCCAGGTTATGTTGCCACCCTGAATAATGTCAGATTCTTTTTGCTATTGGTTATCTATATAATTCAAAGGCCAAACAGCGACTTAAGCACATACAGATAGTCTTAAACGAAATAAGGATAAATAAATTTCCATTTGCTACCAGTTTAAGTTTGCTACCTGTATCCTGCTTATTTCTTCAGTTATTAACTGATAAAGGTGCCATAAGTATTCATAACATGCATAACACACAGTTTCATTTGTTGATTGTTCATTATATTGAATAATAAATTTTAAATGGTCTTCATCCATGGAGCCGGGTGGCTTTTCAACCTCTAGAATTTGAATTTTTATAATTTATTTTAACTGCCCGTTATCACAAGGTTCAACTGCAGCTCATAACTTGCAAAGCTTTTCTTAAGACACTTGATTTTTTTTATATAACATGAGTTAATGAAAATACAGAAAGTGTATAATTTGCTTGTGTGTGCAATCTGTTCAGTCTATTCTGAAAAGACTAATGATAAAGGCAAGTTTATAAAACACACATTTTTTGCAATATATATTTATTGCAATATTGCATGATTTTGGTCATTAAAGGTTGTGTGATTATAAAAATATTGTGCTTGCATTGGTAAAGATAATATTAAATAAAACAAAAAAATCTCTCCAAATCAATTCTATTTTAAAGCAATAGTTAGTCTCTTGATAGAAGAAATTAAATTATATATTTACCTACAATTCGTTCTCATATTATTTTAAAACACTAATTACAGACAATTTTTAGCTACAGCCATTCCTCGTATGCACAGGTTACTCGATAAAATTACAGAAATTTGGAAGATGTCATAGAAATAGTTAATGCTCATATTATTGAATTTTTGTGTCAAAGGTGTACCAGTAACAACAACCTCATATACTCTTTTGGTGAACAAAATATATTTAATTTCATTGTTTATGCATTCAAAACACGACTTCCCATTTGGATTTCTTTTAAAATCTGTAAAACGTACTAAGACACTACAATGATTTACCACTTAAAATTCAAGAACGAAATTCAGTCACTCTTTTTACAGTATAAAACCAAGAATTATGTGAGGAATAAGTTAATATTTCCAAACATTAATGTTGAAGCTTACTAAAATGATTTACCAGTAATTAAATTCAAGAAACAAAGTTTTCTAGTTAACACTTTTAGTGAAGAAAAAAATTCAACAATAAAAAGTTAAACATAGGAATACATCAACTCAAATTTCGAGAAAAATTTCCCAAACTTGCCCCGGAACATTTGAAATATAATTCCCTTCCTCTGGCCATCATTTTCTCTGAAAATATCAGGCCAGATTGCCATTTAATAAATTTGCCAACATAATCGTAATAATTTTAGTTCTCAAAATATGTGGTAACCCTATCTATAGCACATATATTGCAATATATATATATCATTGCACTAACCTGGGATTCCCTCGGAGGGCTGCATGATGCAGAGCATTGAAGCCATTGTTATTTGTAAGGCATATATCTGCACCATTATCCAAGAGTAAGGTCAGCATGTCATCTCTCTTTTTACTGATAGCATCATGCAAAGGAGTATCACCTTCCGAGTCCTGAAAGCAGAATATGGGTTGTGTAAAGTAAAAATTGTTTCGAAGAGTAATTTGTATTTGTGGGAATTTAATTTTTTTTAAAATCCTGATTATTTTTAGTGTATATAACAATAAATTATTCCTCAATGAAAACATATCATAATCAAGAGTATTTTTAGGAATTCAAAAATGGTTGCTGGACATATTGGTGTTCCTAATGAGGAAAATTTGTGCTCAATTAATAAGAGTTTTTATCATAAAGTAATTTTTAAGAAATAGTCTTTGCTTAGGAAGTTAATAAAAAGTAAAATATATGTTTTAATATCATTTTAACTCAAAGCAAAGTGTAAACAGTGAGCTTTTGTTTGTGAAAAGAATAGAAGGTTTTAGTAATTTTTTTTTTTATCGAATAAGCTTGAACCCAATCCTTACCATACCAGATATAAAACCATCGATAAATAAAAAGAATTTAAACATGCAAGCCAAAATAATTATAATAATTACTATGAAGGAGTTCTCAAAAGTTATTAGAAACTTAAATTGCTTCATATATTAAAAAAAAATTCCAAATCAGAAATAAAAAAGGAGGTGGATTACAAAAAGGTTTCAAAACACACCTGCAAACTGGGTCGACAGCCAAGATCCAGGATGCTCCTAACGACACCGATGTGACCCTTGTTGACTGCAATGTGCAGAGGGGTCTGCCTCCTTTTGTTGCGGGCGTTGAGATCCGCTCCAGCTCTGGCCAACAGCTCCATCACTCCGGGCTCATCCCCGAATGCAGCATGGTGAACAGCCCGGTCACCATCTTTATCCTAAGGAATAAAAAATCAGCCAAATTAAAGAACTGTACAATTAGGAAAACTCAAACTGACATATGTAATATAAAAAGGTTCTAAAGATTTAGTACAAGAATCATGAGTTACAAGCAATTAATTCAAAATATTTCAAGAACAGTTACTATGTAATAACGTTTTTATATCTGTGACGTGGAACAAGAATGGCCAATGTCAAAATTATAATTTTGAGTTTCTGGCTTATGAATTATGGTGGGCGGCCTAAAAAGGAGCGAAGCGCTGCAACCAGAGGTCTAATGCATAAAGCTCCTTGCAGAGTTTGTATGCTTATATCTAAAAAAAAAAAAGGAGTTTCTAAGTACTTGTCAAGGACCTTTAGAGCAATTTATAAGGACCTTATTTTCTAATGCAAACAACTTATAAAACATTTGAAATGAAAAGTTAGCTATAAAGTTGAAGGCATCTTAGCAAAGCAAAAATTAAAATAAATTAGTATAAAAGAGGAAAATAGGTGCAATCAGCAAAATGTTATCGGGTGCAAAGAAGACATGTTGAAATATATTCAGTTGTGTTTCATTCAGATAAAGATCAAATAGCTTTTATTAAAAATGAGTTTAGTAAAATTATCACAATGATAGTCGTTTCAAGGACTTTTTAAGAGTCTTCCGTAACTTGAAACTTTCTAAGGACATTTTGAAATTTTTTTTAGGAGTTTCCAAAGTACTTTAAAAAGGCTCATACGACCATGAAACAAAAATGACTTAAGAGCCATATGAATCCTAACGCCTCATAAGAAAAGGCCAGTAGCTGAAGAAAATTTCAGCATAGATCTAATTGGAAAGTCCTGAACCTCCCAAGTCTTAAATATGTCTTGCCCCCAATGCTCAATTCTATGAGCAAAATACTTGTCACACTCACCAAGAATATGAACCATAGTTTCTTCTTTATTCTTGCATTCCCTACATAATTTGTCACTTGTAATCCTGAGACTTAGCATTGTTACAGGAATTGCATAATCGTTTGAAGGGTTAGAGAAGCCTGACGACATTGTTTTTTTATTCTTTTCAAAGTTTAAAATTCGTACATTCAAAATAGTTTTTTTTAGTGATAAAATTAACAGTGGTTGTTTTTATTCTAAGCCACAGATATTAAAAGCATAACAAAATAAAACCGTTCTTAACTGCATAGACCTCTTGACATACAAGAGTTGCCAAAAAGCATGTATTTTTATATAAAACAAAAAACAAAGCAGTTAAAAGACAGGCTTTATATAGTTTAAACTTTTTTACAAAATTTTATATGCAATTATTTTTGTTTAAATATACCAATTTCTTGTTTGGATAATACATATTTTAAAACTTTATGTGAACCAAACAATGCCAAGAATGTCAAAAATCATCAATACATGGCCAAATTCGTTAAAAATAAAAGTTGATATTTTAGTAGTTTCTAAACAAGCTACATCAATGCCTCTATACAGATTTAAAATATTCAACTACAGTGGAATGGAAATGGAAAAAATACAAAATGGAACAGTGCAATACTGATTATTTTGACAACTTCAAACTCAGTGGATTTATCCATAAAGAACAAAACAATTTAAATTCTTATTATTCTATTATTTTTAGTAGTTACATTTAAATTGTTATGCTCTTTAAAATTTGAAACTTTTAATTCTATCGTTATTAAAAATTATTAAATATTTTTTTATGCCCAAAACTAATATTGGAATTTAAACAAAAAACAAAGTTTATTTCCTTCAAGTCTACTTTGTGATTTTGCTTTGGTTCTAGATTATAAAAAAGTAAAAATTGAACCTTTTAATATCAATTTCTTTTTCTTTTCTATCATTATTAAACATTTTGTTAACAAAGTTTTTCAATAAGGTTCTATTTGATTATTTCTGCTTACATATACCAATTTTTTGGTTTAGATAATACAATTGCTATACTGACCTCAATTTCTACATCTGAATTATGACATAAAAGGATTTTAATAACTTCAATGTGTCCATTTTGACTAGCTGCTTGCAGAGCTGTATGACTAGCAAATACACCATTTACCTAAAAGAAACAGTAAATTTAAAGTTATTTATATGAATGAAAAGAGACAAAAGAGTTAAAATATAAGTGGATTAGTTTGAAACATGTTAATTTCAATATATTTGAACACTATTAGCAGAAGATCTCATTCAGTAGAAGAACAAAATTCAAATTATATTTAATTAAAAAAATCTAGGTACATCATTTATTAACATTGCATCACATATATAAACACACTGGTAGTGATGGAATAGTGCATATTTAAAACAAAACCTAAATTTTGTCAGACAAATTTTTAATTGGTAACAAATATATAAAAAAATGTTGTATGCGCTTGTGATATTTCTAACAACTGAATGTTCAAAGGATACAAGAATATAATATTGAAAAAATAGTACATAAATTGTTGTCCAAAGTTCAATGAAAATGACTTTATAAAAATATCAAAAATTTTATTTGTAGTAGATATATAATATGCATTTATCCCTGGAATAACTTATAAGAATTTTACTTCTTAAATTTGTAAAATGTTATATAGAGGAAAAAGAGAAAAATTCAATGTCCATCCATGTTTTGAGACCTTCCAGAATTTGTAGTTTCATTTTTATGATGAACATTTATATGTAAAATGAGTTAAAGTACATCTTATTAAGCTGATAAATACTACAGAACGCTATCTCAGGTACAAGAAAACTTCCAACATTGATAACAGAGGATATAAAAATAGAGATATATACTCACGTCAGCTTCCGATCTTTTCAAGATTTCCTCGCATTTCTGAGCATCCCCATTTGCAGCAGCCTTAACGAGTTCTTCGTTAACGTCTCCAGATACGTGGGTTTCAAACAATTTTTTCAACAGGGCGCTTAGTCGCTCTATAAAAAATATTGAAGGCTTGTCATATAAAGAATTCTAAGTGTGAAGGAAACTGTGCATGAGGATTCAATTTTAAAGAATACAATGTATATTTAAATTATAATTTTTTTAAAAAGAAAATGTACACAAGGTGTTAGTGAAATCATATTCATAATTAAAATTGTAATAATAAAATTAAAGTTGTAATGATTACTTGTAACAATAAGTTGATTTGCAATTTAGAAAATTGCTTTTAAATTTAGTGTTTTGCAAAAATATAGTCATTGATTGTTAAAAATTACTGGAAAATATTACAACTAAAAAAACTTCAACTACCTCACAATTGATAAATTACATAACAGAACCTTATACATGCACTATTTATTACCAAAAAGGTTTTTTTTCCATCAAAAACAATATTAAACAAAAAGTTAAAGATTTATACCACTATTTAAAGTGAAAACTTTTTTTTAATTGCATAGTTTCATTAAAATATACTAGAAGCTTTATTTAGGTGTTAAATATAAAATTATACACACATTAAAAAGAATCAAATTACATTGAATCAATATTAAAAATATGTTTGTTGAAAAATGGGAAAATTTGTCAGGATGTTCATTTAGAAAAGAATATATAGATTTTACACACCTCCACTAGAAGTTCCAGGAATAGCCCCATCTGAAGCCACTTTAGTAACTGCAGCAGGATTGTAAGTCCAAGATGTGCTACAGACTTCTACTTTTAAATCATTATCATGATAGATTTGCTGCACACGACCAATTTTTCCTAAAGTCTAAAGAGAAGTAACATAATTAACAAACTGTATTAATCAGCTTCTGGAAATTTTGTTATTTCAATAAAGGCAACCATTTACAACAGTGATTTTTATACTGTATCATGCTATGCTCACTTGACTCATAATTATGTAGTATACAAATATAAATAGTGTTTGTTTTCATAGTGAGTCACTTTAACCCTCTACAGGACAAGCAAAATTTCGAATCTGTAGGTTTGTTTTCACTGCAGGAAAGTTTAATTTATATTTCCAACACATTCCTATTTTTAACAAAAAAATATTTTTAATTATATCAGTAAGAATGTTTTCGAAAGTCCTCCTAATCTTTAAAGTTGAAAATTATTTCAAAAAAGAGATTTTTACCAACTTTTATATTATACATATTACTGGAAAAACTGAAGATACTTGAACGAATATATATACATTTGTATCTGTCTGTTTGTTAAAATGTGTAACGAAGATCATCAACCTTGTATGAAGGTTTTGTACCTCATTCAGCCACTTTTGCATGCCCCACAAGTCAAGGGAGCTACTAATCTACACTAAATTGTTGTTTAAAAATGAAAATCCAGAATCAAAAGCATAGGATGTTTAAATTGATGTAACTCTAATCTATAACCCTTTTATTTAATAGGAAACCTGATGTTTTAATTTTTTTTTTTAATCAAAACAGTAAACAAGGATAAAATTATCAGTAATTTTATATGTGTCTAAATTTTTTTAAGTTTGTCTATAATGGTATTCACCCAAACTAAAAGCTAGTTTCTCGAAGCCAATGAGTGACTTTTAGTTTAACACAAAGTATAATAAATACTTTAAAAGAAAACTACTTTAATTTTTGCACCATGAAAAATAATTAATGCCATTATTAAAACTGCATACTAAACAACTTGATTTGAACCAACTGGAACATGTTTTGAAAGTATATGCTACAAAAACAACATTCGGCTCAACACATATGTAAATCAGTAATTTTAAAACAAACACTTTACACATACCGGCAGCATGGCTTCTGCCCACTCCCCATGGCCCCTCTGCAGAATTTTTATCCTTTCCAAGTCTCTACAAATCTGCACCAGATCTCCCACTGCAAACTGTTGAGACGAGCCACCGTCGGCTGCTACCAATGAGGAA
This sequence comes from Troglohyphantes excavatus, assembly GCA_963932185.1. Lineage (NCBI taxonomy): Eukaryota > Metazoa > Arthropoda > Arachnida > Araneae > Linyphiidae > Troglohyphantes > Troglohyphantes excavatus. The sequence goes on along the minus strand of OZ010669.1, from coordinate 54,698,130 downwards.
GCAGACGCTGCAGCATTCACTTTAGTAAGAACAGCTGGATTAAAAGTCCACCTGAAAAAGGGTGTTAGCTTTGTTTATTCCGTTTAAATACATACAAAAAAAATATGAAATCCAGTTAAGAATATGTCTGTAAATATTAATAAGGCTAAGTTAGAAACTCAGTAGAGTGTACTTAAATATGTGGCATGCTCAAAGCAATGACTCATCATTTCAAAAACAAGTTTGAATTGATATGATATTTTAGCATTAAATTGTCTGGAGGAATAGCGGAGAAGCTGAGACATTTTCTTAGGACAATCAGATGAAACTAAAGGGTTTCACTTCTTTTGTATGTGTTAAATAAAAGTTTCATTTTTTTACTGCACACAGTTAAAAATGTAAGAATAAGGGTTTATATTTGTCCTAAAAACGCATTCATTACTTTGAAATATGTAAAAAATAAAATTATCAATTGATCCTATTTTTCTCCCTCTGAAGATGATTTTATTCCCTATCTACAGATTGTTTCAATATTTCATCATAAGGCTATGTTTGAATAATTGTAACACAAGTAACATTAAAAAAACATTTATGCAATTAATAAAAGTTAGTATCCAAAAAAGTAATGCAATGTAATAAGGACATAAATAGAAAACAAGTCATAATAGATAGAAAGTAATGTTCTATATTCAGAAATGATAAAAACTAAATTAATATTAGGTGATCTTTATACTTCAACAGGTGCCCAGCAACAATAGATCCACACAGTTAGTCAAACCTCAAAATTTAGATTTTGGAAGTGATGTATCCCGTTTGTAAATATTTTTGAAATTATGTATTTTGAAACAGTAATGACTTAAAACCAATTTTTTACCTATTTCCACTTGGGTAGGAAACAACTATATCAGAATCTTCATCAATACCAACAACAGTTCCTGTGGTTCCAAGGCACTACAATTTTAAAAGGCAAAAAATTAACTACAGCAGTAAAAACATTTATTTACAATAAAAAAAACACAAAATCGTAATTTTAAAGAATATAAATAATTAGTTCACTTTATTTGCAAAAGAAAAATAACACTAAATGACAAAAACATGAATCACTTGCATGAGTGCATAAATTAGTCATACAAAATATTACAATCATTTAGAAATTTATATATTAATTTGACACTTTAGTGAGCATTTATTATTATTTCTCCAAACAGTGGCTTAACTAAAAAATAATTTAAACTATAAAGAGTAGATACTACACATATGGCTATTGTCATACCAATTCTTAATAACGTTGTAGCAATTATAAGGAATATTGTCAATTGTAATTTTTAAAAAAAGATATTATACAAAATTATAACTATTTAAAGAAAACTCTTAATTTGATAAATGTAGCAGATACAAAACTAAATTTTAAGTTATTTTAAAATATGTATTTTTGTTTTTAAAGACATATTTATTACTGAAATGTTTCACATTTAACCTTAATAAATTTACCTCAAACATGCCATCTGTCCATCCACCATGTCTGTGCTGCAAGGATTGAACAATTTCTAATTCCAAATCTACATTCACATTGTCTCCAATTTGGAAACCATGAATACCAGTACGTCCAGGGCCTTGTCCTACAATATATTAGGAAATTATAAAGATGTAAGAACAGATAAACTCAATGGTTTATCAGTGTTCACTCTAGAAATAAAAAGGGGCAGGGCGTTGTTGGCAGTAAAAGGGCACCCCGTGTTTGAAAAGGCATTTCTTGTTTTGAAAAAGGGGGCTTAAAAAAAGTTTGGGGTGGGTGTGGCCATCCGTTGACACATCGAACCTGTGACCAAGAAAATAAAGGTCCGATTTATTGTTTGATATAGCGCTAGAGCTGCATATTGAACTATTGTTGACGGTTCGGGGCCTATCTCGAAGAAAAGACCCGTACAAAATTGATGTCTCTTTATGAAGATACTACTTAAAATCCAAAATGTGACATTGAAAAATTAATGTTCTCCCTAAAAACCAAATCTGTAAGTAGGCCTAATCCCTTACAAAACTGATGAAAAAGCTACTTAAATCCAAAATTTAGTAATGAAATGCCTAATTTTGTAACCTCGCCCTAAACCATCTTCTCTTTAAAAAAAACTTAGAATTTCATATGTGGGCACAGGCAACCAACAGGATTCGTGGAATGCCCCGTGCTCAAAATTACCGCGGAATCATCGCGATTGCACAACACGCATAGTTAAAACGGAGTTTGTTTTACTACTGTCATAATTTGCTTAATTCCAATTTACACACACAAATTTTTTTTTTAATCAATGCTTTTTTTAAAGACAGCTAGGGAAGCAAGGACGCTTGTGATTGACTGAAGTGTAAGAGGGGCGGAATATTTTCAAAAGAGGCACAGGACGCTATTGAGAGGAAAAAAGGGCGGGGCTGGGCGGACTGCCCCTGTAATCATGAGAGGGTAATAAAAAATGAGAAACGAATAGCAAGAATGCTCTACACACGATGATATAAAAAATAATAAACTTCTATTAAAAAGTATTAGGCCCATTCTACACGAATGAAAAAAACATAAGCAAGCTTCTCAGTGATTCAAAAATCCATACAACGTGTTGTGAATTCCGGAATCACTAAGAAGCTTGCAAGGTTTTCAAGTTCGTACAGAATCAGGCTTCAGATAAGAGAAACAATGCTTGTTTAAAAATTCACCCACTTTAGTTCAAAAGTAGCCAAATTAGGATTACAAAATAAATAATTTTAATAAAAAAAGCTTTTTTTATATAGGTTTATATCTCATCTCATCTCAGAATACTTATAATTAGACTTAAGAATTCCACATATAAATAATAGCAAAAGTGCTTCAGTTTTGTTTAAATCAACTACAATATTGAAAAAAAATATCAGTAAATAAAAAATATTTTAGAACAATTCATGCTACACTTTTTTTTTTTAATATTGTAATGTGAAAATAATATATTGCATTTTCTTTCAAAAATATATATCACAAATTGTTTTTTAGATAATGAAATAATACGGTCCAAAATAATTTAACATACCAAGTAATGGTAAATGGTCCTTATAAACTGTTCCACCTTTGGCATCATTTAATACCTTCAGATCTGCCTAAAAATGTTAAGTCATATTAGTATTTAAATAGCATGTACAGTAAAGCAAAAATTCATTACTAACTTTAACTTTACAATGGAAATTTCCTTAAAATACTTGGGATTTTTTGGAAGGCAAAATTAAATTTCTAGACTTTAACACTTTGACTAGAGATTTTTTCAAATCGTAGAATGTCACACAATATTTCTTAAGGATATATATCAGCATTTGGTATATTAGTAAAAAAAAATTTAATAAATGAATATAAAAGACAAAAGTAGGTGCAATCTACTAAAAGCTATCTGGGTTTTTTACTCTGACACAAAGTTATGTTTAATCCACATTAGTATCAAATTAATTTTAATAGAGGTTTGTTAAAATGATTTAAGTGATATATATTAGTCATATCAAGGACTTTTTAAAAGCCTCATGTAACCTTCTGAACAAAAACAAAAGTTTCTAAGGACTTTTAAGGATTGTATGAACCCTGATAAAAGTGAGAATCACTTTAATAAATATAACTTTTCAAATACTGGAAACAACTTGAGAGAACAAATGTCTCACCATTCCCTCAAAGCCAACTCGGTATAAGTTTTTGGCACCGTTATCCCACATGACATAGGCAGCACTCCGGGGGCTGGCCGCACTCCAGTCCTGTATTTCTGAAACCTTCCCCCGACGACCGTTGCCCCCGTCTTGGTCTTCCCACTGCCAGTCCACACCACGGACCACCCGGGCACCAGGAAAAATGCCACGAATGGCAATCTTCTTGGTTTTCCTTCTCGGATCGACTAAAGCCCTGAAAGGAAGATACACGATAACTTAAAGCAATGACTGGGAAGAATTATTTAAAATATCTATACAAGCCAGTGGTTTTCAAGCAATGCATACCCTGTAAGGATATTATATATTTATATTATTTGTAATAACTTTAGAGTTTGCTATTCCACAGATAAATAAGTTTTTCTAATTATATACGAGATATTAATTAAAATAATTTCTTGATATTCAAACTATAAAATTGTAATGGAATTGCATTAATTTTTATTTTGGGGACACCTTTACACTTCAATAACAATTAATATTAGAACCTTATAAGAAAATTTGGAAATAAAATTTTTATGTATCTTTCACACATGTATTTTTCACACTGTTAAATTATTATGCCTCATTTGGATGGTAAAGGGAAAACAACCATTTTTTTTTTAATGTTCAAGTGCTAATAATAAATATTTGTACTCACACCAAAACAGTCCTGTATAAAAAAAATTCAGCTTAATTGAAGGGTATTTAAAGGTCGCTCAATGCATTTAAAGTTTTGCAATATAATCCTATATACATTTAGTACATGCATATAATACATGAAAAGTCGAGTGTCTATTCTTGTTACAGGACACAACGTTGAGAAATTATTAGGTATTTTCGAATTCTCAACTGGCTCTGGGAAAGCAATAGCATACACAATATTGCAAACACTCAATGACTGGAACATTGTGGACTAGGTTCAATGCATGTGCTTTGATACCACTTCTTGTAACACTAGAACAACATTGGGGCCTGAACCCTTTTAGAACAAAAGACAGGAATAAAGCTAAAGGCCCCAATGCTAATTCCAGTGTTACTGGAAGTGATATTAAACTACATGCATTGAACCTGGATCACAATTTTCTAATCATTGAGTGTTTGCAATATTGTCTTTGCTATGCTTCCCCAGAGCCAGTTGGAAGTTTAGAAATACCTTATAATTTCTCATCACTGTGTTCTGTAGCAATAGAGAGACACTCAACGTTTGCATATACTATATGTATGTATTATACGGGTGTACTATATGTAGTATATATATAGGATTCTTATGCAAAACTTTAAATGTATTGAACTAGCCTTAAATACATTTTAATTAAGCTGAAATTCTTTATACAGGGATGCTTGGGGGTACCACGACTGTTACCATTTAAGGTTAGCATTTGAACATTTCTAAAAAAGGTTTTTTTTACCCCTCTTAATAGGCACATGCAAACATATTTCCAGAAGTTAAAATATGGCACAAATAAGATTCAGAACAATTAATCAAAACAAAATCATTATCAGTAAAGAGATTTCACTCACAAATGCTATTGCATAACACTTAGAGTAAAATATTTTTTTGAAATCTTATTGCGAAATTTTCTTTGTATAATAACTGTTTTCTTAAAATAATTTTCACTTTTTTTTAACTGTTTTATAATATAATTGACATTACCTCAAACCTAAAAAAATTTTAAGTTACCAACATTTTGCAATTAATTGCTGAAACCCTTTGATTAAATAATAGTAAACAAAGAGAAAACATGTATAATTTGCACAATTAACAAAAGAATATAAAAATGGTGTTTTCCTTAATAAAAAAACATTTATCACTTACCATACCGTCACAAAATAATTAGCTTAGTAAAGAAAAATTAAATATATTTTACAAACCTTTCACACCCCGGAGTAGTAATTCGGAAGAACCTATGTCTCAAATGATGCTTGTCTCCGTGATAGCAAATGGAACACAAATCATAATTTGGGCATTCGGCACACTTCCAACGAATGCCGAAAATTGGCTGTTGACGACAAGTATCACACATAGTCCCTTCATGTCTGATGCCTAAAGTATAAAATGTAACAAAATACTAATACTTATTGCGTAACTTAACAAAATACTATATCAAAACATGATTAATAAAAACAAATTTGGTTTAAGTACCGATAAATTAATTCTGATGGATAAAGCTCAATTTTCAAAAGTCTTTTGTCCATTCCCTAAAATAATTACAAATCACAGATAAACAATTTTGGTAAATTTCTAGTTTGCGGTACGCATGATTATGGAAAATTGGAGCCAAGGCCAAAATGATGTGTTTTTCGTTTGTCGCAAAGTCGAAATGGCAAACACAATGGCTGGCTGGTTGATTAAATAACGTCAAACTACAGCTTTACAATGGGTTATTGGCGACTGCTCAGATTCGACAATTGTGCAATTAATAAATAGAAGTAGGACAAAATTAAAAGTCTTAAGAGCATGCACATACCGTGCGCTAATATCACAGACACGAAATTTGATTCATTTAAGTGTTTTTTTTATATGGGCACATTCTTGAATTCACATTAAAATATCTAAACAGGCGATTTGAAACGAGTTCTTTTGGAGAATAGGTACTATACAGCTATAATTTAAGGTCCTCATTCTGGAAATGAAAGAGCAAAATAACACTTTTCAAATACATGAATTTGGATAGAGTGCAATAGAAAATCATATATTACAAATAAGATTTTTATGCACTTTCATTTAAATTGTAGTGCAAAGACAAAGGTTAAGGACTGTTAATAATGTATGTTCTTTTGGAATCGTGAGAAGGGGTGTAGTGCGGCCGGTACATGATGGAACGACATACTTGTTGTTTTTTAGGAGTAGACACGGTATACAGTAACTTTATTGCAACATTATTAATTTTTATTTTATTAATTTTACAAATCAACTTCCACCCAGAAAAAAAAATCAATTTCAGGTATAGTCTGCTAGCTGCTTATATTTCTGACATATACTTCTATTTGAAACAGTGACAATGGCGGCTGAAAAGTTTCCAGAGCTTTAATGCCATTAATGAACTGCTTCAAAGTCATTTCCCGTAAGCTTTTCAGAATGCGTGCATGGCCTCAACTACCTGAACCTTTTTGTATCACAATCGAGATCCTTCCTTCCAGAAGCTTGCATACATGGAGGAAATTTTTTAGCAGTACAACCTTGCGGATGAGGAATGTTAAATTATTAAATATCAGTATGATGACTTATGATTTTTCCTGATCACAAATATTTAAATATCTTGGTTGATTGAATTAACGTCACACTAAAACTGCATACTGGGCTATTGGCGACAGTTGGTAATCTATCCCAAATGAAATATCAGGGAACACTGCATCGTAATTTTAAACCATGTTCAGATGACGAGAACAACACGAGCTGGCATGAGACGTATGGACCAAAACATATTTAATGTGCACTAGTCCCCTCTATGCAGAGAATTATTTTTGGAGAATAATTCGAAAGAATGTGGCTGTATTTAGTATACAGTTCCGACTGCCTATTTCTGTCCTCGTATTGAGTCTTATCACAGCCACACATTCATACTTTCACCTCATCACCTGAACTGGCACCCAACGCGTTCAATAGACTTCGGGACTTTGGACCCCGATCAGATTTATCGTGCACCAGTCCCATATACACAACGTTAATTTTTGTGGATGTTCTGGGCGACTTTTCTAGTATTTTATAGCGAAGCTGGTAACCTTCTGATCACAAGATCACTACTTTTTTACTTTTCTTTGTCAAGTACATTGCCTAGGATCGAACAAGGAATCCTTGGATTCCTAGCTGACGCCCTTAACCACTTGGCCACGGAGGCCTCATGTCTTCTGATTGCAAGATCATTACACACACTCATATCGAGATTAGAACTATAACCCTGCGATTGAAAATCCGATGCCCTATGCCTGGGTTACACTGGCGCAATGCGGATCTTGATAAGTAAGCAATATTAATTAATAAACAGTATCAGTGATAAGAAGAGGAAATGAAGTGTTTGAACACACAATTATTTTTTTGGATTAAAAATTATCATTGACAAGAATAGAACTGTAGAGCATAGTGATTTGCTATATTTCCTTTTTTTTTAAAAAAGTGTAAAACAATTATTAGAAAAGGATACAGAAACATTTCCCAAGATTTGTTAAACAACAGACAGCAAGGGATGGTTATGAGTCAGTGTTAACATTTGCAATAGGTTATTTGGGATACTTTATTGGTATTAAATACAAATACCATGAATTAAAATTTATAAAGAAATGCCAGATGATAATTTCTTACTTTTGATACCTACATTGTGAATTTAAATTGACTTAGAAAATTGTGTTTACACAATTTTACATTTCAATTGTTCAATGTTACATTTACTAAATAGGGTGTTCTACTCTTTAAAGACGTTTTATTTACTTAAATGTTGCTATTTAGAATATTGTCAAGCAGAGATGATGACTACTTTTTTAAATAATTATGTGGAAAAAAAGTACAATCAGTATAAAATGTAACTGTTAGTCGTCTACTATTCAAAACATCATAGTGATACACGAACAAATAACAAAAATAAAATATTCACCAGTTGGTGCGCTTTCCACAATTCGCAGATCATAAGCTCCAGAACATCTGTAGTTTGCAGCTGTCCCATTGTCCCAAACAACCACTACTTCTTCAGGAGATTCAAAGTTTCTTACAGTTCCCAAATGCCCCTCTCCTCCGTCTTGTTTACCCCATTTCCAATCAGTTCCTCGCATAACTCGAGATCCAACACCTTCCATCGTATTCATTCGAGTAGTTCCTCGGAAATTGCTGGTATTTGCACCGTCCATTTTGCATCAAGAAGAATCTAGATATTCCACATCAAAATTGGGACAGGTAAGTATCTTTAATCAACTTGCAAACGCAGGACAGACAACAGACACAAGACCGTCTGCTTCAGGGCAGACAGGAAGTTGGTTACGAAACGAGAATCGGTGAGATTCTGAATTTTCGATAGGAGTCATTACATTTGGCAAGAAATCGCCCGATTTTTTGAAAACCGTGCAGCAAATTCAAATAAAATAACGTAAAAAATAAACATACGATTTTATTAAATAAAATTTTCTTTTTATCAATTATTAATTCGTCTAGAGGAGGTAGGCGAAAGTTACATGTTCCACACATTCGGGTTTGAAGAGTGGATCTGTGATACATATATTATTCCTTTATCTGCTGGTGAACATTCTCTTGACATATATCTTAAACTGTCATCAATAATTAATAAATAATTTTGAATTTATAATAATCAAAACAATATTTGATGTTAAAAAATGGTTCGTTGTTTGGTTTTTTTTCATCGCACTAGATCTACTCAATGAGCTATTAGTGTTGGTTCGAGACCTATTTAGAAGGGAAATCTCCTAAGGAAAGCTGATTTCCAATTTTAAACTATTAACAAATAAGGATTTTAGCATCAAACAGAAATTTATTTCATAATTTACTTTTCATCATTTAAACAATAAATCATCACTGCAACTGTGAAATGTCTATTCATGAGCTATTTTTACGCCAAATTTATTTATTTTAATTTCTATTTTCTAATAACCCTTGCTTTGGACTAATGGAAGTGTAAAATGTGTTTTTGTTTTGTTTTGTGTCATGTTAGCAGATGTTGGTGTTGATTACATATTAATCGTCATATATTTACATACTTACTGTCATAATGGAAACACGGACGTTTTATTAATGAGCTACATACAAAACCATTTAAGTTTTATTGAGGAAATATTTTAAAGTGAAATATGACAAGTGTTTCTAGAAAAATTCACTCTCGCCGGCGTTTGGCAGCTCTTACCTTTTTATCGAACATTTCTCTAGATGGAACTCATAAAGATACAAAACTTGGTGAATTAAATTTTAATTTAAAATTTAATAAATCCACAACCAACTCAAGTGAAAGAGAAAACCAACCTTTTGTAACCACAAAATCAGCCAGTCTCGAATCTCAGATATGCAAAGATGAAGGAAATGATAAGAGTGAGATAAAAACTTCAAATACTGTTGAAATAAAAATAAAGAGACGTGACTCTGAATTTGTGAGGAGAGATTCAGAGTTGAAGGTAAGAGATTCAGACTTCAAAAGGAGAAATTCAGAGTATAAAGACCAAGAAAACTTTGAGAGATTTTGTGATCACTTACAGAGCAGAAAAAAAGACAGGTTGGTTAGATTGACACTTTATTGCTATTTTCATGAGAAAAATTCACAGTTGTCATTAGTAGTGCAAATCCTTTCTAGTCTAGAATGAAGTTGATCAGGTCCAATATGCCTTGATTTCTATGTTGTGTTGTTTCTTATTAGTTTTTACAAAAGAAAATACGTCCCTCTTATGTGAGCAATCAGATGGCATACAACATAGTGACCAATGCTGTGTTAAAAGATTCTTGTGTAGTGATATTGTTTTTTATTTAAATGTAAATTAGCTACTACAATGTAATTTTTAATTGTAAACCAAAAAGCTAGCTCCAGGAGTGAACTTACTCTTGTTCGGTAACCTTTTTTAACCATATGGCATGATTAGTGTTTTAAACTGTAATAGTCTTTTAGATTATGATGACTGATTTTTTTAAGTCGATTGTTTTAAAAATAATTTTAATCACCAATCATAATTATTAAGAACAAGGTCATTGATCAGGGAGGGAAAGAGCCTTAAAATTACTAAGTCAAATATTGGTTTTTTAATTTTTTAGAGTCAAATTACCAAATTTTATTAGCATCTGATAATTTAGGCCAAAATGACGTGTTTTTTTGGTAGTCAAAATGGCAAACTAGAACTGCACAATTTTTCTATTGGCACCAGTTCGGTTTCGACAAGACTGGTTTGGTTAAATAATGTTGCACTGGCGCTGCACAATTGGGCTATTGCCGACGGGTCGGATTCAACAAATTGGGGTAATGGTTCGGATTCGACATGACTGGCTGATTAAATAACGTCACACTAGCACTGAACAATGGGCTAATGATGGCGGTTCGGATTCGACAATTATGCAATTAACCAATAAAAACATAACAAAATAAAAAGTCTTAAGCGCATGCACCTGTTGTGCGCTAATGTTTGAGACTCGTACTTCGATTATGGTTCCGGGCAATATTAGCCTATGGCCGCTCAAGTTCATACCTTTGACAGTCGATTATGGTGCTTACATGCAATCCTTCGAATAGTTGATTATGGTCCTTAAGCAATCTTTAGAGCCGTTGATTATAGTGAATACAATTAATCAATATAAAAATATTTCCTATTACAAGGTACGTACGTACGTTCAATCCAGGTGGTATGCCCTCCGATCACTCTTCAAGCAGTTGTAAGATTACCAGCAATCCAAAATAACAGCAGTTCTGGTCAAACTGCTTCTGTAATGTTTGCTTTGTGCTTCCAAAAATATTTACTATTCAGATAGACATCGGCAGCAAACACATCCGTAGCTCAATCAAATAATCTCAAATGATGGGTATTAAATGACCAAACAAATTTCAATCACTGAGAATAAAATTTTGAGTTGCCAAAATGTAAACTTTATCATTCATTAATCCGAACCGTCGCTAATAGTACGTTGTGCAGCTCTGAAGCAACGTTATTTAACCAATAAGCCTTGTCGAATCTAAGCCATCGCCAATATTCCATAGTGTAGCTCTAGTGAGCCGTTATTTAACTAACCAGCCTTGTTGAATCTGAACAGTTGCCAATAGCCCGTTATTGCAGCTCTAGTGGGACTCCACTTAAACGATTAACTATTATTGTTCGCCTTTTTGACTTCACCAAAATGTAAACATTATCGTTCACCAATTGTCTCCAAATATTTCAATTGGAATGAGAACTGCAGACTAGGAATAAACTTAGTTTAGATGGAAAATTGCCAAACCGACCGGAAGCAAGATTTATTAAAATTTTGTAGTTTTTTTATAATGGTTTATCTATTCTCATTATCACATTCAACGATACAAACGGTCACTCATCATTGATAAAAGCTCATCACTATTGCATTCATTGATTTTAACAACATTCCATGAATGATCTGTTCATTCTTTGATCTGAACTATTTTCAATGAATCAGCACTTGCTCGTGACGCTCTCGGTGATTTACTCCCCCATCATTTTGTATGCCTACGTGAGTCGTAAGAATGTTGGAAAAATTATATAGACAGCATAATCACAAACCTCTAGTTATCAAACTTGTAAAACACTTAGCTTTTTTTTAAAGTGAAACTTCTTAGTTTCATTTAAAAAAAAAAGCCAAAACATGTTTCACAAGCTTGGCAACTAGGTTTGCGATTTCGCCAAGTCTACACGAAATTTAGCAATATATATTTTTTTGGCCACCACCTTTTCAAGGACCCTGTTTAAGACCGAAATGTGTCTAGGATTACAACTTAAGTACATCTATCCATGTAATATAATTTCCAACTTATAATTGTTGAATTTCAATTTTTTTTTTAATTCACCCACTTAAAAGTTAGAATTATAAAATATATTGTACTGGAATAATATATATCCTTTTTATTTTCCTTTCTTAACTTTTAGTGATATTTTTTTTAAACTGTAAATTAGTTTGTTATTTATTTATATTTTTTATTATGAACATGTAAATGTGTTGCATATATAATGAGATAAATTATTTATAGGGTACACAAATTTGTCTTGGAGGCTAAAGCTCGGTTATGCAACTTAAGTCAGAAACGGAAATTATCTCATCAAAAGTCGATTGAGTCCTATGGCTTGCCAACGGGTAACAGTATCGAAAGCTTAGGTAGGTAGTTCAATTCTTATTTGAAAGTTTCTATTCATGCAATGTTAAATTCAGCATAAATATGTAAAACAATTCAAATTAATAAGTAGCATAATTTATTCAAATCTTTTCACGATGCATATGCAAAAAATCGTAGGGGTGTGGACCCAAGTAATCCTTTCCCACAATAAAATTTGAAATATTAAACACTTTCAATGGTATTATCATGACATACTACAGGTTCATTCTGAAAGTATTATCTGATTTCAAAATCATACAAAAATAACAACTCAGAAAGTAATATAAATTTTTGAACAATGTTTCATTCCTAACTGTTACTAAGCAACAGAAATACATCGCTTAAGTTCGCTTCAATACATGGTCAAAGGTAGCCACAAATATGAGATATCTCACAAACCCCCAGAGGCAGAAGTCTCATTGGATCATATCTAAAGAAGTCAAATGCATAACACCAGGTCATTTTGTCTATTATGAGGAATTAACTGGTGAAGTAATGCTAGCTCTATTTCCAAGAAACAATGCACCTTTTCTTAGGTGATCTTGAATGTCCGACTATCTTTGTCCACAAGGAGGGGATAACTTTGCATTTGTCTCTGATTGGATGGATTTCTTAAGCAATAGGAAATATTAAATGCATATAAAGGTTGTCTATTGCAGCATAAAATACAATGTAGTACAGTAAAATCTGTTTATAACGATGTAAAATACAAAGAAAGTTTGGATTTCTATAGCAGTCCTTGTTAATTTTTCTGGATATTACAATGCTGGTTATAACTTCTAGCATGGATCCTTCATAGTAGATAAAACATAATGTTATAATCTCGCTAACATCAAAGTGATGTGAACATGTATGGCCTCAGACACGTTAATTACGTCATTCCATTCATAAATTTTTACTGTTACTCATTTCCCAATTCATCAGCCAAACGCGAGTACTTTTTAATTCATAATTTTGAAAAGAAGTCGCGTGTCTGAGGCCATTTGGTCTGAGATGTTGGTTTCATGATTATGATGTCATATTCCCTTTACTACATTCCATTCATGCTCAATGGGTTATAAGTATAATATGCATGTGTAACGATTCAGTTTCCTCCCATCTTATGCTGATAAAAACGCTTCTAACAATGAAAACGGTGAGAGGGAGGGCCATTTGCGCAATAAACAAGCGTCAGGCGAATAGCAAATGAGCAAGAGTGCCTGAAATTATCTGCATTGTCGGCAAGAATAGGAAATTTTATGGAAATTTCCTATTACAATGTCAAATCTCAGCAAACAAAAATTATTGATCATTCATTATCAAAATAGCAGTTTATATAACTAACTTCATCTAATTAATATATGTAGTCGATAAAATCATTATAAAGTACATAAAATATATCTATATTCATCTGTCCTGTATGTATGAGTAATATACTTTCTTATTAAGCGATATTTTTCGTAATTCGGATATAACGATCAAATTATGACGGCCCCTTGCACATCGCTTTTTTAGTGTATTTAAAAAGTCTTTTTATTAGTTCCAGGTGTCTGTCGAAGTCGCAAAGCTTCATTGTGTCCATCAGATCCGCCTGCTCCTGCAGCAGTTGAAATCAAGTTTGTAAGGAATGTAAAAGATTGCAAAAATGAAGCTGAAAGGTATATATGTTATATCAGGGATGAGATCCTTCCACTTTTTTGCGTTTTCCAAAATATTTTTTTTTTTTATGTTTTTCAAAAAATTACGTAATTTTTTTTTAAAGTTTTTTTTTTATTATTATTATTGTTAAAGATTGAAAAAAAGAAATGTAATATAGTGTTACTAAAAGTGATAATAGTCATAGTTGGTTGTCTTCACAGGAAATTAAAATTTTATACTATTTTCAACTATTTTTAGCAAAAGGCAGCTTGCTTTATAAAGAGGTTACTTTATATCCTCTGGTATACTTCTGTATTGTTGAATGTCACAAAATGTCGATTAACGATTGGCTGAACAGTTTTTCTATTTTTGTGTGAGCTCCCACCCGTACTTCTGTGGTAAATGTATTGAGCAAAAATTTACTAACCGTATAAGAAATATAATATTGAAAAGTTGTAATTTTCAATTTTATTTTTTATTAAATGTATCAATAAAATCATTATTTCCCCAATGTAGTATTTTGTTAGGTATAATAAAACTCTTGAATTATTTGAAATGTCTTTTGTGAATAATTCCCTCAGATTTTGGTTTTCAACTTTTTAGCCAATCTCATCCTAGTATATAAGGCATTGTAGTACTTATTTCCTATTAATGAACTAATTGGAATTTTCATTGGGCACAATTTTGTAATATAGTGTCAAATTTGTGATATTTTCCCTTTTAAAATAAAATGTTATCAGCTGTTGCTTAAACTATAAGATTTTAAACTTTTAATACTAGGATTCTGCTTCTACAGAATTGGAAAATAAACTTGCCTATAATTTTTATGCAAAAAAAACACCAAAGATTTATATTATTTTTTAAATATTATTTCATTATAAACACATCACTTTTAATAAATACACCGCATAAGCAATTCTAATTGTAAATGAATTTCTTTTTTAAAAAATGCAGATGAAATATTTTGCAGGAATTAATTATGATTTTTTAAAAGTCGTTAATTTTCGTTAAGCACAATTTTGTAATATAGGGTCAAATTTGTGATATTTTCCTTTTGAAAATAAAATATTATCTGCTGTTACTTAAGATTAAACTATAAGATTTAAAAACTGGAAGAAAAAAATTGCTGTAAATCCTAATTGATTTTATTTATTATTGAGAATAATAAATATTTAAATGAAAAAGAATATATTAATTTAAAGCAATATTTTTTTAGATTTGGTAATATAGATTTATGTAAAAAAAACGTAGAAGCTGAGACAATAAAATAGCATTGAACAAGCTATTGTTAGAGATAAATTGCTGTTGAATTGATTATAAAACACTCAATGGTATGACTACTTATATTCCAAAAACTCTACTATTTCTTGACTTGAATAATTATATATTCATTGTTCATTTGTCTTCTCAAGCATTATAAAATATTCGATTGTTTTGACAGAGTGTGGTCTCAGGGTTTTTAAGAAGCAAATTTCCCTTGGCATTAGTTCTCAATGAAATTTAATTTGTAAAATATGTTGATACTTATGATTAAATCTGTGTTGTAAACCTTATTACTATTTCTTAAAGTGAAGTTTTCTGTCAATTGTTTCTATAACTTGAGTTTTCTTATAAAAAAAACTTTGTTTTTATGTTACAGAATGGTTTTAGTGAGTAGAAGAAAATCGCCATTTGTGCTGTTTTCTACTTTGCCATACAATAAACTTCATGGATCTTCAAAGTAAGATTTTTCTTCAGGTTTTAATACCAAGACTCTTCTTGGTAGAGGTTTCAAAGTGTGTCTTGTTTACTCATAGTTGCTAAAATATTTGTCTATTGTAAATTTTAACAACTTTCACTTCCTAATTGATTAAAGCTGGCATAGTTAGGTTGTAACATGCATTATCTTCAGATTGTACATATTATATACACAAAATATGAGATTTCACAATATGTTTTACTAATTAGTTTATAAAATATAATCATATTCAAAATGTTTTGAAATACTAGAATGATATATTTTGTAAACTTCATATCAGTACCAAAAAATTTACATATATTTCATTCAAGCTAAGTTGTTTTTTCTTTTCTTCATTATTTTCAAAATATCCCTAAATACAAATATTAAGTCTGTGAACCAATATACTTAAGGCATTCAATAATTAATTTTTTTAATGAGTTTCATATATTATCATATATGTACTAAAAGTATTTGTTATTAAACAAGAACACACTGCTAATGGCTGTAATACTTTTAAAGTTCTGGATAATCAGAACACCAGTAAGGACTTGCAGATATTCGATTCAACTAACTGCGTTTAAATAAGGCTAGCTGTTTGCCCCGTGGCGATTCGAAGCCGTGACCTATAGCTCCAAAGCCCTGCTTTACTGCCTACACTACAAAGGCACATTCTACTTAGATCTTGCAAATATTTTTAAAGATGTTTCTTTATGCAATAATTCTTTTAAAAACATATATTAAACTAGCCATTGATATTTATGAGATTAATGTACGATTCTTTAATGCACAAGGAAATTCTATTTCTTTTGGTACTTCACTTGCTATTTGATTAATAATTAGGCTGTATACAAGGAGAAATGTAAAACTTTTTAATTTTCTTTAACAGGGTAGAATCTAAATTGGAAGGAAGCCGGAGATGGCATGCTAGTATGAGGCAATTAGCGATAATTAATGATGGTCCTGATCCATTTGATTTATTATCAATGTTAGGTATTGAAAGACCCCAAGATGGCCAGGTAGGCACCTAATTAAAAATACTTGTATGTGTTTATGTTATTTTTAATACAAGATTTATAAAATAAAATAATCTTCTTAAGAAAAATATTTTTTTTTTCATGTGATGTCAAAACAATTATAATTTTTTTTGTCAAGTTCATTATTAAAAGACTGATTGTGTTTTTGTTTTACAGTTGTCATTTAAAACGATAAGAAATCATTTATGAAACATTCATCTTTTCCATTTTTATAATATTTCAAATTATTACAAAAGTTTACTAAAATGCATAAATGAAGTATCTGTATTCAATATCATGCATAAATAGTGTATAATGTGCAAATAAGGCAATATTTTGTTTATACAATCATGTGTATGCGAATTAAAAATTTGCAAAAATAAATATTTATTTATACATCTTTTACTAAAAAAAAATTTGGTATTTTTAATGGTTATTTGGCTTATATATTATTAAAATAAAATGATTTTCAATATTTTTTTTATTGGACCTAGTAAGTTATTCTTCATTTCTGTGACTTGAATTGTGTTAAATGTTACTTTAATGTATATAATTTATTGGTTTACATACAAATGTAAGTATAAACCTTCATCTTTTCATCCTGTAGGATATATCTTATGGTGAGCTTTTAGCTCCTTCAAACATATCGAGGAAAAAATGTTATGACTGCTTGCCAGAATCGGATAACACTTTTCGCTTTCCCTACCAACTGCATCCAAGTGGTCATACTGTAGAGCATGTTTCTAGAAACAGTTTAAAGTCATCTACTCCTCCGAAATACTTAGAAAAATGTAAGTGAAGTTTATTCAATACTGTCAATTTTATGTAAGAATTATAAATTAGCATACATATTTCACTGACTTTAAAAGGAAGATGTTAATTTAACTTTAAGTTGTTTTTTGGAAAGTACTGTTTGATATTTATACATGATAATTATTGATACTTGAAACAAATAGGACTTATAAATTGGATGAAATCCTCAATTGGATTGGCACTTCAAAATTGGATTGATTGAATAGACAGGGAAAGGGTTCATCACCCACTTGCCAGCCAGTCAAAAAAGTCAATAATTTATGCGTTTCTTACTATCTTTCTAATTTATTCGAATATCTTTTTATATTGTATCAATTCAAATTCGAACTTAAAAAACTGTTAACTAAAAAATTGCTGTAGAACAATCACTTTAATTTCTATACAGTGTGACTAGTTGTTCTGTAACTGGCATTACATATCTGCTCTGTGAAGACTAAATCAATATACTTTTCCGTGACACATTGCACAAAATAAGCCATGGAAGCCGCGAGTTATCTTAAAATTGATGCAACAATTATTTACTTCTCACAGTAAACATTGCTGATAGTATTTGCAACCTGAATTTTTTTCCCCTGAATAATGTTTTATTTCCGATCCAAAATGCAATAGCCAAATTTTCAAAAGTGTATCCTGTAAAAATATACTTGTATGTATTTAAGTTGTTTGTTTTAATCTGATGTATTAAAATTCCAGAATTTTTTTTTTATATAGCAGGCATTTTTCGTCTTTCCTGCAAATTATATAGTTTACTAACTAAATCAAGGTTTTTCCGTTATTTATTTATTCAATTGCCTTAAAATTCATAAAAAAGAAACTGAGAATTGCAGATTGCAAAATCAGTTTTATTTTGGGTTTTGCCGTGAGTTCAATAGTTTTTGGCGAGAGCTTACAAAAGCTCACAGCAGTATTTGCTACCAGTTTTAAAATCTTATTTCAAGTTCTGCTGTGAGATATTACTAGATTTTATGTTTACAATAAAAATGTTGTATCATTAATAATTTTACTAGGTCCAGAGAGGGAAGAACTTGTGTTCAGTCATCCCTGGCAAACCTGCTGCGCCACTTACCACCCTGACCTACTCGATGATCCAGAGCTTATGGCTGGAAAGCATCGCACGCTCCTGGTCTTCCCCTCTTACATTGTGAGTGTTATGTTAATATCATTGAGACTATATACTTCAAAGGTTATTTTGATTCCAATTTGTGAGGATAAATTAAAATAACCAGAAAAGTCAGGGGGAAATGTCAAATTTTCTGAAAGTCAGGGATTTGTTCTAAAACATTTAAGGGAATATGCCCTTTCCAGGCACGTAGGTAAAGGGGTGGTTCAGGAGGTCAGTCACTCAGTCCCTGAACCATCCCCATGAAAAATCTATACCTACGTGCCTGGCCCTTTCAAATTATTTCTTCATTGATGTCATTTTTTTTAGTTGTAAAATTATAAAAATGCTACTTAATTTCTCATTTAATTTTTACTTTACTGCATTATTATTTAAAAGCACTCTATTTTTATATTAATTCGTCAATATTAATGCATGAAAAATTCATTTATTTTTGTATTCTCCATTTTGAATTTTACTTAACCTAAATTTGAATTTTATTTCAGACTTCCGTCATTGATTATGTCAAGCCTTCCGATTTGAAGAAAGACCTGAACGATAAATTTCGCGAGAGATTTCCTCATGTGAAGTTAACTCTCAGCAAGCTCAGAAGGTAATGCATTTGAATGCTTGTTTAAAATAGCCATAACTTTCAGACTCATTTCAACATTTAAAAGTATAATTCAAAACAAATTTTATTACAATTTGAATTTAACACAATATTTATCTTTTTTGTAGCCTGAAACGCGAGATGTATAAAATAGCTAAGCATGAGGTAACCACGATTACTTTGTTTAAAATGTTTTTTGAAATTTTATAATCTCTTTATTAAATTATTTCTTTTGATATTTTAGTGCAATATCGATCTCTCAGTGGTTGCTCAAGCTTTTGTGTATTTTGAGAAAATTATTCTGAAGGTATGTTCTTAAGTATGATTATATAATCCTTTGAAATGTGACAGTAATAGCTGTATAATATTTTTTATGATTGTATTTCAGATTCTAGTCAACAAGCATAACAGAAAGCACTGTGCAGGAGCCTGCCTCCTTCTATCTGCTAAGTTGAATGATGTTAGAGGATTGGAGCTCAGTACGTTGTTAGAGGTATGTCGAATTAATAAAAATGAGTTTTTAAAAAGAAACATTTTTTTTTATTTGAAATATTTTTATTTATGCTCATAAATGCATATTCTGAAAACAATATTTCACTAAAGCAGCTGTACAACTTTTAAGTTCACATTTCCTTTCGAACTGCATTAAGTTGGATTCTTATTTCCTTTTTATGTTTTATCACATATACAGGGTGCGTTCCATAAGTGATGCGACCAAATTCATTAAAAATCATATATTGGACATATTCATACAATTAGTTAAAAATCTTCAAAATAGCATCCTTCTGTGTTGATACATTTATGGAGGCGGTGTTTCCAGGCCTGGAAGGCATCCTGGAAAGCCTTCTCCGGGAGATCCTTTAGAGCCGATGTAACATGAGCCTGTATATTTTCAATTGTGGTCCAATGTTTCCCTTTCAGGGCTCCTTTTAAGCGGGGAAACAAAAACAAAGTCTGGGGGAGCCAGGTCAGGCTTGTAGGAGGCTGACGAACCAGTGGGGCATGCGTCCTGGCCAGGAAATCGTTGACAACGAAGGAGCTGTGGCTTGGCGCGTTATCGTGATGAAGTTTCCATGCGTCCTTGATGTCACTTCGGCAGCGCGCGACCCTCCTTTCTAGCCAGTACCCATACCCCACTGGTTTCCCAGCGTCCTGACCTGGCTCCCCCAGACTTTTGTTTTGTTTCCTCGCTTAAAAGGAGCCCTGAAAGGGAAACATCAGGACACGATTGAAAACCTCCAGGCTCATGTTACATCGGCTCTAAAGGACCTCACGGAGAAGGCCTTCCTGGATGCCTTCCAGGCCTGGAAACACCGCCTCCAAAAATGTATCGACGCAGGAGGGTGCTATTTTGAGGATTTTTAACTTATAGTACGAATATGTCGAATAAATTATTTTTTATGAATTTAGTCGCATTACTTACGGAACGCACCCTGTACTAGTTATCAGGCATGTAGGTATAGAATTTTCATGGGGGTGGTTCAATGACTGAGTAATTCCCCCCCCCCCCCTTTTTTTAAAACTTATTAATTTTTATTCAAGTAAACAGGAATATGTTGGCATATAAGTATCGAAACAGCTACATTTATCATTTATTTTTCATGAAATCATTACCAATTTAAAATTAGTAA
This sequence comes from Troglohyphantes excavatus, assembly GCA_963932185.1. Lineage (NCBI taxonomy): Eukaryota > Metazoa > Arthropoda > Arachnida > Araneae > Linyphiidae > Troglohyphantes > Troglohyphantes excavatus. The sequence goes on along the minus strand of OZ010669.1, from coordinate 54,677,178 downwards.
ATATCACTAACTAATTATGAAATAAATTTAGAGAACAAATTTAAATTTTGAGATTCCTTGTTTAAAATAATATATGGATCCCGTTTTAAAATATTTATTCAATTTATTTATCTTTGATTAGAAAATTGAGAGTATCTTTCGTATCAACCGAAAGGATTTGTTATGTTTGGAATTTGGCGTTCTGGTAGCCTTGGAATTTTCCTTACTTCTCAGCAACTCGGAGATCCTTCCACACTACCAAAGACTTATTTATGAAACTTGAAAGATTTATGTATTGTATATTCTGCACTTTTCTCACTGTTGAACTCAAGCACCTATTATACGATTCCAGTTTTAGTCATGAAATTATTATTTTATTTATGTATCTCATATAAATAGAATATGTAAAAGTTTATTTTATCCAAAACTGTGATACCGAATTATGTATTTTAAAATTTGAACAGGGCTCAAAATTATGTAAAAGTTGTACCAGATACTTAGTTTAGCATTAAAAAAATAGACAAAAAAATTAAATAATTAAAGAAAACTTTTAATAAGCTATCCTTTCTTCCGTTGTTTGTTTTTCAATACATCTCAAGAGTTTCATATTTCCCAGCTGATAAACACGACAAAAATAACCAACTAATCCTAAATAGATGTAACTATTAAAATGTACCAACAAAATAAATAACTTGTAAAATTTTAAATTAATAATTTTTAATAAATTTAAACTTGGTGATTTAAACGCCTAAATTTTGATTTCATATAAAAAATAAATTTGGTTTTCCCATTTTAATTTTTTTAAATCAATGCATTACAACAAATGTCCGCTTTATATTTTCAAAAAGGAAGAAAGTTTGTTGTACACACATACATTATATATATATGAAATGAACCACAGGGTGGTCATCCTATTAGGTTAGTTGCAGTCGTGGATATTAATTCATGGTTGGGCCGAGTAGTACTTCACACAAAAAAAAGTTTATTCACAGAGCTCAGATCCAGCACATCTCTACACGACGATCACAAAGCATGAAGTGACATCACATAGGCATGATTACATGATGTGAAGAGGGAATTATCATCGTTTCGGAAACACTGACCTTGTTCGGGTGGGGCAATCCTTTAGGGAAAAAGGGTGCAGTTGAACTTGGAAGTCCCGGAGTGATGGGAAATGAGAAAATAAGCGCGTAGGTAGAGAGCTTTGCAGATTCATCAAAAAATAAGGAGAACAAAGAGATTTGTTTTGTGAAAAAGAGAGTTTTAGGAACGAGAGGAAAAGGCGCAAATTGTACTTGGTTATTTTAAGGGATAGATGTTATGGAATATTAAGAGGGGTTCGGGATTTGAAAAAAGGGTGGTTACAGGAATTTCCTTTCATATATATATATATTGAACAATACCAAGTTCCACTTAGAACCATTTGTAGATCACAAGTTGAGTACCTCTGATGAAGATATTGGAATTTAATTTTTTTAAAAATTGTATTAATGTTAAACTAAATAAAAATGTGTTAGATGATTTTCACCTTTTACTATAAATCACAACCGAGATTTATCAAATGGGATTTATGTAGCCATAAAATGATTTTTTTAGTTGAATTGCACTTGCAATGTAATGCAATATTGAAGTCACAGCTTTTTATTAAATTATTTTTCGATTAAAAATTTGTCTGCCAATTTAGCATTAATTTGTGCCCTGCTATAATTTTAAATTAAATTAAACAACACAAAGTATTTTCTGTTATGACTTTTCTCGTACAACAATTACTTCAGGAGTACCTAATGAAAATTGTCTCTTTATGGTGACTATTTTCTTTTAAATACATATTTCTGTTTTATTATTAAATTACAATTTTTAATATATACATTTCAGGAATATTTGGTGAGTGTAAAATGTCAAAGTATTGAATAATATTTCCAATAAAACATTTTATACTTAAATCATCTTTTTTTTTAAAGAAACTAAATTTTAACTACTATTAAGGAGTCTATGCTTGCTCTACAATTTTTACACCACATTTGTAAAATTTATACATTTAAAAATTTTGGAGAAATTCCATCAAAAGTTTATTTAAGAAAATAATTAATTATAAATGTAAATTTACTTTAAAATTTACCACATTTTCCTAATCACCAAGATGTTTACAGGTTAACATGTGATAAAAAGATTATACTACTGTTAGATATTATTTGTGATATTTCTAAATTATGAAATGATAAGCTTTAAATTTATAAAATTGTATGACAGTTTTATATATATGAAAAATGCATATCTGAACAAAAATTGTTTTTGAGATTCAAAATCAGTAACTACTCTTTATTTCCTGATTGGTGAATTTTAAAAAAACATTGTAAAAGTTTCAACTAGATTTTTAGCAAAAGTGTTTTTATTTTACAAACACCTTTCATTTGATTTCAGTGGAACCTGTTTTGTGTCGAATTCTCTATGACGAAATATAAATATCTGCAATAACAGCCCAACTTTAATGGGTTTTTGTTTGTATGTAGTAATTTTTTTCCTGAGACCTCTATGCATTGAAGTGACAGTTTAAGAAAAATATGAGATGTCTATATAAAAAAGTTTCGGAATTTGTTCTAAGCCAATACCAGAAGAAATTTTGCTTAAAAAAAGGGGGGGGAAAGCAGTAACACATGAAAGGGGAATGAATTGTATTTTCTCTGTTCTTCTCTCTCTATTAACAGGTCCCGAGAATATACAAATGTATTTCATTGAGTTTTGTGTGCAAATTCCTTTTGTGGTTGCTACATAAAGAAGCAGTGGGAAAAGACCATAGAGTAATGATACAAATAGAGGAATAAAAATGCTGATTTCCGTGTGTCCATCATTGAAACCACGTGATATGTGGAAATGCCAATTCATTCATGCGCCAATATTACTTGGCAGGCCTTGGCGACTTTCAGAACTCAACGAGATCGAAGTACTGTAATATGGTTTTGTGTTTAATTTTGTATTTAAATATTGTTTTTTTTTTTTGAACGAGTAGCACAATTTAAGGGAGTTTAACAGATATATTAAGGAGATTTTTCTTACTTTGTAGTTTTGAAATAATTGCATTACGTTTTTATGTAAAAAAATTACCGTAAGCGAAGTTCTTTCAATTGTTATTTTGTATACTTCAATAAGAAAATATGAACAATAAAACCTGAGAAAAATAAAGAGTTTAGCTTCTTCGAGTATTGAACACAAGTAAAATATTTTCGTTTCGTTAATGAAGAGGAAATATTTAGCGCATATTGTTTGAAAATAAGTAAATACGTACATATATGTTAAGAAATTGAATACAGACAGAACTCCTTATCACCAAAAGAGAAGAAAGTACGCCAAATTTGAAACTCCTGCAGATTTCTGAACGCCAAATGTGGCAGCGCTATAACCACATGATGTGAGTTTTTCTTTTCAATGTTGACACCGCGGCCTTACGAGAGTCTGGTATTGAAGGCGCTCTCTATTTAATATTACAACTCTCTGGAAAAGACATGATGATATTGTAAAAAAGAAAAAAATTCTTAAATTTTGTTTACAAAAATCTAGGGTCTACAAAAAAAAAAAAAATGAAGTCACTTTCAAGTTTGATGCTCTTTCGAATCATAAAGACAGAGGTTTTAGTTAAGTGAGAAAATCCACGAAAGGAATTTATTGACTCGATTGTATTTATACCTACATTAGTACTTACTTAAACGATTCTTTCTCAATGAAATCTCATTTTTTTTCCCTACAAGATTGGAGGTGATATATTTTGCTGTATGAATAAAACTACAAATATAACTAAATAAGTTTCTTATAGCGGAAGTATGTATAAAATGTTCAGCAGTATTTGCTTATAATTTGTAATTCATGAAAATTTAAAAATATTATTTTAACTCTACCTCCAACTGTTATTAATGTACTCAGTGGCGGCGTTTGTATGAAAGTTTCTTTAAGGTTTCAAACGAAATTTGTTAAAGAATCGAGGTGGCGTTTGCCCTGGTAATTGCTACACTGACTTGTACACGTTTAGATCTCATCCGAAAAATTGTAATTGTGCTACAATTTATACAACTTACATATTTTTCTTTGTATCTGCTATCAAACGTTGATAGAAAAAGTTTTGAACTTTCATGATTAAAATCGAGGAGGACTTTGGATGTTTGTGTTCATTGTTGTTATTTTTTATCAGTAACGTATTTAACTTTTTATCTTGATATTGTTGTATTAATATTTTATTATGTGTTTAATGCATGTCTTTCAAGAAACTAACTTTGCCTATCAGTGTTTACTTGTTATCTCATTTATATTGCATGAATGAATCTTTTAAACCAGTTAAATTCATTTTTTTTGTTAGATAAGAATAACCGAATTTAAAAGGTGGGTGAACTGCATATCCTGTTCACTGTTCAGAGGCTATATGCATAACACAATAAAATTTTCATAACAAAATTGTTAGTTGCAGTTGACTAAACTAAAGCAACCACATTTTCTCAAAAGTTTGCAAAACTTTAAGCATGCAATTACAATATTGGGTAGAATAAAATAAGAATAACAAATAACTGGAACCATAAAAACAAGAATAATAAACTGGAAAATTATCATAAACAATATATTCTGTTTAAAAATTTATTTTCACTTTCATGAACTATTCCGGAGTAAGGTTTTGATAATAAAAATTTATATTAAAGGATTAAATATATATTGATGTTTTTAAAACTATTGTACGAATTTAACTGGTTATCTGTGTAATGCTTATATATAATCAATCAAAATATAGTTTAGGAAACTATGTACTTTTAACTGTTATATGTACACATGTAATGTTGCATGTTTATGAAAATATTTTATATTTTTCAATGTCATTGGAAAATTACATATTTGCATTTCAACAAAAAAAATAACTAGTCAAATGTTGATTTTTTTTTTATTAGAAAACATTATTTTAAAAGTATTCTTTTTATTGTTGATGTTATTAAATTCACAAATTAGCATGTGATATTTTATTTCAAATTAGACGTGGCACTTATTTTGGGAGACGGAAAAAAAACAGTGATACTTAAAAATTGAATATAAATATTTTCTTATACAGTTTATTAAAAACTTTTTTTCCAAAAGTTATATTCATAGAGAAAAAAATTATGTGAAAAGTTAAAGTAATGGATGTTAAAATTTGTATTACCAGTAGTTGTTATTGTGAATTTGTAGAGCTCAATTTCAACTCATTTTGCTTATAATTTGAGATATTGGTGTACATTTTGAAAACCAATGTATTTTTACTGCAACAGCTTCAATCCATATAGTGTAAACATATTCATGTTTTTTGTTGTTTCGTATAAATTTTTGAAATTGGACAAAAGAGTGAGACTTATTAAATTTGAGCTCTACATTTAAGTATTTAGTTTCGAGATATTAGATATGAATGTAAAATCGTTAATAAAATTTATGAATAGCAAAATTTCTTGTAATGTATTTTCTTTTAATTTCATCAATAAAAAATTAGTTTTTAATATTGCATTTGGTACATCCATGATTTACTTTTTCTCAAAAGTTGCTGTTTTGAAGCATGATATAGGTGTACTACTTTTCTTTCAGTGTTTCATTTACATAAATGAAACTTTAAATTAGAAAAAAATATTAATTATAAAAGAAATACATCTGAAATTACTAAACAAATCCAAATTTTGATTCAGCTTCCAAAATCCTTTAGATTAAATCAGATATACATACAAAAAAAAATCTTACAATACAGATTTGCAATTTATACTTTTTCACAAATCCAACTTTTTAATGGTGTCTACCACTTTTTTTTAAATAATTCTATGAATCCTTCAAATAACTTCTTTAACTGTTTATTAAAGATAAGGTAGTCATTGTTTAATTGTATGGTTTTTAAGCCGCTCAAAAGTGACTCCTTGGGGGGGGAAAAAACATTTGTCAACCTATGACTTCAACTATGGACAAAGGCAAGTTTCATGTAATACCCTATTTGAAAATTAAATATTTCAGATACCAAAATTACCATGAAATGTAGAATGAACCTTATTTGAAATGATGTAAACTTTCCCATAGTTAAATTTTATTCACTCTACTAGTTTCCCAAAGGTAAATGGATCGATCATTAACTTATACGAGCACGAAAATTACATTACATTAAAGTACATTTAAAATATTTTAATGATATATATTAAAATTTTAAATAATATATATTATAGTTAAAACTAATATATATATATATATTACATCTGTAATAAAGAACCCTTTTACACCTCTTGGATGCAATCTGAACACCAGGTATCAAAAGAATTTCATGGACCAGTGACACATTGTACTTTCATTTCATAAATATCAACGGTTTCAATTGTTTTTTTTAAACAACCTGTTATCATACTGCCATCTGTGAGCAGAAGGTTAAACTTTTTGAATTTTTTTGGTCACAATTTGAAGTCCGGATATTTTTCACACATTAATATTGAAGCCCATAAAAATGAAATGCCTGTAATTAATATAGGAAGTATAGATAAAACGAGAAATTGTATTTTTAAACATTTATGTTTTAATGATGAAATTAATGTAATAGGGTATTCATCTAAAATTTACATCAAAAATCCACAATTCTAAAAATTTAGTAAGTTTATATTTTTCACTTACAATTCTCTGACTCATTTCCCCTGGAGTTTTCAGGTTTTACCAGGTTCGTTGTAAACCTTTCCAATGCTCTCCACTCAATAATTAAAATGTATTGCAATTCTTATACAAATGAAACAAAGCACATGTTCTGAAAGAATGATCTTTTAATGATTCTATGTGCATAAAAAACGAATAGCAGCATGTCCTGGGCCTGTTTAAAATAAATTGAGATTGAAACAAATAAAAAATACTGGTGTAATGTTCAACAAAACACAATATACATATGGAACTTTAAAAGCTGCTTGACACCTAAATCTCAATGGAACATGGAGACTAAAACATCTGACATATCACACATATTTAAGTTTAGTTAGTGACTAAAAATGTTATCTATTTTCTGAGCAATTTTTCAGTCTTGTTAGGCTGCCCTTTATACAATGAGAGGAAGAGTACATTGGTGGTCGAAGAGGAATCGCTTGTTAGAAACAATTCCCACATATTCAGGAGCACATAATGCAATAAATTTTATTAAAGCAAATCAACAAAACATTAGTAAAATAAAAAATCAGTCACTGGAAACGATCAAAACATTCAGTTTAAGTCTTTTACATATAATATTTAGCAGTTCCACAAGGATGACAAAGGATTCCAAGAAACACACAATGAATAATCATGAAATGTAAAATTTATGTAAAAAAATTGTAAAATAAAAAAACTATAAAATAACTGAAGAAAAGGCACTATTTTTTTTTATGGACATGCCCCGAACCAAGTAAATTACAACGAAAGGTTTTTGCGGCATTTAAAATAATTTTTTTACAACACTCATATATATAATATATATTTCTATAGATTATAAGTATATATATTTCGTTATACATTCGATCACTGAGGCAAATTTAACAATTTCAAGTATTTTCAAGCAACATATATTTTCTATACAATTTTTTCACCCTATGAAGATACTACTTTACAATAGTAACAGCTCTCTTCATACCAATAATTTTTGAATCAATATAGGCACAGGTGAGGGGGGCTTAAAATTACGAATCCCAGTCTCTTACCTTTAGCAATTTTCTTATAACCTTCCGAAATCGAGTTTGACCGCTGAGCACACTTAACCCTTATCAAAACTAAAATGTTTACAGCAAATTCAAGAGCGACCGAAATACAAGATCCACTCATCTTAAATTAAACTGGAGACTTTAAAAGTAAATGCAACATTATATCTTTTCTTTTCAATTAAAAAAGAGAACGAATAAATGCTTTTGTTGAAAGCGTAGAACTAGAGTACTAAGATCCTAAGATATATTTTATCTTTACTCTCTTATAAGATACCAGTCAGAATTCACTCTCATTTTGGAAAAACCGCCTCCTTATCTAGCTAACACCTTAAACTTATAAAATATCAACAATAGTTCTATAAACAATCATTAGCAAAAACTGCATGGGTGCAGAACTATGAAGAAAAAGATTTTAAACTTTTATTCCAAAACAAATAGAAATTATTTTACATTTTCTATGTATACTATTAGAGAACAAACACTGTTATAAGCATCAGAGCAGGAGAGTTTACCATATTTAAATATAGATTAACCGATACATACCCTTCACCATAGTTAGTGATAGTTATCACTTTGACTTTCCCATATCATGCATCTTTTAAGCAGGCAATTACAATTTTAAATCTGTTCAGCTTGCATATTTTCGGTGGTGTTTTTTTAAGTGTTTTTATAAGCATATTGCAACACACACGACAGCATCTTTAAAATTTTCTTTCGATTTTTTTTTTTTAATTCGAAACTGGTTCCACTTTTCAGGTTAAAAACTGAAATCATATTTGCAATATTTTATCATTTTGCAACACTAAGATTAATAATAAAGCATTAGACAGCAAACAATTAGATTTCTCTTCTACAGCAATATTCTTGGTCAACCCCCAAAAAAGAATAATATGCAAGCTGTATGTACCATCACCTCTGAAAACGTTAAAGTAAACCAAAAGAACGCGAAGCATGTTTATAAGAAATGGAGCCATAAAGGAACAATGAAGACAAAACAAAAGAACGCCTCATCTTGTTCCCAATGAAGAAATTAAACAGGTAAATAAAGCTTTTTTTAAACGACCAAGACCGACAAAAATACAGTACATTTGATTGTTGTCCACCAAAAGAAGTTTCTTACAAGCAAGAAATTCTATTTGAGGATTACAAATGAGGGGACACATTCAGAAGGAATGGTTGACTAAAATAAGATAGAAGGCATATGTAGCAGCATTATGTACGCTACCAACTAACTTTTTTTAACCATACCTAATTTTCTTTACAGCGATTTTAGCTTCCTTTAAGGCAGCACATTTTATATTGTTGAGAAATAGCGATTCATATCAAACACCTACAACTCCTTTCCAAGAAGCCTACAAGTACAGGAACACCATAAATTACTCTACAAACTTAAAAGAAGCAGAATTCTCTTCCTTCACCTCAAAACAACAGAGATCGTCCAATCATAAAATGATTTTTTTGAATAAAATGTGGTTTTCAATTACTAAGCTCAGTTCAACCGAAATTGGTAATTTCTGCGATAAAAAAAACCTAAAAGCTAACACAAGATAGAACTAAACGTTCAATGGCTTAAAATTAAATAAAAAAATATTTTACACAGCATACTAAATATGCCTTTTACAGCAGGTAAAACGTCTCTTTCTTCTCGTTCTCTTTTAAAATACTCATTCTTAAAAGTCACACCACAAGCAAACAATTATTTCCAATCCTTTATCCCGACACTTCCACGATTAAGCTGCACAAATGTTTAATGGTCACAAAGGAGGAGGGTAGAATGCATTGAGTTACATGATATTATTGCCTAATTGAAACTATCAAAAATTGAGCTTTGAGAACTTTATGACATTCCAATGAGCCGGCAACCGAATGTGAAGGATTCTCAACACTTTCAGTTGGGCTTTAGAGGAATATTTCAATGCTAAATTTACTATATGAAAAGGATTGGCAGTTTTTGGATGCTTGTTTCACGACAGACATGTCGGAGGCCGAATTCCGGACATGACTGTGTTTTGAACACTCTGGAGACAAAGGAAAAAAGTCTATTTACAGAAGGAAATGACACAGATACATCCCCAATCACAGTAAGCCATTTCACGTCACAAATAAGATCCAGCTGTTTATGAGAACGATTGATGAATAGTAGGCTCAGCAACTCCAATACGCAGCAAAGCGGCTGTCCTGGTGGCATTTGTGCATAGCAATCTGAGAATAGACCCAATAATTAAAATATTTCCAAAAAAAGTTACATTTTTAAAAAGAATAAATTTCAGACAATTATAGTTATCATTTTTCAAATTTTAGCATATTTTTTTATACTTTTTGAAAAAAAATGCTTACCACTTTTTTGAATCATGTAAAAATTTATTAAAATCTACATAATCTCTCTCTCTCTCTATATATATATATAAAAGGCTTACTACCTGGTCCTTATTATTGAGGGGTTAATTTTTATCATTTGAATGGCAACAACTTCGTTCAAGCAGCCATGTTAGTTTTAATGAGTTGGCTAAAATAGGGAACAACAAAAACCACACTGTCGCCACATCAAATGCGCTTCAATTTGGGAGAAAATACGCGTTTGTGACATCATCAATGAGCTAAATAAGAACTGGAGATTAGACTAAGTGACTTTTTGTCCTCTTGACTCAAAAGAACAAGGTGGTAAAATACAGTTTCGGGAAGATTTATACTTTTAAAATAACTGATAGGAGGAAATTTTTGTTCGAAAATATGTTATTTATATCCAATATTGCCAATAAAAGAATATTGCTAATTAAACGAATAACATTAGAGCACAGGCAATGTTTCGAATGCCAAGGTGGCCAAGCGAATTGGAAGTTTTGCATCATTTGAGACTAACTGTAGTGTTGGTAGTCCAGACGAAGCGAAGAACGAGAATTGGTTTGTGAAGCAAGCTATCGAGGATTGAGTAGTAATCCTATGGGGGTTTACGAGCAAACGAAATTTTTGTGGGGCCCATTTTTGGGATCACTAGGACACATTTTAACTTGACTTACAGCAAGCAAAGCGAGAATTGAGTATCAATTCTCTGGGTTGGCGAGTAGGGGGTGAAGCACCTTAGTTTTTATAAATTTACTCAGATTTTGGTTATTTAAATCACGATTCCTTCTAAAATTCTTAAAATAATATAGAATTTATTATAAAAAATAATATAGAATATATTTCATCATGTTTCATTAACCAATATTTAACAAAAGATAAAACCTCTAAATATTCCACAATAAAAAATACTTTTAAAATGTTGTTAAATGTAAGAAAACAGAGAAGCAGAAAACTTACCTAAAATTCATTGAGAGCTGGACTGTTGTTGGATTTCTATCTTTTCTACGGTCATGTCAGGATTCATCATGGTGGCCTCTTGTATAGCTTCAGCAAGAGCTTTATCATGGTCGATCGGATCTCCATCGCTTTGAATTGTGATCTTCTGCTCTACACGAGTCTCAACCATTCCATCACGCTCCATTTTATACTGTAATATTTACTCATTTTAATACATTTCAATAATGGGGATCCAATCCTTAAATAGACCTTCCACTGTTGATAAAATCATTAAAAGGCAGATAAAAAAAATGCAGGATGTACCAATAAGACAGCTTTTTGCTTCAATTTTTTATATGACAAAGATGAGTTAAAATCAGAGTAGGCAAAAAAAAATCTAGGATTTTTCACTGAACTGCCCTAAACTGTCCATATTTTCTTTATAAATTTTAATATAGATCCTTTATACAAATGAAAAAAAATATCTTCAGTTAATTTAAGAAAAAAAAGTACATGCCTGTAATTTAAGAATTAAAACCCATCAGCAATTAAAAATTATCAAGACTCTATGGCAAATCAATTTTGTTAATAACAAATTGATAAGCAAAAATTTTTTATGAATAACATGAAAAAAATCTTGACAATCGTAGTAGGTGTTAAAAAAAAATCTTATATGTATTAACGCAATAAAAATATCCAGCTAAAAAATTCTTTATATTAAGGTAAGTTTCTTCGCAAATTGGTTAGCATTTAGTTAAACAATAAACATTGAATTTACATTTCAAAAAACACAAAAAAATCTGTAAAAAAAAAAAAAAAAGAGCAAGAAAATTGAAGCCAAGTCCATTTCAATGAGCAAGATTTTAAAGTCAAGAAACAGAATTTGTCTCACCGTAATCGTCTCTACTGTTTTAGTTTTACTGGAAACAGTGGAAGAGCTGACGATTTCTCCGTCCTCAGACATGGGGAGTCCGATATCTCCGTCGGAGGAGAACTCCGGAGGTGGGGGCACAGGGAAGTTGACTTTTCTGCTCTCTGTGATGACCAGAGGGACAGAAGTCGTACTGTGCTGGGTGTTGATGTGAGAGCTGGGGTCATATGTGATTGATTCAGTCTTCACGATGGCAGACTGAAAGGAGGAAAAGCCATACAAGTTAGAAAAATATAAGTTATTTACGCCATATAATTGTTTTTATAATGCTTTAGATTAGTTTTATACATGATTTTTATTCCGAATTCCAAAACAATGTTTAGATTTTTTTGTTGTTGCTCTATTTGGCTTTTAACCACCTGACGAATACAAACGGGTATATCCGTTCAAGTATCTCCGGTTTTTCCAGTAATACACACAGGGCTATATTACTGAGCTGCCGCGGGGCCACGTGCAAACCTGGGAGGGGGGGGGGGGGGGGGCTTTACGTAGGACTGTTAAAATAAATACAAGTTTCAATGGAAACATCAGGTCCCCTCCCCCCCCAAAAAACGCAAACACTTTAACTAGTTAACTTTACATTTATATTAAATCCGAACACTGCCTCTCCACATCCCTTTACAACATTTCATGCACTTTTGCTTCAAACAAATGCTGATTAAAGCCAGGTCCGTCCCTGGGGGGGGGGGCTTTACGTAGGACTGTTAAAATAAATACAAGTTTCAATGGAAACATCAGGCCCCCTCCCCCCCCAAAAAACGCAAACACTTTAACTAGTTAACTTTACATTTATATTAAATCCGAACACTGCCTCTCCACATCCCTTTACAACATTTCATGCACTTTTGCTTCAAACAAATGCTGATTAAAGCCAGGTCCGTCCCTAAAGTATATGATGGGAGAGACGAATGAGATAATTTGCCGACTGAAATCGTAATTGTAATTTTTGGAAAGTTATTAATTTTTAAAACAGGTGTTTAAATTCATAATACATATCATTTAAAAACAAATTATTACATTCTCTTTAAAATACTTTTTTTTACTGAGTGGGGGCCCTGTGCGGTGGCACACATTGAAACCCTTAAGGGCGGCACTGGGAACACATACAATAAAAATTGATAAAAAATATAATTTTTGAAATAATTTTCAAATTTAAAGCATTAGGGCTTTTGAAAACCTTCTCTACTGATACAAGTAAAAAAAAATATTTTTGTAAATACGGAATGTGTTGGAAATATAAATTAAACTTTTTGAAAGTGAAAACAAACCTACAGAATCGAAATTTTGCATATCAGCCAGAGCGTCAAAAATATTCTAATGTTAAGTATATTGGGAAATTTTAAACTTATAATTTGTTTTTACAAATATTTATCTTTTTTGTGTAGTGTGAAGTTGAACATATTTTTTTTCTGTTAAAAATTACTTTATTGTAATGTTCCTATATACTTAAGTTTAACCCCAAACTTTAAGAAACAAATTGCCAAGTACCTGGACATCATCTAGTGTGCCAGTCATCACTCTTGTGCTCTTTGTCACCTGCTGAGCGATTGTCTTCTCTTGATTCATGCTGGTCTTTGAGGATTTGATGGCCGTCACGCCCTTGTCTGGGGAGGTTGTCACTTCGGTGCCAGATATCATCTTGTTGCTCGTGGTTGTCATGGAGCTCGAGGCGGTGGTCGAGGATTCGGTTACAATGGTCGGTCCTTTCCAAGGTTCCACCTAATTTCACAAATATTTTAGATTGGAACTTGGTACACAGAAAAAAAATATTCAATGCTATCCAATGCTGTTATTAACAGCAAAACATTTTTTATTTCTCATTGCACTAAGTTTACAATATGCTTTCAAATCAAATTCTTTAAAAATTTACTCATTTCAGAAACGTAAATAGTTGAATTAAATTATTAATAAAAGAATTCAGACTCATTTTTTCAGCTGCTAAAAATTTAAAACCTAAAGATTTAAGGTAATTTTAAAAGATTTGTAAGATCTAACATAAAAAAGTATATATGTATTTAAAGAATATGATATAATAAATTCTATGTGTTAACTATTACATTTTCCAGATTTGCTTCCTTTATAACTTTTATTTTTACAACTAAGCTTTAAATGTAGGCTGAACAGTGTTCTTGTATTACACTACAGTATTTTTAGGTTAATAAATACTATTTTTTTTTGTATAATACAAAAGATATATTTGAAATGGTCAAATGCACTATCTAAAATATCTTTACTGTATATTCTGATATCTTTAATATAGTGAGAATAAACAAATGTTAAATGCAAAATGCATAAAATATTTATTAAATATATAACATACTAATGATCTATAAATACACTAAATACTACATATACAAATATAGGTTTATAAAAGGATATGAACTGAATAAATATATAAATGTAATTATTACCCAGGTATTTATGTAAAATTTTCAACATAATGTTTGTATATATCTTGATTCAAAACTTTAAAAAATATTTCTTTACATTTTAATAACCTAATGGACTGCAATAATACTTGAAAGGAATTATACTAATCTAATGCTTTATGTGAAATCTAAAGAGCTTGCTGAGAAATAACTATTTTATACAGTGAGCTAATAAAGGAATCAAACTAAAAAATGCTTTTATATTTCATGAAAAATAAGTTAACTATATAAAAGAACATATTCTAAGGGGAGGGAAAAACCAAGCCCAACTATATTCTAATGGAGCCATGCAATCAATAAATACCTTACTAATTTAAGAATTTATAATTAACTTAAATGAATGAATAAAACAAAATTATCAACCTCTGATACTTTAAGATGCTTGCTCTGTTCCTTTGTCCCCGGACGCTGCTTGCCGCGCGGGCTCGAGTAAGGGGAATTGTCAAGTTCTAAAACCGCAGTTTCCGAGCTAAAAGAAACATCTTTCGAACTTTCAGGGAAAGTCTCCACCGTTCCTCGCACTGAACGATTGGGAGTGGAGGTGACAATCCCACCACTCACATCTATATGCTCACTGTCGGAAATGTTGCCTCCATACTCATTCAACATTTCATTCGAGCTGCTAGAAGAAGAATCGGAGGAACTGTCACGGTCCCTCTTCGATTTCTTTTTGCCTATTTTCGGCAATCCAATCTTGGATTTCTTTGTTTTTGGTTCCTTCTGCAGGCTCTCTTTGCTTTTACTTTTGGTAACTTTCTCCTTGCTGACATCCATATCCTCCTTAATTTTGCTCTCGTCCCCCGCTGCCTCGATTTCTTCCTTTTCTTGAGACTTGTCTTTCTCTGGGGACTGGCCCTTGGCCTTCCTGTCTAGCTTGCTGTCAGATTTTTTCTTTAGCTTCTCTAACTTCTCCTTCTCTCGCTTCTCTTTTGCCTCCTTCTCCTTAAGCTTCTTTTCTTCCTTTGCCTTTCTCTTGGCTGCCTCCTTATCTTCTTTCTCCTTCTGCTTTTTTCTTGCCTCTTCTTCCTTTGCCTCCTTTTCCTTCTGTTTCTTCTCAGCCTCCTTCTGCTTCTTCTCGGCTTCTTTCTTCTTTTTCTCTTCCGCCTCTACATCCAAGCTTTTCGGCCTGCTTTTCTTGCTGAATGACAGCTTCAGCTTGTTTTCCTTCTCGGCTTCATCCTTCACTGCCTTCTCTTCCTCGTCGGAAACAACGCTCTTTTCCGCCAAATCTTCCTTTTTCGGAGTATCCTTGATATTCTCCACCACAATCTCATCCACCTGTAAATCAGCCTCTATAGCTGAATCCCTCTTGTTTGGCGAATTCGGAGCCGAATCCTGCTTGTTCGGCGTACTCTCCACGGAGGACTTTCCGGACTTGTTTAACTTATCCTTCTTATCTTTATCCTCTTTCTTCTTTCCCTTTTCTTCCTTCTTCTTATCCTTTTTCTTCTCCTCCTGCTTCTTTACCTTCTTCTCTTTCTCGGCACTCTTCTTGAACATGGACAAACCCAGCTTCTGTTTCTGCTCCGGTTTCTGGCACATCTCCAGATTCTCCTTGTTCCTGATCATCTCTTCTTCCTTGGAATCGTCCCACTTCAGCGACTCGTCAATTGTGGTGTCATTCCACTCTGAGGAAACGTCCTGAATCCTGTTGTCATCGGCCAAAACCTGAGGGGCCAAGATAACTTCGCCCTGAGAATTGTCGACTTCAGGAGGCGAGTAAGTAAAAGCAAGACCTTTTGCCCGCTTACTTCCCGGAGAGGTCTCGAGCATTACGGTCTCTCCAGGAGTAGGCGAAACATTCCCCACCTTTTGCCCTTCATAAGAAAAACCTACTTCAACTGGGCTAAAGGGGGTTTTCTGCTCACTTGAATTAACCTCATAAATATATTCTTTTGTGTATGGAGTTGGTTTTCCTGTGAACAATGATGTTGGTCTCTGGGCATCTTCTCTACCGGTTTGATCGCGAGGCGTAACTTGTACGTCTGCTTTAGCATCGGTAGGAATGATTTTGTTGGTTGGAGATGCTCGTATTTGTTCACTGGACTGAAATATCAGATCAAATAAAAATTCGGGTTCATGCAAGGAAGGGCGATGTTTTCATAACCAGGTGGGTCAATAGGTACATTGTCATGCAAAGGAAAAAAAAGAACTCAAATTAGAACCGAAACCCAATGAAACACAATAAAAGAAATTATAAAAGCTATTTAAATCAAATATCATGCCATATAAGACTACATTTAATGCATGTTCAAATTTAATTGCAAACCAATAAGCTGCAAGCTGAATAAGAAAGAGTCTCTCATTTTATTAACTCATGACAAAACTTCTTAATTATTCAGTCGTTCAACTACAAAGTTAAATGAAATTGCATATTAAAATAATATAACATTATTTGAAAACAACTTATGTACTTTAAATGCTACCAAATTTTATCAATTGAAAGTAATAAAGATTTTGGTAATACAATGCCACAAGAAAAGTTTTAAACAAAAATATTTTAATATTGGATATTAAAATAGACAATTTCTGCAAATAAGCAATATACCCGAATGATGCACAACATTCTAAACTATTTCATTTTTGAGAAATATTTTTATTTACCGAAAAGTTGATCGGCTGAAACCCCAAACTTCATGAATAATCAAATAAGAAAAATTAATATTAATTGATATTACCAACAAAACATCTTTGATATTTATAGTATAAAATTATATACTTTAAAATAGTTTCATATCATAAATGAAAGCAAAATTATATACATAAGAGTGGGAAAGAAAGCAGTACCTCTTCATAACCTCGCTTATAAGGTTCATGACTCAAATTTTCCACCCTCACTTTTTCAGCAGGCGATGGAGGAGGTACGGGCGATTTATTTCTTGCTTTTGGCAAACCTACAGGCAGCATTACAGCAACCCCTCCAATTGGTTTCTGTACAAATTTATATGTATTAATTTATGTACTCTAACAAAGAAAAAATTTGAAAATAATTTTTCTAAAACTTGTTTGATTATGAAAAGTTAAGTGCTGAGTTGAACGTTAAAATTTCTTTTTTATATTTTATATTGGTACCTGCTGAAGTGCCATGGGAGAAGAAGAAGAAAAAAAATCGATGATATTTTGACTTTTTAGTTCATTTATATGAAGAGAAATTCTTAAGATTACATTTGTAATACTTCACTATTGAAGGTGAACTTTTCATTGGAATTACAGAGTTTGATTTCAAGCCTCAAATCAAAAGTTTCAGTGTGTCATTGGAACCAAATTTCTTATCTTTTTCTCGCAGCACACATTGTCTTAATTACCATTTAGCTTTTACCTATACATAATTGACAAATCTATACAAGGCCATGTTTTTATAATAATTGTTTGGTATGTCATGTAATTTGCAAATCTTATAAATAATCAGTCGCCTTTGTAATCAATTTCAAGTAAGGATATAATCATCACAAATATTTGAATTAATTACTGGACCTTCAGTACAGAAATACGGTTATTTTAGTACAGTAGAAACCATTTATAATGGATATGATTATAGGGCCAGATTAAATAACATAAAAAGTAAAGAAAGTTTAGATTCCCATAACAGTCTATATTAATTATTCTGGGTATTCCGATGTTAGTTATAATGATAATCTGCCTTAGTGATTGATTCTTATTCTGAATTCAATCCTGTTATATGCTGAATGCGAGCACCTACAACGAAGACAAGCTAGGTAAAGGATAAGAAATTGCTTGCATGCTAGATCTAAACTCACGAATTTGTGAGCTTTAATCCCTTCATTCACAACCCTCACTCTGCTTAGTTTGCTTATTCTTCCTTATTTGGCCACCTTTTCAATTCGAGTTTAACAATCAAAACCGGGTGGTCCCTTGAACATCGTTACAACAATGTTCCCACTAAATATTAAGATCAAAATTCCCTGACTTTTCCCAGAAGATTTTCAAAAAATTCCAGAACAAGAATTCAATTACTTTTCCACATATTAAATCTTGAAGCTGAGAAAAATAAGGTGCTTGTAAATAATAACCTAGCAAAGTATGCAAAATCGAAAATTTAGCATTTTTATTTTTAGGTCAATGACAATAAATAGGATTATAAACAGCACTTATAGCTAACATTTTTAGAAAATTTTCTCGACTTTTCCCAGAAAATTTTAAAAACTGCTCATTTTTCCTGACAATTCCAGGTTTACCAGGTGTGTGGGAATTCTGTTATAAGAAAAGTCTGCTTTACTTTACAAGAGTTCCTTAACCCTTTGGGTACATTTGATGAGTGAGACTCGTCACCTGCTTACTTGGGCAAAGTTACGGTGGACGAGTCTGACTTGTCCACCGTAACTTATTTGACATATAGCGACAAATTAAATCCATCCCATGGGCATAAAATCTTCAAATAATTCAGTACTCAAAGGGTTAAAGTACCAACTGCAAGCAAATATTTCTCAAGGAACTTCGCCACCCACCTTGCTCTCCCTCTTCTTTTCGACCTCCACCTCCTTCATCTTCTCTGCCCTGGACACCTCCTCCGGCGTGGTGGTTGCGGAGGTGGACTGTTCGTTGATTTTCTCGTCACTCGGGTATCCCACTCCTCCTCCTCTTCCCGGTGGACCTGAAAGAGTGTGGCGCTTGCTTTCGTCTGGTCTTTGTGTAGGAGAGGGGCGCTCTCTAGAGTAGCCTGGGGCTGGGGGAAAGGGACACCACAAACGATTCAAAGAAGGGAAAGAGACAAAGGGTGACAAAAGCACAGCTAACAACACATGCAACAACTGGTAATATGCAGAGCTAAGCTATTACTATTAGTTGTAGTTTTATTGATTATTATACAACATCAAAGACTGTTAAACTGGCTATATAATTTAAGTAGAAACATGCCTCGTCAAATAAAATGCATTATTAAAAATAATAACTTTATTGTTATTACTAATACGATTTTATTCTCAGAGTTCAGTATTGTAATTGTTCTTAATAAAATATATATATATATATTAAAAAAAATGATGTAATTTTAAATATTTTTTATTTTGGATATTTACAAGTTTGCCATAGACAATGAATATGGTGTAGTTTCCCGGCTTTGAATCAAAACTTATTTTTATATTATTAATATTGATAAATTTGCTTTTAAAATGTTAAAATTGCTTTTTGAAAAAAAAAACTAATTTTAGATTTTAATTCATGTGACAATAAAGCACATTAATATTTAAAAGATGTTAAACACTTTTTTCAAATAAAATCATTAATAGAATTCAATTTATAAGGTAATAAGAATCAAAACTATTACAATTTTTAAATTCAAAACATAAAAATGCCATGCAAGTCATATGTTAATTTAAGAAACAGTTCTACTCAAGTTGATAGTTGTAAAATTTAAACGCCCCAAGATTCATTTCACTAATAATACGATAATGCATAAATCAACATTTAAAAGCTGTTAAGCAGATAACTACTAAAAGCAAAGTATAAAGTATTTTAAAGCAACTAACACAAACAAGGAAATCATGCTAGTAAAGATTTGACAAATTCATAACTTTGGCAAAGAAGATTTAATTTTTTCGCAGCTATCAAATATTTTTGTTTAATGCCATTGATGTCAACTGTCATTTGATTAATGAGTACACAAATTATGTTTATAGGTAGAATAAAAAATTTAATTTCACTCAATCAAATTCTAGGGGTTAAAAATATTCTTGAAATGAATCTAATTATTATCTATTCACTGCAACTTGTACAATTAATGAACTAATTTAATGGTGTTAATTAAACATGATTTTTTTTTCAGAAATCTACATCATCAGAAATTTGTTAAACTCGGGAAATTCTTTGAAAACTAAATTCGAATTACTGCTCACGGTACAAAATTGAGTAATTTGCATTACAAAACATTAACAAATTTATTTGTAGTTTCTTTATAATTCAAATGCCAAATTTGAGATACCGTAACTCAAATCCATTACCTTTGACATCGAAGACAATATCGGTGCAAGCACATTGAAAGCTACAAATCAAATATTTCGATTTGCAATAAATATCCTTATAAAAAATAATCAAATTTGAGATATTGTTCAATTTGAGCAAGTAGAACAAGAGGCACCAATTGACAAACTGAATTAGCAAGCAGAAATGCAAAGTTAGGAGAAATAGGATAAGTCGTGAGGTCGGTGTTAAAACTATTAAACAAGTTACTGCCACTCTAAAGAGAAGGGACAAGTGATATAAAATACTCAGTTTTTAAATGAATAAATCAGCAATTTTAATGCGGAATGTTTATATTTGTGTAAGTATTAACGTGGCCTGTTATAACATTGGATTTAACGGCTTAAAATCAAAACACCTATTAAAACTTGACAAACGAAGAATGAAACAATTTTACCAAAAGAATGTTTCACAAACAACTCAATATTCCATGCAGGAATTACGGTAAAAAAAAACAAGTTTCTCTCATGCCTAAAAAAATATAATTACTAACGTTTTTAGAACCTCTATGGGAATATACTCACCGGGCTTGTTATTTAACAGATGTACTGAAAATGTATTTCATATTAAAATTAAATTATTAAAAGTTTAATTATTTGTCAATTCAACATATTTTATTGGTATAAGATTAAACATTTTTTTGTTGAATTTAAATTTAAAATCTCAAATGTGTAATACACTAAGAAAGTGCTTAAATTGGTGTATCACTCAAAACCCTGAATGCAACAATTTTAAATATTAAAGTTTGTTATGAAATAAATCAAACTTTAAAAGAAGAAATTATATTTATTTACATTATTTTCACAAAACCATAAAATGTAGAGGAAACCAATAATTTACACAAAATATTTACAGCTGCATTTCCACATTGATTGCTCAATTGAAAACCATAACCGTTAAAAAAATAATCTTAGCTTATATTGTGTTTTGTGTGGTACGTGTTAGAAGCTCATGTCATAAATAGTAAACCACATACCACCATCCATACTCCTGGTGAATCGCTTATTGCTTAGAGTTCTTTCGAAATGAGGAGGGGGCCGGTCGATGACTGCACTGGCCTGTCGCGTTTGATACTGAGTTCGACCCGAGTAACGGAATTTGGATCCAAAACGAGGCAAGAACAGTTTGGGTTTTGGAGGAACTTCTGGTGACATCAACCTGATATAAGAGACAATAGCATTAGATGATACAAAATACACAGCTAAATTACAGGAGTTTCAAAATACAATATAAATTTACTTAAGAAAATTTAAGTTAATCACATTTATGTGCATTGTTATTGCAATGCACATAAATGTGATTAACTTTTAATTTACTATTATTTACTTATTTTAGTGATGAATTGTGTAAGCATGTATTTAACAGTCACCTGTTTTGCGCAATGTATTACACAAATGTGGTTCATTTCAAACTCATTTTTTGGTTATAATATATGAATGCATTTACATTAGGGCACATTAAAATTTACTTATTAGAATTAGAAAATAAAGTAGATTCTTTTTAATGCACTGAATAGAGGACATTTTCTGATTACTTCTATGGGTTTATATAGTAGCATTGAAAGTAGACATAACAATCAAACATTAAATATTTATTTTTCTATAATTTACTTAAATTAATTTATGGTATAATCAATGCACAAATTAGTTTCAACTATTTCTTATAGTCTAATAAAAATAAGGCATATTATAAAATCAGTTTAACATAAAATTGGAAGTAATAATAAATATACATTTGCTCTTAAACTAACCAATTAATCTTATGTCTTAATATTTGACAAATTTAAACTAATAATTCATAACCTTTAAATGAATACAGACTATTAAAAAGATCATTGGAAACTTTGTTGATCCAACCTACAAATCTTTCCTTAAAAAAAAAATACGAAAGAATTCAGTTTATTACTTAATATTAAATTTAATAAGACAAATATGGTGTTACGCACTTTCTTGTTAACTATGCTAAACACATTTGAGAATATCACAGACCAAGTTTTATATATATATGTTTAAGTAATAGTAATTTGTACCAACCTGAAAAACGTGTGATGCTCAACACAAACCTTCCATAACCTTTTTGCAGCCTTATGGTTTTGCAACTTGAATCCGATAGTACTTTCGAACTGATCAAACTAAAAATAGAATAGGAAAAATACTTATTTTAAACTATTACAAAGAAATTACTTATCAAACATTCTTTTAATTTTCCTATTCTATGACTACAACCTATCACTGAATAACTCAACATTAAAAAAGAAAGAAAAAAAAATCAAAACCAAAAAACTTATACTCTCACTTATTTAACTTTTTGTTGTAAATTTAAAATAAAAAATACCCTAACTTATAGTTAAAAAATTATAAGTTAATAATGTAAATTATTTGGTAAGTATTTTATAAGCATAGTGCTTAACATTAAAAAAAATATCGTCAATCTACAATTCAATTTACTTATTGACTCCTACAATAAAAAATCCTATAGTTCAAATCAAAGTGAAAAAATAAAAATAGAGGGTCAGATTTACTGTACGGTCACCCTTGGCGTGATTTTTTTCCACGTTTGGCGATAATTTTTTTTTAATGGCAACTCCCTCCGACCCAACAAGGAATTGCAGCAACCCTATTGGACAACAGTCGCCAATATGGCGAGATTTTGAAAAAGTCGCCAAGGGTGACAGTACAGTAAATTTTTACCAAAATAGACACCAAGACTAACCTCTCCTGGCCGTATCTTTATATAAAAATTATTCCTCTTGTAAGAAATTTTCAATATTTTTGGCCAAGCAAACCTATTAATACGTAGTCTGTCCCTATAAACTAAAAGTCCAGAAGCGCAGACACCGAGCATTATGTCAATGCCTTCAGAATCCTTAGCTTGGTGTAGATCGACTCCATACATAGCTAATTTTTTTGCATTTTCTAAATAATGAAGTTCGGCCTCCGCTGGCGTCTGTCCCCTGTAGCAAATAATATTAATATAAATAATGCATTGTTCAAAATCCCACATATACATAGTTAAGAGTCCAAATTTGTATTATGGAAGGAAAAATCTCACTTGTGTTGTTTATGTAGTTCTACAACCTTCTCTTCGAGTTCAGGAATTTGATTTGGGGCAAAGCGAAACTCGGAAAGGTAGTTGCTTCCGTGTTCGTCTGGGTCGTAGTCCCCCAATTCGGACTGAACGAGATACGACCCGAGAAGAGCGTGTGTGACGAATGAGCATGGAAGTCTACAATAAAAATATATAGTTAAGAACAATGTCAATACAAAACTATTACACTTTTAACCACAAATTTAAAAATATATAGAAAAAAAAGCACAAACAGTACAAGGCAAAAAAATTTAAATAAACATATAAAATGGGGATTAAAATATTTTATAATAACAAATCTTAACCCACTAAGAGGTTAGAAAAAGGGTAAATTTGCAAAGTTGTTTTCTCTACAAAATAGTTTCCTTTATATTTCCAATGCATGTATTTTTATGATTTTAATAGATATAGCTAATAGGAAGTGCATAGTGCTTAACATGCACTCTCAATGCTTTATATTTTAAATATATTTCAACATCAAATATTTATATGATTTATATGAATTTAAAGTTAATGTGTAGTGCTAGGAAAACTGTGGAAATCCTTGGACGACTTAAATTGTTCAGCTACATCAGAGGATGAAAAAGAAAAGTAACTCCAAATGTTATAAAAATTCTATCGATTAATGAAAATGATATTTTAGTAGATGTAATAAAATTTTGCATTTAAGAAACAAGTACAATATAAAAAATTTGAAATGAGCCGTCGAGTTCCTAAACCAGACGGATACTTTTTTTATAAATTTTACAGGAGAAGCCAAAAATGATTGACAGGCACATACTTTTGGATCTAAACTCATGAGTTTGAATGCATTTTTAGGCTGGATTCAGACACTTTTGGTCAATACCATTTTGAAATATTATGTAGTTGCATTGAGGACTTGCAAAAAAAAAAATTAAAAAAGATTTTGCGAAAAAAGTCGATTTATTCTGCTTATGAAACTAGACAGCTTAAATTATATAGATTAGCATTTATATTCAATAAACATAAATCATATAAAACTTATATCGTCATCAACAAGACAAAGAGACATAACTAATAAAATGATAAATTTCAATTTTATTAATATACATTTTGAAATACTGCAACAAAGTTTTGTATTTTCCCTCAAGTTTGACAAAGTTTTATATTTTACCTCAAGATATTACATTTTGCTTTTGAGGTTGACATTTTGCTATTAATGTTGAAGAAACTACAACCTCAAATTACATTTAAAAGTTAAGGAAGTGTTTATATAACAATACAACTTGTAACACGATATGATTATAATTGAGGAAATATATATTAAAAGTATGCATCTAAAAATAACAAAAATACAAGACTACTTACTTCCCACATAAAATGTCATTTCTTATTTGCAGACACAACTGGTATCTATTAAAATAAAACAGTGTATTAATGAAATTATTAACAAAAGCATATTATAAATATTAAAGAATAAATAAAAACCACAAATCTACCTTGTAATATCTTCTTGTAATTGAGCAGGATCAGGTGGATAAAATTTAACCTCAAAACTGAAAACCCAAGGAGCACCTATGAGGAAAGTTTAAAATTAATATGAGTATGTAGTAGGCATTTTTGTATATAAAATCAGGGACCGACTTACAAGCTTAGGGGCCCAGGGCAAAAGAACATTAGGGGGCCCCTCGACGTAAATAAAACTGCTAAATTTATGCACAAGCACGCAATACAAAATGACGTAATCAGTCAGCTTTAATGCAAATATATATATATATTTTTTTTAACTACTAATTTTCTTCTTTTGAGAATTTGAATTAACGTTAATGGTCAATTCTGCAACAGAGTTTTTTCATACGTTTCTAGTTCTGTTCTTTCTTCCTTTTTAGCTTTTTTTTTTAGTTGAGCCAGATTCGTATGTTCTACCCATTTTATAGCTAGCAGATCCCTAATGATTACAATATTAGGAAATTTGGTTTAGGAAAAAAGTATCCGTAATCGACAAATCTACGTGCGATTAGTAAACACAACTTGTTTATGGTCTTGGACCTTGTAACCTCATTAATTTAATTTTACTAGTGATTCAAAGAGCATATCTTTGAAAAACGCGATGCAAAAGGTAACATACATCATGAACGTGCTGAAAAGTGAAAGTGATTTAATTGGGTAAAATAATATAAGTTTAGCAAAACAATTAACGATTTATTAAAAAAAAAAATGATTAAAATAAATTTAATTGATTTTTAAAAAATTCGTTAGTAATTTTATTTTTAACTTTTTTACATATATTTAGCATTAAATCATTTTTGTGGGCCCCTTTAAAATGGGGGACCTGGGCAAGTGCCCCGAATGCCCTCACTATTATATCAGTCTCTGTATATAATAGTGTAAGTATGTGAAGCTAAACTTTAAATATACACAATTGGTTAAATAAAATTCATATAAAGAGCAATACCAAAAAAGTATACATACTTTTCACTTGTTTTCCAATTCTTTTGTCAAAATTTAACCAATTCTATAAACAAAAAGCAATTATTGTTAGTGCTTACATAAACTGGGAAAGAAATTAAAAAGGAAAATCTTAACCAACTTACTCTAGCATCTTCGCTGTCTCGATATGTGATACCAAAATAGTCCTTTTCCATTATGTTTAAGGAATCACAAATTTTATCAAATAGTTCACCTCCTTTTCCTCGTCTCTGTAAAAATACAAACAAAAAATTATCATTAGAATAAACTAAGTTGTTAACTCAATTAACCACAGAAAGTTAATTGTATATAGGCTAAAAAAACATTACATTCACTTAAGATTAAAATAAATTGATGGTATGTTGTGTTAACAACAAATGTGTTAACTGCTTCTTTCGGATTGGTAGTGGGATAAAATAGTGTTCGAGAATTGGTTTATCTAGTGTATTTGCTAACATTTTAATCATTATAACAAGTTTTTAAATTTTTTTTTTGCCAAAAACGTCGAGTTTTGTTTTTAAATACTATAAAGCACTTGTTCCCAACCTTTAGATAACTATGAACCAGCTGAAAAACCAACAAATCGCGGACCATCTTACTCAAATGTGAATTTTGAAGTTTGGTTGCGTAAAACAGTACAATTAAAAACGAGAGTATGGATAAAAATAACATTTTTTTGAAACTACAAATGGTTTTTACATATTTTCTTTTCAAAAATCAGTATTTAATTAAAAATAGATATCAGCAGGCAGCAAATGGCACCACGTGCAAAAAACAACATAAAGTGTTAATTAGGGATTCCAAAAGTATAAAATTTTGTTTCTTTTATAATATTTTTTTCCTTTTTAGATTAGTTTTTGTTGTGAAAGGTATACACAAAAAAAAAAAAAATTAAAAATAAAAACATGATTGAAGGGATAAATGGATGAAGGAGGAATGTAATTAAAAAAAAACATTTGATTTATTGTCATAGATGAAGGAGGTATTGCGTTTGGCTTCTTTTTTTTTACACCGTTAGCAACACAATGCCTTATTAAAAGATACTATTGTCATGAAGAAGGTATACGACCACAATATGACAACGAAAACTTTAAGGTCAAATACCTCAAAACTTACTTTTTCTAACATATCTTCATACACATATATCTTCAATTGTCAAAAATCCTTCCACAGACCAATTTAGACCCTTTCACAGACCACGGATTGGCAACCACTGCCATAAAGGCTGACTTCAATTGATAATGTTTACAAGAATATTTATTTATGTTTTTAACGAACATGCAATAAACAAATATTTATATTTTATGCGTTTATATATTATGTATTATTTAAAATTAAATGTTTTAAATCTAAGCTAGATGAAGTGAAAAGGCAAACTATTATCCTAGTGTGTTTATTTTTGCTGTTAAAATTATGACAAGTAAACCTACATCAATTTCTGCTTCGTAATCCGTCCCATCCAGAAGCCGTACTCTACAAAGACCAGCTTTGCCCTTTCCAGATACGGATAAACGCCGACCTTGAGGTGAACTGTGAGAAGAATTTGTTTCTGTCTCGTGAGCGTTCTTCTTGTCATCCGCAGCAGATTTCTGTTCCTCCGCATCCCCCTTTTCCTCTGCCATGGTCAACAGAAACTGAAATGGAAGGAAGGCAATTGAGTACAAAAAGGAAATCACTAACAAATTAATCAGAAAATATATATATGCAATACTTATGTTATAAAACACAAAGATAAATTGAAAATGGTCTAAGATAAAAACTCGTCTTATAGAACATTGCATTAAGAATATTAAAATACAAATACAAAGTTAAAATACGCAACAAAAACCCCATCAAATCTGGACATGTTTCGGGAGCAGTGGCGAGGCGTGACTTTTTGCGATGGTCATCGCCCCGAGCGGCATGCATTCATATTTGTCCCTTTTCATTTAACTCACGATCTTTCTGATATTCATTATTGAGATGTTTGGTAAAAAGCAAAATCACAGGAAAATTGCTTAAAATGATAACGAACTGTGTTTACGTTGAAAGTACCACAAAATGAAATAAAAAATAAGCTTATGCTTCTAAAATATCTATTTAAAAAAAAATTATGAAACAACAAATTAAATTTTTTTTTTAAAGTCTCCATGCTCCAAAGCATTCTGTTAATAATTTTGTTAATTAATTCAGTACATAGCACTTCAAAAGAAGTCACAGTAAATAAGGACCAAAAATACATGGCGTAATAAATGTATAAATGAACATCATTCCCCCCCTCCCTTCCACTTTCAATCAAATCACTACGGGTTAGACTATATGGCGGCGGGTTAGGTTATATGGACAGCGGGACAATTTTTTTTTTTTTGTCAACTGATTTCATAAACCAATCAACCTTTTTCATAATTTATCCATTTACATACTTCGATTTAATTTTATTTTAATCCTGGGTTATACTGTTTAAATATTTAAAAAAAAATCTTTTCAATTCAATGCAATGCCATTGTATTTAATTATAAGTAGTCAAATTGTTTCGTTTGAGTATGCCGATGTCTTTATATATACACATCTATATTTGCCAAATTAATAAATAAAATAACAAAGGAAATGTTAGTGAATACATATTTAAAATAGCATTAGTTTACAAGTTATTTGGACGTAGATATAACGTTCATTCAAAACAAAACCGTTAGTTGAGCAATGTACAACGTAATAAAAAATTAACTTGCTTTTCTGTTAACCTATAAGGAACTTTTTCAAAACATTTCTTAATTTCTGAAATATTTTTTTTTTACTTACACAGAATATTTTTTGGAAAAAATTTGTTAATGATTTTATTTTGGATAATTAGTTGTTTGCAACTTTTATTATACAGAAAAACCGTTTTACAGAACGTAATAAGAATTGTTTTTAGACAAACAATTCTTTAAAATAATGAAAAGTCAGACGAAAAAACGCAAACACAAAAACAAACGAACTTAAAACGAAATGACAAGTTAGAAGATTTAATGTAAAAATACAGGCTAAATATGTCGAAAATAATTAAAAACAAAAAATCTCTATTGCCAAATGTGGCCTTACAAAGCCAATCTGGCAATCATACTGTGCACGAAACGACGGTCTAAGGTTGCCTTGAAGAAGCTGTGAAATCCACAGATGACTAGCAGGCCAAATCAGCTTAGAGACTTGCCAAATCAGCTTGGCTCAATGGCTGAAGGAAATATTTTGAGCACGAATCTGATTGGTTGACACTCATAAAAGCGATTCGGTATGCGTTACAGATGAGTTGGCGAAGTTTTAAATGTTTTAATCGCCAGATTCTTGATTCTTGGCACGATTAGAAAGTGCGGGTTTTGTTTCCGAGCATTTTCGGTTTAAATTGATTTAATGCCTTCACTTTTTGGGACGTTTTAAACGTTTAAAGAAAAGAAAATTTAAATAAAGTAAACAAATGCATTAGAAACTTTTTTTAATTGATAAAATATCGATTTAAATTATTTTTTTTAATTTAATTTTTTTTTTAAATGTTATTTTTTTAATTTTTGCGTGGTCATCGGCGAATCTACCGATGACTGGACCCTTCGCCACTGTTCGGGAGATACATCTCCCTTCCTCAGCAAATGAAAAGTCTGTGTGTGCGATTAAATAGAAATAAACCCAGAATTGAAAGTGTTGCCAAAGAACAAAAAACAAACTCGATCGGTTGTAGTTAACTATTGTGTGCCAACAAGCGGGAAATACTGGGACCACAAATGTTTCATTGACAATCGAATCAATATTGCTAAAAATATGAAACGCCTCCAGGTAGTCAAGTTCAACTGGAGATTTGAGTTTGCAAATTAAATGTCGGTTAGAAAAATTAAATATGTAATGTGTACATATATTTAATTTTCTCAACATATTGATATCTCACATGTGGATTTTGAAACCAATCTTTATAAACCAATTCATTTCCAGTATAATTCAAAAATGTGTGTATGAACCAAAAAAAAAATTCTTTGGTATTTCTAAAGAATTTTTTATTTTTTAGGAGAATTTATTAATTTTTTTTTTTATGTTTACTTGAAATATTTTTAATGTAGTCATAACAAGCATTATATGAAAACTGTTTTTAAAATATTCACCAAAAATTTTTACACAATAAGCATTTTTTTTCATAATTTTTAAGGAAAGTAAGCAGATAAATTGAGTAAAAAAAATAATTTAGGTTAAAAAGAAAAAATCAAATTTTGGATAAATACAACTTTAGGAAAAACTCTTAATTTGAATTAAAAACTTTTAAAAAGTTTTAGTTGACAAACATTTTATAGTATAAATAATTCCCATAAGACCCAGAACTCAAAACACTAAAAAAAAAAAATCAAATGTTGCCCTTTAAGAAAATTTTAAGTGATTTATTTTAGTGATATTTAAATAAATCCTTCCCATCTAAAAATAAGAAATCCGTTGACTTGATCCAATTACACAACAAAAAACGAGTGGGCGTAGAAAAAGCGCCGAGTCGTTTAAAAAACGCCATTAGCGCGGATATTCCAACAAAAGGAATGTCAAGATCGCCTAACAAGTGCAAGGTAACTTTTTTTTTAATATACTGGTGATTTACCATTGAGTTGTCAAAGACTGTGTGGGAGTTTCTAAAGTAGAAATGACCAGAATTTCCTTATTGTGACGCGGGGGAGGAAACTCGTTTGACGTTTCGAACGGCGGAAATAATTTTCATCTTTATTGTCAGTTCTCGCTATCTGTATCTGTAACGGAAGCTATTTTTGTATTATTAGTCTCAGATATGCAAAATCGCGTGGGGTGAGAAGATCGATTATCGTTTAGAAATAACCGATGTTTAAAGAAATACGAACATTTTAATGAGATAAGAAACGACAGTGATTAAAAAAAAGGAAGATTTTGAAATTACCCAATCGAAAAAAATATATATGCCATTATTTTTTGTTAGCATTAAATATTTCTTTTTAATGTAAAGTGAACACATATTTATCCTTAAAGTTTAATTTGAAAACTTTTTCTTGAATAACTACCCACTAACCGGCAAGGGAAACATCAAGAATATAAATTGGTTTTCACTGCGAGACAGTTCAATTTACATTTATAAATGGTGTCTTTTGAAAAAAAAATGAGATGGCTTTTACAAAATACTCCAATTTTCAGAATTGAGTATTCCCATGAATTTAAAATTTATGTATGTTACCGTGAAAATGCGGAAGCCGAGTATCTGCAGATTTATTAGTGTCTCTGCAGATATACCAGTGTAAGTGCAGAACCACGTATAAAATAGTTTTCCGCACTTATATTAGATATTCTGCAAATCCACGCATTCCGAACTGTGAAAGTGCGAAATGCTCTATCCCAAACTTTATTCAACGTAAACCAATGCTCGACGAATATAGGTCACTTTGTTTAGTTAATTACGAAACATAGGCGATTGGGGACGGATTTAAATTAAGGGAGAGGGGGATAGTTAGAAGTCTAATATTAGTGTAAATTTAGGTTTACTATTTGAATAGAGCAGGCTCGCAAAGTTACTGTGGGAAGTATGAATGTATTAGATGAAATATTAAAATATGGTGTTTTTAGTTAAATTGGCACTACAGCTGGACAGTGGGCTATTCGCGACGGTTTGAGGTTTATCCCTAATGAAAAGACCCGGGAACACCGCCTCGTAATTTCGAGCAGTCGTTTTGAGAATCTCATATCATAATAGTTTAAAAATAGCCCCTTGGAGCAGTCTTGTTTGGGGCTTCTCATCCCCTCCGAGCCATCCGTTTTGACATCCAACCACCAAACATCACATGCCATTTTTTAAAATAATTTTTAATGATATAATATAGATATAGGGGTCGACCGAGTGTCTAACTCGGACGCACGTGATTTCTTTTTAAATTTTGAAAAGTTATAAACTTGATAAGCGTACAAAAACCTTGCGGTTGTTCGGGCAACAATCTTATTTGCACTTTCACTGGTGCATGCCCGTGTATTTTCAGATTCCCTAGTGAATCTGCAGATTCACTAGTGCATATGCTAAATCAAACAATTTTCGGCACTTACACGTATCGCCCTAGTGTATCTGCTTATACACTGATTTTTGTACTTTCATGGTAACATACACATTAATGGAAAAACTGAAAATAAACAGACTGGAATACGATTGTAACGATCAGAAGATTAAATATTGTTCGAAACACTACATCTGTTGTATCAAAATCACTACAACAGATGTACCAAAATCCCAAAAGCAGACATCTCTTTTTTTTTTTTTTAAATAATATCTTGATGCTTTTTAATACATTTAACTTTTCTTTAATGAAAGTATATATTTGGGAGCTCTATAACAATCATCTAGAAATGATACAATTTTATTTTTGAAAAAGATATCAGATATTGCGCAAATACATCAAATCAAACCACTCTTCTTTCAAAACACAATACTTAATTAAATCATAAGAATAACCAATCCCACAAAATACAATCTTTACAAATCAAACATCCCAAGAGATCTTTTAGAAGTCACATGCTATTTTATAAACTTCGTGACTTGATTCCAGATGGACCTTTTCGAAGTAGACGCTCCCAAATCCGTTCTCCCGTCCCACAGGTTCAATGGAATTAAACGATGAAGTCATGTCCAACTATAACTCGAGACTTGGTGAGATAAACTGAGTGGAGAATTGGCGAGTCAAGTTTCAAACTAGACAATTAGAAATGACCATTCAATGCAAATTTAATCATTGGGTGTTGAATGCATAATCAACACCTAATTAGACCAATAACTGTCTGGAAAAGCTGTCTACAGTTTGTCGTTTGAAAACTGATCGTTTAAATAACTGATATTTTTATAAATCACATAAGGCTGGATGCATACTGACGACAAAGCGATGTAAACAAGTATGCTGGAAGAGAAAAATACTTTTTCGCTTAACTTTACTGACAATAAGAGCTGAAGTCGTATAAAATAGGTCGATTCAGGACCCGATTAAGAAATTGAAGCAAGGGCTTTGAAATAGACCCTGGAACATCAAATCGAGTTTTTACAATCATGCACTAAAATTCTTGCCCCTGAATAGTTTTAATTTAAACACATTATAAATAATTTAATAAATATATTATTAAGTAATAAGTATTTCTAATATTCTGTATATTTTGATTTTTCCTCCTCAATATTCGAACAAATTTACATAAATAGCAAGTTTGTTTTAATAAAAAGTTTCTAATGCAATTTTGTTAAAGAAAATTTAGTAGAAAACTATATTAGGGGTGTTAAATATTTATATAAAATGCGTGGTTTGGGGGCCCCTCAAAAATATAAGCCTGGGCTTCACGGGCCTATTCGGTAATCAGGCCCAGGGTAGATTCTCTAAATTAATCAATTGGAATTAGAATTATTTTAGACAGCTAAATTGTTAAATAGTTATTTATTTCTCGATCAAGATCAGTCACTAATTTCTTGATCGAGAAATAAATAAATATTTAACAGCAATAGCCCAATTGTGGCCGAAGGGAGCCGGATTACCATATTCTCAAAGAATAACATAATTGTTTATCGCCCAGACAAAAGATTGCCATGGGCCGCAATTGGAACTTTCCGGGCTGATTAACCGGTCGGCATTGCATGCGATACGACACAGAAATAAAATTAAGCTAAGAAAGATAATTTTGTCGATACTCATACCTCTCTTTATATTTTATGTTAGGATTCTAAAATAGTTTTTATGGTGGATTTAGTGGAGTGAAATTAATATTTCTAACTCGAAAGAAGATAATACTAATTTATCGAGTGATGGCATTTATTCAGAGTCTAGGGATTAAGACAATGGTATTAACTAAAAAAGAATGCAGGTAGAAGATGAAATAATGTGTTCTGCACCTCATTGTGTCCATTTCACTAGAAATCCTGTATTTTTTGTAAGGATAATGTCATTTATTTTTTGGCACACTTTTGTCTGACTTTCCATTATTATTTATGAGCCCCAGTTGCTCAGTTGGTAAGGCGTTCAGCTACTAATCAGAGGATTGGTGGTTCGAATCCGTGAAATGGACTTGACGTAGAAAAGTAGTGATCTTGCGATCGGAGGGTTGCCAGCTTAGCTACAAAAATACTAGAAAGTCGTCCAGAATATCCAACAAATTATACTGGCGTGTATACGGGACTGGTGTACGATACATCTGATCGGGGTCCAAAGTCCCGACGTCTATTGAAGGCGTTGGGTGCCAGTTCAGGTGTTTCGTCATCTGACCATTGTTCTAAAATAACGAGGTGCATGTATGAATGCGTGTGTGAATGTGTATGTGTTCCCGGGTCTTTCCTTCGAGATTGACCCCGAACCGTCGCCAATAGCCCACTGTGCAGCTCTAGTGCGACGTTAATTAACAAAAACCAAACCATTATTATTTATGTTATGGAGATATATTTGGACCGTGTTATGCCCTGGGTTTCCATTTACGTTGAAAACGATTTTTTTTCTCAATTTGTGGATCACTGGTGTTTACATAAAAACAAAAAGAATAAAACATTTTAAGAATTTTATAGATTCCTTCGAAAAGAAAAACGACCAAGAAGAGATGGGGTTAAAAGACAGTATGTTTGACGCAATTTTGGATAAAATATACAAGTCATACTGTTTAATGATTCCTTGCTACAGTAGTAGAATGACATTCTCAACAGCAATAGAATACTTGAGTCATCAAAGTTGAGAGTATTTTCATATCACATAGATAACGAAACGATTCCAGTTTTATCTGTTCTTCAGTCAGATATAGGATTACGCTTTGTAATATCTAAGTTCAAGTAGCTAACATTTTTTTTATTTCCCTTATCAGAGTCAAGTTTGGATTGTTATGAAAAACGGATGAGCAATATATTGCAAGAGTGGTTCGGTTATTGATTTTTTTAGACGGCCACGGACGACCGAGTAGAAAAGTTGACAAACTGCAGACCCAAATTTTCTAAATACACCGAATATTAATTTAGAATTAAAAATTTGTACGAGTTTTTTTTATAATCTACAGTAGGTTAACTTTTTTTTTTATCTTTAAGTAATATTTAACATAAATTAAATGGTTAATTTTGCTTTACCTCAAATAATCATTTTTATATTTCAGTTCACATGTGTTTTACCAATTTGGATCAGCTGTTCCCAATTAGCTTTAAATCGTTGATCCTTACTAAAACTAAAATAGGACAGAGAACCCCTGTTTATGTACAGAAAAGTCCCCCCCCCCCCCCCCAAACAAAAAAAATCCATAAAATATGTAAATAGACTAACAATAGCGCCATAAGACCGAAAAATTATTCTTTGTTCGTCAAAATATTGTTTTAAAAATAATTTCCCGTCAATCGCAGTTTTTATCAAAGCAAATAATAAACATGAGATTCCGATGCATAACAAGTTAGTTTATTTTTAAAAAATATATATAAAAGAATTTTGATTTCATATTTTTTTTTTTTGTTATAAAATAAATTTATCCAAGACAAAGCTCCACAGACCACATTAGACATGATCCTGAGTTTAAACTGTTTTGATCTATTCGCTGACCACGGATTGGAAACCACAATATTACAGAATGTCTTAATAAAAGAACAGAACACAAGACATTATCCACACATTCTTTAAAGAGGAATATTAAAATAATTGTGGTTTCTTTAAATGCGTGTTT
Source organism: Troglohyphantes excavatus (assembly GCA_963932185.1). Lineage (NCBI taxonomy): Eukaryota > Metazoa > Arthropoda > Arachnida > Araneae > Linyphiidae > Troglohyphantes > Troglohyphantes excavatus. The sequence goes on along the minus strand of OZ010669.1, from coordinate 54,641,740 downwards.
TTGATAAATGTTCTTTTTATTATGCGTGTTTTTGATAAATGTTCTTTTATTATGCGTGTTTTTGATAAATGTTCTTTTTATTATGCGTGTTTTTGATAAATGTTCCTTTTATTATTCTGTATTAAATGAAACTAATTAAATGTCAAAAACAATTAAAACCAAGAAATTTAATATGTTCTCAAACTTTTTCAGAAACTAACAAATTCGCAAACATCTCTTATGAAAGGTTAGAATTTTTTTTTTACATATAAATATATACACAAGTATTTTCCAAGAAATAGTACAAATATCAAAACACACAAACTCAAGAAACATTTTATATTTTCCCCGGGAATAAAAAAAATTCGAAAAGACCACACATGATACAGCGATGCCCACGCGATTTCAATTCAAACAAGATATATAAAAAAAAAAGAATAAAAAATAGCAAATAAAAGGGACGCGAAACTTGCTGACAGGAAAGATCGCGAAAGATAAGAATTGAAAAAATATTCCACGAAAACGTGACTGTAGAATAAAAAAAAGGTATAAAAAATCACTGTTGGTATAGAGCATAGATAGGTAGATCCGAATTCAAAGAACAACACGTCCCCCGGAAACCACGCCTGTGTGTAGTGTTGTCCAAACAAGCGATGCGAACGTTGCAGCAATATTATCCTTTTCTAAAGCTACAAAAATAGACTACTACAACAATAATCCATTGACTTCCCAAGTTCCGATTTGGACAGTTAGTTCTGTTGGGCGGAGAATGGGTTGTTGGGTAAAACCTGTGTTTTATTTCTCTTTAAATCAGCTGTTAGTTTCACTTTTTTTATAAGTCAGAATTAACTTTTTTTAAGAAGTAATTTTTTTTAAATATCTATGAATGTGTTTTACAACATTTAAATATTGTAGTTTTTTTTTTTTAAATAGCTAAGGCAGCTAGGGCAGATTATTGGGGGGGGGGGGGGGGGGGGGCAATAATCTGGAAACCCTGAGAGTTGGGAATTCCAACTTCTAAACATCCTTGAGATGGAAACAATTATGCTTGAAGAAAATGAATATTATTAGCGAATGAAAGCTAGGAAAGATTTGAAATTGCTCAACTTGTATTATTACATTTAAATTAGACCTCAGAACGGACACTGCATTGGAAAATGGGTTCAACACATCAATGCTTGTGAGAGAGCTTATATTATCTATATATATGAAAGATAATTTCAACCCCCTTTAACTTACCACCTCCTTTTACAAAACCACCCCTTTTGACTTCCTTCATTTCCATTCCTTTGTAAACTATCTCATTTAATTCTTGCTAACAATCTGCATTCTCTATGTGCTTTTCTCAACCGTTCCCACGACCAAAGTTCCCTATAACCCGCGCTCTGAATTCCCTTTTGGCACCCCTCCAAAAACTTCATGTGTGTGCTCCGCCTTGACAAATCCCTACACATTATACTTTTCCCTATGTTAGCTGAGGTTCTCCCTATTGAGGGAAATCTCGCTCTCTTCTGACTTCGACTCTCAAACTGTAAGGACGTGTGCTTCACGGGCTCCTGGTGTGATCACTAATAAAGAATATAAATACAACCTTTGGCCCTTTTTTTATGAAATCAATCTTAATATTTCATATATATATAAAAAAAAGAAGAAAAATGTCGGTAAGTTGAAACTGGGAATTTTCGACACTGTTCAGTTGGTAATTTCGAAAAGTTAAGTTGGGAATTTCGAATCGTAAAGTTTGGAAATTTCTTGTTTCAACCCCCCAAAAAACATTTTACTTGACGGTACTGGCTACAGACCTTGCACTGCCTGGACCCTTTAATTGGAAAGCGCAAAATGTGTCTCACGCAGCTTAAAAAGTAATTTAAATAATATTTGCAATGTTCCCTAATTTCACAAGGTATTGATTTTGGGATGTTGTGTACCTCACTGTCCTACACTGAGTAACTATGAGTTTATTGAGGGGAGATGTTAGAAAGGGTTCAAAACTTAAAATAAATAAAAATAAAAATAATTTTTTTTAAAGGGTTTAAAACTTAAAATAGGAATAAAAGCAGTTGTAGAATATGCAATCCATAATCAAAACCGATAGGTCAAAACCGACTTTGCCATTTTTATTCGCGTATTTTTATGCAGGAAATACGCAAGACGAGCCGAACTGTGGACTAATTTGGTTCACTCGTGCTGTCTATTAAAAAAATATAATTTAGAAAAATATCATTGACAAATCTCATATGTACTTAATTCTATTTACTAAGTAAATTTGTCTGCCTAAGAATAATCGGCAAAGTATTAGAAGTCGTCATAATTATTTCTAAGAAATAGATAAAAGTAGAACAGTAACAGCAAGCAATCTTTATCGAACATTTTTTTTTATTATTATTTTGTAGATGTTGTGTTCACACACTGATTAATCTTTAAAAACCTTTATTATACAGCGAAAATACAACTACGTCCGCAATTTCGACACGAAAATGTTTACAGCCTGATACTATGGAGTAAGAAGAAAGAAAAAAAAAATGCTTAAGTCTTTAGAGAAAACCGCCTTCAAAAATTGTCGGTGCCATAAAATGAGATTTCTAACTCAAGAGGTCACGCTCTGAATAACGCGTGCCCGATTCCTGCAATCAACACCACCGTCACGTGACAAACGACTCATTGCACGACAGCGAATTTGCAAAATAAAATTGACCGCACAGTTTACAATACTCAGCTGGCAGCAGGATGGAGTTATTGAAATCGTTTGCCGCTAAAGTAGTGCCATAAAGATGGCGTGAAGATTTTAGAACCCTTTTAAGAATTGACCGAAGAGGATAATAAAACATTTCTAGAAGTGTAGAATTTCGCAGATCTCTGTCCTAATGATCGTATTCAGACGACATCGCATAATACTTTATGTCACTACCATAGAAATAAAATAAAGAATGGGCTCGATTCTTCGCGTGAATGCATTTCGTTTGGAATGAAGTTAATTAAAATGATTCGGTTAGGTGTCATGGTTGTTATTATTACAGAATTTGAATGAATTGTTTATATTTGTGTACTCTGGGGCAGAACGAACGTGGTGGATAGAGGTACGCTAGTAATGAGCCGAAAAGCGGTTACTTATAGCACCTTTGTTTATATTCATGGATACCTGTCCGATTTACACCATGCACTTGAACAATTTTTTTTCCTTTCCGAAATTATTCGACACTTACTTTACTTGTCAAAAGCAGGGATGGGACGAATATTCGGCTCATATGCAGAATATTCGGTTTGGCATAATACGTCTGATATTCGGCCAATCATCAGCCGAATAGCTGTCATAGAAGCAGGGCGTAAAAATAGGATTTGAAAAAAAAAAAATCATATTTGAAAAATGGTTTGCTTGCAATTAGTAAAAAAATCTAGTTGAATTAAAATAAGTTTATGTGGAAATGTACTATTTTTTAACCAGTTTCCAAAATATGCAGATTTTTTTTAATCAGTGATTAAAATTAAAAATATGAATGCCCATTAAACCTAAACAGTATTTTTTATTATGACAAAACAGGTGTTGATAATGATAGGATGACAAAAACTTTAATGAACACCACCTCTCAACTTTATATTAAATAAATAATCTAAAAAGTTTCAATTTAAAGATTTTTACAGGAAAAGGGTTTTGTGTATTTTAGTTAAAATTGAATCAACTATAGATTTATCATTATTAATTATTATTATTATATTTAATAGTAATATTACAATTCCATAGCAAATACAAATACTGTACTACATATATATTATTACGATAATTTTACGTCCTTAACCTAAGGTACTTACTTGGGTTGTTTACCTATACAAAGAATTTTAAAGGAAGTTGTTATTCGGCCTCGAAGGCAGCCGAATATTCGGCCAAATCGCTATTCGTCACATCCCTAGTCAAAAGGCAAGTTCCATACAGACTTCATGAAATTTAGTTAATTTTTTTTAATGAAAATTATCTTAGTAGAAATTACCCAATATTTTACAGGCTTCTAGCATATTTTATGTGGAGTCTAGTCTTTTATTTTACGCTTTAACATTTTCTGAATGCGCTTCCTTCAAAAACGAATAAAAAAATACATCAAGCTAATAATGCTTCTTTTGATAAGATTTATTTAGATGAAAACTGAAGAGAAAATACAAAAATACATTTTGATAAAAGATGTCTTTGATGTGCTAAAAAGAAACTTAAAAGCATTTCGCTATGTACAAAATTCAATTATTAAAAGGATAACTCATTTTTAAAAAGTGGGCATAATATATATTTTTTTGAAGAAATATCCAAGCTTTGATATAAATTGAAGATTATAACGTGAAATTTAGTTTAAAAGGAAAGGAGAAAAACCTCGGAAGTGTGAATATTTTTTATGTTTGCGGAGCGACTTAAAAAGATTAAAAAAAAATTTAAGACATTTTAAGAAACCTTAATAGGGTTAAATACTTCAGCACTTTACATAAAGGTCCTAAAAACCAAACAAAAATTAGAAATTCATAAGATTTTTCGAATTATACGATTCTTGTGCACTTTGTTATGAAAATAACACAACAGATATTTTTAAAAATCTTCTAAAACAAAAAAAAAACAATAAGTTTTAACGGAATATTTCTTTCAAAAAGTAATAGCGCCTCATAATTCAATTAGTTAAGCTAATTAAATCGCCAGGTGCTAAATTTAAAGAACTCTCCTGTAAAAATTCACGTATTTTCTTTATACTTGTGTGATCCTTCAAAAACAAAATTGAACCTAGATTCAGGCGTATTTGTTTTTCATTGATTTAAATAAGTATCGAAAGCTATTTGAAATCGCAAAAAGTACGCCATTTTTAAAACTCCTAGAAAATTTGATTTTCGATTACAATAAAAAAAAATTCTAAACTATAAAAATAAGTGTATGATGAAGCTGGGAAAGAACACGGTCAGTTTCCAAAGGATTTACCGCAAATGCGTCCATCCCTTTAATGCAACACCTGAACTATTTGGGCTTTGGTAACGATTTTCTCGTCATCTATCCCTTATGATAGCATTCAGCAGCTAACTACATAATTAATCAATATCCTGAAGATCTTATTACGGACTGGGGCATCTTAATGCTGGTGGGAGTCAAGTCTTACTTTTTCTTCATGCGATACTGGATTAAGTCCTAAACCGCATACCTTAAGCTTTTCCGCGGGCATTTCAAATCGATCTCGGATGAATCTCGCAGTAATGACAATATTTACTAACTACTAGATGATATATGAAAATTTAAAAAAAACATTTATCAAAAATATCTCATTGAACTCCGTTCAGTATGTTTTCTCGTATGCCTCTAAAGTTTATAAATTGGTAGTCATTGTGCAGATTTAATACGATTTTATGCTATTATTTTATACTGATAGTCAAAATAATAGTTTTTAATGTTTTCCTAGTATTAAGATTTGTGCTGTTTCCCCAACTACCTTCACAGCAGAAGATTAGTCGTCCTGTTTGAGACCCACACTTCTGTCACTTCAATGTCGCCCCCAAAATGCTTTCTAATTTCTACATTCATAAATTACCATTGTTCTCAATCAGCTTGGATATCAAAGATACTTTACACTTTTTACCACATCCACAATACCACACAACTTTTTTTCCCTCTTTCCAACCTCTCCAACTTTTTTCAACCCTTTACAACTTTTTATCACAACAATGCCAACAAAAAATAGGCAAATATATAGAAGAAGAGCCTTCCATATACCCCCAGGGCCTGATTTAGAAAGTTCTGTATACTATAGGCACAACGCCATTGATGGGGGCCCCGCCCGTCGTAAAAATAGTCTCTTAAAAATTAAAAACATAGCCATTAAGTGTATTATTTATCTGAAAACAATGAAATTATATAACGATTTTGGAAAAACTGCCTAACAGTTATAAAAAAAATTCGATAATAACATATTTGTCAAATAATAAACAACTTTAATAGGATTTATGTATAATGAACTGATAATTGTGCCCAATGAAGTCGGGGTCCCTAGTTAACGTGCCTAATTTGAAATCAGGTCTTGCATACCACAACAAAGAAGTCGAAGTTCAAATTTACGAAGTCCTCTCAAAAACTTCATAGCTTTTTTTACGATCCCACAGTATATAAACAACTCTCGATAATAAATCGGCTTCCATTTCAAAATTCTATCCCCCAAAAATAGTTTTATAGTTTCTTCCTCGTTTCCTAAACCAATACCGCTTTCACTTGGAAATGCACCAATCAAGTTGCGCGAATCCTAGTAATAAAACTCTATGATTTGATCGCAGTGCCGAATTTACGACCATTCCAAATAGGAAAAACAGTGTTATTGTAGAGACTGTACTCGATAAATTGATTGACAGACGAAACGGTAAATACAAGGCACACAGCACAAGGATACACGTACAGTAGGTAGGGCATAAATGACTCAGAACAAAAGAAACTGCAAACCCGTGGCTTTTTTTTATTATTATTTTAGAACCTTATATATTCCGGTGCGTTTTCACAGATGGATTCGAGCACGCATGCTACATCGCAGTAAATACGGAAGGAAGCTATTCGATTGTGTAGGAGGCGGGATGGGAGCTGGCTCACATCCCAAAATCAATACCTTGTGAAATTAGGGAACATTGCAAATGGTATTCGAAACACAAAATTACTTTTTAAGCTGCGTGAGACACATTTTGCGCTTTCCAATTAAAGGGTCTAGGCACTGCAACGGAGATGTAGGTCTGTAGCCAGTGCCGTCACACAAAATGTTTTTGGGGGGGTTGAAACAAGAAATTTCCCAACTTTACGATTCTAAAGTCCCAACTTAACTATTCGAAATTCCCAACTGAACAGTGTCGAAAATTCCCAGTTTCACCTTATCGGCATTTTTCATCGTTTTTTATATATATTAGGTAATATTAAACAGTCTCTCATAAACATTGTCTAATTTAAATGTAATCTTACTAGTTGGGTAATTTCTAATCTTCCATAGCTTTCATTAGCTAATAATATTAATTTTCTTCATGCATAAATTTTCCCAACTCGGGGATTTTAAAAACTTGAAATTCTTAACTTTTAGAGTTTCCAGGGGAGGGTAAGCGTCAAAATGAAAGGAGACAAATTTTGTCACAATATTGAAATTCGTAAAAAGTATCAATCCGATTCGAAAACATTTTCTGCACATCGTCAAGTACCATAAAAATGTCTATGTGATCATGTCTTTTCCGAAAGGTGTTCATTTTCAGTATTCGTTTATCTAGTTTGAATTCTATGCGATTGGACCTTTGTCGTTTTTCCCTGGGTCCTTCAATTGTTATATACCGGTATACATTTCTAAAAAGAAATACGGTACATCGCTTTTTTTTTTAATAGAAACGATAAAGAAACTTCAATGTGGAATGTATCACAACAAAAATTCCAGGATACATAAATATTACACGCCCGTTTCAAATTTTTAGACTACCTCTACGAGTTTCAAAATTTATTATCCAGATAAATAAAAAATGCATATAAAATACGAAAATATGTGTAAAATATTGGTACAATTCGAGAATAGGTTGCGTGTAAACAGTGAATATTTCATCAGAACTGCGTGACAATTGTTTCGTCTATTGTGAATTTTCGTCGCCCAGTGAAGAAATAACATATTTCTTATTAGAATGAGAAAACCTACCAGCACAAGCGAAAATTTATTCAAACTGAATATATTCATAAATTTAATTTCTAAAATACAAAATTCTTCAAGCAAAATTTTTAAATAATGTAGAACCATGATAAAGACATGAGTTCCTATTGCAGAATATAACTGGGAAATTATTCAATTACAAAAATTGTTTTATAATATTAATGAGTTTTTAATGAATTTTTGTAATATCAATAATTTTTTATATAGAAAATATTACACACAAAAAAAATCAGTATAGCATTAAACTACTACTTATAGTGGTAAACTTAAAAAAATGAACTGTAAAACCGTATATACTCATGACGCAATTAGTGTACAGGTACCAGCCAGAAAAAAAATAGAACATTTCTTGTTGCCCAGCAACAATACTTTTTTTTTAATAGGCACTGTACCAGAACGTTAGCAAAAGAGAAAACAGAACATCATCGTAACTTACAAGAAGCAGAAAATAAAATATTTTTTGCACTAATTTTATAACCTTCATACTTAATTTTTCAATACTTTATTATTTTTGTAATACTTTTTTATTTAAACAATTATAATTGCCGCAGTTAACGCACTTCATTTATGTGCATAATACGATATTATTTAAAAATAACTATTATTACAGATTTATTCACATTTCATAATTTTAATTAAAAACTGAAAATTACCATGTTAAAGATAGGTACTAAAAATAAGTAAAATATACTCATTATTGAGTACATTCGATGCTTATCATGGTTCCGAATGCATAAGTTTTATTTTTTAAAAAGACGTATACTCAAAAGCGAGTAAAAATGAATAAAAAGAGCTGTTGCTTGTTACATAGGCTGCCTTCATAAATCATTTTCAATAAATATCAATTTCAACCAAGACTGACTGGGAATCGAACCAAGACCTCAGGCACAGCAGTCCAGTGCTTAATCTGTTGTACTACCAGGGCGACGTGAAGAAGTTATAAACAGAAGAAATGTTAAAAAGGTGACCCAAAAGAAGATATTGAGTTGTAGTAACTCAGTTTCCATTTAAACAATCGACATCAAATAATGTGGAAAACCATCTTCTGAAGAACTATTTTAAGTGTGTCAGGTCGCTTTGTTAAGATGGCTTGAACAGAAGCTGAGATTAGCAATTGTAAATCACACTGTTCCTTTTTGTGAAAGTACGATTACTTAAATTTGAGTACGTCATCGCTCATTTACGATGCAATTATACTGAAATAAAAACGAGTATGTTCAGGTACTCATTTTTAAGTACATTACCCCAGATACACGGGGCCACACAGATATTTAAAAAAAAAATACAAGCCAAAAAAAATATATAAATAACAAAAAATTTAAACAAAAATAGTCACTGCAGTCTTCATACACCATTTAAAAGCTTTTATATATCTCTGGATTAGAGCCTTAAGAAAGAGACATCGAAACTTTTATTTCTCGTGACACATCTATACAATTTGGACTTGCAACGAAACTGTTTTGATTTCCCGACTGTATGCTCAGCGGGTAAATGTAATCACTACTAAAAAAAGATACAGAAACTTCGCTGATTAGCTGGGCTGTTTTAAGAACACATGAAGCTTATCTAGAGCAAATATAGCACTAAAAAAAGTTAGTCCTTCTTTAATCGATCAGTAATGAGTATTTTGATACTCCTGCTGGTTTATTTTTTTTATCTAACGAAACGTTTAAAACGATTTAAATGACGGTCAACTCCCATTGTCTGCTATTTAAAAACAAGCTTTTATTTTATAAAATCAGGGGTTCATCCAGATAAAATTTGGTGCTGAATTTGGGCCCCTTCACAAATGCGAGTAACACAAACTTTTCACAAATTAAAATTCATAAAAATCGGGGATCCTTAACATATTAAAATTAACAAAAAACAGGACCATCCCTGATCGCATAAATATGTAGGGAGACTCCTCGTCAAGATTTTTCTAATAAATGATAATAATCCATGATAAAAATAAAGTTTTGAACATAATTATTTATTTTAATTTTTGCGCGTCAATTATTTTTTTAAAAAATTAGGCTAACTTTACCCAACAAAGTATTGAAATTTCACAATCCATTTTAAAAGGGATTTGTTTTTCACGAAAAACATTATTTCACAATTTTTGTAGCATCATTAACTTTTCTTACAATTTTTCAACGTACGCCATACTGTTTTACAATTTACTTATTTTTGACATATGGTAAAAAAAAAAATCACAATTTTTTTGTCGTACGCTACTTTTTTTTTTTTTTTTTTGAAGTTCTAGTACTCTATTTTTTTTCACAATTCGTTCAGAAAAATTCACATTGAGGAGACTCTGGGTAAAATTCTCAGATGATTCCCTGAAAATGTACTATTATAAAGTTAGCAAAGAGAGCTCACAAATAACAATAAGTGGTCACAAAACAGATAATTAAAGAGGTCCAAACTGCGACAAAAACAACAAAAGATAACTTTCAAATACGTTTTTTAAACAAAGATACAAGACAAATAAACTACAGCTATGTACAAGACCTGGGACAATAGTCAAAATCTTAACATAAATTGAAGCGATTGAAAAGACGAAACAAATTACATGTAGGAGTCCCCATAAAATTTCTCACTGTATTCTAATAATTTGAGATACGTTATGCAAAACCATATCATAACAACCAAAGACAAATCAATGGCAAAATAAAATTTTAATTAAAGTTACCCTAAAGATATTTGGTTAATTATTATCCTATTAAATTCCAGATAATTAGGATTAATAGTTTAATCTGTAAAGAAGGGGCATTTGTGAGAATATATAAGTATAAATTTATAGTATGAAACGAAAGGCCCACCAAAAAGAAATATTTTTTTAATGTAAGCGCACTTAAAGACTTTATAAGGTGTTATTTTAAAATCAACTTTTAACACTACAGGAGATGCTTGATCGACGCGTTTTAAAGTTTATTTTTATAGCATACAATTTGTTATTTAAAGTTTTAAGATTTTTATAAGGGGAAACATGCGTTATACAGGGTTACCATTTAACATCAAGATTAAAATTCCCTGACCTTCCTAGGTTTTCCAGAGGGGTTTTTAAAAAAATTCTAGAATAAGAAATATATGAAAAGTAACTTTAAACAAACAAAAAAATAGTAATGTAGAGACTTGTAAAAATAAAGTGTCTGCAAATAATAACAGACCAAAGTATTAAAAAAAAAATTGAGAAATTATCATTTCTACAAATTTATATTTTTATAATGAAAAGAAAATTTAATCGATAGCAAGGAAAGAATATCACAAGGCACTTTCAATTAAAAATTTTAGTTAAATTTCCCGACTTTTCCAGAAAGTTGTGAATTAGTTAATTTCTCCTGACTTTTCAGGACATTTTCATTATCCCTGACAATTCCAGGTTTTCCACCCCCTTATGTAACTTATATATGAGAAAAGGAACTCACACCCACCGATCTGTAACACTTCTAAAAAAAAAAAAAAAAAAAAAAAGCAAAGAAATCTAAATAATAATAATAAACACTAGTTCATAAGAAGAAGCAACGCTGGTTTTAATAATGAAGACACGAAAGCAAGAAAACACGCCATCTATCAAATACTCAATAGATTTTATTTTCTTGTTCAAGGAACACGGCACGGCATGTCGATAATTAGCATTTTAAACCAGCAGATCAAACTTGCCTAGCATACTAAACTAGCAACGGAGAAGCAGACAACGTTTGAAAACAAGATAAAGAAGAGAAACAAGTTATTTGGAGCGTTTGTATTGCATTTTTTTCGTTGTCAAAATGGAGAAGATCGGCCTTATCTATGCTTTGACTAAGGTTTATCTTCAAAAGAAGATACAAACATTTACAGCAGTGAAGAAAAGCAATCAAGTAGGTAGACCGAAATAGCTCCTTGTTAATTTACGATTAATGATGATTAATTATTAAAGACATGCGTAGAATAAATCTAATCAATTAAATTTTATTTATTTATCACATTAGAGGACGAATTTAACTAAACACTTGCCAATTAGTTGTCTTTTAAATAAGAGTCTTAGATCTAACTAGAGTATGACTTAACAAGAATTTTCTTCAAAAAGTCTTTAATTTTTTTTTTTTAATATACAGAAATCTGTAGATATTTGGAATTGAAGATTATTTTCTGTAGATTAATTTCTATAGAAAATTCTCAGGTGTTTTTGTAGATTCTGTAGAAATCTGAAAATTCTGCTTCCTTCAATCGACTACAGATTTCTGTGGGTTTTCCAAGATTTTAAGATTTTTGAAGAATTTTCCAAGTTGAGTGGTAGTTTGGTTGAAAGCGCGTGGGACTTTGGAACAATAGGCTGAGGGTTTGAGTCGGGACGGGAGAGGCAGGTTCGCGGAGCCATACACCTAGTACAATAAATTACAAAACCTAATTCAAGATCATCACAGCAGAAATGGCGGACCCGTAAAATCGTAATAGTGAAGCGCATGGTTACGTTAGAGCATAGAAAAAGATGGTGCAACAAATTAATTTAGCATTTAATTTAAGTCTGACGTAACAGACCGAAAGTTCTGAAATAAATCTGCTTCTTTCCTTTAAAAATGTACAAAAACGTATTCAGTGGTTAAATCATAGCTTATAATTGGAGAGGATAATTAAAATACATCACTCTACAGTTCATGATTCGATGGGAATTGTTCACATATTTAGATCCCATCCAAGATAAACGACGCGGCGGTCTAAACTAAATATCTCAACAGGAGATAATGAAATAACAACATAACCAAAACATCATTAATGATAAAATAGCTCTGGTTCATTAATTCAATTAAAATTAAACCATTTCAAATAAATGCAATCATAATATTAATTCATTTGACGGTTGTAGACTCCTGTGTATTCACAACGGTATTCCAACACTCTCTGGAATATAAACGACTCTGTCTACGCAAGAACCTATGAATTAAATTAATCGAAATAAAGTCAGAGTTTACACCAAAAATTCTTCTTTCAGGACCACGCCGTTCGCCGGGACCGTCCTGGTTTTTCGCCCTTGTCCCGGGATCTATCCCGAAGGAAAGTCCCGGGAACGCTACCTCGTTTTTTTTAACCATGGTCAGATGACGAGGACAACACCTGAGCTGGCACACGACACAACCTCAATAGGCGTCAGGACATTGGACCTCGATTAGATTTATCATGTACCAGTCCCGTATACACGCCAGTATATTTTATTGGATGTTCTGGACCAACTTTCTAGCATTTTTGTTCCGAAGCTGGCAACTCTCCGATCGCAAGATCACTACTTTTTTTACTTTTCTTTTTCAAATCCATCGCAAGGATTCGAACCAGCAATCCTCCGATGATTACTAGCTGAACGCCTTTATCCACTGGCAAGAAATGACACATACGGGGAGTGCCCCGGGTTGCTGGGATTTCTGGTAGCCCTATCTATACTTGCAAACATTGAAAGTTAAATAATCGCGTGTAAAAGGAGCGGCGCTTCAGAAGATGAAAGAGGCAATGCATCCCCGCTGCCACTCCGTTCACACCATGGCAGACGGAAGGGGAGACAAGTCAACAAAAGAGGCCATTCAGCATTACAAACCTTTTAATGAAGAAAGAATGAGGGGGGGGGGAATGAAGTGTTATAATTTGCACAAGTGAGACTGATGGGGTCTTTTTCGAAACGAAAGCGTGTCACTGTCGTTTCCGGCATGGGAGACAAAGCGGCAGTGGGACAATTGCCGGAATTGTCTTCCAAGGACTGTCACGATCCGTCCAGAAGGATTTCTTTGGAAAGAAAAAAAAACACAGAACAGCCGAGTAGAGTGTGCGGGGGGGGGGGGGGGGGGGACGCCAATGTCAGCATCACGCATCACTTCCTCGCCTGAAAGTGTGGTAAATCGCCCGCGTCCGACATTTGTCATTTCACTCCGAATAATGAGGGGATCTTGTGGCGGGGGACCTCGAGTGAAAAACATACCGAGGACTTTTGCTCTTTTCGGGAAGTGCGCGCAACCGTGTTAAAAAAAGCCAAGGCGACTTTAAAAAAGTTCTTTGGTAGTTCGGAAGTTGCATTGAAAAGGGAATCAGAAATGCCAAGAGTCAGTTAAGCGTTATTTACTGTCAGAGAGCTGATAAATTATTCGAAGGAATACGCCGAGCATCAAAGACGATTTTGTTATCGAAATGCTTTATAAAACTTTCACTCTTTCACTGCCACAGCATTCGGATAGTTGATTTTCACGATAATAATAACTTCTATACTCGGGGACAACCTAACCTAAAGCGAAAGCTATGATATATATATATATATTCAATTGATTTAGGCCCAACTTAGGTTGTCCCCGAGTATAACAACAATCAAAAGCCCATTCTATAGGTGATGGGCACTGCAACGTCACAGGCTGCCGGGCAGAGCAACGAGGAAAATCTAAAGGCAACAACATTGCCTTTCGCTATGTTTGCATCGCTTGTCAAAGGCGGGATTTCGTTTAAAACTCAAAATAAAAGCACACGATTAAGCACAAATACAAGTATTATTATAATTTAAGTTATATTTCAATTATTAAAACATAGGTTTCCAAATAATTTAACTTTTTCGTATTCAAATAAAAAAAAAATCAGACATTTAATGTCTGATAACTTTTTATGCCAAGTTTTGTTTATGAGTCTCATTGTGTTCCCGAAACACGAATAATCGAACCTAACCATAATATGCAACTAATTAAGCTTTAAACGATTTTTCGAAATCCACCGGGAACTTTGTTTTACTAAAAGTGAATTGCTTGTTTACTAATCCAAGAAATATGCATAAACACTTTAATCATAAACAATATTATACAGGTCTTTTCTGCTTCTAACAGGTCATTATGGATATAATTTTAATTGTGATTAATAATAAAAAGAAAGTAAAGTATGTTTTGGAGATTTATAATCATTTCAGATTAATAAACAAGAAAAAGAAAATGTATTAAAAATCAACTGCACTTGAATCTGCACTGTTAAAATATTTTTTGTTGTAAAAGTTGTTCATATTTACATAACATGACCGATCTTTTAGTTATGCGTGCATTTAATATTACGATATTTTAATCATTATTACAGAAAATAAAACAATAAAAAAGATTTTTGTTGATTTATATTTAAATGTGTATATATTTCTTACAAAGCCCGTGAAGCACCAGCTTATACATTACATTCTATTATAGGGGCTTACACACGCCTTCAAATCACTTAAACAGGAAAATACTTTATATTCCTAACTAGTAATTTTTTTACTACTAAATATTTTTGAAGAAAACCTTTCATAAACATAAATTAGTAAGAAAAAATATCATAAATATGTATGTGTTGTTTAATTTGTTCGTAAATGAAAGAGAAAATTAAATTTATACTAAAGATTAGTAGAAATACTCAACAGTTTTTAATTTGTTGTAATAAATTTTTAGTGCATACTAAATGTCGATTTAATCTTCTATGTTCTATTTGAAGGAGAGTAATATATAAAAAAAGCATCCGTATGAAAGCGCCGGGCTTATTTCTTGCTTTGAAGTCTTATGGCTTGTTGAATGTTTTTGGAATTTAATTTGACGACGAATAAAAAATATATATTTATATTTTTAGTTGTATAAATATAAAATTCAAAATAAGTAATTTTGCTTAATAAAAATCAAAACTATACGACAACTGCGTATACGCACAGTTTTCGTAAGCTTAAAAAAATAACTAAAATTTCTTTAAAATAAATAAATATAACCTATAAATGGTAATAAAACACATAAAACTTTATTTATATATTACATTGTTAGTCAGTATTGATTACAAGTAATCCTCAAATGGATTACTATTGCATTGATCGATCGCGAACATGCTAAACAATGACTGCGAACTCCGTCTGTTGCCTTTAGATTTTTTTCGGGTAGCCAAGATTCCGGTTTGTTTACCAACATGCGCAAGGCCTATACGAACGAGAAAGATGTACGCGAGCTTCTCGGGGATTGGAGAATTCATACCACGTGGTGTGAATTATCGAATCCACGATTAGCTCACCAGCGTTTTACTTGATCGTGTAGAATAAGCCTAAAATTGTAAAACTCGCGTGGAAATGAGCCTTTTCTGTTTGTACGCAATATATTTATATAATTTTAATCTTCAATACATATACTCAGAGGTGTACGCAAAGAGTAGAAGACAAGGTCTGGAAGTAATAATACAAATATACAATAATTTTACGATTTATTTTTATAGAAATTTGTTAAAATTTACAAAATGTAAAATGACACTTGCCATCACTGCAATACTTTAAATATCTTTATATTAGTCTTATGAGGAGCCAATATGAAAGAATCCTACTTTTTAGATTGACTTTTTGATAACCCTTTCCTCGGCCCAAGCTAAGCCTGATATATTGTTAAAAATTAAATATATGCAAGAACATAAACTAATGTAAAAATACAAACATTGCCTTCTTTAGATTGGCCCTTGCAAGATAGATAACAATTCGGTATTAACCCATACGAACATTCGATTTTTAACTTTTAAAAGGTAGCCGATTTAAATATTTTGTACAGTGCAAAACCCGTTCAGCAAAACCAGATAAAAAATTCTATTACAAAATTTTTATTCCAATGCATATGTTTTAAATAATCTAAGATATTATTGAAGTTCGCAAGAACAAATTTGAAGATTTCCATCAAATGCTTTAGGAACTACACACTTTAAAAAAAAAAATAATATAAAAATGATAGAAAGAACTCAACTGCTTGAGAATATATCTCTTTAATATGCCAGTGATTAAATAAAGATAAAAGTTCCATTATCTTTATTAGACGAAAGAAAAGTTTATCGCAAATACCTATTTTTCCCGACAATGGCCAGTTACCATAAAATGCGAACATCCGACCGCTCAATTTAGTAACGCGATTAATACAAGAGAAAAATATCTACTTACTAAATTGGATTAGCTAATAATAGCTTCCCAGTCACGATCATAGAGCACTAAAAAGTGATATGGCATAATGACATGCGAGTGTTGGCATAATGATATGCGAGCGGTGAAGAAAGTGGTGAAAAGCTTATTATATATTCAAGACACACCTGAAATATTCCCAAAACAGCACTTAGCTATTCGAATAATTCAAACCTATTTAACTTCCATTCAAATAACACATCTCAAATCAATTTTGAACCAAGTAAAAGGACCAGGGGACATTTTTAAATTTCAATCATATTACTTAATATAAGCATGTTAAACTTTTTTTGGACATATAAATTAAAAATTATCAGCTATATGCAAGTGTTTTTACAAAAAAAAATATTTATATACAAAAATATTTACATATATATCATGAAAATCGGAAAACTGAATATTAGAAAGTTTATTACATAACATTCACTCGGATTATATTTTTAAAAAAGTTCAAAACTCAGAGTATTAGAAATGTATATTGCAATAAAAAATCCCTTTGACTTTATTTTTTAAAATGATTATTAATCGAACGAGAAATTTAGAAAATCCTTTAGTTGTTTTCATATAAACTACAGTAGAACATAGAGATAAACAGTCCTCCCATGTGAAGTAGAATTTTATATGTTCTATTCCACCATTGACGATCTATCTACATGTATGACAGCCATTCAAAATTCATTCTTTTCTCAAATATTTTCATATTTTTCTCAAAAATTTATATTTGTTGCGTAGTCCATTACTTAATTCAATTGTGTGCGATAAAAAAAATCATACAGAATTTCCAGGAAAGTAGAAAAAACATTAGATAAACAAGTGTCACAACACAAAATTCGAACACAATCCAAAAATCGCGGGAAAATGGAAGAAAACAGAAAATATTACCGTTCGTTCCCAGTGTTCGCTACGCCTTTTTCGGCAGCAAAGATCAATGCACTGGACATCTTCCCACACCGCATAACGATCGCCTTTCCGAGAACACAGGTGGCATTGTATGGAAAACGAACGAAGAAGCACAAAAAACAAGAAAGAAATCACTTGAGAGAAGAACGACCGTCAACCACGCAACACCTGTGGATGTGTGTCGTCCTCTTTGCTTTCCTTCACAGAGATGTGTGACGCAATTCAATATTCCCGAGTCTGGAGATTGGGAATCTGTGCTTGGGTTCAACCATGCATATCTAAAAAGAAGGGGGTGTGATGCGATACAAAGGTCTTCCTCTTCCTGTCGACATCTGACACCTTGGCTAAATAATAAAAAAGGATCAGCTGATTACTGAAGACTCCTTTTAGGAATGACTCAGGAGTGTCGCAAGATTTGGAATGGAACATTTTCTAGACTTTCTTTCAAAAAACGTAGGTGCAGACAAGGTCGGTATGAAATTGACACTTTAGACAAGTAAAGTCCGTGGCGTTGTACAAAATATTGATTTTGAGAAAAACTCCACTATTTTGAAAAGATGGTTAATACGAAAAGGAAATCTTGTTGATTTATTTTTAATTTCGTACAGAGGTATACACAATGGGCTGTTGACAACATTTCGAATCTATCCATAAGGAAAGACCCGGGAAGAGGGCTTAATAATTTTCAACCACAGATATGACGAGGACAACATTCGAGGTGGCACTCCACTCTACAACATCACGATCATGGTGTTGGAGAGTTGGGGGCAACATAATAACATGCTCAAAATAACATTTTGTTTAACATAATAACATTTTGTTTATATTCAAACATTCGGCTAACCTCTCCAATAATAATGTTCACTAAGAGGTGTCTGCCTAGATTAATACTTTTAATTTAAGAGCTACTAACCAAACGGACTTGGCTTAAGGGTATATTGCTAACAGAATTGCTCGATAATTTACAATGATAAGACATTAGTTCAGTACCTCAGAGCCAGAGGAGCCCAAGTTCAAACTTCGCGATTGTTTTTTATTACAGATTATATCTTAAAAGTTTGTTTTCTATCGAATCAACCATCAAAATTCACTCAAAAATTATTTTTAAGCCTTCAACAAGAAACAAAAGCCCACGTTCAATGCTTTGCAACGAGAGTAGGATTTAGTTTACCCCTCTCCTGTCAAGTAGCCCAAACGTGAGTTAGAATTGTCTGGCTCTAAGGTAGAGAGTTAATAAAAGAACTTTTATAGTATAAGAAAAAGCATTTTAGTATAAATTTTTAGTCTATGTTAGAAGTTTATCATTAACATTATCGGGAAATGATCAAACTTTAGTGCTTAACATATCGCTCATGAACACTAGCGTATGCAAAACTTGTAGGAACAAAAGGTATTTTTATAATATTTTCAAAGGGAATCAAAAAACATGAACCCACACACAACTAGTACAAAAAAGAAAACATATCTCGAATCGTGCAATGTTCAAAATATTAATATTTATTTGCGAGAATGAAATATAATCACATATACAAATATTATTACTTTGAAATGTGATAGTGTAACTGTCCAAACACTTCGAGTTGATTTACATCTTATAGTATACCAGTTTTTATAGTTTACAAACGCTTTGGATAATGGCCAAGCACAGATTTGAACAAGACTTTTAATTCATGCATCAGAGCATAGACTCCAAGTTATAAGAACTTAAAAGGTATGACATTGTATATATAATGTACACATACAATCTTCAAGGATTTTTCTTTATATAAATTCGACTAAAAAACTTCTCTTAAAAGTATGCTGGCATTCAGAATCGCAACCACTTGAGTCTAAAAGTAAATCCTACTGAAACCAAGCCCTTAATGGCCCAGCTTCGAAAATTTAAAAGCCACTTTTCATTTTTATCGAACAATAAGGTTTACTGTTCAGAAAAAATACTGCGCATATCTCGCAGGCTTCTGGAACGCGGCTCGCCTTGAGTAATAACGTTTTGAGCTATTAACCCCCTAGCCCACATAACACGCGTGTACCTAGTCTTGACTGCCAAACACATTTAAAACAAGCGTATTTTAGGAACAAGATAAATTTGCTGTCGCAGAGGAAGCAGAATCTTTTCACTTTCTTTTTTCTGAGCTGCGCCTACTCTTCAAAAGCTAGTCAACTTACGACCAATATGTTTTGAAATTACTTTAGATGTCTTATCTCATAGGTTGACAAAACTATTGGACCAAGAACGATTCGAACCGAAATTTCGACTAAAAACAATTTATATATCACCGCTCACCGCATATATATCCGCTCACAAAAAAATATTAAAAAATATGTATTAAAATTCCTTGTTTCCATTACGAAATGCAAGTCATTAATTACAGACTATCAGTTACGAAATTTAGTTTCTAATTTGATATAAACAAAAAAAAAACTTTCTAATTGTCTAAAAAAAAAATCTGTAAAATTATATATGTTTAAGTTTTAAATTACATACATTTAAACGTTTTTCAAAATCTGTACTTAATCGCTATCGATAATGTAAATGTTTATTTAAAAAAATATCAAATAATCTAAAGTAATCTATATAAATAAATAAATATATATATATATATATTGTAGATTACTTTAGATTATTTGATATTTTTTTAAATAAACATTTACACTATTATCGATAGCGATTAAGCACATATTTTGAAAAATGGTTAAATGTATGTAATTTAAAACTTAAAATATATATAATTTTACAGATTTTTTTTAGACAATTAGAAAGTTTTTTTTTGTTTATATCAAATTAGAAACTAAATTTCGTAACTGATAGTCTGTAATTAATGACTTGCATTTCGTAATGGAAACGAGGAATTTTACAGATTCTTTCTGTTGAAAACCACAGAGATTGCTGCAATTAGCTTCTTTCGTAATTAATTCAAATATGAAAGCATTTTATAATTAGTGAGGTGGTATTCCTTATTCTGAAACGTACTCCAAATTATTCCGACTACTTCAAGTGTTCCATTTACGAGTAGCAATGATCATAACAGAAGTATTTACAGACTATGTAACACATATGAAATATATATATAAATTTTCTACAGATGAATGAAAGCAACCAGCCGGATCTAGTTTTTTTTTATAGTTTTTAATATTAACCCTTTGCACTCCATAAACATCTTTGAAAATAACGTTATTTTTACGAAACAGTTATTCCCATTTTTTCCTTCTAAAATCAGCTCCTACATAACAAAAATAATAATGTGTTGGAGTGAGGGAATAAGCTATATAAAAAAAACGTGTTCTATACTCAAGATCATGTTCTCGTTTATTTTGATAAATAGAAAAAACAAGAATAGATCGTTATTATTATTTTTTTGGTTGAATTTATGTCGCACTGAAATGCTTCATAATGGGATATTAACGACAAGTGACAGTTATTGGCAAAAGGTTTAATATATTATGATTATTGTGTGAATGAAGATATAGGCAATAAAAATAACTCGTGAAATGAAGACATTGTTAAACAACTGGTGGAAGGTTTATAAGAGGAGGAAAAATGAGAACAATTGATTATTTCTTCAAAAATTAGAAGTTATTGTGCTGCTACTGCTTAATTTAAAAAAAAAAAACTAAACATTTTAAATCTGGTTATACACGCAGTTGTACTGGAGAAATACATTAATATTTTATAGATCTATGGTATATTGCATTCCACAATATTTTACATTCGCTACAATGGTAGAACGGTATCCAAAGTGTTGTAAAATGTCTACTATAAAAATTTCACGGGAATTATATATATTTTTTTAGTCTTAAAAAGCGGTCTCGGGGTTTAAAATTAGGAGGTAAAAGTTAGGCTTATTTTTTTTATTGTTGCCAAAATGTTCTGCTTGGGCGTAATTTTAAAATAATTAAAATTGCTTAAATAGGAGCTGCCAACTGTCGCGATATTTTTGTAATTGTTAAAGCTTCTTTTGCATAAAATTAGAAGCATTTTTCTATTTGTGCACCAAAATAGTTGAATATCACCGTTTTAATGACAAAATTACTGAAACGTACGAGATCAATTATTGAAAATCAACGTTAGGCGTCAAAAATGACGACTGGATGTAAATTACGGTCGTCAAACTGAAATTTTTAGGTGAAAAATACGACTAACGACCCTGAGCAAGTTCTGAGCCAGAGTTCAAGAGTTATTGTCTGTTTAAATTTTTAAGAATCAATGAAAATAAGAGCAATAAAAAAATACATCCCTTTCATCCCTCAAACGTACTTTGAAAATAGTTAAATGTGTGTAAAAAAAGTTTTTTTTTTTTTGTTGCTAAAGTGGCATATCTCGAACAACTTCAAATTGCAGGCTATCCCTATTTGACTGAGTGCCAAGATTGATTATACAATTTTTACTGGATTTTCTTTTAACTTCAAATGCGGAGTTTTATCGTTATCGCTTCCGAGAATCGACGATCGATGATTTTCAAAGGTGCTATCGAGTTGAAGATTAAAAGGGGCGAACTCTAAAGAAATAAAAATGATATCTTCCCCCAACGGTGTTCTTCCGTGATAGAACACTTTTAGAACACCCCTGCAGTGGAATTAACCAAATTATCTGAGCGGCAATCTTCGCACAAAGTGGATTAAGCCTTTAAACACGCATTCTAACAGGCTTAGGGAGAAAATCGATCGGAAATCTAGGTCTGAGGGCGTACTTCCCCGATCAAATGGCGTGCAGAATGAAGAATAATACCACAGTAAAGAAGGGCTTTCAGACTTTGAGACGATCCCGTTCCCAGAGATAATTAAAGGGGAAGTGTTAAAAAGGGTTAACTAATATTTCAGAAAATAAAATTTTAATTTTGATATAGATAAAAGCTTTAAGTATATATGAATATGATATGTCTTCCCTCACAATTGTATGGCTCTGCTTGATTTATTTAGGCAGATACAAGCCAGTAACAAGTATATGTTTCACTTATATTGGGTTCGATTTCATTAAGCGAACCTAAATGCCAAATATGCGAAAACGCGCCAATTTTGTTAACCTACCACCACTAATTACACTCACTATGAATCTTCGAGCATGAATGGACTGTAGTAGAGCGAATATGACGTCATAATCGTGAAACCAACATCTCAGAACAAATGGCCTCAGACACGTGATTTCTTTTCAAAATTATGAATTAAAAAATACTCGCGATTGGCTGATGAATTGGGAAATGTAAAACAGTGAAAATTTATGAATGGAATGACGTAATTCACCACGTGTCAGAAGCCATACATGTTGGCCTAACTTTGATGTTAGCGAGATTATAACATTATGTTTTCTCTACTATGAAGGATCCATGCTCGAAGCTATGAATAGGAAAAGGTATCGCGCCAATTTTTTTTTCTTGGCGACCAATAGTGGATGTCTAACGGAAAGCGACCCTTTTCTTCAAGATTGTTGTCAATGAAAAAGCTGTTTACCTTGGAAAGCGATTTATGTCCGTTAACCCTTTCTTCCACTAGCCCCCTTCAATTGTGAGGCAGATTGGAAGTCTGCAGTAATAAGCTCGAGATGAGATCTTTACAAATGAGACGGGAATGGTGAATGTCATCCAAAAAAAAAAAAGGAAGGGTGAAAAGGTTCATGTCAACCTCATTAAATGGAAAAATCTTAGCTGAATGTGTTGTTTATTATTGTGCAGCAATCGTATGTTAGCGGAAATTTCAATTTCATTCACTGATCTCTAACTGTAACTTATGGGTTGCGCAAGGCAGTTTGTTGACTTGAAGCCAATTGATATAAAACTGTACTCCATTTCCAATTCTACATCTATAGTTCGTATATTGTTCATGCTAAAATATGCCAAATTGTAGTGCTTTTGGCTATTTTTTTTTTTTTTAATTTTCCATTAAAACCCATTTTGAATGCTTTTTTTGAAAACTATGTTAACCAATAATAAGTGGATAAGCAGCAAAAAGAAAAACTATATTTTTGGCGATATACGAATTGATTCTATATGTAGAAAATAAAATATCTAAACATATTTAACATTTCTATAACAGTTTGAGGGGAAGAAAAAACACAAAATCGCTTTTAAAAATTAGTTGGGATCTAGTATGGCTTCAACCGCATTCATAGAAGGAACTGGTTGCGAGTTCTAGTTAGAGTTCAGTGAACGCCGAAGTACAGCTGCATCCGAGAACACTGCTTTGTTATCTTAAATCATGGTCATGTGAAGAGGACAACACCTGAGCTGGCACCCCACGCAAACTGAAATTAGCATTTGTGTAATTAGTTGGAACTTCTCAAATGTATTATTGCCTAATTTTACAGTCAAATGTATAACGATGTTGAAAACAGATGTGCTTTTTTTATGTACTCGGTAAATAAGCAATCAAGTCTTTAAAAAATGTCTACAAGATTTAAAAAAAAAATATTTTTAAACAGCAAACATTTTTAATCTCAAAATCAAGATTCAATTACTAAACTATCATAAACATATTTTAATTTGTTTTCTATATGTTTGACACTCCATGCTTGTAAAACTTGTGTACCAATTTCGGAGGCAAATGCTATACTGTGTACAATAATCGAAAATACTACATGGTGGTCACAAATTATTAGACGACTGTCATTGTTGGGCTGTATCTCATTTAAGTGTATGTAATAATTTTTTTTTTCAACTACTTCGCTTATATTTTAAACAAGACGCTTAGCTTTAGCAACAACACACAAAGTAGCTAAAAGTATAGCAAAATATACGGTTTATAATGTGTAGTTAACACCCAAACAATGACCACTGCCCAACAATTTGTGACCATCTCGTACACTGAAGTTTCATTTCAATACATGCTGTGTAAATAAAATTTATTGCAGTTCACTTAGATATTTTCATGCTGTATTCAACGGCGGAAAAATATTCGGTCATCAATGTATTAAAAGCATCTTATAAGATTAACATTTCTGTACCCGAGAGCCAGACGAGTATAAGTCACAATTGGACAACTTTACAGGAGACGGAAAAAACCCAAATAATACCCTCAACTAAAAGCTTTGGACTTGGGCTTTTATAGCTCTGATTAAATGCATTTTCTTTTTTAAAAAAATTGAGTTAATTTTGATGGTACGGTTCAGTAGAAAACGAACTTTTAAGACATAATCTGCAATAAAACAAAAACCGCCAAATTTAAGCTCGTCTGGGGCTCTGAGGTACAGATTTATTGATTGTAATCGATAAATTTATCTTGCAATGAACTATAAATAAAATTATAAATTTACATTAACGCTGTGCACTACGAGACATTTTATTCGCGCTTTTAACAGCGGTAATAATTCTGAAAGATAAAAATACAAGACGCTTCGAAAGACAACATCTAGTACTCGATTCTTGAAAAATCTAGGAGGAAATCTTAAAATAGGACTAGCCAATTCCTGACCAACGATTATTATCTTAACTCATCTTATGTTGGTAGGTCAGTCAAGCCTTTTCCATGAACGTTGACTACCCCTACGCATTTTAACACAACGGCAACAAATAAAGACCAATGTATTAAAGGGTCGACTTCAAGTTATAACCAATTATTTTAAAATAATAAATTTTTGACAGGAGAAAGATAAATTTTCTCTTGCTGTACTTCGATCACTCAGACCTGTTTTTCTATTATAATTTAGCATTTTAAAATATTTTTTGATTGTTAACTTAAAGTTGTATTATTTTGAAATAACCTTGCTTGTTTTTCTACTAAAAAACATAAATATTGAATGGTTATTTAAAGAGATTATTTATATTCAATGACATAAAAAAGGGTATTTTTTTTTATGTCTCGCATTTAGAAGAAGGGAAAGAAGAGGGGGGGGGGGACTTTTTTTTTTAACCCTTAACATGTTCTAAGAAATAAGGGGGGGGGGGGGACAGTAAAAAAAAATATTTACACTTAAAGTAAATTTAATTTATAATGTGAAAGTTACAATTAAATCCGAATAGAAAGTAATTACAGGGCCACACGTTCAAACGTATTGTACTAGCTAAATAACACAAAATAATAGTCAACCTAATCCACGAAATCCTTAAGTAAATTTATGTAACTATGGAGTTACGTGATGCATTTAAAGGTTAATCTTTTAGATTTAGCCCTTTCTTTTAACCAGGTTGCATATAAATATCTAAAATTTTGTTAAAAATTCAACATTTCAATGGTTAATAATAACAAATGTTACATAAACTAATTCGGTTAATGTAGAATTTAAATAGTTAGTAACTTCAAATAGTACATTAACAATTCTGTATGTATACATTCCAATTCATCTCGGGGGAAAAATCAGGAATCGATTTAATATCTAACCATAGACGAAACTCATGGATGAACACTATCTCCCTTAAGGGGGTCCGATACCCAAAATTCGCAAAAAAAGTCATTTTTTTTTTATATTTAAAAAATAATATTCAAACTTATCTTAATAACTCACAAAAAATTGCTTCAAAAAATTCCTATTACTTTTTTTAGTTATGAATATTTTAATGATGTGTTCCTATAACATAGTTGTATCATATGTAAACTTTAAAAGCAAATATCTCTGTTCGTGGTTTTGAAATTTAATGAACACTAAAAATGCTAAGGCTTTTTTACTATTATACTTAAAATCATAATTTTTGTGTGTATAGCAAGATAAATATATTTTAAATAGATGTATGCATTCAGATTTCCTATTTTTACCATAATTTGTTTTTTAAAACCACTTAAAGTGGAATTTTATTTTTTTTCGTCAATTTTTTTTCCAAAATTTCTAATATATTTTATTTTTTTAAAGTGATGTATCTGAATCAAAATTTGAATGCATACATCTATTTACATGTTATTCAAGATCTTAAATAAAAAAAATTGCTTCAAAATATTGAAACACAAAAAAGGAGTAGGAATTCTAAAATTGTTAAAAAATTTACTAAAATTTTAATTTAAAAATAAATGTGCAATTTAAAAAAAAAATTGAGCGTCTTAAAATGGTTTTTTATGCATATTTAGAAAGAGAAAAAAAATTGGATTGTACAAGTATAAAAATAAAGAAAAAAATGTCGAAGGTATCGGACCCCCTTAAGGGTCAATAAAAGTAACATTTAAAACCCTGAGCAACTTATTTTATAAAAGCATAAGTACGAAGCAGAATTTCCACTCTTATTTCAAATTAAAATAAACATCAGAATCGTTTTCATAAGGTCGACTGAACGCGCACTTTGCACATGGAATCACACTATGGCGTGCACTTTTCATATCATTAATTTATATTGAACAGCACGTGGAATAAAAGGAAAGGTTCTTCCAAACGCAAAGGTGGTGTTTTCCGGGTCCAAGCTATAAACTCAGAATCCTAAACAGATAAAAGAAGGGCCCATGGCAAAAAGGGCAACCGGTTAAACACGAGCAGGGCCAAACCTCGACCTTTTACGAGTGTGTCATCGACCGAACATTCAAGATAACTCTGAATGTTAGGATGGGGTGCATAAGAAACTTTGAAATATTTATTCAAAGTTTTACCAATATTTTGAACCTTTACAGCGAAGTCGAGCCATTATAAACCACAACAGCGGAATTTCATTCCCTAAGGTATTAACACTTGAAATTTCTTAAATCTTCTTTTTTGAATGGAAGGGTCTTATTTTGAACCCAGATGAAATCCAAGCTTACCCCAAGTTCAAACTTGGAGTATTGTGTTAAAAGCACTGAGCAGATCAAGACGATATAAGTGGAATACACAGTCAATGGTTTGGTTTTGTTAATTAACGTCGCACTAGAGCTGCACAGTGGGCTATTGGCGACGGTTCGGGGTCAATCTCGAAGGAAAGACCCGGGAACACATACACATTCATACATGCACCTCGTTATTTTAGAACCATGGTCAGATGACGAGGAAACACCTGAACTGGCACCCAACGCCTTCAATAGACGTCGTGACTTTGGACCCCGATCAGATTTATCGTGCACCAGTCCCGTATGTACGCCAGTATAATTTGTTGGATATTCCGGACGACTTTCTAGTATTTTTGTAGCGAAGCTGGCAACCCTCCGATCGCAAGATCACTACTTTTTTACTTTTCTATGTCAAGTCCATTTCACGGATTCGAACCACCAATCCTCTGATTAGTAGCTGAACGCCTTACCAACTGGGGCTCTGAATACACAGTCAAAGAAATTACGATTTATAAATTTGAGGATTTTTATCATTGCAGATTATGTCTTAAAAGTTCATTTTCTATCGAAATTCAAAATCATCATCAAAAATCACTCAATTTTTTTTATGCATTTAGCGGGAGCTATAAGAGCCCAAGTGCAAAGCTTTAGTTGAGAGTGGAATTCCGATTTTCCCCTGTCCTTTAAAGAGTGTGACTAAGGCTCGTTTTGCATTGGAGATACAGAATTATCACCTCTTTCATGATCCTCTAGTATAATAATTTATTACTTTAAATGAGATACATTTCAACTGAAAATCAATTATTAATTAAAAATTCCAATTGAAACTTTAAGGGAGAATAGCTTACATGTTTTTAAGAAAACTGAAATTCGAATATAAAACAATTTTAAAGATTTTTAAAAGACAAATTTTAATTTGTAGCAAAGTGATTCCACCCTAAAAAAAATTATTTATTGATTTTAATATTGGGCTTAGTATTTGAAAATTTTATTATTGATAAAAAAAATTGCCGATTAAATTTTTTACCGTAATAAAATTCGAATGTCTGAAAATCCGAAACACGATCGGTTGAATTAGCTTTTCTGTTTTCTTTCAATAAGCATCGTTTCGTGAATTAAAGCTTTATTTACTTTTACAGATGAGGAAGTCCGGTTAATCGAATCTTGGGAACATTAATTAAGCATACAAAATTGCATTAATGCGCGATTTTATGCTCTGTCGATCATGAGCATCAGTTCATAGATCCTCCACGAAGGAGCAGGACCGGGCACACTTTGGGTCACGAGCCACACCCTTACTGCTCCTGGCTTTATGAAACTGGAAAAATATTTCTTTTTTATTATCTTTTATTTGTAGCTTTGGGTCATGCACATCCATGATTAAAACCGGCGAATGGAACGGTTCGTCTGAACTCAAGCGTTGATTGCTGCATTGGAAAGAAAAATACATCCGACTCGCGACCGTGAACTACTACGAACGTGTAAAAAGACGTTAGGAAAATATTAAAAACTATTTTAATTTTTTAAACAAGCGTCACGAATCCCAACTCTTAAACTGAATTCTACGTTTGTTACCACTTTTAGAAATCGGCGCTAAAGTTAGGTAAGTTTCTGTATGCTGTCGCCATTTTGAAAAAAAAAGTGGCAATCGGTAGAAAATATTAAATAATTTAACGTTTCTAAAAAATGAAAAATAACTTTTAGCGCCGTTTTTTAGAACCGAGTTGTTCGTTTTTTATAAAAAAATTATTTTATTTAAAGTTTTTAATTTAGAATGGGAATTAGGTCTCATTCTATGTCTTACAACAGAGGTTCTCGACCTATGGTACGCGTACTCTTGGGGGTACGTGGGAGTTCGCGAAAATATTAATAGTAATGACGGAAAACACCTAAAATTAATAAATGTAATAAATAAAATAAAAACCTGTAAGTAATCAATTTGAGTCGTTTGATTAAATTGCAAGCTAATCCAAGAACATTACTGCATAACAAAACAAACTTTTTTTACATAGAGTATTCCTAGTAGTAGGGTGGCAACACCATTCTGGAAAGAAAGTTCCCTGATTTCCATGATGGTGTCACAAAAATTTCCCTGGTTTTACAATTACATGCTTTGTATAGAAACAAAGTATCCACGCTACGATAATACTATAAATATATTGCATTATAAATGAAAAATTAGAAGCAATACTTATTGACAGTTAAAACAATAATTTATGGATACAACACAAATTATGCAATTGCGACAGGCATAATAGTAATTAAACATGTTCCCTTGAAGCAGAAAATGGGAAAAAAGCAAGTTTTTTTTTTAATTATTGCTTTTGTAGATAATTTTAAAATGTTTTATATGCTTCATATTTCCTATTCCAATCTTTAATAAATCCCATATTTATTAGCCCCTCACATGTTGCTTACAATTCAAGGTCCAACACACTTTGCTTTTGCTTCTCCCTCCAGCAGTGGGTTCACGTTTTTACAAAAACAAAACTGAAAATATAAAAATACGCATGACCATGCTTTTTTTTCTTCTTAAATTCTTATTCAGAACTAAAAGAAAATATTGACAATTAAATACCCAAAATAGAGGGCATAATAGACGATAATTGCCGTTTTAACGATCCAAATTTGAAAATTTCCCTGATATTTCCAGAATTAAAAATTTCCGTGACAATTCCCTGATTTCCCGGTTATGAGAGAAGGGGGTACTCAAAAATGAAAAGTTTTATCAAGGGGTACGCGAGAGAAAAAAGGTTGAGACACAGCTTTACAAAATAACTCTTGTTCCTTACTTCGCTAACTTCTCTAAACACAGGCAAGCACACATTTAAATTTTATATATTTATAATATATATTAATATTAATTTAATATAAAATAATATTCGTTACAGATAACAAAATTGGTTGACTGATCTTAGTCCGTACTTCACAGCAGCCGCGAAACATTTTTTTTTTTATTTAAAAATATTTTATCGTTTCCGGCTTTGATTTATTTCTAAAATTTATAGGGTCGAAATTGAAAACGATTCAATTCACAAAAATATCAATATCCTTGAATACAATAAACTGCATGCGAGTTACTTTAACAAGTTCATCTGCTTCAATTCCCAACAAGATGTACGGTTTGCTCAAAAAGCGCTTTGACAACTATTGATATCACAGCTAATAATAATAAAAGTAAAATAACTTATTCCACCCTATATTTATAGAATCTCAGAAAAGAAGCAGAAACACAACTCAGATTGAAAAAAGACCAGTTTTGAACCTCGTGAAAGAGAGCTCCCAGGAGCAGAAGGACTTGGCAGATTGCCTAAAACGTAACTCGGCACCTTTGTAGAAGGCGCTCAATATATTGGCCCCCCCATAAACGCTTCCTTGGAATGAAGGCTAACAATTTATTTTACCTTTCCAAGGTTGGTTAGTTGCACTAAAGCTGCACAAAGGGTTATCGGCGACGGCTCGGGAATTATCTCGAAGGAAAGTAATTTGGAACAGTGGTCAGACAGTAGCGTACGCAGAAAATGCGTATGGGAGGGGTTGGGGGGTTATTAAACCCTCACTCACCTTTATTAGTATAAATTGAAAAAATTATCAAATATATGTAATGTACCCACGTTTCTTTGGACTTTTATTTCCTGGTCCTTTCTTAAATTTCTTCTCTTTTTCTATCAATCCAACGCATTTGTACCATTTCATTTATCTAAGTTATGTCTTCAAAATCCCGGTTTCATGTCCATATATGGTAACTAGAATTCGTGAGAATCGAAACTTTCTCACGATGGTCATTTCTTCTTGGCAGTCTGGGGACTTCGTTACATTCCTAACCTGACCATTAAGGATTTAATGATGTAGGGCGTGTCTCTGTGTCCTCGGCTTTTAGCTGGTATCCACAACAGAAGTGGAATAAATTAATTTGAAAACAAATTATACGGAAACAAATTTATTACAGAAATCTTAAGTATAATTTTCTTATAAAAAAATATTATGTATGTATGAAAATAAATTTTCTTTACAGAACAAAGGGAGGGGTTCT
The DNA here is from genome assembly GCA_963932185.1 of Troglohyphantes excavatus. Taxonomy (NCBI): domain Eukaryota; kingdom Metazoa; phylum Arthropoda; class Arachnida; order Araneae; family Linyphiidae; genus Troglohyphantes; species Troglohyphantes excavatus. Next base: position 54,610,596 of record OZ010669.1, on the reverse strand, counting down.
GACCTCCCTTCAAACCCCCCTTGCGTACAACACTGTGGTCAGATGACGTGAACATCACCTGAGCTGGCACCCCACGCAACCTGAATAGGTGTTACGATATTGGATCACGACGGATTTAACGTCAGGATAATCACTCAACATAAAGATTAAAATTACCTGGCTTTTGCAGGTTCTCCAGTTCCAGGTGGTTTTCGAAAAATTCCAGACTGAGAAATGCATGAAAAGCAACGAATTTTTTAAAAAAATTAATGTTGAGGACCCATAAAAAATTAAGGGCCTGAAATTAATAGACTATCAAAGTACTATAAAAAAAATCGAGAAATTATAATTTTTATAAATTGATATTAGTAAAATGAAGACAATTTGAGAAAAGGAACATAGGGTACCTTCTAAAATTTCTAGAAAAATTTCCACTCTTACAAAAAAAATAAGCTAATTTTCCCTGACTTTTTAAGGTCATTTTCATTTTTTCTGATAATTCCATGCATTTCCTGTTTTCCGGGAGAGGTGTAATCGTACACCAGTCGCCTATGTACACGGGATTACGAACTCGCTTCAATGTTCCAAAACAATATTTGAACTCACAACCCATCGGTCTCTACAAAACTTTGTGTATGTTGCATGCATATAATGAAAAACATTAACCAAACAATGGTCTAATTTATTAGCGGTTTGCAAACATTGTATCCCAATTATTACTGCCAATACCCAATTAAAGTTCGCTTTTAGAATCAATAGATTTTCAGTGACATTACATTGCAAAAAAAAAAAAATTATTAACCATTATTTTTATTTTATATAAATTATTTTACCCAAAATAAAGCAAGTTACCTACTAAATTTCTACTATATTTTAAGCTACTTGAACAGATTCTGTTATTAACACAAATAAAATCTGGTTTGATGGAAGTTCAGTACTATAGCACTTATGAGACGAAGTATTATATGTACTTGCAGACAACTTTTTACAGAAGAAGTACTGGAAAAGTAGTTTGAAAATGACTTATCAATCAGTGATTATGTTTTGGTAATGGTAAGTTGGTTTGGTTAATAAACGTCACACTACAGCTACACATCGGGCTACTGGCGACGGTTTGGGGCCTATCTCGAAGGCAAGATCTGGGAACAATGCCCTGTATTTTTTAACCATGGTCAGACGACGAGGACAACACATTACCTGGTAGCCGAAGCAACCTCAGTAGGCATCAGGACATTGGAGCCCGATCAAATTTAAGGTGCACCAGTCCTGTATACAAGCCGTAGAAATTAGAGGCAAGTTGGGACGATGTATTGTTACTTTGCAGTGAATTTGGCAATGGTATTCGTGAGAGAGAACAACATATAGCATTTTTACAGAAAGGTGGATTTCACATGTTTAAATGAAAAAATATATTATTAAATATAATTTGGCGAGATTCCAAAATGTACAATTAAATAATATCGTATTTTATATTGAAACTAGTTAATTATAATATATACTTAGGGGTAAGTGTCCATAGATTGATCTGGTCATTAAACAAAAATTTGAGAGTACTTAATTAAATTGATAAAAAAATTAAATTAAATTTTAAAAAGTAGAATCGTAATTTTAGTTTCCAAAAAAAAAAACTTTTTTAATAGCTAAGGAAAATTAATTTCTAAATTTCCCAGGTACAACAGTCCTCCCTATCGATTATTTTATTTATATATAACCAGAAACCACATTATTCATTTAATAATTTTATAGCTGCATTTAGTTTTTTAACCGGGTATTAAGCAAGTTTTTTTTTATGAACTTTTAAATTAAGTGCATTGCTGAGAAAACTGCAAATCAATCACACAATTAGAAGTCCTGATCCTAATTAAATATATAGTGAGTATGTATTATTTGCCGAATTCTACCTTAGATGTTTGCGCATTGCCTGACAAATATTATTGTTGAATTTCTTATACATTGCACTTCCTAAAAAACTTCTTAAAAAGGGTTAACGTTTTTCTCCTTTTCTTTTTACTCAGTTTTTTAGATAAATCAGTTTTAATCTATTTTATTTTTTAATTTTCCCACTCACATTAATTTTCTTTACAATTTTCAATTTCGGTACTAATATTTTAATTTCATAATAATTAATTGCACCATTTTTTAAGTTATTAGTTATGTCATGTTCAATTAGTTTAATAATAGTATATCCAGTGTTCACTCTAGGAATAAAAAGGGGCAGGGTGAAGTTGGCAGTAAAAGGGCACCCCGTTTTTGAAAAGGCACTTCTTGTTTTTAAAAGGGCACTTTAGGATTCGTGCCCCGTGCTCGAAATTACCGCGGAATCATCGTGATTTTATAACACGCGTAGTTAAAAAGGAGTTTGTTCTTCTACTGTCACAATTAACTTAATTGCAATTTACACACAATTGTATTTTAATCGATGCCTTTTTAAAAGACAGCTAGGGAAGCACTGACGCTTGTGCCGTGACTGAAAAGGGCAAGAAGGGCGGAATTTTTTCCAAAGATGGCGGCATTTTTGAAAAAAGGGCATGAGGGCGCAATTGAGAGTAAAAAAAGGCGGGCAGGGCGGGCCGCCCTTCAAAAAACGCCTAGAGTGAACACTGGTATATCCAAATATTTTTTTAATTAGAAATATTTAAAACTGAATACATTTTTAACAGACAGTTTGTATGCAACAGAAATCAAGAACGCAACCGAATTCTACCAAAGAATGTATAACAATAAATGTTTTTGTGCCACAATTAACAAATCTTTAGAAAGGTAGAAGGGCTTAATTTGTCTTTTAATTTTCTTTACATGATAAAAATATGTTCTGAAAAATATTAAAAATGAAACATCTGTTGATTTATTTTATTTTTTATTTTAATATTGCAATTGTTTGTTATTTATTTATCAGTATATAATTTCCGGCCAGATGTACTACAGAATAATTGTAATATACGGCTACTGCTAATTATCCTGGCCTATGGGCCGGATAGACCGAATGCAGTATACTGGCCAGGTATCCGTTGCAATAGGTTGGTTGGTTAATTAGCTGCACTGTGGGATATTACCGATGATTCAGAGTCTATCTCGAAGGAAAGTCATTGTATTTTTGAAGTAGCAGGATATTAGACCCGATCAGATTTAACGTGCACCATTCTCGTATGCCCGCCGTTGGAAATTGAGGATAATTTCGGACAACTTTTGTAATTTAGTATCAAAACTGGCAACCCTCCGATCACAAGATAACAATATTTTAACTTTTGTCGATTGGGGCTCACAATCCCCTAATTGCTAAACGAATTCTGTACCTTACGGCTCTGTTAGAATTAAACTTAGTCTATTTTGTAAGTGTAAACTATCTAGTAAGCAGAGTTCACTCTAGATATGAAAAGGGGCAGGGCGCTGATGGCAGTAAAAGAACATCCCGTTTTTGGAAAGGCACTTCTTATTTTTAAAAGGGCACTTTAAAAAAAATGTTTGGGTTGGGCGCGGCCACACATCGACACATCGGACCCTTGACCAAGCAAAAATTTTTTTCGAATTATTGGTTGACATTGCGCTAGAACTGCATAGTGGGCAAGGCCAAGAGGGGTGGAATTTTTTCAAAAGAGGGCAGCATTTTTAAAAAAGGGGCATAAGGGCGCTATTGACATTAAAAAAAGACGGGCAGGGGGGCCCGCCCTTCAAAAAACGCCTAACGTGAATACTGTAGTAAGACACTAGTAAACACTCAATTGTGTGATTTCTGAAGCAAAACACATTGCCTTGCAAATCAGTTATTTTTGTAACTTAAATTGCATTTTAGTATTTAATATTGCATTTATAACTAGAAAAATGACCTATATATATATTTTTACAAAAATTTACAGCTAATTCATGATTTCAAATATAAATCATATAGATCAGCAGGATTGGAATTTCTTGCGTATCCTGAATACTATCTCCTGGCAAACAGTATGCAGAATAAATAAGCTTGCTGTATGTATGTTATAAGCCTGGTAACCATGACACGCCATTTGGATACCCAAGTTTGCGCAGAAGCTTGTGCAGGAAAACTTCTATACATGCAAAATAACTGTATGAAAAATTTCCTTACAAACCCAAGTTATGTAATTTGTATTTCTGTATCAACAAACAAACTCACTAAAATCATTGTGCCCAAAAGTGTGGAAGCCAGAGATAGGTTACCGGTGCTCTTGAAACAAATTCTATCAGTGCAGTTCAGGCTTAACAGTCAAATTCGAAATATAAAATAATTTTCCCGTATTTTGGCCTTTAGCAAGACAAATGCTTTTTTTTTACATAACCTACTAATTTTCAAATTGGAATAATTTGGGGATTGGCCAAAATATTTATATAAGCATAATTTTTATATAATAGCAAATATAATAGAGATAGATTTTTTTTATACATTTTCTCTTTTCAAATCGTTCTATTTAATAAAGTTAAAAAAATTATTCTAATCGTCCATAACGCTTCACACACCTTATATGTTTTGATACAAATATTTAAGAAATAAAATATTTTGGAATTAAAAAAAATTGCAATTGTTAGTTATTTTAAAATATTCTTCAAACAGCATGACGAACCCAAAAAATATAGAATATCAAACATAACTGAAGAGATTTCAGCACTTCTTTGCAAAGAGTTGAATATAAACAAACATTTAAAAATTCCAATGATTAATATATCGATCATCAAATCAATCACCATATTATACGAATAGTATTTAACTATTTTTTCACATTGTTGCAAACAAAAATCTTCAACAGATCGTCTGCAAGAGTGCGGTATTTATTTTTTTCTGCGGAACATATTTACATTTAACAGAGGGGGGTGTGGCATATCGTCTGCACCATTGAAAACCGCCATCTTACGCCTTATATTCAGCATGGACCGCGCGATCGTCCAAAAGATACAAAAACCCAAAAAATATTCTTCTAGATCCGGTGTTTACACTTTTCAGAGGACGCAATCCAAACACAACACACCCAAAATCTCTTAGTACACGTACCAAATATGGCGCAACTAAGCCTATTGAAATCTCAGGTAAAAACCGCGAAAGCGACAAGATATAAAAGTGAGACTTACCGGAGGGTGTAATGAGAAGGACGAACTTAAAATCGAAGAATGAGGTATCCAGAGTCCTCAGAGTGGTCCTTAAAAAACAGAATAAAATTCTCGGAATCTAACGTAAATTAAATTTCATACCAGAGGCACCCGCACTACACACCATACATTTGAAAGCTGCTTTATGGTTGCCGTAGTGACTTAGAGCGGGGTTTCGTCGCCAATGGGCGATCGCCATAAAATCATAACCTTGCCCCCGAGTAAAAAAGATGATTTTTGATCCCCGCGCTTATCTTACAGGTTCATCTGTGGCGCCAAATTTAATAACCGGTTTTTTTAAATGTTTCGATCGAAGTTTTCTTCAAATAATAAGTCGTTTTTTTTACTGATTGTTGAAGTTGAAGCTTTTTTTTTAATCCGAGATTTTTTCTGAACAACTGATTATTTGGTTTTGGTTTCGTTTACTTCCCGTACTCAATTATTATTTATTTTATACCATCGTAGGTTGGTGTAATAACAAATTCACGAAAAATTACGTAACTTTACATCGAAAAATTCAAATTGAGTACATTTCTAATTATAAACAAATTTGTTATTGTTTAAATTTAAATAGTTTTGTTTTCATAATACAGATCAGTACCACGAAAAAAATTCATTTGTTAACATCAATTCTTGAATTTTTTTATGCTGAATGATTGAAAATACTTATTTTAAATCAAAAGGATTATATATTTTATTTTAAATTGTTTTGCATGAATTTTTGTACGCCTTAAAGTTTTAAATACCATTTTTTTTTAAAAATCTTAAATATTCAACTAATATGTTAACAACATAAAGATTTCAATATTTTATTACTTATACCGAAATAGCTCAACCAAGGTGTTTTCCTTTGCATTATTTTAGTTTTGAAAGATTTTTTTTTTGGTTTATATTTTTTAAAGTTTACACTTTATTTAAAACAGCGAAATAATTTTTAAAAAAATTAAATTTCTACTTGACTTTCAAATAAATTATATAATAAAGTTATATAATTATTAAAAAATGTTTAGAGTGTATTCATAATAAAGAAATTTCCATGCATAAAAAATATGAGCAGGAGCGATGAAAGTAATATTTGTAACACAGGCAAACGTGATTTACACCCCAATTTTCGCAAAGCACCACTTTAAGCAACTCGTTAACTATATGTCACATACTTTAATAATATAATTTTTTAAGCGTGTCACTTAAAAAAACATTATTGCTTTTATAGTTCCTCATTCTAAAATTTGTGAAAAATCATTGACTAGTGTGTTGCTTTTCAAGGGAAAAAAAGTATAATATACCGAAAGAAATTATATAATAAATTATGTAGCGATGAATGCGCAAGAAATTAATGTACATAATTTAAATAAAATATGTCTAATTTTTTTTTTTTTTTATGAAAAAAATATTTAATTTTATATTCAATGAAAAATATTACTTAATTTAGATTTAATTAAAAATATATATAATTTTTGATAAAATGAAAAATATATTTAATTTTTGATAAAATGAAAAACTGTTTAAATTTAAAATATTATTAATTAGAATAATTGCATTTACTCTTGAACGAAAAAGCTCACAAGCATCGCTCAAATGCAAATTAAATACAAATATTGACGACCAACAACAGGCTCATGGCCCAACAAAGTTAGTCCAATCTAGTATTTCCTAACTATTCACCAATGAGTATCTAACTTTTTCTTAAAATCAATTACTCCTGTTGAATTAACAATATTCACTGGTAAATTGTTCTCTTTTGCCCTATTAAAAAAATAGTGTTTTCTCCCTTCCCGATTAAAATTTGATTTGTTTCATTTAAAGCCATCACCTCCCGTTCTATCACTCATATTAAAATCCTAACCTTCGACAGCCCCCTGTTTAATAAATTTGAACAGTTGAATCGAATTTCCCCGAACCCTTCTCTCTTCCAAAGTATACATATTAAAATTTCTTAATCTATCTTCATAATTAGGGCTACCAGAAATCCCCAAAGCCAACCCCTCACCCTTACTCTCAATCGGTGCTGTAAGGGGGGGGGGGGGAATTCTCACACACATTTCCTTAATGTGTTACTTTTTATAAAAACCTATTTAATTCTTATCTGATTACAGACGGGAAAGAACTGTTAATAATAAACAATTAACTATAACTCTTTTATGCTAATTGCATTTCATTTTCTTCTTTATTATGTTTTTCTGACGAGACAACTTGTTTTGTCATTTTTAATTCCATCTCGAAGAAATCGCTACTAGATACAGTGGAGTTCATTTCAATTTTTAGCAATTTAGCTCTGAATAAACCGCTTGCCCAGCGGGACGAGTGGTTCTAGTAATGCTCCAAGAAAGTTCCTAGGGCGGGAGATGGGGCACTCAATCGCACCAGCAGTAAATAGGGATATTTTTACATCGGCAATGGGGATTTTCAGAAGGGCTTTTAGGGCGTCTGTAAACGGGGTTCATATGTATGAATGATGGGAAATCTCAGGACTTGAGCCTACCTGGTACAAGGGCTAAAATCCGGGACAGTCCTGGTGAAACCGGGACGTCTGGAAGCCCTATTCATAATCCAAGCCTGAAATACTTAGGACTATTTTAGTAGCCTTGTGCTGAACTTTATCCAAGAATAAATAATAATTTAATACTAGAATCGGATATTCCAACAAGCACGTTATGACAGGGGGAAATTTATTATATTAAACATAAATTTCATTTTAAAAAAAATAGTTTATTTTTTGGAAAAATCGTTATTATTTTTGCAATTTTTCCGAACTTTCAAGCTAATCCCATAATAACTTTATTTTACACTCTCTTTTTTTTAGCGCTACATGCCTTCACTCTTGATGTACAATCGCTGCCACTGGCTGCATCCCAACGTAATATCTGTATTTTTCACTATATTCAAAATATTTTATTTGAAATTCAATAATTATTTACAATAGATTTCGATTGCTGGATAGTTATTATGACAATGATTTTTATTTTGAAAAGAACAAATTAATAATAAAATACAAAAATTAACGAATTATTCAAAATAAAACATTTTGAAATTAACAAAGACTAAAATATTTGCTTATCCAGAATTCGTCATCGATTGGAAAAAAAATACACTGTAAACAATCCAAAGTAAAAAAAAATCTGCACTAGTTTTATTTTGAAACACCAAAAAGAGCGATAAATTTGATTGATTAGAGCTTGCTGTGATTTGGCGAGAAATGGGCCTGTTTGACCTGCTGCAAGTTGGCAGGACTGAAATAATGATGACAGACAGTTCGAGAGATCGCGGCTATTGTCAACATCTTCTCTTCTCTCCAGCCCTTTCTTTTCTCTCTCAGTGGAATTGAAATTGCTTTTCATAATTTCTCTTCTAGTCCGCACGCTTTTTGCTAAGCATAGAACAATGCGAAATAAAATGTTCGACAGTTAAAATGGGATATATATGCATGATTTAGAACCGTTATATATCAAACTATATTGGTCGTAAACTTATATTTGATGGGTCGCAAAGACAGAAACAATGTATTATTTTCATGGATTGCCAAATTTTTAAATCTTAGATTTTTTTTTTACAATTCATGATGATTAAATTTATTTTATGTTTTATTATTTATTTAGTGACGGTGTTTAAAAAAACAATAAAGTAAAAGAGAAATATATTTTTTTGTTTATAAAAAAGTTATTTAGTTAAAATAGTTAATTTAGTGCGTCATAGTACATTTTGCTACTAAAAAGTAGTGCAAAATGTCTTAAAATTTAGAAAACCATGATTTATATATATTAAAATCAAACTAATTTTGTATATGATCACTAAAACCTATAATTTCAAAACAATATTAGTAATTTAATATTTAGTAATTTTCCTTAAACTTTTCAAAGAAATATAAAATTTGGTTCATTCCTTATTTTAAAAAAAATACATTTTAAACAAATTATATTTTTAACCGACTGCCCAGCGGGCCCACCAAAACTCCAAAATTAAACCACCAGAAACTTTAAATTAAAACCGCCAACGCGCGCCAAGTCGAGAGGTTATCAATTCGTCTGTTATGTATTTTTTTTTAATATCTGTTATTAAAAAACATAGCGTTTAAAAATTAATATTTAGGTTTAAAAATTCGGGAATTTAGGCCGCAAATTGTAATTTATGGCAAATATTATTAAACATCACTAAGACTGTATTTTTCCGAAATTAACGTTCTTTGAACACCAACCGTTGCTCTTCTTGGTCCTTTACTGCATTTCTTTAACTCTCTGCTCTCATATGAGGAATTCCATTGAATAATTGCATCAATTAGCAAATATGAATTTCTTGGTAAAATGGGTCTCTCTCTTCCTTTCTTAGCAATTGAGGCCCACATTGGGTTTTACAGTGTACGCAACCGCAGCTCATTTTATGGCAAAGTCCGGGCACCCTTAGTTATAAGCAGACTAAAATTAGCCATAGACAGACATACGTAATAGTTTTCTAATAGTTTTGTTTGAACCCGATCTAAACGATAAAGGCTGATATAATCCGTATTTAAAAGGTATAAAGGCATATGTATTATTCAAATGTACCGTCAATCTAGTGTGGGCTACCAGTGTACCAGTGACGTACACAAGGTATGGGGGGTACACCCTCCGCCCGCCCCCCCCCCCCCCCTATAGTTAAAATGTCTTTTTAGGTATTTGACCCCCCATAATGCCTCCCATACATCTTTTCTGTATACACTACTTTACACTACCGCCTTTATTACAAACAATATTAATTTAATTATTAAAATGCTTATGTGCACCCCCAAAGATCTTTAAAAAAAATCTAGTACCCAAGAAGTACAAATGTCGTTAGTAGGTAATGTGCTGGTAATAATAAATTACATTTAAAAATTATATTATTAAACATGTATTTTCATGGTACTAAATGAGCTATATTTTCTTCTTTTAATAAGGAGATTAGGCGTCAACGACAACGCTAATTTTAATATTTTTCAAATTTAATATAAAATATTAATCTAGTACCCAAGAAGTACAAATGTCGTTAGTAGGTAATGTGCTGGTAATAATAAATGACATTTAAAAATTATATTATTAAACATGTATTTTCATGGTTCTAAATAAGTTATATTTTCTTCTTTTAATATGGAGATTATGCGTCAACGACAACGCTAATTTTAATATTTTTCAAATTTAATATAAAATATTAAAGCGACAAAAATATTCTCATAATATATTCTCCAAAAATTTTTAAACAAACTCCGTGTGAATTTCGCAAATTATCCGATACTATACTCGGAGACAACCTAATAACCTAACAAACTAAGTTGAACCTAAAGCAATTGAATATTTATACATATCATAGCTTCAAGTTCAACTTAGGTTGTCCCCGAGTATAGTTACTTTTTAAGAAGGGAGCGAGTAAAAGTTTAGAAAAGAAAGATGTTCTAAATTTGCCATAGCAGCAGTAATTTTTATTAACAATGCAGAGTTAATAGTTTTAAACAGCAAATACTGGTATGTAGTCCAAAGGAAATGAGTGACAGTGAAAAGCAACAATTATTTCGCTACATCAATTTTGTGGATTTGGTCGACATAATGCATGCAGAGCCTCAAGTCAAGTATAAATATTGACATTAACGGCCATTGTCATTTCCAATAAAATTTCTATGTTTCTTTATTGTATTACTAGAAGAAATACCCGTTCTTCGCACGGGTTTAAATAAAATCATATACTATGGGAATTAATAACTTATTTTTATCTAAACCAAGGTCCAGTATACAGCAATGCATATATTAATTTTGATTTTCACCTCCGCAGTTTCCTCAAGTATTTTATTACATTAAAAACCGCTTATAGCGATGTTCAGGGGACCGTCATAATTTGATCGTTATATCCGGAAATCGTTATATCCGAATCGCAAAAAATATCGCTTAATAAGAAAGTATAATACTCATACATACATAACAGTTGAATATAGATATATTTTATGTGCTTTATAATGATCTTATCAACTACATATACTAGTTAGATAAAGGCAGGGACCGACTTACAAGCTTAGGGGCCCAGGGCAAAAGAACATTAGGGGGCCTCTCGACGTACCTCAAAATAAAATTGTTAAATTTATGTATAAGTATACATGTCAAAATAACATAATCAGCTTTAATGGAAGTGTAAATACAGCAAAAAACTTATTTTTTTTTAAACCCTGAGAATTCGAATTAATGTTAATATATGGTCTCTCAGAGTTTCTTCATGTGTTTCTGGTTCTGTTCTTTCTTCCTTTTTTTGCTTTATTTTAGTTGAGCCAGATTCGTATGTTCTACCCATTTTATAGCTAGCAAATTCCTAACGATTATAATATCAGAAAATTTGGAATAGGTTGAAAGTATCAGTAAAACGACAAATCTACATACAATTCGTAATCCCAGTTTGTTTACGGTCCTGGCCATGAATTGAACTTTGCAAGTGATCCAAAGGGCATCAAGAACGGGCAGGAAATGTGAAATCAATTGGATAAAATAGTAGAAGTTTTACAAAAAATTAATAATTAATTTTTAAAAAATTATTACATTTTTTTTATTAAATTAAATTTAATGATTTTAAAAAAATAATTAGTTTTTAAATTTATTTTTAACTTTTTCACATTTTGTAGCTTTATATGTAATAATTTGTGTGGGGTGCCCCGAATGCCCTGTCGTAAATCAGTCTCTGGATAAAGGTAGTTATATAAACTACTATTTCTAAGAAAAATTGTCAGTAATTTTTGTTTTCTTATATTTAAAATTGTAATCGGAAATTTCCATAAAATTTCCTATTCTTGCCAACATTGTAGAATAACCGGGGATATCTTCGCAAATTTCGATCGTTCTAGTTCACGTGCTAGTCGCCTGACGAATGTTCATTGCACAAACGGCGCCGAAATTTCGATATATTTTTGGTAAATTGGCACCAATTTCAAAAAGTTTTAATAAGTGTAAAATTGATATTAAATAATTCAATTTTTTTCAACTTGTTCGTAAAATTAAAAATTATTTTTTTACTTTTTAGCGCATTTTTCTTAAAATCGGTTTTCCTTTTTATAAAAAGATTATTTTTTATATTATTTTAGTTTGCTAAGAATTTTCTTCTTGCATTTAAAAAAATGGAAAAATTCAAATAGATTTAGTTAGTTATTAATTTTTTGGCATTTAGTTTTTCTCACACTTGACACAATACAAAGACTTTGCGATTAAATGTAATTTCAAGTACTAAAAAAATTATTATATTCATTTAACGAAAATACATGATCAGTTGGGTTATAGATAACAAAATGCGAATTTAGTTTAAATGAAAATTCAGTTAATCCCACGAGAATTAAGAACAAACAAAATCAACTTTTAAATTAAATCAGTACAATTTAATTTCTTAAAAATAAACTGTAAACAAAATCTAAGGTATTCCACCGTAAAATAAATTTCATTTCAAAACTTAATCTAATTTAACCTTTTTTGACGAATCAATGTATCTGTAAGCAGCTTAGTTTTCGAAAGACATTTAAACAAAAATGGAAAGAAAATGACAATAGGATTTGGAAAGGAATAATTGTATTTTTTGGAAAATTATATTTATATTGGATATTTTGTTATCTTTATACCGAGGTTAATTGATTGTTGAAAATTGTAGGTTTTTTTTTAAAGTTTTTTTGTTTAGTTATAATTTTGTTTTTTAGAGTAAGCCACCAACAAACGTTTGATTCCAATAATTGCATGCTGATTTAAAATATTATGCGATTTAAATCAATCCTTTTCATGCGTTAATATAATCATACTAAAATTTGAATATTTTTTTAATGGCATTTTGTAATCCAGTGAATTTGCTAACTTTTTTAATTGAATTTTGTAAATCTCGTCATGCAATGTAAACTCATTTTATTGAAATGGGTCTTAAATAAAACAATGTTTTAAACTTTGAGTTGGTCGATAAAATATTTATGAGTAAGATTCGTTTCTTGGGACCCCCGATTTATATATCTAATAATAACAGATAAACAGCAATCCTTAGTCAAATCTAAAATATCTTATAACACTCCTGGAATCCAGAAGATTAATTTGATATCTCATTTGTTTGAATACATCAAACCGTTTAAGAGATAAAAAAGAATAAGGAAACTTGCATTTAACCTATCTTTATAGGTGAATCGGGTAGATATTTCATAAATAATCATTTTTTCCATTTTTTTTAATTAAAACGAAATGTCTTTGAGTATTAATTTAACTCTCTAGTGCATAATTTTTTCTTTTTTTAATGAAATAATTTTTTTCGTTTTCTTTTTGCGCCTGAACAAAAAAAAAAATCAAAAATATACAAAAAAAATCCTAAGTGCCTATTTAATTAAATAATTAATTAAAACCGTTGTGTTTCATATATGCAAATTCATGTGTAATTACAAAAATAATTTTCAAAAATTAATAAAATATAGTTAAATAATATCTATATACCTCTGGTATTAGCTAGGATTTTTTTGTAGAGCCAGATCATACTTCTAACTAATAAAACAATCTTCGAAAACTTTACCTTCAAGAGCCAGTTTTAGAATAACAGACCTCGAAGCAGCTATGCCTTTATTACAATCATTTTTATAAAGATAAAGGACCTAAAGGCGATTATAAGAACCAGGCAGATAGTTCCCTAGACAATACTATAATAGTTATCATAAAACTCAATAGATGCAACTAGTGGTCATTTTAAAGTTGTGTAGCATATATGCTACACTATGCACTAGAGGGTTAAATTAATCAATTTAAATGAATTCATTTTAACTATCTATATATTTTTATTATTAAGAAAAACTGAGATCAGACTCATTACATTAACATTCGAGCATGAATGGACTGTAGTAGAGCGAATATGACGTCATAATCGTGAAACCAACATCTCAGACCGAATGGCCTCAAACACGTGACTTCTTTTCAAAATTATGAATTAAAAAATACTCGCGATTAGCTGATGAATTGGGAAATGTGTAACAGTGGAAATTTATGAATGGAATGACGTAATTAACCACGTGTCTGAGGCCATACATGTTGGCCTCACTTTGATGTTAGTGAGATTATAACATTATGTTTTCTCTACTATGAAGGATTGATGCTCGAAGACATTATCCAATTGAAGAAGTGGGCCGAAGAACCAGATAGCTCTAGGTTTTTTTTCTGGTTTACACAATTTCACTTACGCCTTAAAAGAAACAAAATATCTATCGTTTGGTGTAAGAACCAGACAGCTCTAAGCAATGGCTATAGAGATATAAATTGAAAATTAGCTGTACTTGTGTATTATACAACGCAAGAAACGTACAGTGTTTTTTCGTCCTTCCTGAAAATTTTTGGAAAGTGGAGCTGTCTGGTTCTTACACACACGTCTTTATTTATGCGCACAATACGATATTATTTAAAAATAACTATTATTACAGATTTATTCAAAATTATTAAATTATTATTAAAAATAAGTAAAATGTACTCATTTTTTAATACATTCGATGCTTATCATGGCTGCGAATATATAAGTTTCAATTTTGAAAAAGACGTTACTTAAAAAATGAGTATAATGGGTAAAAATGAATAAAAAGATGCTAGCCTACATAGGCTGCCTTCATAAATCCCTTTCAATAAATATCGACCATTACAACCAAGACTGAACGGAATCGAACCCAGATCTGCAGGCACCGATGCCCAGAGTCTTATCCGTTAAGCTACCATGGCGACGTGACGAAATTACAAACAGAAGTAATGTTAAAAAGGTGTGACAAAACAATAGGAAGTAAGATAATTGAATTGTAATAACTCAGTTTCCATTTAAGCAATCGATATCAAATAATGTGTAAAACCATCTCCTGAACAAATATTTTAAGTTTGTCAGGTTGCTTTGTTAAGAGGGCTTGAACAGAAGCTGAGATGAACAATATTAAATCACACCGATAATTTTTGCGAAAGTACGATTACTTAACTTTGAGTACTTCAACGCTCAATTACGATGCAATTGTACTCAAGGAAAAACGAGTACGTTCATGTACTCATTTTTAAGGGCCTTTTTTTACAGTGTATGGTTTGTTTTATTCATATAAGAAATTCCCTTGTTATTTCCATATGAATTTTTTAAAAATTACATTTTTGTACGGATTTTTTAATAATATCCTAATACCAAAGCTTCAATTAATTTTATGAATCCCTCTAAAAGTAAGGCATTGTGCTTACAAGAATCAATTGTGCGTCAAAACCCTACTTCATTAACTTTAGGATCTTCAATGGCGTTGGTGTTTTGAATTTAAAAGAGCTCAAGGAATTAGGAATTCTTTGATACTGAGCATCGTTTCATATTCATGAGTCGCTTAACATCTTGAAGCTCTTAACTCCATTGAAAGAGAGCGGAGACTAGCTTTCTTTATATATATTTTCTGAATACATTTAATATACTACTATAAACATTTCGACGAAGTTATTAGGAGAAAAAGTTAGTAATAAATTTTTAATAAGCTTTCCAAAAAAGATATTATTAATATCGCGTATTATTCTTATACTATTTCTATATAGTTCTCAATACAATATTACAGGATTATTGTATTTACTTCAATCGAATAATATAACAAAGTATATATAAGCATGCACAAATTGGAAAAAAAATTGAATAAAATTATTATTTATTGGAAATTCAAGCTAAAAATGTTGAGAATTTTACGAAATTAATGCTAATTAGATAATTAATAATGCATATTGTAGACTTAATTAAATTATTAATTATATATATTATTGACTTAATTAAAAAAAACAATGACCTATTATTTATGAAAAGAAAATTGTTTGCATTTATTTCAGGAGGAGTCCGGATCACGTCCACAAGTACATTCAAGCTGTCGATTTTGGCACCAGACAACGACATTTGCTCTTCGAAAATAGCTGGTACCCCCCCCCCCCCCCCCCCCCCCCCGTTGGATCAGCTTTTGTTTATTTTAACTAACTTTTTTGTAGTTATATGCAGTTTCTTCTACTTTATTTCCGCTTTTTATTTAAAATTTAATGTTAATATTTTAGTAAAATTATTTTATCATTTTACTAAAAAAAGCGACGTAAGCTTAAACAATCGATTGAAGATATTTTTGCGTTGAAATTCAATGGCAGATTGTACAAAAATTGGTCCGTCTATTTTCACAGCCAAATAGATTCACACTTTTCTTAAAACCGTTTTTTTTTTTAATATATTTTACAAGTTCTCATTTCACTACATCAACTGGCAAAGCGATATTAACCAAAAGTGTCGGAATCCAGTCTAAAAATGCACTCAAAATCATGGCTTTAAATCCAAAAGTACGTGGCTGTCAATCGTTTTTGGCGTCTCCCGTAAAATTTATGAAAATGGATTTATCTGGTTTTGAAACTATACGACTCAATTTAGTTTACTGTTGATTTCAATAGCTCTGGAGAGGAATTCGTCTATGCCCCTGTAACATAACATTAACACTTCGTGAATATAGAAAAGTTATTTAGCGAAAAATGTCATACTTTGCCGGTTTTTGTCGGTCTACAGAACGCCTATGTAAATTCTTTATATATATTTCTCTTACGCGGTGATTGAAATACGCTGTTTTTCTGTACGCGGAGTTGCAACAGTTAATTTGTTTACTAAATTCTGTTGCGCCTGCATTTTTATTTTGCCATTATGTAAGACATTTTAACGATTAGACCCTTCAATTCATTAGTAAATAATCATTTTGTTGATGTCAGCTTAAATTAGGAAGAATATAAACCCTATTACATTAAAAATAGAAGTTTTGAAAAACGCTTTACTAAACTTTATATTAACGGAGCATTGAGGTGGCGCCATCTGTTGGAAATTTTGAAAACTAGATTTCGATGAACTTCATTTTTATGACGTATTAACTTAGTAACGTACACACTTCTGGTAGGCAAGAGTTATGGTAAGCTTAACGTCAATTATGCCAAAACAAACTACTAATAATGTTTTAAATGAAACTAAAAAGCTGGAAAGGTGTGAAAATAACGTGGAAAATAATAGATAATGGTAGAAATAAAATAAAAAATAATGGCTTGCCAGTGGTTCCATTGTTTTCATTTGAAGTTTAAAAGAAATTAAATTAAATGATTTTATATTGATTTACATGACGAAAAAATGTATTGATGCCAAGATGAATTATAATTTAAATTTAGTTTCAACATTTAAAGTTTTTGGTAATATAATTAAAAAAAGTATTGTTACTAGGACACATTGTTATTGTGTCCTACCTTTTAGCGAGCGAAGCGAGAAGTGGTTTGCGGAGCAAACCTATGAGGATTGCGTAGCAATCCTCCGGGGGTTGGCGGAGCGTTAGCGGAGCAGAGGGCGGAGCCTCCTAGTTATATGTATTACATTAGCATTACACACTATAATTCTTTTTAAAAGATATTAAGACTTAAGTTGAGTTGTAGCTTAAATTATATTTGTGTTAAAAAAAAGGACCTATAAGCATATTAAAAAGCCATGCAGGACAGAACAACTCTTCCCCTACATGTGCGTTGTGCAGTACATGGACGACTCATCTCACGATCCTGCCAAATTTACCATTACCAAACTTACCTCCGTCAAATTTACAGCGCTCGCTAAAAACAAATTAACACAAATCGTTTTATTTACATTCAACAAGATTTCTGTACCAGAGAGACTATTCATTCTTGATTGAAATGAATTAAAAAATAAAAATCATGCGATCGAATAATTCGGAATCAAATTCTCCATCGTCCTTTTCTATGGGAAACCTGACAAGTCCTGACGCGCCCATCGATGATCGATGTTTCGAAGAGAAAAAGATGGAGGAATGAAGATAAAAGCACGGCTAAGAGAAATCCGAAAAGAGAAACTGGAAGAAATTCTCCGTAACTTAGAAAGACAACTGAGAAAACAAAAAGGCTTTTCGAAATCTAATTTGGATTTCGCGTGGGGCCATTCCTCTCTTTCTGTTCGACTGCTGTGGCTTTTATTGATCGTATTTTAAATGCGGCCGGGGATTTATATACCCTATATTTGAGATGGAGATCAGATAGTTTTCAACGAAGGTAGTGATTTTGTTTGGAAGAATATAATAGAAAATAAACTATTTTTTATATATTTACACGTTTGTTTAAGGATTTTAACTTTTGTGATATGAGTATGTAGCTTCTGTAGGTTTCTCACGATCTTCTGCAGGGCCTATTCTAAAGAGCAGTTTAATGTTGGTTTAAAAATGTAGTGTTTGGCGCAGCTTGGCCACATCTGACCCTTGTGCCAATAAACCCCATACAACCAACCAACCTAAAG
The DNA here is from genome assembly GCA_963932185.1 of Troglohyphantes excavatus. Classification (NCBI taxonomy): domain Eukaryota; kingdom Metazoa; phylum Arthropoda; class Arachnida; order Araneae; family Linyphiidae; genus Troglohyphantes; species Troglohyphantes excavatus. Next base: position 54,592,245 of record OZ010669.1, on the reverse strand, counting down.
AGCAGTCGTGGTTTAGTTGGGCAGTTTTAAACGGATAATGAGTAATTTTAACACTGCAGAGCTCGCGCTGTGTTCGAGAGGCACAATCCAAGGCGAATCGAATTGGAGGTAAGACGAAATCACAGGGTATTCTTGTCAGGGGCTGTCACTTACTACGTCACACATTGCATTTGATCCGCTTTTGGTGTTTTCATTAAACTCTGCCTAGGACCAGCACACATTCGACTAAATAATAGTAAGAGGAATGTGTCTAGAGTACAATAAAAATTATATGTTAAGACGATCATCTTAGCATATAAATATATTTGCATATAGCACAGCAGAAAGCTATCGTCTAATTTTCATAAATCCTTTCACTCGATGTAAAATACTTTTTTCTCTTTTCTTTCCTGAGCGGTACAATAGCATTAAAGAAATATATACCAACATACACTCTAACCTTTATAACATTTATATCGACGCTTTCCTCCTCGATTGCTGATAAAAATATGTAATCAAAATTGAGTAGTTCTCACTGATAACTAAGGGACTAAGATAATCACTAAGAGGGCATACTAAAAGTGCTCGACCACTTTACACCCTTTTGAGCCAATGTAGAAAAATATAGTCCTTCCGCATGATGTTTGTCATAGGATGAAGTGCATACATCCTAGTTTTAAAACCACATTTCTGACTTTCAAAAACACGTTAAATGCTACTCATTTAATATTGTTCCATACTTTCTTTCTTAATTACAAGAAAAAGAAAATATATATATTAATTAATGAAATACTTATGACCGACGCAACACGGCTGACTGTGCAAAAGCAAAGGTTATGATGTTTTCTCAACCTTGTCTTCCAAACAGTATTCATCCGCGCGCCACGAATCGCTATCGAACAAGATGCGCAGCAATCTGTATCCCGAGATGCATTGTGTCTTTCTTTTGTGCACTCCGACCGGTTTTCAAGTTCTGCGCATAATGAAACTGTTGACAGTGTCCCAAGATGCATTGCGCTGAGGGCTTCTTTTGTGCGCGACTGCAAATGTACCAGGGTCTATCTTTCACTCTTCATTATCTTTGAATGGGAGTCCTCACTCCAGTGTTTAATATTTTACCTCAATGGTAGTCATTAGTTTTCAGATCAATTTGGGCAATAGCTTAGGCTTTTGCTTAGAATAGATCTTGTTCTTTTATGTAAAGTCTGTTTTAACTATGTGATTACTAATTGTAAATGATTCTGACAACATCATCTTCCTCAAGGTTACTCACGCTTTTTTTGGTTTATTAATAATAAAAAATGGAAACACATTTCACTATCAAAATTATTTTTTAAATATTAAAAAAATATATTAACATTATTTTAAATTAAATAATAATAATATACAAAAAATATTATTATTAATTTTTTTAAAAATTCAACTAAAGGTAATTTTAAAGAATTTTTCCGTACTTAAGAATGGTTTCATTAAAGGCCTTTTCACCGAAGCCATAGAACGGAAGCCGTTTAAGGTTATAATTCAGTTATTTGCTATGAGATGTTGCGATTGCGAAGGCGGACATTTTTAAAGCTGAATAAACATACTAGAAATTCCCATTACAATTGGATTTTAGTACTTCAGTTTAGGAGTAATACTTATAATAATTTTCGTCGCGTAGTAATACAACATTCAAGTAGAATATTTTCAAATATATTTCTTCGTGTAAAGAAGGAAAATGTTAGCTTATTTTAAGTTCTAATAATTTAAAAATAATTTTATATTTACAATTCTAAATAAAAACTATATAGTTAAAATGTGGACACAGGATTTCTCTAAACTATATACTATTTTCTTTCAATTCCTGTATCCTTCAAAAATACATTTTTTTTTTAACCGACTGAATGACCAGTGAATAATTCGAAATTATTGTGGATGAAATGTTTTGTATTTGGATCGATAATTATATAGTTTACCATTTACGTGTACAAAGAAGAAAAAAATTGGGGTTGGAGAACAGCATTTGTTTGACAAATTTTAGATAATTGAGGTATCTGGAACATCTTTTATTTACAATAACATTTGAATTTAGGATAGTCCGCTAGATGTTTCGTTGATGGAAAAAAATCCCATATCAATTGAAACTCCAACATCATACTTTTTTTTAGGTCCCCTGAATGTAAAATTGTAGTTTTTAAAATTTAGTGTAAAGTGGTTTTTATAATATAGTAAAAGTTTGTTTTTTGTAAATATAGTAAACTGCGATATTTTTCAGAAATGTATATTTCTGAAAAATATATGCTATACAATTCAATTTTAATATATCGTACATAGGACGTGGCAGCCTAACAGAAGCTTGTTTAACGAAAAACAAATCGAAATTATGAAATGGCATTCATTTTAATGCGATTAAAATAATTGTTTTCGACTAACTACAGTAGATGGCGACACTGCAAAGCTCTATTGATATAATGCGTTTTAGGTGCTCAACAACATACGTAAATGTAACAAGCCAAAGCCAAACTAAATTATTTTGGCCTGCCTTATATACCAAATGAATTTAATATTAATTTTCACGAATAACTTTTAATTTTATGATAATGTTACTGTATTTTAAACGCATGAGTTTGAAGAGCAAATTTCAATTCCTTTCTCCAACTGCGTCAGTAAAAACAATAGATTTACTAATAAAAACTAAAACTAAAATAAAAAAATGAAATAAAATTTAAAAACAAAACCAATCGGAAAATTCCAAAGAGTTAGGCACATTCAATTAGCTAGACATTGCATGTTTCTTTTATGAAGATTTCACGCTATCATAATACCAAAATTATAATTTGAAATGTTATAATATATAAAGAGTAAAATAACAAAATCCTTTGTTCAAAAATGAAATTTCAATTATAATATTTAAAAAAAAATCTGTATAATCTGCAGACGTTAAAGAATGTAAATACAAAAGAATTGAAATATTTTCAATAGATGGCAGCACTATATGTGATCAATTTTGTTAGAAACTAAGCGCCAAATTTTAAAAAAGGCTACAAAATGACAGTAAATAAAAAAGATAAAATATTTTTTCGTTCCAGTTGGTTTATTCATAATTGGATGGTATTATGCAAAAAGGAGTTAACCCACAAAACATAAAAAAATGAGTTATCCAACTCTGATGGTAAAATATGTTGCTTTCTACATTAAGCAAAAATGATTTAAGCCCTATCAGCGTTTCAAGGACTAATACAGATAACATTTTAACCCACAATCCTTGAATCTTGGCCAGAGTTTGTTGACTTTAAAGCCCATTATCTCAAAATCAGGTTTTTGTGGGTTGAGTCGTTTTTGCATAACACCATCCAATTGTTACTCACTCATATATCAAGGATAATTTCTGCCGACGATTATAAATGAACTAGTTCCATTGAGTTAGGTATACGGCTACTTATTTTTTCGATCAAGAACCAACAAAATATCGCACCGGCGGGGTTTGACCCCCCCCCCCCCTTCCCCAATAATCTGGAAACCCCCTAAAAGTTGGGAATTTCAAGTTCAACCCCCCCTAAACGCATTTTTCCACAACCATACATGAACGGACGTTTTTTAAAATTTATTAATCAAACTCAAAACAAAGTTTTCTTTAAACTTTTATGAAAGATAACATGTAAAAATAATAGAAAACACTTACTTATTTTTTGAAAATTAAATCAAACTTGCGAATCGGTCAATTTTAATATTAATTTAAGTAAAGAAACAACAACACACGTGCAAACTTATCGAAAACTATTTCCGTTTGGAGAGATTCTTCGAAATTATCATTTTCCTCCACCCCGCCTCGCCGATTCAGCAACGAACCAATCATTTAATTCAAATCCCTAGAAAAGCTAATTTGAAAAAATCATTTTGTGCTACGTTTGTGTCGTCACATCCTCCATTTTAGCGAGTTGGGGAAGTCGTACTACGTAAGGTTGCCATGGCAACGATACAGCCGATTTCGAACTTCGCTTTTTGGCTGCAATTTTGATGGAATGGAGTTTTTTACTCTCCTGAATTTATGCATTACGGAAACGGGTTTGCTATTTATCGGAGATGGTTTTTACTTAGAGTTGAAATTTCATCTTCATTTCCAATTCTAATCTTCATTTAAGAAAATTAGTGAAATATATAATTTTATTTTTAAAATACACTAATAAAATTAGGTGCAGCCCGGCTGTACTTGCTGTAGTGCACGAGCCGCCACTGAGTTCAATCAAAAGTCCCCGAGTTGGGAAAATTTATGCCTGAAGAAAATTAATATTATTAACAAATGCCCGCCCAACTTGTAAGAATGCACTTATAAATTAGACCTCAGAACGAGCACTGTATTGGAACATACGTAACATAAATCAATGCTTGCGAGAGAACTGTTTAATATTACCTGATATATATATAAAAAAAAGCTTAAAAATGCCGACAAGTTGGTACTGAGAATTTTCAGCACTGTTGAGTTGGGAATTTCAAATAGCTCAGTTGAGAATTTCGAATCGTTAAGTTCGGAAATTTGTTGTTTCAAACAACAAAAACAAAATTCGAAAAATTGGGCATTTGCGTTTGTTTTGACCGCAGTGGCGGAAGCAAAAAAAATAAGAGAAGGTGTAAACTTGAAAAATTGTTGATATTTCTTAGTAAGTCTCACAGTGGTGTCTTTCCTCTCGCCGGGATAGGAAGGACAGGATATACAACCTTATCTGCCAAATAAAAGAAATCACAGTTTTCACCGCAAAACACGTAAATTTTAAAAGAATCACGCACCGAAAGTCGAGATCTGGTGATCACGTAGTGTTGAACCTGCGTACTCGGCGGACTCGTTTTTTTAACACTTCTTATAGCTTTTTCTTCCAGTTGCGTCATTCTGACGAAGTTCTACGCGTGCTCAGAAATCGTCTTTCTGATTTTACTGAAGTGCAAAAGTTCATAGATCAGCCGACAGGTGGCGATGGTTCGCGAATAATGTGGTTTTAGTGCAAAAGTAAATAGTCTTTTTGTACTTGCATTAAGAGACAATATTGATTGGAGGCCTGTGATGGTCGAATAGTTAGGGGCTAGGGCACATTGGCGCCATACACCACCAGTTGCCATCATACTTTCACATAAATAAATGTGTTGTAAAAAAGATCCCACATAAATACTGTAATTTAAAATATTAATAATAATATATGAATCCATTTTTTATCCCTGCCATACCTCTTTAATATAAGTTCCGGCGCCATTGCTCTGACAAGCATCCGATAGACGCGGATCGACTGTGCTTAGCGATTTGGTAATCGGCAGGTTGTCAAATTCGCTCCTTTAACGACCAAAAAATATTCACCCTGTATAAGGGACTGGTGCGCATTAAATCTGATCGTGGTCCAATGTCCTGGTGCCTATTGAAATTATCAGGAGCCAGCTCAGGTATTGATCACGTCATCAGGTTATAGTTCAAAAATACGAGGCAGTGTTACCGGTTCGTTCCTTCGAGATAGTCACCGAACCGTCGCCAATAGCCTACCGTACAGCTCATTGGTTTACATAGGCTAATAAGCCCATGAGCAAAAGGTGAGCTCATTGGTTTGTAATCTTCGTTGGTTTGCTTCGCAGACCATTTATAGCTTTGCTCAAATTAATTCCATGCCTTTACTGTGTTTTAGTAGAATTCAGCCCGTTTAACAAGGTCATTTTACTTTTGTTAAAAATTTTGAGATGTAGATGGCGCCACGGGGATAACTTTTCGTGCTTTATTTCAAAGCGTAATAAACTAATTAATTACTGAATATTTTATAGTTTGGGCACGTTGTAGCACATCTACAGTTCAATCTCTTTCAAATGACGCCTTGATCATAAAAATTGGTTATATAATTTGGGAAGAGTGACTGTGACAACATTTGGTCTTGGCTATTAAATATATACATGAGTCAGATTGTGAACGTATACTGCATTTTTTTCCATAAGAACTAGGCATGGCTCGCTTTCATTTTATATAGTATTTCCACCACTTGGACGTTCGTTGCGATTCCCGAATGGAATTCATGCCTTTTCCGGTTATTCCGTTTCAGATTCGACCGACACGTCCGTGTGATTAATTTCCCGATGTCTGGTCCGACGTCCGAGAACAGCTGCTACGATATATCCGTCGGTTCGGAATTCTTTTTTTTTTTTTTAGAAAAAAGTCGTTCTCCTTCAAAACGAATACCGTTCGTTCTCTGGGTATTAAAACAATCAGATTTCCTTTTACAGTTATTCCCGCGTGAACAAATTTCGAATTTTTATTTTTCCCTCCCTCTCTCTCCATTTCCAAAGTCAATCTCGCCTTTAGGGTCAAGGACGACAGGTGATATTTTTCGAAAAACGGACGCTTTCCATCTGCGTCCAGACTCTAAACCTGGTCCGCGGTTTTGTTTTGATTTTCTCGTTTTTTTGACAAGTTCTTTTTTGAGGGCTACTGACCTACCTCCGGGTTTGCAAGGGCGCGAGAGTGTTTCCCCCGCTCCCTTGATTGGCATGTGCCCGTCCGTCTTCGAGATCGCAGGTTCTCTGTGATGTAATTTGCGTAACCCGTTTATAATCGCATTGTTCGGTGGTTATTATGCAAAACGCAAGTTCACGTGTCTGACAGCGGGAAAGGTTAGTTTATGCGCAAATAAAACTATCACGGGTTAACCACTCTCTTAAATATTGTGGTCGCCAAGCACGTAGGTATAGATCTTTCATGGGGGAGGTTCAGTTTCAGTAACTGAGTAACTTATTCTCCTCCCCCCCCCCCCCCCCTCCATTAAAAAAAATAACACCCTCACCCCATTTTTTTAAACTTATTAATTTTTATTTAAGTAAACAGGAACACGTTGACATATAAGTATCGAAACAGCTACATTTATCATTTATTTTTCATAAAATCGTTACCAATATTAGATTTTCACTACTTTTAAATTATAAAAAATTTTATACAAATTTAAATTTTGAGATTCATTGTTTAAAATAACATATGGATCCCGTTTTAAAATCTTTTCCCGAAATAATGAAACACTATGACGTCATGGTACTATTAGTTTGAGATAAAAATAACCTCAAAACATGTTTTTGAAGAAGCTTTTTGAAAACTATTTTCCTGGATAGAACCCCCGGAAAATACCAGGTTTTCCCTCATGCCACTCAACAAGAAATATTATACTAAAAAATTAATTTTTTTAGCTTTTTAAACTATTTTTATGATTTTTACAGTAATTCGATTTGTAATTTCTTTTTCACTTTCAATGGGAGGATTTGATTACCGTGAACCACCCCCTTACCTACGTGCCTGATGGTCGCTCTGAGGCGAAAACTGTTTGAATTACGAGTTGTCTGAAATACCTTTCTATAACACTTTGTATGCTCGTAGAAATGCCCCCCCCCCCCCTGTCTTGCGTTTTCGGTAAGCTCTAGATCTCTCCGCACTTGTCACAAGTTTAGACTTCTTGGTATCATTTTGTTCGTCTTGATTTGTTCTTTCAACCCGTTTAAGTTTTCTACGCCGCAATTGAACTTTAGTGTGATATTTTAACCTCTTAGTGAAATCTTCGTCAAAACAAAACTTTCTGCGGGCCTCCGTGGACCAGTGGATAAAGGTGTCAGTTGGGAATCAGAGGATTCCTAGTTCGAATCTTTGCTATGGACTTGACAAAGAAAAGTTTTTAAAAAATGGATCTTATGATCGGAGGGTTGCCAGCTTCGCTACAAAATAATAGAAAAGTCATCCAGAACATCCGCAAAAATTATCGGCGTGTATACGGGACTGGTGCGCGATAAATCTGATCGGGGTCCAATGTCCCGACGTTTATTGAAGGCGTTGGGTGCCTCAGGTGTTGTCCTCGTCATCTGACCATGGTTCAAAAAATACGAGGCATCGTTCACGCGTCTTTTCTTCGAGGCCCCGAACCGTCATGCAGCTGTAGTGCGACGTTAATTAATCAAAACCAAACCAAACCAAAACATTCCACAACGCACAATCTTCGTACAAATAATTTAAATAGTCAACTATTCAAGTGGAATTGTTGAACTCGTCATTTTTTTTTATTTAAGCACGATCCACACTTATCCGTTTATTTGAACTGAAGTTCCAGTAGTTAAACAGGTTAGCGTATGCCCAAGTGAGTGTCAATATCTTTCTCTCATTCTCTCAAGCCCCCCCCCCCCCTTACCCTCCCTCTGCCCGTCTCGGCCTACCTTGTTCATCACAATAGGTCATTTATTCCTTGAAAGAGTTATGGGGAATGGATTTATTGGATATATCAACACTTTTAGCCCATGCCCATGTATTGCCCATGTTTCTGCGGATGACCGCAGTACCCGGATCTAATTGTATTCTCGTAAAATATTGATTAAATACATTTAATTCGTCCATTTTTTAACGGCTGGTGGTTGGTTGGATTAGTGTCGTCTCCGTGGTTATGGTGACGAAACTAATCCAACCAACCACCAATCATGCCCCCCCCCCCCCCCCCCACCCACTCTCCATTCAATTAAACAGTAGACATGGGCTCATGATGTCCTATGTCCAGGAGCTCATGATGTTCTGGATTTTTGATTATTTTTCGCACAGGAGCTCATGATGTCCTATGAGATATTTACCTTATTTTTTTTAATTGGCGCAGATATTTTCAGGACCTATTCTAACCGGGCCGTCCTGACTTAACAGTGGAGTCGTAAATTGACTATGTACAGTTATAAATTAAAATTGGGCAGTGATAAATTGAAAAAAAAATCCACAACATCGTCAATTCGACTTTAAGGGGATCAGCGAACAGAAAACAATTGGGCAGTGGCAAATTTGCTGAGAATAGACCCCGACTGTCCCATTTCCTGACATCGATGCGAATGATATTGCGCAAATATTTCGAAACTCGAATGCTGGGATCCAAGAGTATCTTCAAACGTAATCCCACATCAATAGTTAGCACTTTTATTTAATGTTCAATGTACTGGACAAGATTTTTTTTGAGCGAGTCTAACGAAGCCTATCTGAATCGCATCCCCAGTTTCCCCCTTTGCGGATTTTCATTAGTGGTTCAAGGATATCGCTTTATGGCCTTCCATGTAACAGAATAGGATTTCTTTTAATTGGGTTCATCATGAATGTAATTAAAAGAAAGGTGTGTTTTTTTGTTACATTTGACGCCTTATTTTTTGTGATCTTAAAGGAAGTTCGGGGTTTTTGATTATTTTTAATTAAATTATACAGTATATTCAAATAAATTTATTTATTTTACATTTCTTTATTACAATATTTATAGCTATTCATTATTTTATAAGATATATAGCTTACATTTGACTTTTTAGCTTGAAAAACACCTGATATTCTGTCTAAAATCGTAACTCCGGACCAATGATTTACCCCAAATTTGGAATCTGGCACCTAAGTAAAACCAATATAGATTTTTTTGGTCGACAGAATTAAGAATTTTTATCATTAAAAAAATTGGGCTAGTTGGAAGCTTGGTTAAAAATTGGGAAGTTACTGTAAATTATTTCCTGTAAAAAAAAATATTTGTACAGAAATAAGATTTACTTTTATCATAACAGAAACGCATGACGTCGCGTCACCACAAATCCTCACGAATGATTCAAATCTCAAAGACTGACACAGACTTCGGGATAGGTCTTCCCGAGAAACGACAACAAATAGGGTTTCTGACCTCGAAATCAGCTATTTATTTGTGTTTTCCGTCGCCCTTTTAAAACCGGGTCGATTAGGATGTTTGTTCCTGTGGGGGCCTCCTCCCCTCTGCCAACATCTCGAGGGTGTTCCTTTTGAGAAGAGTGTTGTTCAGTTCGCACGGAAAGCGGCAGGTGGCAAGGGCCTCGTAAACAAGGAATTTCACACGGCAACTTCAAAGTCAGAGTTCTATTCCGTGGTTTGTATGTACTTTAAAATGAGCACCTACATTTAATCAGGGCTCGATTAAGACATTGAAGCAAGGGAAGCCCGCCTTTAAATGGGGACCCCATTGCTCTCAAATAGACCCTGGAACATCACATCGAGCTTTTACATGCACTCAAATCCTTGCCCCTGAATGCTATTCTAACGAAATACATTATAAATTATATTTAAAGAAAATATTAATAATTAATGAGTATTCCTAATATCCGTATGTTTTTGATTTCCCCCCTAATATTTTAACATATGTAACACAAGTGGCAACTTTTTTTTTTGCTAAAGTTAATAATGCCACTTTTTTAAGGTAAATTTAGTAGCAAACTATGTTAGGGCAGTTAAATATTTATATAAAATGCATGATTTGGGGGCCCCTCAAAAATGTAAAGTGTAAGCCTGGGCTTCCCGGGCCTATTCGGTAATCAGGCCCTACATTTAATCAAAGGTGGAACAACGTTATAATAATTGGAAAGCATAACCGTAACTACGGGCAGTGCCGTTACGAAAAAAATATTTTGGGGGGTTGAAACAAAAAAATTCCCAAATTAACGATTTGAAATACTCAACTCAACTATTCGAAATTCCCATCTCAACAGTGCTGAACATAGCCAGTTCTAACTTATCGAAATTTTTCATTTTTTTTTATATATATATATATTTTAGATAACATTAAACAGTTCTCTCACAAGCATTGATTTGTTGCACCCATATTCCAATGCAGTGTCAGTTCTGAGGTGTAATTTAAATGTAAACTTACACAAGTTAGGCAATTTCTAATCAACCCTAGCTTTCATTTGTTAAAAATATTAATTTTCTTCAGGCATATTTTCTCAACTCGGGGTTTTTAGGAGTGGAAATTCCCAACTTTCAGGGTTTCCAGATTATTGGGGGGTCGGACTTCCCCCCAAACCCTCCCGGTGCGACGGGGCTGATCGCAGGGGTGCTAAGGATGCTTAAGCACTACCATTAGAAATTCTAAAAATCCAACCTTGTGACCGTTACAAACATATTTCTGCGTCCTTGTATCTGTAGTTTTTCCAGTATTACACACAACGTTTAAATTCATAAAAATACTTTATTTTCTAATATTTTCCAAACTTTTTTTTTATTGGAGTTTAAATTCAAAGTCATCTCTTTTAGAATAAACAAGTTTTTTCTTAAAAAAAATTAATATAAATTTATTAAAATATCATTTAAACTCTCTAACAGAGAAAACAACTTTACAATTTTTGTTAATTTTTCTGAACGGTCAGGTGATTAAAAATTATTCTTCACTACACAAATATTTCATTTATTTTATTTGTTTTTGTAAAAAAAAAAAAAGAGCAAAAAATGATTTAAAATACAATAGAGCTTCAATTAACCGGATCAATTGGGATCAGATCCCAGCCGGATAATTGGACAATTCGCGAAAAAAGATTACTTCTTCATTAAAAAAAAGAAGAAAAAAAATTTTGCTTTAGTATGTAATGTAATTTTAATGGCTATTAAAAACAATATAATTTAAGCATTTTTTTTTGTGGAAAAAAAATAACTTTTTTAAAATGTTGGTTGTGTTGATTTTTTCCCTCTGAAATCGATCCGGATTCGGATCCAGATAACTGGAGTTCGGATAATTGGAGTTCTACTGTATGATTTTCCCCCCTCCTCCACTGGCGCTATAGTGATTATTGCAATTGTAAAGTTGTTTTTGCTTGAATATTTAAATATTTTTTCCTGTGCATCTTTTATATTATTTTCAAATATTGAATTTATTGTAAAGAAAAAGTTTGTAAGTTGTACCTCAAACTATTAAATGAAAAATTATATTAAATTGGAGTAAATATTGTAAATAGAGTAAATACAGTAAATATTGTAGAGTAAATATTGTAAATAAAGTAAATATTGTAAATAAAATAAATATTGTAAATAAAGTAAATATTGTAAATAAAGTAAATATTGTAAATAACGTAAATATTGTAAATAGAGTAAATATTGTAAATAGAGTAAATATTGTAAATATAGTAAATATTGTAAATATAGTAAATATTGTAAATAGAGTAAATATTGTAAATAGAGTAAATATTGTAAATAGAGTAAATATTGTAAATATAGTAAATATTGTAGAGTAAATATTGTAGAGTAAATATTGTAAATAAAATAAATATTGTAAATATTATAAATAAAGTAAATATTGTAAATATAGTAAATATTGTAAATAGTGTAAATATTTTAAATAGAGTAAATATTGCAAATAGAGTAAATAGAGTAAATTTGCATTTTAAGAATTTTAAAAGCGTGTGTATTGCTGGAAAAACTGAAGATCCCCGGACGTAATATCACGTTTATAAACGTCAGGGGGTAAAATACTCTTAGATTTAGAGACGCTTGGGAATTGAAGAAAATGGACGAGATACATTTTGAAACTCAGTAACATGGACAAGAGATACTTTTTTCCCCATTTGTCGCGATTTTTTCCCCGTTTCCTTGCCTTACCTATAAGAGCAGCATTAAGTAAAACCTTCACTTTATGCAATCAATCAAACACAAAAAATATTGCTCAAAATTAGTGCATAAAAAATATTTCACTCTTTATAAATACAAATACGTTTTAACATAACCCCACACACAAATAGTGGTTGTGTTTGATTGTATTTTTTTCTACATTCACTCGTTCAAAACAAGTCAAAACATGTTACAACAGTTAAGCAGTGTTGCCACAAATTTTTTATCATATAAACATATTAGATAACACTCCGTTTTAATAAAAATTTAATATTGAAATCGAGTATACACAGATCTAGACAAAAGACACTTTGGAACTGGAGAGACAATTCGGTGTATTTTACAAACTGCGAAGAGGACGATTTGTTTCTGTTAATTGTTGGGCCGCCATATTGGAATTCTTGTAGTGGGGACGAGACGTTTTGGAAATAAGTGACTTCTTTCCCCTTTATTTTCAATTAGAAAAAATTCATTTTTTTTCTGAAATGTTGTTCATTCTATATCAGTTGGTATAAACAAATAATAAACAATAAAAAAAAAACATTCCATAAAAAGTGTACAAGAAACGTTTTGGAATAGAGCGACTTAAATATGAAAATTGCAGCTTTTTCTTATGTATTTTTTTGTATCGAACTATACTGTTCGATCAGGTTCCAATGAAACAAACATTGCAAAATTTTTACAAGCAAAATTCCTTTTGTCAAATCAGTGCAACAAAATATGGGCGTGCAATAAACGAACAGAAAAAAAAACATTCGAATCTTTTTTATTTTTTTACGTTTCTATTTTCTTTCCAATTCTCTTCTGTAGACAGAATGACCCTCAAATCTTTAAGTCGATAGATAGCGATCGGTCCAGTTTTGACGGGGGCGACTGAACGTCAGGCCCAGTAGAAAAAAAAAGGTTCCTTTTGCTCGCTGCGGGGCAAGGTCGAGCTTTGACAGCAGGTAAACACGATCGTAAAGTCCTCGGATTTAAACGTTCCAAATTGCAATTTCGAACGTTAATGGAGGGGAATAAGGGAATAAGGCCTTCGAAACTTGAGTAGGGGTCGTGAACCCCACTTTATCTGGGGAGCTTTGGCATCGTTAAAAACGTTCGAAATGACAGAACGTTGGAACGCTGCACCAGTAAGTTAATGAATGTGGACGGCAAGAATTTTTTTTTTCGTAATTGAACAACAAATGGAAGGTGCCGGGTGATAATATGCACCGAGAATTGACAAAATATGCGCATACGATTCGGCAAATTAAAAAAAAACGCTGCATAGCAATACCTCGATTATCTGCTTCTCGTTTAACCGCTAGTCAAAATGCCGGAGATACTTGATGTTTGCAAGTACAGTTTAGATACAATTATCCGAACTCCAGTTAACCGTATTTTTTTTAAGGATCGCTAATTATCCTGATCGCTTTGAGAAAAAAATATTAGCAAAATCCACATTTTATAAGTTTCTTATCGGTGAATGATAAAACATAAAATTTAGTACATACCATACATTACATATCAAATGGAAACCGAGTTATTACAACTCAATTATCTAACTTCCCATTTTTGTGGCACATCTTTTTAAACATTTCTTCTGTTTATAACTTATTCACGTCGCCCTGGTAGTAAAACGGATAAGTCACTGGACTGACTGGGGATCTGGGTTCGATTCCTCGTAAGTCTTGGTTATAATTGCTGATATTTATTGAAAGTGATTTACGAAGACTGCCTATGTAGGCAAGCAAACTGCTCTTTTTATTCAGTTTTACTTACTTTAAAGTACAGCCGCGGAAAGAAAAAACGAACCACCGATGATTATTTCGTTAGTTTTTATAGTAGAACTAAACTTAATATACCATTTTGTAGGGAATAAAGTCTATTACACATTGATATGCAAAACATTTGCATAGGGGACTATCTTCATATTAAAATCCGCACCAACTTTAAAATTTCCAATAGCAACACCCCATTTTGATTCAATATTTAGAATCTACGACAAAATTTATCGTTGAATATCAATTTGCAAGTCATTTGGTTAAGTAGTTTTTTAATTATGAGTAACGGAAGTTTAGAACTCGTAATGTTAAATGAATTTCTTAAACTTTTAATCATATCTTTCGAAATAATAATTTTATTAATCTGATATTTTTATCTGGGTTACTTCTAAACAACCCAAATAAAATACACTAACTTTCATTACATATATGTATATTTTTTTAATTTTATTTAAATTAGGATATTAATATTCATAAAATTTATGAATAGCAACCATGCTATATTTTGATAGTGATGGATTCAGAAAAACTTTTATATGCATATCTAAAATTTCATGATTTTAATCTTTGTAGTTTTTTGGCTATATTATAAAGTGCATCAAATGATCATTTAAGGGGTCATACACAAATTTAAAATCTGCAGAACTTAACAGAAATCTAGTAATTATGAGAATTAAAAGCGCTGTGATCGCGTTGGCATAAAATTCTAAATCCTTATATAAAGGCGAGGGGTATACAGGAGTGGGGGAATAAATGACCACGGCGAAAAAAGAACCACGACTAACGCCACAACATTTTCTACCAGCGTACTTCATTTTGAAGTCTCACTAATATTTTGTCCAATGTGGAAGTAGCCCCTCAAATAAGATAGATACATATCGTCTAATATCTCTGCATATAAATGTAGGAACTTAATGAAAATTTATATTTAGATTATTTTGAGGGCGGGGAACATTTCTGCGCTATCAAAAGTAGGTGTTGCTATTGAATATTTTAAAGTTGGTGCGGATTCGAGTATGAAGATAGTCCCCTATGCAAATTTTTTGTATATCAATGTATAGTAGACTTTATTCCCTACAAAATGGTATATTAAGTTTAGCTCTACTATAAAAACTAACGAAATAATCATCGGTGGTTCGTTTTTTTTTTCCGCGGCTGTACCTAAGTACTTATTTTTAACACTGTAAGTATAAAACAAAAATAAAAAATAATAATTATGCAAGTTTTTTTTTAAAACACACTAAAGGTTTTATGCAAGCAAATAAAAAACTACTGAAACCCACTATTATCTTTGAAACCCACTATCACTTTTATCTTGTAATGTTGAAAAGTACAGAAATGAAGGAATTAGCTTTAAAAAAAACTGCAATTCTCAAACAGTTTTACAAAAAGAATTGGGCAGATTTTTTTAATGAGGCCATTGTTTTTGTAGTAGAGCGAATATATGACGTCATAATCGTGAAACCAACATCTCAGACCGAATGACCTCAGACACGTGACTTCTTTTCAAAATTATGAATTAAAAAATACCCGCGATTGGCTGATGACTTGGGAAATGTGTAACTGTGAAACTTTTTGAATGGAATGACGTAATTAATCACGTGTCTGAGGCCATACATGTTGGCCTCACTTTGATGTTAGCGAGATTATAACATTATGTTTTCTCTACTATGAAGGATCCATGCTGAAAGTTCGTACCTGGTTGTCACTAATACAGTTCATAAGCAACAATCCTTGTGAATGGGCGGGTTGGCTGCCATTTCAGCAGATTATTGAAATTGGGATTGGTCGCTAACACAAAACTCGCCAACGGAAACAGATACAAACAAGCTTTTCGGTCTGTCGTTGCAATCCCTTATCTACGCCGAGTACGTGCTTTGCTTTAATTCAAGATTTTACAGGCATCATTGCGTAATTTCCAACGAAACGTGATCAAATTTATGTCAATCGAGCTATTTGTTACGAAGTAATAGTGTAGAATGGATGATCTTAAAAACCTATCACAGAGTAACACTTGATAATTATATCAATATTTTAATTTTTAGAAAACTAAATTTTAAGATGTTAACGATTTTTTTTTAAATATGGTTTTATTTTATTATTAAATTTTGACTCTATTCACCTAAATTTATTTAACCACAATATTATACTAAAAAATTATGTAATCTGATGTAGGCCTAGATACAGAGGTTCATAAATAGAATAATTTCTTATCTAAAGCATATTTTCCTCCATCCTCTAACTAATGCAAAACAAAATTATGTTCGTATTTGGAAAGATTGTCAAATTTATAAAACATTCCACGTTCCTGCCGCCATTTGGGACAAACAAAAAATTATAAGATTCTAACATTCAGTTCGAATACCGAATATAAAAATATGAGTGGGTTTGGTTAATCTCTTCTGGTGAATTTATTCTATAAACGAGGAAAAAACCTTAAAGTGCCTCATATGATTTATAAGGATCCTTAAAAAGAAAAAAAATAATAATCACTGCGTGGGTTTAGTGTTATTTTTATAAATTCTTCAGTTCTTTGCCATCTGACCATAAGGAGCATTTCGAATTTCGAATGTTTTTATATTTCTATAAAATAAAGAATGTTTTCCCATTCGAATATCCCGATATCTTATAATTAGACTTCTAAATATATAAACATTTATTTCTGAATCTGCAAAATCAGTTTTTTGAAAGTACTATAAAGAACTAGGAGGCTCCGCCCCCTGCTCCGTCAACCCCCGGAGGATTGCTACGCAATCCTCATAGGTTTGCTTCGCAAACCACTTCTCGCTTCGCTCGCTAAAATGTAGGACACAATAACAATGTGTCCTAGTAACAATACTTTTTTAATTATATTACTAAAAACTTTAAAAGTAAAAATTGTAAATTTAAATTAACATTTATCTTGGCATCAATAAATTTTTTTCACCATGTAAATCAATATAAAATCATTTAAACTTATTTGATTTTGACTCGAAATGAAAACAATGGTACCACTGGCAAATCTACCATTATTTATTATTTTCCACACCTTTCCTGAGTTTTAGTTAAATTTCTAACATTATTTTTAGTTTGTTTTGGCCATAATTGACGTTAAGCTTACCATAATCTTGCCTACCAAAAGTGTGTAATTTACTAAGTTAACACGTCATAAAAACGAAGCTTATAGAAATCTAGTTTTCAAAATTGTCAACAGATGGCGCCACGTTAATTTTTCGCCTTCAGTTTGGAAAAGCGTTTTTCAAAACTTCTATTTTTTAATTTAATAAGTCTTATATTCTTCCTAATTTAAGCTGACATCATCAAAATAATTATTTACAAATGAATTGAAGGGATTAATAGTCAAAATGGCTTACATAATGGCAAAATAAAAATGCGAGCCAAACAGAATTTTGTAAACAATCTAACTGTTGCCACTCAGCATACAGAAAAACAGCGTTTTTCAATCACCGCGTGAGAGAAATATATATAAAGTTTCCTGAGTTTTAGTTAAATTTCTAACATTATTGGTAGTTTGTTTTGGCCATAATTGACGTTAAGCTTACCATAATCTTGCCTACCAAAAGTGTGTAATTTACTGAGTTAACACGTCATAAAAACGAAGCTTATAGAAATCTAGTTTTCAAAATTGTCAACAGATGGCGCCACGTTAATTTTTCCCCTTCAGTTTGGAAAAGCGTTTTTCAAAACTTCTATTTTTTAATTTAATAAGTCTTATATTCTTTCTAATTTAAGCTGACATCATCAAAATAATTATTTACAAATGAATTGAAGGGATTAATCGTCAAAATGGCTTACATAATGGCAAAATAAAAATGCGAGCCAAACAGAATTTTGTAAACAATCTAACTGTTGCCACTCAGCATACATAAAACCAGCGTTTTTCAATCACCGCGTAAGAGAAATATATATAAAGATGTTATCCGAACAAAGAAATATCCCGTAATTCCTTCTGAAAACTTACTATTTAGAAATATGTCACAACGTATTAATTTTTCGAGTTAATACAAATGCCATAAAAAATTAATTTTCTACATATTTAATAGATCATACAATATTATTTTTAAGAAGACATACCTTTTCATGACTGGCCAGTTTTTGATTTAATATTTTCTTCTAAAAATGTTAGAATCGATTTTCTATAAAGCAGTTAAGACCTTAGAAAACAAAACGAAATAAGTACCAAAAGTTAATTGTCTCATTTATACTGGGTAATGAATTAAAATAAAAAGACGATAAGAAGAATCTGGAATAGTAATTCAAATTATAGAGAATGAACACTATTCATAACCTGGTGTAGAGATTAAATGTTTGAACATAAACAATTGATTATGATTGGTTCATAAACACACTACTACTTGATTAAACGAATAAACAAATATTATATGTGATGTAACTTATAAAATTCCACAAGATGACGTTGCCTTTATAAAAGTTTTTCTTTACGTAAGGTATAATAAGGTAAAATATAATCGAATAGAAATATACGAAAAATAACTTAATTAACTGATCGAAAAAAAAACTAATAAACACTAACACGTGACGTAACTTGAAGTATGTGTGACGTCATGCGCAGATCAAACGCATTATAGTATATTCGTCTGACCACGGGGTTTGCTATTCACCAATCACAGAAGCAATTGTTTATCCACAAGTATTTTATTCTCGACACCAGGTCTTGCATATTGTCGTCTATCATTAATAAAAATACAAAAAATTAACATTTTTTTATGATTAAAACTACATTTGAAGTAATACGCATTGAATTTTCATAACTCTAAAAATCGATTTTCGTATTTGTATTTTTTAGTATTTACATAAATCCCATGCACAAATATCGCTATTTTTAAATTTTAAGAGTTTTATTTTTTTAATGAAATTTATGAGCATATCGGAAGATTGCTATTTATATTAAACAAAGACTTCTTCAAAAATCCGCCAAGTCTACAAAAAAAAAAACATTTAATCAATAGACAAAGTAGATTAATTATGTTTCGTTCGATAATTATATCACGAGTATAAAATAGAATTCAAAGCACTGACATGGCTGAAAAAATTAGAAATATTCATTGCTGCAACATCAGGAAGTTGTCGATATCACCTCCAATGTTATGTCTACAACGACCGGCTCCAAATCGGTTATTTACACTATTGAATTAGTCGATCTTTCAATCGGGTTAATTAATATTCCACAGGAAAAGGATGTGATTTGAGGAATGTTTACTATTCCATAAAAATGGGTGCAGTGTGTTTAGTGTCAGCACATATCAACTTCCGCAATTAAAATTGCATCTGTATGAAATGTGCTCGAAGTGCAAAGGGCGACTTGGAAGTCGCGTTATCAAGTTCCATATTGGCCTCTGTCATGAATAATCCCTTTTGGGCAAGACCAAGTGAGAAATTATACGAAATAATGTTAATTACATTGAGTACAACGACAAGCAAAAAAGTAGAGCGTATTTAAAGTTAACACTATTGTGTTAAATCGTGAAAAAAAAAATGGTTGTGTAACATTTAGCTATTTTCTTGCCCTTGTGTTCAGAAGCTTTTTACAAGGTTTAAAAAAAATATTACATTATTTTCAGGAACCGGCTTACAAGTTTAGGGGCCCAGGGCAAAAGCACATTTAGGGACACAGGGCAAAAGCACGTCCTTATCAAATGGTATATTAAGTTTAACCCTACAATAAATAGTGGCCGAGAATCCAGAGGTGGTTCGTTTTTTTTCCCCGGCTGTACCTAAAAATAAAATTTCTAATTTTATGTATAAGCACACAATGCAAAATAACATATAATCAATCAGATTTATTGAAATTGTAAGTACTGAAAAAAAAATATTTTTAAAATTACTAAAATATTTTTTTTTCTTCTAAGAATTCGAATTAACGTTAATGGTGCAGTATTTCAACAGTTTTTTCATATTTTTCTCATTCTGTTCTTTCTCCCCTTCTAGATTTCTTTTAGTTGAGCCAGATGGAAACGTTTTACTTATTTTATAACAAATCCGTCATGATTTACAATATCAGAAAATTTGGAAAAGGGAGAATGTATCCGTAAACGACATATACACATGTAATTACTAAACACTATAAACAGCTTGTTTATGGTCTTGGGCATGAATTGAATTGTGATCCAAATGGCATTCCTTTGAAGAACGCGATACGAAAGACAACATACATCATGGACGCGTAGGAAACATAAAAGGGACTTGATTGGATAAAATAGTAGAAGTTTTGCACAAAAATTAACAAATTACCAAACGGAATCCCAATCAAGAGGAACACAAAACTCAAAATACGAGTCTAAATTCCATCACAATGTCGTTTGTTTCACCACGCACGGTCACTTAAGAACACTCGAAAATTAATCCTCGCCCCCACAGCTGCAAATTCCAACCCCCATTTCCCTCTCCTTATCAACCAGCAATTCGACATCAAACGTTAAGCACTTGTCCAAATGGTAATTCATAACAGCGACGAAAAGCAACAAGTTTACGAAAGTTTAGCCTTATCTTCCGGAGCTGCTGAAATTCGCGATGGCTTTTCAGCAGCAGAAGAAACCGACGACTGCCGCTGAAAGACATTATCAGGAGCAGAAATGTGAACTGTGATTCCAACGGTTGTAATTCATATCGCGGAATCGTGTTATAAATCACCATTCTTTATTTCTCGTCGTAACGAGGACTGTGCCGACAAAGGACCTCGGGTGCCATTTCGTGTTGGTTCTTGGTTGGATGGATACGACTTGGCCATAGACTCAGATGTTGCTCTGTTGTTGATGGAATTAATGATGGGATTGGTGGAGAACTTTATGGCCGGAAGATGACCCAGTGGTATAATGGGAATAAAGATACAATGTTAGCGTATTCTTCGTCACTATCTTTCATTAATTGTAATCGTATCTTATGGTTCTTATGGGAAAAAGGGCAGCTGGAGAAAATTGTGAATGTCGAGAACCAGTTTTGTGAAGGAGTTAGGAAATTAAAAATCGTAATCTTAAACCGAGTCTATCATAGGAAATAAAAAGGGATTATTTTTGTTTAGGTATACGTAATTAAAAGTTCAAGGGTCTGCATTATTAGTTTTTCAAGTAGTTAATTCAGCTTCTGTTATGAATAGCGGCTAAACAAGTTGAGACCAGAGAGTTGTAATATTAAATAGAGAACGCCTTCAATACCAGACTCTCATAAGGCCGCAGTGTCAACATTGAAAAGAAAAACCCACATCACGTGGTTATAGCGCTGCCACATTTGGCGTTCAGACATCTGCAGGAGTTTCAAATTTGGCGCACTTTCTTCTTTTTTGGTGATAAGGAGTTCTGTCCGTATTCAACTTTTTAACATATATCTACGTATTTGCTTATTTTCAAACAATATGCGCTAAATAATTTCCTCTTCATTAACGAAACGAAAATATTTTATTTGTGTTCAATACTCGAAGAAGCGAAACTCTTTATATTTCTCAGGTTTTATTGTTTATATTTTCTTATTGAAGTATACAAAATAACAATTGAAAGAACTTCGCTTATGGTAATTTTTTTACATAAAAACGTAATGCAATTATTTCAAAACTACAAAGTAAGAAAAATCTTTTTAATATATCTGTTAAACTCCCTTAAATTGTGCCACTCGTTCAAAAAAAACTATATTTAAATATAAAATTAACACAAAACCATATTACAATACTTCGATCTCGTTTAGTTTTTAATGTCGCCAAGGCCTGCCAAGTAATATTGGTGCATGAATGAATTGGCATTTCCACATATCACGTGGTTTCAATGATGGACACACGGAAATCAGAATTTTTATTCCTCTATTTGTATCATTACTCTATGGTTGAGACCTGCATTGTTGATGGTTGGGGTAAGAGTTCGTGATTTGTAGGAATACCCAAGAGACCATGGTTAGAGAGTTCGCATTCTATTGACCATATAAGGATATGAAGACATAGACGAATTGCGTGGGAATGATACGCAATTAAAATTCGAATAGTCATTTTGGAATGGATCAGGAAATAAGAATAAAAAGAACGTGGGAGCATTACATATTTTTATACCATGACAAAACGATATTTAAATACAAAATTAAACACAAAACCATATTACAATACTTCGATCTCGTTTAGTTTTTAATGTCGCCAAGGCCTGCCAAGTAATATTGGCGCATGAATGAATTGGCATTTCCACATATCACGTGGTTTCAATGATGGACACACGGAAATCAGAATTTTTATTCCTCTATTTGTATCATTACTCTATGGTTGAGACCTGCATTGTTGATGGTTGGGGTAAGAGTTCGTGATTTGTAGGAATACCCAAGAGACCATGGTTAGAGAGTTCGCATTCTATTGACCATCAGTGGCGTAGCCAGCATTGGGTTACCTTGGGTCAGAACCCCCCCCCCCATAGCCAGTTCAAAATCGCAATTATTTTTTTGAAAAATAACAAGTGCAAAAAAAAAAAAATTCTGATTTCTATAGAGAAAACACACGTCGCATTTCTTGGTCTACAGCACATGTATATCCTGCTCCCTTCCCTTCTGTCCCCTGAAGGGATGATTTTAAGGAGAACAGTGGTCAAACAACCTTGAAGACAGAAAATTCGACTTTTTGTGGGGGGGGGGACGATGTAATGCAGTGGCGGCGATTGGGTGCCAAAAGTGAAGGGGAAAGATCAAAAGGACACAAGAAGTGTGTGAGGGGTGGGGGGGAGGGGAAATTTGACCATTGACGGTCTGTAGAAGTGGTTGGGATTATGTTTTATTTTTAAAAAGTGCAAAATTAAAAAAGTGAGGGGGCAACATCCAAAAAAAGTGCGGGGTTACCGCCCCCCAGTGGCGTAGCCAGCATTGGGTTACTTTGGGTTAGAACCCCCCCCCCCCCCCCCCATAGCCAGATCAAAATTATTTTTTTGAAAAATAACAAGTGCTAAAAAAAAAAAAAAAAAATTCTTCTTTTTCTCCGATTTTTATAGAGAAAACACGCGTCGCATTTCCTGGTCTAACCCACATGTATCTCCTGACTTTCTGTGGGGGGTAAAAAAAAATTCTTGCTTGAAAATGAAAGTCTTTATTTTGTTAAAACTAAATGGGGGAGGAGGTTTCTTCTTTCTAAACTTTTGTTAAGCCATTTTAGAAAGAATTGACGAATTAAAGAAAAATTTCGTTCCCCAACCCACCTCCTAATTTTTTCTGGTTTACAATTACATTTACGTTTACATTTACAATCAATTTTATTTTCTCGTATTATCTTGTTTCTTCTGCCAGCACACAGACAGCCAACAGACATTTGGGAGCCACTTCTGTCATTACAAAATACTCATCGTTCAAATAAAAAAAAAAATGGAAATGAGCGGGAAATATATTGGCGCCGATATTTATCTACGTTGAATATTATGAGAGCCAACTGAACTTTTAGAACCCAATCGCTGCGAGTGTAGGTGGTTTTATTATATTTGGGTTCGAATCAGTTTAAATAATTTCAATGGTGTTACAATGAAAGAACTAATATTATATTTTAGTCAGCAAGGACGAATGGTTTTTGTGAACATGCAGTTTAAATGTGGAGCAAAGCTGCGAATATTTAAATTGTAAAAAAAAAACTAAATGAACGGTATTTTCTGAGTTTGATAAACTGCACTGGTAAGTGGATAAATATCATACGGCATTTTTTAATTAAAGTTTAATTTTAAAAGATTTCTTAAAATTCGATAAAATAAAGTTTTTGCATTTGATAGTCATATTTAAAATAGCCAAACGTAAGAGTAGACGGTCACGAACGATTTTAAACGAAACCAATAACGTTCAGTATTTTGCATGAATTACGTCGATAATTTTTTTTTCTATCTTTATGTTTACCTGTCTATTTTATTGGGGTTTAATAAATGTTTTTTTTTTAAATAAAACTTTTACAAGTTTATTCATTATTTATAATCTGTACTTTAGTTCATGTTGACATCTCTAACCGTTAGACATGTATTTTCCCACTGTATCATAAATATTTCTGTTTGACCATATTATGTAGCTGTGTTTTATATATGACAGTTTTATTTATACCATTAGGTAAGAGAAAGTATACTTAACCAGTAAAAAATAGATATTCCAAGGCCCATTCTACACGGACGCTATTTACGCCGCGTTGCATTTTGCAAAAGTCTCTGATTGGTGCATTCAAACCATGTGGTGGACCACATGGTCGCAGAGTTATCTGCAAAAGCTAACGTGCACAAATAACGTCCGTGTAGATTGGTGACATTATTAAAGCACATTAGCTTTTGTAGATGGCCCTGTGATTGGGAAATACAAACTATGTGGTTTACATATACACTCGTAGAGCCAACTGTATCTAACACGCGTAAATACGGCTGCGTCTTGTGCTGGTGATTAGACAAGCATTTTTCCATTTTTTGTCTAGCTTCACAGATTCTACAAATCAATGTTTTTTTTTATAATAATATATTTTTTATTCACTTATTTGATTTTTTTACAAGCAACGTCAATTTCCGTTATGATTTTGCCACAATGCGCCGTTTTGCTGCGTCAAGCAACCAATGAAACCTCCTCCCCCATATCACGCCATAGTCATGCATGATGATTTTAATTATATAATAAAGAATTATTTACAAATTTAAAATTACTACTTAAAAATTATTATTATTACCCCCCATCAATATTTAGCTACAGACTTAAATCCCAGTAAAATGTCAACCAGGTTTGTTAGTAATTTAAATTAGGAAATGACTAAAGATTAACCTTTGAAAATTAAGCTTTTAATTTACATCTTATTTATAATTGTTATATATATTTAATTAATTAAAATTGTTAATTAGAATTTTAATTTAAAACTACTGCTTAAATTAAAAAATATCATAAATTAAATTTACTAATTTAAAATTACTACTTAAAAATTATTATTATTATTTAAAATTACTAATTTAAAATTATTAATGAAAATTGCTAATTTAAAATTATTAATGAAAATTGCTAATTTAAAATTTTTAATGAAAATTGCTAATTTAAAATTATTAATGAAAATTGCTAATTTATAATTATTAATGAAAATTGCTAATTTAAAATTATTAGTTAAAATTATTAATTAAAATTATTAATTAAAATTATTAAGTAAATTTAATTAAAATTATTAGTTAAAAATTGTTCAAATCAATTTATAATAAAAAAATTATTTGGTTTTGGTCGGACCAAAAATAATTTATGAACCCCCCCCCCCCCTTCGGACAATCCTGGCTACGCCACTGTTGACCATATAAGGATATGAAGACATAGACGAATTGGGTGGGAATGATACGCAATTAAAATCTGAATAGTCATTTTGGAATGGATCAGGAATTAAGAGTAAAAAGAACGTGGGAGCATTACATATTTTTATACCATGACAAAACGGTATTTAAATAGTTGCTGATATTAAATGAAACAAGCAGTTCAAAGATATTTATTTAGAATGCAAATGAAAATTTTAAGATAAGCGTTTTAGATCTTTAAAGATGTTTTCATTACGATTTCCGAGTAAAAAAATATCGTATAAATGGGGCGTGAGCTTTTAGGCAGTCATCACACGTATTTTAAATAAATCATAACCTTAAGAAATATTCGGAAAATGTTAATACAGTTAGTTTTAAAATGTATTTTGACAACTACCAAAAATGTTTTTTTTTTTAAATGAAGAACGTTTTAAATTTCTATGTAAGCTATGAGAATTTCAGCGGACAGAATTTATCAATTAAAGGGGCAAGTGGAAGAAAGGGGTAACTGACAAAAATCACTTTCTGAGAGATTCACTGACAAGAATCTTGCAGAAAAAAGGTCACTTTCTTTTGAGCATCCACTATTTGTCGCAAGGGGAAAAAATGCCACGTTACTTTTTAGTAGTGTAATTTGACGGGTACCAGGCCGCGGTGCTGTGAGGAGTAATGAGGAGTACGAGGAGTAATGAGGCGTAATCGTGGTGCTCTGTGGATTTTTTGGTGGTGCTGCTGTGAGAATCAGGGAGGATCTCGTCTGTCAAGCCGAGGGGGCGTGGCCTAATGGAGATGACATCATGAACAACCAATCAGGTGTCAGTAAGTGACGTCACATGCAGGGGGACATGGGAACAGGTGTTGATCACTCATCGCCGCCGATGGGCAAGTCGCCGATGGGCATGTCACACCGTGTCTCAACGTGTCACACCGTGTTTGTATAGGAACGGACCAATCAGGTTCTTGTTTGAGGATGACCTCATGAACAACCAATCAGGTGTCAGTAAGTGACGTCACACGCAGGTGGGGGAAGGTTTTACTAGTTCTGCTTGTAACCGCAAGACAACGCTGCATGTAGGGGAACGGACCAATCATATGCTTGTTTAAGAATGACATCATGAAGAACCAATCAGGTGTCAGTAAGTGATGTCTATGGAGTGTCATGTGACATGAAAGTTGCTTTTTTGTTATTTTGCGTTTTTATTTGGGTATTGGTGGAAATTTGCGACGCACAGCATCTACACATTTTTAATTATAAGCTGTGGGTTGTGACATCATAGGTATAATGTTAGGAATGGTTGGTTGTTGAAAAAACTGTGAGCTGTGAAAGTAATGTGAAAAAACTGTGAAAGTAAATAAAATATGATAGAATTAAACTAATATTCTTATTTTATATTTATTATATTTTAATATTTATTTATATTTTGATATTTATTTGTATTTTATTATTTATATTTTTACATTTATTTTTAATATTTAATTATATTTTAACTTCTATATTTTATTATTCATTTATATTTTAACTTCTATATTTTATTATTCATTTATATTTTATATATATTTTAATATTTATATATATTTTATTATTCATATATTTCATACATATTTTAATATTTATTTATATTTTATTACTCATTTATATTTTACATATATTTTATTTACGTATACATCTGTGCCAAAAAAATTAACTCAGTGAGAGCAATTACGTCCCACTAGAGCTGCACAATGAACTTATGTTAAAGGGAATGACAGTAGTGTATATATTTTAACTATGGTTAGTACAAAAGAAAAGAATTTTGCAAGAATGGTTTTAGAAAAATATATTTTATGTGACCAACTCCAGCATATAATTTCGCAATATAACTCTATGAGGAATCATCCTATGGGGGTAAATAACATACCATCGTGTACAGGAAGGTAGACCAGATTAATAAGTAAAGCTTTTTTTACCTTTTGACATGTGTACTAAGGGTATAAAAAATGACAGTCTGGGGTTCTATGAAAATAATGTTTATAACAATATACGTTTAAATTACAATTTATATTACGGAAATCAGTCTCAGTGGATGAAAAAAAAAGTAATTAATATGAAAGCTGATACTTTGAAAAAGAACCTTGGGAACCAAAACCTTGTATTACGGTTAATTAAACTTTTTATAAAAGTAATGTGTTCTTTAAATGTTTTTCACATCATACGTAAAATTATTATTTTAAGAGGGAAAATATCATATCGTTATGACTAGAAGGAGGGATCTCACCTTGATCACAATTGGATGCATTAGAATTGCTTACTGTTTAGGAATATGATGTAAAAGTTACTCTATCGCACTGTTTGTTGTGCTGGGCTTGATAAGAGCAGATTTGGGGTTGGTATGTAAGATAATGGATCTATTACTTGTTCTAATACGTGTTGAATAAGGGAATTTGTCTTAGATGTTGCTGTTTTAGGGGTGTTTTATAATTGGTTGTTTGATTGAACGATACAGTGCAGCTATACAAAGGGGTTTATTTATACGCTTGGTACAAGTACACATTTTTTCTTATGTCATAAAATTACACTATAACAAAACGCATAGGTGGATGGTAGAAATGAAGTAGCACCATACAAGGGGAATTATTATGGCTGGCTGATTAAATTTTCAAAGACTAAGAGGCAACAAGTTCCCATATGAGTACAATTGAGGGTGAATGTGTAGAATTTGGCGACATCAAGTATCCACAAGGGGACAATTTGAGAGGTGTATTCGTAAAATTGGCGACATAAAGTACCCATAGGGAGACGTTTGTAGGCGTATACATAAAATTGGGGTGAAAGCGGGGTTTGTAGTTGTACATTAGACAAGAATAAATGAAAAAGTTTAAGTTTGAAATAAATTATAAAAAGAATAAATGTTAAAAAAAAAAAGTTAAAATACAATTTAAAAAGCAAAATGTAAAAAAAAAAAAAAAAAGTTTAAAAATAAAAATGTAAAAATAAAAAAAAGTTTAAGTGTGAATCAAAAACTAAAAGGTTAAGTAAGAAAAAAAAATAACTAAAAGTGAAAAAAAAATTTTAAAAGTGAAAAAAATATATATATATTTATATAAAAAATATTTGAAAAAAGTTTAAGTGTGAAATAAATTATAAAACTAATAAATGTAAAATAAAAAGTTTACGTGTGAAATAGATTATAAAAAGTATAAATGTAAAAAAATAAATAAAAAGTTTAAGTGAAAAATATAATGTAAAGATAAAAAAGTTTAAAAACAGTAACTGTAAAATAAAAAAAAAGTTTGTATAAAATGAACTTTTAAAAGAAAAATGAAAAAAAAAAGTAAAAACAATATATATAAAAAAAGTTTTAAGTGTAAAAATAAAATTAAAAAAAAAAAAAAATTAAAAAAAAAAAAAAAAAAAAAGACAAATGTAAAAAAGAAAAACGTAAAAAAAAATTTAAAATTTAAAAAAAAAAATTTACAAACGAAAAATATGAAAAAAAAAAAGAAACGTTAAAAGAAAATTGCTAAATGTAAAAAAGAAATGTGTTAAATGTAAAAGATTAACCATCATAAGTTTTTTACCCGAATCGACCCAAAGCCATATGGTGTTACGGAACGTACTAGCCCCATATAGGCACAGATGCCCGTGGTGAGTTCTGTGAATGGTCTACCCACTAATCAAACGACAAGTACCACAATTACATTAAATAATTAGCAACAAAAAAAGCAGGAAATACTACTATAGATATAAAAAATATTAACAAAGTATCGAAAATAGAACCAAAGGTAACTAATAAATCTGTATAGAATGAGTGTCTATAAATGTATAAGAGAAACCAATGTATATATTTCTACTAAAATGTTGACACATATACTAAATTTTTAACAAATTAAGTCAAATATTTGCGAAATAGAGAAAATAATACATACTTTTTAAAATTGTATCAAATAGTCTATGAATGGATAAAAAAAAATATCATGACATGTATTAAAAAAAAAATTAAAATAATGGACTTACGTGTAACACATTAAGTTAAGAAATTTATACTTATCAAAGAAAGTAACGTAAGTCATATAAAAAAAAAACCTGTAGTTAAGTACAATTGTTAATTGAATATGCTACAAAATATTGTCAAATTACACCATTTTTAGTGATAGGACAAGCAAACTTGTTAAAATGTCATATAATTATCAAAAATATTATACAAAGTACGAATTTAAAAAAAAAAAAGTAAATGCAAAAAGAAAAAAAAGTTTAAGTGTAAAATAAAATGTAAAAAAAATAAATGTAAAAAATAAAAAAAAGTTTAATAAAAAAAAAGTTAAAAAATAATAAAAAAAAAATTTAAGTGTAAAATACAATTTAAAAAAAAAATGTAAAAAGAAAAAAGTTTAATAAAAATTACATGTAAAAAGAAAAAAGTAAAAAAAAAAAAAAAAAAAAAAAAGTTAAAAAAGAAAAAAAAAAGTTAAAAAAGAAATAAAAAGTTAAAAAAGAAAAAAAGTTAAAAAAGAAAAAAAAAGTTTAAAAAGAAAAAAAAAAGTTTAAAAAGAAAAAAAGAGTTTAAAAAGAAAAAAAAAATTAAAAAAAGAAAAAAAATTAAAAAAAGAAAAAAAAATTAAAAAAGAAAAAAAAAATTAAAAAAAAGAAAAAAAATTTAAAAAAAAAAAAAGTTAAAAAAGAAAAAGAAAAAAGAAAAAAAAGTTTTAAAAAAAATAGTTAAAGTGTAAAATACAATTTAAAAAAAAAAATGAAAACATAAAAAATTAAAAAAAAAAATGTAAGTGTAAAATTACATTTTAAAAGAAAATGTGAAAATAGAAAAAAAAGTAAAAAGAAAATTGCTAAAAGTAAAAAAAAAATAAAGGTGTAAAATGTTAAATAAAAAGACCTTAAGTGTGAAAAATAGAAGAAAAAAGTTTAAGTGTAAAATATTACTCATCATAAGCTTTTTACTCGTATCCACCCAAAGTTATATGGCGTTACGGAGCGTACTAGCCCCATATAGGCGCAGATTCCTTGGTGAGTTCTGTGAATGGTCTACCCACTAATCAAACGATAAGTACAATAATTATATTAAAATATTAGCAAAAAAAAAAGCAGAAAATACTAATATAGATATAAAAAATATTATCAAAGTATAGAAAATAGAACCAAGAATAACTAATAAATCTGTATACAATGGGTGTCTATAAATGTATAAGAGAAACCAATGTTTATATCTCTACTAAAATGTTGACACATATACTAAATGTTTAATAAATTAACTCATATATTTGCGAAATAGAAAAAATGGTACATACTTTTTAAAATTGTATCAAATAGTCTATGAATGGATAAAAAAAAAATTGTATATATAATTTTTAATTGTATCTATAAATGGATAAAAAAAAATCATGACATGTATTAAAATAATGGACTTACGCGTGACAGTTTAAGTTAAAAAATTTATATTTACCAAAGAAATTAACATAAGTTATTATAAAAAAAAAACTGTAATTAAGTATAATTGTTAATTGAATATGCTACAAAATATTGCCAAGTTATTCCATGGTAGTGATTTAACAACCAAACACTTTGTCTTTAAAGATTACGATAACGCAGTTTTAGAAACTAACATAGGGGCAAATGTGTATAATTATCATAAAATACTTCACATTACTGTTAAAATGTCATATAATTATCAAATATATTATACAAAGTAAGAAAAATATTACTTAATATGTTAAAATATTACCAATAGTACATGCCCAACAGATCAAAATGACCTTCAGCACCCTACGACACATGAAAACTTACGGAGATTAACAGCAATCTTGCCTCAAAAAATAAAACCAATAGTGTGCTGCTAAGGATAAAATGTCAAGTACACACCCAGTGTAGGAGATGTATACAAATAATATTGTTGAATTATTAACAAAGTGATTTCATTAATACTAAAATAAGGTCTTTGTTACAATAATATATATATATATGGAAATTAAGTTCTTATTAGTGAAATTTATGTAATATTTTTAGACTGCTTTGTTCAATTTATAATATGTAGGTAGAATTTTTACATAAAAAAACCCCTTTGTGTTTATCAAAAATATTTCACAAATTAAGAAGAAGAATACCTAAGGAAGGTCTTTGCACATGATTATAGTACAAAACCATGTGGATTTACATCAATTTTACCAGGAACAAGGGGGTCAGTATACGGCTATGAGTCAAATAGTCAATTTTTCACCACATTCAGGCATTTGTGTTATTAATGCCTGAATGTGGTTTTAAAATTGACTATTTGACTCATAGCCGTATACTGACCCCCTTGTTCCTGGTAAAATTGATGTAAATCCACATGGTTTTGTACTATAATCATGTGCAAAGACCTTCCTTAGGTATTCTTCTTCTTAATTTGTGAAATATTTTTGATAAACACAAAGGGGTTTTTTTATGTAAAAATTCTACCTACATATTATAAATTGAACAAAGCAGTCTAAAAATATTACATAAATTTCACTAATAAGAACTTAATTTCCATATATATATATATTATTGTAACAAAGACCTTATTTTAGTGTTAATGAAATCACTTTGTTAATAATTCAACAATATTATTTGTATACATCTCCTACACTGGGTGTGTACTTGACATTTTATCCTTAGCAGCACACTATTGGTTTTATTTTTTGAGGCAAGATTGCTGTTAATCTCCGTAAGTTTTCATGTGTCGTAGGGTGCTGAAGGTCATTTTGATCTGTTGGGCATGTACTATTGGTAATATTTTAACATATTAAGTAATATTTTTCTTACTTTGTATAATATATTTGATAATTATATGACATTTTAACAGTAATGTGAAGTATTTTATGATAATTATACACATTTGCCCCTATGTTAGTTTCTAAAACTGCGTTATCGTAATCTTTAAAGACAAAGTGTTTGGTTGTTAAATCACTACCATGGAATAACTTGGCAATATTTTGTAGCATATTCAATTAACAATTATACTTAATTACAGGTTTTTTTTTTATAATAACTTATGTTAATTTCTTTGGTAAATATAAATTTTTTAACTTAAACTGTCACGCGTAAGTCCATTATTTTAATACATGTCATGATTTTTTTTATCCATTTATAGATACAATTAAAAATTATATATACAATTTTTTTTTATCCATTCATAGACTATTTGATACAATTTTAAAAAGTATGTACCATTTTTTCTATTTCGCAAATATATGAGTTAATTTATTAAACATTTAGTATATGTGTCAACATTTTAGTAGAGATATAAACATTGGTTTCTCTTATACATTTATAGACACCCATTGTATACAGATTTATTAGTTATTCTTGGTTCTATTTTCTATACTTTGATAATATTTTTTATATCTATATTAGTATTTTCTGCTTTTTTTTTTTGCTAATATTTTAATATAATTATTGTACTTATCGTTTGATTAGTGGGTAGACCATTCACAGAACTCACCAAGGAATCTGCGCCTATATGGGGCTAGTACGCTCCGTAACGCCATATAACTTTGGGTGGATACGAGTAAAAAGCTTATGATGAGTAATATTTTACACTTAAACTTTTTTTCTTCTATTTTTTACACTTAAGGTCTTTTTATTTAACATTTTACACCTTTATTTTTTTTTACTTTTAGCAATTTTCTTTTTACTTTTTTTTCTATTTTCACATTTTCTTTTAAAATGTAATTTTACACTTACATTTTTTTTTTTAATTTTTTATGTTTTCATTTTTTTTTTTAAATTGTATTTTACACTTTAACTATTTTTTTTAAAACTTTTTTTTTTCTTTTTTTTTTCTTTTTTAACTTTTTTTTTTTTTTTAATTTTTTTTCTTTTTTTTAATTTTTTTTTCTTTTTTATTTTTTTTTTCTTTTTTAATTTTTTTTTCTTTTTTAATTTTTTTTTCTTTTTAAACTTTTTTTTTTCTTTTTAAACTTTTTTTTTTCTTTTTAAACTTTTTTTTTCTTTTTTAACTTTTTTTCTTTTTTAACTTTTTATTTCTTTTTTAACTTTTTCTTTTCTTTTTTAACTTTTTTTTTTTTTTTTTTTTTTTTTTTACTTTTTTCTTTTTACATGTAATTTTTATTAAACTTTTTTCTTTTTACATTTTTTTTTTAAATTGTATTTTACACTTAAATTTTTTTTTTATTATTTTTTAACTTTTTTTTTATTAAACTTTTTTTTATTTTTTACATTTATTTTTTTTACATTTTATTTTACACTTAAACTTTTTTTTCTTTTTGCATTTACTTTTTTTTTTTTAAATTCGTACTTTGTATAATATTTTTGATAATTATATGACATTTTAACAAGTTTGCTTGTCCTATCACTAAAAATGGTGTAATTTGACAATATTTTGTAGCATATTCAATTAACAATTGTACTTAACTACAGGTTTTTTTTTTATATGACTTACGTTACTTTCTTTGATAAGTATAAATTTCTTAACTTAATGTGTTACACGTAAGTCCATTATTTTAATTTTTTTTTTAATACATGTCATGATATTTTTTTTTATCCATTCATAGACTATTTGATACAATTTTAAAAAGTATGTATTATTTTCTCTATTTCGCAAATATTTGACTTAATTTGTTAAAAATTTAGTATATGTGTCAACATTTTAGTAGAAATATATACATTGGTTTCTCTTATACATTTATAGACACTCATTCTATACAGATTTATTAGTTACCTTTGGTTCTATTTTCGATACTTTGTTAATATTTTTTATATCTATAGTAGTATTTCCTGCTTTTTTTTGTTGCTAATTATTTAATGTAATTGTGGTACTTGTCGTTTGATTAGTGGGTAGACCATTCACAGAACTCACCACGGGCATCTGTGCCTATATGGGGCTAGTACGTTCCGTAACACCATATGGGTTTGGGTCGATTCGGGTAAAAAACTTATGATGGTTAATCTTTTACATTTAACACATTTCTTTTTTACATTTAGCAATTTTCTTTTAACGTTTCTTTTTTTTTTTTCATATTTTTCGTTTGTAAATTTTTTTTTTTAAATTTAAAATTTTTTTTTACGTTGTTCTTTTTTACATTTGTCTTTTTTTTTTTTTTTTTTTTAATTTTTTTTTTTTTAATTTTATTTTTACACTTAAATTTTTTTTATATATATTGTTTTTACTTTTTTTTTTCATTTTTCTTTTAAAAGTTCATTTTATACAAACTTTTTTTTTATTTTACAGTTACTGTTTTTAAACTTTTTTATCTTTACATTATATTTTTCACTTAAACTTTTTATTTATTTTTTTACATTTATACTTTTTATAATCTATTTCACACGTAAACTTTTTATTTTACATTTATTAGTTTTATAATTTATTTCACACTTAAACTTTTTTCAAATATTTTTTATATAAATATATATATATTTTTTTTCACTTTTAAAATTTTTTTTTCACTTTTAGTTATTTTTTTTTCTTACTTAACCTTTTAGTTTTTGATTCACACTTGAACTTTTTTTTATTTTTACATTTTTATTTTTAAACTTTTTTTTTTTTTTTACATTTTGCTTTTTAAATTGTATTTTAACTTTTTTTTTTTAACATTTATTCTTTTTATAATTTATTTCAAACTTAAACTTTTTCATTTATTCTTGTCTAATGTACAACTACAAACCCCGCTTTCACCCCAATTTTATGTATACGCCTACAAACGTCTCCCTATGGGTACTTTATGTCGCCAATTTTACGAATACACCTCTCAAATTGTCCCCTTGTGGATACTTGATGTCGCCAAATTCTACACATTCACCCTCAATTGTACTCATATGGGAACTTGTTGCCTCTTAGTCTTTGAAAATTTAATCAGCCAGCCATAATAATTCCCCTTGTATGGTGCTACTTCATTTCTACCATCCACCTATGCGTTTTGTTATAGTGTAATTTTATGACATAAGAAAAAATGTGTACTTGTACCAAGCGTATAAATAAACCCCTTTGTATAGCTGCACTGTATCGTTCAATCAAACAACCAATTATAAAACACCCCTAAAACAGCAACATCTAAGACAAATTCCCTTATTCAACACGTATTAGAACAAGTAATAGATCCATTATCTTACATACCAACCCCAAATCTGCTCTTATCAAGCCCAGCACAACAAACAGTGCGATAGAGTAACTTTTACATCATATTCCTAAACAGTAAGCAATTCTAATGCATCCAATTGTGATCAAGGTGAGATCCCTCCTTCTAGTCATAACGATATGATATTTTCCCTCTTAAAATAATAATTTTACGTATGATGTGAAAAACATTTAAAGAACACATTACTTTTATAAAAAGTTTAATTAACCGTAATACAAGGTTTTGGTTCCCAAGGTTCTTTTTCAAAGTATCAGCTTTCATATTAATTACTTTTTTTTTCATCCACTGAGACTGATTTCCGTTATATAAATTGTAATTTAAACGTATATTGTTATAAACATTATTTTCATAGAACCCCAGACTGTCATTTTTTATACCCTTAGTACACATGTCAAAAGGTAAAAAAAGCTTTACTTATTAATCTGGTCTACCTTCCTGTACACGATGGTATGTTATTTACCCCCATAGGATGATTCCTCATAGAGTTATATTGCGAAATTATATGCTGGAGTTGGTCACATAAAATATATTTTTCTAAAACCATTCTTGCAAAATTCTTTTCTTTTGTACTAACCATAGTTAAAATATATACACTACTGTCATTCCCTTTAACATAAGTTCATTGTGCAGCTCTAGTGGGACGTAATTGCTCTCACTGAGTTAATTTTTTTGGCACAGATGTATACGTAAATAAAATATATGTAAAATATAAATGAGTAATAAAATATAAATAAATATTAAAATATGTATGAAATATATGAATAATAAAATATATATAAATATTAAAATATATATAAAATATAAATGAATAATAAAATATAGAAGTTAAAATATAAATGAATAATAAAATATAGAAGTTAAAATATAATTAAATATTAAAAATAAATGTAAAAATATAAATAATAAAATACAAATAAATATCAAAATATAAATAAATATTAAAATATAATAAATATAAAATAAGAATATTAGTTTAATTCTATCATATTTTATTTACTTTCACAGTTTTTTCACATTACTTTCACAGCTCACAGTTTTTTCAACAACCAACCATTCCTAACATTATACCTATGATGTCACAACCCACAGCTTATAATTAAAAATGTGTAGATGCTGTGCGTCGCAAATTTCCACCAATACCCAAATAAAAACGCAAAATAACAAAAAAGCAACTTTCATGTCACATGACACTCCATAGACATCACTTACTGACACCTGATTGGTTCTTCATGATGTCATTCTTAAACAAGCATATGATTGGTCCGTTCCCCTACATGCAGCGTTGTCTTGCGGTTACAAGCAGAACTAGTAAAACCTTCCCCCACCTGCGTGTGACGTCACTTACTGACACCTGATTGGTTGTTCATGAGGTCATCCTCAAACAAGAACCTGATTGGTCCGTTCCTATACAAACACGGTGTGACACGTTGAGACACGGTGTGACATGCCCATCGGCGACTTGCCCATCGGCGGCGATGAGTGATCAACACCTGTTCCCATGTCCCCCTGCATGTGACGTCACTTACTGACACCTGATTGGTTGTTCATGATGTCATCTCCATTAGGCCACGCCCCCTCGGCTTGACAGACGAGATCCTCCCTGATTCTCACAGCAGCACCACCAAAAAATCCACAGAGCACCACGATTACGCCTCATTACTCCTCGTACTCCTCATTACTCCTCACAGCACCGCGGCCTGGTACCCGTCAAATTACACTACTCTTTTTATTTCCATCATCCGTGAGCGTAATAAGGTGCGACAGGTAAGCAAAATTGGTGAGTTTTCTCACATTTGGCGTTTCGGTTCGCTTAATGAAATAGAACCATTATAAGTGAAACATATACTTTTTACTGCTCTGTATTTGTTTAAATAAATCAAGAAGAGCCTTACAATTTTGAAGGAAGTTT
Source organism: Troglohyphantes excavatus (assembly GCA_963932185.1). Taxonomy (NCBI): domain Eukaryota; kingdom Metazoa; phylum Arthropoda; class Arachnida; order Araneae; family Linyphiidae; genus Troglohyphantes; species Troglohyphantes excavatus. The sequence goes on along the minus strand of OZ010669.1, from coordinate 54,554,859 downwards.
GGTTTGGTTTGATTAATTAATGTCGTACTACAGTTGAACAGTGGGCTATTGGCGACGGTTCGGGACCTATCTCGAAGGAAAAGCTCGGGAATGATGCCCCGTATTTTTTAACCATGGTCAAATGACGAAAACAACACCTGAGCTGGTACCCGACGCAACCTAAATAGGCATCAGGACATTGGACCCTGATGAAATTTATCGTGCACCAGGATGTTTTTGTACGACTTTCTAGTATTTTTGTAGCGAAGCTGGCAACCCTCCGATCGCAAGATCACTACTTTTTTACTTTTAATTGTCAAGTCCATCGCAAGGAGTCGAACTAGCAATCCTCTGATTACTAGCTGAACGCATTTATCCACTTGGCCACTGGAGGCCAAATTTTCAGGGAAGACGCATATGTCCTTAAAGCCTTCATTTACATCAAATTAAGAATTTTTTCAAAAATCTTAGTTAATCCCTTGTTTTACTTGCCCCTACAATTATGTAATAATAAATTACGGACAAGTGAAGATTTGAAACTGGACTCAATGGAGAATGCCAATATAACTTTTTTTCCTGCTCTACTATGTTTATCATCTGAAAAACTGATGTCATGCACAAATGTTTTACATGAACTTGCTTTCACGTAAATCCTTAGTAAGAAACAATTTACATAAAAGCAATTTTTGGCAATAAATTTTGTAATAATATAACACAACTAGCATGTCTGTGGGATAATTATCGCCCTCTCCCCCGCTCAGCTGGGACTCCGTGGTCGAGCGGTTAAAGGCGTCAGCTGAGAGTCCGAAGATTCCGGGTTCGATCCTAGGCGATGGACTTGACAAAGAAAAGTAAAAAAAAAAGTAGTAATCTTGTGATCGGAGGGTTGCCGCCTTCGATTCAAAATACTATAAAAGTCGTCCAGAACATCTGCAAAAATTAACGGCGTGTACACGGGACTGGTGCACGATACATCTGATCGGGGTCCAAAGTCCCGATGTCTATTGAAGGCGTTGGGTGCTAGCTCAGGTGTTGTCCTCGACATTTGACCATGGTTCAAAAATACGAGGCATCGTTCCTGGGCCTTTCCTTCGATATAGGCCACCCAGAGCCCCAGTTGCTCAGTGGATAAGGCGTTCAGCTACTAATCAGAGGATTGGTGGTTGGAACCGTGGTTAGTCCGTGCGATGGACTTGACAAAGACAAATAAAAAAAATAGTGATCTTGTGATCGGAGGGTTGCCGGTTTCGCTACAAAATAATAGAAAAGTCGTCCACAACATCCACAAAATTTATACTGGCGTGTATACGGGACTGGTGCACGATACATCTGATCGGGGTAAAATGTCCTGACGCCAGTTGAGGTTGTGTCGAGTGCCAGCTCAGGTGTTGTCCACGTCATCTGACCGTGGTTCAAAAATACGAGGCATCGTTCCCGTGTCTTTCCTTCGATATAGGCCCCGAACCATCGCCCATAGCCCACTGTGCAGCTCTAGTGCGACGTTAATTAACCAAACCCTCGGTCAGCTCATAGCTGGCAGCATTATCAACAGCTTGTTTTAAAAAAAAAACTTAAAAATAATGATTTTAAACGCATTTTTTAAAAAAAATATGGCTATATTTATTACATGAAAATACGATTTGTCCACTTGTCGAGTCCCAGTTGCTCAGTTGGTAAGGCATTCAGCTACTAATCAGAGGATTGGTGGTTCGAATCCGTGAAATGGACTTGACATAGAAAAGTAAAAAAGTAGTGATCTTGCGATCGGAGGGTTGCCAGCTTAGCTACAAAAATACTAGAAAGTCGTCCAGAATATCCAACAAATTATACTGGCGTGTATACGGGACTGGTGCACGATAAATCTGATCGGGGTCCAAAGTCCCGACGTCTATTGAAGGCGTTGGGTGCCAGTTCAGGTGTTTCGTCATCTGACCATTGTTCTAAAATAACGAGGTGCATGTATGAATGCGTGTGTGAATGTGTATGTGTTCCCGGGTCTTTCCTTCGAGATTGACCCCGAACAGTCGCTAATAGCCCACTGTGCAGCTCTAGTGCGACGTTATTTAACAAAACCAAAACCAAACGTCCACTGGTCCATAAAATTGTCTTTCTTTTGATACCTCATGTGATAAGATTCGTTGGGTATAAGTGGCACAAAAGGGATCTTTACTACATAAATACGTTAGGAATTTGGTAATCCAAAGCTTTCGCCCCTGTAAACAGAGAACGATGTTGACCTCTAATGCATTTTTAATACAAAATCTAAAGAGATATACCAAACCAAATAAGTCTTTTTCCCACCGTAGATCGCCTACGGTCTTGTCTGACCTGTAGAATGTAAGGAAAAAAATGCGATGTTGAATGGAGAAACTTTCCATCCACATCAAAAGTTGGGGCAAATTATAAGGAACCGTGACATCGAGTTTTAATTCGAGCATTTCTCATCTGCGAAATAGTCGCTCCACCCAAAATTCGTTTTCACTTCGAAGCATGCCCAAGGTCGGATTTTCAATGGGTGCTGTCGCTTTTCGGAACTTCTTTTCCTTCTGTGATAATGTTCTAAAACCGATCGCAAAATTGTCTTTAAAGCCATTTTTTAAGCAAAAAAAAAAGTGTTTAATTAAATCCTCTGAGTGACTGTGAGACTTAAAGTTGGGAATTTCGAAAAGTTAAGTTGGAAGTTTCGAATTGTTCATTTGGGAGTTTCGAATTCTTAAGTTGTGAATTTCTAATTGGTCATTTGGGAATTTCGAATAGTTAGGTTGGAAGTTTCGAATTGTTCAGTTGGGAATTTCGAATAGTTAAGTTGGGAATTTCGAATTGGTCAGTTGGGAATTTCGAATAGTTAAGTTGGGAGTTTCAAATTGTTCAGTTGGGAATATCGAATTCTTAAGTTGGGAATTTCGAATTGGTCAGTTGGGAATTTTGAATAGTTAGGTTGGAAGTTTCGAATCGTTAAGTTGTGAAATTTCTTATTTCAACTCCTCCCCCCTCCACCAAAAAAAAATTAGGTAACGGAACTGATTATAATAGGTATTTAGGCAACGTCTAATATATGTATAAAAATAATTTCTTTCCTAAGCTTCTATAAACTTCTATAAGGCTAATTTTGTGGTTATTTTAAAAATAACATATGTGACTATATGAATGTGCATAGAAATATAAACACTTGCGATTTGATAGTCGTTAAATAACTGATTCCAGTATATATCGCAAATATTGAGACAAGCATAGACTAAAACCTTTAGTCCACAATTAATTTGAAGGCCCATTCTACACGAACGTGAAAAAAGCGCGCGAGCTTCTTGGTAATTCGAGAATCCAAACCACATGGTTTGTATTATCGAATCACGGAGACATTTGCAAAAACTCGCGCGCGTTTTTCTCGTTATCGTAGTATTGGCTTAAGTCCCTTTTTATATGGACGTGAAAAACGCGCGCGAGATTTTGTAGATAGCTCAATGATTGGAGCATATATCCATAGCATCCATAGCATATAGTGAGCATATATCCATCAACCGCAGACCCATCTGCAAGAGCTCGCGAACGTTTATCACGCTCATATAGTGAACGTTTATCACGCCCGTATAGTGAACGTTTATCACGCTCGTATAGTGAACGTTTATCACGCTCATATAGTGAACGTTTATCACGCTCATATAGTGAACGTTTATCACGCTCATATAGTGAACGTTTATCACGCTCATATAGTGAACGTTTATCACGCTCATATAGTGAACGTTTATCACGCTCATATAGTGAACGTTTATCACGCTCATATAGTGAACGTTTATCACGCTCATATAGTGAACGTTTATCACGCTCGTATAGTGAACGTTTATCACGCTCATATAGTGAACGTTTATCACGCCCGTATAGTAAACGTTTATCACGCTCGTATAGTGAACGTTTATCACGCTCTTATAGTGAACGTTTATCACGCTCATATAGTGAACGTTTATCACGCTCATATAGTGAACGTTTATCACGCTCATATAGTGAACGTTTGTCACGCTCATATAGTGAACGTTTATCACCTACGTATAGTGGGCCTAAGTGAAAGTTACGGCACTGAGCAATTGAAATCAACATAACACTTTTGGAATTGGAAATCATATGATATAAATAATATTAGAAGAATTAATTAGAATGTTTGATGTTCCACAACAAAAATTAAGACGAACAAAACAAATCGAAAGATAGATCACACATTTCAACTTTATCTATCATGAAATGTAAGCAAATCGTTAATCTATGGGTAAACGACACTCAGCTCAGCTGTTGTTGAACTTTATAAGTGATTGCTCAGCAAAATATATGTTCTGTAAATAATGAATATCGTTTGCAGAAAAAAGATGGTGTGGAAAAGGGGAAGGCAGATGCTGAATCCGTGGAAAAACAGAAACATTTTTCCTCGTTCCATTTATGTCGCTGAGGTCACGGGCTTTCTCTTTCAGAACAGCTGAATGCATACGAAAGCGGACTAATTAAAAACATTTTAAAGCCTTCTGTTTGTGTGTTTTCTTTTTAAAACTGCGCAGATGGAAAGTTTCGTGTTCATATCGAAGAGATGGAGTGGTGGGGACAAGAGGGCATTTGGATTTCGATTGGTTGTTAAGTCAAAATCATAACTTTAAAAACCATATGCTCTTCTTTCTAGACTAAACATCGAGACGTATGTCTCGATTTTTAATACCGGGTTGTCGTCTTTTATAAACTGGTTTATGTTTTCGTTCCATCTGTGTTTATATAAAATCGAATCGGAAAAGTGACCAGCTGCGTTTTCCCCAAATACAAAACATACATCCTTTTTTAGGGAATTAAAAACACGGATGTTTTTTCATAGTTTGTTGAATGCAACGTTTGCTGTTCAAGTTTGGATATTTGTATTGCGACTTTTTTGGGTGGTCGTGGTTGACGAATACTAAAAATCGAATAATTAGGAAAATAATCATTAAGGAACATATGCCTTTTTTTTCACAAACACATGATACTGTTTTCCTTTTAATTCTCGAGGCCTCCGTGGCCGAGCGATTAAAGGCGTCACTTGGGAATCCGAGGATTCCTGGTTCGATCCTAGGCTTGACAAAGAAAAGTAAAAGAGTAGTGATCTTGTAATCGGAGGGTTGTCAGCTTCGCTACAAAATACTAGAAAAGTCGTCCAGATTATTCACAAAAATTATCGGCGTGTATACGGGACTGGTGCACGATAAATCTGATCGGAATCCAAAGTGCCGACGTCCATTGAAGGCGTTGGGTGCCAGTTCAGGTGTTTCCTCGTCATCTAATCATGGTTCTAAAATAACGAGGTGCATGTATGAATGTGTGTGTGTTCCCGGGTCTTTCCTTCGAGATAGACCCCGAACCGTCGCCAATAGCTCACTGTGCAGCTCTAGTGCGACGTTAATTAACCAAACCAAACTTTTTAATTCTCGAATACTTATCAATAACGAACGAAGCAGTGCCAACGATTTAGCCAATGGGCTATTGGTGACGGTTCGGGATATATCTCGAAGGAAAGACCCGGGAACATCGCATCACACCTGAGCTGGCACCCTACAGAACCTGAATAATTATGAGGACATTAATTCAGACCGATTTAACGTGCATCAGTGCCATCCCTATAGACTGCGGATATTTTTCCAGGGCAATGAGGAAGAATCCAGCAATCCTTCAATCACAAGTTCGCTACATTGACAGAGATGATCAACCCACCGATAATTAGTTGAATACTTTATCTCTAGCCGGCTAAACCATAGAGTAAAGATACAAATAGAGAAATAATAATATATATATAAAAAAAAAACTTTTTAAAGAACATGCTTTTATTAAATGTACTAAAATACAAAAAATAATCAAATGGATAAGTGGATGAAGGGACTAAGTAATATTTGCATTTGCGATTCCAGTTTTGTTGTGAATAAAAAGTTAAGTAAATGTGTATTGTCCTAACAATATTTGGCTATACTTGATAAGAGAAATGCTATGTTATACTTATATTCATAGTTATTGTAGATAAAAATTCTATACTTCTTGAAAACTGACTTTTGTAACATTACCTTTTCCTCCACTTACCCCTTGAATCGAGTATTGAACACAAATAAAATATTTCCGTTTCGTTAATGAAGGGGAAATATTTAGCGCACACTGTTTGAAAATAAATAAATACGTACATATATGTTAAAAAGTTGAATACGGACAGAACTCCTTATCACCAAAAGAGAAGAAAGTGCGCCAAATTTGAAAGTCCTGCAGATGTCTGAACGCCAAACGTGGCAGCGCTATAACCACGTGATGTGGGTTTTTCTTTTCAATGTTGACATCGCGGCCTTACGAGAGTCTGGTATTGAAGGCGCTCTCTATTTAATATTTCAACTCTCTGGGCTAAACGTTTGGAATTGCTCAGTTTAATCATCCCCCATTACAAAAACATCTAATTAAGGTTTCCCATGCGAATTCCGCCGTTTTCCATGACATCTTTCCTGTCAGATCTCTACACAAGATAACCAAGTGTCATTTTTTTTTATTAATCCAGAAGAAGAGTTCCTCTTTGACACGCGTTTATCGCCACGTGTCTGGCGCGTTGTTTACGTTCCCGTTCCTTCAACCCTTGGCGCGTCACTGGAGAAGTTTCCTAGAAAGAAAGAAAGAACGCAGACCACAGCTGTTCCCAGAGGGGGCACTGCAATCAGAACTTCGGCCTCCAGTGGCCCAGTGGATAAAAGCGTTCAGCTATTAATCAAAGAATTGGTTTGGTTAATAATCGTCGCTCTAGAGCTGCACAGTGGGCCATTGGCGACGGTTTGGGTCCTATCCTTCGACCATGAATGGACTGTAGTAGAGCGAATATGACGTCTTAATCGTGAAACCAACATCTCAGACCGAATGGCCTCAGACACGAGATTTCTTTTCAAAATTTTGAATTGAAAAATACTCGCGATTGTCTGATGAATTGGGAAATGTGTAACAGTGAAAATTTATGAATAGAATGACGTAATTAACCACGTGCCTGAGGCTATACATGTTGGCCACACTTTGATGTTTGATGTTTCTCTACAATGAAGGATCCATGCTCGAAGGTAAGGCCCGGGAACAATGCCTCGTATTTTTGAACCTTAGTCAGATGACGTGGAAACACCTGAACTGGCACCCAACGCCTTCAATAGACATCGGGATTTTGGACCCCGATCAGATTTATCGTGCACCAGTCCCGTATACACGCCGTTAATTTTTTGTGGATGTTCTGGCCGACATTCTAGTATTTTGTAGCGAAGCTGGCAACCTTCCTATCAGAAGAAAACTACTTTGTTTTACTTTTCTTTGTCAAGTCAATCGCCTAGAATCGAACCAGGAATCTTCGTATTCCCAGCAGGCGCCTTTAACCGCTCGGCCACAGGGGCCTCGTCGGGACTTTGGACCCCGATCAGATTTATCGTGCACCAGTCCCGTATACACGCTGATAATTTTTGTGGATATTCTGGACGGCATTCCTAGTATTTTGTAGCGAAGCTGGCAACCCTCCGATCACAAGATCATTACTTTTTTACTTTTCTTAGTCATCGAACCAGGAATCCTCGGATTCCCAGCTGTCGCCATAATCCACTCGGCCACGGAGGCCTCGATCTTGCGATCAGAGGGTTGTCAGCTTCGCTACAAAATACTAAGTGGTTCAGAACATGTAACAAATTATACTGGCGTGTATATGGGACTGGTGCACGATAAATCTCCCCCCCCCCCCTCCTCACACACACATCCCTCCTTTGTGACGGCCCTGTCCAGAAACCAACCTATTTTCTTAAAATTAACTTTTATATTCCAATTTATGACGTCTTCCACAGACGAGTATTCTTTCCCGCGTATTTTAGAACACGTAAAAAATCAATATTCCACTCGGCTGTAGGCCATTTTTATTTACAATTCGATTATTTTTAAAAAAATTAAAATATCACAATGTGCAAAAACTTCAGTAACTGAAACTCAATTCCCGCCAAATTTACATAGTCATTATTCCTAGCTTTTTCGGCGACATTCTCATTTATTCCAAGTATATATCGATCAAGCACGAGGTAGGCTTAGATTTCATTACTTGAAAGAGCACTTCAGGAACGGTTTTTCCGAATTCTGGTGACCGATTTTCTGAGAAGATGGGGAAGTATGATTTCTTGGAAGACTCTCAGAGAAATCATTAAATTCCAGGAGGAAGCCAGCTATCGATTCCAGCCGCCCACCCATGGAAAATCCTATTGTCTTGGAAATGATATCACTTTCGTATGCAGCTTAAACTGCACTCACAAGAGTAAAATACTTAAGCTTTTCATTTAACTTTACTATTTCTATATAAAAGCAAGCAAATTTTAATGATCATTATTTAATTAACACTAGAAAAAAAAATGGGAAGTTATTTTGAAGCAATTTATGTAATATCAGGCACGTTGGTATAGATTTTTCATGGGGGTGGTTCAGTGACTGAGTTACTTATCCCCCCCACCAAAAAAAAATCCCCCTCATTTTTTAAACTTATTAATTTTTATTCAAGTAAACAGGAATACGTTGGCATATAAGTATCGAAACAGCTACATTTGTCATTTATTTTTTATGAAATCGTTACCAATATCAGTCATTAACTATTTTTAAAATTAGTAAATATCACTTCTATAATTATGAAATTAATTTAGAGAACAAATTTATATTTTGAGATTTCTTGTTTAAAATAATATATATGGATCCCGTTTTAAAATATTTCCCTTTCGCCGAAATTTAAATGCTATATAATGAAATACGATGACGTCATGCTACGCTTAGTTTGAGATAAAAATAACATCAAAACATGTTTTTGAAGCCCTTTTAAAATTATTTTCCGGGATAGGACCCCCCGGAAAATACCAGGTTTTCCCTCATGCAACTCAACAAGGAGTATTATACTAAAAATTGAAATTTTTCTAGCTTTTTAAAGTATGTTTATGATTTTTACAGTAATTCGATTTTTAATTTTTTTTTCTTGACTTTCAATGGGAGGGGTTTGAACCCCATGAACCACCCCCTTACCTACGTGCCTGTGTAATATATATCATTAGTTTTAGCTTTAGTTAAGAATATCTATGTCTACAACAAAATTATATTTTTTTTTTCAAAAATGTAGTGAACCTGTTGTTAAGCCTTCCAGTTGCCCTTCAATTCATAGAGTAATGATACAAATAGAGGAATAAAAATGCTGATTTCCGTGTGTCCATCATTGAAACCACGTGATAGGTGGAAATGCCAATTCATTCATGCGCCAATATTACTTGGCAGGCCTTGGCGACTTTAAGAACTAAACGAGATCGAAGTATTGTTATATGGTTTTGTGTTTAATTTTGTATTTAAATATATTTTTTTTGAGCGAGTGGCACAATTTAAGGGAGTTTAACAGATATATTAAGGAGATTTTTCTTACTTTGTAGTTTTGAAATAATTGCATTACGTTTTTATGTAAAAAATTTACCATAAGCGAAGTTCTTTCAATTTTTATTTTGTATACTTCAATAAGAAAATATAAACAATAAAACCTGAGAAATATAAAGAGTTTCGCTTCTTCGAGTATTGAACACAAATAAAATATTTTCGTTTCGTTAATGAAGAGGAAATATTTAGCGCATATTGTTTGTAAATAAGTACATATATGTTAAAAAGTTGAATACGGACAGAACTCCTTATCACCAAAAAAGAAGAAAGTGCGCCAAATTTGAAACTCCTGCAGATGTCTGAACGCCAAATGTGGCAACGCTATAACCACGTGATGTGGGTTTTTCTTTTCAATGTTGACACCGCGGCCTTACGAGAGTCTGGTATTGAAGGCGCTCTCTATTTAATATTACAACTATCTGCTTCAATTGCTTTTTTACAATAATGATGGACGATTTAAAACTTAAGAAAGATAATTTTTTTTACTAAAATGACCTTATCTTTTATTAACAGACTGGAAAACTATAAAAAAAAGTTAGACAAACATGTTATTATATAGTTAAAACAAATCTTGAAAACCTTGCTCTATAATTATTCATAGTCATGTTTGGTTTTCAAGGAGTTCATTATTAAATTAAAGCGCTCTTTCAAATCTTAGTAGGTCAAAGTATTTTTCTTTGAATTATTCATAATTCTACATATTCACCCATTGTGAAGTGATATTTAAAATTTAATACCTTAATCTTATTTATAGAAAAAACGCGAATCGAATTAAATAATTAATATATAAATGAAAATAAAACCGTGGAACAAGTCTTAATTGAAAGGACACGTATATAATATTCTTTCATTCTTAAATTGATATTCAAATGTACTTTTTGGCTTTCAACTGAAGTTGAGATTTTGAAGGAAAAAAATTTAGAACATTTGAGTGAGTGGTTTAATTCTATTCTCCGTTCATGGTTATAAAAGTCTTAAATCGTGCCAAATATTTCTTAGTGTCATTTAAAAATTTATTTCTAAGCATTTCTCATTGGCAAGAAACAATGGCACAGTTTTAAAAAGAAACGTCTTTTAAAATTTGTTTCCAAACCCTATTGTTCCCTCAGTTTTTAAATACGTTAATTCTTCTATTGGCCTATTTAAGAACTGCCAAGGTTATTCTGCGTTTAATTAATAATGGAAAAGGGTTATTTATTTGTTCTAAAATACTTCTTTATTGACTGGATAGTTTTATTTATTAGTAATTGTAGAAATGCGTCCAAGTTTCGTAGTTTAGGTGCAATATTATAACACTAATAACCCTCACCGGTCGAGAATTATTATTGTAATATCGACCAACAAATAGAATGGCTTTTGCCAACTCTTTAATTATAAATATACATTTCTTTCTAAAGCTATTCCATTGTTTATTGCCAATGAGAAATATTTAGAAATACATTTTTAAAGTATACTAAAAAATAGTTGACACGATTTAAGATGTTTATAACCATTAACGATAATCGAGAGAATTTTTGTGTTGATTCTTTTCACTGGCGGTCGTTTGGCGACAATCATTGGCGCTTTATCGCGGGGACCGCAAACTTACTTACGTACAAATTTTACATTAAAAATAATCTTTTAGTAAAAAGGAAAACCGTGTGCTTAAAAATGAGAACATGGACGTACTTGTTTTTTAAGTACAATTGCATTGTAAATGAGCGATGCCGTACTCCAATTTAAGTAATCATACTTTCTCAAAAACGAGCAGTGTGATTTGATATTTTTAATTTCAGCTTCTGTTCCAGCCATCTTAACAAAGCGACCTGACACACTTAAAATAGATGTTCAGAAGATGATTTTCTACATCATTTGATGTCGATTGCTTAAATAGAAATTTAGTTATTTCAACTCAATTATCATACTTCGCATTCTTTTGGCACATCTTTTGTAACATTTCTTCTGTTTATAACTTTTCCAGTCGTCCTGGTAGTTTAATGGATAAGGCACTGGACTTTGGTGCCTTAGGATATGGATTCGATTCCCGGTAAGTCTTGGTTGTAATTGTTGATATTTATTATTGAAAGTGATTTATGAAGGCAGCCTACGTAGTCAAGCAAATGCTCTTTTTATTAATTCTTACCTATTGTACTCGTTTTTGAGTACATGTCTTTTTCAAAAATGAAACTTTTGTATTCGGAACTATGATAAGCATCCAATGTACTCATAAATGAGTACATTTAACTTATTTTTGAGTACCTATTTTTAACAGTGTAGATAACTTATAAAATCTCGAGGATACAATAAATTTATAAACGAAAGTAATCCAATTTATAATACAGCTTCTCAAATCCTTGATGACGTCAAGTTTCAAAATTTCGCCCCAAAAATAATAAAAATAATAGAATAATATAACCTAAACTGCGTCTATTATTCCGTATCTTTTCAAAGAACAGTAACAAACTTATAGTATGGCATTTAAATATAAATTTCAGTTATATGAATACAAAAGATTAAGATGAAGGGGATTACAAGGAAATAAATGCACACACACATATTAAAATCTGATGTAAAATAGCGTATAATGGTCGAAAGTAAGAATGATGAATCCAATTGAATGGACAAGTCGAAAAAGGGTTTAGATTTTTAAAAAAAATCTAACTTTGATGTTGATGAAAGCTTTAAGGACATATGCGCCTTCCCTCAAAATTTCATAGCTTTGCTTGATTTATTTAAGAAGATACAGAGCAATAAAAAGTATATGTTTCACTTAGAATGGTTCGATTTCATTAAGCGAACCTAAATGCCAAATGCGCGAAAACGCGCCAATTTTGTTAACCTACCACCACTAATCACACTCACAGTCGATGAATAGGAAAAAGGTTTAGTGCCAATTTTTTCCATAGGGACAAATAGTGGATGCTCAACGGAAAGCCACCCTTTTCTTCAAGATTCTTGTCAGTGAAAAAGCTGTTTACCTTGGAAAGGGATTTTTGTCAGTTAACCCCTTCTTCTAATTTACCTCATTCAATTATTAACCCTTTGCACTCCGTTGGCGCCGCTCAGGCGACAACATAACGATTCGTTCTTTTGGTTCCCTGTTCTTTAAAATAAACGAGAACAGCATGATCTTGTTCTTAAAAACAATCGATATTTTTTTCAACTTGTTCTTTTGCAGATCCAAAACAGATTATGTTACTTTTTGCTATAAGTATAACAAATTCTAGGGTAAAGAACTTAAGGGTGAATAACTGTTCCGTAGAAAGAACGGAAAACTCAAAGAGTTCTTGGAGTGCAAAGGGTTAAAGTTGGCTATTTGTGAGGAAACTCTATGCGCAGTGAAGCAACTTGTACAGTGTTAGAAAGTTGCATAAAAGATGCATTTATAAAGTTGCATAGTTATTTCAACTAACAACCAAATAAAACTTTTTATATTTTAAAGTTGTTTCGTATACGAGAATCATAAACAAAAAAAAACGATGATGTTCCAGTTTTTGTCGAAATGGAAATCTTAACTCTCAATATTAGCTACACGATTGTACTTTCATTACACCTAGTTGTGAAACGGGAAGAACGGCGACAGTCCACCATTTTTTTTTTAAAGGTAAGAAAGTTGTACAAATATGTGAGCCATGAAATGTTTGTGGTTTTTGTTATTATTGTTTTTTGCATAATCCCTCTGTAAATGAAACGTCATTGTTGCTCTCAAATTACTATCGAGGTTCCTCAAGAAATGAACTTCTAAACAACAACATTGCTTTTTCAATCGAGGAATAAATATATAGAGTCCAGATCACGTGACCTGCGCCGTCCAATCAAAGGCTTTGCCTTCTGCTTTTTCCGGATAGCACAGTCACAACGTTAAATACTTTACAGGTCAATAATTCATTAACTAATTGTTAAAAAAACAAATAAAACTTACATGAGACTAAAGCTACAGTCGTGGTCTTCAGGATGGTATTGATTTTATTGCATATTGATGAGAAAACCGAACATACTGAAATTTCTTTGATTTCCATGTCAAGGTCATTCATATTCAATAGCCTCTCTAAAGAAGACAAAATCTAGTCTTACAACAATCATATTATAAATCTAGTCTTACAACAAATCTAGTCTTAGGTCTCATCAAGTCCGAAATCACATACTTAAATTACTCCAACTAAAGAAAACTAACTTAAGTTTGGTATTCCTGAAATTAATTTAAATATTTTATTCGGATATATTACCGATCAGATTTGGAATTTTTCACAAATTTAATAGCAATTCCATGTTCTAAATTCCCAAATGTCGGTCAAATCGAACACCATAATTAAAACTTATTTTTCCCAAGAAAAGAAACGGACTCTAAAATAGTTTCTGCCTCACATTAAAACATCTGCTGTGTGTACACAACTATCTCATGCACATCTGCTGTTCCTAAAACTTGATAACTTTTTTTTTCCCCGCCCCCCCCTCGCCTGAAATGTTCCGCGAAATGGGGCCTTTTAGGTGGAATGACGAGGCGAAGGTTTCATTTGCTCAGACAACCGTGATTCCGAAACTTGGCATTTTTTTCTCTTCGCCCTGCTTTTTCATATTTTTTCCAAAATGATCTTTTCCTTTGCGGAAGAGTTCAAATCTCCATTTTTTCCAGTTCCCTCTTTACCCTGGGTTACTTTCTAGTTTAGTTTAGGTTGCTCGTCATCTAACCATGATTCGAGCCCCAGTTGCTCAGTTGATAAGGTGTTCAGCTACTAATCAGAGGATTGGTGGTTCGAATCCGTGCGATGGACTTGACATAGAAAAGTAAAAAAGTAGTGATCTTGCGATCGGAGGGTTACCAGCTTCGCTACAAAAATACTAGAAAGTCGTCCAGAATATCCAACAAATTATACTGGCGTGTATACGGGACTGGTGCACGATAAATCTGATCGGGGTCCAAAGTCCCGACGTCTATTGAAGGCGTTGGGTGCCAGTTCAGGTGTTTCCTCGTCATCTGACCATGGTTCTAAAAAATAACGAGGTGCATGTATGAATGTATGTGTTCCCGGGTCTTTCCTTCGAGATAGATCCCAAACCGTCGCCAATAGCCCACTGTGCAGCTCTAGTGCGGCGTTAATTAACAAAACCATCTAACCATGATTCTAAATTACGGGGGAATGTTCGCGGGTCTTTCTTTCGGTTTGGTTTTGTTTTGTTTATTAACGTCGCACTAGAGCTGCACAGTGGGCTATTGGCGACGGTTCGGGGTCTATCTCGAAGGAAAGACCCGTGTACGATGCCTCGTATTTTTGAACCATGGTCAGGTGACGAGGACAACACCTGAACTGGCAACCAACGCCTTCAATAGACGTCGGGACTTTGGACCCCTATCAGATGTATCGTCCACCTGTCCCGTATACACGCCGATAATTTTTTTGGATGTTCTGGACAACATTCATAGTATTTTGTAGTGAAGCTGGCAATCCTCTGATCACAAGATCACTACTGTTTTAATTTTCTTAGTCAAGTCCGTCGCGCAGGATCGAACCAGGAACCCTCTGATTCCCAGCTGACGCCTTTATCCACTCGGCCACGGAGGCCTTGGTCTTTCTTTCGATATATATTCGGTAGTCCCGAAGTATCTGTCTTCGGCTAGTAACCAGAGGGTTGCGAGTTTGAATGCTGCTGATGCAAGAGATTTGACAAAAATGTTAAAATGGTTACGAGATTCACTGCGAAGTAACAATACGTCGGCCGAACATATGTCCAACCTCTACAGCGTGTATACGAGGCTGGTGAACGTTAAATCTGATCAAGATCCAATGCCCTGACACCTATTGCGGTTGCGCCGGGTGCTAGCTCAGCTGTTGTCCTTGTCATCTGACCATAGTTCAAAAATACGAGGCATTGTTCCCGGGTCTTTCCTTCGAGATAGGCCCCGAACCGTCGCCAATAGCCAACTGTGCAGACTGCAGCTCTACTGCGACGTTAATTAACCAAACCAACCAGAACCGTTGCCAATGTCCCGTTGTGCATCGCCGTGCCAGTTTCTTCAACCAAACCAACCGATTCTCTTTTTAAAAGGCTAATTTAATATCAAATTGGTAATAAACTTAGATTGTTAAAGTTTATTTTATTTGCCACATCTCTTATGGAGTCATTACATTTTAAGCAGTTATAATTGGAAGAGGCTTGTCGTATTACACAACAAAATCTCAGAAAAATATAGATATGTATTTAAATTAAATAAAAACTGAGGTTACAATACCCCCAAAACCCTAACCATACGTAAATATCTTGTATTGATTTTACATTGGTTATGTAGCATAGTTAGTATTCTACGGTTAAGAAAGCGATAAGTTCCACAAGTTTAGCACTACCAGAAATCTCAAAAATCTCCCCGCACCCCCCCCCCCCCCCTATTTTTCATAAAAACCTATTTAATACTTTACTGATTAAAAAGGGTAAAAATTGCTAATAATAAATAATTAACTACAACTTTATTATGCTAATTACATTTTAATTAATTTTTTACACTTTATTATATTTTTTTTGACGAAACAATTTTTTTGTTATTTTTAATTCTATCGAAGAAATCGCTACACGATAGAGTGGAATTCATTTTAATTTTTAACAATTTAATTAACCGTTTTCCCAGAGGGATGAGTAGTTCTAGCAATGCTACAACAAAGTTTCTAGGGTGGAGCTGGGACAGTCAATCGTACCAGCAATAAACAGGGATATTTTTACACCAGCATGGAGATTTTCAGAAGAAATACTGGCTTTTAGGGCGTCAATAAACAGGGTTCATATGCATGAATGATGGGAAATACGAAAACCCGGGACTTCTGGTAGCCCTACACATGTTTCTTATTATGGAAACTCTTTAAAATGATAAATGTTCCGTAATTACGTTTCAAACTCGGGTATTGTATAATACATCCTTCATTCCTCCCACATACACTCTTACCATTTTCAACTTAGTAATTTCGAACATGAAAATCTCCGTGTCTATGATTACAAAGAAATATATAATATAGCTGATGAAATAATATTCAGAACAGAACTGTGATTTTCGTTCCAATAATTGAAGAGTCCGCAAAAACCTTGGACATGTGTCGGCGATAATCAAAGGAGGAGCACAAACCACATCCTGTTGCGCAACGCTATCCTCACTTTTTCCTTGTGATAGCGCAACGCCCCTGAAAATGACGGCCGCGCAGTTGTACAGAGAGTTCGCGAGATTATGCAGCTTCGAAAAGATAAATGAAAGAGGGCAAGAGGGAACTTACAAAGGACTCAAGATCTCTGTTAATTGAGATAAAATATTGGATGTAGGTGATTTATATTACAACGTTGATAACTGTTACTTTTCGTGAGGCTTTCTATGCAAACGCACTTGTAACAAAACCTTCAAGAATTCAAGCAAGGTAAAGTATATAGTAAGATAGACAGAGAAGTAAGGGTTTAAAAACGGATGGTACTGGTTTTAAGGTATTTCCTTCGAGCATGGATCCTTCATATAGTCCATTGCAATTAGGTAAAATAGGAGAAAAAATTACAATAGTTTTTAAACTTTGGTCAAATACTCGTTTGACCTCCAGGAATTGAGAACCGAAGAGTTCCCCTCGTTGAGGGGGAGCTTTCCCCCCTAGCCCCCTTAACCCCCCCTCCCCTCGATATTTCGAAAAACATTATATCTCGCTTATAAAACAAGTTATAATTACATTTTTTTTTTTAAATATAAGTATTTAAGTTTTTTATAAATTATTTATTTAGATTTGAGCTTGTACCTACCATAGTTTTCCTGTAAAAAAATATATTACAATAATATACCTGTATATTATTGTAATATATTTTTTGTATGATATATTATTGTATGATATTTTTTTTTATTAAAGTGAACCAAATAAATGTTTTATTAAACTACCAAACATAAAATGTAAAAAAAAATAATGTTACACATTTTATATACCATATAGTTTTATATATTGTTTTATCAGAGCTGCTCTTAATAACCTATATGACCAAGCCTGTGTTTGTGCATTTAATTTTGGAAGAGAAAGAATGAGTTTAAAATCCAAGGTTTATTAAACATAAAACAGCACATAACCTTCTTTAAACTGAAAATAGATTAGGACATAGTCATTAATAAAGAATGAAAAAGTATCGGAATTGTGGATACATATTAGGTTACATTTCAATAAAAATTATTTTATTTTACAATAATTACATTAAAATTATTTCTTTCTAGATAATGCAGAAAAATGTAATAGTTCTTGCTTTACTATCATTATGTATTTCATCGACGATGTATATTGCTTCAGTATTACTTCAACTTTAGCCTCGGCAGTTTTTGCACATAACAGTGCAATGATGGTTAACTTTTACATACTTGCATTTCTTTCCATAACCTTTATAACATGCACAAATAATTAGACACACTATTTTAGCTGGAGCTGGTCCTGTAGTTGATATGTGTGTTAATAATTTGTTCACTAACTTCCATCCCCAGCCCGATGAGTTCAAACAATCTCCTTGGCAGCTTCTGTGTTTGGAGGTAATTTGGAGAGGACAACAACAGCACTCGCTTGACCTACTAGTTTATTAAAAACAGTCATACATAATCGTATTCTAGTTGCTTTCTTCTTTGTTCATATTGTTATACGATGCGATGACGAACCTCTACCCTGCTCGTTCAATATCATCACAAGTAAAATTAAGGTTATTGAATATCTCAGGGATATCTTGCATGTATTTACTGTGGTTGAACAACTATACTTCCTTCAGTTTTCAAATTTCCATAAAATCCTGGGGTTATGTCAGTAACTTTTTTTTAAAAATTGAAATTAAGGAGTTTCACTTAAAAAAAAAAGTCACATATTTCGCAAGTTTGCCAACTAGGATTGTGATTTTGACAAGTCAACAGAAAATTACCATCATTCTTATGGCCCACGTATGCATAAAAATATTGGAGAAATATTTGTAAAAAAAATGCAATATTTTAATAAATTTTACTTTTGGTCGTGTTGGTAATTTTCCATCTAAAACTAATTTTTCCCAACCAATTGGGAGGGTTCAAAAATGCGAGGCATTATTCCCGGGCCTTTCCTTCGAGATAGATCCCGAACCTTCGCCAATAGCCGAATGTGCATCTCTAGAGCGATGTTAATTAACTAAACCAAACACATCCAATCGAAAAAGAAACAGGTACATTAACAGATTCAAAAAAGTTGGTAAAAACTGTAAAAACCCATATTTGACTTGGCAATTTTAAGGCATCTATTAAGAATGTTACCCCAGGAAAACCTCTTCCATGTGTAACGCCAACAAAGCTTTTAAAAATTTTCATGATCGTTTGCTCAATCACCATGTCTGACCAAACTCCAGACCAATTGTTATTTGAACGATGAATTGTAAATAAGCTGTCCAGAGTAAATTTACCGAATTCCTCAGTTGTCATGTTCTTTTCAAGTACATTCATATCCTGGAGGCCGGAGGTACAATTGGCAAGCATTGGTGTAGGGAAATGTTCTGTTGCATGAAGTAAATAACTAAATAAATAAATTGAACTTTTCAATTCAAGTTTAGTAGTTTAATAAAACATTTTTGTGGTCTGCTATATTAGAAAAATAGCCATAGAAAGAAATGAAACATTTTACATATATATATTTTTTTATATAAAATCTATGCCAGATACAAGCTTAAATATGAAATAATAATTAATAGAAAAAAAATTACTTATATTTAAAAAAAAATTGTAATTATAGCTTGTTTTATAAGCGATAAACATTTTTTTTTTTCGAAATTTGGAAAACGCATAGAATGGAAAACGCATAGAATAATGGAAAACGCATAGAAACGAGAATAAATATTAGAAAATGTGTAATTTAACTAGTTAAAAATGTATTTAAATAAAAAATTCGAAAATTTTCACTTAATTTTGTATAGAAAATTTTCAAAAATAGTGGCACCAGGGCAGTGGCGGAACGTGGTTAAAAATGTTAGTGCAGCCGAAAACATGTAAGACCCCCCCCCCCCCCCTCGCCTTTTTCACAACCATACACGAACGGACATTCTTTAAAATTTATTACTCAAACCAAAGTTTCCTTTCAACTTTTATGAAAGATAACTTGTAAAAATAATAGAAAACACTTACTTATTTTTTGAAAATAAAATCAATCCTCCTATCAAACTTGTGAATCGGTCAATTTTAATATTAATTTAAGTAAAGAAACAACAACACACGTGCAAACTTATCGAAAACTATTTCCGTTTGGAGAGATTCTTCGAAATTATCGTTCGCCTCGCCGATTCAGCAATAAACCAATCATTTATTCGAAATTCCTAGTACAGCTAATTTGAAAAAATCCTTTTGCGCTACGTTTGTGTCGTCACATCCTCCATTTTAGCGTGCTGGGGAGGTCATACTACGTAAGGTTGACATGGCAACGATGCAGCCGATTTCGAACTTCGCTTTTTAGCTGCAATTTTGATTGAATGGAGTTTTTGTTTTTTCTTCTCCTGAATTTGTGCATTACGGAAACACGCTCGCTATTTATCGGAGATTTTTTTTACGTAAAGTTGAAATTTAATCTCCATTTCCAATTCTAATCTTCATTTAAGAAAATCAGTAAAATATATCATTTTAGTTTTAAAATATAATAAAATTAGGTGCAGCCCGGCTGTACTTGCTGTAGTGGGCGAGCCGCCACTGCACCAGGGTCCAAAAAAAAAAAAGTGACTGGGTCCGCGCCATCTTCGGCCACAAAATCTGGAACAGATGTAGTATAGGACATTTGGCGCGGTTTTTTTTTGGCGTCGAAAAATTGCCGTTAAATATAGCATAGGGTTTCCAGATTGAAAGTCGCCACAAGATTCGGAAAATACCAACAATGTCAGGTGTGGCTGCCATACTATAAATTTATCGCCCCTATAAAACACGCCAAAAAAAAACCTTGCGCGCCAAATGTCCTATACTGCATCTGTACCAAAAATCTAATTTGAATAAAAAATTCGAAAATTTTCACTTAATTATGTATAGAAAATTTTCAAAAATAGTGGCATCAGGGTCCAAAAAAAAGTTACTGGACCCGGGCTCTTTTCGGCCACATAGAAAATATATGCACGTGAATAACAATACTTTTTGATACACCTGTCAAACTTGTGATACATTCCTTGCCCCGATTGCACTAGTTTCAATGAAGTATTTCCCGCCAACATGGCCTCGATCACACGAAATCGAAAATTTCAAAACTCCCAAGGTATCTCAAACTCATTCTTAACAAACAAGAACAATTCCCACGCCGAGCATCTTTAAAAAAGAAAAAAAGAATACTACAAGGAAACAAAACGGGAATGAACCGATACAAATGTCAATCTGTAAATCTCGTTTCCTGACCAAAGGCTATTTCACAAACCAATCGCCCATTAACACGATTTCCGCTTGGCGATTAAAACAATCGAAAGGCATCGTACGGCGTGCGGATAAAGTGTGAGGCATATTCCCACACGGTAGGGGGAATTATTGTTACAGGGAATTTTCTGAGGCACACTATTGGCGGCATTTCCGGCGAGCTTCGGGCGACTTGGGTTTCCGCCGACCTAACCTTGGCCGGGCAAAGATGTTTTTTTCTCTCGCCAAAAGATTCTTCCCTTTGTTGTTATATAACCCTTTCGTGTTCCATCCTGTCGCAAGGTGCCGGGATGTGGGAAAATATTCTTTTTTTTATTCTTTGTAACAGATTAAACTGATTTGAGAGATTTCGAGCAGGATGCGTTTTTTTAAATGGCCTCGAATTCCGCTTTCGTTTTTTGAGAATTGGGTTCGGAACTTTGACATTCCGAATTGTCCATGGAAGATTATGTGGATATATAGGGAGAAATGTCAAATTTTATTTTCTAATTTTTTTTTTAATATTATTTTTTTTTGGTGAAAAATCTTTGGATACTTGGATTGACCCCAGGACCTTTCGCATGCTATGCCGATACTCTATCCGTTTGGCTAAAGAAATTATTCTACCTCGAAGGATGTTATTGTATATACGAAGAGCGACCACCAACATTTCACTTGCACTGTAAGCAACACATGGTAATGCTTCACGCATTCAACTGACTAAGATGGGGGGTACTGTAGGGGCCTCTTCATATGCCCGATCCCATCCCTTTGGTAAGAGAAATTAACAGTTTTCTCACAAGCATTAATTTGTTGCACCCATATTCCAATGCAGTGTCCGTTCTGAGGTGTAATTTAAATGTAATCTTACAAGTTGGGAAATTTCTAATCTTCCCTAGCTTTTATTTGTTAACAGGGGGGGGGGGGGGGGTCGGACTCCTCCCCCCCCCCCCTGGTGCGACAGGCCTGGTCCTGGGTTCAATCCTAGTAGATCACACTTCATTACATATCCTTTAGAAAATTTACAGATAACCGTAATGTAATAAATGAATGCCAAATAAAATAACTTTATTAAAATTTAATATATAATTAATATAACAACATAAAAATCTTTAAAATATCAATATCAGACTTCAAAATTCCGAATTAAATAATCATGAAAAATACCTTTTTTATATATGGCCCCCTTTTTGAGAGAACAGATGAATACCGTTAAATAGATGACATTGACCAACTTCGAGGGGTTCCGGACAGGGGCGGCTCAAGGCCCAAGCGGCACACAAGTAGCCGCTTTTGGCACCGCCCCTGGTCGGAACCCCTCAAAGTTGGTCAATGTCATCCATTTGACGGTACTCATCTGTATTCCTAAATATAGGTCAATGTTCCATAGGTTTATGGATAAAATATCAGTAAACTTGTACTAGTGAATTTGGAATGTACTTAACATTGTAATATTGCGCAAACTTGAAAAAATAAATAAATATTTTTCAAAACATTTTGTAAAACCATTTTTAGTTCTTTACCGAAGTTCAGTTTTACGATTTCTGTAATAATATTTTTAATAAAAGACGCGTTTTCAATTCTTAAAAAAAAAACTCCGGTTAATCGACATTTCCGGATGTATAAAAGCCGGATAACCTATTATTTTTTTTGCAGTTTGGCCTAAGTGGATTTTTCTATATCCAACAAAAAAAGAATTTTCGAAATCGGACAATATTTTTTTTAACGGTCCGGTTAATTGAAAATTTTGGATAGTTAAATGCCTGATAACCGCATATTTTTTTTTCAAATGTCTCTCAAGTGAAACATCCCCTATTCAACAAAAAAAAAATTGTCCAAATATCCGAAATCCCGCGCGAACGTACGTTAAAAAAATACATAACAGTCGAATTGATAATCTCTCGACTTGGCGGTTTTAATTTAAAGTTTCTGGCGGTTTTATTTTGAAGTTTTGTTGAGCGCGCTGGTCAGTCGGCTAAAAATAACTGTTCATGATTTCAAATTAAAAAAAACGTTCTTCAAATTTCCAAGAAGCCTTGGGAGAAGCAGAAGACACGCAAATAAATAAACATTTCCTGTTTTGTTTCCTAAAAACAGATACGATGCGTACTTCCTAGGCCACATCTTACATTTGTCCTTCGAATTAATAGGAAGACTTCGGCATTTATTTTGATATCTATTACTTTGCTTTCAGAAGAAAACAACGCGTGCGTTTTTCTTTAAATCAACAACGTCGATCGGTAATATATAGGTCTTAAAACCAACAGTGACCAATGTACAATATCAGTCTTATGACCAATACTGAATTGGTCATAATACTAATATTGACAGATTTTAAGACTGGTTTATATTATAGCACTAGTCCAACAAGGTCTAATGCTACAACATAAACCAGTCTTCAAATCAATAATCCTGGTCTTAACACCAACCATGTCTAAACTCTTCAATATAGGTCTTAAAGCCAAAAATATCCAACGCTACATTGTCTTTAAAATAATTATGCCAAATGCTTCCATGTAAGCCTTAAAGCGATGTCCAATACTACATCCTAGCAGATATTTATTTACGGCAGGGCACTCAGGGTACTTGCCCAGGGCCCCCATTTTAAGTAGCCCCTGAAAAGGCTTATAAAGCTAAAAAAAAAGTTTAAAAGTTATAAAAGTAAATGTACTAACTAATGATTTTTAACCGACTGAGAAGCGCGCCAACCAAAACTTAAAAAAAAAAAAACGCCAAAGCTTTAAATTACAACCGCCAAAGCGCGTCAAACGGAGAGATTGCCAATTCGACTGTTTCATATATATTTTTTTAAAAATTATGTATGTTCGCATAAGATTTCTGTTCTAATTCAGATATTCGGAAAATTCTTATTTTGGTGGATAGGGAATGTTTCACTTGGGCACCTTATGGGAAAATATCCGGTTATCCGGCACTTAACTATCCGGAATTCTCAATTAACCGGACTGTTTGAAAAAAATATATATTGTCTGATTTCGAAAATTTTTATTTTTTGTTAAATAGAGAAAAATCCACGTTTCCAAAAAAATTTATAAAAAAAAAAATTTAATCTGTTATCCGGCTGTTATATATCAGGACTCTTTTTTTTAACTTTGGCAAAAACTGCAAAAAATAATCGGTTATCTGGCTGTTATATATCCGGAAATATCGATTAACCGGATTTTTTTTAACAGTTTCCTTAATTTCAAAATGTTTCCATTGTTAATAGAAGTTGTACAGCGTTTACCCAGAATTTATTTGCATGGATAGGGATTGTTTTACAATATACATTGTTGCGACAAAATGTAAGAACAATTTGTTACTTGAACCTCTTGGTGAATAATAGCAAGAGGAGAAGCCCCTGCTAAATTAAAAACTAAAAAAAGCAAAAGTAAATCTTTTTTTTTTTTAAACAAAAAGGCAAACCAACTTTAAGAAAAATGAGCTAAAAAGTAAAAAATAATTTTTAAAAGAAATGAATTATTTAATATAAATTTTATACTTATTGCAACCTTTTAAAATTGGTGCCAATTTACAAAAATACATAAATTTTGGCGCCGATTTCAAAAAGTTTTGATAACTATAAAATTGATATTAAATTATTCAATTTTTTCACCTCGTTCTTTAAATTAAAGGTTATTTTTTTAAAAACTTTTTAGCTCATTTTTCTTAAATTTTTTTTTTTTTTGCAAAACTTTTATTTTATTCGATTAAATTACTTTCATGTTTCCTGCACGTCCATGAGCATGTCAGATTTCAAATCTCGTTCTTTAAAGGAAAGGATTTGGGATCACTTTTGATATATTGTCATCATTTTTGATTAGCTCTAAATTAAGTAGAACATATCCATCTGTCTCAACTAAAAAAAAATCTAAAAGCGGAGAAAGTACAGAATAAGAAACGTATGAAAAAAACTGTTGAAGTACTGCACCATTAACATTAATTCAAATTCTTAGAAAGAAGAAAAAAATTTAATAATTTTAAAAATATAACTTTTTTGCAGTATTCACAATTTCATTAAATCTCATTTATTATATGTTATTTTGCATAGTCTGCTTATACATAAATTGAGAGTTTTATCTTAAGGTACGTTGAGGGGCCCTTAAACGTGCTTTTGCCCTGGGCCTTCTTTCTTGTAAGTCGATCCCTGCATCCTAGTTCTTAAAAGTACCATAGGTTTTTAGTCGTGACCCCATGTTAATGCAATCAAAATCCACGAGGTCAGCCCTCATTGCAAGGGTCAAGCGACCGCCATATTCTCCTAAAATATACGGCCCTGATTATAACTTCAGGAGTATATCCTTTGTTTATTTTTCAAAATTACCTTCTGAAATAAACCACTATCTGTCTCCCTGTCGCATCATAATCCCAGTTATTAGCTGTCGGCCGAGCCCCCCCATCAGTCGTCGAACCCTCTGCGTCGCATGAATACGTGTTGTTTTGCATGGCGTTTTTCCACTTAACGAATCGTCTGTTTCCCATGCAAATTTCACTTCAACCGTCGTTTTTGTTACCTCCAGCTGGGGCAAGACATTGCGTCACCAGTCGATGACTCTCTTTCTCAAGGACATTTCCTTCAGCGCACGCCCCCTTTATTTATTTTTATTCAACAAACGAATTCAATTTTCGAAAGAGAATCCGATTCGAACCAGAAGCGGCGTCTTGGAACTATTGTTTCGATTGTTGGATTTTATTGTTTTAATTTTTTTTTTTTTGCTCTTGTTTTACATTTGTGACCCCCGTTTAGTTTTTTATTCAGATGAATTTTTCATTTTGTTACGCACATCACAGTAGTGTACACTCAGAGGAAGGAGGGGGGGGGGGGGGGGGGGAGAGGAGGCGCTTGATATTTTCAGGGTCATTGCTAAGGTATATGATTGGGGAGGAGGGAATGGCCTTAGAATTGCCCCGTCAACTATCGGTTTTTACCAACTTTTTTAATATTCTTTTTAGAGTTTGGTAATGCGTAATGTACAAGTTTTTCCAGCCTAAATGGGACGAATTAGTTTCGAACGCAAAATTGGCAACGCGACTAGAAGTATAATTTATTTTTTTAAATTCAGTTTTTAACAATGGTTTACCTAGGCCAGGGGTCGGCAACCTGCGGCTCGCGAGCCGCATGCGGCTCTTTTGATGTAAAGTTGCGGCTCTCCAGTTTCATACGAAAAAATGAATAATTTATTATCAAAACCCTTAAAAAATAAGATAATATATTTTTAAGTACCTAATTTCTCAATAGCTTCTATTTTCATAATCGTTAATTACAAATCGCCACAATTAGTTTAATTGTGGTATCGGTAGATACCACAATGAAATTAAATGAACTAAATCTAAAACTGCAAGGAAAGGGCAACCTAGCCTACGCCTTGCTTGAAGAAGTAATTTGTTTCGAAAAAAAATTACTTCTTTTTGTTGAAGACATGGATAGCGGTAAATTATTTCATTTTAAAAATCTGAAGCAATATCGCGATGAGACCAGTGCAACTATTGACACGAATAACTTCAGCATAGCTTTAAAAAACATGAAGAATGGATTCGCTGAGGATTCGAGCAATTCAAAACAAACAAAAGTACTCTCGCGTTCATAGTAAATCCTCTCAACACAAATACAAATGAGATCAACATTGAGCCATTTGGAATTGATGCTGGATCGCTCCAAATGAATTGCTAGATTTTAAAACCAAAGAGTTGTGGAAGGGCAAGTTCACAGAACTCAAGAGCAAGTTGGAAGATTTGGAGGTCCAGAAATGCATGAACATCGCGCAGCTCTAAAGTGGACAGTTCTAAAAGAAATTCCGCGAGTTGAAGCCCTCATATTCGGCGCATTGAATAGTCTTCCGGAATGCTACAGTGAGGTGAAGAGGTTGGCATGTGGAGTTCTGACGATCTTCAGGTCGACCTATTCGTGCGAGCAAGCGTTCTCTTGAATGAATATAATAAAAAGTAAAGTTATAAGTCAACTAACAAATAAATATCTACAGTCGTGCTTGAAACTTAAAACAACAAGTTATAAGCCAGATTTAATCAAACTTTCAAAAGGCATGCAAAAGCTCCCATTGATGTAACTATCTATATTTGTGTTTTTATATGAATAAATATTTTTCCGTATTTAAAGCCGTTTATTTTAAATCAAAAATCAAATATATATAAGCAAATACTATAATATTGAAACGAAATATTTTAGTGGCTCTTTAAAAATTGGGATATTTTATAAATTGTAACTTTTGGCTCTTCCGTTTCAATAGGTTGCCGACCCCTGACCTAGGCTCATTATTACATTCAGTAATACAAACACTCATTCATTGATAGGAGCTCATCGCTATTATATTCAATGATTAAAACTACATTCCATGATTGATCTGTTCATTCATTCATCTGCTATTGTATTCACAGATTCAGCTTGGCCTTGACGCTCTCTTTGATTTACTACCCAAATGTTGGAAAATTCAGGCAGATTGTTGGACCTAGTTGGGAAACTTGTAAAACATTTGGCTCTTTATTCTAAAAACAGCCCACAAGTTTGCCAACTAGTTTTGTGATTTTGCCAAGTTTGCATGAATTTTCCAACATTGGGGGGGATCTATCATGTGTGACTGTGGCGTGGCACGGGAGTTAGGGGGTCTCGGAGATTGCATGACATGGTAAAACTTTGTAGAAAGAACTGCCAGAATTTCTTTTACAAATATTTGATACAAGTAACTTTTTTATAGAAATCACCGTCCTTCTAATGGAATGTTGGTAAAATGCAGAATGGAAGTTTTATTACTGTAAAATTTATCGTGGCTTAACATGGGATCATTCTTTTACAAAAGATGAAAAATAACGTGACGTAACAAATGAGCTCTCCCTATTACAGTATTGCAGCAATAGTTATTATACATTAACTAAACTTTTTACGATAATATTTGATAGCAATTAATTAAGTGGATTTATATATATATATATATATATTATATATATATATATATATATATATATATATATATATATATATATATATATATATATATATATATATATATATATATATATATATATATATATATATATATATATATATATATATATATATATATATATATATATATATATATATATATATATATATATATATATATATATATATATATATATATATATATATATATATATATATATATATATATATATATATATATATATATATATATATATATATATATATATATATATATATATATATGAGTTGAGTCAAAAGCATTTAATTTTTAGCTTCAGATTTACAGGCATATTTTTATTCTGAGCTAGTTTTCAATCACAAAACTTTATTATTAATTTTGGTTTCTTTAAAAAATATTAGTACTTGTACGATCCAGTTTTGGGAAGGAATACTTTAATTGGAGAGTAATTATTGTTATATAATATTTTTTTTAATTCCAAGAATCATATTTTTGTACACTACCCTTGCCTAACGATTAGTATAAATCTTGCACAATAGATGGCGTTCGTCACCAATAGATTTTAGTTGCCATAAGAAAACTATTCAATTATTTTTTCACGAATAACACAACTTTTATTGTTAATATGAATAAAAAAAAATTATTTTCCACTATAAATATTGAAAAAAAATCATAATTTGTTTTTAACCATTAAAAAAATATAAAAATATTTCAATATTTTGTATTCAATAATTTAGCGTTTCTAAGGCAACATTCCCTTACCTCCACGCGGTACAAAAATCAGAGGGGGTCAGTGGCGTAATAATTAAAAAAAAATTTATCAGGAATGCTAATTAGTATTTGTTAATTATAAATAATTTGTTAATTACTGAGGAAATTGCTCCTTAACATATTTGTTTTTAGCAGAAAATTATGACTGGGGGGGGGGGGGGGGGGGGAATCTGAGCTCCATGAAGCCCCTCCCCTTTCCCACGTTTATCGGAATCGGTTAACACTACTGATCGACGCGGCCGACATTTCTCTACACGATCGTATGTCATTTATCTCCATACGATGATTCCACGTCTAGTTGGATCTGAATAATCTCGTTTATTACGTTATACGACTTCTACATACCGAAAAGAATATACGTATTCCCGTCAAAAGTGCAAATTTCCTTTCTACTCTCATATTTGCACTAAAATTACCTAAGTTCGTGAAACAGGGTGCAAGCCATGCACTTCTATATGCTTTCATTATTGAAAATATCCGCATATCATTCATTTGAAATGTTACCTTTAAAAATAAAAATTATTTAAGTTAAAATACGATATTAATTTTGAATAATTGGCCCCAAAAATACAGTATACAATAGTTGAATTATATTTAAGCATCAAAATAATATTTCGCAACTGAATTTTATTTAGTGTTATTAGAGGGTGGGCGCTTTGATTAACTATTAACTATGTGGTCTGTGGACAACTAAATGCTGAGAACCACTTATTTAGTGGAATAATATTCAACTCCTTGTTTGGTCACCTTTTGAACTGAGGTCCATGTTACTTTACAAAATGACAGATGTTACTTCCTGGTGATAGTCAAATGGACTATCACTGTTTTTCATCACTTAGCAGCTAACCCTTCCATACGTTTAAATACATATGCTCCCATATGTTTAAATAAATATGTTTCCATATGTTTAAATACATGTTTCCATATGTTTAAATACATGTTTCCATATGTTTAAATACATGTTTCCATATGTTTAAATACATGTTTCCCTATGTTTAAATACATGTTTCCATATGTTTAAATACATATGTTTCCATATGTTTAAATACATATGTTTCCATATGTTTAAATACATATGTTTCCATACATTTAAATACATATGTTTTATATATATGTTATATACAATGAAAGGATTTCAAGAGAAAATTAAACGTGGCCTTTTCCTCAAATACAAAACAGCCTGCATACTTCCACTGATCTAGCTACTTTTTACCGACGAGAAACTGTTATCCACAGTATTTCGAAGAGTAATAATAACACCGGAATTTATATCTCTGTGTCCGGACGTTTTGTTGGCCAAGAGGATTTTCCTTTCGGAAACAATAATATTGAAGATTTATAGTCAAGCGGAGATAGCGTGCGATTCTGCGAAAATGACAAATGCCAATGTCAATGCTATTTCTGCGTCGCCGTCGCTGAGAAGCGAATATCTCCGCAATGTGGAAAATGTTTATGGGGCTGTTTAGTAAAATCCGACTGCGCTGTGTGAATAACGTCATTTTCTAATTTACAACAATGTGACCTTTATGAAAATATCAAAAGAAATAACCGATAAATTTATCATTTATTACAGACTTTATAACAGTGGATCCCAAACTTTAGATGGCTATCGGACTACCAAATTAAAAGCTCTACGAAGCCCGGATTTAGAGTTAATAGGCCCCTAGCCTAGGCTAAATATGTGGTGCGCTCTACCCCCTAACCCAAAGGGGTATGGAATACCACAAGTTAAAATAGAAGGGAAGGAGGTCGGAATCTGTTTTAAAAATATATATTCCAGAACTGCTAAATTTCCAATAGAGTGTCACAAAATTTCAACGGTTTCAAGCAATCTCAAGGTGCAATGGCATCTGGAACAAATGAAAATGATAATAAAAAATTGCTCTCGTATTAACCTGCATTAACCTCAAATAGCTCAAAATTTATTTATTATTAAATAAAAAAAATTATCCCCTAAAAGAGTAAAACAATGACATTGTGATCATCACAAATTAAACATGTTTTTTTTTTAAAAAGAACATAAAAGTATTTGGATAAATTTACATAGTACAAATCTGTATTAAGGAAAATATAATTTTTCTTCCTCATAAAAATATTGTAATATACTATTTTCATTTGAATTTAGATTATCATCCTCTTTTAATAATTTTTTTTCAGCAAGTTGACTTTTTTTTAGTGTGTGGTGTGGGCCCCTTGGCTTTAGTCTATGCAGCCTATGTCTAAAAACGGCCCTAAATTCACCACTTTCAAAAGTACTGGGAAAAAAAATTCCCTGCATCAAATATTATTTTGGCACTAAATATAATTTGGGTATTAAAAGCGTACCTGATGTATCGTATCAAAGGTTCCGATACGATACCATAAGATACATCAATAGACTGACCATTTCGATTAAGTGGGCTACTATAAACGGAAACATTTACAATAGTTTTACGTCAGATTTAATGTGCTTGTTTTAATTTCTATTGTAATTATTTTTTCACACTTTATAAAAAATGTAATATAATTACTAAAACTATATAATGAGTTAAAATATGTTTTAAAACACTTAGAACACTTTGAGAAAACTACTTTCTGTACACGAATTTAAAAATAAATAAAAATAATGTTTATTATTCTTACAACTTTAAAAGTACAGTTTTCCTATTGTTTACTATTTTTTTAATACTCAAGACATGCCCGACTATGTTTATTATAAAAATACAATGAGAAAATAAAACAGCGTTTGAAATTCAATTAATATGGCTTGAATCAACTTCAAAATACCATGAGCTTCGGCTCGCCATACCACCGGAGGAAGTGTAAAAAAAAATATGTTCCAAACATTAATTAAATTAGTTTCCTTCTTCTTAGCCACAGTTCAAACACACAATATAAATTTGAAGAAATATCGCAATCAGCATAAACATCCTTAAATCAGCATCCTTCAAAAACCCACATTAAAAAAAAAAAAAACTTCGAACATTAATTAAGTAATTAAAAATAGTCAATATGGCTTGAATTAACTTCAAATTTCTTTGAGCTTCAACTCGCCGTACGACCGGAGGAAATGGAAAAAACGCATGTTCCGTACATTAATTAAATTAAATTAAATCAGTTTCCTTCTTCTTAGCCACAGTTCAAACACACAATACAAATTTGAAGAAATATCGCAATCTGCATAAACATCCTTAAATCTGCATACTTCTAAAACCCACATAAAAAAAATAAAACTTCGAACATTAATTAAGAAATTAAAAATAGTCAATATGGCTTGAATCAACTTCAAATTCTTTTGATCTTCAAATCGCCATACCACCGGAGGAAGTTAAAAAAAATATGTTCGGTACATTAACTAAATAAACATAAATTATTTTCCTTCTTCTTAGCCACAGTTCAAACACACAATACAAATTAAAAAAAATATCGCAATCAGCATAAACATCCTTCCATCCTTAAATCAGCATCCTTCAAAAACCCACATTAAAAAAAATAAAACTTCGAAGATTAATTAAGTAATTAAAAATAGTCAATATGGCTCGAGTCAACTTCAAAATCCTTTGAGCTTCAACTCGCCGTACCACTGGAGGAAATGAAAAAACATATGTTCCGTACATTAATTAAATTAAATCAGTTTCCTTCTTCTCAGCCACAGTGCAAACACAAAAAATAAATTTGAAGAAATATCTCGGTCAGCATAAACAAAAGCATTTTCCTTCAAAAACACGCATTTAAAAAAAATAAAACTTCCAACGCCATAGCAACAGAACCTTTCCTCCCGCTCAGATAAAACATCCACCAGCATCGAAACCAAAACTAACGCACTCTCCAAAAAAAGAAAACTTTCTGCGGCTCGCTGTTGCCCCTTCCGCCGGCAATCCCCGCAACTCGCTTGGAAGGAAGGTGAAGGCTCGCAAGGTCAGCTGCGGCTTTCTGCGTAGTTTCGGCGGGGGAGCAATGTCTCCTTTTAACGGTACCCGTACCTAGTGGTGACTGCGCTCGGCCAAGGCTACGGCTGAAGAAGAGACGCAAGTTTTTGATTTGGACGCGAAATGTTTGTCGCTTCTTTGACATTGGGATTAAAAATAGGAAAGGGGGGGGGGGGGGGGATTGTTTGTGTCGGATGTTTGTTGGCACTAGGTTGGGATTTTTCAACTCGGTTATTGGGAAAGTGGAGGTTGTGGAAGAAATTCCTTTCTGGCTTTCCAGAAACGGTGTCAGCAAACTTGTATCCAGACTGTCTTGTGCAATTGGGGTAATTAACTCGAGACATCGGGGTGTTCGATGTTTTTGAAAATGTTTTTTTTGAAAACTTATTTACAGTGGCAGTCGCTGATTTCTTAAAAATAATGTTGCTTGTTTTGTCTCTTTTCTTATCGCTTTTATGTTATGGCGGTGAGTTTGCTGTCGGAACGGACCAGATCTAGTTTATGTTGTCAAAATCATGTGTGTTGTTGCTTTTCATTGTTATTCTCAATTTTAAGTCATTCCAATAATAAAATATATTTCAATCTCAATATTTTTAAATTTTGTACCCGAAGTTAAAAAAAATAATTTATTATCAATAAAAAGAGACAACTTTATCAGACGCAAATAAATGTACACATTTTTTTCTGCTTCCTGTAAATAATATTTTCTATCTTTAACAAAAAATTGCAATTTGTTTTCTTGTTTCGTATTTTCTCAGATATTGCCTCTCCAACTGTGTATTAAAATCAATTTTGTGAATGAGCCTTGTGTTTCCCACTAAATGTGTAATCTAACTAAATTTGACAAGAAGAAATACTTTAAAAATACATCTAACACTCATTTTCGTCTCTATTTTACACAGTTTATGTTTTGAAGGCAAGCCAATTGAATTAATAATATTAAATGACATTTGCATTATTTTTTTCTTCAAAATAATATGAAAGTTTAATTGAGAATGTAAAGTAAAACGTAGTGAAAGTAGCAGTCAGTGCTTCTTCGTAAACAGTGACGTCACAACCAATCGCGTGGCGTTTCGATACCACGTGACTTTGTTTCGTTTTCGGCTGATTTTAAGTTAACATTTTTGCTTTTTTAAATTTCGCATGTTATTTCTGACGTCAGATTAATTAACTCTTGGCATTCCACGCATGAAATTTTTCTATTATGCAAGCCAAATATAAAAATTGTTAATTTAATTCATTCAAAATGTTGTGCGGAAATAAAGTATGTTATATTTTAACCCTCGAATTCCGAATAATTTCGAATCTGTACGTTTGTTTTCACTGCAGGAAATTTTAATTTATATTTCCAACACGTTCTTTTTTTTTTAATATATTTTTTTAATTATATAAGTAGAGAAGGTTTTCAAAAATCCTCCTAATGTTTCATTTGAAAATTATTTCATAAAAGGGAATTTTTATCAACTTTTACATTACGTGTACTACTGGAAAAACTGCAGATACTCGAAAGGATATTCCTTCGAGCATGGATCATTTATAGTAGAGGAGCCATGACGTCACTATCGCTAACATCAAAGTGAAGCCAACATGTATGGCCTCAGACACGTGTTTAACTACGTCATTCCATTCATAAATTTCACTGTTACACATTTCCTAATTCATCAGCCAATCGCGAGTATTTTTTAATTCCTAATTTTGGAGAGATGGCACGTGATATGGGCATTTCGTTCTGAGATGTGGGCTTCACGATTATGACGTCATATTCTCTCAACTACAGACCATTCATGCTCGAAGGGATATACACTTGGACCCTTCATTATTTATATTAGATAAAGACGATTACGAGCAGATTTACTCAAGAATCATCACATTAACCGTGAAAATTCAAATGACGTTCATTTGATGATTTTAAACACCGCACTAACAATCACGATTAACGAAATGTTGCAAGAAAAATAATTTTGCATAAATTATTATGAATAAAAAAAAAATCTAGGTTTATATAAGTATGAATACGCAATGTACACGCTATCCAAACCCAACAATACTTGATAAAAATATGCAGATTCATTTTTTGGAGTGAGAACTATCACTAATGCTTCAACGATTAAATGAAGGTTTCATTTAAAGGAAATGTTATCATTATTTTAATTAATAATAATTTCCGTTGCTGCTATTACATAATTAAAAGCATCATCACCCGAAACGTTTATATAGAATCTCATTAGGATAATTAACCTTTGAGGTTGTTGTTTTTATAACTCATCTATTTTAATTATGAAAAATGGCTGGCACGAGTGTGATGTACTAAATCTCTTATACTTCGCCAATGGATATTATATTAAACTTCACCATGCAGTGCCAGTGTCATTTATGTTACTGGTAGCGATAAAAAGTAATTGAGACGATCATTAGAAGTTGTGTCAAAAAATTAATTAAAAGACTTTATGAAAACGTTTCTGACTGACAAATAAAGTATCAGTGTCGTTTAATTTTTGATTATTTTTTATCCCAATGGCTTAGACACGGGACATTCGGGCACTTGCCCAGGACCCCCATTTTAAGGGGCCCCCCAAAATGGTTATAAAGCTAAAATAAAAGTGAAAATTATACAAATAAATTTATTAACTAATGATTTATGTTTGAATTAATAGTTTTTTTGTGATTTTTTTTTGCAAAACTTCTACTATTTTATTCAATTAAATTGATTTCGGGTTTCCTGCATATTCATGATATGTGATCTTTCGTATCGTGTTTGTCAAAGAAATGCCCTTTGGATCATTTAAAAAATTCAATTCGTGACCAAGACCATACACAAATTGTTTATAGTATTTAGCTTGTGTATTTGTAGTTTACGGATACATTTTTCCTTTTCCAATTTTTTTTTTATATTGTATTCATTACAGATTTGCGGTAAAGGAGAACATACCATCTGCCTCAACTAAATGAAAAAGAAAGCTAAAACGGAAGAAAGTATAGAATGAGAAACGTATGAAGAGACTCGGTTGAAGTACTGCTCCATTAATTCGAATTCTTAGAGGAAAAAAATTAGTATGTAATTCTAAAAATATAAGACTTTTGCAGTATTTACACTTGCATTAAAACCGATTGTTTATGTTATTTTGCATTGTGTGCTTAAACTTAAATTTATCAATTTTATTTTAAGGTACGTCGGGGAGGAGCCGCCAAACGTTCTTTTGCCCTGGACCCCTAAACTTGCAAGTCGGTTCATACTTGGACACATTCATAACTGTACGACTTGGCAATCTATGCAAGAAACAAAACACCTGTTTAGATGTAAGGATAAGAAAGAACACTTGTGTTAAGTTTTCCTTGTATTAAAATCTTTATTGGTTGATATGGAAGAGTTTAGTACTTAGTATACTGGGCTTAGTATATGGAAGAGTTTAGTACCGAGTATATTGGGCTTAGTATATGGAAGAGCTTAGTATTTAGTATACTGGGCTTAATATATGGAAGAGTTTAGTACTGAGTATATTGGGCTTAGTATATGGAATAGTTTAGTACTTAGTATACTGTGATTAGTATATGGAATAGTTTAGTACTGAGTATATTGGGCTTAGTATATGGAATAGTTTAGTACTTAGTATACTGTGATTAGTATATGGAATAGTTTAGTACTGAGTATATTGGGCTTAGTATATGGAATAGTTTAGTATTGGGTGGGTATATTGGGTTTATTATATGAAAGAGCTGAGTACTTAGTATATTGGGCTTATTATATGAAAGAGCTTAGTATTTAGTATACTGGGCTTCCTTTTTACTGAAATGGTTTTCATATTCTGATTTAAGCAAAGCCTAAATTTGGAAACCAAATAACAAATATAATTAAGTACTCGATGGCCCTAACTAAAACCAACTAAAATATATTTTTTAAATATTATTTTAAATTTGAACGCAACATTTATAATTTAATTAGAGAGTTTGGTCCGTAAGACATGCTACCGCAAGCTTAAATTGCCAACCTTTTCCTCGTCATGGCAACCGAAAAAAATACTTCTATTGCGTCACGGATGCACGATGTGCTGACATAAATAATCCTCGAATTACAAACAGCAAAAGTACAGTTGTGTATTCGATTGTACAACCGAAATTTTTATTAAAGTTTCAATTGTCCTCCTTCCATTTCCGCGAAGGCATCGTCAACAGCATCAGCTGGAAATCAAAGACCCTATCCCTTCGCTAATTTCGCTTGATTTGTGGGTCGGATTTTCTACGTGCTCAATAAAAGCTTCCGTAATCATGTTATTGTTTTCATATTTCCTATTGTGCTATTTCCGTAGTTCTCTTTGCGATCGTGAGTCATCAAAGACGTACCAAAACTCCAATGAGCATTTCAACTGAGAATGCCGTTTAGTTCCGTGTAAAAAGAAATAAATTGGAAGGAGTATTTTGCTCTGTGATCCTTTCATCTGCCATACTTGTCAGATATCTATCTCAGTAGAGTACTCAGAAAAATATCAAAAAAATAATTTAATTTTGTTCATTGCAATTCCCTTAAAAACTGGAACTACTACATATTAATTTAGATCTGCGTTTTGTAGAAGCTACTGTCCCAGCAAAAAGAATAACCATGAAACATTCGTCAAGGTTGTGAAATTGAAGGTTTTTTGCAAGGAAACTGCATATCTATTAAATTAAAGGTTTTTGTTACAAATTCCTTCATAACACAATTCTGAAGCAATGAAATTATTGAAGGAAAATGCAGGTTTTTTTAAAGGTTTATGCAGGAAAATTAATAACTTTAAAAAAATAGTTTTTTGTTTCGACATCCTTTATAAAACCTTAAAAAAACCTTCATTTTCGCTATTTATGATGAAGATTTTATGCTAACTCTTTTTGCTGAGCTTAATTAGATGACAAGTGATGTTTGATTATTGAAGTCTTTTCGTTCAAATTCGTTTAGCATAACTCTTTCTCACATTTGAGGGCAGTTGGCGATTAGAAGCATGGTCCAGCTTTGTGTTGTACAAGACCACAATATAAATTGTAGAACACAAAGCTGGACAATAAATTGTAGAACACAAAGCTGGACAATAAATTGTAGAACTTTGCACAAATATTTCTGTTATTGGGGAATATCATTTAATTTTAAGAAATGTCAGGTCTTGCAAATGTGACTCAAAAATAAAAAGGCTTCTTATTATCTGCGAAGTTCTGAGATTAGTGCCAGTGACATTGTTAGTGATCTTGCCGTTTCGGTAAATAGAGATTTTAAATGGAGATATCAATGTGAGACAGCCAGTAAAAAGGCGAATAGAATATTACGATTCATTAAAAGAAATGTATCATCTAAATCTAAGGAAATAATATATAATTATAATTTTACCACTGTATAGGAGTTTGGTTAGGTCTCATCTTGAATATGCAGTACAATTCTGGTCACCTTATCTTAAAAAAGGATATTGATTTGTTAAAACGAGTTCAACATTGAGACAACACGAAAATGATTCAGGGAACTTCTGGAATGAATTATGGAGAGGGGCTTAGAACTCTAAGTATGTAGATTAGAAAGGACATTAATCAGTTATTCAAATTCATCAAATTGGGTGATGTGGAAGGATTGGAATTTAATATTGACAATGAGACTACAGGTCTTGGATTCAAATTATACGAATTGCACTTTAATCGGGATGTTAGAAAGCATTATTTTTTAATTGGGTCATATACAAATGAAATAGTTTTCTGAGTATATTGTTAATTCTTCGAGAGTGGGTAGTTAAAAAGCAATTGGATCGGCATTGGGGAATAGTGAGGATGATAGATTGACAAGACCAACCTTGTTGGACCTAGAGTCTGTATTTGGTCAACATTATTTTTACTTGTAAATAAATGACAATAAGGCGTTCTACATTTAACAGTGATAGTGACTAGTTGGACTTTTTCAACTGCTTTGCAAGAGCTCTCTAAATTCACTTTCATATAATTCTGAGAGGCCACAATAAAGATGTTAAATTTTTAATTCGATGATGGGTTTTAAAGAAAACTGCTAGATTTGACGGTACAATGAGAATAAGTAAACATAAAAATTATCGCTTTTCTTGCAAATGACAGCATCCCATGTATATAACTCACATAGAATAATTGTCAAGCAACGCTGGGCGAATTTCGCTAATAAAAACGATTTTTCAAAGAACAGAATGAGGCGACCCCTGGAGCAGACAAAGCATTCGTCTTCTTTGATGTCAGCAAATCGTTCAAAGCCACCTTCTGTTGCGAGTCTATTTGCAAAATGTCTCGTCTTTTCCATTGCCAAGTCATTGCCACTTACAATCCTTTCAATTCGAGACATATTTTTGATGAATATTGGTGGGAGTTAACGTTGTACTAAAGCTATACAATGGATGGGTATCCCATTCAGAAGGAAAGACCCGAGGGCACTGCCTCGAAATTTCTCATACAATGATTTTCTTTTCAAAAACAACTTAACCCAATAGCAAAATGTCTACTAATCTACTTTTTATTACTAATAAACACTAATCTATTGCCTATCTTGCGAATAAAAGTAATGTTTCATTGTTAACATGACAATGACACAATTATTAAAGAAAATTTAAAAATAGTCTCAGAAAACCGTATTAAGTGTAGTGTCCCATTTCAGGGACTTTTATTTTAAATAATAAGTTTTAATTTTTAAATTGTATTAGAAAGATATGTCTATAAAA
The DNA here is from genome assembly GCA_963932185.1 of Troglohyphantes excavatus. Classification (NCBI taxonomy): domain Eukaryota; kingdom Metazoa; phylum Arthropoda; class Arachnida; order Araneae; family Linyphiidae; genus Troglohyphantes; species Troglohyphantes excavatus. The sequence goes on along the minus strand of OZ010669.1, from coordinate 54,515,804 downwards.
TTAACACCATATAATAGGTATTTCGAAACATTGAAATTTTTTTAATTTAAATTTTAAAGAAATCAAACATCTTCATAAAAAGAAAACTAAGGATTATAAATCTAAAAAATAGAAATAACTATTTTTTTTTTATTTGGATCTAAGTTGTTGGGAATGCTAAATTATTTAACAAGACTAAAGTGGTTAGATATTTTAATACTTATTTTAAAAATTAAAAGCCTGATTAAAAAAAAAATCAGTACTATAGTCAGTACTATATTTTTAATTTTGTGTCTCCTTCTTATAAAAATACTAGTGCAGGATATAACACATCTCATATTGTGTTGACTAATCTAAAAAAAAAAAAAAAAAAAAAAAAAAAAAAAAAAAAAAAAAAAAAGAAGTTATAACATAAAAATTGGGAAAATTGTAAGGGCCCAGCTGTAAAGTATTCGGCTCTTAATCGCTGGGTTGTAAACTCGAATATCCTCTTGTAGCGAGATCGTGATTGGAGGGTTGTCAGTTTCATGCTTAACGTTCACAAAAATGTCCGCCTTGTACGGGGAACTAGTGCACGTTAAATCCGTCGTGGTTCCACGTTAAATCTGTTCAGTTTACATGGGTTGCCAGCTCAGATGTAGTCCTCGTCTTGTGACCATGGTTACAAATTATAAGGTTTCCGGGTCTTTCCTTCCAGATAGTTTCCGAGCCGTCGCCAATAGCCAATTATACAGTTCTAGTTCGACGTTTTTTCAATTAACCAACCAAAAATTGCAAAAACAATAAAAAAAAATCTAAAGGCAGACTATTTTTTAAAAACTTATTTGAAGTTAAATTAGAGTTCAGCCTTCCAATACACGTCAATATAGGCCCTTTCTGAAAAAAGAAAATTGGGCCTCGTTAATACCACAAACGTTCTAATATTATAACTTTATTAAAAACATTAACGATTTTTTTTTATATTTATAGAATGTAAACTAAATTACCCCTCGCCCCCACAAAAAGTTATTTAAGAATTAATCAAGAAATACAGATAAGTTAATTATATTTACTATAAAGGGCTAGATGTTTGAGTACAATATTTATTTTACATTTAAAATTCTCCGTGATAAAAAAAAACAAATAAAAATACAATAAAACACAGCCAAATGAACTTTTTCCTCGTCGCCAATCCCACCCACGAGGTACCAGCACACCGCCAGTCGCTGATGGGGACGCTGATGAGGAAATTTGTATGTGTTACGGCTAATCACAGTTCGTTAGAGCGTCCTCCACGGGGAGGTGTGACGGAAACCAGCCGAGTGTTGCCGGACCATCGACCGGACCCTGACCCCCTCCCCTTTAATTGCGATCTCGCTCGGATTCACACTCGTCGCATTCCCACAAGGGAACCAACAGCATGGAAAGACACACAAGGTTTTAAATGAACCGGGTACGAAGAATCCGAATCATTATGTATTTTTTTTTCACGCATATGGTTTGATACAGTGTGGAAATATTTAATGATGTTTTAGTCACAGTAGCTGTTGTTGGGTAACACGCGTTTGTAAATTTTTTTTTGGTTGACACGCGTCATAAGATGAACAATCTTTTTTTTTTAGGGTGTTTATAAATGAGAGACAAACATTTTAAAAAGTGTTTCGTCCAAAATTTATAAAAACTAGATTATTAGAATCCGAATCATTATGTATTTTTTTTTCACGCATATGGTTTGATACAGTGTGGAAATATTTAATGATGTTTTAGTCACAGTAGCTGTTGTTGGGTAACACGCGTTAGTATTTTTTTTTTTTTTTTGGTTGACACGCGTCGTAAGATGAACAATCTTTTAGGGTGTTTATAAATGAGAGACAAACATTCTAAAAAGTGTTTCGTCCAAAATTTCTAAAAACTAGATTATTACATCACGGAATTCGCTGTCGAATTTTCTATCAATGGTTGGTTGATTAATCAACGTCGCACTAGAGCTGCACAGTGGCTATTGATGACGGCTCGTGGCCTATCTCGAAGGAAAGACCCCGGAACGATGCCTCGTATTTTTGAACCATGGTCAGATGACGAGGACAACACCTGAGCTGTCACCCAACGCCTTCAATAGACGTCGGGACTTTGGACCCCGATCAGATTTATCGTGCACCAGTCCCGTATACACGCCGATAATTTTTGTGGATGTTCTGGATGACATTCTAGTATTTTGGTAGCGAAGTTGGCAACTCTCCGATCACAATATCACTACTTTTTTACTATTCTTTAGTCTAGTCCTCGCACAGGTTCGAACCGTGAATCCTTTGATTCCCAGCCGATACATTGATCCACTGGGCTATCCGGCCCTCGAATTTTGTATCGAACTAAATTATTTTATTTATGCAAAACATGGGCCCTCCGTGGCGCAGTGAATAAAGGCGTTCAACTAGTAATCAGATGATTGCGAGTTCGAGCCCGACTGATGGACTTGACAAAGAAAAGAAAAAAATTATTGATCTTGTGATCGGAGGGCTGTCAGCTTCGCTACTAAAATACTAGGAAGTCTAGCTAAAAAATATCCAACAAATTATACTGGCTTGTATACGTGACTAGTGCACGATAAACAAGATCGAGGTCCAAAGTCCCGACGTCTATTGAAGGCGTTGGATGCCAGCTCAGGTGTTGTCCTCGTCATCTGATCATGGTTCAAAAATACGAGGCATCGTTCCCGGGCATTTCCTTCGAGATAGACCCCGAACCGTCGCCAATAGCCCACTGTGCAGCTCTAGGGAAATGTTAATTCATCAAACCAAAACACTTTCTGTTCCATTGAAATTAATTTGGTTTGGTTTGATTAAATAACGTCGCACTAGAGCTGTACATTGGACTATTGACGACGGTTCGGGTTTGGTTTTTGTTAGTTTTTGTTAATTAACGTCGCACTAGAGCTGCACAGTGGGCTATTGGCGACGGTTCGGGGTCAATCTCGAAGGAAAGACCCGGGAACACAACGACGGTTCGGGATCTGTCCCGAATGAAAGACCCGGGAACAATGCCTCAAATTTTTTAACCATGATCAGGTGACGAGGACAACATTTCAGCTGGCACACAACGCAGCCTCAATATGCGTCAGGACATTGGACCCCGATGAGGTTTATCGTGCACCAATCCCGTATACACGCTAGTATAATTTGTTGTTTTTTAGATAGACTTCCTAATATTTTAGTAGCGAAGCTGGCTACCCTCCGATCGCAAGATCACTACTTTTTTACTTTTTTTTTGTCAAGTTCATCAGTCGGGCTCGAACTCGCAATCCTCTGATTACTAGCCGAACGCCTTTATCCACTGGGCAACTGGGGGCTCGGATCTGTATGGAAGTTAATGCATTAGAGCAGTGGTTCTCAACGTGTGGTACACGTACCACTGGGGTGCATAGCGGTTCGATGGGGGTACGCGAAAATAATGTCAGTAATGGCAGACAAAACCTGATGTAAAATAATGAATGTAATTAGTAAAATAAAAAATAAAAACCTGCAAAAAAAAAAACACGTATCATTTTAATGTGACGAAATAGTGTTTGAATTGACGTCGCACTAGAAAAGCATAGCACAGAACAGAGGGTATGAAAATAAACTGAGTGAATAACATTTTATACAGGAAATGGTGGAACATAGTGATCTTGAAACATTTCTAGATATTTTATCTTTTTTAAAAATACAATTTAAAAATATATTTAAAAAAATAAACATTTAGTGTACGTTTATCGAGCGGATTACTCTACCCTAGCACCGAGACTTATTGGACTTGTCTCTTTGCGGTTTTATATAAAATATTACTTGGTGTTTTAAAATTAATGTACAATTTTATTACACAAATAGATATTAGAAAATCTTTATTACCACAAAAAAAAAATTATATTACACCTAAATTATAAAACTCAAATGAGAAATATTATATTGCACGCTAAATTAAATAAATATTAATAACTATTAAAATTTTTAAATTTTGAAAAATTTCACAGCTGAAATTATGACGTAATTTGGTGCATAACCATAGGTCGAATGTGCACTATCAAAAGATGGTTTCCTATGTGTCCTATTGTACAACAAATAAATTTTGCCAATAATTTTTTTGAAATCATAAATATAAAACATGTTAACAATTTAAGAGTAACATTGTGTTAACTTTAACAATGCATTTATACCAATTGGGATACATTAGTCAAATAATTTTACAGTAAAATCCGTTTATAACGATGCCGGGTATAACGATACGCCGGGTATAACAATGTAAAATGCAAATAAAGTTTGGATTTCTAGCAGTCCACTTTAATATAACAATTCCGGATATAACGATTTCCGGATATAACGATCAAATTATGACAGTCCCTTGAACATAGCTATAAGCGGTTTTTACTGTACTTTTAAGAGGAGTAAAATTTAACATGGATATAGTACCGAAATACTGTATTTCTAGAGTTTATCTTTTACAATGGAAAATGGAAATCGACCTGAAAGGTTTCTTACGAAAAACTAGCTTTCAAAAATAAAACATTCCCTAACCTTTTTTAATATTTTCTCTTAGCTTTTATTTAATATTCTCCTTTTTAGCCCTATATTCCCGAAGAAAAAAAAGTTAAAGATAACAAAAAAAAGTAGAAATCTACGACCGACGTCTTTAATTGCCATATGGGCCCATTTCTTGATATTTATAACAGGCAGCGGTATACAAATTATGTTATTCTTCGGAATCATTTGAAGCAAAGATAACATGAATGTACGATGTCGCGAGACAGAAACGGCCTAAAACTGCTAATAACACACAACATGTTTCCAATTGTAACACCATTAGGAGAGATTTACTGTCTGCGAGTCCCAAAGGAGGACATATCCCTGAATGGGGCAGAGTTGTACGAAACGTGTTATAGTAAAAACATTCTTTTTATAGTTAATGAAAAAATTGCGAGATTTCCTAAGGGGTTTGTAGAGAACATAGTTTATTAAAAAAATACAACTACATTAACTAGCAAATGATAGGTAACACGGAAATATTAAAAGAAAATTACAATAAATTTTTAAAAAAATTGTGTTTCCTTCTGGATAGGGTCTTACCTTAGATAAACTTCGAACCGTCACCAGTAGCCCACTGTGCAATGGTAATGAAATCAATCCTTCTGGATATACATTAAATAGTCTTTCCTGGAAGCCGCGCAATGGACTTGACATAGAAAAGTAAAAAAGTAGTGATCTTGCGATCGGAGGGTTGCCAGCTTCGCTACAAAAATACTAGAAAGTCGTCCAGAATATCCAACGAATTATACTGGCGTGTATATGGGACTGGTGCACGATAAATCTGATCGGGGTCCAAAGTCCCGACGTCTATTGAAGGCGTTGGGTGCCTTAATTAAGGTTAATTAAAATTAAGGTTTTTGATGGGGAATTTCCAACCCGACCAAAAGTAACATTTATTAAAATATTTCAGTTTTTTACAACGATTTCCAAATTTTTTTCTCGAGCCAACATTCTACGTGGTGGGCCTTAATAATGCTAGTAAATTCTTGTTGACTTGAAAAAAATCACAAACCCAGTTTTGGCTTTTTTTTTTAAAGTGAAACTTCTGAAGTTCATGTTTTAAAAAAAGTCAAATGTTTCACGAGTTTGCCAACTAGACGGGAAATAGCCAATCGGAAATCAAAAGTAAAATTTATTAAATTTTTGCAGTTTTTTTTTACAATGATTTCCCCAGCATTTTTTCGTCTCTACGCGGGACGCAAGAATGTTCGTAAATTCCTGTTGACTTGGCAAAATCACAAACCCAGTTGGCAAACATGTGAAACATTTGGCTAATATTTTTATAGTGAAACTTCTTAGTTTCGTTTAAAAAAACAAACCTAAATGGTTCACAAGCCCTCCCTCTCCCCAGCGACGGTCCTGAATGGAATGATCTCTCGCCTGTTAGCAAGGCAATTATAAAAAGACATAGTGGACATTAGTTTTTTTGTATCAGTCCACGTTGACAAGAAGTTCAAGAAAAGGAAACTAAATGCTGCGTGAATGCAAGGATAGTGGAGACTATATATAAAAGGTGTGCTGGTACTCGCTCTTGCTGATGGAGGGCGGGGAAAAGGATTCTTTTGACGTCATAGTGACGCCTTCAACCGTCTGTGGGCGTGTCTAATGCTCTCGACAGTCGTTTTAAGAGTAATTGTCGCTATTGTCAAGGAGTACTTAATTTAACAAGAATTCTTGTTTTTAACTAATCATAAATTTATTTAAAAGAAAACAGTTAAAATTTGCTTCAAAAACCTAAGTAGCAATGCTTGAAACATACAGCCAATGAGAATGATCAAAAACTCATAGTAAGGCGGAGCTAAAATGACGTCAAAAGAATTCTTTCCTTGCCCCATTCAAAAAGCGAAACACGAGCACACCTTATATATATATATGGTCTTCACTATCCTTGGTGTGAATGGACATTCTTTTTATTCTCGCTTCCTGCCAGGAGAATTCCACGGTGTTGCCACACATTTTCCAAACACCGCCAAAAAAGTGGCCTGATCGAAATCTGCGATATTGTCTCTTTCGGAACAGCCCTCTCTGAAATTGGATAGTGTGTCTGGAAATGTGTGGGTGGCCCATTATTCCCACTTTGGGGCACATCTTTTCATTATTACTTTTTTTTTTTAATTTGTTCACATCCGGTTAGGAAACGTTTCCTTTTCATATTTGCCCCTTTAATTGAGGGAACAGCTCTGCTACCTTCAACCTTTTTCTTAATTTGATAAGACAGAAAAAATAATAATTTTTTTCTCCACTTGGACATTTTTTTCCCCTTCAATTTGTCGCCTGTGATGTGTACTCTTTTGCGGTAGAGTAGATAGGAATCCGTTGAAGGGTAAAAATTAAGCTAGAGCTTCGGATTCATTGTAGATATTATGTGCTTTGAACAAGTAGCTCAATGACTTTTTGCAATCACCTAGAATCGAACCGGGGACCTCGCGTGTGCTACACCGATACTCAATCGTCGATTGGGCGAAAGTAATTACTTGAGCCCAAGTGGGAGTATCAGGTATATGAAGGGACCACCACAGTACTCCCTGTCAGTGAGTCGGACGGAAGAACGAATGATTCATGTCCGTGGTTATTGGTGGCTTCATTTTTTGCCAGTGTTTCATTTTTTGGTTGAAGGTTGCATTGCTCTGTAATCGGGCTCAATACTCATAGCGGAATGAGTTTTTGCAGTCACCCTGGAATCGAACTGGTGACCATGCGTATGCTATCCCGGGTTTCTACCGTTCGGGTTAAGTAGTTACTCGAGTCCAGGTGGAATTTGGGCCCAAGTGGAATCTAAAACCCTTAAAGTTTGATGTCCATAAAACAAATTCGGGATTAACCAGTTACTAAAGTATAATTTAAGTCATGGTGTGTAACGATCCCCAATGACCCCAAATAAATAAGATTGAGCCGTTTGTGACTCAGATGTTATCGACTCGGACTCAGTGGTGGCGGCAGCAGGGGGTCTAAGGGGCTACTACCCCCTTATCGGCCAATATTTATAATAACTATGGGATGTGTTAATTTTAAAGTTTTAAAAAACAAACTTTAAAAAAAATCTCTACTGTAAACGTGGGAATTATATAACAAATCACATATTAAATTTGTATTTAAATACACGAGATTCATACAAAATTACTTCTTAATTCCAACTCTTAATTTAAAAGTAAAATGGGCTAACACCTGATGTTACTCTTTTACATAGTACTAACAAAAATAATTTTATATTTCCAGATACATGGAAATGTGTACGAGTTCGTATGAATTTAAAATTAAGCAAATTTTTATTAAATAACCTACTTGTATCTCAACCTATTTAAGTTCACCAAAAAAATGATATTCAGTACAACTTAACAGTGGCAGCTGGTGTGCGAGGGGAGCCCGGGCCCCGCAAATTTTGAAATATTTTTATACATAATTTAAGCGAGATAAATGTCAAATGTCATTCTTATAATTTTTTTTAGAAGTTAAATATTTTTTTAATTATACCCCCTTCCCCGCCTTTTTTATACTGTAACCATTATTGCCAATTAAATTTTGGATTCATTATTCCTCCTTTGGACTAATATTTATTTTTTCAATTTTCAATTATTTATTTAAAATTGGATTAATGTTCAGTTTTATTTATGTTTGCACATTCACAAGAAAGGGGCTTGTAATTTTTTTTACTATATAGTTTATTTATATTAACTATTGCACTACACCGTTATACTTGAATTTTCTTATTTTTCGGATCAGTGCTTCAAAATATGTTCAAAACCGATATCAATAGTCCATTGTGCAATTATAGTGCCAACCACACACACACACAGACTATAAGAGCAATTTCATATAACGAAATTCATGACCTTAAATTTCCGTGCACATTTAACACTACTCTGGCTCGAGCACTAATGTTTCATGCATTTGCTAGAGCACAGTAAAACGGTCTTTCCGTGACCACTTGAATACTTCTAAATATACATCAATTGTGCACCTGCATGTTATGCAAATATCTTGCTTTTATATTTTGTATTTCTTACGCATTATACGAGGCATTCGTGGCCGAGTGGTTAAGGCGATGGACTTGAAATCCATTGGGATCTTCCCGCGCAGGTTCGAATCCTGCCGAATGCGAGTTGCATTTTTTTTTTGTATTGCCAGATTTATTTTTTGGGGATATCCAAGCAAATTTTTGTCGAAGGGAATATAATCGTATATATTATTTCTGAAGGAAATATCCCTTAGACGCAACGAATCTTAACACATGTGGTATCAAAAGAAAAAGAATTTCATGGACTAGTGACGAATCGTACTTTCATCACATAAATATTATCATCACATAAAATACATACATTACTACTCAAATCAAAGTTTCCTTTCAATTTTTATAAAATAACATGCCAAAAAAATAGAAAACACTTACTTATATTTTGAAAATTAAAGCACTCCTCCCTTCTTTTAAACATGCGAATCGGTCAATTTTAATATTAACTTAAATAACGAAACAACAGCACACAGTAAATTTATCACGAAAACTATTTCCGTTTGGAGAGATTCTCGGAAATTCTCGGTTCTGCCACCCATCCCCGCGATTCACGCCCGAGCCAATCAGTTTATCGAATAACAAGTGCAGCCCAAATCAGAATATTCATTTCGAGCTGTACCCTCGCCACACATGCAGTGCATTAGCAGGGGGGATCTCCATACTACGTAGAGGTTGCATTGGCAACGATGCAGCCGATTTCGAACTTTGCTTTTTGGCTGCAGTCTTGATTGAAGAGTTTTTTCCCCCTCCCGAATTGTGCATTACGGCAACAGGCTTGCTATTCATTTGAGATTTTGTTTACTCACCGTAGAAATTTTATTTTCAATTCAAATCTTCATTTTAGAAACTTAATAAAATATCTGATTTTAGTTTTAAAATACACTAATAAATTTTAGGTGCAGCCCAGCTGTACTTGCTGTAGTCCACGAGCCGCCACTGCTGATTTCATTTAGAAGTTTAAAATTGAGATATATTCAAATAAAAGTTTTTAAAAAATTGATAAAATTGCTATTGGTCCTTGTCCCAAACCACAGATATAAATTATGTATATATATTTTTAAATACACATTTTTTTAAACACACTCACTTGCATATATCAACATCGAATAAAAAATCTCACGGTTTAGCATGAAAATAACTTGGAATGTTTATAAGCCTTTACAGCTTGTCATACATTGAACCCATACTCGGCAAAAAATGACGGGATGTTAATCGATGACAAGAAGATCGTAACTTGTCTAACTAACCATAACTTGCAAAAAGTACCTTCCATTAAAGCTAATGATATCCAATAATATTGCAACATCTCCGAATTAATTCCAAAAGTTAATGACATCAAAACTCATGTTCGAATTAATTTTACACTGAATGCTGTCATCGAGACTAATTTGACATCGTGAAATTAAAGCTAGCACGACGGTTTCTTTTGGGTAGTTTTTTTTATGCAATGTCAATGTGGTATGATATCGTTGAATTAAAATTAGGTTCAACTCGTTTCTGACATTTTATTTCTGTTTACTTACGAAGTGAAGGCCAATTAATCGGTCGGTGTCTTCGATTATCGTGACAAGGACGAATAATCAATCGATCGACTCCGTATGCATTTGAATGAATATTCGCAATTATAACCCGAATTTACAGTCAAGGACATGCATAATAATGTTGTAATGGTATTATGCAATAAGAAAAATCGGGATTAAACAATAATGCAGTCCTGGGTAATACTTTTTCGAATATTAGCCAAATATTATTCACTAAAATAATACTTTTTAATTTGATGTTAGGTTTTAGATTAGAAGTATTTTATTTATGTAAAAAAATTTAATCAAAAAGTTCATTTAACCTTGCAGAGCCCGAGTTCGTCAATGCAAGGTGAATTGAATTGGAGGCGAGACGAATTGGAGAGATTCTTAATGGAATAGCATGTCTTACTATTAGAAACCGTCACTTATTACGTCAGAGAGGCTCGCGAGAACTAACAAATGATCTATTCGATCGTAGAGAAGAAAGGAAAACCAGAGATTGCGGTGGTTGTTGATTGGTTTTCTTTAATGTTATCTTCTCTACTGCTTGGGAAAGTATGAACAAAAATTGTTTTACCTCGAGTGAAAAGATTTATGAAAATTAAACAATAGGTTTTTGCAGTGGTGGCCCGTGGTCAAAAATTTTAGTGCAGCCGAAAACATGTACTCAAACCAAAGTTTCCTTTCAACTTTTATGAAAGATAACATGTAAAAATAATAGAAAACACTTACTTATTTTTTGAAAATAAAATCAATCCTCCTATCAAACTTGCGAATCGGTCAATTTTAATATTAATTTAAGTAAAGAAACAACAACACACGTGCAAACTTATCGAAAACTATTTCCGTTTGGAGAGATTCTTCGAAATTATCGTTTTCCTCCACCCCGCCTCTCCGATTCAGCAATGAACCAATCATTTATTCGAAATCCCTAGTACAGCTAATTTGAAAAAATCCTTTTTCGCTACGTTTGTGTCGTCACATCCTCCATTTTAGCGTGCTGGGGAAGTCATACTACGTAAGGTTGCCATGGCAACGTTGCAGCCGATTTCGAACTTCGCTTTTTAGCTGCAATTTTGATTGAATGGAGTTTTTGTTTTTTCTTCTCCCGAATTTGTGCATTACGGAAACACGCTTGCTATTTATCGGAGATTTTTTTTTTACTTAGAGTTGAAATTTAATCTCCATTTCCAATTCTAATCTTCATTTAAGAAAATTAGTAAAATATATAATTTTAGTTTTAAAATATAATAAAATTAGGTGCAGCACGGCTGTACTTGCTGTAGTGGGCGAGCCGCCACTGGGTTTTTGCTGTTCATTATATAAATATGTATTATCTGTTAAGATGAACGTTTCTTATTATACTCTAGTCCAGGGGTCGGCAAGCTGCGGCTCGTGAGCCGCATGCGGCTCTTTTGATGTAAAGTTGCGGCTCTCCGGTTCCATACAAAAAAAAAAAAATATTATCAAAACCCTTAAAAAATAAGAAAATATATTAAGTACCTAATTTCTCAATAGTTTCTATTTTCATAATCGTTAATTACAAATCGCCACAGTTAGTTTCATTGTGGTATCGGTAGATACCACATTGAAACTAAATGAACTAAATCTAAAATTGTAAGGAAAGGACAACCTAGCCTACGCCTTGCATGAAGAAGTGTTTGTTTCGAAAAACAAATTTCTTCTTTTTGTTGAAGACATGGAAAACGGTAAATTACTTCATTTTAAAAATCTGAAGCAATATCGCGATGAGACCAATGCAACTATTGACACGAATTACTTCAGCATAGCTTTAAAAAACATGAAGGATGGATTCACTGAGAGATTCGAGCAATTCAAAACAAACAAAAGTACTCTCGCGTTCATAGTAAATCCTCTCAACACAAATACAAATGAGATCAACATTGAGCCATTTGGAATTGATGCTGAATCGTTCCAAATGCAATTGTTAGATTTGAAAACCAAAGACTTGTGGAGTGGCAAGTTCACAGAACTCAAGAGCAAGTTGGAAGAGTTGGAAGTCCAGAAATGCATGAACATCGCGCAGCACAAATGGACAGCTCTAAAAGAAATTCCGCGAGTTGAGGCCCTCATATTCGGCGCATGGAATAGTCTTGCAGAATGCTCAGTAATGAGTTGGCATATGGAGTACTGACAATGTTAAATGTGCAGGTCGACATATACGTGCGAGCAAGCGTTCTCTTGCATAAATATAATAAAAAGTAAAGTTAGAAGTCAACTAACAAATAAAAATCTAGAGTCGTGCTTGAATCTTAAAACAACAAGTTATAAGCCAGATTTAATCATACTTTCAAAAGGCATGCAAAGCCAATGCTCCCATTGATGTAACTATCTATATTTGTGTTTTTATATGAATAAATATTTTTCCGCATTTAAAGCCGTTTATTTTAAATCAAAAATCAAATATATATAAGCAAATACTATAATATTGAAACGAAACATTTTAGTGGCTCTTTAAAAATTGGGAATTTTGTAAATTGTAACTTTTGGCTCTTCCGTTTCAATAGGTTGCCGACCCCTGCTCTAGTCGAATATGTGCTGTTCCTTGGTAGGGTTTAATGAGGATTAGGGGATGAAATCACGACAAGTGGAGTAATAAGTGACGACCCTTAACAGGAATACGCTATCCCAGTTCTTATTTTTCCAATTTCGCCCCACCTCCAATTCGATGTGCCTTGGATTGTGTCTGTCAGGTACAGTGAGAGCTCTGCAGTCCTATTATTGCAATTTTTATAAATTTTATTAATTTTCCCAAAAATGTAATTTTTTTTTTTTAGATAAATGATAAAATTCATAAGCGATGTTTTGTATGCGCTTCCAATATTTTTACGTCAGTGATATTGAGCAGGTGGTATCGAAATTTCTAAACCTGACTGGCACACACACTCTTAAATATAAATTCCAAATTAAAATAACTTTTAAGTATTTTTTTAAAACATTTATTAAATTTTACTTCATTAAATTTTTGACGGTCAAAGTATTAAAAATTCTAAATTTAAAAAAAGAACATGTGTTACCAAAATTAAAAAAAAAAATTTAAAATTTACTAAATTTAAAAACGTCCACTTAAGACTAAATTCGAACTCCAGCTTTTAATTCAGTCCCATTACAGAACTGCCGTGTAATTTAGTTGATAAAAACACTAAAATAACATTAATTGAATAAACTGAAAGTGAATACGCTGTAATACGAAACTATTTAAAAAATTTGAGAAATTCCAAGACAAATATATTAAACTAAGTACATGCATATTAAAATATTTTGCAGACCTAACTATAAAATATATTATAACGCATGAAAATTTATTTTAAAATATTTTTTTACCTTTTATTGATAGAAAAATAATCGGGCTACTGTAATAAATATCATTAAATAAAAACGGGTATTCAAAAATAAGTAAAATGTACTCATTTTTTAATACATTCGATGCTTATCATGCCATACTTTTTTCAATTTTGAAAAAGACACGTACTTAAAAATGAATACAATGGGTAAAAATGAATAAAAAAAGCAGATGTTAACCTACATAGGCTGCGTCATAAACCACTTTCAATAAATGTCGACAATTTCAACTAAGGCTTACCGGGAATCGAACGCAGATCTGCAGACATCGCTGTCCAGAGTCTTATTCGTTAAGCTACCAGGACATTACGTGAGAAAGTAATACACAGAAATAATGTTAAAAAGGTGTGCCAAAAAAAGGGGGAAGCAAGGTTATTGAATTGTAATAACTCAGTTTCCATTTAAGCAATCGACATCTAATAATGTGGAAAACCATCTAACAACTATTTTAAGTTTGTCGGGTCGCTTTGCTAATATGGCTTGAACAGAAGCTGAAATTAGCAATATTAAATCCCACTGCTCATTTTTGCGAAAGTACGATTTCTTAAATTTGAGTACGTCATCGCTCATTTACGATGCAATTGTACTCGGAGAAAAACGAGTACGCTCAAGTACTCCTTTTTAAGCAATTTTTTTTACAGTGTATATATATACTGTGTCCCCAAATCGTGTAAAGAATTAGAAAAACGAGTACGCTCAAGTACTCTTTTTTAAGCAATTTTTTTTACAGTGTATATATATACTGTGTCCCCTAATCGTGTAAAGAATTTTTTTAAAAAATGGTCACTACTCTACGAGTTCACACTTGGACCCGGTTCAGAACAAACTCAAAGGCAGCAAAAAGGTGTTTGACATCTTTTTTCCTATCGGAAATTCAGTTTCACTTTTCTTATCCTCCCATTACCGTTCTAAGGTATATAATTTTCCCACGCAAGGTCAAAAGAACACGACAACCACAGAAAACAACAACACAAACGAAAGTTCAAAGGAACCATCCACAAATGCCCTCCTCAATCGAAACGTCTGTTGACATTAAAAAAAAGAACAAAAACAACCGCCATTAAACGGTATCTCAAAAAAAACTTCTGCAGTTTAGAAAAGCGCAAGAGAACACCGAACAATTGCACATATCGTCGAAACCCGAGTCCTTTTGGACAATGCCTTCAAAAATAGCCCTGCATTTGTCTTCCTGTCAGTGTTGCAGCGATTCCAAACAACCTCCAAGAAGAAGAAAAAAAAACACCAAGCAACACTTAGTTACCTTTCACTGGGCCCCCTCTAACTTTTTTCACCGTGTTGCGTCCACGCCTAAAAACAATACGCATTTTTTTCTGAAAAAATCCGGACCATAAGGCATCGGAGTCATAAAAAAAAAAAGTGGTAGTCAACTTTGAAAAGAGGGTAAAAAAGTTCAAATTACCTTTCAAGGGCAGGTATTTGTGGTGCGGCCTTGATCCCAGGGCATGATATTTTTATACGGGTTTTATTATTATTGTATTTTCTATACCAGTTAGTCACGAACTTTTATTCATTGTGCTGGTATAATACAAAAGCAGTCTTTTTTTCCTTCTAGTTAAATGGAGGCATTAGAGTTTTGAGTAACAGGCGTTGCTCGGGTAGATTAGAAAAATGCCATCATATTTCATTTTTGATATCATCTCTCCAGGAATTTTTACTGCCAATATCATCATATTATCTTGACAGAGAGTTTGGGGGGGGAGGTCTTTGATTTTTTTTTTAAGGTATGGGTCACCCTGTTATGTAATAAAAATGTAATAAGTTTGGCGCATTCTCCCCAAATCATTAATATTTAATTGATAAAAATATGAAAATCCAGTCCAGATTGGAGTTTGCTTGTTTTTAGGTGTGGCAGCAAGCGAAATATATTGTATGGAATTTGTTTCAATACTAGACGGATCACTTACCATTGACAAAAAATTTCATTCATAGTCAACCTATTTAATATACTAGATATTTTTTTACATAATCCTCATATTATCTGGACAGAGTTTGGGGGGGGGGGGGGGGTCTTTGATTTTTTTTAAGGTATGGGTCACCCTGTTATGTAATAAGTTTGGTGCATTCTCCCCAAATCATTAATATTTAATTGATAAAAATATGAAAGTCCAGATTGGAGTTCGCTTGTTTTTAGGTGTGGCAGCATAGCGAAATATATTGTACAGAATTTGTTTGAATACTAGACGATTCACTTAACATTCACAAAATTTTTTCATTCATAGTCAACTTATTTAATATACTACATATTTTTTTATATAAATAATTCTCATATTATCTGGACGGAGAGTTTGGAGGCAGGTCTTTTTTTTAAAGGCATGAGTCAACCTGTTATGTAATAAAAATTTAACAAGTTTGGCGCATTCTCCCCAAATCATTAATATTTAATTGATAAAAATATGAAAATCTAGTCTAAATTGGAGCTTACTTGTTTTTAGGCGTGGCAGCAGACAAAAAATATTGTTTGGAATTTGAATACTAGACGAATCAGTTACCATTGACAAACATTTTTCATCATGGTTAACTTAATTAATATACTACTTATTTTCATGACATAATTCTCAGTTTTTATTATTCTATTATATAGTATGCTAGGGGTATCACGTAATATATATTAATTACATTATATATTAATTTTATTTATTATATTAAACGGTTAAAGATAAGCTGGAACTTACATGATGCACATCTCCCATAATTATTTTTATAAGGATATTCAGTAACAAAAGTTTTATTTTGTTTGGTACAAACAAAATAATTATTGCACAACCTAAGCTGCTTGATTGTTGATTGTATCAACGTCGCACAAGAGATGGCGACGGTCTAAGCTGCTTGGAGAAGACCCAAGAATAGGCTACGATGACTTAATAAGAATGATGACGGACTCCACTGGTTGAGGTATAGACGAGGTATACACACTGATCTCTAACTGTAACTTCTGGATTGGGCAAAATATTTTGTTGACTTGAAGCCAATTGAAAGGGTAACAACTGCACCCTACTTTCAGCGCTATCGCAATATTTTGTATATTTTTCATGCTAAAATGGGCCGACATTTGCTTTTGGCTGCGATTTTTTTTCTTTTGAAACCCATTTTAAATGCAATCTGTTATTAAAATAGAAAGTCATTTGCTAGTCAAAGTCGAAGTGGTTAAAAAGCAAAAACTATTTGTTTGGCAATAAATAAATTAATTCTATAAAAAGAAAATATAATATTTATTTACATTAATATGTTTCTACAATACTATGGAATTAAAAAAACCACAAAATCACTTTTAAAACAAATTTGGGGTACGGTATGGCTGCTTCCACGTTTGCTTCAACGCGCCCATAGAGGAAACAAGTTTTGAGCCTTCCAGAAGTTACAGTTAGAGTTCGGTGGGTATAGAGGTAAGTAATACCAACCAAAAGTTTCAAATCCTGTATTGCAATTAAAACTTAACAAGCCGCCCATAATTTCAAAATAAAACTTTATAACCCTATAACTCCAAGATTCGAACAAAAGGTTCCAGACTAAAGTAGGCCATAGGTTTTCGAATACCATACTCAAATTAAAGGTTTTCAAGTTATAATCCAACTAAAGATTTCCAACCATGTAATTCGATCTGAAGGTTCTGAACCCGTAATTTTAAATAAAGGATTTCAAGCTATTAATTCAAAATAATAGTTTCTAATCCCAAAATTCTAACTAAAAGTTTCCAACTCCAAAATTCTAACTGAAAGTTTCCAACTCCAAAATTCCAACGGAAAGTTTCCAACTCCAAAATTCTAACTAAAAGTTACCAATTCCAAAATTCTAACTAAAAGTTTCAAACTCCAAAATTCTAACTAAAAGTTTCAAACTCCAAAATTCTAACTGAAAGTTTCCAACTCCAAAATTCTAACTGAAAGTTTCCAATTCCAACTAAAAGTTTCCAACTCCAAAATGTTTCCAATTCCAAAATTCTAACTAACAGTTTCCAATTCCAAAATTCTAACTAAAAGTTACCAATTCCAAAATTCTAACTAAAAGTTTCCAATTCCAAAATTCTAACTAAAAGTTTCCAACTCCAAAATTCTAACTAAAAGTTTCCAACTCCGTTTATCCAAATCAAGATTTCCGATTACATCTCTGTAAATCGAACAAAAACTTTCCAATCATGCAATTAAAGACGTGGGAAAGACGTGGGTGCAAGAACAAGGCAGCTCCAGTTTTCAAACTTGTTCAGGAAGAAACGAAAAACACTGAACGTCCCTTGCATCGTACGAGACAAAACTACAGCTCTATTCCCTTTATATTTCTATAGCCATTGCTTAGAGCTGTCTTGTTCTTGCACTAATCGATATAATTTTTTTTCTTTATGGGAATAAGTAAAAAAAGTGTAAATCAGAAAATTATTCAATTTCAATTATTCTATTCTAATTCAATTATTCTAATTTCAATCCAATAATCCCATCCAAACGTTATTTTTAAAATTAAATAAAAGATAAAAAAAATTAATAGAGTAATATTTAAGAACATAGTAGTTCTTTAGATTTTGGGGCATATCCACAACGCGACTTTCAATGAAAAAGAAAAAGACATATTCATTAGAAAGTTCCCAAGTTTTGTCACAGAGAGAAAATGTATATATATATATTTATATATGTAAAATCTATTGTTCTTGTATGTTGTTTTATCCCTGTGTAAATGTGCTTCCTTTATATCGAACCTTTTTCCCTATCCATTCATCGGAAGAACAATCTGCGTGGAAGTGGAAAGAACAGTGGACTGTTCCCTCGGATGCACCTGGATGGACGCCATTGCGTTCGCTCGGATTTCCACGTTTTTCTCGCAGTTTCCTTCCTATTTGTGACATTTCGATTGGAGTCAAGTTCCAACGAGAAACAACAAAGCAGATGTTTGCGTCGATTTCACGGAGATAAGTTTGTTTTCCAACGGAAACGAAATTGAAGAATAATTCAATTAAAAATACCACCCACAGTATCTCATTGAAAATGGCGTTGGTTGGATGCCAGCCAATTTCCCCCACAAGTTAACAGAAGAGGGATGCGTTATTTTCTTTTGGGAAGCCCTTTTTAGTAAAGAAAGCAACCTTTTTGCTTAAGTAACAAAGTGTTGGTCAAGCGACCCCGGTCGGGTTCGCAACGCTAAGCCAAAAAAGAAGAAATAACACCACCTCGCCAAAGCAGCCAACAAGAAACGAACGCCCGACAGGACTTAAGCTTATATACTCTGCCCAACTCTTAATGTTAAGTCGCGTCCGTAAAACGTATTCCAGAATCCGAACTACATTTCGTAAAAAAAAAAAAAAACAGTATTGGTGGAACCGTATCTGTGAAACCTTTAATTTAATGCAAGAATATTTTTTTTTCATTGAAAATCAACGGAGATACGAAGTTTTTTAATTTGCGCAAAGTTAGTTGATTTGTCACTTTTTCAAATTATGAAGCCCTCGGTTAAAATTTTATTTGTGTATAAAATTTTAACTAAGCTAAGAAAAGAAAGCACAGCTGTTTTCTGGGAGAAGGCTAGTGAAAGGGTGTGCAAGGTTGATCCCCCTAGTGCAATTGGCTTGTTTGTTTTTTATATCACAACTTTTTTAGCCACAGTTTCGAAGATTTTTTAGTGAGGGGGGGGGGGGGTGCTTAGTTTTTTTTACTTTTCTAATTTTTTTTTTTTTGTGGGGGGGGATATAGCATTTTCCGGACCAAAGTTATCTACAATAAAGTATCCTTTCTTCTGTATTTTTTAAAAGTGAGTTTTTTCTAGTGAGCATTTTATTCACCAACGTTTAAAAGTGCATTCTAATGTACTACTCAACCTATTTCTCATTTAGGGACAAAACTTAATAAAATTTTAATTAAGTAAAATTAATATATTAAATACATTTTAAATCAAATGGCTACAAATATTTAAATAAAAACTTATTTTTGTATTATACGCAGGCCTTTCGCTATCGCCCCAATGTTGGTCGCCCTATTCGCAGAGACACCAACATTGTGGAGAGGAGGGGGGCAAAATCCTGTATACTTCCTGTATACTATAATTTATCAAATTTGCTAAAATCAAAAAACCTGGTTGACAAACTTGTGAAACATTTTTTTTTTTTTTTAAAATCCAAACGTTTCACTTATTTACTTGTATGACCGAGTTTAATGCACTGATCTCTAACTGTATCTTCCGGATAGAGCAAGACATTTTGTTGACTTGATGTGCCCCACTTTCTTTGCTACTGCAATATTTCGTATATTTTTCATGTTAAAATAAGCCGACGTGTATTGCTTTTGGCTGAGTTTTTTTTCTATTTTCTTTTTAAACCCATTTTAAATGCGATTTGCTATTAAAATAGAAAGTCGTTTGCAAGTCCAAGTAGATAAAAAGCAAGAAGAAAAATATTTCTTTGGCAACATAAAAATTAATTCTATTGGAGTAAGAAGAAAATGTAATATTTATATACATTTAATATTTCTACAATGCTATGGTAATAAAAAACACCACTAAATCACTTAAAAAAAATATTGGGGAACAGCATGGCTGCTTTCAATTGGCTTCAAATCGTCCATAGAGGAAACAAGGCTTGAGCCTTAATATTTCTACAATGCTATGGTAATAAAAAACACCACTAAATCACTTTAAAAAAATATTGGGGAACAGCATGGCTGCTTTCAATTGGCTTTAAAGCGCCCATAGAGGAAACAAGGTTTGAGCCTTCCAGCAGTTACAGTTAAGAGTTCAGTGGTGTAAGGTCGCAAAAATGTTATCTGCCGCAATGACTACCAAATAATATTAAATAATATACATAAACTTATTTGTATTATTAAATTATTACTAAGTTCATTCCAAATCAGTTAAGATAATAGTTAAAGTGTAAGAACAAGATTTCGATACTTGATATACACTTTACCCCACGAATAACAATTACAAAATAGATGTTTACTGTTTTGAAAGTACACTAAAAAATAACGCAGCAGGACGTTGGGAGTAAAAATAGGAGTTTTATCATCAAATTGCGAAATTTGTTTTAATCTCTTTAGCTTTCACAGCACATGGTACGTTCTCTCCATCCATTTCAGGATTTAACTATGTTTACATTCGCACTTCTTGACATGGCGGCAAAAAAACATTCTTATTGGCGGAGCTCCAACGAAAACAAATAGATTTTCCGTTAAAAAGATTACGAAACCTCCTTTGACGTTTACAAATAGAAGAAAGCAGATTCTAGTTCAACTGCCCAAAAATATTTAAAATCGGTAAATATTGAGAAATTGTTCCAAACTATGTTTGTACATAACGCGTTAAATATGTGTTACAACAACTGCGAGAAATATTAACTTGTTTTCACCAGTGACGTTACACAAAAGTATTTGGGGGTGTTGAAACAAGAAATTTCCCAACTTAACTATTCGAAATTCCCAGCTAAACAGTGCTGAAAATTCCCAGTTCCAACTTATCGACATTTTTCATTTTTTTATATATATTTTAGGTAATATTGAACAGTTCTCTCACAAGCATTGATGTGCTGCACCCATATTCCAATGCAGCGTCCGTTCTGAGGTCTCATTTAAATGTAATCTTACAAGTTTGAGCGATTTCTAATTTTCCCTCGCATTCATTTGTTAATATTAATTTTCTTCATGCATAAATTTTCCCAACTCGGGGTTTTTAGGGAGTTGAAATTCCCAACTTTCAGGGTTTCCAGATTATCCCCTCCCCCCCAACCCCCCTGTGCAACGGGCCTGGTTTTCACTCACTAGTGTCTCTAACCTATTTCGGCCGATGGAGGAAAAGCATCTTGGCGCTATATTTGTTCTAGCTTTGGCGATATTGATAAGTTTACTATTTCGCAACCCTGTGGGAAGAATGGCTGACTACGTTGAGAGAATGCTTGTTGTGTTTTTTAACACTTTAACAGTCATGACTTTTTTTTTAAATGACAGTATAGCTATTTTCTTTTACGTTAAACTGTAACGATGATCAGAGATATTTAAAGTGTATTATATATGTAATATGTAGCTAAAATAAACGTCTGCGCACAGGAAGAAAATAACAAAATGTAGATAAAAATTCGATATTTATAAACGATAGAAAATATATTCTTAATTATGATGCACTTTAGAGCTTTTCTTCTCTAAATAGTTAAAATGTAGAATTATTAGTTTTATTTTTTGCAAATAAATTAAAATGCTTGATATATTTTAAATACTATTTCTTCCAGGCAGTTGGTTTGGACACCGGGCAATTCTCATTGCTTAAAAAAAACAGCTGGTACCCCCTCCACGCAGTCGTTTATTCATTTTCTTATTTATCAAGGTCTAGTATATTGCGCTATAGTAAATAAAAACAAATTTGGATGGAAGTTTAACGTGTATGTTGACAAAAATTGAATAGCAATGAATTTTTTATGTGTATGTTGAGATCGCCAATATGCATTTAATGATGTGAAATTATTAGTAGAAATTAATGTGTTTATATAATATAAATAATGTATTGAAATATTATTAAGTGTTGGATCATTAACAGTATTTTAATGAAAATAATTCCTACCATCAACTAATAAAAAAACTCATAAACATTTACATATGTTTTACGGCGCCTAATTCCTAGGTTGACGACATTTAATCTCGCTTATGATATCAAATAACAGTTAAATATACTAGTTATTTCATTATAATATTGTAATAACTGTCGTTATTTAATAATAACTACTAAGCTCATCCCTACTAGCGATATAAATACAAAACTCGGTCGCAATTTGCCATTCACCAAGACAAATTTAATTTGATAGAAAACCCAAAATCGCTATTTTGTTGGTTGCGTATTCTGAAAGACGATACGTAGGAATAAAAATTGATTTCTCGTTATCACTTAAAAGAGGGTGATAAAAAAAAATTATACTTATTCTAAAATTTATCACTTATTCTTAACTCTACCTCCAGGACTTCACAACAAAATAGACTTTCGTTAACCGACACTCTGCAAATCGATTCCCACAAGAAATTTCCTTTTAGGGAAAAGCACTCAAAATTGTACCAGAATCTCATTTGATACCTCCAAAAAAAAAAAAAAAAAAAAAAAAAAAAAAAAAAAACTCGAAAAGAATAAAATTACTATATTAAAGATGGCATAAAAAATTCTCTCAAAATGAAATGAAACTGTTGCCAGGGCTTGAATAATCATAAATAAATAATATTCGAAGGGGGGTAGGAGAGAATTTAAACGCACGCAGTACCTCTCGGAAAAAAGAAAAGTGATGCTACATCAGCAGCATCCTCTGTCGTGTATCCCTGTTGCTAGGCAACGCCGTTCTTCTGAGAGCACCAAGAGCACTCGAATAGAAGAGCCAGGTTGCCAGGGTGACATCTCTATCCCGTTTCACACTGTGGCGACTGGTTACCATGCCAAAAATAATTCTCTAAATTTGGGTTTATCCGCGGTTTTTTTTCTACTCAAATGACACATTAGAGTTGAAGTGCTATTGGAAGAGGGCGAGATTTTGGCGGCGTTGGCATTTTGTATAGAATTAAAACTTTACAAAAATAAACATTTAGATGAAAATTGATAAAAAAAAAAGTGTTGATAATAATGAGGAATTTAATTAATTTGTAATTAAATATCTACTCTAATCTAATTTCTTCTTAAGGTCAGTCAGTTAAAAATTGATTTATTTTCAAATTAGCAGATCTTACACATTTTAGCAATCAAGTAACTACATTTTTACCCGAGTTTTTATATTTCGTAATTATTCTTTCTGTATAAATTGCTGGATATTTTGTTAATGACTTAAAATTAAAGAAATCTAGAATTGTTAAACATTCCATGTGCAAAAATTACCTGCGACAATGATTTATAATTATGGTTGGCATTAAAAAATAGTTTGAGTTGTAATTCAATAATAAAAACCCATTTTAATATCTTCCAGTCCATCCGAAGTAAAGAAAAATATATTTCTTATCAATTAGACATTTGAAATGAATTTAACACTAAGCGAAAGGGTAAGTGTGCAAACATGTTTAAGAATTTATAAAAATGCGAAAAGCGATGATTTTTTTTTTGAAATTTGGTATTTTGAATTTTCTAAATAATGTGGTTATTAAATTAAGACTCTTATTTATTAAGTTTTGGAAGGATATTGCGTTATCTGTATGTTATTTAAATAGTTTTAACGACAAAATTTGAACAAGCACCTAAATCCTTAACTTTGAATAGACGCAATGAAATTAAAATTGAAATTAAATGACAAAGAGTGTTTCCCATTAAAAAGATATTGGAAAATCTATATCTAAACGCTTAGTTTTTAAATAATAGTGAATACCCAACTTTAAAATAATCGAAGGCTGCTGATTTGACAGGTTATAATTATCCAAACAACTTTTCAAAATTGTAATTTATTTTTAACTGACTTACAAGGCCAATCAATATGGGGTCTAGGAGTTGGTTATCAATTTGATCTGTACTTATTAATATTTTGGTTGTTTATAAAATGTCGACATATATTTTTTTTAACGTTAAATAAGGAATTATGGAAATAATAGCTTTTCGGTTAGAAATTCAATATTTAATGCATATCGATCAATAGTCTTTGATCTAATGTCTTCTTAAGGTCAATCAGTTAAAAATTGATTTCTTTTTAATTAGCAGATCTTACACACCTTACAAGCTTAGCATTAGCTTTTTACCTTACAAGCTGAGCATTAGCTTTTTACTTTACAAGCTTAGCATTAGCTTTTTACCTTACAAGCTTAGCATTAGCTTTTTACCTTACAAGCTTAGAATCAGCTTTTTACCTTACAAGCTTAGCATTAGCTTTTTACCTTACAAGCTTAGCATTCCTGATTTCTATAAAACTTTTCAAGGTTGGTATATTTCTGGTTGTCACAAAACGCACAACTTCGATACAATTTTGAACATAATGCAAATGTAATTGCGGTTATTTAAAAACCAAATACAAAAATACCCCATCCATTTATTATCCATAATAATCCTAGGGAAATTTGAAAGGGAATTGGGGAGGGAGTGTCAAAAAAGTTCTAGGAACCACTGGAATGGCACTCACTAATAATTACTCCGCGTTGCCTTGTTCTCAATTGCCTGAATTCTCTCAAGTCACTTCTAACAATGACATTTGCAACAGGGTACTTAAAATGAGCGCGTCTCAATTGTTATGCAAAGCCCCCCCCCCCCCCCCCCCCTCAAAATCTTCCTTTAATCCTCCCCTCCTCTCTTCCCCTTGAGATTTCTGCTTTCGTGGAACCAGGAGATGACTTCAATTACCAGAGTTATTGCTCTAGAACCCACCACTCTCTGAAGTGCCTTTGCTTACTTAGAGATGCGAGAGCAGCATTTACAATTTATAATGGTGAAGCTTCGTATGATATGTAGATTTGGGTTATTTTGAGAATATGTAGCTACTGAGTGGCAGTGATTATTCTATTTACTTTTTAGTTTGAAGTTCTATTAATAGTAGTGCTGTGTTCTGTCGGTAGTTTATTAAAATGTATTTGACAATAGCACTAACAATTCTGTGGTTTAAATTAGTATTAAAAATAAATTCATAATAAAAAATATATATGTGACATAAATCGATGGTATTTTTAATGTGAATTAGCCGCAAACACATTAAATTATTGGAAAAAATACTTTATTCTAATCAGTGTTCTTAAAACGTTACTCAAACTTCTAAAGTTCTTGTACGAATACAAATAGCAACTGCATGCTAACACAGATTTTTGGAAAATATGCGAAAACTATAAACATAAATCAAAAATGTAAGCAATAAATACCTTTACTCAAATATTAGGTTCATATTTAAAAATAGCTAATAAAAATCTCGGGTTGGTACAGGCCGCACTGTACCGCAAGGTTTGGTTCATGAGTACTTTTAGGCTCCACGAGATAAAGATCAAAGGGGGTGAATAAATGGCCAACCTGATTGACGCGGGCAACCTTCCTCTACAGGATGGTATAGGTCATTTGTCACCAAACGCTAATTCCGCATGGAATTATAGGACGAAATCGCATACTGCAGTTAATGGTGATACTCCCCTCCATACGGTACAAAGGTCAGAGGGGT
Source organism: Troglohyphantes excavatus (assembly GCA_963932185.1). NCBI lineage: Eukaryota > Metazoa > Arthropoda > Arachnida > Araneae > Linyphiidae > Troglohyphantes > Troglohyphantes excavatus. Next base: position 54,490,328 of record OZ010669.1, on the reverse strand, counting down.
AATAGCTTAACAATCAGCCTGGTCGATGTATCCTACTTTCCTCTACACGAGGGTATATCCTTTCCCGATAGTCTGATTACATGAAGTTATGGGGCAGAATCGTATACTGCAGTTGAATTAGAAATTCCTCTTCCACGTGTTACAAAGATTACACAATGGTACGTCATTTATATCCATAAACTTGTTCCTTTGGTTTGGTTAATTAACGTCGCACTAGAGCTGCACAGTGGGCTATTGGCGACGGTTCGGCGTCCATCTCGAAGGAAAGACCCGGGAACACATACACACACACATTCATACATACACCTCGCTATTTTTTAGAACCATGGTCAGATGACGAGGAAACACCTGAACTGGCACCCAACGCCTTCAATAGACGTCGGGACTTTGGACCCCGATCAGATTTATCGTGCACCAGTCCCGTATACACGCCGTTAACTTTTGCGGATGTTCTGGACGACTTTTCTAGTATTTTATAGCGAAGCTGGCAACCTTCCGAACACAAGATCACTACTTTTTACTTTTCTTTGTCAAGTCCATCGCCTAGGATTGAACCAGGAACCCTCGGATTATTATAAACTTGTTCCAAGTGGAGTTTTAAGGATTTTACAAATGTTTTTTATTATGCGACTTTATGCAACCATATCTGCGTACCGAAAGAAAAGGCGTATTCATGTCAAAAATGGAACGGTTTTATCTGCAGCCATCTCACCTATACTTCGAATAAAAACGAAAATAATTTTTTTACGTAACCAAATCTAAAATCCATACTTGACAGATTTGATTACAAATCAAAACAGACCTTCCGAGCAACGACAGGGGAACTGCCATAAATCACTTTTTAGAGGAAACTAATTTTGATAAACTTTTGCTCCAGCAGATAACCTCAGACGCGTGGCACAGCAAGACGAAACACATATTTTCTTTTTTTTATTCGACGACAGAAAATGTCAAGATCTCTATGTCCCATTTCGTTTCATATCGTCCCTTCCGATAAGGCCATCTGGGCCGAAACCGATTCCTTTTGTCGCTTACTTTAAAAAGCCAACTTCTTTTCTTTGTAGCACTTTATTTACTTTCCAGTTTAGTGTAACATCTGTCAGATGCAGCAGCATGCCTGACCCGAGCCTTCTGGTCACGATATCCCAATCTAAAAATATACATTATTATAGAACTTTTTTTTTTAAAAAGACAAACTTGCGCAATCAGGGTTTGGTGATTATAACATCTGCCAAGCAGATTGTACGATGCCACTAACTTCTGTATAAGATGGGGTGATTCGCGTAGCACCCAAAGTTCACGATTTGCTCATAAGTTGCAAAATGAGGTGAATTTTTATCCTACATTATGCTGTTTATGTCCTATTATCAAAACTATGGGTGTCGTAATGGTAAGTTGATCTAAAGCGCCACACTCTACTCTTATTTAAGATGTTTGTTTAAGACCCATTCTGTATGAACGAGTAAAACACGTGTAAGCTTCTCTGTGATTCCAGAATTTGTACCACATGATATGAATTCTCGAATCACCGAGAAGCTGACGCGCGTTTAACTCGCTCGTGTAGAATGGGCTTAACACTACAGTGCTGGCGTTGTGCCCGACAGGAACAACAAGGCGAATCGAATTGGAAGTGGGACGAAATTGGAGAATAAGGACTGGGATAGTGTATTCTTGTTGGGGGCCGTCATTTATTACGCCACACATTGCGATTTTATCCACTTTTGTTTGCTTTCATTTAACTCTACCAAAGACCAGCGCACATTCGACTAGAGCCATAAAAAAACGATCATCTTAACACATAAATATGGAGCCCCAGTTGCTCAGTGGATAAGGCGTTCAGCTACTAATCAGAGGATTGGTGGTCCGAATCCGTGCGATGGACTTGACAAAGAAAAGTAAAAAAGTAGTGATCTTGCGATCGGAGATACAAAAATACTAGAAAGTCGTCCAGAACATCCAACAAATTATACTGGCGTGTATACGGGACTGGTGCACGATAAATCTGATCGGTGTCCAATGTCCTGACGCCAATTGAGGTTGCGTGGGGTGCCTGCTCAGGTGTTGTCCTCGTCATCTGACCATGGTTCAAAAATACGAGGCATCGTTCCCGGGTCTTTCCTTCAGGATAGGCCCCAAACCGTCGCCAATAGCCCACTCTGCAGCTCTAGTGTGACGTTAATTAAACAAACCAAACCTAACACATAAATATATTTACATATTGCGCAGCATAAAGATATGCGGGAGTTTCACGTGACGTGGTAACATGAATTCTCTACTTGTAGTTTCGATTTCTTCTCTTTAGCAGACAAGCCTGTGGTTTGGTCGCTCCGCTCGCTCGCTTATTCCACTCAACTTTGTATTGTATTTTAACAAGATAATTTAGCTGTGTATTTTCATCGTTTATTTTTACCAATGCAAAGTTTAAGTAAAAGACCCTTTGTTAGTAAATTTCGGCTTATTACATATTTATTCAATGCAGAAAAACTAAGTGAAATTGTCTCTTTCTATATATTGTTTGATATTTCCTCCTGTTTGAAAAAAACATTTTGGATCAAAATGATCGGAGCACAACTTTGAATATTTCGTAGGAACGAAGTTTTCTCGTTTTATCTTAGCTAGCCATGCTTTCATCAGATTAGAATCAGAATGAGGGAAACTGTGAAAAGAAACTCTTCTTGCAATACAATCCGCTTTCGAAACAGTGTTAGAGCAACCGAATGCACTACACGAAATCACCATGTTAGTATTTAAAAAAAAAATCTAAAAAAATATATTGCAGCAGCTGTACTTCCATAATAATTCTACGGAACCTTTTCGGCGTCAAGAATACGTCTCCATGTTTCGTTGGAACAGCGGTCTTCTTCTTGGCGTGAAACTCCCCCATTGTCTAATATTCATACATATTTTCACTCTAAGTAATTTACCGAGCGGTACAATAACATTAAAGAAAATAAACAAACAACCGCACGAACCTCTTGTCATCCTCATCTTCCCTATAAGCCCTTGTCTCGAACCAGAGATCTCATGGTCCGAAGTCAAGCGCGCTAAACCAGAAAAGCTCTTTTGAAACGTGAAAATATACATATAAGAACCAAAAATTGAACCGAATGAGCGGATACCACCGGAATGAATCGGAATAAATTATTGTCAAAAAAGTTGAAAATTTGTTTCGTCAAAAGTTAAGTGATTCAATGACGAAACTATTGTCAAAGTTGACGAAAGTAGTCTTAACGATCACAGAATACTCAAAAATGAGAGTGTTAATTCTTAGAGTGTGCATATAAGAAAAGACCTATACGAACACCACCTCGTAATTTTGAACCACAATCACACACAGATGCCAAAGCCAATTCCACTGCTGAGCACCATATCCTCCAAACAACCAATCCACAACCTACGTGGTAACCTGGTTACATTTAGGTGGTATATTTAACGTATACTTACACCCTCTACACCATGCGGTCGGCCCGGTGGCCAAGAGATACAGAATTCGGCTGGCAATCATAGGAGAGCGAGTTCGAATCGGAATGAGGACTTGATAAAAGTTCAGATATAGAGATACAATAACAATATCGCCTGGAGTAAACTTCAATTACAAGCGTCGTGTATACGGGACTAGTGGCAGTGGGCGTTAAATCTGATCGAGGTTCAATGTCCTAACCTTCGAGCATGAATGGAGTGTAGTAGAGCGAATATGACGTCATCATCGTGATGCAAACATCTCAGACCTGACGATACCAGACACTTCCTTTCAAAATTTATGAATGACAAAACGTTCGCGATTGAATTGTGATTTGGAAATAATAGTGAATGTGTTACTTCATGAAATACAGGATATTTTTTATGAATAAACTAGAAAAAAAATTATGAATGGATGATGTAGTAAACCACGTGTCTGAGGCCATACATGTTGGCCTCACTTTGATGTTAGCGTGATTATAACCTTGTGATTTCTCTACTATGAGGGATCCATGCTCGAAGGTCCTAACGCCTATTAAGGTTGCGTCGGAATCGGGTGCCAGGCCAGCTCAGGTGTTGTCAACATCTGACTGTGGTTAAAAAACACGAGACATTGCTCCCTTGCATTTCCTTCGAGATAGACCCCTGAATCCTCGCCAATAGCCCACTGCGCATCTCTAAGGCAACGTTACTTAACCAACCACCCATCTACACGACGAGTCGTCGGTTGCTCGAATCCTCAGACTATCACAGCCCTACTCAAGTCCGGTTCCAACATTCAGCATTGATTACATGGAATTCGTTACAATTGAACCAATCACAGCAGAACAGCTGTCCTACTGATTACAACCACCAGAGACCAGATTTTTTTTTTAACAAGAGGCTCCATGTTCCGACCAGATGCAAGGTGATTCGCACCACACCCTGAGGTGCCTTCCGCCTTTCAATCGGGCCGCACTGTGCACAGGTGGTCGCCCCATAAACGCTCGATAAGCAGAACCACTCTTGCCCCTCATTAGGTGGGTCTCCATATTTTTTATGAGGATAGTTCACGTCGTAGGGGCGGATAAATAGGGGGCCCTCACATTGCAGGAGTTATAAAATTAACAGCTGGAAGGCCTAAATGTATTACTCAAGTCTTCGGCGGTAGACTATGCGATTGTTTCAGTGTAAAGGCAGGTAAGGATATTATGCCGAGAAATTGAAAGGATTTGCTGGGCAATCGACTCTGGTAAATGTATAATGCATAGTCATTCAAGGGATTTTTGTTATTTCTGTTAATTATTATTTGGTTAGTTGGTTAAAAATAAACGTTCCTCTTACGGTCTGCACATTGGGCTATTGATAACGGTTCGGGATGTATACTAAAGTTGGTTAAATAACATTGCACTAGAGTTGTAAAGTGGGCTATTAGCGACGTTCGGGGTTTATCTCGAAGGCAAGACCCGGGTTTGTTGGTTGGTTTGTAAGGTTTTAGTGGCGTAATGGCCAGTTTTGGCCATGCTGCGCCAGGCAAGACCCCTAAGCAGTGCACCAGTCCCGTATACACCGCCGATAATTTTTTGTGGATGTTCTGGATGACTTTTCTAGTATTTCTTATAGCGAAGCTGGCAACCCTCCGATCAAAAGACCACTACTTTTTTTACTTTTTATCCGTCGCACAGGATTTGAACTAGGAATCCTCTGATTCCCAGCTGACGCCTTTATCCACTGGGGCCACGGGCGCCTCCGTGGCGGTGCAAAGATAAATCTGACCGGGGGGTCCAAAGTCCCGACGTCGTACTGAAAGAGTTGGGTGCCGTCTTAGATGTTGTCCTTGTCATCTGACCATGGTTCAAAAAATACGAGGCATCGTTCCAGAGTCTTTCCCTTCAAGATAGGCCCCAAACCGTCGCCAATAACCCACTGTGCAGCTCTAGTTATGACGTTGATTTAATCAGACCAAAAACGGCAAAACAAAAAGAAAAGACCCGTGAACACTGCTTCGTAATTTTGAAACCAAGGTCAGATGGCGTGGACGACACCTGAGCAGGCATCCCCACGCAACCCCCAACAAGATTGAAGCTCTAGATTTGCGAATTGAGTTGTAACTACAATTTTTTTTTTTTTTTTTTAAATAAAGAACGCTCGAAACACAGAAGAAAAAAATCCGCAAACGTCTAGTCATTTTCAGCAAAAGATTAAATAACTGATTTTTTTTTTTTTTTACACTGAATCGCTCAAAAAGCGATTTTAAGGCGAGAAAAAAAAAGGAAAAACGGGGGGCCTCCTCTGAGTGAAAGGTAGAGAAGCGTCCGTTTCGAAAGATGTCTGATGCCTCTTGAAGCGAAAGCGCTAATCTCTTGTCAATTACAATCTCTTTGACATCCTTGCAAGTTACCGACGTTTCGGAGGAAGGACTTTTGAACTGTCGCAATATCACGGGCCTTTTCGAGGAACAGACACATGAGGCGATCTTTTGCAGGTTCGACGGACATTATTTTTTATGGCGGTGCTCATTATTTTAACGAAGTCCTGATGGTCTGGTAGTTATGTCCTGCTGGGTGTACGTCATATACCTTAAGGTCCAAAGGTTTTTTACATTGGTCGAGGTATTACAAAATTGAAGAACACTGGATTAGCTCAGATCTTCAAGCAGGAATGGTCTTGCAGTAGAGAGAATATGACGTCACAATCGTGAAGCCCACATCACGTACCATCTCTTCAAAATTATGAATTAAAAAATACTCGCGATTGGCTGATGAATTGGGAAATGTGTAACAGTGAAAATTTATTAATTTAAATGATGTAATTAACCACCGTGTCTGAGGCCATACATGTTGGCTTTCACTTAGATGTTAGCAAGAGGAACGTCCATGACTCCTCTACTTCCCATGCTCGAAGGCTCAGATGCTGTTCTGGTCATCTGACTGTAGTTCAGAATTATGGGACAGTTCATCTCGGGACCTTTTGGCCTCCAGTAGTGGCTCAGTGGATAAAGGCGTTCAGATGGTAATCAGAGGATTGCTAGTTCGGAGCCAGTAGCGATGCGGTGGAATCGGTTGGTTGGTTAAATAACGTCGCACTAGAGCTGCACAGCGGACACTATTTGGCGGGCCTTTCTCGAAGGAAAGACCCGGGAACGATGCCTCGTATTTTTTATTTTTGAACCATTGGGCAGTGGAATCGACAAAGAAAAGTAAAAAAGTGATCTTGCGATCGGAGGGTTTGCCCATTGCTTCACTACAAAAATACTAGAAAGTCGTCCAGAACATTAAAAAAAAATTATATTGGCTTGTATACAAAACTTGTTCACAATAAATCTGATCGGGGGTCCAATGCCCCTGACACCTATTGAGGTTACTTCGGGGTGACAGCTCAGGTATTGTCATCATCTGACCACAGTTCAAAAAGTATGATGCATCGTTCTCGGGTCTTCTTTCCTTCGAGATAGGCTCCAAACCGTCGCCAATAGCCCACTGTTGCTGAGCAGCTCCAGTTCGACGTATTTAACCTAACTTAACAATTCGTTAATTCCCCAACTCAACAGAACTAAAATCTCCCAGTTCCCAACTTATTGACATTGATTTTTTTTTTTTTCATAGATTAGGTAATATTAATCAGTTTTCTCTCCAAAAGTATTGATTTGTTGCACACGTGTTCCAATGCTAGTATTCGTTTCTGAGGTTTTAATTTAAGTTTCTTACAAGCTGGGCAATTTCTAATCTCCTTTTGCTTTCATTTGCTAATAATAATAATTTTTTTCGGCCATAAATTCTGTGTGTCAGCTCTAGTGCGACGTTATTTAACCAAACCAATCGGGATCTATCGCGAACCATCGCCATTATGCCCATTGTATACGTTTTGCTGCAACGTTAATTCAACCAATCACCAATTGGAACAAACTGCTTCCCACAGTCAGATAGAAGTCAGCCCATGCCAAAAATTACAGCAATGGAAAAAGCCTTAACGACCTTTTTACGTCCGATCTACACCATCCTCCCATTAAAAATAATTTTTTAAAAATATCCGACAGCCGGGTTTTTTTTTATTTAAAAAGGCAGCCAATTGAAAAGCGACACAATGAACTCTGGCAGATTGAAGTCGACCGTTGTTTCGAAGTTGAAGGGGCGAAGTAGACCGGTGGGGTGTTGTTTACGAGGGGGGGCCCCGGAAAAGGGGCGACAGCTGACGGCATCGCGATCAGGGATTCGGCGATCTCCAGGGGCTCCCTTTCATGTGTGGATGGGTGGTTGTTGGCAATATTGTGGAAAGTGATGGGTTCGGAACCCAGCCAAGGGAGCAGCGGTGGCGATATAATATTATACTGATTTTCAGTGGGTAGGGTAGTATGTACAGTTAAATTATCACTTGTCGGTTTGGTTTGGCTTAATAACGTCGCAATAGAGTTGCATATTGAGCTATTGGCGACGGTTCGGGGCCTATCCCGAAGGAAAGACCGGGAACGATGCCTCGTATTTTTTAACCATGGTCAGATGATGAGGATAACGTCTAAGCTGGCAACCCCCCCCCCCCCCCTACTACATAAAAGGGATATGGATTACCACCAATTAAAAAAATAAAGGAGGAAACGGATTTTTTTTTAAAAATATATATTCCGGAACTTTAAATTAAAACATTTTGAAATGTGCAAACGAAATTGGTATACACTGTTTTTTTGTAAATTACCAATACTATGTAACAAAATTTCAACGATTTCAAGGAATCTCAAGGCACAATGGCACTCTGGAATCCATGAAAATAATAATAAAATATAGCACTTGTCTTTTGTATTACCTTCAAATGGCTCTAAGCAAAATAAAAATATTAGAAAAATAAAAGCAACTGATTTCCCCCCCCAAAAAAGTAAAATAATGCCATTGCAATTATCACAAATTAAACATTTTTTTATAGAACACAAGAAAATATTGTTGTGTACCATTTTCATTAGAATTCGGATAATCATCCTTTCAAATAATTTTTTCATGCAAATTGGTTATGGCCCCCAGGCCGCAGCCTATGTGTCCTATGCCTAAATCTAGCCATGACTAAAGACAATTTAAGTAATATAAATAAGGTACTAGTTTATACCCTCTCGCGGACCCCGGGTTGGGCACCACTGGTTTAGTCAAATTAGGTATCGAACTAGAGTCCCTCAAATCCCGAGTGAGTTGCAAGAGGTTTCGAGATTTCCGCTCACAGTTGAAGAGTCAGGTTGTTGTTCCGACAATAAAACTCACTCGTGGTGGGGATTAGGACGCAAAGACATACATACAAAGTTGCATGATGTTCCAACACCGGATTTTTATTATACTAAGGAATTAGCAAATTAATCTTTTCGAGTCCCTCTCTCTCGAAAACCACGTTGACGATCCCATTGAGAGCACGTGTTCGCCTGTCCTTGGGAGAGTTCCTCAGTCTCTCTCAAGAGAGAGAGAGAGTGAGAGGAAATGCCCCGCCTCCCTCTCCCGTATTCATCCCGCATATTTCATCGCAATCTTTTCTCTCTCTCTCTCTCTCTCACCTACCGCTGATCACATGCATCCGGCTACCCGAAGGCGCTTTTGAGATGAAAAGAAGACAAGTCCATCAGCAGCTCAAGTTGGATGGAGTGGTTACAGCTCTTGCCTCGTGTGCTATGAGATACTAGATTCGAAATTAGCGTATTTTTTTAACCAAGAACTCGCAGCCATGACAGCAGTGGCGACGGTATAATATTATAGTTGTTTTCAGTGGGTATGGGCAATAGATACAGTTGAATATTCATTTATCGCTAGGAACTTACGTCCCTGTTCGCAAAAGGGCTCACACAGTGAGAACACTTTTATTTGGAGAAGGGGGGGGGGGGGGGGGGGGTTGAAACAAGTTTGGTTTTGTTAATTATCGTCGCACTAGAGCTGCACAGTGGGCTATTGGCGACGGTTCGGGGTCAATCTCGAAGGAAAGACGCGGGAACACATACACATTCACACACACATTCATACATGCACCTCGTTATTTTAGAACCATGGGCAGATGACGAGGAAACACCTGAACTGGCACCCAACGCCTTCATTAGACGTCGGGACTTTGGACCCCGATCAGATGTATCGTGCACCAGTCCCGTATACACGCCAGTATAATTTGTTGGATGTTCTGGACGACTTTCTAGTATTTTTGTAGCGAAGCTGGCAACCCTCCGATCGCAAGATCACTACTTTTTTACTTTTCTATGTCCATTTCACGGATTCGAACCACCAATCCTCTGATTAGTAGCTGAACGCCTTACCAACTGAGCAACTGGGGCTCCTGGGGAGGGGGGGGGGGGGGGGGGGGGGGTTGAAACAAGAAATTTCTCAACTTAATGTTCGAAATTCCTAACTTAACCTTTCGAATTTTCCAATTCAACAGTGCCGAAATTTTCCAGTTCCAACTTATTGTCATTTCATCCTTTGTGTTATATATTAGATAAAATTAAACAGTTCTCTCACGGGCATTGATGTGTTGCACGCATGTTCAAATGCAGTATTCTTGCTGGGGTCTAATTTAAATGTAATCTTACAAGTTGAGCAATTTCTAATATTTCCTAGCTTTCATTTGGAAATAATATTAATTTTCAGGCATAAATTTTCTCAACTCGGGAATTTTTAAATTTGAAATTCCCAACTTTTAGGGTTTCCATATTATTTCCAGATTAGCCCGATCAGATTTAACGTACACCAGTGTCGTATACATGCTTGGATATTTTAGAAGACTTCTTAGTATTTTAGTAGCGAATCTGGAAGCGTCGGTTCGGGATTACCCCTAAGGAAAGACCATTAGTCGTAATTCGTAACTAAAAATTTCGACCCAGTCGTCACTTTATACCCAAAAGTAAAAAAGTAGCGATCTTGCGATCGGAAGGTTATCAGCTTCGCTACAAAATTACTAGAAAGTCGTCCAGAACATCCAAAAAAATCTACTGGCGTGTATACGGAACTGGTGCAAGATAAATCTGATCGAGTTCCAATGTTCTGACGCCTATTGAGGTTGCGTCGAGTGCCAGCTCGGGTGTCATCTGACCATGGTTTAAAAATACGAGACATCGTTCCCGGGTCTTTCCTTCGAGGTAGGCCCCGAACCGTCGCCAATAGCCCAATTTGCAACTTTAGTGCGACGTTAATTAATCAAAAGCAATTTCGTCCCGCCTCCAATTCAAATCGCCTTGGATTGTGCCTGTCACGCACAGCGCGACCGCTCATAATTCTAATTCAAGCGATTCCTCATAATCTGTGGTGGGTTATTCTTGCATTACATGTTTTATGTTCACAAACTCATCACTTACAGGAGCCACCTTGGACTTGCCGGATGAGAGCCTCTTCACATTCGGTCTGTCTGACCATGAAGCTGTTCCTGGCGATGGGGTCTCCAATTCTCGCTGTGCAGGGATGTTTCCAGGAAGGTCTCCGTGCCAGGTGCAGGAAATGGCGTGTGTGCATAGGGGTTGAAGGACGAACAGAAGTTGCAGTTGGGAAGAGACACGTAGAAACAACGGCCTTCCGAAATAATTAACTCTGCTGATCATTAGGGCCAAATAACAGGTGTAACGATATGGGCGGACATTCGCTTGGGATTTTGAGTTCCTTCGAAATCCAGTTGAAATTTCGTTGCTGAGTTGGTGTGTCTAGCTGGCCGTTATAAGACGATAACGGCTAGACACACCAACTGGAATCAGTGGCGTGACGGTTTCGGTTGGGATAGTCCAGCGAAATTTTGTCTTTGAAATTGAATGTCTACTGTTATTGTCTATTACTAGTCGGGCCCCAAGTTGCCCAGTGGATAAAGGCGTTCAGCTGGTAATCAGAGGATTGCCAGTTCGACTGATGTACTTACAAAGAAAAGTAAAAATGTAGTGATCTTGAGATCGGGGGGTTGCCAGCTTCGCTACTAAAATACTAGGAAGTCGTCTAAAAATATCCAACAAATTATACTGGTGTGTATACGGGACTGGTGCCCGATAAACCTGATCGGGATGTCCTGACGCCTATTGAGGTTGTGTCGGGTGCCAGATTAGATGTCCTCGTCATCGACCGTGGTTCAAAAATAAGAGGTAGTGTTCCCGGGACTTTCCTTCGGGATAGATCCCAAACCGTCGACAACAGCCCATTCTTTAGCTCTAATGCGACTTTAATCCAACCAAAAATTAAATGGTTGGTTTTATTTGTCAACGCCGCACTAGAACTGCACAGTGGGTTATTGGTGACGGTTCTGGATCTATCTCGAAGCAGAGACACTGGACATGCCTCATGTGTTTGAACAAAGGTCAGAAGACAAGAACAACACCTGAGCTGGCACCCGACGCAACCTCAATTGGCCTCAGAATGAGATTAAACGTGCACCAATCCCTCATACACGGCGGTGGAATTTGTGAATATCTTTAGGTTTGGTTTTGTTAATTAACGTCGCAATAGAGCTGCACAGTGGGCTATTGGTGACGGTTCGGGGTCAATCTCGAAGGAAAGACCCGGGAACACATACACATTCACACACACATTCATACATGCACCTCGTTATTTTAGAACAATGGTCAGATGACGAGGAAACACCTGAACTGGCACCTAACGCCTTCAATAAACGTCGGGACTTTGAACCCCGATCAGATTTATGGTGCACCAGTCCCGTATACACGACAGTATAATTTGTTGGATATTCTGGACGACTTTCTAGTATTTTTGTAGCGAAGCTGGCAACCCTCCGTTCGCAAGATCACTACTTTTTTACTTTTCTATGTCAAGTCCATTTCACGGATTCGAACCACCAATCCTCTGATTAGTAACTGGACGCCTTACCAACTGAGCAACTGGGGCTCTTGAATATCTTTAGAGTACTCATTTAGTAACGAATCTGGCAACCCTTCGATCACGAAATCACTACAACTTGTTAAATCCACGTACATATTCGAACTAGGAATCCTCCGGTTACTAGTCGGATACTTTACCACTAGGCCACCGCTCTCGCAAAATATTAAATCGAACGAAAGAGAGAGCACAAAATATCCTATTAAAAAAACCTACAAAAGTTTAGAATATTTTTTCTAGAAAGGGAAAAAATTAAAAAATCAATCAAATACATTTCTACCCATCTTGACTTAGCTTGCCTTTTCTGCGATACTTCTGCTCACAAGCATTCTGTTCCCTTCACACCAAGACTCATTACTAAGTAAAAAAACACCAAATATTCTTTAAAGGAGGTAAATTAAATAATCCAATGAAATTCTACTCGTTACCAGGGCAACGGGGGGACTAGGAATCTCATATTGGGTACAGTAAAGAGGGAACCCCCATCATTCATGAAATACCTGAGCAAAGACTCATTATGCGAGAGAAGTCCCCAATCTGGTACCCAACTTTCATTAATCTCCATTACACAATGAGTAATTCTTAAATGAGCGGCTTTAAAAAGCCGTTGTCTTTTAGCGGTACTAAGGGCCGAGATGTTCAGTTGTTGCTATGCACATGTGCAAGGGTAGATGGAGTAATTCGAAATTTAGCGCCTTGTAAAAAAATACTGACGTCACATGTCCTTAAACTCCTGACGTCACATATAGGGAATCGAGTTAGTAATACTATATTGCACTTTTAAGGTGATCCTTTCCAACTATAATTCGGTGGTATAATTCGCTAGATTGACATAAATTTTGTCTCATTCAATCAGAGTCCGATTTAGAGTTATTGGGCCCCTAGGCTGAATAATATGTGGTGCCAGGCCGTCCCCCCTCAACTTCTGGGTGTGGAAAACCCTTCCAGTAAAATTTTTTTTTTGAGGGGAGTAGTGTAAAAAGGCCGATTCTAAGACGAGGTGCTGTGCGGATCTTGAGGAATATATGTGACCAACTCCAGCATATAATTTCGCAATATAACTCTATGAGGAATCATCCTATGGGGGTAAATAACATACCATCGTGTACAGGAAGGTAGACCAGATTAATAAGTAAAGCTTTTTTTTACCTTTTGACATGTGTACTAAGGGTATAAAAAATGACAGTCTGGGGTTCTATGGATGGAGAGCGGAGAAAATTAAAAAAGAAACAAAAAGTTTAAAAAGAAATAGTTAAAGTGTAAAATACAATTTTAAAAAAAAAATGTAAAAATAAAAAATTAAAAAAAATTTAAGTGTAAAATTACATTTTAAAAGAAAATGTGAAAATAGAAAAAAAAAGTAAAAAGAAAATTGCTAAAAGTAAAAAAAAAAAATGTGTAAAATGTTAAATAAAAAGACCTTAAGTGTAAAAAATAGAAGAAAAAAGTTTAAGTGTAAAATATTACTCATCATAAGCTTTTTACTCGGTATCCACCCAAAGTCATATAGTGTTACGGAGCGTACTAGCCCCATATAGGCGCAGATTCCCGTGGTGAGTTCTGTGAATGGTCTACCCACTAATCAAACGATAAGTACCATAATTATATTAAAATATTAGCAAAAAAGCAGAAAATACTACTATAGATATAAAAAATATTATCAAAGTATAGAAAATAGAACCAAGAATAACTAATAAATCTGTATACAATGGGTGTCTATAAATGTATTAGAGAAACCAATGTATATATTTCTACTAAAATGTTGACACATATACTAAATGTTTAACAAATTAACTCATATATTTGCGAAATAGAGAAAATGGTACATACTTTTTTTTTAAATTGTATCTATAAATGGATAAAAAAAAATCATGACATGTATTAAAATAATGGACTTACGCGTGACAGATTAAGTTAAAAAATTTATATTTACCAAAGAAATTAACATAAGTTATTATAAAAAACTGTAATTAAGTATAATTGTTAATTGAATATGCTACAAAATATTGCCAAGTTATTCCATGGTAGTGATTTAACAACCAAACACTTTGTCTTTAAAGATTACGATAACGCAGTTTTAGAAACTAACACAGGGGAAAATGTGTATAATTATCATAAAATACTTCACATATTTGTTAAAATGTCATATAATTATCAAATATATTATACAAAGTAAAAAAAATATTACTCAATATGTTAAAATATTACCAATAGTACATGCCCAACAGATCAAAATAACCTTCAGCACTCTACGACACATGAAAACTTACGGAGATTAACAGCAATCTTGCCTCAAAAAATAAAAACAATAGTGTGCTGCTAAGGATTAAATGTCAAGTACACACCCAGTGTAGAAGATGTAGACAAATAATATTGTTGAATTATTAACAAAGTGATTTCATTAATACTAAAATAAGGTCTTTGTTACAATAATATATATATATATATATATATTTTAAAATTAAGTTATTATTAGTGAAATTTGTGTAATATTTTTAGACTGCTTTGTTCAATTTATAATATGTAGGTAGAATTTATACATAAAAAACCCCTTTGTGTAAATGTATTATCAAAAATATTTCACAAATTAAGAAGAAGAATACCTAAGGAAGGTCTTTGCACATGATTATAGTACAAAACCATGTGGATTTACATCAATTTTACCAGGAACAAGGAGGTCAGTATACGGCTATGGGTCAAATAGTCAATTTTTTAAAACCACATTCAGGCATTTGTGTTAGTAATGCCTGAATGTGGTTTTAAAAAATTGACTATTTGACCCATAGCCGTATACTGACCTCCTTGTTCCTGGTAAAATTGATGTAAATCCACATGGTTTTGTACTATAATCATGTGCAAAGACCTTCCTTAGGTATTCTTCTTCTTCCATGCGTTTTATTATAGTATAATTTTATGACATAAGAAAAAAAATGTGTACTTGTAAATTTTTTTAATTTGTAATAACATATAAAAAAATGTTCCACCAATCAACTGCAAAGACTCTAATCACCCTTAAAACCTACCATTGACACGATAAAAAAGTAACTTTACCTTTTTATCTTGTTAAAATAACTCCCTTTGTGTAGCTGCACTGCGCGTTCAATCACACAGCCAACTACAAAACACCCCTAAAACAACTACATCTAAGACAAATCCCCTTTTTTAACACGTATTATAACAAGTAATAAATTCATTATCTTACATACCAACCCCTAATATGCTCTTATCAAGCCCAGCACCACAACCAGTGCGATAGAGTAACTTTTACATCATATTCCTACACAGTAAGTAATTCTAATGTATCCAATTGTGATCAAGGTGAGATCCCTCCTTCTAGTCATAACGATATGATATTTTCCCTCTTACAATAATAATTTTACGTATGATGTGAAAAACATTTAAAGAACACATTACTTTTATAAAAAAGTTTAATTAACCGTAACACAAGGTTCTTGGTCCCCAAAGTTCTTTTTCAAAGTATCAGCTTTCATATTAATTACTTATTTTTCATCCATTGAGACTAATGTCCGTGAAATACATTGTAATTTAAACGTATATTTTTATATGCATTATTTTCATAAAACCCCAAACTGTCATTTTTTATACCCTTGGTACACATGTCTAAAAGCTTTACTAATTAATCTGGTCCACCTTCTTGTACGCAATAGTATGTTATTTAATCCCATAGTATGATTCCTCATAGAGTTATATGGCGAAATTGTATGGTGGAGTTGGTCACATAAAAGATATTTTTCTAAAACCATTCTTGCAAAATTCTTTTCTTTTGTACTAACCATAGTTAAAATATATACACTAGTGTCTTTCCCTTTAACATAAGTTCATTGTGCAGCTCTAGTGAGGCGTAATTGCTCTCACTGAGTTATTTTTTTTTGGCAAAGATGTATACGTATATAAAATATAAATAAATATTAAAATATATATGAACTATAAATGAGTAATAAAATATAAATGAATAATAAAATATAAAAGTTGAAATATAAATAAATAATAAAAATATAAATAAATAATAAAAATATAAATAAATAATAAAAATATAAATAAATAATAAAAATATAAATAAATAATAAAAATATAAATAAATAATAAAAATATAAATAAATAATAAAAATATAAATAAATATTAAAAATATAAATAAATAATAAAAAGAATAAATGTAAAAAAAAAAAAAAAATTAAATACAAATAAATATCAAAATATAAAGAAATATCAAAAAATATAAATAAATATTAAAATAAAATATTAAAAACTAATATTAGTCTAATTCTGTCATATTTTATTTACTTTCGCCAAATTGAAGTTGTATATACAGCTAATATTATTTTCAAAAACCAACTATTCCTAACATATGTCACAACCCACAGCTTATAATTAAAAATGCGTAGATGCAGTGCGTCGCAAATTTCCACCAATACCCAAATAAAAACGCAAAATAACAAAAAAGCAACTTTCATGTTACATGACACTCCATAGACATCACTTACTGACACCTGATTGGTTCTTAATGAGGTCATCTTCAAACAAGACTCTGATTGGTCCATTCCTGTACAAACACGTTGAGACACGGTGTGACATGCCCATCGGCGACTTGCCCATGGGCGACTCTGCGTCGACACCTGTTCCCCGACGACGCCCCCTGCGTGTGACGTCACTTACTGACACCTGATTGGTTCTTCGTGAGGTCATCTCCATTAGGCCACGCCCCCTCGGCTTGACAGACGAGATCCGCCCTGATCCAACAAGATCCTCGCAGCACCACAGCTTAGAGCCCGGTACTCCGTCAGATCCTCAATTACTCCCATTACTCCTCTCACAGATCCTCGCAGATCCACGGCTTGATACCAAGATCCACCAAAATCCACAGAGCACCACCAAAATCCACAGAGCACCACCAAAATCCACAGAAATCCACCAAAATCCACAGCAGCACCACTCAGATCCTCACAAATCCACCAAAATCCACAGAAATCCACCAAAATCCACAGAAATCCACCAAAATCCACAGCAGCACCACTCAGATCCTCACAAATCCACCGAAATCCACCAAAATCCACACAGCACCTCGTCTTGGTATCGGTGTTTTTACACTACTGAGGGGTGATCAGAAATTTTTTGAATTGGGATTTAGCAGAAATGAAAATTAAACATTTTTGAGTTCTATGGAATTAAGATGCAGTTTTTTTTTTTGTAAATTTTCTGACATGGCGTTCCGAAGCCTATTTTTAATAAGTTTCAACTTGGAAAATGACCTTTCATCACTACTTTTGATAACCAGCATCGGCAAATATACTCTAAACGTCCCTTTCACGTTGGGAACGGGACATTTCAAGTGCAACATTCTTCAACAAGCACGATTTTTCCACTAACAATACCCTCCTAGTAATTTGTAAATTGTGTCCGTATTTAGAAAAGGTTGCACACAATGCCCATCACTTCACAATTGCGAATTATTCTATAAAAAAAATTATTTGGCACTTATTTATCTATGTTTAAATGATTTATTTTCAAACAGGTCGTTGTCACAATTTTGAAGAGTTGAGTTATTTTTTCAGTAATCTATATTTTTTTAGGCTGCAGCCTATGCCTAAATCCGGCCTTGAATTCGATAGAAAATTATGCACTGATGCGTGAAATATCTTAAAATAAAGAAAAGCACGTACTAGGGGTGGATCGGGGTCCCGAGGTGCCAGACGCTCGGTGGATGAAGTAGGGCAGTGGTTGTTCATCTTCCTTCTGTTGGCGACCAATATTTATTTCTATAACCCGCTCAGCACGTAAACCTTATTGTTTGTTACCCATGCTCTAACACAACAACACCAATTATTTTCCCTTCATTTTTCAATGGCTTACAAGTAAAAAACATTCCAAAAGAAGAAAATTTCTTCGTGTTGAGATATTCATTGAATGGTTGTATCAAAGTCAGTGTAAAAACATAGCGTTTAGCTTCTTGTACATTAGAACTCTAATAATCCGGATCAATTTGAACCAGATCCGATCCGGATAAGCAAATAATTCACAAAAATCAAAGTATTTCTTAGTAAAAAACGAATTTTGCTTTAGTATGTAATTTAATGACTATTAAAAACTATATCATTTACCGATAAGAAACTAAATGCGCCGAATGTTTCTGCTAATCAAAATAGGTAAAAACTTGTACTTCAAGCAAAAATGTATAACTTGAAGGAAAACGCTAAAAGTAAAGATTTTTAATTTTTTCAACAATCTTTTAAAATAAAATAATTAAATATTAAATTACCATTCATTGAAATGGACGTCAAATTGAGAAAAATATCATCTGAGGTTTTTTTTATACTATTTTATTTTATGGAAATCCATTGTCAAACAAAATAAAACAATTATTGAATCTCTTAAAATTATTCGATTTTCGTATTTATCCAACATGTAATTTTTAAGCCCAAACTGATTTCAATCACAAACCAAAGCATAACATAAATGTAATCTTGAAGAAAATATTTATGGAACAGTAAAAACACAATTTAGAACATATCTTTCGAAATAAAAGAACAAAGAGTTGAATTTTCTTCCCGACAGTCGTCTTATTACAATTTGCATGTCAATTCGTTCCGAACTATAGAACTAGATGGCGCTTGTTGCAAGAAAATGGGAAAACGAAACTTCGTCTGCTTATAACTTTTATTGTGACAGGTCGTGCGTCACGCAAGTTAATCTCATTTTGTGAAATATATTTTATATCTTGCTTATTACACTTTTACACCTTTATATGCTTCTGCAAATTTAATATGGTGGTAATAAAAAGTATTTTTTCTAAATAAAGACTGCTTTATTATTTACAAATTCTTATTTACTTAAATTACATCCATTTTTTTCATGCAACTTTTTTGTTCGTTGAATATGTAATAGCAGCAATAAACCTTTAGATGATTATGACTTAGGTCAATTTATTTTTTACTTTCTAGATTCTTAGGAAACTGATTAAAATTTATTTAAAAAAAGAACATTGGTAAGTTCTAGTGCGAAATCATTTCATACATTAAAAACTATTTTCATGAACCAATATGACCTGGAATCATAAACCATAATATAATAAATTCTGCAAAATCTTTGGAGAAAATTAGGTTAACCTTTGAAAATATCAAAACAATTGTATTAAATTGATTACTGTTTAATTTTCTTCAATCCCTGAAACAAAAAATGAGACAAAAGCAAAGGAAATTCAATAAAACATACATTTTATTTTTATAAAACAATCTTCACTTTCACACCATAACTACATTGGCAAACGTTCCATTATGTTCACAGCACATAATCGTAACGTGGAATATCAAAAGTAATATTGTTAATTGCCACATGTAATGCAACACATAAGTATTAATTTAACACCACAAATGCACAATGTGACAGACACCCTGTATAGAAGATACACTTAGGCCGGAGAGATAGGCTTACATCACATTTATTATTTAATTAGGTAATGAGCATAACAGAAAATTTTTAATTAAATTATTTTATCTCCTTAACTATCATTATATTTATAAATTATGGCACATTAATTTTTTTAAACTAAATTTTAGGATCCAAACATTAGTTTATATTTTTAGTAAAAAATGTGTAATTAAAAACTTGAACTATAATTATTAGGTTTGTCAGTAAAATCTTTAAAAAAAATGTAGATTTATAGACTAAAAAGTAATTAATTTTTATAGGTGTACATCCAAATAATTTTTTTAAAAAACTGTAATCCAACAAAAAAAGAACCAGTGCTCAGATTATTACAACCCCAAAAATGAATTAACAGATATTCCAAATTTTAACATTCACAAATGTTTCCTAGGAATAATTTCAAATCTAAAAACAAATAAACATGGCACAATCACAAAGGTTCCTAATAATATTTTTTTTCCTATTTTTATCCTGGTTGCAAAACCTGTTAGTCGCACAACACACAATTTCTCACATCGATATTTTTACAAATTACTGACCGAATTCCCACATCATATTGAACAGAAGACGCATGGTTCAATAATCTGAGCAAACATTTAACGCAGGTTTGAGGTATAATCGACTAAGTATGCTACACTATATAGCACGTTGTTCACATACTAACATATAAAAGTCATTTAAGATGGCCCCTGGAAATGTGCTACACCAATATATTGGTGCGAGGTTAAAAAATATAATCTGTTCAGTTCTTGTTTTTGGCTTGGTTTATTCTTTGTGCAACCTCAATAAAAGAGGATTTAAGAAACTGTACAAAGGTATAAAACTGTACAAGTTTGTGTATACAATTGCAGAGTGCATTGAGACAAGGGTAAATTCCTAGTGTACGGTGGCCCGTTGTCGCCAAGTCCAAAAATTAGTGCCAAAGCCAAAAATAAGTTTTTTTGGTAGCCTAATTAAAAAAAAAGGTTGCCGTACATCATGATATTGTTAGAAAAGTCATGAAATAGGGTTGCTAAACTATAAAATTTATCGCCCAACAATTGTCACCAAATCGCATTTGGCAGGGGCACCTTACACTAGGAATTAACCAATACGAGTTAAGTGAATACACATTTAGATTTTGTACTAAGCTAATAGTATGGTTTAAAAATTAAGTACTACTGGTGATTGAATTGTATAATTTTTAAGGGGGGATTAAGAGTTATTAATAATAAAAATGTGTCAATTATTGTGTAGATTCCAATTGCTCAATATGCGATTTCTATGCATTAAAATTTTTCTAACAGAAAACAAATCGTAGAAGCTTTTAATTTTCAACTTTGTAAGTAGCCGTCCTTCAAAAAACACAACTCACTAATGGGACCTCAACTTACTTTATGGGATTCATAAATTTGCTCAATAAAAAATTATAAAAAATAAAACAATCACTTTTTACAAGTACACATATATCACTATGACAGAAACAAAAACATCACTAAATGCTATACTTTTAAACTAAAAAAAGAAGCTCGCGTAACTGCAACAAGAAATAACATTACAGCACAAGGTTAAAATTAACAACAAAAGTGGGAAAACTAATTCGCACAACTAAAAGAATAGGAACTGAAATAATATGACTAAATTTACTTAGTGCTTCGAGAAATTTTAACTTCTCGAAAAGAGAACTCTTCAGAACTGAAAATCGAACATTTTCGTCCAGTTTGGAAATCAGGAAGGACAAATAAAATTTTTATTATGCTTCTTTCTGAAACTTGTGTACGTAACATACCTGAATGAATAAAAGGTATTCTAATTGGGAAAAGGTTCCAAAATCGCTATAAATATACACCAATTTTTATTATTTAAAAAATAAGACGATTCGTCCATTTTCAATAAAAACAGAATTTTACAAATTTTTTTAAAGCACCAACCATAACAAAAATTTCTAACAGTTTTTTTTTTTAATCAAGTATCTAAGGTTAGATAACGGCGATCTATTTAACATTTTCATATTACAATATATAAATTTTTACAATACTAATTTTCAATATAAAAGTTTCCTTTTAAATCCGTTAAGAATAATATATTGCTACGAATGATACAAACATATTTACAAACACTTTACCGATTATATAATTTTCCGAATAAGCATAATAGTACTGAAATAGAAAAAATGTCTACTAATAGCCGAATACTCACATTTAACCCGAGTACAGAGACATATCCAATGTAGAGACGTTATATTTTACGTAAACAAATCCAGTATTCTTATTCTCCGCCGATAAGTAAACTTTTTTCCTCTGCATTGCCAGTTCAGAGAGTAGCCGAGTAAAAAAAAGAAAACACAGTAAAAAAAACCACGTGACAGTCTGGTTTCGTTTTCTACATTCTTGAGCCGTTAAAACTTCGGTTTCAGTGTCAAAGTTCGAACTGTACAATACTGTTGCATGGTACAAGACGCAATTTCGTGTAATCATTCCAAAAATGGAAATTTATAATATAATACAAAGCTGGCACAAAACGGAACTTCCGAATTTAAATCCCTTCACTGATTTTAAGCTCCACAAAGTCACATATACACATTGTTTTGGAGATGGATGATCCCCTAACAAGCCATAAAGTTGGTCAAACTTTTATTGTCCAACCAATCGTTGACGAAATCGCTGCATCCTAAGATACTCGTCACCTCTGGCGTGGTATACTCGGTGGAAAACATATCCAACAGCGTGTCGTTGTAATTGTCACTTGGGAACAGATTGGTGATCGCTGCACTTTCCAACTCACCAGGCCACGATGGGTAGGCATCCAAGAGTTCGGTGGTGAGTTGGGAAATGTCCGGCAATTCCTCGCTGTAGCTGGAACTGGTGAAGCTACCACTGGACGACGACGCAGAAGACGGGAAATCTTCAGATTCGGAAGTCGGTTCGGTCTTGATGACCACCGGCGAAGCGATCGAGGCAGCTTTCTGGTCAGGTTTGGTATCCATAGACTCGTCTGCAGCCTCCTTCTTGATGTACAGGCTGCAGTGATCGCTGAAGATATCTTTGGAAATCGTCATCTTTGGGACTCTCTGGAGGGTCTTCAAGGGCGTCGTGTACGCGGCGTGTTTTATGGAATCTTTCAGCTTCTTGACGACCGGCACCTTCTGGGTCTTCAGACGATTCAGGCCCGTTTGCGGGGTGGTGATGTGCAGCAAATGTCTCTTCACCTCGCCGACGGTGCGCACCTGCTTGACAGACTTGGGACCGGTCGGTCTGTGCTTGGTGTTGGTCAAGATAATCGATGTGCCGGTCGGGGTTGGAGCGTGCTTCGTCTTCTCCAGTTTCGGGCTCAGCTTTGCCTTCTTCCTCGGACGGTACTTGTAGTCGGGGTACTGCTGGATGTGCAAAACCCGGAGTCTCTCGGCTTCGTCGACGTACGGTTTCCGCTCCGTGTCGGATAGCATCCTCCACATCTTTCCGAGTCTCTTGCTGATCTCGGCGTTGTGCATCTCAGGCTGCTCTTCGCAGATCCTTCTCCTTTCAATCTGCGACCACACCATGAAGGCATTCATCGGCCTCTTCACATGGCTGCTAACTTTCTTGCACTGGGTAGCGTCCGAGTATGGGGTGAGGGAGTCCGCATTGACCCTCAGAGATCCGAACTCGGAGAACTTTTTCGAAGAGTGGCTGATCCTACCGGTGAGGGAGTTCATCGTGAACTGAACCATGGTACGCGGGGAGTCGAGTGGGGGAATCGCCGCGGCCCGGCGAGATGACTCACCGTCGAAAATCGAGCGGAGAGTGAAGTTGGAGAGAGAGAGCAAGTTTTCCCACTCCGGCGTGTTCAGTGTTTGTATTGCAAATGATGAGCGGAAGGAACGGAGCGAGGTATCTAGCCGGGGAGAAGGGTTGCCGGCTCGGAAGTTGCGGAGTCGCCAAGCGGGAGAGAAAAGCGCCAACTCTGAATGAAACGGAAGATATCGTAAAAACTACTGCAAATAATTATTCAAAACGACACTTATTGTTCTTATTTTAAAACATAAAAAGCCTTTTAATATTTATTATACTTATTAAACCCACAATGTTTATTTATTATTAAATTTAATTTGCCAACAATACGAATTGTTGCCAAACCTAGGTACGCTGCACTCGGTACGTCACGAGCGGCAGGCCAATGGCAGTAGTGGCGCTGTGGTCAAGGTGAACGCCCCCTGGAGCTCTTCAAGGTTCTCGCGAAGTTCTGTTGCCTCGCAGTTTTGATTTCGGATTCGACGGGACATGTGTTCAAAGAATTTTTAGACTCGCATGTATTTTTTACTTCTTGAAAAAAAATGGATTTATTCCAAGTTTCAATCAAGCTTGTTTATAAAAGTGTTCCAATAATGTTTTATTTTTGGAAGGTTCCAATGAAGGGAAACATGTTTTAAAAAGAATTTTTACTGAATTTCTGCGATAATATTAATATTATGCAACAGATAAGAAAAAATGAGGCAAGCGCACTTATAAAAAAAACTATAAATAAATTAAACACTTAATTTATATTTTACAGTGCCATTTAAATAGAAAAAGAAGTGTTAAAATTTAATAGAATATTGTGTAAAGCCTTTATTTATTTATTTTACTTTTTCAAAATGTGCACTTCATTAGATTGGTCAATACATTCATCAAATCGTATATCATTCAAATCAATGCGAATTGTTGTTGCCTCTCAAACAGTATAAGTTGACAATAACATCGATGTATTGCAATGTAATTCAATCTTCACAAATGTCATTTAAAAAGTTGATGAAATTTGAAGGTTTTTGTAAAGCAATAATGTAAAAAAAAAATTCATAGTAATTTTAACTTTCATTTTATAAATCGCTGATAAAATATAAAATCGAGCTATGGATCATTTACCACTATAAAAGTCAGGATTTATATTGAATCGCACATCATAGGTGTAGCACAATCATATATTCTTATTACGTCATTTTTTTTTAACCGTTACCGTTTTTCCCCTGGACCTATGACTTTCTTTCCCCATCATTTCGACCAAGTATAGTTTGTTGCTGCCAACTTCCTTACGGATTTGAACTAAATCTATGTTTTTCCATATTTACGTGTTCACATATTGAACTATCCGAAAACTAGATTTAAGGAAATTATATTTTTCAATTTAATATTTTCAACAAATTTAAAAAATAGATAGTTATCAGAGGGGACAAATGGTCAATCTATCGACGCGTCCCACTTTCGTCTACATGATGGTAGGTCATTTATACACATATACTGACTATCCGAAAAC
The DNA here is from genome assembly GCA_963932185.1 of Troglohyphantes excavatus. Taxonomy (NCBI): domain Eukaryota; kingdom Metazoa; phylum Arthropoda; class Arachnida; order Araneae; family Linyphiidae; genus Troglohyphantes; species Troglohyphantes excavatus. The sequence goes on along the minus strand of OZ010669.1, from coordinate 54,465,386 downwards.
TAGATTTAAAGAAATTATATTTTTCAATTTAATATTTTCAACAATTTTTTTAAAAAATATGTTTATCAGAGGGAAGAGTGGTCAATCTGTCCACGCGTCTCACTTTCGTCTACATGATGGTATGTCATTTATACACATATACTGAATCCACATGGAGTTATGGGGGCGGAAGTCACAGGCAATATCCTTCCATGAACAGCGACTGATTTGCGGCAGGGTATTCGGGGTACTTGCCCAGAGACTCTCAAAATGTTTTTAAAAAATTTAAAAGTTCAAAATAAATTTTCTAAACTAATATATTTTTTTAATCAATAGTTTGTATTTTTTGTCTCCAAAATTTCTACTTTTTTATTCAATCAAATCACTTTCATGTTTCCTACACGTTCTTGATACATGTCACCATTCGCAACGCATTCCAGTTGTTTTATTTTAAGGTACAATAAGCTTGAACGACGCGTCCGACTTTCCTCTACACGATGGTAGGTCATTTATCCCCATGGCTGATTTCCCCTAGAGTTATGAGGAATTTGAAATATATCGGTTTTTATTACTGAAGTTTTTACCGATGTACCCGTACCGATTTTAAAGAAAATTCACCTCAAAAATATTCCGTAGTCCAGCGTGCAGACTATAAAAAATTGGTTTATTAACGACAGAGGAAATTCTGGACATCTGGCAACCGAAACCCCAGATCCTAATTTTTCAACAATCCATTTTATCGCTTTTCCATTTCTTTTTTACTTTTTTGCAATCATTTTCTTCACTGTATAAGTTCCGTGACTCTCGAATCGCACGTACGTTAGGGCGCTATTAGAACGGGACAGCTGTTTTCTGGCGCCAGCTGCCCTCTCCACACAATGTGTGTGTACGAAATGCCGGTTTCGTCATAGGCCGGCTGAGAGAGGACCAAAGGAGGATTAAAAAAAAGTGCCCTTTTCTATGCAGGGCTGCATTGGAAATTTTGCTTTTGAAAAAGGGTAAAAGAGAATTATCGTTTGGTGTTGAGAATGAGCGGCGCCATTTTACGGTGTCGTTTTCATATGTATAAAATAGAACGGCGTTTCCCAAAATGCGCAACGTGACCTATTGCTCTTTGCCTTGCCCTTTTTGAATAATTCCAATTTTCACTTCCGTCGACGCAATTAATCTTTCAAAAGTTCCAGTTTTAACCTAAACAAAAATTCCAATTGTAACCTAATTTTAACCGTCCGCCGGGCGCAATTAATCTTTCAAAAGTTCCAATTTTAACCAAAACAAAATTTCCAATTTTAACATAAACAAAATTTCTAATTTTAACATAAACAAAATTTCCAATTTTAACATAAACAAAATTTCCAATTTTAACGTAAACAAAATTTCCAATTTTAACCTAAACAATATTTTTAATTTTAATCTCCGTTGGCGCAATTAACTTTTCATAAGTTCCAATTTTAACCAAAACAAAATTTCTAATTTTAACATAAACAAAGCTTCTAATTTGAACATAAACAAAATTTCCAATTTTAACGTAAACAAAATTTCCAATTTTAACATAAACAATATTTTCAATTTTAGTCTCCGTTGGTGCAATTAACCTTTCAAAAGTTCCAATTTTAACCAAAACAAAATTTTCAATTTGACCATAAACAAAATTTCCAATTTTAACCTTCCGTCGGAGCAATTAATCTTTCAAAAGTTCCAATTTTAACATAAACAAAATTTCCAATTTTAACCTTTCCGTCGGGCGCAATTAATCTGACAATTTCATTGACATTATTTCGACTAGTTTCATGTTGACATTTTTTCGACTAGTTTCATGTTGATACATACTTGTTTTTTTGTACAGAAACTTTTGTATTTTCTTCTGTTTACATCACTAACAATGATGTCCATCACTTGGCAATGATGTCCATTACTTCAATAATTAGGTGTTTATTATGTTTTTTTTAATGTGTGGCCTATCAATCCTATCAAAAACATACCGCCCGTACTCATCGGTCAACATATTGAGCATGACAGAAGGTTTCAAATTACCTATTAACCATTCTCGTCCATTAATTTTGTTAATGTAGGGGAGACAGACCGAAATAGTTCTATGAGCATGCCTAAGTAATTTATCAGTCTGGATAGTTTCAGTAAAAGTACACTACCATTGGTCGGAACAGCTTGTTTATCTTTTTATTTTGCCGAACAACATTTATTTCTATAATCTGCTAAAATGACGTTTCATGTGAAACGCTCCTGGTTGCGTTCCGACGTAATTTTAGGTAGGTTTCTTCAACAGCTAAAAGAGGTTTCAAAAGCATGCAAAACAATATCCATGACGGAAATGAAACGATTACTAAGTCCACATTTAAAAACTTTTTAATTATAGATGTGTATATAATTACATTAAATAAAGAACACGTGATTCTAATTTAAAAAAAAGATACATTTTATATTTGCCACGTGCAAGTTCTTGCCAACATCGCATGGGCAGGCAAGGATAATAGCTCATCAGTCTTTTGTTGTTGTCTACTCCCTGACTACCTTTGTCCGACACACGATCCGAAATAAGTGACTTTAAACAAGTTATTTTGAAAGAAACCTCACGCCAAGTTTAGGACAGCACAAATAGATACAAAACAATACTTGTACCCTAGGGTTCAGAACAGATGGCGACAGCGTGTCTGAGAGCATCACTACATGTAGCCTACAATGGGAAGAAAACCCTTTGACACCGAATTGAAAGGACACCTATTTGGGTGTCAAAAAAGTAGTCTTTTGATTTATAGGGACAGTTCTTCGGAATGGAAGCGTTGAAAGAAACGAGTCGGGTAAAACGAGGTAAAAGGCGCCGTAACTTCTAGATCTAAACAAGTTGTCAGGAGTCAACATAGACATCCATCAAGCATTTCACGGCCCCTCCCATCAAATACGATTTGTAGAAAACGCGTTTGAGATATGGATGTTCGGGTTCCCGATTTTAGAAAAAGCATTTAAATGTAGTCCTATCTGTCCAACGCCGGCAAATTGACGTAACTAAATCATTTGGCTTGTTAATGACGATATCAAATTCAGCGGATTTCGTCCCGAAAGATCTTTTTCATCGCTCGGTGAGGTAAGGTTCATTCCAAATCCTGCTCGTCGTCGACTAGCAACAATTCTAGGTTCTAATCTCGAAAAACTTGGGAGCACTGTCCAAATTTTTAAACCATGGATAGAACGCACCACACACGCCTTACAAAGGAACTTGGGCACACAGGCCTTCGACTGTGCGTTCTTCAAAAACAGCTGGTACCCCCTTCGAGTAGTCGTTTGGGGCCCCTTCACAACCGTCAAAGAGATTTGTGAAATCTAGCTTTGATCGTATCTTTACGTACAAAGCTTTATTGCTGAGTAGGTCAATGAAGTCCAGACTTACACTTTACATTTTTGAGAGGCCCCTAAATCACACATTTTAGATAATATTTAACAACCTTAACATAGTTTGCTACTAAATTTACCTTTAAAAAATATCATTATAAACTTTAGTAAAAAAATATTGCCACTTGCGTTAAATTGTTCGAATATTGGAAAAAAAAAATTAAAACATACAAAATATTAGAACAACAGAACATACAGAATATTCCATTATTAATTAATTATTTTATTATATTATTCAAACTATGTTAATGCCACTAACTCCTATTTAAAGCCGGGCTTCGCTTGCGTCAATGCCTGAATCGGGCCCTGATTACGCAAAAGCACGCAAAATAAAATTGACCAAATAAACACTCATTACAATTTACGCGGAATATTCGAAAATGGCGACCTAAAAATAATAAAAATAAAGCGTGTGCCTTCTATATCGGGAGAGGCCGAGGAATACAACTCTCTCTTTGGGAAGGAACCCACGAGCTTCAAAATCAGAATTATACCTTTACCAAGCGCTTAGCAACAACCAGAGAATGCTCATACATTTAATTTAATTCCTAACAAATATTGAAATAGTAACAAAAAAAAAAAAAAGAAGATTACACAGGAAATGGAAAAATCCAGATCGCCGATTAGTCCTGCGATTAAGCAATAACCATTACTTCGCCAAGGTCTCGCAGACGTTAAATATAGAATATTCCAAAAAGAATGTTGTTTCTTGAATTATTGTGAATATCAGTAGATTTATATTCTTCAAAGTAAAATCAGGCGCCAACTACTCTTTGGCGTCAACTGAATTAACCTGCCTCCTGAGAATAAAAAAATAGATTACTATTGGTTTGTGTTTGACCTATATTCATGAAATCAGAATAGGAAGAGAATTTATTGAGGAGACACATGGCTAGGGTTACCATGACTTTTTTTTTAGCAGGAGGATAAGGGGGGGGGGGGGTCAACTTGTTCCATACCCGGAATATTTACCAATAAAAAAAAAAACGCTAATTGGCAGTTATGCTAATTAGTAATTAGCAATTAGGTGATAATTAGCAATAGTTAATTATAAAAAAAAGGAACAGATGTAGTATAGGACATTTGGCGCGTTTTTGTTTTTGGCGACGAAAAATTGCCGTTAAACACTGGTTAAACAGCGCTATGACGTCATAGGGTTGCCAGATTGAAAGTCGCCGCAAGATTCGGAAGATTCCAACAAAGTCAGGTGGGGTTGCCATACTATAAATTTATCGCCCCTATAAAACACGCCAAAAAAACTCGCGCCAAATGTCCTATACTACACCTGTACCAAAAAAAATTACTAATTAATTGCATGAATTACTTACAAAATTAACAATTTTGTTACTATTTTTAAAATTAGGATCAATGGAATTTTTATAAATTATATGAAACACCCCCTTTCCTACGCTTGCGTACTCACTATTACTTTCACTTTCTTTAATCAATTCTGTTCGCAGTTGTATGTTTACTCCTCACACGCCGCAAAAAAAAGATACAACGGCCCGATAAAAGGTGAAACAGTATCTCCGCGTGCGATAACACTTATCCATTTCGAAAGGGGTTCTGTTGATTAAAAATAGAAAGCGCTCTTATCCTTATCTCTTTTTCCATTGCATAAGAGTTTAGTTTGAGGTTCACCTAAACCACACGAGTTCGACGAATGGTACGCAGGGAATTCCCTATTTAGAGAAGGCGCTGCTCTTTCAAGCACGCCAACAACCGCATTCTTATACGCAAATAATAAGTGGACATTTTTGGGATCGCATTTTGGCTGGCCACTATCGGACAAGCTAATAAGCTATTTAGTTGCATGCAACTTGAAAGCTAGAATTGCATCCCTGAGCGAATCTTAATTGAGCAAAATATCCCACCGCGCTAACAACTTTGGAAAATATTCGATAAATTGGCGGTTCTGTATGGAAAGTGCAAGGGGGGCAACCTCCTCCCCCAAACGCCTCCACTGTTCAATACGTTCTTTACAACCCATATGAGCAGAGACTGATTTACGGCAGGGCATTCGGGGCACTTGCCCAGCGCCCCCATTTTAAGGGGGCCCCTAAAAATGATTTAACGCTAAATATATGTAAAAAAGTTCAAAATAAATTTACTAAAGATTTTTTTAAAATCAATTAAATTTAGTTTAATCAAAATTTTATAATTTTTTTTTTTTTTTTGGAAAAACTTCTATTATTTTATTCAATCGAATCAATTTAACTTTGTTTTACACATTCAGATGTATGTCACCTTTTGCATCGAATTTGTCCAAAAAAACTACCCATTGGATCAATTGCAAAATTCAGTTCATGACCAAGACCATAAACAAACTATGTTTTCTAATTGCACGCAGATTTTTTTTATTTAAGGATACTTTTTTACTGTACCTAATTTCCTTATATTGTATTGAGATTTGTAGCTGTAAAGTGAGTAGAATATGCTAATATAGCTCAAATAAAATAAAGCTAAAAAAGAAAGAAGCAGAAATGTATGAAGAAACCCTGTTGAAGTACTGATAGACCATTAAAGTTAATTAAAATTCTCAAAATAAAAAAAAATTTAGTCGTTTAAATTTTTTTTTTCCGCTGTATTTACATTTGCATTAAATCCGATTGATTACGTCATGTTGCATTGTGGGCTAATACATAAATTAAGCAATTTTATTTTGAGTTATGTCGAGGGGGCCCCTAATTTTCTTTTGCCCTGGGCCCCTAACCTTGTAAGTCGGTCCCTGCATATGAGGTTGTTATTTTACCAAGCGAATAGTCAACCGCACATATCTTATCCAAGAGAACTGAAACAACATGCGCAAGGAAGCACATTTACAAACCGAACGTCAACATAAACCGTGAGAAGGTGTTTTCTAATCGGCCGCGCAAAGTATTACGTACTAGAATTTTCACCACAGCTGTTGTCGCGAATGTAGGGCAGAAAACACCAGATACGCAATCTGGGGAAGGAGAAATATATCTGTTATTTACGTCTCCTTGTAAAATATTTGACTAGCTCTTTTCCTCGAAAGTAACACTTCTCCGAATGACAGTGTACAGATATGGAAATGGGGATACATAGTTCAATTCTCATCTTGCTGAGCTCCATAGAAATCGGTGTGTTTATCACAACAGCGTTATCATTCATGCTGCGCCGTTAAATATTAATAAATAAAATATCAGATTTTATTTATTTTTTTAATTGTGGGATGATAAAAATAATTCGACTTTATTTTATTAAAGGAGAGTCCTTAATTGAGACAGTTTAAATTTCATATGGAAAGTTATGGATATGATATGACTAAAAATGTTCCGACTGCTATATAAAATAGAATTAGCTACCAAAAATCCGCACAAAATAACAATTAATTTCATTTAAAAATAATATTAAAGTGAAGAAGGATTATTAATTTTTATACCGATTTATATACAGGGTGGTTACAAATAGTGGGTGTTGTTCATTGCTTGGCAATATCATATGTAGATGTATTGGCATAATAAAACATTATATTTGCCCAACTACTTCTCTTATATTTTAAACAAGACGCTTAGCTTTAGTAGCAACAAATAAAGTAGACTATCAGGGTTCCCATTCATTTTTAAAAATTAAAAATAAGGAGTTTTTAAGGACTTTCTAAGGACAAAAACAAGTTTTTAAGGACCCTTTTTATCGCGCTGCTTCTGTAAGAAAATATTAAACGAATGTTGACAACAATCAACTTTCATATTAACTTAAACATTATTTTTTAAACGCAATGGTATGTTTGAAAAGCATCTTAACAGAACCCCATTCTTTGACTTCAAGTTATTACTTTTTTAATTCGTCATAATCTTGTTTGATTTCTTCACCAACTGTTCAATATGAATTTGCAAAGACTAATAAATGCAATGTACTAACCTATTATTGAAGCGAGAAAATAAATAATATTCGAGCATCTCATGTAAAAACAGCCACAAGTAATAGATCGTCAATGTAAGTGAAATAAACCGAAAGAAAGAAATGTTAAAGGAACTACTAATAAAAAAAAATTAATGTTTTGAGGACTTGACTAATGAGTTTTTAAGGACTCTGTCCAAAATAAGAACTTCAAAGGGCTCTTAAAAATGCAAACCAAAAATAAGGAGTTCTTAAGGACTTTAAAGGAACAGTGGGAACCTTGACTATAGCAAAAATAATGTTTTTTTTTTATTTGTAGTTAAACAGCCAAACAACAACCATTGACCAAAAAAATTGTGACCACCCTGCAGGGTTCAAAATTAGCGGTCGTTAGTCGTGTTTTGGTCTTAAAATTTCAGTTTGGCCGAGTCGTCAATTTTAACAATAATACAATTACCGGGCATAAAATAACCACCCATCCCGGTGGTAATTTTATGACCGGTCGTCAATTTTGACACATAACTTTTTATAGAATATTCGGTTTGGCGACCTTATTTTTACACAGAGTCGTAATTTTTTACATCATTGCGAATAATACAAAAAAAGGCCGAAAAAGTCGGCCAGAGTTTAAATTTTTTTAAAGATTTTAAAATTTTAAAGACTTTTGTTAATAATTTCTAGAGTACAAATGAAAACATGCATCTAATTAAAAAAAAATTAGTCATAACAGTCGACAAGTCAGACACTTGACAGAATTATTTTAAAATTAAGTCTAATAAGATCATTTTGGCAACTAAAAAACAATTGGTAGGCGCCAATGACGCCAAGCTTTTATCACCTGTGAAAATCCCATTCCCAAATGGACCCTATGCCCTAACGACCCTTTCTAACCCATTTGAATTAATTACCTGATGCACCTTTTTTAAAGAATTGGAGAAAAAAGTAAAGCACCTACAAAACATCCCATTCTTTTTGGCGCTTTTTTGTTGTCCTTATTCTCCCTGGGCTCTCTCAAAGGTCTCGTTCTCAACAGGTGTCTTCAGTACAATGGAGACACGCTTTCTTCATTTTCACCACGTGGATGGTTGTCGCACCGAACAGGTGTGAAGCGGCTCTTTCTGTCCATCGATCCACTTCATTAACTTCTTAAGTTCAAATCAATGACACTGCATCGGTTTAAAAGGTGTTTTAAAAAAAAGTAGAACTTTCAAATGAGTAACAGGTCTGGTTAACAAAAGCAGACTGGCAGGGTGTCGGATCGGGTATTTTCTTTGTCGGCACATCTGTGTTTTTTACAACACGTGTAAAGTATAAAATGAAAAATACGTCATTTATTTTTTCCTTAAATTACTAAATATTTTTACTTTTAAATTACTAAATATTTTTACTTTTAAATTACTATATACTTTTACATTATTATATACTTTTTCTTTTAAATTACTTTATACTTTTAAATTACTTTATACTTTTAAATTACTATATGCTTTTAAATTACTATGTACTTTTACTTTTAAATTACTATATACTATTACTTTTAAATTATTATGTATACTTTCACTTTTAAATTACTATATACTTTTACTCTTAAATTACTATATGCTTTAAAATTACTAACTTTTACTTTTAAATTACTATATACTTTTACTTTTAAATTACTATATACTTTTACTTTTAAATTACTATATACTTTTACTTTTAAATTACTATATACTTTTACTTTTAAATTACTATATACTTTTACTTTTAAATTACTATATACTTTTACTTTTAAATTACTATATACTTTTTAATTACTATACACTTTTAAATTACTATATACTTTTACTTTTAAATTACTATATGCTTTTAAATTATTATGTACTTTTACTTTTAAATTACCATATACTTTTACTTTTAAATTACTATATACTTTTACTTTTAAATTACTATATACTTTTTCTTTTAAATTACTATATACTTTTAAATTACTATATACTTTTAAATTAGTATATGCTTTTAAATTACTATGTACTTTTACTTTTAAATTACTATTTACTTTTATTTTTAAATTACTATACACTTTTAATTTTGGGGGGTCGGATTCTCTCCCCCCGCCCCCCCCCCCCCAATCCCCCGGTGCGACGGGCCTGAACACTACACTAATTTATGTACTTTTTTACCACCTAATACGTAGATCCGCGAAACAGTAACTAATAAGTAAGTTTCTATATTGATTCAATCGCTTTTAATTGATTGAAATATTTAGCATGTCTGCCATTTATTTCACCATCAATGGCGGTGTGTTACAATCATAATATTTACTGGCATTACAGATATTAAAAGATTTCACAAGGAAACTTAATCAACTGACTTATCTGCTAAATGCAAAGATTGGCCTAAAATAGTCCATTCACTCAGTGAAAAAAAAAATTCCCCACAGAAATTGCTTCACATGTTCACAATAATAAGTGTGATATTTATTGTCCGGAAATAATCTTAAATTACCACATTGTTAAGATAAGATAAATAGTTATAGTCTGAATTTTTTTTTAACTTTCATGTTTTATATCTGTGTAAATGCGTATGCAACTGGTGTAGATTTTAGATAATTTAGATATACCTGTCTATGATAATTTTCTCTTACAGTTTATATAGCTTGATTTCCATTTCAGCTACTTGGGCTGTCTGAACGTTACAATGTATAATCATATGCATAGACTTAGTATACCATCGCTTATTTTTTTTCTTCCTAAATTTTTTTATACATAATATCGTAAATGTTTCCCAATTAATTTTTTATTTCGTAATTGATATTTGCTTAAAGAAAGCAAATATATTTGCTTTCGGCTTCATTGATTCATTTTATTTTTTAATATTTCTCTATTCTTTGACGATACTCAAACACAGAGTGTGTGCATATGTACTTACTTATCAGATGTAAAAAATTAGGAACAACTATGTAAGATATTTGCATAATAAAATGCGATATAAACAAGTTTGATAAATACAAAAATGACTACTGTTTAACTATTATAAAATTCTAAATATTAATAATAATCATACCTGCTTTAAAAATTTTAATAGAATTCATAGAAATTTTTGAGCTTTCATTCAAGGACGAAAACATATATTGACAAACAAGTCCAAAAAGAGTTTAAAGTATTTAGTTTCAAATATTTAATAATACCTCAAATGTTATGCAATAATACCCCAAATGTTATTGCAATAATACCCCAAATATTATTGCAATAATACCTCAAATGTTATTGCAATAATACCCCAAATGTTATTGCAATAATACTCCAAATGTTATTGCAATAATACCCCAAATGTTATTGCAATAATACCCCAAATGTTATTGCAATAATACCCAAAATGTTATTGCAATAATACCCCAAATGTTATGCAATTTTTGCCACAAAGGTTAAGCAATAATACCACAAATGTTAATTTTTTATGCAATATTATTATCATTTTCTGATCCTCAAATTTTAATAGTCAACATTTATGAAAGTTGTCAAGTAATAATTACACATTTTAATTAATTCGATTGGTTAATTGAATTAATTTAACAATGTATTATTAGTGACCCTCAGGCAAATCCCTAAACTGAATTTAAGATGGAGAGAAAAAATATTTTTTATTCGAAATTTATTTTAACTAGCAACTAGACACGATTTTTTTTTTAATTTATCCAGGTGTATCGTTGTCTTGTGTTACACGATTATCAAAATCTTCAAAACACACAAGACATCAAGACAAACAATTTCTGCCGCACAAAAAAAAAAAAGTGAAACAAACTATAAAAATATAAAACTTTAAACAAGAAAAGAGGATTAAAAACCCCTACCAAAAGAGGCGATCTCATCTCCATGAAGCCACTTACCGAACAGGGCATCAGCAGACGATAATAATTATCGGACACGCGATTGGAGAGGAGGGGCCATGACCCTTTCTTCTTCTGCAATCCCCGTGAGAAGTGACCCCTCCCTCCGCCCATTGTTCCCTGCAACCGCAAGAGTCGATAACCCACCGCAGGAAATGTTCGACATTTGTTTTCGTTCTGGAATAAGTATTGTTCTTGGACCCTTCACCCGACCGTCATTAACCCCCCTCACCCCACCCCCACGCTGCGACGCAAAAAACTCGTTTGGATTTCTATCTTAATTTCAGAAAATTAGGGTCGGAAAATGGGTGCATCGTTCTAAGGCTCCTGAATTCAATGAACGATTTTGGATATTAACACGCGATGTTATTTTTTGCGTTCGAAATTAGTAGGCGTTAGTCGTATTTTGCCCCTAAAATTTCAGTTGGACGACCGTCATTTCACACCCAGTCGTCGTTTTTGACGCCCAACTTTTATAAAATTTCAGTTTGACGACTGTCATTTTACACCCAGTCGTTGTTTGTGACGCCCAACTTTCATAAAAATTTCAGTTTGACGACTTTCATTTTACACCCAGTCGTCGTTTTTGGCGCCCAAATTTTATAAAAATTTCAGTTTGAAGACTGTCATTTTACACCCAGTCGTTGTTTGTGACGCCCAACTTTCATAAAAATTTCATTTTGACGACTGTCATTTTACACTCAGTCGACATTTATGACGCCCAACTTTAATAAAATTTCAGTTTGACGACTGCTATTTTACACCCAGTATTCATTTTTGACGTCCAACTTTTATAAAAATTTCAGTTTGACGACTGTCATTTTACACCCAGTAGTCATTTTTGACGCCCAACTTTTATAATAATTTCTTTCACAACTTTTATTTCACACCCAGTCGTCCTTTTTGACGCCTAACTTTTATAAAATTTCAGTTTGACGACTCATTTTACACCCAGTCGTCGTTTTTGAAGCTCAACTTTTATAAAAATTCCAGTTTGATGACTGTCATTTTACACCCAATCGTCATTTTTGACGAAAAACATTTCAGTTTGTGAAATGTTTGGCAATCGTATTTTTACGCCCAGTCAGCATTTTTTTAAGTCTAACTTTATTTTCCATTTATTTACTGGTAAGACGCAAATTCGATTAACTCGTATTTTATTTCGTCGAGCGCTAATGAAAATAAGCGTTTAAAAATTGATGCTTTCAATGGAAGTGAATTAGGTAATAAAACATGAGAAAACAATGGTTTTAATAAAAATAAATTGATTTTCAATCATTGTTCTTATACTTTTCAGTAATTTTGTCGGTAAGACGGTGATATTTTTAGAGTACAAATGGAAACGTGCTTCTAATTTTATGCAAAAGCAGATTTAACGATTACAAAAATATTTTGACAGTTGGCAGCTCTGCTTAAGCAATTTGAATAAAAAAATACGCCTTAGCAGAACATTTTGGGAACTAAAATAAACTTGCTAGGTTACAATGGTGCCTAACTGTTATCTCCCAATTTTGAACCCTTGTTGTTTTACTTTCCACGCGATTATGGCTCCAACTAAATGACCGTTTTGACGTCATATTAAGGTATATTGACATTGCCCAAGTCTGTTAAAAAAAATTAAAAAAATTCCATCTTAAAAAATATTGTAGTATACTATTTTCATTAGGATTTGGATTATCGTTCATCAAAATAATTTTGGGGTCTTACAACCAATATTTTTATAAAGTAACATTAGCACCGATGTTTTTTTTTTTATATATACAGAAACTAAGGCTTACATTTTAAAAAAATAGGATAAAAAAATAAGGATTAATCGCAATTACAATAATAGTTAAAATTCGCAAAAAATATTACTTAAAATTAAAGATTAATCGCAATTACAATAAATGTTAAAATTCGCCAAAAAAGATGACTTAAAAATAAGGATTAATCGCAATTACAATAAAAGTTAAAATTCGCAAAAAAAGATGACTTATTGAACAAACATTTAGTTAATTTAATGGATTTAGTGCTGCATTTAGAGATACAATATTGAGACATGTCCTTCTTTTCCAGAAATGAGTAGTTTATTCTACCCATTCTTCCAAGGTCGTCCTTAGGGGAGTGCGACGCGTGCTATTGCACAGCGCCGCCCCCACCCCTCCCTCTTCTGGAGGGGCTCCGCGCTCATCAAAATAAAACGCTCAAAATAAAAATGATACAGATAAAATGAATTTCTTCTTTTTTAATTTTTTTAATTAATTTTTTCTTCTTTTTTTTATTTTTTATATATTTATTTATTTATGAAACATCTTAAAAATCATCTACATGAAATATCAGTAGAGAAACGTCATGTTAATGATAGAACGAACAATGTCCTTCCGGAAGGACGGAGCGTACTGTCGGTAGGACTCATCTTTATTATCATATAGAGGTTTTTCAGTCTTCGGAGGCTTCTGGCAGGACGAACCACCGTTCTACCAACAGAAAGTTCTGAGTTTGCGCAAAAAAAAAAGATAAAAAATTCCAACTAACATTATATATGTACAAAAGTGCTTCCTGAAGGACTTTGGGCTGAATCTATCATCAATTTAATTTCTTAGGCGGACCCATTCCGTGAGAAATATCACGACTGACATAAATTTGGTCTCGTTCGATAGAAAATTAGGTTTATAATTTTTTTTTAATTTAAAAATCAAAATAATACATACTTTTTATGTAACGAAGTTCTCTAATAAATATTCTATTCGAACGATATATAGCCACATCAAATATTTTTAGTTAATAAAAAAAATCCGATCGATTTTCCAAAAATCTGAATTAATTAAAATAAAAAAAAAAATTAAGTTTTGTTCTAACTTATTCATAAATGTATGTGGTGGTTACAGACGGGCCCGCTACTCAGTTCCCTCCGGGCCCAGCAGTTGCTAACGGCGGCCGGGCCCAGCTTTATTAAAACGTTTTTGCTTTCTGCTTAAAACAAAATCTCTGAAAAAGTTTCTTTTGCAAAAAAATATAATAGAGACAAGATTGGGAAGTACCAACAGGGTATCAGGAAGCAAAATATTTTCGTTCCTCGCTTCTCGGTAGATCTTTTTTATTCGTTTATGGCGAACTGTCGCATTGTTTTGATTTGATGATATGGGGGGAGACACTTCTCCTCTGAACAAGTTAGGAAAGACCAACAATGGGCCTTTTTTTTGCACTTCCAAATGGGCCAAATGGGGTGAGTCAGCTGTTAGTCTGACCTCGACCTTCTTCAGTGCCACTTTTTATTTTATTTCGAGACACGGAAGACTCGAGGTTCGAACCACAAAGGTTCGGACCAAAGAGTAGTTCGGACACGAAACGATTTGTGCTGTAGTGACATTTAAGGGAGTGTTTTTTTTATGGATGATAAAAATAGACCGAGATCGCGCTACGCGATTAAGAATGCGTACGCAAGATCCTTATTTCCTAATCGAGATTATGATATCGAGCAAATTATCCTATGAAATGTGCATCATAAATAGGAAGAAAAGCTAGGGTGGTCGCAAATTGTTGGGCAATGATCCTTATTTGGTTGTAACACATTTAATTGAATTGGCATAATAAAACATTTTTATCCAACTACTTCGCTTATATTTTGAACAAGTCGATTCGTTTTAGCAGCAATCAATAAAGCAGCTAAAGCATAGCAAAAAGGAATGGTTTATTATGCGAGTTGCTCAATTCCGAAATGTCTCTTGTTTACTTTGGAGAATAAGCATACCACATTTTTAAGTAATTTTTTTTTCGTATTACATATTATTTCTACACATGGAATTAAGCAAAGTATTTGATTTCATACATTAAACAACAAACCTACTTTGCTTAATTCTAGGTTTAGAAAAAAATATGTAATACGAAGAAAGTGCGATTTAAAAATGTAATGGGCTGGGGCCAGATTTAGGAATATGTGGTGATGGCCCCCCAACGCGGGGGGGGGGGGGGGGGGGGGGGGGGGGGATAGGGAGCCGGATTACCATATTCTCAAATTAAAAACATTTGTTTATCGCCCAGACAAAAGGTTGCCATGGGCCGCAATGGAAACTTTCCGAATATATATATTCCAGAACTGCAAATGAAATATTTTTTAAGTGTACAAAGGAAATACTAACGCACTGCTGTTTGTAAATTTCCAATACTATGTTACAATTTTTAAACGTTTTCCAAGAATCTCAGATGAAATTGTACTCTGGAAACTATGGAAATGATAATAAATAATAAAGAAAATAAGAATGTAAGAAAAATAAAAGCATCTGATTTCCAATTTTTTTTTTCAAAAATACCATTATAATTATTACAAATTCGTTAAAAAAATCCTCCATCTTAAAAATATTGTAGTATACTATTTTTATTAGGATTTGGATTATCATCCTTCTAAATATTTTTTTTCTGCAAGTTGATTTTTTGTATGTGTGTGCGGTGCGAGCCCCTAGGCTCTACAGCCTATATAGCCTATGCCCAAATCTGGCCCTTGAGCTTCTTCTTCAACATGGACAAGAGACATTTATCAGACATCGAATCAGACGACTCATGTGTAGTTAGTTAAACAACCATACAATGACCCTACAAATTTTAAGAATCCCGCATTTCACATTCCATGATACGATTGAAATTCCTCATTGTATAACCATCGTTTAAAGAATATTGCTATTCGAAATGTAAGACGTATTGGATGTATTTCAAAATTTCTGTAATGCAAACAAACGAAGAGATCCTGGTGTTTTGATGATACAAGGAATTCTTCCATCACGTTGCAGAAATCACCTGCTACAAGACAATTCGCGAATTAAACCAATTAAGAGAGAGAGACCTTGGAACAGTAATGACACATTGCATTTTATACCTTCGTTTCACAAAGTGTTTAAGTAATTTAATGAGGGAAAATATTGCACACTATACAGTTGCAATATCGCAACTGAAATGTGTAGTTTTGTAAAATTTACAAGTTGCAGATTTGTGGCTATGATACTATTATCTTCTAAATATTATAATAAAATGTGGTTGGTTATAAATACGTTTTTCATATGAACCAATATGAATTGAATATACTACTTCAAATAAATTTTACGTTCCAAATGAACACAGGAGTCCAATGAATAAAATAACAATTTACTTTAATGATTAACTAATCTTTAATAGCTTGGAGATCATAAGTTAATCAAAGGGAAAAAAGTTGTTCAGGTTATCATCCACATTTGGAAGCAGATTCTGAAACTTTACACAAAACAAATGTGTCAGTTTTTTTTTCAAATTAAAGATCATAATTTCCGTTTTTAAGCAATCTTTAAAGTGTCTCAAGGAAAATGATCCGTTCGATGTCGGTAAGTTATGACAATTCGAACCCAAAATGTAGCATGAGTTAGTGTTAGCAGTAATTTGTAAAAAAAAAATGCTAATTTTTGCTTTTAACTGTAGCAATGTAATTAATAATTAAATTTTTTATTTCGATTATTAATTCAGAATATTATTGACATGTAACATCTTTAAAATCGGATCCTGGGTAAGAAACTAAGAAGTGCATGTTGAATTAAGTCGAAGTAGTAGCGTAAGTACGTCATAATGTCTTGACTGCGTTCATGCGCAGCAAGATTTGTAGAAAAGTCTGCCCGGCGAGCGGTAAATGTAAAGCAAAGAAATAAAAGATAGAGCGCAAAGAATAGAAACATCTTTCGATGCGTAGTGAACTTAGTGACTGTTGACATTGCGTTTTGCTTATTGGAATTCAGGATGACTTGACTTTCTGTCAAGTACGGTACTAAAAATAACACAGATGTCAAATGGACTCTCAACCTTTTAGAGTCGATGATTTTTATTCATTCCATTTTATTCAAGTTACTACAAGTTTATACAAGCTCAAAACACGCCGATATTTGAGTAAAACAAATTACATTATCCGAGTAAGATATTGTAGTTGACGTCGATAAATTTAAACTTTCATTTGCAGTTGCGTATCATGGTTATTTATAAATTAAATTTGCACTCGAATCCACTAGTGGTTGGTTGAAACAACTTCACCCCAGAGCTGCACAGTGGGCTATTGCCAAACAATTCGGGGTGATAATAATAGTCAAGTCACACTTATACCTGTTTTACACTAGTTATATCAGCAATAATTTTCTTATTTATTAAACGCAACTGGCGAAAAAAGGGTGCAATTCTGACTGTAATTTACACTATTATTCAATTCATTATAGTTCCAATTAGGGCCGGATTTAGGCATAGGCTACATAGGCTGCAGCCTAGGGGTCGGCGCCAGACACAGAGAGTAAACTTAGAGAAAAAGTATTTGGAAGAATGATAATCCAAATCCTTAAGAAAATAATATACTACAATATATTTATGATGGAAGCAAATTCTAATTTGCGCAATGTTAATACTATACCCTAATACTTTTTTGTTTTTTTTAAACAAATATGTTTAATTTGTGATAATTGCAATGACATTGTTTTACCTTTATTTTTAGAAATCAGTTGTTTTTACTTTAATTACATTTTTATTTTGCTAGAGCAATTTGAGGGTAATACAAAAACATGTAGAGTATTTTAATATCATTTTCATAGATTTCAGAAATCCATTGCACCTTGAATACCGTTGAAATTTTGTAACATAGTATTCGAAATTTACAAAAAAACAATTTATCCCAATGCCATTTGTACACTTAAAAAAATAATTTAATATGCAGTTCTGTAATATTTTCGGCTCTGGTTCCAATTGGCAGTTGGCACCACTGATCCTGAAAGAGTTAACGTGCACCAGTTAACCCACTGTTGAGTTTGACGTTACCCGCCTTAAATCCGTCTCGACAGTCACAGTACACCTATAGGACCTCCGTGGCCGAGTGGATAAAGGCGTCAGCTGGGAAACAGAGCGTTCCCGGTTCGAACCTGTGCGACGGACTAGACTAAGAATAGTAAAAAAGTAGTGATATTGCGATCGGAGGGTTGCCAACTTCGCTAACAAAATACTAGAATGTCGTCCATAACATCCACAAAAAATTAACGGCGTGTATACGGGACTGATGCACGATAAATCTGATCGGGGTCCAAAGTCCCGACGTCTTTAGAAGGCGTTGGGTGCCAGCTCAGGTGTTGTCCTCATCTGGTTCAAAAATATGAGGCATCGCTCCCGGTTCTTTCCTTCGAGATAGGCCCGGAACCGTCGCCAATAGCTCAATGTGCAGCTCTAGTGCGACGTTATTTAACCAAACCACAGTATACCTATTTTTTCCCCCTGAGATATTTGTTTCCGTTTGAACCCCTAGAGATTTTATAACCTTAAAGTAGTTGCATCGCTACATCGGATTCGCGCGTGCTCAATAGCAATTTTCGATAGGGATAAGGTTGAATGCTTGTAGATGGCAGGATATACCGTGACCAGAACCTATTCGGATTAGCATTTTATGCCAGAGTGTGGTGTCCTTTTCGTGGGCTGACCCAGTCGTGAGCCCAAACGCACAGGAAATGTCTTGAGAAGAAATATGTGACATTCCAAGTATCCCAACGAAGGACGTAAAAGCTCCAAATAGGGTGGAATGCGTATCGAATGCCGAGATTAGTAAGCTTGTCGGTGTAGCTCGTTCATTTATGAAAATTTGATTTAAGAAAATAAATACTTTGAATTTAAATTTCATTTGAAACAAATATCGAATAAATCGGAGAAAGGAAAAGCAGGAAAAGATTCGTAGACCGCCGCCATATTGGATGTCCGTCACCCAGCAAAATAGTCAGCATGAAAACTTAAAGTTGTGAAATTGAAGTTCTTTTTTGCAGGTTTTAGAAAGGAATTTGGAACGAAAACTTTCATTGACTGCAGTTTTTTTAAATTTTTTTAAAAGAACTGAAAAAAAGAACCTATTATTTACCTGCACAAAACCTATATGCTGACTTTTTTTGCGAGGTATTTTCAAAGGTTACCCTCTTTCATGTCCAACATGGTTTTTGAACTCTGTGACTCAAATAAACAAATTAAAAATTTCTCTTGTTCGAACGAAATTATTTCAAACTTACTTTCGGCCTCAGGCAGAAGGATTACTATATAATTAAGCCTTTTTTTTTAATTATTAGTTAATTTTGTATTTTTCCAACAAAAAAATGAGTTTAAAAAGATCGCAATTTATATAATATTGGTTCGAATATGTTTATTTCAGGGTTATAAAAATCCACAAAACAAAATGAGAGCCATCGATTCGAAAATTAACACAAGTGTTATTGCTTTATTTTAAATTAAAAATTTGGCAGAAACAAACATTAATATTGTAACTTAAAGATGTTCCAATTAGTGCAAAAAAAAATAAAAAAAATCATGATTTAATATGTCCTTCTTACTCTAAAGTATTTTCTTTCTAGAAAATTTTAAATTTTAGTTACCATTTAATTGACTTTTCAGTTAACAATTTAATTAAATTTTTATTTTTATTTGGTCGATTTTGGTAGAATATCCACAATATTTTCCCATCAATCCGCGCAATAAAAAAAAAACGATTGCATCTTTAAATATCGTATTAAACAGAAAAAACCAACCACGTACACCCTCCAACGCGCTTCTAAGCGCTACAACCGCTCAAACCATCTTCAAACATTAAAAAAAAAGTCTTTATTCTGAGAGACGAAAACCTCATCCCGTTGCGCAATACCCCTTCTCCCAAGAACAGTTCAACTACGCACATATCAAATCAGATCCCACAATCACTCTTCTCCGAAACATACGCGCAATGATATTCCTGACGCCAAACATTTCACGAAATAGCCGCCAAACAGAGAGAGAAAAAACCCACGAAAACGTTCAGGAGAAACGAAAAGGTGTTCTCCCGAAAATAACACGGCACAGGTGAGACCACCACACAGGTAGAGAGAGGAGGAGAAAGGGTAAACGACTCTAACCAAGGCCAAGGTCATTCGGTTCAATGTCGATCCGTCTTTTGTTTTGTTTTTCACCTCCTCCTGCTCCCTTTCCCCCCCTCCTCCGTTTTAATAGATCACGTCCTTCGCCTCCGTTGCGGTGACAGTTTCTTTTTCTCCGGGTATTTATGTCGTGTTGTTGTCCTCTTCTGCCACGTTTCTTGGGTTTGTTTGCACATCAGCAGGGAGATTGTGTTTCCCAGTGATGGTTTTTTTTTATACGCGGACGTATACCTTATTTTGAGGGCGATCGAACTGTGCTTTATTTGCGCTTTAATTGTATAAAAATAAACTGGTTTTTATAAGGTTGAATGCCAAGGGTAAAATTTAATATGTTGGGAGATTTTCGGTTTGGGTTTAATTCACTGATCTCTAACTGTAACTTCTGGATAGGGCAAGACATTTTGTTGAATTGAAGCCGATGTAGAGGCAGCCATGATGTGTCCCACTTTCTTTGCTACCGCAATATTTCGTATATTTGTGAATTTGTGTATAAACTATGAAGACAGATGTTCTTTATGCTTTATTCGCTTTGGCAATTCCCCAAGCTTAGGCGCAATTGGTACTAATTTTATCATGGGCACAAATAGCATTGCCACAAATGGCTCACATTCCTCAAAACCAACTGCCTTGCATTCTAAGCCGTTCCCAAATTGACTGCTCCAAGGGGGTACCAGCTGTTTAGGAACATGTGCCACTGATCGGCTATTTTCTACCCTCAGAAAAATAATGACATCAATATTTAAAAAATGTAGTTATGTAGATTTCTTCAATTTGTTTTCCACGTTTTAGCTAAAGTTAATGTTAATATTTAAGCAAAAATGAATTTCTTTTATTATTGTGCTAAAAAAAAGCGATCTTGCTTTGACAATGAATTCTTTTTTGGAATAAGCAACGACAAACAAAAAACATCATCCCTACAATAAACATCCAACAGCCGAATTCGAGTCATATCGATGCAGAAAAAGAAACAGTTGGAGAGGAAGGTTGTTGATCTAGTTTCAAATCCAAATAAAACGCTAGCGGAAGCGTCGATTTGTTGTTGAAGGTCGGATATCTTGGGGGATTATAGCAGGTCGGATGCTTGTTGTTGTTGCCAGTGCCGGCGATTGGGTGCTAAAAGTGAGGGGCAAGGTCAAAAGAGAGAAAAATTTTTACTAAAAGAATTTTTTTATTTTGAAAAATGTTCTATGCCTAATCAGCAATCAAGGTTGTAAACTTTATTTCCAAAAAATTCGAGGATCAATTTTTTTTTTTTTTTGCTGATTCAATTTTTGAAAAAAACTAATAATAAGTATGATCATTTTAAGTTAAAAAAAAAAAATCCCGCAATTTTGTTTTTATTGTTAAATTTTGTAATAAAATTGACATATTTTTTTTATAATGACTTAGATTAAATAAGAAAAATCTGGATAAATAAGAAAATCTGGATGTATTACTCAACTTACTATTGCCTTGTTTAAAAATGTTTGCGTAGTTTGGATCCACAGCTAAACCTTCATTTTCAAACTATCCTCCGTTTCCTCAGAAATTGCACTGCATTTGTCTAAATCAAATTCAGTACATACAGGTTTATAGGTTCATTTTGGCATGGAGGGAGTTCGGGTACGAATTTTTTCCATGTTTTAGCAATGCAGTAAAAAATTTTACTTATAATTACTTTTTAAAAAGTGCAATTTTAAAAAAGTTGCTGGAACAACATCTAAAAAAAAGTGCGAGGGCAACATCCAAAAAAATGCGGGGCAGCCCCCCCCCCCCCCCCCCCCCCCCGCATCGCTGCTACTGGTTGTTGCCATCTTTTTTTTTTAACGTTATGATGATAGTGTGTGTATCTAAGTAATAAGCACTGCATAAAAGTTCCACTCTATCATTTGGAATAAGTTGCAATGACAATGCTACTTCTTCAAACTAGTTGGAATGGAACAGCGATGACAAATAAAATAAATCCCCGACCAAAACGACACAACTTTTATTTCTCTGCATGAATCACGAGCGCCCTATATTTCGAAGAAAACCAACCATCATATTATTCCATCCCGGCGGGCGCCAATGTACTACCGCGTCAGCCTTTAATTTTTTAAAAACGAAACGCCTGTAAGCTGCGTGAAGGGAACAAAACAAAGCTTCGCTTAATAATACTGAAGCGTCATCCGCAGCAATCGTCTGCACGCGAGAAACAGAAACTGAAGAGAAGTGATGATGCGGCGTGTTTTCAGAGAATGATTCCTAGTGATTCATAGGCGGCCTCACACGAAGTTGACCAATCGGAGAGCGGTGATGGCTCATCTTTTAAACGCGTAATATTAGAAATGAACTTGAGTGTTTGGCGATTTGGAATGACTGTAGAACACATCTGCTGTTCCTTTCTTTTTCTCCCAACATGTTTTCTAGGAATATTCGAACAAAAATAAAATGCCAATTATCGTTTTTATGTTTCCTAGAAATAACTCAATTTCATTAAACATTGTTATTTACAAGTTCAGCAAATTGAATTTGAATTTAATATTCTATGAATTTTTTTTGGAACATAAGCATATTTTGTTTCCTTGGAACTTATTTTAATAACGTACTTAATTTTTTTTAATTTCTTGTAACGAACAATATGAATCATGATTGTTTTTAAAAGTATATTTTACAGAAATTAAAAAAACTAAAAGTACACCAAAATGCGACTTGACATTTTTAAAAACTTTTTTGTATTGACTTTTCCACAAAATAATTTAATTCTAGTTTTAAATAATAAAGTAAGATTAGTAGTTAGGTATCAAAATCCATCAAATGTACTCTAGTTAGTTTCTTAAAAAAAAAAATCAAAGATTAAGTTTCTGTTTCGTTTGGAATTTAAACATAAAGGAAATCTTATTTTTAAGCCTAACCATTAAATTTGAAACGAAATTTGCGCAATTTAATCTTTCGATGAATAAAATCTTTTGCTTTAGAAGATTAAAATAATAAAAAAATTATCTACTCCAGTTTTGAAATAACAAAAAGAGATTTACGCATAATTTGTATGATTATTTTATCATTTCCCAGTTTTTATTGATTATTACTATATTTGGTTATGTTTTTTTAAACTCAATAAATAATATAATGAAGATTTTAAAATTAATATTTATGAAAAAAAAAATATCGGGATCACAAATTCCCCAATAATCTGGAAACCCTAAAAAATGAGAATTTCAAGTTTTACAAATCCTAAGTTTCGAAAATTTATGCCTAAAGAAAATTAATATTATTAGCAAATGAAAACTTGGAAAGATGAGAAATTGCCCAACTTGTAAGCTTACATTTAAATTAGATCTCAGAACGAATACTCCACTGGAATATGCGTGCAACAAATCAATACTTTTGAGAGAACTGTTTAATATTAGTATTACCTAAAATATAAAAGATAAAAAATGCCGATAAGTTTAAACTGGAAATTTTCAGCACTGTTGAGTTGGGAATTTCGAATCGTTAAGTTTTGAAATTTCGTATTTAAAAAAAAAGTGACAGAGAAAACTGTACCTAAGATGTCGTTCAATTTTGATATTTAGATTAATAAATTTTCCTTGCTGAGTTTAAAAGGATTTTAAAACACCAGTCAACAGCGTTCGTTTTTGGTATTGATTTTTCGAGAAACTTAACACCGAGACTTGTGCTGGATTTGGAGACATGTTATTCACCCTGAAAACGTCTGCTCGGGGTCTGGTCTGCAGCAGAACCCTCGCCTAGCAATCAGAGACTGGATTATTTACCTTTTGAGCCGTCTAGACCGAGGGCAGTCTTGGATGGATCGATTGCTTGTGACTTCCACTTAAACATGACTTTTCTTTAAGAAAACATTTCTTTTCTTGCTCTGTAAATGAAGAAAAAAAGTATAAAAACGCTTTGACATTTGGGGAAAAAAGTTAGTTAGGATTTTGAAATCGCATGTTCTAGATCAAGAATAAACTATTATTATTATTTTTAATATTTAAATGTTTCAGGAGGGGAAAACGATGCGAGTCTACTATTTCTCCATGGACACGAGACCTTTTTTGGTTATGGCTGTTTTGAAACGGGAAGAACGATAATAGTCAGTGAAAAAAAGTTAAAAGATCACAAGTTGTTATATTTATATATCGCTTTGAATTGACTGCTATCGTTCTTGTCCTACTATATTTTTTTATGTGTTGTGGAATACTTACAAAGTAAACACACAAAAAAATATTTTGAATGTTAATAAGGAAAACAGTATTCTAGAAAGAAAAATACGTTTATTAATAATCTAATGTTAAATTAATGCCAAAAAATTGAAAAATACAGGTGTCGACATATTTATTTGTTTACCGTATTTTTTTTAATTCTAATTGAAACCAAGAATAGAATGGCAGGAGGGGGCGAAAATATGGTAAAACAACAATTATTTTCATACGAATTTAAAAAAAATTTAGTTTACTAAATTGTTTTTTAGAAAACTCTACATCTTGAATAAAATATCTAACAACGTTCAATCAAAAGATAAAAAATTATCTTAGATTAATTTTACGACTTTTATCATTTTAGATATTCTAGATATTTCATATTTCTTGTGTATGCCACTGGAAAAATCGTTAAATGTATTACCAAACCTTTCTTGCAAAAATGGTTGAAATCAGGGTTCGAAATTAGGTGATAAAAGTTAGGCGTCATTGTCACCTAGCAATTTTTTTTAGTTGCCAAAATGTCCTGATTAGGCGTAATTTTAAACTAAAAATGCCCAGTTCCAACTTATCGACATTTATCATATTTTTTTATATATATTTTAGGTAATATTAAACAGTTCTCTCACAATCATTCATTTGCATCACCCATATTCCAATTCAGTGTGCGTTCTGAGGTCTAATTTAAATGTAATCTTACAAGTTCGGCGATTTCTAATCTTCCCCAGATTTCGTATGTTAATAATATTAATTTTCTACGTGGATAAATTTTTCCAGCTCGGGGTTTTTAGAAGGTGAAATTCCTAACTTCAGGGTTTCCAAATTATTGGAGGGGGGGGGGGGGGGGGTCCGGACCCCCCCCCCCCCCACCCGGTGCGACGGGCCTGCCCTTCCCCCCTACTACTGTTTACGCCCCTGATCGCGAAGACAATTTAAACTAATCTATTACTTCTACTGATATTTGTCCTAGTTTAAACGCACTCTAATTTTGCCGAATCCTTGAATGAGTTTGCCAGTTACATTCATTACACAGGCAAAAGAATGTCACTCCATTACATTATATAGGACATTATATTACTTTGTCATTGAATTCACGATTTGTTCATTAAAGCAATGATATTGAAATATAACTGAAATATTTGTATTTTTCAGCAGGTTCATCGAGTTTAGTGGCGTCCTTGAATGGGGGGAACAGCTGAATCACCACATTTTGCAATACATGAAATACGGTGTTGTTTGTGACACTGACCTTCAAAAGTTTAATTCGTAATCTGCTTTCTACGTGCAAAAGATTTATTGAAGCTTGCAACAGTGCCTTTAAATGTTTATTGACAGAAACGCAGCTGTGAAAGGCACGCAACAGGAATCCGGTCCTGACTGATATCAGTTCAGCTTAAATTTTAACTCGCAAAACTTGTGAACAACATAAAACACAATATCAACAGAAACCCCACATTATTAGATTTTTGTACGAAATACGAAATAAATTCTTTTTGAAAACGACATTCTACCAAAAGGCACCAAATGAGAAGATAGATAAAGCGCTGACCACCATTTTCCAATAGTTCTAAAAAAAATGTACGTTAGCATTTTGATACTAAATATAATTCAGGTATTAAATATTAGATTTTTACGAATTACTTTATTGATGAAAATTCAATTTTACATAATTTATTTTTATTATATATTATTTAGTTTAAGTGAAACTACTTGTTTATTCCTCAAGTAATAAAGGTGATATTTGATCTTGCATTTGTATCATGGCATTTTTATAGTAGAAAAAGAAATAAATGAAAATAACTGCTTTCAAAAGCTACTAAAGGAAGGATTAAACTTACCATTTCTAAAAATACAAGTTAAATTCATAATATATGAAGGAAATTTTCTCTAACCCCTCTCTTTTTAAACCTCGAACTCCTTTTTTAAACCCCTTTCAAAATTCTTTAACACCCATTCCATTAAATAACTAAGTACAATTTGCACTTTTCCCTCGTGTTTCTAACACTCTCTGTTTCCCCATACAAATCGCTTGGTTCCCATACCCATCACTCAGGGACTTCTAAAGTACAAATGCACTCTTTTTCGATAGAGAATCCCCTCCCCTTTTACAATAAAAAAATTATTAACAATAATTAAATTTGACAGTTGATCGTGATTTACTCCAAAAAGTTAAAAGTGCACGTAGCTGCTTTTGCATCTCGGCTATTCAACTATTAGCTAAATATGGTGCCGTGAGGCTCATAGAGTTATGGATAAAAACGAATATAAAGCAGATATGGTTGATTGAATTAAAAGCGCACTAGAGCTGCACAATAGGCTACGGTTTTGGATCTCTGTCGAAGGATAGACCCGGAAACAATATTTTGTAATTTGGAATCATGTTCAAATGACGAGAACAACACCTGAATTGGCACCCCACCTGAATATGTATAAGGACATTAGACAAGAAGGATTTAATATACACCATTACCATATACATAGCGAATATTTTTGTACGGCAATAAAGAATGAAACTGGTGACCCGCAACAGAGAAATTGGGGATGAAAAAAGTTTGAGGTAATTTAGGATAGAAATTAGGAATCCAAATCAAAATACGTGTTCCCGTTTTGGGAATGAATTTAGGAACGACGAAGAAATTGCGGCAGCTACGGAATCAGAATTACGAATTATCGCAAAAAAAATATATATATTAGTCAAATACCAAACTTCTTTAAATTCATTGTTATCTGACCATGGTTCTAAAATAACGAGGTGCATGTATGATTGTGTGTGTGAATGTGAATGTGTTCCCGGGTCTTTCCTTCGAGGTAGACCCCGAACCGTCGCCAATAGCCCACTGTGCAGCTCTAGTGCGACGTTAATTAACCAAATCAACTAACCTCAAAACGTTAATTAACCAAACCAAACCAAAATCTTCCAATTCAAGCATTAAGAGACATTGTTACTTATCATTAGAGGTAATTCCTGATTTATGATATTCCTTTATATTTCTAATTCCAATTACGTTATTAAGGAAGGAAGTTGGATTTTCACATGGAACTTTTTTGCTTCAGGACTTTCTCAAATTCGCGAATGGGACGGCTTACCATGTCATCTTGACCCCAAAATTATGTCATATAGAAGGAAACAATCGATTGTATCTAACCTACATTATGGGATATCTCCTTTCCTCCCAGATATCTCCGAGAAGGAAAAAAAGAATCTCGATCGTTGAGAAATCTAAAACTCTGTATCAACTTCTTCACTGGACTCGTCACGTCTTCCATTGCAAAAACACACACACGCTTCCCGTATTGCGAAAACACACGAACACAGGCCCAACAAAAGGCGCCATTCACCAACTTCACAGTCCCAGGTCTAAATTGTGTGTTACCAAAGAATTAGATTTCAACATGAACGTTGCTTTCCGAGATGGTAATGACATTCTAGTGGAAAGAAAAAAAGAACCTTCGCTGTGTAGAAATTACTATGGGCGTCGTACGGTGTTAGATCGAATCGCAGTGTGGAAATGATGTTCGTGCGTATTGTTCGAAAGGGGGGCCCCTGTTCAGGGGGCTCGTGCCCCACTTTGTGCATGGATACCTCCCTCTGAAGCGAGACTAAGTGTAGGTGGGAGGTCGGACTCACCTCGGATGAGATTTTCGGTAATGGTGGGCTTTTTTTGAAGTTTCGCCACTATGGGATGTTGGAAAATGGCCTTAATTGAGAGCCTAATAAGGCTGTTGATAGTTCCAGTATCGGTACGGAATTGCAGTTGGAGCAGGTGAAGCAATTTTCTAGAAAAAGGGTATTTTGTTCTCACAAGGGAAACGGACATTCAACTTCTAATGGAATTTCTCGACTCTGGTTTCTAACAATTTTTGACGATGACCAGTTATGTTGGCCGACACATCCATGTAATATATTTTCCCTCAATTACTACACTGTTAAAAATAGGTACTTAAAAACAAGTACAATGTACTCGTTTTTGATTACATTCAATGCCTATCATAACTCCGAATACATAAGTTTCATTTCTAAAAAAGACATGTGCTCAAAAATGAGTAAAAAAAGCAGTTGTTTGCCTACACAGGCTGCCTTCATAAACCACTTTCAACAATTACAACCAGGACTTACCGGGAATCGAACTCAATCCGTCCACCTGATGTCGTCCGCACATAAATCCAGGCCCTTATCTGTTCTGCTACCAGAGCCCGACGTGAAGAAGTTATAAACAGAAGTAATGTTTAAAAGGCGTGGGAAAAGAACGGGAAGTAAGATAATTGAGTCGTAATTACTCAGTTTCCATTTAAGCAATCAACATGAAATAATGTGGAAAAATATTAAATCACACTACTCATATTTGCAAAAGTACGATTATTTAAATTTGAGTACGTTGTCGCTCATTTACGATGCAATTGTACTTCCGCCGTTAAATTGAGAATTTCGAATAGTTGAAGTTAGTAATTACGAATCGTTAAGTTGAGAAATTTCTTGTTTCAATCCCCCCCAAAATTATGTAACTGCACTGATGCTAATTTATTTTCAACGACAATACTATACTCACCATATTTATAATTTATTTTCGGATTGCAACGGTAACACATTTAATTTAATTAAATTATTTTCGGATTGAAACGGTAACAAATTTAATATAATTAAAGTATCATCAACAAAAAGCAATTAACAAGACATTTAATCTTTTTATTATCTTTCCCGCGTGTTAGCACGATATCCATCTAATGCAGAACCACTCCATTCTTTTTATAACCAGATGACAAGAACTATTATTTCCCATTCCCATATCAGCGACGAAAATGTCTGCAATGAATCCCGAATAAACAACGAAAGAACCCTGAAAAACTCGGTTCCAAGAGCGGCTTCCAGACTCCTTTGCAAACACCGACAAAAACTTCTGCACAGTTTCTCAATAATTTTCTCACAGCCAAATAACATAAAAATTCTCGGAGAAAAATCTGGTCCTACCATCTGGGATGGCAAGGCAAACACCAAGAAAAATATATGTCGAAATACAGTAGAGCACGAATTGATTTCTTATAAAGTGTTTTGAAGACAACGGCCGTTTACTGCAACGTATGCTTGACTTGCCTGCATCATTTCTGTCAAGACAGTGTTGTGACGTTAAGATGCTATCTGACACCTGTTATCTTAAGTCGAACATGAGATGCTGACAGATAGGCCTTTGGCGAATCGCTCCTAAACAGATGTCTGAAAAATGATGTGCTGATGGGTTTAATACCGGAGTAGTAAATTATTTTATTATCTGCGCGACAAAAAAAGGGATCAGGTTTTATTGTTTACTCAAATGACGCGTTTATTTTGAATTGTCGTTCTTAAGATCCAAGAACTACTGGAATTAGAAAAAAGTTAATTATAAAAATTTAGATTTAAAAAAGTTAGTAATATCACATTCTTATATATAAAAATATTTTGGTGTCATTAAAAAAATAACGCTAAAAAAATCTAGCGAAAGATTTGTAGTGAAATGTACTTTGTGTTTTTCTTCTTGAAAGACTTTCAGCGGGAACATTTAAAAATTACAGAAAGTCAGTTAACTAGTAAAAAAGCGAATTATTTATTGTATATACTTTCCTAAAAAGAATGTTATGAGATCCCAGATACTGACTGACTTTAATGTATAATATGCACAACCTGGTACAGAGATTAAATGTAGAAGGATAAAAAATTATTTTTTTGAGATTCTTCACGAAATTACACACAAACGTTGTATTTTATACACGAAACTATGCAGAATTTTGAACATGTGTTTCTATTTGTCTCATGACGTCATGACTGGAAATTTTTGTTACTTGAAACTAATTTTCTTGTAGCGGTAGCAGCCGGGTGGTACGGAATTCGTCTAGCAATCACAGGATACCTAGTTCGAATCGGCATGAGGGTTCGACAAAAAGTTAAGATCTGTGATCGGAGGGTTGCCATATTCGCTACTAAATTACAAAAGCCGCCAGAAATTATCCTCAATTACTACCGTCGTGTATAAGGGACTACAACACGTTAAATCTGATCGGGGTCCAATGTGCTGGCGCCTACTGAGGCTGCGTCGTCGTCGTCTTACCCTTCGAGCATGGATCCTTTGTAGTAGAGGAGTCATGATTCATGACGTCACTCTCGTTAACATCAAAGTGAAGCCAACATGTATGGCCTCAGAAGACACGTGGTTAATTGCGGCATTCCATTCATAAATTTTCACTGTTACACATTTCCCAATTCATCAGCCTATCGCGAGTATTTTTTAATTCATAATTTTGAAGCGATGGCACGTGATATGGGCCTTTTGCTCTGAGATGTGGGTTTCACGATTATGACGTCCTATTCTCTCTACTACCCTTCATGCTCGAAGGTCTGACCATTGTTCAAAAATACAATGCAATGTTCTCGGGTCTTTCCCTCTAGATAGGCACCGAACCGTCACGAATAGCCCACAGCTGTGTAGCTCTAGAGCAACGTTAATTAACCAAACAATCGTGTTGCGAAAATAAAGTTAAAAAATACGCATCTAAAAAAATCACAATTGAATGTAAATAAATCAACAGGGTCGAGGAGAGCAATTTAGGGATTTCACCGACTATTACACTCACTTAGGTCTAAAGTTAAATAACATGCGTATATCGTCTATATCCCATCATCCCAGTAATATTCAGATTGAGGCGATAATGCAATTTAATGAGCTCCGTTCGAAGGCCAACTCTCCCATGCTGATGACAGCCCCAGCCTTGAAGCATGCAGTCTTCCTATTATAAAACAGATTGTATCAACAAGCAACTAAAAAGCTCGTATAAATTAACAGCTGCTATTAATTTGAGGTTGGATAAAATTCAAATTTTATTTTACATTCCTGGAGCCCATGAGATACAGATCGGCCAATTTTTTTTATTGGATTTCTGTCTCTAACCAATTTTTCATGTGTCGTATTTTTTTATATTTTCATTAATTATTATTTTCATTCTTGATTTGGAAACCTAATTTTTAATTGAATTTATGTATGCAATGTACCCGAAAACTACTTACGTTTTTCCAAAAGATATTTTGAAGATATGTACAGTCGGGGAAAAAAACGAACCACCTATGGTTTCTTGGCCACTATTTGTTGTAGGACTAAACTTAATATACCATTTTGTATGGAATAAAGTCTGCTACACATTGATATACAAAAAATTTGCATAGGGGACTTTGCATAGGAAATTTGCATAATGACTATCTCCATACTCGAATCCGCACCAGCTTTAAAATTTCCAATAGCAACACTTACTTTTAATAGCGCAGAAATGTTCCTCGCCCTCAAAATAATCTAAATAAAAAATTTCGTTAATATCCTACATTTATATGCAGATATATTAGACAATATGTATCGATCTTATTTGAGGGGCTATCTCCACATTGAAAAATGTATTAGTTGGACTACGAAATGAAGAACACTGGTAGAAAATTTTGGGGCGTTTTTATGCGTGGTCATTCTCCCCTAGAATTGTTCTAATAACATGATACATTATGTTTTACTTAAAGATATGTTACTACTTTAATGTGATTTTATATAATATTATTGATGACGTCAAATTTTATTATTTGTATTCTGAGGATGTTGTGAAATTATGTAGGCAAATGACAAACTTCATATTGTAAGAAAAATTAAAAATAATAGAATATATCTTGAAAAAATTATTTATTCCAGGTTTAAAATTCATATACCAATGATTTACATTAATTTTGACGGGGACAACACATGAGCTGGCTCCCGACGCAACCTCAATAGGCGACATGACATAGGTCATATTTAACGTGCACCACTCCCGTGTACCCCAAGCCGGTATATACGAATTTAAAATTTTATGTCAACACGATCACAACGCTTTTATTTCGCAAAACTGGCGAAGATTTTTTTTAAAGTACTGTTGATTTTAAATTTATGTATGACCCCTGAAATGATCATTTGATGCACATTTTAATATAGCAAAAAAACTACAAAGAGGAAAATCACGTAATTTCAGATATGCATATAAAAGTTTTTCTGAATCCATTACTATCAAAATATAGCATAGTTGCTATTTATAAGTTTTATGAATATTAATTTCCTAATTTAAATAAAATTAAAAAATATACATATAAATAATGAAAGTTAGTGTATTTTATTTGGGTCGTTTAGAAGTAACACAGATAAAAATATAAGCTTAATAAAAATGTTATTTCGAGAAATATGATTAAAAGTTTACGAAATTCATTTAACATTACGAGTACTAAACTTTCGAAATTCATAATTAAAAAACTACTTGGCCAAATGACTTGCAAATTGATATCCAACGATACATTTTGTCGTAGATTCTAAAAATTGAGTTAAAATTGGGTGTTGCTATTGGAAATTTTAAAGTTGGTGCGGATTTTAATATGAAGATAGTCCCCTATGCAAATATTTGGAACATCAATGTGTAGTCAACTTTATTCCTTACCAAATGGTATATTAAGTACAATAAATAGTGGCCGAGAAACCAGGGGTGGTTCGTTTTTTTTCCCCGATTGTACTTTATTATTTTTTTTCTTCAGGGCCAGATTTAGAGTTAGTGGGCTCTTAGGCTGAATATGTGCTGCAGTCTATGTAGCCTATTCGTAAATTCAATCCGGCCTTGTTGGGTGTGCTTCTTAATCTTATCCATTCATAAATCACTTGTTTTCCTTGCTTAAACATTGAGGGGAGGATCCCAAAATATAAAATATTTAACTTGACTAATGTACTTTAACTAAAATCCCTAAAGTCCTTAATTTTAGTAACTTGTTGTTTGATTTGTCGCTCCACCATCCCAGTTTGGGACAAACTAAACCAAGCAAATCCAGCAATATTGTTGAGCAAAATAACAAAGCTCTTATTTTTCCTTTTCCGATATTTGTATACAACTACATGTGATGTTGAGGTCATCTGCCAGTCCATTTCAACTCAAGGCCAGAAGTACCTCCCCTGTTGCCTAGAGCTTCGGTAGAGGGGCTATCCACCCCTAGAATCCCAAAATGAGCAATTCCCCCCTTTAAATAAAAAAAAACCTGTACCCGTCGTGTTTGTCAACAACTTCAAGTGATGGCTGCAGGCCTTAGGTTAGGGGGAGAGTGGGGGGATTCTGAAATCTTGATTTCCTTTTCTGAACAACATTATTAAAAAAAAAATTCCCAGTTGAAAGTGCTCACGATATTAATTAAAAATTGTTTTGCATGTTGTCCTTCGTCACATGACAAAAATTGTGTGGCTGTGTCGGTGCACGTCGAGAAGGGTTTCACATGAAACGTTATTTCAGTAGATTTTATCGGGAAACGAACTTGATTTGCTTCATTTAAAGATTTTATTATGGGAGTGTAAATTCGTTTTGTATTGTGGAGGACAATCGAAAGTTGCACAATGCTGCACACTAGAAGTTTTCGTTATCGCAAATCCCACTACTTGAATAAGGTTTGGTTTGGTTAAAAAACGTCGCACTAGAGCTGCATAGTGGGCTATTGGCGACGGTTCGGGGTCAATCTCGAAGGAAAGACCCGGGAACACATACACATTCACACACACATTAATACACACATTCACCTCGTTATTTTAGAACCATGGTCAGATGACGAGGAAACACCTGAACTGGCACCCAACGCCTTCAATAGACGTCGGGACTTTGGACCCCGATCAGATGTATCGTGCACCAGTCCCGTATACACGCCAGTATAATTTGTTGGATATTCTGGACGACTTTCTAGTATTTTTGAAGCGAAGCTGGCAACCCTCCGATAGCAAGTTAGCACTACTTTTTTACCTTTCTATGTCAAGTCCATTTCCCGGATTCGAACCACCAATCCTCTGATTAGTAGCTGAACGCCTTACCAACTGGGGTCCTACTTGAATAAATTTCAGTGTTAAGTAAAAGTAAAATTATATCGCACTTTAGAAAAATATAAAAATATTTTTTTAAATAATCAATTATTTTAAAATTATATCACAAACGTATACCAACGCTGCATAAACTACCTCCGATACCAAGAAAATAATGATTAAATTAGGGTTACTCTTAGGTGTGCCACAGGTGCCGTCGCACAGGGACTCGCGCTTTATGTTGGGCCCTGACAAAAAAGCAATTTCTTTAAAAAAAGTTAATTTTTTTTAAAACGTGAAACGTCTTTAAATCGTTTACATTGGAAATCAGGAATATTATGGTAGGATGTCCATTCCGACAGAACTCCATGACGAATAGAACAATTGACATAGATTTGTCTTCATTCAGTTGGAAATTAGGCGACCATGCGTATAAAATCATGATATAAAGTAAAAAGCACATACGGGGCGTGAATGGGAGACCGCAGGATCAGACAAAAGACAAAATAGCTTCCTTCTGTTGGCGACCAATCCCTATCAATACAATATGCTAAAATGATGATTGCTCCGACCTCTTCCCCTTAGGTTTTTTTTATGTATAATTTATTTTTATTTAAATTAGACTGCTTTACTAAAGAATTTTAACTTTAAATTTTTTTTTTTTTTAAATTAAAATTAGTTTAAAAGCAAAAAAAAAAAAAACTCTCCCTCTGGTACAGATAATTTTTACAATCTGTTTTTTCATCAATTAATGCGCTATTTTTTATCTAAGAATGGTTCCAAACTGGTCCACCTATAAAAAAGCTTAAAATCTGGTTCAAGGGCCCCTTCATTTTTTACTTCAACCATTTAAAAGTCCCGACGTCTATTGAAGGCGTTGGGTGCCAGTTCAGGTGTTTCCTCGTCATCTGACCATGGTTCTAAAATAACGAGGTGCAGGTATGAATGAATGTGTGTGTGAATGTGTTCCCGGGTCTTTCCTTCGAGATAGACCCCGAACCGTCGCCAATAGCCCACTGTGCAGCTCTAGTGCGACGTTAATTAACCACACCGAACCATTCAACCATTTAATCCAGGGTCGCCCTTAACAAATGCGGGGCCCTGTCATAGAGGAACCAATGTTTGAAGTAAAAAAATGTTGCGGCACTAAAAATTGTAACGACTTACATTTTTAATCTAAATTGGAAACTTTCGTTAAGAACGGTGCCTTTACATCCTGCGTACACCACTGAAAACGAAGCGTTAAACAAACCGCAACCACGTGATTTTCGTAAGAGTTAATCCGGGTGCTCAAGGCCAGGTTACGGTAGTCTCTTTCATTAACCTTCTCATGGTAACAACCTCTTCTTTTTGGTTATGAATAGAAATGACGTCCAATGCTGGGATGTCCATGGGAAACCTTTCACAGATCGCGTGCAGATGCGATGGAAATGAGAAGGATGTGATATCCGTTGGGAAAATCGGCTCAAATCCGTAAAAATAGCCCTATAAATGGGGTTTTTAGTTGTATAACACGATTAAGAAAACACGAACTAGTACTTTAGCGTTCATCTTTTTTAAAGTTGGGATGAAAAATGCTGATATAATTCATTAGAGGGTACGAGAGCCTCGTTCTGATTCTAATACAGCATAATTCCAATTATCCGAATCAGTTTGGTTTTGTTAATTAACGTCGCACTAGAGCTGCACAGTGGGCTATTGGCGACGGTTCGGGGTCAATCCCGAAGGAAAGACCCGGGAACACATACACCAGTAGCGGCTCGTCCACTACAGCAAGTACAGCCGGGCTGCACCTAAATTCAGTATTTTAAAATTAAAATCAGATACTTTACTAATTTTCTTAAATGAAGATTAGTATTGAAAATGAAACGTCTACGGTAGTAAACAAAATCTCCGATAAATAGCAAGCCTGTTACCGTAATGTACAATTCAGGAGGGGGAAAACTCCATTCAATCAAAACTGCAGCCAAAAAGCGAAATTCGAAATCGGCTACATCGTTGCCATTGCATCCTCACGTAGTATGGAGATTCCTGCATTAGCATGGGCACTGCATTAGCGGGTTTGTGAGAAGATACTGCCGAAATGAATTTTCTTGTTTTAGCAGCACTTGAGATTCGATATGCTGATTAGCTCGTCCGTGAAACGCTGGGATGGGTGGGTGAAACGATAACTTACGAGAATATCTCCAAACGGAAATGGTTTTCGTGATAAATTTACTGTGTGCTGTTGTTTCAGGACATGGTCCTGCTATTGTTTTGTTATTTAAGTTAATATTAAAATTGACCGATTCGCATGTTTAAAAGAAAAGAGGATTTCTTTAATTAAAAAAAATAAGTGTTTTCTATTTTTTTTCGCATGTTATCATTTCGTAAAAATTGAAAGGAAACTTTGGTTTGAGTAGTAAATAATAAAGAATTTCCGTTCATGTATGGGTTGTGGAAAATAAGGGGGTGCGGGGGGGGGGGGGGGGGGGGGTTCACATGGTTTCGGCTGCACTAACATTTTCGATCACGGGCCGCCACTGACATACACATTCATACATGCACCTCGTTATTTTAGAACCATGGTCAGATGACGAGGAAACACCTGAGCTGGCACCCAACGCCTTCAATAGACGTCGGGACTTTGGACCCCGATCAGATGTATCGTGCACCAGTCCCGTATACACGCCAGTATAATTTGTTGGATATTCTGGACGACTTTCTAGTATTTTTGCAGCCGAATCAGTTTGGACCAGATTTCATCCGGATAATCGAATACTCGGATAATTGGATAATTAACAAAAAAAAGGCTTTTCTTCGCAAAAAAAGTTTTTGCTTAATATATAATGTCATTTAATGACTATTAAAAAAATATCATTCACCGATAAGAAACTTTTGAATTGTGGATTTTGCTGACTTTTTTTTCCTCAAAGCGATCCAAAAATGAACATGTACTAACAACATTTTAAATTACTAGATAAAGGGATCTATAAATTGGTCAAATGGTGTTTCTCCAAGTTGAATGAGTTGCCCAATAGGTAGGTTATCATTATACCTACCTGCCTACCAACGACCCACTTTCATAACACAAAATCACATAGTTTGAAGAAGTGAAATAAATATTAAGACGTCAGAATGCAAAGAAGGTATAATTTTTAATATTGTTTGGCAATTCAAAATTACACGAATGAAAAATAGAATAAAACAAAACTGCTAAAAACTTTTAACTTTCATTGTGGTCTTCGCCCTGGATAAAAGAGGTTCATCCATAGAGTAATGATACAAATAGAGGAATAAAAATGCTGATTTCCGTGTGTGCATCATTGAAACCACGTGATTTGTGGAAATGCCAATTCATTCATGCGCCAATATTACTTGGCGACTTTAAGAACTAAGAGAGATCGAAGTATTGTAATATAGTTTTGTGTTGAATTTTGTATTTAAATACCGTTTTTTTAACGAATGGCACAATTTAAAAGAGTTTAACAGATATATTAGATATTTTTCTTAGTTTGTACTTTTGAAATAATTGCGTTACGTTTTTATGTAAAAAATTACCATAAGCGAAGTTCTTTCAATTGTTATTTTGTATAGTTCAATAAGAAAATATGAACACTAAAACGGGAGAAATATAAAGAGTTTCGTTTTTTCGAGTATTGAACACAAAGAAAATTATATTTTCGTTTCGTTAATGAAGAGGAAATATTTAGCGCATATTGTTTGAAAATAAGTAAATACCTACATATATGTTAAGAAGTTGAATACGGACAGAACGCCTTATCACCAAAAAGAAGAAAGTGCACCAAATTTGAAACTACTGCAGATGTCTGAACGCCAAATGTGGCAGCGCTAAAACCACGTGATGTTGCTTTTTTTTTGCCAATGTTGACATCGCGGCCTTACGAGAGTTTGTCATTGAAGGCGCTCACTATTTAATATTACAACTCTCTGGGTTCATCCACTTTCTCATATTTTATTCTGTCATTTTCATAAAATTAATATATTATCTATAACTAGGCAATCTATATTTTCAAATTTAGAAACGATTTAACCCGTTTAATAACTGTTAATATATTAAAATACTAATTTTTTTTAAAGTTCTGTGTTCGTTTTAATTACATATTTCTGTGTTATTAGTAAACAAATGCTGTTATAAAGGTATTATTATCCTAACATATTGAATTCCCCTTTTTCTCCCATTATATTCTGTTTTCATGGGTTTTGTTTATTCATTTGTATATTGTGGGTTAATACTGCATGTTGTCAACCATGGTAAACGCGTCTTGACCTACTACAATAAAATGCGTCTATCTAATAAGAGGAGTAAACTTTATTGGTTTGATCTATTTTAGTCACCATCAATAGTTTGTATGGGCGATTTGAATGTTTACGTTCGATCGGACGAGCTATAAATTAATAGTTTAATACTAGTAATTTTTATGATATGGAGCGTACATATAAAAAGATTATATACCTGAGTAAATAAATAGTCAGTCTGATTTCATGTGTCCAGACAAATCTCACCAAACTTATATTCACGAATCGAGGGCAAGGACACATCGCTTTTATATTTCTCGGACATTATTCTGGAAATTGGAGATTTATATTTTTAAAAAAAATCCCTTTTTTTGTTTACAAGCAATTGCGAAATCTACTTCCACCCCAAGAAAGCAAAAAAAAGAAGGAAATAAAACTAACTCCTCCCCTTTCTGTCTATTGGCTCAAACAAAATAAAAGAAATCTCTGGACACTTGCCCTTTGCTGCCCAGAGGTCATCCGCTGTCCCACTTTATTTCGTTGTTTGGTTCACTTTTTTTTTCACCCTCTGCGGACCCTGGATGTGGGGGAGGGGTACATTTCAAGGACAAACTGGG
The DNA here is from genome assembly GCA_963932185.1 of Troglohyphantes excavatus. NCBI lineage: Eukaryota > Metazoa > Arthropoda > Arachnida > Araneae > Linyphiidae > Troglohyphantes > Troglohyphantes excavatus. Next base: position 54,426,500 of record OZ010669.1, on the reverse strand, counting down.
TACATTTTAGTGTTGCGTTTACGCAGTTTCCAATCAAGCGTTGAGGCGAGAATATTTCCAAAAGAGTGTGTTTTGTGAGAAAATCCCTTCTCTTCCCCTACGTGTGCGTTATGCACTATACGGATATAATATATTCCCTTTAAATTACCATATTTAAAATTCCCTTAATCTATCACCCCTTTAAATCATCATAATTGAATTGCGCCCCACCCTTGAATTAGTTTTATAGAAATCAGTCTCTAAATTTCTTGCTATTTATTAGATTCATTCATTTTATAATATAAGTGAATAAATGTAATATATTTTCCTTAAATTACCATATTTAAAATTTCTTTAATCTACCACCCCTTTTAATCATTTTAATTTAATTACTTCGTAATAGTCTTTTCTCAACTCTAAAAATCTCTTTTTACCATCTCACATAACTTCTCAATCAGATTCGAGTTTATTATAGAGTTCCCATAAATTTACGCTGACGACTTTAATTGCAGGCTTAATTTAATCATAATAACCGCCTACGCGAATACTTTAGTATAAGTTTTACATAAGAGCAATTGAGTTTTTTTTTGTCCCATCATGTGAAAGTCCCTAGATCAAACCATTTCTGACTAGTTAACTGATACCTTATTGGTAATAATCCCTAAAAGTCCCTATCTATATAAATGAAAAATCCCTACGAGGGGACACAGTATCATTCATCATGTAACACTGAAGCTGTAACTTGTCGTGCTTTAAAGGGAATATATTTTTTGAACATAACTTATCAGCACATACATTTTCGAAAACCGCAGTTATCAGTCGAAAACGTATAAGAAGAATTATACGTTTTCGACTGACCCCTCTAATAATGAATAAATTTTGCCCCCTAACTATAAAAACATTTTATGGGACTCACTCTATTTACCAAATTATCACCAAATTTACCGATTCCCCCCAAAAAACCTGATGAATATTTTTAATAAACAAATAATAACAATAATAGCAAGATAAACAAAATTATACATGTATATCTTCATTTCATAAAAATATATATTTAGAGGAAAACTATTTCAAATTTACTTTTCGATTTATATTAATAATTTACGTTTTTAGTACACACTAAAAAGGTAAATTACTATGCTTGCATACTATTGACCATTTTCCACTGCCTTATTACTATTAATTTCCTACAATTAGGATTTAATGCTTACGCCCCCTGCATAAATTTTCTTTCAATAAAAATCTCCCAAAATATGAATTTGTTTAACCACAATAATTTGTTCTCCAAAGTTTTAATTCGAGTAAGAAATCTAATGGAGCCCCTTTCGATGCGCTCAATTAAAAACGGATTAGGACGAAAGTCCCAACCTTGAATGTCTCCAAACACACATCCAACTGTTGCTATCGTCTGCATATTACCTGATTTTCCGAGTAGGGCGCCCTCTTCAATTAAATTTTCATCTCATTGCCCTACACATGCCACACGACCTCTGCAAAGGACTCAAAGATAACCTGGAAATGGCCCCAAAACGCGGAGGACTTCTTTTTTTTTTTAACCTCACGTATTTATCAGTGACAAATTGGCAACACATAATTCTTGTGAAATTCCGGGGAAAACGGAACTGCTGCTTCTTTTGGAAACGAAAAGTAGACGTTTGCCGATATGGGGCTTTTGTTTATTTACTATTATGCAACGCGTTTTCAAAGAAAAGCCGGGCTTTGCGGGGAAGTAAACATTGAAGAAAATTTCGCAGTGGTGTTTACGTTTACACTGTTGTTAAGTTATTACTGAAAGGTTTCGTGAAATTTTGGACTGAGTCGCAGTGGTGTGGCGAATTGATTTTGCTCAGGGCCTATTCTAATGGGCAGTCGTTGCATAATTGGGCAGTAGTAAATTAAAAATGGGCAGTCGTAATTTTGAAATGGGCAGTCATCAATTCGAAATGGGCAGTCATCAATTCGAAATGGGCAGTCGTGGCATAATTGGAAAAAAATCCTTACTTTTAATTTCCTGCTATTATTTTAAAGTATACTTTTTACTAATAGTCTTTAAAAATTAAAAAAATTAAAAATAGTGATGGCTCCGTTTAATTTTAATTTCATCCTATTATTTTAGAGTGCACTTTTTACTAATAGTGATTAAAATTAAACTAGTGCTAGCTACGCCTTAATTTTAATTTCCTCCTATTATTTTAAAGTATACTTTTTACTAATAGTCCTTAAAAATTAAAAAAAAAAAAAAAAACTAGTGCTGGTTACGCTTTAATTTTAATTTCCTCCTATTATTTTTAAGTGTACTTTTTACTATTAGTCCTTAAAAATTAAAAAAAAAAAACTAGCGCTGGACACGATTTAATTTCCTCCTATTATTTTAAAGTGTACTTTTTACTAATATTCCTTAAAAATTAAAAAAAAAAACTAGTGCTGGCTACTCTTTAATTTTACTTTCCTGCTATTTTTTCTTACTAATATTCATTTAAATTAGAAAAACTAGTGCTAGCTAAGCTTTAATTTTAATTTCCTCTTATTATTTTAAAGTGTACTTTTTACTAATAGTCATTAAAAATTAAAAAAACGAACTAGTGCCGGCTACGTTTTAATTTTAATGTTCTCCTTTTATTTTAAAGTGTACTTTTTACTAATAGTTATTAAAAATTACAAAAAAAAACTAGTGCTGCCTATGCTTATTTCTATGAAAATGTTGCATGTAAAGTTTTTATCGAGTTATTTAATTGTATTAAAGATAATTTTATAAGTAATTGTAAAAGTACATTGAATTTTAAAATAATGAATGTGATGAGTTAACTGAATTTAAAAATATTAGATCTAAAGTACTTCAAATCTAAACTCTCTCACTTTGCTAGTGTGTTGAGATACAACCTTGCCCTTGATTATGTTTAATACAAAACAGTCTCCGCAATAACGATGGGCTTTTTATCCCAGTACCAAACAAATCATTCCGTTGCATCATGGAAACAGACAATTTACACGATAAAACCCTCGAGATCAATACAACATAATGGCCGTAAAAAATAACAAGAAACGCTTATATTTTTATGTGCAAAATCGAAATCACTCTTTACTAATAAAGAAATATAATAGAGTTTCTCCATTTTTCTCTCTAAGCACTTGTCAAAAGCACTCACACAAGAAAAGAAATAAACGATGGATCAGTTTCCCCACAAAAAGGACCCACTAAATTTTACAATGCAGCCGATGATACGACAATCAACTAGCTTGGAACCAAACTGGTCTATGTACCACAGATTCCCTATTTACATACACCACTTTGGTTCCAATCGATCTCGCGTAATCAACCGATCAAATTACAAGGTAGCAACAAAAGGGTGTCAATCTGACGCGAAAACAAAACAGGGGGGGGGGACATTTCAGAGTCGACGGAAAAATTAGGCCGATCCGCCCCCCCCCCCCCCCTTTTTTTTCCCCAACAATGACTGACACGACCACTCTTGGAAAAAAAATTCAAAACGTTCCAGGTACTAATAATACAAAGAATAATAAGAAACATAGAAACGTTGTAATTGCAGGAGGTTGCCTTTTAAGCTTGCGCCCGAGTCAATCAAGGCATTTTTATGCAGGGGCTTTGTAGAGGCTTCGGCAGAGGTAATTAAAAGAAGTGGAGTTTTGGAAGAGAAGTATGACAATGGTTGGATTGAGGAGGATTTGTGTGGTTTTTTTTCTTCCTTCTTTTGTGGCCAATGCGTATGCGGTTTGTTCGAGAAAGTCGAACGATCTGGGTGGAATTCGGCCTCGAGATTCTTGATCTTCGAGGTGGCTGTCCCTGAAGAAGTGGTTTCTATCCGGGGGTGGAACAGATTCATTCCATATTTGCCGGTTCCAGTTTGGGATAGGTTTCAGGGGGCACTAGGACTTTGGTGCTAGCTACATAGCCCCGCGTTGATGTGGGCACCGTCGTAGGCTGGCAACTAGAGGATTGCGAGTTCGAATACGGCTGAGAGAGATTTTTTTTAAAAAATGTAATGAACTTGTGATCGGCAGGTTTTGCCAGATTCGAAGTAACGATACGTGGTCCGAGCTTACCTTCGATTTTCATGGCGTGTGTACGGAATTGGTTCACGTTAAATCTGATCGGGGTCCAATGGCCTAAATTGAAGTTGCGACGGGTACCAGATCAGGTGTTGTCCTCGTCATCTTACCATGGTTAAAAAATAGGAGGCATTGCTCCCGAGTCTTTCCTTCGAGATAGGCCCGGAACCGTCGCCAATAGTCCAATCAGCAGCTCTAGTGCGTTAATTAACCAAACCAAATATATATTTCTGTGCACATAATAACATACCCATAAGTTGCCAGTTTCGTTACAAAAATACTAGAAAGCCGTTCAGAACATCAAACAAATTATACTGGCGTGTGTGTATACGGGACTGGTGCACGATAAATCTGATCGGGGTCCAAAGTCCCGATGTCTATTGAAGGCGTTGGGTGCCAGCTCAGGTGTTGTCCTCGTCATCTGACCATGGTTCAAAAATACGAGGCATCGTTCCCGGGCCTTTCCTTTGAGATAGGCTCCGAACCGTCGCCAATAGCCCACTGTGCAGCTCTAGTGCGACGTTAATTAACCCAAACTATACCCTTAAACTAAAAAAAACCTCCACCTATATATATATATATATATATATATATATATATATATATATATATAAAAAAAGACCAATACAATTATCTGGTCAATAAAAAACCTAATCCGACAAGCCCCATACAACAAATCTCTAAAGGTGATGAAAACCCTACATTTGTACTCCTCCCAATCAGATACGAGCTTCACTCTGGACCATAGCTAATGGTCCTCTTATCACAATTCCCATGCTTGGGCAATCCAATCTGAGGCAGGAATCGCTGCAGACTACAGTTCTGAAAGAAGGCCACGGTCACCAATGCAGGCATTTCCTCCAATCCGGATGGATAATCGACACACTGAAAATGGTGGACAATAATTTGATTCCATCCTGAGATAGTATCCTATTAAATGCCTTAATGCGTGAAAGCTGCTGGAACCTGTAGACCTTCGACTTTTTTTATCTGCTCATTGTTCTTTTGGAGAAATAGATCTGGGTGTTTAACTATTTTTTTAGAGTTTGGTTTATTTAATTAACGTCGCACAAGTCAAGAGGTGAACATTGGGGCGACGGTTTGGTGCGTATGTCGAAGAAAAGACCCGGGAACAATGTCTCGTATTTTTGAACCGTGGTCAGATGACGAAGACAATACCTGAGCAACATGCCAGTATAATTTGTTGGATGTTCTGGATACTTTCTATCTTTTGTTGTTGCGAAGCTGACAATCCTCCGATCACAAGATCCACTACCTTTTTACTTTCCTATGTCAAGTCTACCGCACGGGATCGAGCTAGCAATCCGTTGATTACCAGCTGAACTCCTTTATCCACTGGAGGCCTCAAAAATAAAAATTGAAAAATTACTAAAACGCAACTAACTATTAAATGTAATTTTGTACCACGATCAGATAACAAGGAAAAAAACTCCTGAGTTGGCCCCCCACTCACCAAATTTCATCAACACCAACGTGAGGACATTTGGACTGGGCACTATTTAACGTGCATTTTTGTGTAATGCGTGTTCAAACCGACATAAGGGCTTGACAAAAAGTTAAAATGTAGTTATATCGTAAACGAATCTGATCGGTGTCCCCTGACGACTATTGAGGTTGCATCAGGTGCCAGCCCAGGTGTTGTCCTCATCATTTGACTATGGTTTAAAAATACCAAGCATTTTTCACAGGTCTTTCTTTTAATTTGGTTTTGGTTAATTAACGTCGCACTAGAGCTGCACAGTGGGCTATTGGCGACGGTTCGGGGCCTATCTTGAAGGAAACACCCGGGAACGATGCCTCGTATTTTTGAACCATGGTCAGATGACGAGGACAACACCTGAGCTGGCACCCGACGCAACCTCAATAGGCGTCAGGACATTGGACCCCGATCAGATTTATCGTGTACCAGTCCCGAATACACACCAGTATATATGCTCTGGACGATTTTCTAGTATTTTTGTGTCTTTAAATTAATCCCAAGCGAAGAACGGATATTTTTGCTCATACATTATATGATCGGTTGTTAAACATTTCCGATAATAATTTATCGAAATCCCTTATTGAAAATCTTTACCTTACCCATTCAGTCAATCAATAAATCATTTCCCAACAAAACACTCATTCTTCGACATACTTTCCATTCCCCCATTCCGATGCTCTCGCAAATGAGGCAATTTGGTTACATCAGAAAAAGTGGATTATAAAAAGGGGTAATTTAAATCGGCAACCTTCAATCCGGCTGTTGGCAATGGGAGTAGTTGGATCCTCGCCAGACCTTCTCTGAACGGCCCCTGACGCAATGGGCCGTTTTCAATCACCCCACAAGAGCGACCTTCGGATGCGCGTTCGGAGAGGCTTTTCTTTTTAATTATATTATATCTTTTTATTTCCTGTTTTTTTTTTATTCCCATTTAATAATTATCCACTGTCAAGGGCGGTCAAGTCTAAAATGGGGATTTTTTTTCTTATGGGTAAGTTGTGGGAACTATTTATAAGAGAGTGTCTTGATGAGAGGTGTTCATGGGTTTGTTTAATTAACGTTGCATTAGAGATGCATATTGGGCTATTGGCGACGGTTCGAGGCCTATCTCGAAGGAAAGACCAGAGAACAGGTGTTCATGGGATTGCAAGGTGGATTTAATAACTATTCCACGTTTGAAATTTGTTTGTAGACCACTCTGATTTTTGTTTGGTTAATTAACGTCGCACTAGGGCTGCACAGTGGGCTATTGGCGACGGTTCGGGGGTCTATCCCGAAAAGGAAAGACTCGGGAACACATTCACATACATTCATACATAAACCTCATTATTTTAGAACCATGGTCAGATGGCAAGGAAACACCTGAACTGGCACCCAGCGCCTTCAATAGACGTCGGGACTTTGGACCCTAATCAGATTTATCGTGCGATGTTGTTAAATCATTAATCTGATTTTATTATTTACTTTGTATGATAATTAAAGAGCAAAATGAAGCACGTAATTCGCAGCGTAACAAATACTTTATCTCAAAATAGAGGAACACGTGAAAAGTTCGCACTGCAGGAAATGATTATTCCAAGAACATTATCAGTCTCGGAAATTGCTACGTTCTTTTGCAATTAAGTGCTATTTATTCACTTTGTTATTTTTATAAAGACTCTTTGATTTAATTGGTCAAGAGTACAAACGATGAGGTAATCCTTTCGTTAAAATTGGTATACAAACGCTTGATGTTAGCTATAGGTTTGGTTTGATTAATTAATGTTGCACTAGAGCTGCACAGTGGGCTATTGGCGACGGTTCGGGGCCTATCTCAAAGGAAAGACCCGGGAACGATGCCTCGTATTTAAGAACCATGGTCAGATGACGAGGAAACACCTGAACACCGATGCAACCTCGTCAGGACGTTGGGCCCAGATCAGATTTATCGTGCACCAGTCCCATATACACGCCAGTACAATTTGCTGAAAGTTCTGGAGTTCTTTCTAGTAATTTTGTAGCGAAACTGGCAACCCTCCGATCGCATGATAACTACTTTGTCAAGTCCATCGCACAGATTCGAACTAGCAATCCTCTGATTACTAGCTGAACGCCTTTATCCACTGGGCCATTGGAGGCTCAGCTGTAGGACTAAAGTGTCATCCCATCCAGTTGTGAAACGAGAAAAAATACCATCAAAACTAGCATTAAAAGATAAGAATGATGTGTATGTTTATGATATGCGACCCCCCCGCCCTTTACAGTGCATTTAAATTGGATGGTCAGTCAGCTTTCATTTAATATTTTTAGAATTAAATTACCATTTTATAAAAATGTGTACATTGTTTATATAGTTAGGGAGCAGTAGTCATGATTTTCAAGCGGGGGTTGTCGAAAAAATATAGGAATAATAAGGGCCGATAAGGTTCAAAAGGTTTATTCCCTCCAAATCACAATACTTTACATCTTCAGGGTTACATGATGAAAGGATGCAGGTGTGTCCAATCACAGGGACTTTTCATTTTCATAGACAGGGACTTTTGGGCAGTGGCGGCGATTGGGTGGTAAAAGTGGGGGGGCAAGATCAAGATGAAACAAGTGTGTGTGGAGCGCGGGGGGGGGGGGGGTGTAATAAAAATATTGACCACCAAAACAATGAATATTGCATATTTATATTTACTGTTGTTTTGAATTATTTAAGGAAAGGATACTATCTTAAAATAGGTACGAGACGCCCAGGTCGATTATTAACTAACCCTTTTACGATTATTTCCTCCCCCCCCCCATTTTTTTTATGGAAGGATATGGACTGTTACACAAAATCTAATTAATATACTTGTTGACCGACCTACAAAGGGATAGGTATCCTTTCCATTTCTGTCAGTGTTGAAAAAGAAATGAGGAACATTTTATCTTCTCACCCTTCCAATTCCCAGAAAATTTCCTGCAGTATTTGCAATTCTGCATTTGTGGTGCGGCTTTCGGAACCCTGAGAAAAATAATTACAGTTTCAAACTGTAAATTCTCAAAAAAAGTATTAATTTTCATTAGTAAAAAGGAATACGTTGGCATTTGAATATCGAGGAAGCAACAGTTGTCACTGTCATTAACTACTTTTAATAGTTGTCAATAACTATGTATTTTTAAAATTAATAAATCACCCCTAATTCCGAAATAAATTTAGAGAACAAATTTAAAGTTTGAGAATCCTTATAATATATATGCGTGGGAACGATTAGTTAGATAATTTATAGTTATGGTAATTTAAAGATGTAATAAGCGTTTTAGTTGATCAAAAATGTAAAGAATAATATAAAGGCTACATGAGCTAAAGAAATGTGGGAGTCAAAAGACTTGACTTGCATGGTATTGTGCAACACAATCGACACTGCTGATTTTAAATTAAACGTAAAATATACATAATTTAATTCAAAAGAAATTATTTACTTAATACCAATAAATATTAACTTCCATTAATTAAATTTAAATTATAAAGGTAATTTTAATTCAAAGATCTAAAAGAAACAAGAAGTTTACTAACTTAACGGCGCCAGGTGTTGTCCTCGTTATCTGACCATGGTTCAAATATATGAGGCATTGTTCACGGGTCTTTCCTTCAAGATGGGCCCCGAACCGTCGCCAATAGTCCAATATGCTGTACTGCGGCGACGTCCAATGAGAGGTCCGTTCAGAGGTCTATTTTAAGTTTAAGGCAATTTGGGTGATCTATCCTTCCCTTGCTTTCTTTTGCTATTTCTTTGGGCTTACATTTTCATAAATCAGGGATTTTTAAATGACGGATGACGAAATTCCCAACTTTTAAGGATTCCAGATTAGTTGGGAAGGAGGGAGGGGGGGAAGGGAAAACCGCAAATCACATGCACAAACAGTAATAAAACAAGAATTATTACCCTTATAACGTCAAATGCTCAAACGTTCGGCGCCTATAGATTGCGCAATACTACATTTTAATGTAAGAAGTTTCATACAGTCGCTTGATAAAAAAGGGTGTCTGATCTTGAACTATATTTAGAACTAAATAAAAAAAGAAGATATTAGCCGACTTGTCTGGGTTGATTCTATGGTCCTGGATTTAAGTCAAAGAGGAAATTACAAAAAGTAAAAAAAAAAAAAATTACAAAGTTAGATAATAATCAAAGAGCAGGTGCTGAGTGTTTTCGCGGGCCAATAAATTTAAAACTATTATAGAAAACATGGGAGATGATTTTGCTTTAGAATAAACTGGCAAATTATAATGAAGTATTTTAAGGTTAACGAAATTATGTGGTTTTTGCTCGAACATGGTTGCCATAGCATGTTTTGGAGCATCTTGTTTATACGACCCCGTTTGACGATCTTTTCCCTTTGTTATCTTTATTTCTATTTCAAATTAAACCTAACATGACGTCATCGGGTTTTAGAACAAAAGAATTAATAACCCATGCTCACAGAGGGGGTATCAAGACAGAATATCCTCCCCCCCCCCAAAAAAAAAATCTCTATTTTTATGATTCGGTTTTTAATTTGTTTTTATTTTACCTGCAATGGGAGGAGTTTGACCCCCCCCCCCCCTACTTATACGTGCCTGTGGTAGTGGGAGGAAGTTGGGGTTCAAAATGTTTCCTTTGTTCGACAATGCAGTAAAACAATTGACTTTTAACTTAGTTTTAAAAAGTGCAATATTAAAAAAGTGCGGGGGCAACATCCAAAAAAAGTGCGGGGGCAACCGCCCCCCCTTGCCCCCCCGAATCGCCGCCACTGCTTTTGGGGATTATTGTTAATGAGATGGAATCAGGGAAATCAGATAGTTGTTATTAAATGGTTTCACCAAAAACTTTTCGTTAAGAGAGATTACAAAAAATTTAATTGCTCTTGTGCGAAACTTATGCCCAAATATGCACGTAGGCATTTGTTATGACTAAATTAAACTTGGAAATGAAGTTGTCCGTGAAACATTTATGGAAACTCTATTGCATTAAAGAAAGTAACACGAATCTAATGGAGAAGTTATGTGGGATGATAAAAAGTGTTTTTATAAACATGAGAAAAAATTATTACGATGCGATTAAATTATAAATGTTAGAAGGGATCGTAAATTAAGGAAATTTTAAATATGTTAATTTAAGGATAATACATTACATATATTCACTTATATTATAAAATGAATGAATCTAATAAAAAGCAAGGAATTTAGGGCTGATTTCTATAAAACTAATTCCTGCGACGGACCGGACGTTACAAAAGATCCTATTTACGACCACAACTCCGGGACGAACCCTCTTTCAAAATCAAAATAAACACTTTCCATCCAGAACCTCTCTCATTACGGAAGAACACGTGCAAATGTAAACAGACCGATAAACGTCAAGAAAGCCACCCCATCGCATTCATCACCTCAAAGGGAAGAAACAGATGGACCCCAAAGGAATGGAGGACATTTGAACTTTCAAGTCGGTTTGCATCCCACCCAATCGTTGGGCAAGAACCACGTCAAGGGTCTGGTCTTATCAGTGGAATCTTTCCTCGAAGAGGGGGAGTTTCGGCGATTCTTTTGAGTTTTGAAGGTCAGTGGGTGGGGATTGGCCACCCCCTCTTGAAATGGGAAACCCTCGCGCTTCCTAGGGGGCCGTTTCCTGCCGCTCCTGCCAATTAAGGGGATTATGGTCATAAATTTGTGGGCCATAAAAATGACGCTTTCGGGAAAGGGATGACATCTTCTTCTACTGTTTTGCTTCTGGTGGTGTTTATAGTTGCAGGTCGTAAACAACGTGAAAAGAATTCGGAATGGTTTTTGAAAATGGCTGAAGACATCCCGGTTAAAAAAAAATCAGCACAGAAGTGCATTGGTGGTGCTGGTGGTTCTCACACAACCTTTTATGGTCATGAACCTCCGAGTCGAAAATTTGACAAGTCGCGGACCACCGGCTTTTAACAACGTTTGATTGTTAACAGCTGGTTTTCCGTGAATTTAAATTTTGGAATCTTAAATTAAATTTCTGTAACAAATGCGCTTTTATTATTAAATATCAAACATAAGTTACCTTGTATTAAATTCATTACAATGTATTTTCATTTTTTAGTTGCTTATTGACATACAGTTTGAAATTACCTAAAGACATATGGTTATTGTCCTTCAAATAATGTAATGTTTGAGTATTGTTTACAAACTTCGATATTTTTGAGAACTATAGTATATTTAAAAATGTGGGGGTGGGAGAGACAAAAAAATAAAACTGCAATGGTTCGGTTTTCAGTATTATGCGATAAAAGAAAAAAGTCTGCCTGCATAAAACTTAAAGTGGGATTAAAAAATCCCGGATTATCAAAACTATTTGAATATTAATTGATTTTTTTACTTTTTCAACTGGGATGGTAATGACTAAATATTATTAATTTCGAGAACAAAAATCCCACAAAATTAAGTTTATGCTGCTTTTGTTTAATTTTTAGATTTATGTTTTCTTTTGTACTGAAATATTTGAATGTAGAACAGCATTTTCTAAACTTCTTTTCTTCTTCGCAAAATTATAATGTATTCTCAACAACGCAATCAAATTAAATAAAAAAAAAATCAATCGAAAATTATGATTTTTTTTTATTTTCTCACTGCCTTCACATGACCTAAATCTTTATCTTTAATTTTATGTACAAATATATCCGATTACAATTTTAAATTTGATTTAAAAGGCATCTACTTAAAAAAGGTCCCCCCTAGTTGCAATAGGGGATATACCTCTACCCTACCTCCCCTACTTTCCACTTTGTGCATGGGCGGAGAGGTCAGACTCCCCAATGAAGCTCCCTCCCCCCTTTCCAAAACCAGTTCTGAAGTTTCTATTTTTGGAACTATAGTCGGGCCCGAACTGTCAGGGCGGATCGTAATTTAGGGTCGGGAAGTGGAAGGGTGGTTATTGTCCCCGAGGCTTCTACGATTGAATGTTTGGAACGGAAACCATATATTATTTCCATAAAACTACTTGCATAAGAGCTTAAATCTTTTACTACTGCACTCTATTGCGTTTTCCAGAATATAACAGGTTTATTGAGAAATTGATATATATATTTTTTATTAGAGTTATTATATTTTTATTTCAGATTTTGTATCCTACCTGAATTTAGATTAATTTATTGTGGGATGACGTGGAACCGAAAGTCTATGTTTCATTTATAAAAATATCCCAATTGCGATAAAACCTAATGCTGCATAAAAATATTTACATTTAGTATTAATATAGAGTCATTCAGTTTTTAATACAATTAGACTGTCTGGCCCTTATTTAGGAAATTCAATTCTATAGGCACATTACGAATGAAGGGCTTTCTTAAAATAATCTCTAAAAACTGGAATACTTTGTATATAAAGTTTAGAGTTTGAAATGTTTCCATAAATTAATGTATGAAAAACCCGCAATAATAATAAAATGCAGAGGTTATTTTTATGCTTTTGGTTTGCAGTGTGCATAAATAAAATATAGTTGGAACTGCTGAAACAGAGGACACCCAAGGCCCCCGCACCAACGTGTCTTATGGAAAATCAGCAGCTGATGACTGTTAAAAAAAAGGATAGTTTTTTAAATATTTTTAATAATTGTTTTTCTAAGGTAACCTACTATGATTCACTGATGGGTAAAATGGGTACCATGTGGGAATTATAGATTTTGTAGTATAAAAAGGCATTATTAGAACAAACTTTTAAGTCAAATAAGATGTGATCGCCATTTTGGAAAATCAACTATATTATATAATTTATTTCCTTCGAAATAGAACACCTGCTAATAGTATTCCTCATTTGTTTTGATTCAGAAACATATGATGTATTTGCTTTATTTTTAATTTGTTCCGTAAATGATTTTTGTATTTTATTTAAAACATTATATTTAACTTCGAATAAAACAAGCAAATGGTGGCCATTTTTGTATCGAGATATCTTTTGTGGATATTTTATTTGAAAAAAAAAAAGATATATTACTTCACTATATTAAATATTAACATATAAACAGTGTTAAATATATTGGAGTCAGTTTTGTCATTTATAAGCTACGATACTTATATTTTCGTAGAATAATTTCACTTTCGTCGAAGAATTATTACAAATTTCCTATTCTTTAACAAAAATAATTCGAAAACCAATTTTTCCCACTTTGCAAAACATTGAAAAAAAATTATATTTTTTCTAATTTTTTCAGGATTCTATTCTATTTATATTCCATGAATATTCGTAAATGATTCGACTTTTCTAGTTTATATACAGAAGTCATTGGAACGTTGATTTTAAAAATTGTAATAATTTCGTTTATATTTACGTTAATACAGTTACTTTACAACTTATTCTTATTTAAAAGTGAGTAAGTATTTTAAGTATGGTAAGTAATTTAACTTCAAAGTATTTTAAAGGATCAAATTATTTTAACTTGAAGGAATTTTATACGATTTTTTTTTTCATAACAGTGCGCATTGTCCTTCTGCTTACATTCCATAAAATGCGACTTTAAATGTATCTTTTAAAAATTACTTTCGAAAATGAATTCGACTGAGTATTAAATTCCTTGTAATGGTAATTAGACAAGAACACAAATTAGTATATATGGCCGAAATTAAAAAAAACATTGTGTGGTAGATAACAACACATTTTTGTGTTCATCCAAATATAAAACCCATTTTCTTTAAAACCGTTTTGGGTGATTTGTCACAAATTCGATAAAGATAAAACTTGTTTTTTTTTGGAATTTAACAATTTTGTGTCATAAAAGAGTAAAAACGTTCTTTAAAAACTTTAAAAGCACCAGTGGTTCATAAACCGGAACAGTTACCAACAACCACTTCGGCCGGTTTCCGAACCGAAAGAACATACAACTGAAAAAAGAGACGCCCAAAATAAGAATAAAAAAAAATGGACCAGCTGCTTCGCACGTGCTTATCACGAGGACACGCTTTTACGCTCGTGACGTCACTTTCCCCCCTCTCCGCTGGAGGGGCATTGCCAGGGGGGGCCCATTCATGATGTAGGGTTCGCTTTTTCTTCTTCTTTTTTTGTAGTTTGTCTTGTTCAATTTTATTACTGCCACCTAGGAATGATAAAAAGGGAAGGGTCCAGTTTGATGAGCTTCAAATGGGATTGCTGATTACTGTATTTAAGTTCCATCAAGTTGGTCACGTGACCAGTGGAATATTCTAAGAGGGCGTTTTAATTCCAGAATATTCTGTGATGTGATTGAGAGTTGGTAATGAAAGTTTTGTTGTAGTTATTTTTTTTTTTGTTTTTAGAGTGAAAGTTTTTAGTGTTAATTAGTTTTGCTTATGCGAAATAGTTATTTAATTAAAAAATAATCGCATTCAATGGCATCGGTATTTTTTAATCTAAGATGATTTGGTCAGTCAAATGGTAGACTCATAATGAGTTTTGAGTTTTTGGGATTCTGATTTTAATGATGCGAAAAATATAAATCTAATTTTTTCCGTGTTTATCGTATATAATTATTTCAGTCGTAAATATTTTTTTTAAGTCCTTGTACTCAATGGATATTAACAGATGAAGTATCAAAGAAAGAGAGTTTTTAGGAGCAATGACAAATCGTACGTTTTTTGTTTATTTTAAATGCTTTTAAAAAAAGTCATTTAATGGTTTTTTAAACAAGCCGATGACAATACTGCCATCTATGAGCAGACCGTTAAATTTTTTGGGGCTTTAATGAATGGGTGGGTGGCGTGTTGGAGGTGGTTGTTCATGTGATTATTATCGCACGAGTGTGCTAATATATATTATTTATGTATTAAAGATCCCTTTTACTCTCTTTAGACGCAACGACGCAACGAATCTTAACACATGAGGTGTCAAAAGAAAGAGAATTTCATGAACCGGTGATGAATCGTATTTCCACCTGATAAATATCAACGCCTTTTTAAACAAGTCGTTGATAATAGTGCCATCTATGAAGAGACTGCTAAACTATAAAATGTTTGGCTTTAACGAATGGGTGTGTGATGTTGGTGGGGGTGATGGGGTTGTTTATGCAATAATTATCGCACGGGATGCTAGTTTATCTATCGTTTGGCAGTACCCGTAATTTAGTTGTTAGCTCTTCATATGACTAATGAGCCATACAATGAGAATTTGTATATAACAAAACTTTAGCACGTCTTGGGTATTAAAAAAAAAATTAACAACCGAAAGCATGTACATTATTTCAATTAATGTGGAATTGTACGTTCAAGGCAATAACGCGATGTGAAGCATAAAAATTCCAAGAACTAAAAAAGCTTCATCTGTGATAAAAGTAAATGTGTTTCATCGAAACAAATTTATTACGCAAATCAATTTTACAATTCTAAAGAACAATAACAGAACGAATAATGCATTTTCCCACTATCTACTTGTTCGAATTTAAATTGAATCTTCCGCTTTAGCAAATAGATATCTTCTATTGCATATAATTTTTTTTTGGTCAACTTTCATAAGCCTTCAATAGCATCTGTTGGTTCCTTTTAACAGAACAGTTCCTGCTTTTAACGTCAGGAAGATTTACCACTAGAAGAGTGACGTTAAAATGGAAGTTAACTTCCAATGGAAGGTAATTATAAAATCGACGATAAAGGAACTATGACGTTCGAACGACCTGATGTAAGCAAGGTTCTGCAGCAATCGCCCCAAGAACCTCGGGGTTACGCACCCTACATTATTTATCCAGAAGGAAAAACCCGGGAATAGTGTCTCGTAATTTACACCACGACAGACGTGGACAATATTGAGTAAGCACCCCATTCTTCAAACGTAAGCGCCCAAGAACGTGATGACATTTTGAGTCACGGCAGATTTAACGTGCACACGCTTCTTCTACATGGTAAGTCTTTGAAGTCTGGTGCCGTGATGGCCTGTGTTATATATATTGAATTAATTTTATTTATAGGTTGTGTGGAGGATAAAATCAGCCCCTGTTACAAGTTCGTACCTAGCCCAACGACTGCTAAGGACGGCCCTGGTTTCCCCATGAGAGTTTAAATCCGATAAGTTCATTTAAACACGTACACCTCAATTATAAATGTCTGGTTGCAATTAAAATTTCACACCATACCCAACTCCGAATCGAAATTAAAATCCCGTCTCAGCTAAACAATTTATTTGAAACACAAAACGACTCGGCGAAGGACATCGTCTGTTTCTCATCTCGAATTCTTCCCTCTTTCTAATAACACCCAGCAATTCTGGAAAATCGTCTGAAAAGACTCAATTTAGCCGCTTAATTAGATGCCGACCCCGACATTTGTAAGGCTTCAAAGGAGTGACCGAAGCTGTTTAATTAAACCGGGGACAATTAACAATTGAAGTTTTTCCATTAGAAACAGCTTCTTCCTCAGCTGTCTTTTCTCCCCCTCGCAGCTTTTGGGGTGACGGATTCACAGAAAAGGTCATTGGAAAGGGTTGGTGGACATTTATGATTGGATCGCGTTACGGCGTCATCTGTTGAAAGCACCTGCAAGGATTCGGCTGTTTCGTGTATATTTTTCTTGGTGCAAGACAAGTAACGGGTTGGTTGGAAGAGTGATGTTTATGGATATTAAAAAGAGTCACACATTGTTGGGCTACGGTCATTTTTTGGTTATTTAACTACACGTAATAAACCATTTTTTTAATATTTTAAGTATTTTGTTTATTATTACTAAAGATAAGGGACTTGTTTAAGATATAAATGAAGTAGTTGGGTAAAAATAACTTTTTTTTAAATGCCAATACAGGTAAATATGATACAGCCGTATATTGGCAATCGCAGAATAATTTGTGACCGCCTCGTAGTCACAAATTAATGTGCGATTAAATAAAATAATATTAAACTACTAAATAAAATTAAACTATCTACTAAATAAAATTAAAAAAAGTGCACAATAATTTGTGCACATGTTTTTTAATTTTTTTAATTAACAAATATACGCAATTTATGTTTAATATTACATTTCACGCTAATTAAACTTTCGGTTGTTTCAAAATTTTTCCCTTCATAAAGTTAATCTCAGGAAACATTTTAAACATGAAAAACACGTTGAAATTATATCTAGATATATTTTTTCAAAACAAAATATTAATTTATTTAATTAAATTGTATTAAATAAAAGTTTAACAACATTTTATATTATTTTCCACGCATTCTTTTTTTTTTATTGTGAATTATATGTTATGATTTTTAGCTTGTGGCAAAACTAACACAAATAAAAAAAATGCAGTCCATAATATTCCTTAATTGAATCAAACCCTGATCTCCACTATGTTGGACTTTTAGTTCATTTGTTTTAAATATCAGTGTTCATATATCATTCCTTGTAAACACTAAAAACATGCACTAAAAGGTCGGGAAAGATAGCATTGAGTTTAAATTGGAGTTCCGGAGACAATACTTTTCCCGTATTACACCCTGTAGAAGTTGTTTCACAGCAATGATTGTTTTAATACTGGGAAACCAACTTTAAGGATTCGCTTGAATAGTGCGCAGTATCTCAGAAACCAGTTAAAAGGGTTTAGTGGACATTTTGATTGGGTTATATTAATGCGTCACCTGCTGTTACAAAAACACCTGTCACTCCAACTGCGCAATGAAACATTTGATATTTGCAGAGCATAAACGCTTTTAACGTCGTACAGTGCAGTAGCCTTTTTATTTTTTTCAATTCAGTTTTTATAATTTTTTTTCTGTAATATCATTCTTCTTTTCTATTACGACAAAAATCACCCACGACAAGTGGGTTGAGTCTCATGCCTTTTCTATAAAATATTTTGTGTTCCAATGTTGACCGAATTGTTGGTTTCAAGTGCTTAGCACTGGAGCTACACTTTTTACTTTGAGCTCGGAAACATTGATTCGTAGTTTTTTCAAATAACGCGGATGACACCTGAGATTACACCAGACTAACCAAACTTCCACACTCCGACCAACATAAGGACATTTGAGTCGCGATTTATTTAACGTGCATCAGACCACCTATACACTACGTACGTTCGGTCGGACGAATTCGCAACCCTCCTATTACGAGCTCTTATTACCAGGCCACGTGGGCCTTTAGTTGTACATACTCATTCCGACGAAGGAGGGTTGTGGTTCGATTCTTGACTTGAGAGTTCAACGAAGATTGTCAGTTTCGTAATTCATCGCCATCTAAAATAACCTCCGCCTAAGGCCGCTTTTACATTTAACGACACGACACCGATAAATCGTATACGATTTCAGCGGCACGATATCGGGGTACGCAAAATACACATACGAAGCCGGGCGCTTTTTCACTAGCCGATACGATAACGATATTATCGTTGCCGATCAGACGATACAATTTATCGGAACGTTTTATCGTGGGCACGCGCCTTCCCTACTTCATCGTGACGACATTTTGAGTTTGTTTCCGAAAAACTTGTTGCCGTCTGCTATAGTTTGTGTTTTTTCTGTTATCGTTAAATGTAAAAGCGGCCTTAGGCCGCTTTTACATTTAACGATACGATACCGATAAATCGTGAACGATCGCGAAGGGACGACACAACGTTTTATCGTATCGTCTAGTGGTCAGTTTTTCATTGCACCGATATCGTCACCGAAAACGATAATTTTTACATTCAGTTCGTGTTCGTCTGTTGCCAAGAGCACATCTATTCTCGACATGACGCATAGCAACAAATTACAATATAACAAACAGCGATTGTTGTATTTGCTGTATTTAAGGAGAAAGAGGAGATCAATAACAAAACGCTTCTGAGTGCATGATATCATCAAAGCAAGACATGTTGAAGGAGATTTTTATGTTTTATTTGAACGTCTACAAAAAGCTAGAACTAGAGCTAACCACTAGAGCTGCACAGTGGGCAATTGGCGACGGTTTGACTAAATATTGCCTCCTATGCCTTTTCTCGAACAATCTTGTTCTTGTAAAATTCATCTCGCTTATCCCAAATACAGGTCTTTACTTCCACTAATTCACACAAGTTCACAATATCGAATTTAAAAGCCGTATTGATACTAAATAAAAAAAACACAGTAGATTATAGCAGACGGCAACAAGTTTTTCGGAAACCAACTCAAAATGCCGTCACGATGAAGTAGGGAAGGCGCATGCCCACGATAAAACGTTCCGATAAATTGTATCGTCTGATCGGCAACGACAATGTCGTTATCGTATCGGCTAGTGAAAAAGCGCCCGGCTTCGTATGTGTATTTTGCGTACCCCGATATCGTGCAACTGAAATCGTATACGATTTATCGGTGTCGTGTCGTTAAATGTAAAAGCGGCCTTAGTAGAGAGGATACTGCATGTTAAATCTGTAGTGGTCGAAACTCCTTCATGGTATCAAATGCGTGGAGTGTCAGTTCAGGTGTTGACCCTCTTCAACTGATCATGGTTCAAAATTACGAGGTCTTGTTCCCTGGTTTTTTCCTTCGGAATATATCTCGAAACGTTGTGAATAGTCCATTGTATATAGACCTAGTGCGACGTTATTTTAATCCACTAATCAATTGGAAGGCAAAATCAAAACTCGCAACCTCTTGCCGCTCATCCAACCAGGCCACTTCAGCCTTAAATTTGAAATCACACATCATTCCGGTTACACTTTATTATTAAAATATGATTGTAATCAGATACACACAAAACGAAAAAAATATCTCAAAGAAAAGTGTCAACACAGATGAAAAAAAACGCGTTATTGGATTCGGGGTTGTCAAACGCACGAGTTTTCATTCTCAATTCTCCCTTTCAAATCCAACGATCACATTTCCTCAATTAAAAATGAGAAACCTAACCAAGCATCCACTGCCAATTATTTCTTTTTGTGTCCCTAACATCCAACAGACACGCTCCTAACATTGTTCCGGAACATTGGCACATCTCACATTGAGGGGGGGGGGGGGGATATGACAATTGAAAGCCCCTCATCTGCATATAAAACACTCCCCGGGGCTCTAAATCCAAACGCAAAACAGAGCCCCGGACATTTGAAAAGGATTCAAATTTCAATTCATTTGGGGGATTCCCAATGAAATTAGAGGCGAGAGGTATTAGGGGTGAGGGGTATGTAAAAGGTCTTGTTTGATGTCCCCCCTCTCTCAATACAGACTACCCTCTCTGCTTTCAAAATACCCAGGGGAGGGTATTAAAATACTAATTTTACTGGAGCTTCTGGATATGTCAACTGTTCTGTCGTGAAAGTTAAAAAGCCCTAAATCCAATTTTTTTTAATAATTTTTTTATTAAAAAAAACTTTCCTTAAAAAAAATACTTCTTTTAAAAATACAACTATAACCGTGAGTTAGAGTGAAATTTATATTGATCCTAACTCCAGTTCGAAGCGGTTTTTGATAAAAGAAGGCTCTATATGACAAGTAAATACTATAAGGCCCTGTATTCAATGATGAGTTGACATAAAAAAAATATGGTAAACTTACAAGGTAAAAGAAAATATCACTATTTCCAAATTTGTACATGCAAACAACTACAGTAGAAATAAAATTATCAGAATCAATTGAGGGGACCAGATCTCATCCGGATAATCGCATATCCGGATACTTGAATAATTTACGAAAACAGGTTATTTCTTAGTAAAAAAAAACAAATTTTGCTTTAGTATGTAATGTAATTTTATGACTTTTAAAAACAATATCATTCACCGATAAGAAACTTATAAAATGTGGATTTTTTTCTCTCAAAGCAATCCGGATCCGGATAAGTAGCAATCCGCTTAGTTTGATCCGGATAACTGGAGTTCGGATAATCGAAGTTCTGCTGTACTTTAAGACAATAAAAGCATTTGAAATTATTAAAATTTTGATGCAAGTGATAATTTTTTAAAAAAAATATTTTTTTTTTTTTTTAGTTTTTTGTATTTAGAGCTTTTTAACTTATGACGGCAGTGTTAAGGGATGGCGAAATAAAAATCATACAGAGTTCCAGTTAAACTTTTAATTTTTCGAACAAAATACGCAGCGAATTTCAAAGTATTACGTCCAGTATTTACCGAGCCTTACTTGCAGACATCAAGACATATTTTAAATTCTGTAAGTTTCAATATTTAATACGTGCAAACGCTAACGTTTGTCCGAATTTTATATTATATTAAAAAAAGATCTTGGAAATATGGTTTTTAAATGTTTTTTTATTTATTTTCTAAATTTTCCCAAATCTAATCGTTTTTTTGATTACACACACATGAGTTATTTCCAATTTAATCATTGTTTTGTTCTATTGGTGAAAACTAATAATCATTATGTAAATACCTAACTTCTTACATTTAATTTTTTTTTCTTCATTATTTAAATAAACAGAAATAATATTTCGAAAGAGTACTGTTTTCTTAAATAGAATTTTATTTTCTTGACCTTGTTTATATGGTTACACTGTGAAAAAATGTGCTTAAAAATGAATACATGGACGTACTCGTTTTTCTTTGAGTTCAATTGCATCGTAAATGAGCGATGACGTACTCACATTTAAGTAATCGTACTTTTCCCGAAATGAGCAGAATGGTATAATATTTCTAATCTCTTCTAATTTTATTAATATTTCTAATATTAATTAATATTTCTAATATTAATTAATATTATTAATATTATTAATATTTCTAATATTAATTAATATTATTAATATTTCTAATATTAATTAATATTATTAATATTTCTAATATTAATTAATATTATTAATATTTCTAATATTAATTAATATTATTAATATTTCTAATATTAATTAATATTTCTAATATTAATTAATATTATTAATATTTCTAATATTAATTAATATTATTAATATTTCTAATATTAATTAATATTATTAATATTTCTAATATTAATTAATATTATTAATATTTCTAATATTAATTAATATTATTAATATTTCTAATATTAATTAATATTTCTAATATTAATTAATATTATTAATATTTCTAATATTAATTAATATTATTAATATTTCTAATATTAATTAATATTATTAATATTTCTAATATTAATTAATATTATTAATATTTCTAATATTAATTAATATTATTAATATTTCTAATATTAATTAATATTATTAATATTTCTAATTAATAATATTTCTAATTTCTAAGCTTCTATTTAAGCCATCTTAACAAAGCGCCATCTTAACAAAGCGACCTGAAAAACTTGAAATATTTGTTCAGATGATGGATTTCCACATTAATTGATGTCGATTGCTTCAATGGAAACTGAGTTATTATGACTCAATTATCTTACTTCCCATTCTTTTGCAACGCCTTTTTAACATGACTTCTGTTTATAACTTCTTCGCGTCGCTCTGGTAGTACAACGGATAAGGCACTGGACTGCGGTACCTTAGGACATATGTTTGATTCCCGATAAGCCTTGGGTGTAATTATTGAAATTTATTGAAAGCGATTTATGAAGGCAGTCTATGTACGCAAGCACTCTTTTTACTACATTTTTGAGTACGTCTTTTTCAAAAATGAAATTTATGTATTCGGAGCTATAATAAACATCGAATGTAAACAAAAATTAGTACATTTTACTTATTTTTAAGTAAATATTTTTAGCAGTGAATTTGTCCAGCGGATATCGCAACTAATATAACAGTACACCATAAAACTTTTGTTCAATGTACCAATAACACTGAATAGGCTTCGACTCATTATTGAATATTGAATATATTGTGACTGTTCAAGTTGAAAAAGATATCCAATAATTGGTGAAGTTAGGGAGCAACTTTAAAATATATTTCGTTGGTTTGGTTTTGTTAATTAACGTCTCACTAGAGCTGCACAGTGGGCTATTGGCGACGGTTCGGGGTCAATCTCGAAGGAAAGACCCGGGAACACATACACATTCACACACACATTCATACATGCACCTCGTTATTTTAGAACCATGGTCAGATGACGAGGAAACACCTGAACTGGCACCCAACGCCTTCAATAGACGTCGGGATTTTGGACCCCGATCAGATTTCTCGTGCACCAGTCCCGTATACACGCCAGTATAATTTGTTGGATATTCTGGACGACTTTCTAGTATTTTTGTAGCGAAGCTGGCAACCCTCCGATCGCAAGATCACTACTTTTTTACTTTTCTATGTCAAGTCCATTTCCCGGGTTCGAACCACCAATCCTCTGATTAGTAGCTGAATGCCTTACTGGGGCTCAAATATATTTCGTAAAATATATATAAAATAAGCAAACGCCTTCAAAATATTTAAAGTTACCATTCCTGATTCCAGGAAGCTGCTGCTGACAGGAAATGAGGGGGTTGCGGAATCTAAACATCCTCGGTTTATTTTTATCATAATTCTAGTGGACGCATTGATTTATTGAAAGAGATGTGTGGTTTTTTCAAGATGACTCAGCGGAAACAAGATTAACTTTTTTTTTATATGTTAAAAGCACATTTCATTCGCTCAGAATAGGCATATACAAAGTCCGCCTTTTGACGTGTCAAAATCGCCGAAACCGTTATATCAAAATGCCGCAAAAAATATTTTATGTTGTAACTTTGGCGAGCTAAATGCCGCCCACTAAAATGGCAACCCTGTGATGTTTTTTTCTGGTTTAACGTGTAACTAATTTAAGCTAATTAGCGAAAATAAATTTTGAAAAAAAATCTACTTTCTTAAAAATAATGGTTAAAATAATAAAATTTAATTCCTTTCTTCTGATAGTAAATAAGAAAATATTTTCAATGGCACATTGCAACCTGCCGTGCAGCTCATAAACAGCTGGTACCCCCTTGCAGCAGTCGCTTTGAGATTCTCGCATTGTAATTTTTTTTAATGAAATCCCATCTAAAATTACACAAAATAAACTTGCTAAAACCCTGGATATAATAAAAAAAATCTATTTTCCAAATATATATAGACGCTAAAACTGTATTTTACTTACTGTATTTTATTTTACTAAAATTAATGTTGCACGTTAACCAGAAAAAACATCACAGGGTTATCTCTTTAGTGGACGACATATATATACATATATATTTCCCAAACATTTCTTAGGAAATTAACTTAATATATTATTTTTTGGACATTTACTTTTTGATATACGATCTAAATAACAGCGAAAATATTGAAAATTCCAACATAGGGCTTACTTTTTTTTAAAATAGAGAGAAAGGTAAAAGAAAAAAAAATCTCTGCAATTGATTAAAAAAAAAATAACGAACATATTCAGTGGGTGAAAATACCTCTACGGACCACAGGTTAGAAACCACTATACAGAGTGCGACATGTCGGCCTTCGACGCCATCGAGACGAAGGGTTATAAAATTAAGACGATTAGCTGTCGCTATAAAAAGCGCCTAAGCGCATTCGAGTCATAGATAGAGCTTGTACTTCTCATTGAATCACGTGTGATGGGGGGAAGGGATTAACGAGGGAAATAAAGGGATAAATAAATACGAGGGAAAAATAAGGGGTACGAGGGAAAAATAAATCTGATGACAGAAGGTGATTTTGATAGAGGGATTTGAAGAGTGTCTTTGAAGGTACAAAGAGAAACTTGTAATTATAGACCGTGAAAGGAAATCGTTCAAACTGAACAACTGTGAGCCAACTTATTTATTCATTACAGATAATGAGCAGAAGAGTATGGTTATTAGATGGGACATAATTCAAGGAAATTACCTGGCGAAGGAGACAATATCTCGAGATCGTGGAAGATTTCAAGTTTGGTGACGTATTTGTGATTCAGATTGCGGAGGAAAGGAAATCTTTCACTTCCCAGAAAGTACAGTGACACGTTGTGCATAGTAATCATGTAAACTAGTTTAGGGTATTGTGTGTGTGTGTGTGTTTTCGACGGGATTCAGCGACCTATAATTGAAATAACTCTACATTTTAATTTAACCTGTAAGTTGTCTAACAGTGAAATTCATAAAAATCCTTTTAGTGGTTCTCCAGGGATTGGCGAACAAATGTTAAAATTTGTATACCGTTCACCTCATTCGCAGTTATTTTACTCAACCATTTAAAATGAAGTAACCCTTACAATAGTAAAGTAAACTTCTATGTCTTAGTAGAAATCTTAATGTTCTTCTAATATACTAGGTAAGCAAAGAAATTTCAGTTACCTACCTTTAAAATACGTTCGATGAGTTGTGCCTTGTTTTTGGGTAAGAGAAGAATTTGCATTAAAATGTGACTCCAACCAAGCTTTACAATTGAAAAGAATAAATTTCTGAAATTTCAGTAAAGTATCCAACCATCCTCTTGATACTTTAATCCACAGAGAAAATAATAATAATAGTAAACAAGCTTACATTAAAAAAAAATTATAGATTATCGGAATCTTCAGTTACCGCAAAATATATTGATACCCAGAACTTAATTTCAGCTACAGTATATGGGGCTCAAACACTTTACTAAAGTTGAGAAATGCAAAATAATAGAGTAAAGTAACCGCCGTAGACGGTAACGTCTCTAAAATAATCTAATTAATAGAAATATCATGTTAAGCGTTTAGTGATACTACAACTCCGTGGCAAATAGCGCGGTTGACATAAACTTAATCTCCCTACACTGTTAAAAATAGGTACTCAAAACAAGTGTACTCAAATGTACTCATTTGGCGTACATTCGATGTTTATCATGGCTCCGAATTTATAAGTTTCAATTTTGAAAATGACATATACTAAAAAAATGAGTACAATGAACAAAAATTAATATAAAAGTAGATACTAGCCTGCATTCATAAATCACTTTCAATAAATATCGACAATTACAACCAAGATTTACCGGGAATCGAACCCAGATCCTCAGACACCGCAGTCCAGATCTTTATGTTAAGTTATAAATAGAAGAAATCTTAAAAATGTGTGTGTGTGTGTGTGTTGTGTGTGTGTTGTGTGTGTGTGTGTGTGTGTGTGTGTGTGTGTGTGCCAAACGAATGACAGTAAGATAATTGGGTTGTAATAATTCAGTTTCCATTTAATCAATCGACATCAAATAATGTGGAAAACCATCTTCTGAATACCTATTTTTAGTTTGTCACATCGCTTTGTTAAGATAACTTGAACAGAAGCCGAGATTACAAATATTAAATCCCACTGCTCATTTTTGAGGAAATACGGCTACTTAAATTTAAGTACGTCATCTCTCATTTACGATTCAATTGCACTCTAAGAAAAACGAGTAGGTTCAGGTATTCATTTTTAAGTACCGTTTTTTCACAGTGTAGGAAGGAACTGAGGGCCTATCCGTGTAAAATTTTAAAATTAACTAAATTGCGGATATGCTCCAACGCAATCACACCCGATTTTTTTTTATTACGTTTTGCACATGACGAACTCCATCATTTAGTTCTTTGAGGAAAATATATTTTTGTAATGTTTAGCCACTTAGCGCATAACCCCATAGTCATGCTGTCCAACAATTGCATGTCCAAAGATGTCATGCAATCGTTTATTCCAGTACTCTATACTTCATTAAATGTCCTACATCATCAAGAGAACTACCAACCGCACCCACCTTCCCTTTAAAGGGTTAAAATCTCTCCATTCCCGTTTTAGCACGGAATCTGTACACACGCTGCGTGATATAACGGCCCTGAACGTGACGGGGACACGAACAGTAGAAAAAAAAAGGAACGAGGTCCGTCACCACCAGCTGTTGCCGTTTTCACGTTTAATTCGTCATCTGGTTCCCTGAAAAGGACCACTTTTTTTCCTTCTCTTCCTGTAGTGCTCGCTTCCCTACCTTGCACTCTGCAATCTCGCGGAGTCCCGTAATTAAAAGAGATGCCGCGTTGCTTCCTTCGAGGTGGGGGATGTGACGGCCAACGGGGAGATGTCTACCGTGAAGTGTCAGACATCTGAAGGTTGTGGGGGTGTTTTTTATAGTTTTTTTTTTGTCATCCTGTTGAACCTTTGAGTTCATGTTATTAAATGGGAGCTTTGAACCGCTTTTCAGAAAAGCAGTAAGTCATTAGATACTCTAATAAAGAGAATTTCCCAAGTCCCAAATTTTATATAGAGATGACTGAAAATAATCTTACCAAAAGTTTGACCACAACGTTAATTAGTAATGATTTTAAAAATGCCAAAATTCTAATCTAATAGAAGTGTGACTTACTGTCAAGGCCTGATTTAGAAAGGTTCGTACTATAGGCACAAATTAATTGATGGGGCCCCCTTTTTTGTAACCAGATCCGGATTTAAAGTTAGTTGGCCCCTAGGCTGGATGTATGGCGCGGGCCCCCCCCCCCGATTACAGGGGGGGGGGGGGGGCGGGGTCAAAATTTTTGTAAAATCTATATTCAAGAACCGCAAATTAAATTATTTTTAAATGTACATATTTAAATTGGGATACACTGTTTTTTGTAAATTTCCAATAGAACTACGTTACAAAATGTCTGCGGTTTCAAGGAATGTCAAGGTGCAATAGCATTCTGGAATCATGGAAAATGACAATAAAACATTGCACTTGTCTTTGTATTACCCTCAAATGGCTCTAAACATAATAAAAATGTAAGAAAATAAAAAGAGCTGATTTAAATTGCCATTGTATTTATCACAAATTAAGCAGTTTTTTCTAAAAAGAACATAAAAATATTAGGATATATTTACACTGTACAAATCTGTTAAAAAAATAGAATTTTCTCCATCATAAAAACATTGTAGTATACTATTTTCATTAGGGTTTGGATTATCATCTTTTTAAATTTTTTTTCGAAAGTTGCTCTGTTTTTTTTTTTTTTTTTTTTTTTTTTGTACGGTACAGGTAACATATAAAATATATAAAAACATTGTAGTATGCTATTTTCATTAGGACGACGGATTATTATTTACTAAATAATTTTTTTCTGAAAGTTGCTTTTTTTTGTGTGTGTGTGTGTACGGTACAGGCCCTTGAGAGTGATGGGGGCCCCTAAGCTGTAGCCTATGCCTAAATCCGTCCCTAGCTGTGACCCTGGAATGATGAAAGTCGTATAATGATTCTTGAGGAGCGTTTATTACGTCACGCTACTTTTCATCCTTGTGTTCACCCCCCCCCCCTCTCCCCCAATGTCTGTCACGAGACTAGTAATGTCATATCACGTCGCGAATCACGATAATTTTTTATAGTTAAATACATATTATTTAAAACTGCGATACCATTCTGTGCATGTTACCATCAAACAGCCCATAGAAAGATAGTGATTCCACAAAAAAGTTACTTATATCAAAATTTGTGAAAAAGTTTCAGCGTTTATTTCTGCAAAGTTTTACTACGTCACGCAACCTTTAAGACCCATCTCCCTCAAAAGCTCCTCAATAAAAATTCGCAACTGGCGTAAACCTTAAACGTGTTCACTCGGAGCTCTAGAACAAAAAATAACTCTCTTTATACCGGCCTTTAGATCCAAAGAACGTGTTTTCGCGTGCATTTTAATAATAAAAGGTCCCATTTTTCATTTTATGATTCATTGTTATTTTTTTAATTCGCAGGTGTTAAGTTATTATTCCCACCCACAACAAAGATGCGCACACCTCTCAAACCACCTATAAATTGAATTATCCGTAAAGGAAGAGGCGGAGCGCATTTACGAGAAATATTGGTTGTAATATGTGAATGTGGATGTAATTACTAATTGTAGGTCATTTCTTTTGATAGGATAATTTATTTCTCGGTCATTATGTACTTTTGCTTTTCTTCCCACGCTCTTGGGAGGTGTATTGTATTGCCTTGCTGTCACACCTTTTCAAGTAATATAGTTGTAGGTCGTTCGGTTTAGCGTAGAATAATGTTACTGTCCATTCATTGGCTTCGAATGAAATTTATTTTAGTTGTTTAAAAGTGTAACTGAGTGCAGTGGCGGCCCGTGGTCAAAAATGTTAGTGCAGCCGAAACCATGTGACCCCCCCCCCCCCCCCTACTTTCCACAACCATACATGAACGGAAATTCTTTGATATTTATTATCCATCTCAAATCAAAGTTTCCTTTCAATTTTTTATGAAATGATAACATGCGAAAAAAATAGAAAACACTTACTTATTTTTTGAAGATTAAATCAATTCTCCTTTCTTTTAAACTTGCAAATCGGTCAATGATGTCGTCATAAAATGGTATGACGTCATAAATAAATAATATTATTTACACTTCCATCAGGCAAAACGGTCTGGAGATGCTAGTAAAATGCTCGGTCCCCTCCCCACACGTCCCGCCGATTCAAACACAGGAGCCAATCAATACACAGAATTCCCAACTACAGCTCGAGTTGAAAATATCCTTTTGAGCTGCGTTTGTGACGTCACAGCCTCATTTTAGCGTGAAGGTGAAGTCATACCGCGTAAGGTTGTCATGGCAATGATGCAGCCGATTTCTGACTTCGCTTTTTGGCTGCAATTTTTGTTGAATGAATTTTTTTCCCCTTCAGAATTGTGCATTACGCAAAAAGGTTTGCTATTTATCGGAGATTTTGTTTACTACCGTAGAAATATCATTTTTAATTCTAATCTTCATTTAATAAAATTAGTAAAATATGATATGATGAGTTTAGGTGCAGCCCGGCTGTACTTGCTGTAGTGGGCGAGCCGTCACTGACTGAGTGTTTTTCTGAACTTTATAGAGGCATGGTTTACATCGATTTATCAAGTGTATGTAAAAACTCGATTCCACTTTCTAATATTTCGTGTGCATTTGTGTAGAATTTTGAAGGAAAAAAATTATTTGTTATGCTTTCTGTGTTCACCCTTTATGGGACTGGCATCTTTTTTTTTTAAAAATTATAATTTCAACCTGTTTTTTACCTTCTTATAAATGAAATTAAAGTATTAAAAACAGAATATTGGGCTGTCGAAATTTAGCGTGAAAAGCATCCAAGATAATTTTTTGATGATCATTTTTCTGTTATTATCTACACTTCGTCTACCAACACATTTGTTTATTTGACTTTTTTTTTGTGTCTAAGGAGGGAAGGGAGTTAAATAGTTCTTTTGAATGCGACACAAAAGTTTAACTTGGATTGAACTTGGCTCAAAAGTTTAACTTGGATTGAACTTGGCTCAAAAGTTTAACTTGGATTGAACTTGGCTCAAAAGTTTAACTTGGATTGAACTTGGCTCAAAAGTTTAACTTGGATTGAACTTGGCTCAAAAGTTTAACTTGGATTGAACTTGGCTCAAAAGTTTAACTTGGATTGAACTTGGCTCAAAAGTTTAACTTGGATTGAACTTGGCTCAAAAGTTTAACTTGGATTGAACTTGGCTCAAAAGTTTAACTTGGATTGAACTTGGCTCAAAAGTTTAACTTGGATTGAACTTGGCTCAAAAGTTTAACTTGGATTGAACTTGGCTCAAAAGTTTAACTTGGATTGAACTTGGCTCACATAAAATTATTTTAAAGTTTCATAAAAAAAAAAAAATTGAGCACTTGTCAAAATTGTCATGTAAGCTTTTTTAGGTACCTAAAAAAGCTCTTCATTTGAGAAGACATACTTTTAAATATTTTTTTTTTATTTAAAAAATCTTCTTCATGGTCATAGCATTTCAAAATAAATTACAGTAAGCAGGCCCTGTTTTACCATTAGGCATGTTAGGTCCGGGGCCTGACGGTTTTATTGGTCGAAAACTTTTAATTAATTGTATAAAAGTTGCCTATACTCTAACAAATCTGTTATTATTACTTATTATTATTATTGTTATTATTATTTCGAACTTTTAAACAATTTTTCGAAAAACGTTAGATAATTGTATTGTTTTTATATGAATAATACACTTAATATGCGATATTTTTCATTCATGGATACAATATTTACAACAATCAAGTAGTTGTTTTTACTATAAGAATAATTTCCAATAACTGTTTGAGAAGAGGAAAACCGACCCGTATACACACACTCTCATATAGTTGACAATAATAGTTAAAAACTAATTTTATAACGAGCAAGGAAAACAGACGAAGCAATGATATAAAATGATGTCACACATTTCGGAACAACATCCATAACACTATAGAACAGGTGCAGTACAACAAGAATAAGATTCATAAAAAAAAAGTCCCAAGTATTTCTATGCTATAGTAAAAAGAAAAAAAAATGAAAGCGCTCTCAAAGTTTCTTAACAGATTGGTATAGTGTAAATATTTCCTAATATTTTTATGTTCTTTTTAGAAAAAACTTTGCTTAATTTGTGATAAATACAATGGCAATTTTTTTTTTAAATCAGCTCTTTTTATTTTCTTACATTTTTATTTTGTTTAGAGCCATTTAAAGGTAATACAAAGGCAAGTGAAATGTTTTTATGTCATTTTCCTTGATTCAAGAATGCTATTGCACCTTGAGATTCCTTGAAACCGTAGACATTTTATAACGTAGTATTATTGGAAATTTACAAAAAACAGTGAATCCCATTTTCATATATACACTTAAAAAATATTTAGTTTGCGGTTCTGGAATATATATTTCACAAAAAAATTTGACCCCTTCCCCCCCCCTTAATTGGGGGGCCCGCACTACATATCCAGCCTAGGGGCCAACTAACTTTAAATCCGGCTCTGGTTACAGCAATCGAGTAGTTGTTTTTACAATAAGAATAATTTCCAATAACTGTTTGAGAAGAGGAAAACCGACCCGTGTATATACACACTCTCATATAGTTAACAATAATAGTTAAAAACTAATTTTATAACGAGCAAGGAAAACAGACGAAGCAATGATATAAAATGATGTCCCACATTTCGGAACAACATCCATAACACTATAGAACAGGTGCAGTACAACAAGAATAAGATTCATAAAAAAAAAAGTCCCAAGTATTTCTATGCTATAGTAAAAAGAAAAAAAAAATGAAAGCGCTCTCAAAGTGATAGCGTACTCGAGAAAAAAAAGGAGTCAAACGCAAGGTGAAAACGACAACGACGTCGAGAAAAGAAACCTGCGCCTCTCAACATCTGCCCCCCTAATAGACAGGTGGTGAATTTTTTTTAAAAAGATCTCTTTCTTCAAAATAAGGGCAAGGAATAATTCGAATTTCGTAACTCTTTTCAATGTATCCTGCTGTTGGATCAGTTCCAAGATAAGGTGCATCAACCCGAATTCCCAGGTGCCATGGGGAATTACATTCTAAAAACAAAGCCCGCGAAATCGTTAGGGCAGTAATTTGAGTAGTAGTAGTACAGAGTATCCTTTTATTGTTGTTCATTTGCATATGCGCACGTCTCTGGCAGATGTTTCGGTTATCGAGTTCAGCCAAGACAGCCAAATTAGTCGTAAAGGTGTTAAAACGTTGCAACATTGTTGCCGTTGTAATTTGATATTTTATTGCATAAATTTGCATACGCTATAATCTTTAATTACAGCGTGCAATAGCTGGGAGTGTAAATGCTGTAGGTAATGCAACGTGCAAGTAAAGGCCGGTTTACACGCTACGATAAATCGTAACGATGTGATTGAACAATTTATTGTTCCAATAAATCGAAAGAGTGAGTATTGTTTACACGCTACGATAAATCGTAACGATTTCTTGTCAAATATTCGTTGTCGTTTTAATAAACACATATTTTTATATATGAAATAAAATATTTTCTTTAAAATACGACAGAACTTTCCCTCCAACCCATATTCTTCCTGTGCGAGGAAAAGCATCTTGGCGCGATAATTGTTTGGCGGTGAGAGGATAAATTGCCAAATGTTGCAACCTTGTATTGCAAACATTCCAACAGATCGTTACGATTTGCAAAAATTGATGCCGGCCGGCATCAACCATCCAATCCAACTCCAATTCCAATTAATCGCTACAATGTCCTGTTTACACGCAACGATAAATCGTAACAATTAGATCGTTACGATAAATTGCTACAATTTATCGTAGCGTGTAAACCGGGCTTAACTTAACCAGACTACAATATCCTTATAAATACTAAATTCAACTATTAATGTATCTCACTGGGCAAGAGGCCGCTGTTAAATTAACATTGAATGATGTCACATATCGTTAAATTAATAATGCATTTAAAACATGCTTCGACAAAATTTATACTTTGTAGTTATTAGGGAAACATTTCTTTAAAAAATATACATTATGAAATTTTATCTGGAATGTACTAGTAGAAATAAGCTTATGAGAATACTGACCAATACGCAATATGTGCAAATTTTGAACAAGTTAAAAAGCCAATTGTCTTCAAATCGTAAAAAAAATATCGAAAACCGGAATTTTTAAAAAGTATAATAACAGTTTCTAAATTTTTCATTTATTAAAAAATTTTTGCTTCTTCTTTTAAAATAAATTTTACTAAAAATGTGTATTTAAAAAATTGGCTAATAACCTTTACTTTGAACGATATCACAATTTATATACCGTACGTAAAATATTCCGATATTAAAATCCGTATAAAATTCAATAAAAAAAAATACTTTTCGGTAAAAACCTTTTGCTTATCGGTAAACAAAGCAATTATATTTTATTTTTTGGATATTTTTTGGATACAGCGACAGTTTGGGGTCTACCTCAAAGGAAAGACCCGGGAACACTATCTCGTAATTTTGAAATATGGTGAGATGACGAGAACAACTTTTTTTAAAGACTTTTTTTAATCATGTGCTGTCACCCCACACTTTTTTACTTTACATAGGCGTGTGGATATTGGATCACTACGGATTTAACGTGTACCAATCCTCTCTACGTCCTTACTCTATTAATTTCGCTGGGTGAAAGGTTGGTTTGATTAATCAACGTCGCACTAGAGCTGCATAGTGGGCTATTGAGGACGGTTCGGGGCCTATCTCGAAGGAAAGACCGGGAAACGATGCCTCGTAGTTTTGAACCACGGTCAGATGACGAGGAAACACCTGAGCTGGCACCCAATGCCTTCAATAGATGTCGGGACCCCAATCAGATTTTTCGTGCACCAGTCCCGTATACACCCCGTTATTTTTTGTGGATGTTATGGACGACTTTTCTAGTATTTTGTTGCTAAGTTGGCAACCCTCCGATCACAAGATCACTACTTTTTTACTTTTCTTTGTCGTCAAGTCCGTCGCACAGAATCGAACCAGGAATCCTCTGATTCCCAGCTGACGCCTTTTATCCACTCGGCCACGGAGGCTGGGTGAAAGGAACGAATGTGACAATCCTCCAATTACCAGATTCCTAGTCCAATGTCTTCACCATTCAGTCGTCCATCGGCCATTTTGAATATTAAGACAAACGCGTTTTTCCGCTGACATAAGTTTTATTATCGAATTATACCTAGATTATCTTAAAGAAGTGATTACCCTCATCTATTAAGCCGATAAAGGACAAAAGGCAAAAAACATGAACCCCCCTATTATGTAGTCAAGTTATCCTCAGTTAAACCCTTAAGCCAGAGTCCAAAATAATAATATAAAAAAAAGATTGCAGCTTCAGATAATAATTGTGGATTGAATCGCGAAGGCCAATGCCTTATTACCTTCCACAAAAGCGCGCGGATGCACGCAGTAGCTGCTGCTCGGCATTTGGCGATTTGGACATTGAAAATTCGCGTCGCTTGGCGCGTCCTTGACCTTGATTCGCGTGCGCTTTTTGCATGCAATCGCCGTGAAGAGCCCAGGGTCAACGCGTCAAGTTCAAAACCATGGACACTTGGCGCAACCACGGGAGTCGATTTAGTTTGTTATTTGTGTGTTAACTATCAGCCTTGACTAAATGAATACAGATTATTTTCCTCTTTGAGATACTCGTTATGGGGTGATGGATGTTGATTATCGGGGTGCTTGAAAGATACTTTGTCAATCATTGGATTTTAGAATTGGATAATCGTAAGCTAATACGCGATCCAAAAGTAACAAAAAAGTAAATAATAATATTAATAATTCGAAAAGTATAGATTTTCACAGATATGCTCAGAAAAGACATGCTATTTTTAATGACAAAAATAAATATTATCAGAATAGTTAGTAGTTACATTTTTCGCTGATAGGTGGCGCTTTAGTAATTTAATACAGTGGCGCAGCACAGTTTGTAGATAGGATTACAAATGTTCCTTATGACGGCCGTCGTTTATGAGAATAACTGTCTTTGCAGAATCGAAGTTTAGTTGTAATTCTTACTTTCAATAATAAATAAGTTCTTTAAACATGACTAATGGAGACTTAAAAAAAATAGGAAGAGGTAGCAGATTTGACACGAATATAGCGCCACCCGCCACCTACAAATGTAATTATTCTGGCAATATCATTGGCTCAGAGGCTGTCCCCGCAGGGCTCTCGCTAAATGGGGGGGTGGGGGTCGGCAGTGGAAGAGACTCCCCCAAAGTTGGTAAATTCATGTAAACTTGACAAAATCACAATCCTAGTTGGCAAATTTGTGAAATATTTGCCTTCTTTTTTTTTTTTTAAATGAAACTAAGAAGTTTCACTTAAACAAAAAAGCCAAATATGTCACAAGTTTGCCAACCAGGTTTGCGATTTTGACAAAGTCTACAGGATTTAACAAACATTCTTACAGCCCTCGTAAGTTTGAAAAATGTTGGAGCAATCACTACAGCAATTGCAACATTTTACTTCTGGTTGGGTTGGCAATTTCTCATCTAAAACTTATTTTCCCATCCAACGGTAAAAACAAAACAGGTAAATTACCGGTCTCTACAAAAAGTTAGTAATTTGACTCTAAAAAAGTTGGTAAAAACCCGTATTTAACTTGGCAATTTTAAAGCTTCTCTACCCCCCCCCCTCAAGCTATAGCGATGACCTTTGTGTCCTCGTCATTTGACCACGCTCCAAAACACGAGGTAGTGTTCTCGAGTCTTTCTCCGTCACCAATAGCCCATTATGTAACTTTAGTGCGACCTCAATTCAACCAACTATAAAGCAGAGAGGTCAAACGAAAGCCCCACTGCCAAATATTCCATCCAAGGGTCACGACCCAAAACAGAACACGACCTGGTAGTTGACATTTTCCTACCGACCTTTATCAATCATTTGTACTCATAAGAAGATTAACAACAGTACCCAAAGCAGCGTTACAAATCCGACCCAAAGCGCACCTCTTTCAAGCGCCCCACTTCAATTTACACTAGCAGAGCAATAATAATCCGAAAGTACATACTAGTGACAAACAAAAAAAAAACTCATCCCTGAGTCATCTCCGACTGGACTGACTCTCCAGACTGACTCAACATCGGAATTCATCATCCAGGAGCATTTCAGAAGAAGCACGCAACAAAAAACCTGATGGGCACTTATATAAAAAAAATTAGTAAGCCCAGTTGTCCCCAACTAAAATCGTTATCTGTGTTATAAAACCGCAGCGTCTCCGGCTGATGAGTCACAGTTGGGTATTTGAAGGTGGTTTTGGAATAGTTTGTTTTCCGATTGCACGGTCGCTGAACCTCGTTCGACATTTACTACGGTTGTTGCATAATAACTGGAAGAAAATTACGGGTGGAAAGTGGGGATGATTAGGTGGTTGGGTTTAAAGATTGCTTCTTGGTAGAGTGTTTTATTGTGTATGCAGTGGTGGTTAAGCTTGAAGGACGTAAAGGTATAAATGACCAGGGCGAGTGCGCATCTAGCTGCTGGGCCTTTTAAGCCAAGAGTGAAAATGTCCTATATCGGCACTATCAAAATTTTTTATTTGGTTTGGCTAAGTAACGTCGCACTAGAGCAGCACAGTGGCGACGGTTCTGGGCCTATCTCGAAGGAAAAACCAGATAACGATGCCTCGTATTTTTTAACCATGGTCAGATGACGAGGGCAACACCTGAGCTGACACTCGACGAAACATCAATAGGCGTCAGGACATTGGACTCCGATAAAATTTACCGTGCACCAGTTCAGTATACACGCCAGTATAATTTATGGATGTACTGAACGTATTTTTGTAGTTTGTTTCAAGTGTTTTTGTAGCGAAGCTGGCAATCCTTCGATTGCAAGTTCACTACTTTTTTACTTTTCTTTGTCAAGTCCATCACACGGGTTCAAACTATCAATCCTTTGATTACTAACTGAACTCCTTTGTCCACTGGGAAACTGGGATTTTTGAAGTACCTACCAACCCCACCCTCAAAAATATAATTTTAAATTTTACTATGCCAACTTTTATATGTGTAAGTGGATTATTAATGCAGAATCTCTAGGGCAAAACTCTACGGTATTATTTTTACGGAAATGTCTATGGAATATGCAAATGTAGTATTTAAAGTTTACATTAATTTTTACAATTTAATTGTTTAACACAGTGTTAATTAAACGATATCATGCGACAAGACTTCATAAATTTAAAAAAAAAAATCAAATAAAGTTTCAAAAAAGTAAGAATTGTTTTATCTGTAGTACTCTTAATTTTTTTTAATTTTTTGGTTGGGCGCGGGGTCCCTTTTATAGCACTTGGCCCTGTGCGGTGCCACTCGTCGCACACTCCAAAGGACGTCCCTGCAAATGACTATTGAGCGATGAGAAACAGATTAATTTTATCCTTGACAAAAAGGTTAATATTTCATATTATCACACACAATATACAAAACACTGATGACAAAAATCCCGCAACAAATGAAATGTGTGAATTTTTTTTTATACCCTGAGAAGTGACACTCAAGTTTATAAAAAGAAAAGAAACAAGCACTTTTTTTTAAACAAAGAAAAAACGCTTCTAATAAGGATTTGTAACCTTTTTCACAAACTCATCTATCATACAAATCAACACAGACTAAGAATATACATGTAACGTATATATTTATGAGGTGATAAAATAAATATGTCAAAGTATATATTTTTTATTTGAGTTATTTTACTAAAAATATGAAACCGTTTTGTGAAAAAATCTTACGTGACAAGAAAAGAAAATAAAGGATTTCATTTTTGGAATCAGCACTGAAAATATTAAAATCAGTTATCGAAACTTAAACAATTTTCAAAAAATATTTTTTGCAGACCTGTGTTACTCACACTAAATAGCCATTATCATAAGAAAGCACTAATACATTTTGTGACCAAAAAAACAACAACAATACTTATACTCAAACAATAAAATCTTATAGCCTAGAACTACGAATTTCTAGGCGAATATACAAAACAGCAACAGCTAATTGTGCGATTTACAAAATGGCGATTTCCCCTCAGTTCGTCGAAGAGCCCATCTGAGTAAACAACCTTCGGGTGTTTTGTTTCCGCTCCATTAGAATACGGGACCCAGACACCTGACAAACGACATCGTGCACAAGACGCCCTTCAACTTGTCTGGACATCTGCATTGTCCCTTGATCCTTGCCTGCCTTCATCCATTTATGGTAACGGATACAGACAACTGGAACTGCATTCCCCCAGAAGTAAGGATAAATTATCCGCTATTGTTTTAATAAGTTGGACTACAAGCTGATTTGGATTCGAAACACCTTGACTCTCCATTTTCGATAGCAGGAAGTAAACAAAACATTTCCCAATCCTTCCCGCATCTTTTTCAAAAACACAACAAAACGCCCACATCTTCATTGAATTGAACGACAGAGACCTCAGCTGCGAAGTCGACACTGGATGTTTACGTTCTTTCGAGAGAACAGCTGCTCATTGATCATGTTCTTTTTTAAAGAACTGTTCTTTTGCCTGTTCTTCATGACAACTTTTTAATGTAAGAGTGGTTTATTGTTATAGTAATTTTTTTTATAGTCCATAGTGTAAAGAGGGTTCTAGGGATACATAGCACAATTTAACCCTTTGCACTCCGTTGGCGCCGCTCAGGCGACAACATAACGACTTGTTCTTTTGGCTCCCTGTTCTTTAAAATAAACTCGAAAAGTGTCTTGTATGTAAAACACATCGATCCTTTTTTTTAAAACTTGTTCTCTTGTAGATACAAAACAGATTATGAATTTTTCCCCTCTATGAGCATAAAAAAATTCTGGGGGAAAAAACAGAAAGAGGAATAACTGTTCTTTAGAAAGAACACAAATCTCAAAATTTTATTGGAGTGGAAAGGGTTAATCATCTTCTCCTACTATCAAGCAACAGGTGAAAAAGAACACATTGTTCTTTAATTCACATCACTATATTCATTAATACTTGACCCTGCTTTCATCCTACGCTACAGTTTTCCCCAACTCAGGGTTTCACACTCTTGACTAATGCCTGTAGTCGTCAACTGGATGGTCTTGAGTGAACCAGAGAATGACGCCCTTCCTAATTATGATTTCTTCTATCTCTTCAAATTGAGGGGCAGTTCCCATGGGGATGAAAATGAAGCCAAAAGAACCATTTTCTCTTGTCTCAAATGAGAGAAAAACCTTGGGCTGGAAGAATGCGTCATCGTTTGTTCTGACACCTGTATATGACTCAATTATACGGGTTGGATAAGTTTCAAAGATCTGCTATCTGTCGGGAACTCAAAATATATTGCCTGATAAGCATTTTTTTTACTGATAGTTGAAAATGTGTACAATGTTATTTGTTTAGGGAGTTCAAATGTAAATATATTAAGGGATTTGAAATGGTGTACTTCATTGTCATTTGTATTATTGACATGCAATAGTTTGGTTGGTTAGGTTAATTAACGTCGCACTAGAACTGCACATTGGGCTATGTGGGAGTTTCACGTGACGTATCATGATGGTAACTTACTAGTAGTTTCGATTTCTTCCTTACAGCATACAACTTTGCTTTTGTTTATTTAGTCGCTACGCTTGCAATTATGGGAAAGTTTGTTTATAATATTTGTTTTTCCAAATAAGTAATATTTTTATTCTATATATGAATAAATTTAAATACAGAAATTCTTATATTATATCTGTATATAATTGCTTATAATTTGAATTACAGCGATATACGGAAAAATACTTTTATTTAAACACAAAAAATGCTTCAAAAACGACGAATATAATCCAACTCAGTGTATGAGGTAAATATTTCTATATTGAAGTATTATTTAATGACAAACACTTACAATTATAGTACAGGAACTGCAGTTCCATGCTAATCATACGGAACTTCTTCGGCGTCGCGTATTTTTCACCTTGTTCTTTTGGAACAGCGGTCTTCTCCTTCTCAGCGTGAAACTTCCCCATTGGCGACGGTTCGGGGCCTATCTTGAGGGAAAGACCCGGGAACACTGTATCGTATTTTTGAGTCGTGGTCAGATGACATGCAGTAGATAATAAAAGTATTTGCTTTCTAAATGCAACATTTAACCATGGATGGTCGCACTGAGTTTGGCAGGCTCAATGTCCTATTTTTTTTTATCAACAACAACAAGATGATAAGCGGAAGGATTAAAAATATTTGTTTTTACAGAGCCGGCCGGAATCACTGAACTCTAACTGTAAATTCTGGAAGGCTCAAAACTTGTTTCCTCTATGGGCGCGTTGAAGCCAATGGGGAAGCAGCCATAATCCCAATTTTTTTTAGTGATTTAGTGGTGTTTTTTAATACTATGGAATTAGAAATATTAAATGTATATTATTTTTATGATATTTTCTTCTTATAGAATTTTTATTTTGTAAAACAAATAGTGTTTGCTCTTGCTTTTAAACCACTTCGATTTTGGCTTGCAAATTACTTTCTATTTTAATAGCAGATTTGATTTAAAATGCAATACATGTTGGCTTATTTTCACATGAGAAATATACGAAATATTGCAGTAGCACTGAAAGTGGCGTACAGTTGTGACCCCTTCAATTGGCTTGAAGTCGACAAAATGTCTTGCCCAATCCAGAAGTTACAGTTAGAAATCAGTGGCAGAATGGCAAGATCTTTTCTTAGGTGACTTCCCCGTTGTTTTTTCTAATGCAATCTTTAATATTTTTATTGTAGATATTTTCTCATGGATCACACACACCCTAACTCTTGGGTGGGATCCAGTTCTATCCTAATCTTTCTCATATCCATTATGTTGCACACGCACTTTTTGGATCTTTATCCAAAAGCCAATTTAAAAAAAAGCAAATAATTTATTTTCCGATGTACATGCCAATCTTACGAAAACTTCAATGTTTTTTCATTAGGAAAAAGATCCTCGATAGTTTGTTTTTATTAATTTATTTTTGATACAGAATCTATTACTCTTAAGTTTTATAAGAATAAGTTTTTTCTTTATAGTTATCCTCCACCTCATTTTCTGAGGAAAATTAATTTGCGATATTTTGATATGTTGTTCATTTTCATGCCGGATTTATGAAGATTTATCCTTAGCCAACCAACGCCCAGTGGCAAGTGGAGAGGTGAAACGAAATTATCTAATGTCTTCTATTACGTATTTGATACATTGTATGATACAATAGTAACACTATATAGTTGATTGATCGCAAAATAAACCAGTTTTTTTTTAAAATTATTATTTTACAAAGTAAGCTGTTACTTAGCTTAGAGAGTAATATGTTGCGTAAATGTGACATTTTCCCTAACAAAACCACACGGTATTAATATAAAATACTAAAAATTTAATGTTTGATCGAAAAGAACATTTACAATAGAACATTTTATATACTTAAACTCTTTAGTGCATGATTTTTTTTTCTTTTTTAATGAATTTTTTTGTTAATTTTGCCACTGGACCGCTGAAAAAATATATAAAAAAATCCTAAGTGCCTATTTAATTAAACAATTAATTAAAACCGTTGAGTAGCATATATGCAAAATCATGTATAATTACTAAAATAATTTTCAAAAAGTATGAAAATATAGTTAAATATAATCTACACACCTCTGGTATTATCTAGGATTTTTTGCAGAGCCAGATTATACTTGTAAGATAAAACAATCTTCGAAAACTTTACCTTCATGAGCCAGTTTTAGTACAACAGACCTCGAAGCAACTGATTGCCTTTATCACAATCATTTATATAAAGATAAGGGACTTAGCGGCGGTTATAAGAACTAGGTACATGGTTCGCTACGGGACAATACTATAATAGTTAACATACAACTCAATAGTTATAAAGTTGTGTAGCATATATGGTACACTATGCACTTGAGGCTTAATTGCGCATTTGCAAATAATTGAATTCTATTATAGACTGTATCTAGGAAAAACCAGACAGCTCCACTTTTCAAAATTGTTCAGGAGGGACGAAAAACACTTTAAAAAAACTTAAAGTTTTTTAAAACTTATCAAATTTGGGTAAAACATTAAAAATACATTTCTCAATCACAGACCGGTTTTACTTTTTCAACTTTTTGCCTGTTTTTTTTTTTAAAAAAATGGAACTGCCTGGTTTTTTACACCAAACACTGTAATTTTGTGGTCAGGCTTACTAATAAAATCCTTGTACATACTTCTCCTAAATCATCAATGCGACCGTGAACTTCAAACAGCATAAAATATTATATAGACCAAGTCTAAAATTCTGTGTTGTCTCAGAAGAGCTGACGTATTTGTTTAAGATTTAAGAAAAAAATTACTTCAAATTATTAAAATTTACACTGTGAATGTAATTTTTAAATGATAAATGCAACTAATCCCTGTCAATCCCAGCTACATATGCTATTAATTATTGATGCACAGTCATTTTATTATAAATGACAATTCTAATTCTTTTTACAATTCTCTTTAGAAAACCCTTTTTCTAAATGGCGCCATGTTTCCCAGAAAGTTTAAAGTGCACTTCAAATATTTGACAGTTGGTTGGCTTGAATAGTACTTGGGTTTTTACAAACTTTTTCAAGCAACAAATAAATTCTACGAAAAATACTTTTTGTTGTTGAAAAGTTGGTCGCGCTTTTATTTCACTACTTTTTATTCAACTATTTTTTTCCGCTCTAAATAACTATTTTTTTTATTGTAATGGAAAACGAATTAGAGTCTTTTGAAACTACTCAAACGTTCGATTTTGTTTGTAAAATATTATTAAAAGCATTTTCTGAATGTTTACCGTATAATTAAGTTAAATTGCAACGTATTCCGAATTTTGACGCATGTTAATGATTGATGAAATAGGGTTAATTTTATATGTTTTTTTAGTAATAGTATAAGTAATAATTGAATTAATTCTATGACTTACTAGGATGTCTTGATATTTTAAAATAATTATAATGGATTAAAAAATATTTTAAAAAAATACTATTATGCGAACATTTTATTTGGAAATTATTATTGTTCCAATTTTAAATACAAACGGTATAACATTATATTATAGGGTAAGGTGGGGGAAAATGTGTCCTTGGGTAATTTTTTTTTTCAAAAATTAAATATTGAATTTCACAATGTTAAACTTATGTTTGGATCTCGTTCTTTTTTTGTTAATTTATTCTCGTTAATAAAGTACACAGTAGCAAAAAAAAAATCTGGATGTTTTAATTCAATTCCATATGTTGATTTGTTTAAGTATACAAAAGAAAATTGTGATAGTTTGATTCATGAAAAGTTGTGTATATAAACTAGAAAAGTCAAATTATTTACGAATATCCCTGGGATTTGAATAGAATAGAATCCTTTTAATACATTCCAATGAAAATATTAGAAAAAATTAACTAATTTTTTTTTAATAAATGTTTTGCAAAGTGAGAAAAATGGGTT
Source organism: Troglohyphantes excavatus (assembly GCA_963932185.1). Classification (NCBI taxonomy): domain Eukaryota; kingdom Metazoa; phylum Arthropoda; class Arachnida; order Araneae; family Linyphiidae; genus Troglohyphantes; species Troglohyphantes excavatus. The sequence goes on along the minus strand of OZ010669.1, from coordinate 54,382,591 downwards.
TTTGAATTATTTATGTTAAAGAACAGGAAATTAGTAAAAATTTAACAATATTCGATGAAAGTGCAATTATTCAACACAAATATGATTTTCGAATCTTATGCATGACAATAACTAACTGAAATATATTTAACACTGTTTATAGGTTAATATAATGATTTAATATACCTTTTTTTTGTCACTGTCACTGTCACTTTTTTTGTCTAAACTGTCAACAAAAGAACATATCTCGATAAAAAAAATGGCCACCATCTTCTTGTTTTATTCGAAGTTTTAAATGAAATACAAAAATCGTCTGCGGAACACATTAAAATACTTATATAAAGTAAATATATAATACTTATATAATACTAATATAAAGTAAATACATCGTAGGTTTCCTGAATCAAAGCAAACCAAAAACAATATTAGCAGGTGTTCCATTTCGAAGGAAATAAATTATACAATATAATTGATTTTTCAAAATGGCGGATCACAGCTTGCTTTTAGGAAGAAAAACAGTGAAAACATTAGTATTCGAATGTATTAAGTTTTTAAGATTGTAATTTATTATATTTTATTCAAGTTACTAATTTGACTTAAAAGTTTGTTATAATAATGCCTTTTTATACTTAAAATCCATTAATTCCCACAGGGTACCCATTTTACACGAACTATAAGTCGTAGTAGTTTACTTAGAAAAATTATTATTAAAAATATTTATTAACCGCGTAATTGAAATTAAAAAATATTATAACTCCAATATCAGTGATCTTTGGACTAGTACCGATTTTGAAGATGTATCCACACAAAAAAAATCAAATTTTATCTGAGAAAAGCAACAGAGAAACCTATCTCAGAATTTTTTCGAAGTAGATTTTTTAAGAGTTTTTTGTAATTTTATTACTGCACTAGCAGTATGGCCCGGCGTTGCACGCGGTCAGTTTGTGAAGTAAAAGCTGTGCGCGACTTTTCTAGTTAGCGTATCCAGTCGAATATCGCTCTCTATACCCTGTCTAAATTTATTCAATTAACTTGAGTAGTTACGGAGATATCTTAACCAAATTTTAAAAAAAATTATATTACCGACTTTACATGCTATTGCGTATAAACTGTAAACCGCGTATAACTTTGTAAAATATATATATTTTGCAATATAAAAATCCCCAAAAATTAATAATTAAAAACGCTTTTCCTCATATAAGCCTGTAATATGATGTCTTTAAAAATAATGCATTTTGCAGATAATGAAAATAAAACACTTGGCGATGTTGTTTGAATGCCAAATGACGTTGAATGCTCATATTATTAAAAAAGTTTTATATATGTTTTTTATTGAAAAAATAACCCCAGTAACAAAAAAATGCACTTATTAAACTTCACATTCATTATTTTTAGTACTGATAATACAATAACATATCGAAGCTAAAAAAATATTCTGTTCTACCAAATGGAAATAAGTTATAGTATTAACGAAGTTTTTTGGTTGCCAATTGGTGAACGGAGATTTGGTGTCGTCTTTAATAACTATTTCTAAGAAAAATAAAGAATTATTTTATTTTGTAACTGTATACCCTGTTATTTCAGAGAATTGTTAAGTAGAAAAATTTTAAATATGCCAGCATCAATATTTACAGGCAATACTTTTCTATAACTGAAAATCATTTCAAATAATCATTTCTGAATTTCAATAAAATTATTCTGAAGTGAAACATTTCAAATAAGCAACATGGTATAAATATAGAAAACCTAAGTTCTCAATTAGGAGTACCTATTCCGACGCTGTAGCACCGTTCCACTTCGTAACAAATAGCACTGTTGGCATACATGAGATAGCGTTGGATAGGAAATTAAGCACCGACGCTTTTAAAATCTTGAAACAAATAAATGTTTGGGTCATGCATAGATACCCGTAGCAACAGACGAATAATAGAAGGCAGCCATTATTGTCGAAAAATATTTTTCGTCGCCAAGGTGATTTTTAACAATAATGTTATGAAGGGAAGATCTACATGTAAATTTCCCATAGGAACAATGTATAGGAAAATGGAAAAAGTTCCATAACTTTTAAACGGTTGCAGATATCCACCTGAACCAAAGTGCAGCTTTTAAACTGAGACCATATTGTTAAAATGGGGCAAGTTTCATAAAAATCCGTGCAGTAGTTTTTGAGTTAAATCCGTACAAACAGACTGACTTTGGCGACATTTTAAATTAATTCGGCAACATTTGGCGACAATTTTAATTCATTTGGCAATATTTGGTAACTTTTTTTAATTCATTTGGCGACATTTTTAATTCATTTGACAATATTTGGCGATATTTTTAATTCATTTGGCAACATTTGGCGACATTTTAAATTCATTTAGCAATATTTGGTGACATTTGTAATTAATTTGGCGACATTTTTAATTAATTTGGCAATATTTGGCGACATTCTTAATTCATTTGGCGACATTTTTTATTCATTTGGTGACATTTACTCATCAGCCAATCAAAATGAATCCTTTATCTCAGTATTGTCGAAAACTATTTTTGGTGGCCAAGGTGATTTTTAACAATAATGTTTTGAAAGCAAGATCGAGATGTAAATTTCCCATAGGCGTAATGTTAGAGAAAATGGAAAAAGTTCTATAACTTTTGAATGGTTGCAGATATCCACATGAAACAAAGTGCCGATTTTAAACTAAGAAAAGTTTGTTCCCATGGTGCAAGTTTCATAAAAATCCGTGCAGTAGTTTTTGAGTTAAATCCGGACAAACAGACAGACAGACAAAAAAAATTTTAATGTGATTTTCGGAATCAGTGTATTCTAATTCGTGGAGAAAACTCAAAATGAGGGGTTTTGTTCGATTCCACAGACAGACACTCCATTCTTATATATAAGTATTCATAATGGGTAGGGTTACCATACGTCCGGATTTCACATGAACAGTCCTGATTTCAAGCCCACGTCTGCGCTAGCGTCCGGAGCTTCGAAATGTCCGGATTTACGTTTCTCTCGCCGAAACGAGATAGAAATTTGGCTGCTGAACGTTAAGGCGAGTTTCGTTTTATCATGCCTGATTTTCTTATCTGAAAAGTATCTACTGGAAAAAACTGAAAAAGGGGATAAACCTCCTTATCGAGTTTAAAGCTCAAACTGAAAATTAAAAGTCTTCGCAGTTTTGTTTTATTCTATTTTTCGTTAATTTAATTTTGTTTTACCAAACATTCATAGGTTTGGTTTGGTTTTGTTAATTAACGTCGCACTAGAGCTGCACAGTGGGCTATTGGCGACGGTTCGGGGTCAATCTCGAAGGAAAGACCCGGGAACACATACACATTCATTCATACATGCACCTCGTTATTTTAGAACCATGGTCAGATGACGAGGAAACACCTGAACTGGCACCCAACGCCTTCAATAGACGTCGGGACTTTGGACCCCGATCAGATTTATCGTGCACCAGTCCCGTATACACGCCAGTATAATTTGTTGGATATTCTGGACGACTTTCTAGTATTTTTGTAGCGAAGCTGGCAACCCTCCTATCGCAAAATCACTACTTTTTTACTTTTCTATGTCAAGTCCATTTCACGGATTCGAACCACCAATCCTCTGATTAGTAGCTGAACGCCTTAACAACTGAGCAACTCCAAACATTCATAGAAATGGTATCTTTTTCGCATTCTAACGTCTTCATTGTTTTTCACTGCCTCAAATTCTGAGCTCGTTAGTTGGCAGCTATTAGATTGGTTGGTTGGTTGTATGGGGTTTATTGGCACAATATCCAAAGATGGCCAAGCTGCGCCACACACTAGATAAGGCAGCTATTAGAATTTTATACTATACTTTGACCACCATCCTTTAACCCCCCCCCTCCCCTGGGAGTGTCTGAATTTCACTAAAAAAATAATGGTAACCTTAATAATGGGAATTTAATAGATAAGGATTCATATTAAGCTCTTTTATTTCTAGATATAAAAGTCTAACCTTTGTTTATGATTCAAATACAAACACCCTTTGGCCAGCAGTTTATGCGATGGCCAAAAGTTTATTTCCGTACTGTAATAGCGCCTCTTATATTTCAATGCCCCGTTTCTATTCTCTTAAGATACGCCCCCACTCTGCAACAAACCTTTTTCTCTGTCCTTAAAATACGGTTTGAAAAAAAGTAATTCCAGGTTGGATCCAGCTTTCTTCCATATAGCGAAGCTGCACCGTGATTATATAACTGTTGTATGGCCGAGGAAATGCATTGTGCTACGGGAAAAAGAGTGGACAATTAAACGATTCCGGGCAGTGCTGAGAAGAACGATTCCCGGAAAATAGGTCGCTGGCCTTGGCAATTGCAGAAAAAGCCACACATTTGTGTGCGTCTCTTTTTTCCCTTTTGCACTGGTGATTTGTGTTGCTAAGCTGGGCGGTGTGATTCTGCTGCTTGTGTTGTTTCAGCGAGGAAGTGATTCGAAGACGCAATTGTGGTTTAGCTGAAGAAGGTGGGGCATAAAGTCAAGGCTTTCGAACACTTATTTTTTAAAAAAAAATCTCTTTTATAAAGAACTAACTAAAGAATTTCGCCATTAGAACTATCGAAAATTGCGCCGTGCAATTCAGAACTAAGGGACAATACTTGAGATGTCAACTCTTGTACAAACTTATGTGAAAACTAATAACTTCTACATATTTAATGTGCATTAATTCAATAGACATAGTATTTCCTAATCGGTAATAAATAAACTCCGTCATTTCATTCTCCTTTACTTTCTTCTGGGTAGTTTACTTCTGTGTAAATATTCTCAAAAAACAGTCTAAAATACTGTAGATAGTTATAAAATTCATTCCTTTTGTACTATGTGTACAATAATTATATGAATAAAATATGTATAATTTAATATGTTTGTCTTAATTACTAGAAATTATTAATTAATTATAACGTATAATTATAAGTTTTATTAGTAAAAAATATATAAAATCTGTAAGAAAAGTGTAGTGTACACATTTCGAACGTTAGCAAAAAAAAAAGAAACGAATGTCTTTCAGTAGTAAGAAAAAGGGGTTTCTGCTGCACAAGTGGTGCAGTAACGTCGCTGCACGGGCTTGATGATGTCACAGAAAGAGAGCGTGACTTGATGACGTCATTGGTGCAGCGGCGACACTGCACTGTTTCGAAAACGTCACCAGAAGTAAGCTAGACTTGATGACGTCATCAAGCCACACCCACATGATGAGGTCAAGTCACACCCACTTCTGGTGACGTCATCAAGGTGCAGTATCGCCGTTGCACCACCGCCTGTGTAGCAGAACCTTTTTTTTTACTACTCTCTTCCCGTGAAACAATTCCAGATCCGCCCCTGCTTTACATTAAATACGGATGATTAATCACGTAATGGTATACGCATAAATTGGGCTAAAGTAAATTTAAAATTGAAATTTTCCACATGTGTTTCAAACAATTATATTGGAAAAACCTTAATTTACTCATATAGCATACCATAGTATTCAAAGTCAACGTACTTCGATGTCTCACCATGTGTCATGATGAGACATTTATGTTTATTTTATTGTTGTGGGAAATTATGATCATTGATTACAATTTTGGGTTTCTTTTTATAATTGGCCCTCATGCCAATTCAGAGGACACGGTACCATCTAAACTTTTATTTTGGACTTTTTGAATCAATGCTTTAATGTATATTATTTAAATTTATATAAAAAAACAATATTTTACACACAAATTCCATAATTGTTTGTATTTTTTTCATTCAAAATTTAAACTTTCTGTCAATTTTTTAAACCCCTAAGTTTTTTAAATTTTTTTTTTTAACCAAAATTTTTTCTCATGTCTTTTAAACTATAATACATAATAATTGGTATTATTATTTTAATACTACATGTATTTGATTTTTATATAAATAGTTATTCGAATAACTTATCAAAACCAAACACTGATGAAAAACGATTCAAAGTTACATGTTCTCTCTCCTATAATTTAATATATAATAATTTATGTTCAGTGCATAACCGATAATTTGAATTTCGTTTCAGCATTTGTTAACCTTCAAGTTATGAATCATCAATCTTACAATGAGTCACATGGACAATCGAATACACCTAACAACACATTTTATGATTCTGTTGCCTTTTTAAATGCGACATTTGTATAATTAGAATAAATAAAAAAAATACTTGAAATTCAAAGTACTGCCTATTTTTAAAATAAATATTGCAAAAAGATCCGTTGGCACGCTTGCTGCAATCAGAAGCAGTCACGTTTTTCTCCCATTTGTCATTCACACATAGGTAAGGTACACGCAGTATTACGTCACGTTTATATAATCAATGACTGAAGGTTTCACCTACTTGTTACAAGGAATGGAACATATTTCAAAAGTCTGGAAAACTGAGCACAAAAAGAGTCTTAATTTATTACTTAAATCTATCCCTCAGAGTCAGACGAGCCCCAAGTCCAAATTTGGCGATTTTTGTTTTATTGCAGATTATGTCTTAAAAGTTCGTTTTCTATCGTATCAAACCATCAAAATTCAATCAAAAATTATTTTTAAGCCTTCAGCAAGAACTATAAAAGCTCAAGTCCAATGCTTTGCAATGAGAGTATACTCTCATTTCAAAGCCTTGAGCATTACGGGTCAAAACCGTATATGTCAGTGGCGGCTCGCCCACTACAGCAAGTACAGCCGGGCTGCACCTAATTTTATTATATTTTAAAACTAAAATTATATATTTTACTAATTTTCTTAAATGAAGATTAGAATTGGAAATGGAGATTAAATGTCAACTCTTAAGTAAAAAAAATCTCCGATAAATAACAAGCGTGTTTCCGTAATGCACAAATTCAGGAGAAGAAAAAACAAAAACTCCATTCAATCAAAATTGCAGCTAAAAAGCGAAGTTCGAAATCGGCTGCATCGTTGCCATGGCAACCTTACGTAGTATGACTTCCTCAGTACGCTAAAATGGAGGATGTGACGACACAAACGTAGCGCAAAAGGATTTTTTCAAATTAGCTGTACTAGGGATTTCGAATAAATGATTGGTTCATTGCTGAATCGGCAAGGCGGGGTGGAAGAAAACGATAATTTCGAAGAATCTCTCCAAACGGAAATAGTTTTCGATAAGTTTGCACGTGTGGTGTTGTTTCTTTACTTAAATTAATATTAAAATTGACCGATTCGCAAGTTTGATAGGAGGATTGATTTTATTTTCAAAAAATAAGTAAGTGTTTTCTATTATTTTTACATGTTGTCTTTCATAAAAGTTAAAAGGAAACTTTGGTTTGAGCAATAAATTTTAAAGAATGTCCGTTCGTGTATGGTTGTGAAAAAGGCGAGGGGGGGGGGGGGGGGGGGTTACATGTTTTCGGCTGCACTAACATTTTGGACCACGGGCCGCCACTGGTATATGTTCAAAGATATGTCAACATTACGGTTAAAAACCGTAAAATATCTACGGGAGAATAACTGTCTTATAACGGTTATATGTCAATATTAGGGAAAAAACCCGTAAAACATTTACGGGAGAATAACTATCAAATCACGGTTATACGTCAATATTACGGATGAAAACCGTAAAAGATTTACGGGAGAAAACCGTCCACTTACAGTTTTAAACCGTTTGCATTGACGGTTTTTAACCGTAATTTGTACGGTTTAAAACTGGAGACCCAGCTGCCGGTTTTAAACCGTTAATTTTACGAGATTTTTTTTACAGTGTAGGATTTTCCCTCTCCTGTAAAGTTGCCCAAATATGACTTAGTATTGTCTGGCTCTGAGGAACAGAAATGTAGAACAATTAAGTTTTAAGTAAAACTTACTGTTCGTCATTTTTTTTTATACGGCAATGTCAATTGTATCAACTAAAGATATTACGCTAAGTTCTAAAAAATTATGATTTGAGAGCTGCGATCCTATATATATATATTTCGAACAGTTCCTGGATAAGTAAGAATAGTTAATTTTAGACAATGAAAACAAAACAAGTGATTCGAAACAATTTTTTTTAAGGAACTCTAACATTAATTAGCTTTTTTAATTAACAGATATGACATGGAGTATTGAAATTATTTGAAGATTCGTAAATTATTTTTGTATTGTCCTTATTTTATTAAATAAAGTCATTGCTTAGTCATAATATTCAGCTGGATTCTGATAATCAATATATCTAGCTAGCAAAGCTAATTAACGGTCCGGTTGTGGGAGAAGAGGGGGGGGGGGGGAAGGGGTGCACGAAAATAATAATAGTAATGGCGGAACACATTTAAATAGAAATAAATAAATGTAGTAAGTCAAATCTAACATAAACACTTATAAGTCATCAATTTGAGTCGTTTGATTAATTTGCCAGTTAACTTAAGAATATTACTGCCTAACAAAAACAAACCAGTGGTGGCCCGTGTTCGAAAATGTTAGTGCAGCCTAAATCATGTGAATCCCCCCCCCCCCCTATTTTCCACAAACCATACATAAACGGAAATTCTTTATTATTTACTACTCAAATCAAAGTTTCCTTTCAATTTTTACGGAATGATAACATGCGACAAAATAGATAACACTTATTTTTTGAAAATTAAAGCAATCCTTTTTTTTAAACATGCGAATCGGTCAATTTTAATATTAACTTAAATAACGAAACAACAGCACACAGTAAATTTATCACGAAAATCATTTCCGTTTGAAGATATTCTCGTAAGTTCTCGTTTCACCCACCCATCCCCGTGTTTCACGCACGAGCCAATCAGCTTATGGAAACTCAAGTGCAGCTAAAACAATGGGGGGAATCTCCATACTACGTGGAAGTTGCCATGGCAACGATGCAGCCGATTTCGAATTTCGCTTTTTGGCTGCATTTTTTATTGAATGGAGTTTTTTCCTCTCCGGAATTTGTGCATTACGGAAACAGGCTTGCTATTTATCGGAAATTTTGTTTACTACCAAAGAAATTTCATTTTCAATTCTAATCTTCATTTAAGAAAATTATTAAAATATCTGATTTTAGTTTTAAAATACACTAATAAATTTAGGTGCAGCCCGGCTGTAGTGCACGAGCCGCCACTGAAACAAACTTTTTTTTGACGTAGAGGGATGGGTGAGAAGAGGTATTATGAGAGAAAGGGGTACTCGTAATTGAAAAGTTTTATCAAGGGGTACACGAGAGAATAAAGGTTGAGAACCACTGATATTAGCCAACTAAGTCTATTTCCTACAGCCAACTGGACTTTATCTCTGAGGACACCGTTTCTCTTGATAAATGGTCCCTCGTCTTACAATTGGTACGTGACTCCCATCCGAAGAATGGGAATGATGAATTATTCCTAATTGACGGTCACTCCGAGAAAGCGAATGATGGATGGCTAAATAACTGGCTCCACAGAATGCGGACTGTCAATTAGACGTGCGTTTGATGGAGATCGGAAAAAACATAATCAGGTGAATGACAACACGAAATAGGAATTTATGTCCACGAAAGAGAAGAAGAAATTTTAAGATTTCATAAGTATGATTAAAAAATAATTTTTTTTAGAGATATGATCGTTACGTAACGGGTCTCTTTGCACTTGCTTGATTCGAACCATTGCTGACATGAAGTGGATTTATAGTTTTTCTTCTTGGCGAAAAAGATTGAGATCTAGTTGGGATAGGATCGCTTATACCACTGTTATTATGTGATATAATTGATAAGTAATTGGAGAGCGAGTCAAGGATTGTTGCATGGGTGGTATTTGGTTAAGGATGGTTTGGTTGAAGTAAGTTTTGATCATACAAAAACAGTTAGATCTGTGGCTCGGAGCAAGAAGAACGAATGTCTCATTGACTTAACATAGGACAATAGTCCTTCTAACTCTAAGCCTTCCAGTTCAATGGTCCTTCAAGTTCTATATCAGATTGACTGTTTCCTTTTAAACAACACTCGTAGAGATACTTGTATACAGATACAAGGTTTTGAATTTTATTTGCAGCACTTTGATAAGGATGCAGGGTCGCCTTAGCTGCTGTGAGGCCTTGTGCGAACTTAGCTTTGGACAATTTTTGTATGGGAAGGGTTATGAAGAAGGGGGGGGGGGGGAGGCATTACACCCCACCCACCTTTATTAGTATAAATTGGAAAAAGTTATCAAATGCATGTAATATACCCACAGTTCCTTTCGATTCTTATTTCCTGATCCATTCCAAAATCACTTCTTTTCCAATGACGATCTTATAAATTGCCATTCAGTTTTCAACTGCGCATCAATCTCACGCATTTGTATATTCCATACTTCTAAGTTATGTCTTCAAAACTCTGTTTTCACACCCATATATGGTCACTAGAATCAATGAGAACCGAAACTTTGTCTCGCGATGGCAACCTCTCTTGGGCAGTCCTGAGAATTCATAGCATTCCTAACCTAACCAGCATTTATGTAGGATGTGTTCCTACGTCTTCGGTTTTTTTTGCGGCTATCCCTAACAGAAGCAGAATAAACTATTTTGAAAACTAACAATATGGGTCCTGAACTTTATCACGGTAGCCTTTAGCATAATTTTTTTTTTAAACGTTTTACTACATATACACGTTAATAATTTATTTTTTTACAGACCAATGAGAAGGGTTCTGACTCCCTCAACACCCTTGTGAACGCCACTGGACGTGGACCTTTTTTTTTAGAAAGAATGTTTAAATAAATCGATTTTTTAAGTGTGTGTTGTGTGTAAACCCCCTCCCCCACCAAAAAATGCAAATTTTTCTAATTAACCCCAGCTTTATAGTGGTATCATAGAGGATATTAATTATGCAAAATCTTCGAAGAACAACTCCACAGCATATTAAAAAAGTATTATTGATTGTGTTGGGATATGATAAAAAAGTTTTTATTTGCAACTTTGAACGGGTATATAAGTAATTTTTTTTTTTTAAATTAATAATGGAATTAAAAAAAATAATACTTATTCTATAAAAATATATTTTATAATTTTTTTTAACTGACCTTGTTTTAAAGTGGATGGCATTAACTTACGCAATATATTAGTATGAAATATATACTAATCATTTTAACATGGTTTTAAGTATGTTTAAAAAAAATTGCCCTTACTTTGGTCATGATGTGGAAGTTTGGGGCAGCTCAGGTGTTGTCCTCGTCACCTGACCACAGATCAAAATCAGTGCTCCCGGGCCTTTCCTTCGGTACAGATCCTAAATCGTCGGTAATACCCCTTTGTGCACCTATAATGCGACGTTAATTTAACCAATCCCTTTAAATATACAGCGCGCAATCAAACACAATTCTCATAATCTCATTTGCATACAAACGGTATTATTCTATAATCAAAACAATGGGGGATGAATATACCCTCCGAAAAACTAGGGATGGGAAGGTTCGAAATTTTTAATAAAATACATATTCCATAACTGCAAATTAAATTATTTTTAAGTGTGCCTATGAAATTGGGATACATTGTTTTTTGTAAATTTCCATTACTGTGTCAACGGTTTCAAGGAATCTCAACGTTTAATGACATTCTAGAATCTATGAAAATGATAATGAAATATTGCACTCATCTGTGTATTACCTTCAAATGGCTCTAAACAAAATGAAAATGGAAGAAAAAAACCCACTGATTTCCAAAAAAAGTAAAGCAATGCCATTGTAATTATCACAAATTAAGCATATTTAATTTTAAAGAACATAACTGCATTAGGGTATATTTACATTGTATAAATCTGTTTAAAAAAAATAGAAATTTTATCTAATGTAAAAAGATGGTAGTATACTATTTTCATTGGGATTTGGATTATCCTTCTACCAAATAAATTTTTCCGCAATTTGCCTTTCTTTTTTTCGTGTGGTGCTGATCACAAGGCTGCAGCCTATGCCTAAATCCGGCTTTGGTTGGCAGCTCTGCTTTAGGAATTTGAATTATTTTAAAATTACGCCTAAGCAGAACATTTTGACAAGTAAAAAAAACCCGCTAAATGCCAATGACGCATAGCTTTTATATCTTAATTTCGAACCCTGTTGCTAAGCATTTAACTTTTTAGTCACGCCAATTTCGCCAAACGACTCAACAACAAATGAAACAAAAGCTGGACTCTTGTATAATGACTTTGCATTGAAAGTCTATTCAGAAAAAAGTTTCTCGAAACAATTCGTCTCTTGAAAATTTCCTCCACCACCCTATTGATTGGTAGAGGGAAATACCCAGAGACGAAGAGAAAAGGTGAGAGGCAGGCAGAAACACGTGAGCAACGATGTCAAAGAACTGTTTTGAATGATCTGTTTTTCCTGGATTCGCGCCAAACCGCGGGAAAAGATCTTTGGCCCTTGGAACGCATCAAGTACGTAGTCAGTGGGTTGAATTTGAATGTGTATTTTTTGCGAGCCTAATGGCGGTAATTCGCACGAATTTCCAGACCAGAAACAATGGGAATTGGTGCCTGGATTTATGTACGGTTTATTGCCAAGTGTTATGATTTATTGAGCGATTCGTAAATAGCCAATGTAATGTAGAAGATATTTTAACTACTGCTGCGTGCGTTTTAAGATTGTGTGATGTGTGTTTTAAAGTTGTATTTATAGAATGTATACTCAAACCTAATACACGTATTTTTCTAATTTGATTTCTTTTAGCATTTCCATACACGAACGCAAGTTGCGATGAAGACTGTCAAGATCTATAAAAAGCAACATTAGCGATAATAAAATCCATACTATATTTCGCATTCACATGTAAAACAAGGTATAGGCTGGCCACAAATTATTGGGTAATCAGGGCCGCCCTTAGCAGATGCGGGGCTTTGCTCCATTCTTAGATGAAAGTAGTGCATTAATAGATGAAAAACACATTGTATAAATTTTCTGTACCAATGGAATAATTTTTTTTTAAAAATAATTAAAAAAAAAAATACTAAAAAATCCGCAGTAAAGCAGTCTAATTTAAATAAAATTGAATTATACATAAAAAAGGGAAGGGGTCGAAGCAAGGATATAATTTCAGCATATTCGACTGATAGGGATTGGTCGACAACAGAAGGAAGATAAACAAACTTTTTCGTCTGATGCTGCGGTCCTCCATCCACGCTCCGTATATGCTTTACTTTATATCGTGATTTTATACGCATGATCGTCAAATTTCCTATTGTGTGCGTCTGAACGAACCCAAATCTATGTCAATAGTGCTATTTGTCGCAGAGTTGTGTCAGAATGGACGGACATCTGATAATATAATTCCTGATTTTCCATGTAAATGAGTTAGAGACGTTTCACGTTAAAAAAAATAATTTTTAAAAATGTGTCCACTATTACTTTCCAACGCCATTTATTTTGGCATCATTTGCTTTTATTGCAGAGCATTTAATAAAGGCATTTATTTTTTGGTGAAAGTATGTTTATATAAATTAGAACCTCTTAGTAACGAATCTTAAGCCATTCTACACGGACGAGATAAACGCGTGCAATCTTTTGCAGATGGCTCTGATTGGTGAATACAAACCACGTGATTTGTGTGCTCCAATCATAGAACCATCTGAACAATAAAAAATCGTTTTTTTTATAACAGGGAAAAGCACTTTTCTAATTTTAAGTAACAAATATTTTTTTCATAAAGCCCTTTATTCAATCCTTAAATTAAAATATAAATATCTTATTATTGTGTGAAGTCATACAAAGTGAATCAGAAAAATATTTCTTTAAACAAAAGCATTGCTCTTCCAAACAGCGCACTTGGTCAGTGCTTTGGGCTGATAACGGCGTAAGTTACAAATTGTTTTATTGTAAGTTTGCCAAGTTTCAAGTCAAAGTGACGTTTGGAAAGATGGTTATTATGTAGTTACTAGCTTTGATGATACAGCAACAGACTGAGTTAAATTAAAGCATGTAAAATAATAATAAAAACAGTTCATATATATCTACTCTGTCCATTGGGAAAATAATAACCGTGCTTTCCATATTGTATATTAATTTTTAATAGGGTATTTAAAATAATTTATATAAAAATGGGTTCGAAAAGCATAAAACAACACTACCTCTTTTTAAATGTTTTTTCCCCTTTGAGAAAATCAATTGTTCAATGCCATGTTTATCTTGTAGCATTTAGAAACACGTCGTTACCCCCACAGGGAGCCTCAAATCATTGCTGGAAAGCCAACCGAGCTAGACAGGAAAATAAATCTATCGGAATTATATTTTATTTGGGTCAGGGCGACATTTCCCTTGTTTACTTTTTATAATACCCCCGAGTGTGAATAGTGTTAAATAAATAGTTGACTTGAAAACTTAACGAAAAATGTTAGAATCGAAAAGTTAAAATCTGATACATTTTTCTGGTCTGATTTTCTATATAGGATCCATTTCTTCTCGTATATTTTTTTTAATATAATTTATTTTTCTTTTTTAATTAGCTTTTCAGGAATGTTATTGTATTTTTCCAAAATGACATGAATGCTGAACCGACTGAATACGAGCCATGTTTTTTTTTTTTTTAATTTTGATTTGTTAAAACGGAGAATGTGTATTCGTAGTATCAAACTTGAATATTTCCTTTTCATATTCGTTCTTCTATAAATATACTTATTGTCGGTTGAACAACTGAAGACTTTAGACCCAAAAGTACTTCGCTTTACTTATTCATGCGATTCCTTTTGGCAATGTGTTTGCTTGCCTAAATCGCATAAACAAGTATGGCAAATGTACATGTAATATATTTTCCTTAAAGTATCATATTTAAAATTTCCTTAATTTACCCACCTTCCTTTTAATCCTTAAAATTTAATTGCGTCGTGATAATATTTTTTCGGGCAAAAATAACTATTTTTACCATTTTGTATAACTTCTTCATAAGATTCATGTTTCTTTCTTTAATGCAATAGAGTTCCCAAAAACGTTTCACTGACGACTTCAATTGCAAATACTATAATGTAGTCATAACAACCTCCTACACGTATACTTTGGCATACACAAAAACAATTTAGTTTTTTTAGTCCCTCCACATGAAAAATCCCTAGATCAAACAATTTCTGACCATTAGCTGATTTCCCTGACTCAATCTGATTGATAATAATCCCTAAAAGTCCCTATCAGCTGATTTCTCTGACTCAATTCGATTAATAATAATCCCTAAAAGTACTTTTCTAAAAAAATAAAGTCCCTACGTGAGGACACCAATTAGCTGTTTCACTGATTCAATCTGATTGATAATAATCCCTAAAAGCCCCTGTTTTAGCTGATTTCTCTGACTCAATCTGATTGATTAATCCCTAAAAGTCCCTGTTTTAGCTGATTTCTCTGACTCTATCCGATTGATAATAATCCCTAACAGTCCCTCTCTATATAAATAAAAAGCCCCTATGAGAGGACACACTATTCTTACTTTCATCCAAATTATGTGTTGTAAATAAGATTTCACAAAAAAATATATATATAAATATCAAATAGTAAAAACTTATTCTTCTGCCATACCTTTTTGAAATAAGTCCCTGCACGACTATTTGGGCGGGTTGTCTGTCAAGAGATGCAAGTAACAAAAATCCGAAAATGGACTAATACCGTTTTATATCACTAGGCAGCTAGATCCATCAATAGGCCAAGTGGTGTGGGTCCTAGTTTAATAGGTTGCCCAATAATGAGTTAAATGTCAGTCCACTCAACATTATAACCAAGGCAAGTTTTAAACGCTATTATCTCAGAATTCTGTTTTTCGACTTACACCACTGGATAGCCAACTAGTTCATAAATATTCACATGTCTTTGGGTTTTTTTTGGTCAACAGTCACACTAGTGCTACGCAGTGGGTTATTGGCGACGGTTTGGGGCCTATCTCGAAGGAAAGACCCGGGACCGATGCCTCGTATTTTTGAACGAGCACAACGCCTGAGCTGGCACTTGACGCAACCTTAAAACGGGTCAGGACATTGGACTGCTAACAGATTTATTATGCACCAGTCTCGTATATACGCCAGTTTAATTAGTTGGATATTTTTAGACGACTTCCTAGTATTTTAGTAGTAAAGCTGGCAACTCTCCGATCGCAAGATAACTACATTTTTACTTTTCTTTGTCAAGTCCATCAGTCGGGCTGGAACTAGACAAACGCCTTTATCCACTAGGCAACTGGGGGCCCCAGAGGTCTTTGGTTTGGTTGGTTAATTAACGTCGCACTAGAGCTGTACAGTGGGCTATTGGTGACGGTTCGGGGTCTATCTCAAAGGAAAGACCCGGGAACACATACACACACACAGGTCTTTGCACTTGGTATATAAAGTAATAACTTTATATACTTTGTACACTAACTACACCTAAGTGTATTCATTTTAAACACAAATGTACAAATGGTAGTTTTTTTTGTATTCTAGTATTTTATTTTGCGATTAATATTATTATTTAAAAATAAAGAAAAAGCGAGTAGTTTTGAAAGCTGAAAAGAGTAACCTTATTCCTAAACTTACAACTGGGCTAGAAAAATAAATCAACTCTCCTCCCCTTCAATTTTTATATTACGAAACTTAAAAATACCAATGTTTGCTTTGGCGCGAAATAAAGAAACCTCTCCCTTCAAAACCTAAATTAAACTCTTTTCATAAACTGTGTCGGCTTTTGATAATTGTGCGGCACTCTTGAGCTTAAAACGTCCTTCGCTCGGAGGCCACTGCGTGAAAAGCAGAAAGCAGAAGACAGTTACTGATTCATCTGCGGGTTCCATTCGAACAAAAGCAGCTGCAAAATGTTCGAGAAACTCGGTCTTTAACTTTTTTTGTGTGCAGGGAATGAATAACGATAGGTAAAGTGAGATGGGATATTGGCTGTTAATTAAAGTCGAACTGACGTCAGAGCATTCTAAAAGGACACTATTCTCGGATTCGAAAGAATGCTTTTCTTTAAGAGGATTTAACAGTTGAGGATTGTCTTCGAAGTTCGAGTTATTCCCAGAACGTGATATTGTTGAACGGTAAACGAGACCCCAATGAAAGTTTATGCTAATTAGTGTATTCGTACAAATAATTGTTTTTGCTGAGAAATGAAGTCGATATTTGACGAGAAAATCAAATAAAAAGAAAATGGTTAGAATTGGAAATGGTTTATATTGCATATTGAAACAAAATACCTACTCATAATAACAACAAAATATACAAATTGATTATATTTATATAATGATTCGAATTCAGATTAATGTAGTTAGTTTATTTAGTTAATTATGCTATGGACGTCGGTGATAGTTGGTTGTCCTCAAGTAGGTTTATTCTGCTTCTATTGGTGAGGGTGGTTAAAAGCCAAAAAAAGGTTATTGCCAACGTGAAAATGAAGTTATGTTCTCACATCTTCCAATGACCATATAAGGAACTGGGCTGTTGAAGACATAGCTCATAGCTTGAAGGCCTAGAATAGAATGTGATTTGCTTGGGATCGATGCGCAGTTGAAACTGAATAGTAATTTAGAAGATCATTATGGGAAAATGAAGTGATTTAGGAATGGATCAGAAAATAAGATCAAAATAAAAGTGGTCTATCATTTGGATGGGTTAACTACTAAGTGGTGTTAGGCCAAAAACAGAGTTAAGAGTTTTTTAAGTGTGTAACTTGAATTGGCTATGATGTTAAGCAGAATGGCATTCCACTCCTTATTTGACAGCCTATTGAATTAGGACCCACATCATTTAACCAAATGCATGCTAACTTCCGTGAAATGGAAAATGGCGTTAGTTTATTTTCGGATTATTGTGACTTACCATATATACTCATGCTATCCTCCACTTTTCTGTATCTCACATGAAGTCTAACTCTTCCCAACCTTATGGACGTATTTAAAATTCCACGAGTCGTGTATTTCTTAAATTTCATTGTCGTTTCCAAACATGGATAATAACATTGAAACTCATTTTAAAATTGGAACATCCCATTACATAAAATCTCTCAATTATTATGGCAAAAAGATATAAACTAGAATAAAACGATTAAAATTACCATATCACAATGCACCCCTCTAACCGATCCCAACAAAAAAAAATAGTATACCCTCACAATGCCAGGGCACTCAAAGTCACCAGGGCAAGGTGTCATGCCCTAGTAGCAAAAAAAATAATACCATCTTCGAAGGGTAAAAGGTACCATTGACAACTAGTGCGCAGGTCTTCGCACTAGCTGGCAGGTTAGAGTATTGAAAGAGCAGAGGGGCACATCACAAGTGCAGGGGTGAAGCCAAGGAAAAAAGCCACCCCCTGAAAGCACCTGGCTGCACATTGTCGCACGGGAACGGCCCCGCCTGTGCTTCTGGCACGGGACAATGGGTTTAGTCCTCCTTTCAGCACAAGGTGAGGTCAATCCCTATATAAAATATTCTGATAAAGTTGAACTGTTGGGCTTGGGGTAGGAGTGGAGGTAGGGGATGGGGTGAGGGAAGGTTTTTGTAAATAATAAGGGGGTTGTTTCAAAGTAAATGTGCTCGTTTTTTTTGTTTCAGTTGTTAGTGGTCTGGTTTCTCATTCTCAGATTGAAAGTTTTGGTTTTGAATTCTAAATATGGTTGAAATTGATTTTGTAATTAAAGGGTTTTAAGTACACAGAAATAACTAATGAGGTAATTCAAAATAATAATAAAAAAAACAATTTATTAGAAAGGAATAATAATATATTTTCAAAAATGATTTAAATAAATCATCTCTAATTATAGTTGCTGTTGAATTTAACTCTTCACCGTAGTGTTAAAAGACCATTACCAGAAAATACCATCTAGAGCAGTGTTTATTAACCTTTTTGGCACAATGGACCACTTTAAAAATTTTAAATATGTCACGGACCCCTCTGTGAAAAAAAAAATTGCTTAAACATCATTTATTACAAAATATATTCTGTTTTATTATTTAATTATTTTAATATTTTTATTTCAATAGTAATAGTTTTATTTCAAATAATCAAATGAAACATTAAGAACAAACATTAAGACACAAAAAAACACTTGAAAAAGCGGCAAGGAATCTTGTATCGATGGAGGATATACCCTTATGTCTCGGCTTCAAACTCATTTGTGATCCACATTTTGGACATTTATACATCGATGAAATCATTCCCTCTTTCATACATTGTTCTAACAACGCTTTCTTACCCATGACTGGTAAAACACTAAAATAGCCAACTGAATATTTATTTTTCGCATTCAAAACTTCAGCAAGAGCTAATTCCATAGTGAAATCAAGCATTTAGCAATAATATAAGCTAAGAAAACACCAAAAAAATATGCTACTCACAAACAGATGAAAGACAAAAATAAATGTATGTCTTACCTCCAGGGCAGATCCAACGGAAATAAAATCGTTAATCAAGTTTAATATTATACCGCTATTTCAAACTCAAACAAATTATCGACCAATGAAAAGGCTAAAACAAAAGAGAAATAAATGAGCATGCGCGAAAAAGCGCCTCAAATTCTCTTCTCCGGAGGAGCGGAAAAAGAAACAGGGTTGCCATACAGAGCGCGCTAAGGATGAAGTAGGTCCGGGTTACCACTGCTGGCTAAATATTGATGCAAACATTTTAAAAATTAGGATCAGTCGGCGGACCCCCAAAATATGACCCATGGACCCCCAAGGGGTCCATGAACCACAGGTTAAGAAACACTGATCTAGAGGATGCAGTGACATACGCAAAAAATGTGTATGGGAGGGGCTATTACACCCCCACTGACCTTTATTAGTATAAATTGAAAAACATTTGGCAAATAGATGTAATGTACAATGTATTCACGTTTTTTTACTCTTATTTCCTGATACATTTCTAAATCACTTTTTTTTCCAATAATGATCTTATAAATTACTAATCAGTTTTCAACTGCGCATTAATCTCACGCATTTGTACATTCCATTATTCTAAGTTATGTCTTCAAAATCCCGGTTTCATATCCATATATGGTCAATAGAATCCGTGAGAATCGAAACTTTCTCTCACAATGACAACCTCTCTTTTACAATCCTTGGAATTCATAGGATTCCTAACCTAATCAGAAGTCTGAAGAAAAAACGTGTGCATTGAAGAGTTATGTAAAAATAAATGAAAAAGTCCAAAAAACATATAACGCACCTATTAAAAATATGAAGCATGAACAGCAACAACAATAGTTATTTACTCACCATTCATCCTAATGTACATTACTTTAATGGCATTCAATTCGTGGTCTTTTACCAGGATAAATTTCGAACTGTGGCCAATAGCCTAATATATATTTTATTAAGAATTTCTACTGCTATATTTCCTAAAATAGGATAATTTTTTGTTGCTAGCCAACTTGCACGTGCAATTTTGGAAGCGATTTTTCTAAGGTTTTCTCTCAATCCATAACTAGTATACTAAAATTTAGGATAAACATAAATTGTACTTCTTTTGGCGAGAATTTATTGCCATGAAGCTACTCAATGAATGTGAGGTTTTTTTTTATGTATTGAAGCTATTAATTATTATTATTACTACCAGTAGTGGTGTATGTTAATAAATGTAGGTAAACTCATTCACAAACATTTTTTATAGAAAAATTTATGATGTTAACCTGGAAACCAAGAGTTGACTGTGCATAATTATTTTAATCGATATATCATATGGGAAAATAACATTTTACAGTTTCTATAAGTAATAATAGAAGCTTCGAACTTAGAATCGTCTATTATTACTATTATTAGAAATTAGAAGCTTTTTAATCAATAATAGTGGGTATAATCTTAAGTTAGTCCAAGTAATCATATCACTTACGATATACGACTTCAAAATAAATATTAGAAATACTGAGTGTTTTGGACAAAATAACTAAAATAAAATATTGCTTTTTTATATTAATTATTTATACAACTATTAGTAAAAATTACTCAATATTGATAGAGTATTTCTTTTAAAATTATTTATTAAATTTTGAAAGTGAATTGAAATTTCTAAATATATTCTTGTTAGAAGAAACAAGTTTTTATTACCCCATTCCCTCCCTCGAAAAAAAAAAGAAAAACCTATTATAATATAAAACATCCGCAAAATTACCTAACAATTATGTGTTTTATATACTTAAAACAATTCTGCACATTTGTAAGTCGCAATAATTTTTAACTACTAGTTGTTATAATCTATGCATAATTCATATTATAAACATTCGATCAATTGTTGAATCGACCATAAGTCACCCTTATGGAACGTTTCCGCGCAAACTTTCTAAAACGTATTTTTATGTAACACTACTAATAGCTCGTAGTTAGGTAACAATCATAGAAAAATCAAATTTTATTGCAAGTTGGTAGTTACTGCAGAAACTGCATTATTACATCTAAGTAAACAACAATTTTATATAAACGTTAGTCATGTTGATAGTTACTGCAGAAACTGCGTTATTACATCCTAAGTAAACAACAATTTTATATAAACGTTAGGAGAGAGACCACAAACATTTCCATGGTATCTGGAATTATTTGAAAAAGAAGAGATTGACGAATACAATTAACGGAAAGAACGATAATAGTTCATCAACAAAAATGATAAGACCAGAACGCTGTGTGTTCTCTTTCTTCACAATCAAACCGGACGGACCTTCATCGTTCTACCCCTAAACACTTCACACACCTTTAACATAAAGTACAAAAATAACATTTATACACACTAAAAACATACTTTCATTAAAATACATAAAAATACAGCGATTTCTTCAAGGTCCATATTCCACATTGATGTTCGGTAGTTGCTGCCCGATTTTGCGTGCGCTCTCAAACAGAAACCGAAAGCAACCGGGTGGGAGACTCGCCCTGCATGCAAGTGGGACCGGAAGTCGTCTGCCATATGGCGACCCAAAGGAGCTCCCAAGGTCAAGATGAAGAACGAGTCCCCTCCCCCCCCCACCCTGGGTGCGCCCCCCTTAAACGGGTCAGAGGTGAGCAGGTGGTGTGCTGTTGCTACGTCTTGCGGGGAGATGTTGCGTTCGAAAGGGAGCGGTGTAGAAGATACCGAGTGTTGTGTTCAGATCGAAATGTAGCGTTTGTAGGGTCTAGGGGAAGATAGATGACGGTCCATTGGGAGTGATTGTGTAAAAAATGATAAACATAGTTGTGTGGTATTGTTTTTTAGCCAGCTTCCTGATATTTTTTGGATGGATAATCATCGTTCTTACTTGCCCAATGTAAGCACTGTTCTTACTTGCCCAATGTAAGCACTGTTCTTACTTGCCCAATGTAAGCACTGTTCTTACTTGCCCAATGTAAGCACTGTTCTTACTTGCCCAATGTAAGCACTGTTCTTACTTGCCCAATGTAAGCACTGTTCTTACTTGCCCAATGTAAGCACTGTTCTGTAGTGCTTAAACGGGAATAGACAGATTGCGTTTGAAATAGGTTACCAGTTACCTTATTCTCAAAGAAGAATACGTTTGTTTATTACCTAGAAAAAAGGCTGCCAATCTGAATTTTTTGGATTGAATAATGCAGTTGCATGTAAGCAGTTCCAAACTTTTTTTTCTGGGCGATAAACAAATGTGTTGTTCTTTGAGAATAAGGTATTCGAATATATATTCGGACGCAATTTGACTATTCCTTAAAATCTCGGTTTCAACCTTCGAGCGTGAATGGACTGTAGTAGAGCGAATATGACGTCATCATCGTGATGCAAACATCTCAGACCTGATGGCACCAGACACGTGACTTCTTTTCAAAATTTATGAATGAAAAAACGTTCGCGATTGACTTGTGATTTGTAAATAATAGTAAATGTGTTACTTCATGAAGTACATTATATTTTTATGAATGAACTATAAAATTTTTATGAATGAATGACGTAGTAAACCACGTTTCTGAGGGCATACATGTTGGCCTCACTTTGATGTTAGCGAGAATATAACCTTAGGATTTCTCTAATATGAGGGATCCATGCTCGAAGGTTTCAACAGAAATTAGGCATTCATTATTGACCTGACGTTCAGAACTTTAGGAGATGCATAATTTCGATTAACTAGGCTATTTCGCATTTATCATCTACAACAAAACTAACTTTTAAGGAAAATTTCGTTTTATGAAGAACTTACCTGATTTTTCCCTCCTAGTTGATAGATGCAATTCAGCTAAGTTTGCTTTAATAACCAAAATATTACATTGGTGATTAGAACTTTAGCTCTAATCACAAAGTCTGAAATGATAATACAAGACAGTTTGCTGCAATGTCATATTAGTATTTCATAATATAATGCCTTTTGTTAATTTTTTTATAAGAAAAATTCTTTCGTGTGTTACGATTAACAACGTTAACCACTAATGTCCGGTTAATCGTGCGTAAGTTATAAGAATGTCAAACGAATTATTATTATAATTTTACTGGTTTGTGCAAAAAAAATAATAAGCATATAAATCATATATAATTTTTAAAGTAAATTGTGATCCTTCTAAATGAACCGAGACTGACCGTTTGACCATTCGTAAAAGCGCCATCTACCCCAAAAACGAAGAGTTAAAAGCTGACCCGCTGAAAAATATTTTTACATTCTTATGAAAAAATAAACCTAGCAGTAATCCGTAGTAAATACTCAATACAAATGATTCACTGAATATTTTAACAGTAAATTTGTAAGTAGTCATCTTTCTGCCCATTTAAACAAGAGGTTTTGTTACTTAATTTCGATATTCTTATACAGATAATTTTCTCTGTAGAAAATAACTATGCATCATGTTTTGGCGAGTTGATTGATCAACAACCATCTTTTGCATAGACAGATGTACAGTTCAATATAGATTAAAGCTTGCAGGTTTTTGGTTTGGTTTATAGGTTTTCCGGTTGCCTATTTCTGTCCTCGTATTGAGACTTATCAGAGCCACACACATACTTGTATCTTGTTATTTTAGAACCAAGGTCAGATGAGGAAACACCTGAGCTGGCACCCTTCAATAGGCGTCAGGACTTTAGACCCCAATCATATTTATCGTGCACCAGTCCCGCATACACGTCGGCATAATTTGTTTGATGTTCTGGATGACTTTCTCTCGTATTTTTGTAGCTAAGCTGGCAACCCTTCAATCACAAGATCACTACTTTTTTAACATTTCTCTGTCAAGTCCATCGCACGGGTTCGAACCAGCAATCGTCTGATTACCAGCTGAACGCCTTTATCCATTGGGCCACATTGTCGTATTATTTCGGGAAATGAGTTTAATAAGACATACCAAACCAAAATTTCTAGCTTAGCAAATGGTCCAGAAATCCAATCTGGATGGGTCAAATCATCCCCCCTGATCCCAAGAGGAAAGGATTTAACGACCCTAATCAAAACCGATAAAAGAACGTGACCAGCAGCCAATCGATGCTCTTATCGGTTAGCGAAACGTGACGCAAGGGATGGTGTAGGATCCCCATCCCGGATTGGAGGGTTCGGCTTCTCCCCATCCTCCCAAAGGATTAATGGTCCCTTTGAAAGGGTTTTTCGGTCTGTGGGAGTCCCTGCATCTGCCGGAGCGATAAAGCTGCTGTGTCCTCTTGAATTGGGGGGGGAGGCCGACCGTGAAAACTGCAGGGAGGTAGCTGGAGGACGTTAGTGAGGGACTGGATCTCATTTTATTACTATATTGAATGTTATAAATGTAATGATACTGGTTTGGGTATATACGTATGTGTATACCTTCGAGCATGGATCCCTCACAGTAGGGTTTGGTTTTGGTTAATTAACGTCGCACTAGAGCTACACAGTGGGCTATTGGCAACGGTTCGGGGCCTATCTCGAAGGAAATACCCGGGAACGATGCCTCGTATTTTCGAACCATGGTCAGATGACGAGGACAACACCTGAGCAGGCACCCAACGCTTTCAATAGACGTCGGGAGTTTGGACCCCAATCAGATATATCGTGCACCAGTCCCGTATACACGCCGTTAATTTTTTGTGGATATTCTAGATGACGTTCTAGTATTTTGGTAGCGAAGTTGGCAACTCTCCGATCGCAATCACTACTTTTTACTATTCTTTAGTCTAGTCCGCGCAAAGGTTTGAACCGGGGACCCTTTGGATTCCCAACTGACGCTTTAATCCACTCAGCCACGGAGGCCCCTCATAGTAGAGAAATCATAAGGTTATAATCTCGCTAACACCAAAGTGAGGCCAACATGTATGGCCTCAGACACGTGGTTTACTACGTCATTCATTCATAAAAATTTTATAGTTAATACTTAAGAATGTCCTGTACTTTATGAAGTAACACATTTACTATTATTTCCAAAACACAAGTCAGTCGCGAACGTTTTTTCATTCATAAATATTGAAAGGAAGTCACGCGTCTGGTGCCATCAGGTTTGAGACGTTTGCATCACGAAGATCACGTCATATTCGCCCTACTACAGTCCATTCGTGCTCGAAGATGTATACTGTTAAAAATGCATGCTCTCATTTTTGAAGAAACTTTCAAAATGCAACAGACGGCTGTTAAATGCCCCCGATTAAATACGTCTTCAAACTGAGGAAATTTCATTTTGGCGTTTCCGAAATTTACTGCATCAAAAACAAAGAGGGTTTCCGATAAATACCGACGGGTCAACTCGAACAGGGATCTCTTGGTCCGAAGTCATGCAAGCTATCGACTGTTCTATAAAAACTCGTTTGAATTGTGACAATATACATATAAGAAACACCACCGGACCTGTGTAAATTACTGTTAGCGTATAGGTGTAGGTTGTGTCATCAGGTCATTCAGTCGTTTTCGTGATGAAGAAAAATTACCGTAAAAATCATGGCTTCATGTATTTCATGAACATTTATTTTATATAATATTATAAACGTTTATTTTAAAAGGGGTCCCGGTCCTATTTTAGTTTTAGTTAAGGGTCCATGGCTGAATGTAATTGGGAACAGCTGGTCTAGAAAGCCAAGGATCCACACATGGTGGTAATACTATATATTTTTTTATAACCTTTAAAATGATGTTTTTATGAAGTGTAGGAACTATCTTAAACGGAGATCCAGGATTGCCACTCAACATCAAGACACAAATTCCCTGACTTTTCCAGGTTTTTCAAAGTATTTTTTTTTTTAAATCCAGAATGAGAAATACATGAAAAGTAGCGTTTTTTTAAAAAATATTAATACGGGGACCTATAAAAATAAAGTGCCTGCAAATAATAACCCATAAAAGTATAAAAAAAAATTGAGAAAATACATTTTTTACAAATTATTATTTTATAACGAAAAGTAAATTTAATCGATAGCAAGGAAAAGAATATGACAAGGCAATTGAAGATAAAAATTTTAGAAAAATTCCGTGCCTTTACCAGAAAAGTTGAGAATTTGTTAATTTTTTCTGACACTTTAGGTAATTTTCCCTGTTTTCCAGGTGAGTGGGAACCTTGGAGATCAAATATTTTTCTAAAACATGTAACATCGCTATTTTCAAGATAAAGTGAAATACCAGACAAAATTGGAATAATTCTGAGATTTCTGAAATATAATTTTCACCTTTATATGAAGTTGCTTTTTTGTATCTCCCAAACCCTTCTCAAGACAAATGCACTTTGGGTTGAAAGAGTAATGCGCTGCTAAAGGAAATTGATAATAAATGACTTTCTCTGAATTACTGAGCAAACAGATAAGTCAATGAAACTCCCGTGAGCGTGCAAAAAATGTGTCGTGATGGAAATTAATCCTGTACAATAACCGACGGTCATCACACATTGATGAATGAGTCATATGATTACGTATGAACGAGAGAAAAAAAAACCCATCTCCAAAAAACAAAAGAGCGGCGGAAAGTTCAAACACCCCAATCGCATGACCACGGGGAAAAAAGGGGTGCTTGAACGGCCACGAGCTGTCAATCGCCCACTGGTCACTCTCCCCAAGAGAAATTAGCCTCAAGGTCATCGCTAAGAAGACACGCAATTACAATGAGGATAAGAAAGAAATGCAGAAGTGATCGATTTCTTTTTGAGCGCGAGTCAACTGCCCCGGCCAAATGGATTATGGCTATCTTCCAATGTCCTGTGCCGTGGTTCGGTGCACTGGCTTGCTATTCAATGGGAGACCCCGATAGCGATCTGCGTGGATTACTCCGCGCGGAGTAAATGACTCTTGTTGAATTGAAGGCGCAGGAACGGATGTTTCTTGTTCATTTGGGCAATTAGGGCGTCATCAGCACGACAATCCGGGGGTGCGTTGCTCCGTGGAGGAGTTATGAAATGCGTATTTTAATTTTCTTCGAAGAGTCGTTTGGGATTCAATAAGTGAATGGACGTTCGATTATGTCTTTGGAACGTTCGAAATTGTGGGTCACGGACCCACACCTACTGAGCTGCAGTGGCGCGTTGCTCCGTGGAGGAGTTTGTTGGACTGTTATGAAATGCGTATTTTAATTTTCTTCGAAGAGTCGTTTGAGATTCAATAAGTGAATGGACGTTCGATTATGTCATTGGAACGTTTGAAATTGTGGGTCACGGACCCACACCCACTGAGGTGTAGTGGCTACTCACCCTTTGAAGGAAAATGGACTTTGCCGTGGCGCGCGGATGAATACTGTTCGGAAGACAAGGTTGAGAAAACATTCTACCTTCGCTTTTGCACCGTTAGTCGGTCTGGAATACTAGTTTAATCGTTTTTCTTGTAACTAAGAAAGCCAGTGTGGCAAAACGTTAAATCACACATTTAATGTATTTTTGAAGCCAGAAATATGGCTTTTAAACCTTTGCACTCCGTTGACGCCGCTCAGGCAACATCATAACGACTCGTTCTTTTAGTTCCCTGTTCTTTAAAATAAACGAGAACAGCATGATCGTGTGTTTAAAAAACATCGATATTTTTTTTCAACTCGTTTTTTTGCACATCCAAATCAGATTAGGTTTCTTTTTTCTATAAGCATAACAAATTCTAGGGAAAAGAACATAAGGATGAATAACTGTTCCGTAGAAAGAACGGAAAACGCAAAGAGTTCTTGAAGTGCAAAGGGTTAAAACTAGGATGGCGGCACTTCACCCTTGCCAAACACCATGACAATATTCTTTTACTTTGATTCGAAAGGGTGTAAGGTGGTCGGACATGCTTAGTCTTCCTTCCAGTGGTTATTTTAGGTCAGTGCTCACATCAGATGATTTCTGTTGGACAACGGGAATCTGTGGTGGTCAAATGGTTAAGAGTCGGACAAGTACCCGTGTTTCGATCCCCAGCATGTGTCTAGGGATTTTGTAATTGGAGGGTTGTATGTTCGTTCCTTTCGCGACCAAAATATATCTACCGTGTATGAGGAACTGGTGCACGTTAAATCTGATCGTGATCCAATATCCTAACGTCTATTCAGGTTGCGTTGGGTGCCAGTTCGTGTTGCCCTCGTCATCTGACGATTCAAATATACGAGGCAGTATTCCTGGGCCTTTCCCTCGAGATACACTTCCCAAACCGCAAATAACCCATTGGGGAGCTGTAGTGCGACGTTAATTTAACCAACCCTTTATGAAACTTTTAAATATTAAAAGCCGGCATTCAAAAGTTAAAGGAATAAGAAAAGACTTTAGTGGACACCACTGAACTTGTAACTGTAATTTCTGGATTGGGAAAGACATTTTGTTGACTTGAAGCCAATTGAAGGCGCAACAACTGTACCCCACTTTCGTCCCTACTGCAATATTTCATGTTAAAATAAACCGACATGTATTGGCTTTTGGCCGAGTTTTTGTTTATTTTCTTTTAAAACACATTTTAAATGCAATCTGCTATTAAAATAGAAAGTCAATTTAAAAGGGTTAAAAATCTAGAGCAAAAACTATTTGTTTAGCAATATAATTCTATAAGAAGAATATATAATATTTATATACATTTAATAATTCTACAATGCTGAGGTTTAAAAAAAACCCCACTAAAGCACTTTAAAAAAAATTGGGATCTGCTTTCACATTGGCATCAACGCGCCCATAGAGGAAATAAAGTTTGAGCCTTCCAGATGTTAGAGTTACAGTTCAGTGGTGGACACGCTGCATAGGTTTTTGCTTCACAAAAAATGAGTAACTTACATCTAAGCATTTCTTTTTCCATATATATTTTTATGGTTGGTTTGGTTAATTAATTAACGTTGGTTTGGTTAATTAATTAACGTCGCACTAGAGCTGCACAGTGGGCTATTGGCGACGGTTCGGGGTCTATCTCGAAGAAAGACACGGGAACACATACACATTCCTACATGCACCTCGTTATTTTAGAACCATGGTCAGATGACGAGGAACACCTGAACTGGCACTCAACGCCTTCAATAGACGTCAGGACTTTGGACCCCGATCAGATGTATCGTGCAAGAGTCCCGTATACACGCCGTTAATTTTTTGCAGATGTTCTGACCGAGTTTTCTAGTATTTTGTACGAAGCTAGCAACCCTCCGATCACAAGATCACTACTTTTTTTTTTTTACTTTTCTTTGTCAAGTCCATCGCCTAGGACCGAACCAGGAATCTTCGAATTCCCAGCTGGCGCCTTTAACCGCTCGGCCACGGAGGCCTTATATTTTTTTATGACTACCAGATAATCCGTAACACTATTTTGAGAAAATAATTCCTTAAGCGGCAAATGCAATATGCATTTGCGAGATTCAGGGCGGATCGCAAAAGCAGTGAATTTTCTTTTTCGATTGAATAAAAAATAATTATATTTTATGGCTAAATACATTGTTGCATGCTTCAGATTTCCACAAAAGATCTCCAGTTACGCCATCTTGGCTGTATAAACAACGTGGAAAGGTTTTCTTATCAACGTGTTTGGCCGCACCCATTGATAAAGCGGAAAGGATTTGCGTGTGTGTGCAATCAGCACATGAAAATAAAAAGACACCCAACCTAACACCATTTTTTCAGAAAAAATATCTAAACAGGAAATTAACACATTGAAATTAAGTTCATTTACATGAGAGCCATATGCGAGGTTAGAGAGCCAAACTTGCGATCTTCTAATTTATTTTGAATTTGTGGCTTTACCAATTTATGATACTACGACCTGCGTAATTTAAATACACTACAACTACAGAAGCTCGCATACATTTATCTGAGTAAAGTACGAAACATGCCTTCGCGTTTTCATTCTTGGGCGGTTTCGCTGTCTCTACCAGACGCTGGATTGGTTGGTTTCTCTAGAAATTGATTGTACCGACCAATCCTAACAAGAGGCTGTATAGGGTTGAGACTTATTAGTACTTTTTAAATAGCTACTTAAAATAACACAAGACTCCCTTCCGTATAATAGAGAGTAATTTATCTTTCAAAATAAATTATTCTAGCAATTCAAACAATTGTAACTAGCATGAGATTACAATGGATCAACTTTCCGATAATAAACTCCGCTACAGGGTTAAATTCCGAAAATATTATCAATTAAGCTGGAGAATAAGCCCTCGAACTCGTCCACCATAGCGGCCATGCGCCCTATCCTAGACACCGGACTGGACAGTTGGTAGATTTATTGAATTGACCAACCAATCCATGCCTAAAATCAAAAACCTTGTGTCTTGGAAGAAATTCATGAGTTTATGGTCCCCCACCTTATGAAGAATGGCAAAACACAATTTAAACCCCAATTTGTTTTTACCTTGTCATTAGTTTTGCCATCAATGAAAGTTGCAGAAATAATCACACGCGTTGTATTCAAAATTAGGTTTAAATTAACACGTTCGCTGCCAACTACCAGATATCTCATGGAGTTCCAATATACCGTGTCAGTCAACGAGTTAAGAAGAATTATCAACGTTTAACCCTTTGGGTACATTTGACGAGTGAGACTCGTCATCTGCTTACTTGGGCGAAGTTACGGTGGACGAGTCTGACTCGTCATCTGAATTTAAGAAGCAGGCGTTGATGTTTGCGGCACCCCCGCCAGTTTGCGTTGATCGCAAACAATTTGTTGTAGGGTCGGTCAAGAATGGGATCAATTAAACCTCACCAAATCCG
The DNA here is from genome assembly GCA_963932185.1 of Troglohyphantes excavatus. NCBI lineage: Eukaryota > Metazoa > Arthropoda > Arachnida > Araneae > Linyphiidae > Troglohyphantes > Troglohyphantes excavatus. Next base: position 54,351,751 of record OZ010669.1, on the reverse strand, counting down.
TCTCATGGGTATAAAAATCTTCAAATTATTCAGTACTCAAAAGGTTAAAAAAAAAAGCATTTCCCGTATTTCAGATCGGAAAGTTAAAATATCGGGTTATTCACGCGACCTCCAGAAACCAATCACGATTCCAAAGTCGAAACTTGCTTGCTATAATTAGAAGCAAACAGCAAAGTTTTTAAAATAAAGTTTGTAATTAACAAACTAATTTATTAATCTCCAAAGAAAACATACCAAACAAACAACCAAAACATACAATTAACTGAGACTGTCGACCGTTCGAATCACAATCCAATAATTGACACACCAGAACATTGTATATTTTAAATACTCGGGATAATTAACCAGCTAATCACATATACATAATTCAATATAAAAGATATAACTTACACTGAATTAATTGACTTGTAATGAAGAAATAAACTAAAAGTGCACGTATTTCAAAATGGTTAGTAAAAGTTGTGGTTGGAAAGATGTGCCATATAAATAGACCAGATGAAATCAAGAAAAAGTAGCTAGCCATATTTGGCTTCCAATCGAACGTTTTGGCGAGCTATTTTTTTATGATCTAAATTACTGTATTAGTTAATTAAACATATAAATAAATTACATTTTAAACCAAAAGTAACAAAAGGCACTAAGTGATGCCATATAAGCTATTAATCAAAATAATCGGTTGAATATTGTAGTGAGGCCTCCGTGGCCGAGTGGATTAAGGCGTCAGCTGGGAATCCAAAGGATCCCCGGTTCGAACCTTTGCGCGGACTAGACTAAAGAACAGTAAAAATTAGTGATATTGCGATCGGAGGGTTGCCAACTTCACTACCAAAATACTAGAATGTCGTCCAGAATATCCACAAAAATTTAACGGCGTGTATACGGGACTGGTGCACGATAAATCTGATCGGGGTCCAATGTCCTGACGCCTATTGAGGTTGCGCCGGGTGCCAGCTCAGATGTTGTCCTGACCATGTCATCTGACCATGGTTCAAAAATACGAGGCATCGTTCCCGGGTCTTTCCTTCGAGATAGGCTCCGAACCGTCGCCAATAGCCCACTGTGCAGCTCTAGTGCGACGTTAATTAACCAAACCAAACCAAACCAAACCAAGAATATTTTAGTGTCTAGCTTGTGTGAAAAATTTGGGCTACATAATTTGAAAAAATGACAAAATCAATTAACTTTATGCAAAAACTCCGAATCTCCGTAAAATTTTTAATTAAAAAAAATATTCTTGTATTAAAGGTTGCCCTGATACGGTTCTACCAATACTGGTTTAATTATTTTACGAAATGTAGTCCTCGTTCTGGAATGTTTTACAGACGCGGTTTAACATGGGAAGTTAGTCAGAGTATATAAGCTCTAGTCCCGTCGAGCGTTTGTTTCTTGTTGGCTGCTTTGGCGAGGTGGCGGCGTAATTTCTTCCTTTTTGGCTAAGCTTAACAGATCTTAATGAAATACCATTATTCTGTTTAAGATTCAGTGACGTTCATAGAAAATACATGCGTTGTGTATAACGTTCATGAAGATCGAGCCTTACAATTTTTGTCTTCACTCACACATCATGCATTTGGGGCAAACTGTCTGCTAAGTGGTCACAAAAATCCAAAAAATAAACAAACACCACTCTGCATTATTAGGCAGCTAGATCTATTATTTGGCCAAATGGTGCGGCTCCTAGTTCAATAGGTTGTCCTATAAAAAGTTAAATGTCGTTTCACTAACTTTATAGCCTATGAGAGTGGATAAATTAAAACGCTCTATTTTCGGAACTCTGCTTTTGAACTTTTTCCTCGGGCAGAAAACTCGCTTATTTGTATATGTACAATTTTTTAATTATCTATCAACGGTTTGAACGGAGGGCGTCTCGAATATGAAAATGAAGGATGTACAGATTTATAACGTTGGATAATTATTAATTAGGCAATTAGACCGGGGTTATTAATTATTTTTCAAAAATAAAGGATATCAGAAAAGCATATTTAAAAACAGTTAAGGGGGTCCGATACCCAAAATTCGCAAAAAAAGTCATTTTTTTTTTATATTTAAAAAATAATATTCAAACTTATCTTAATAACTCACAAAAAATTGCTTCAAAAAATTCCTATTACTTTTTTAGTTATGAATGTTTTAATGATGTGTTCCTATAACATAGTTGTATCATATGTAAACTTTAAAAGCAAATATCTCTGTTCGTGGTTTTGAAATTTAATGAACACTAAAAATGCTAAGGCTTTTTTACTATTATACTTAAAAACATAATTTTTGTGTGTATAGCAAGATAAATATATTTTAAATAGATGTATGCATTCAGATTTCCTATTTTTACCATAATTTGTTTTTTAAAACCACTTAAAGTGGAATTTTATTTTTTTTCGTCAATTTTTTTTCCAAAATTTCTAATATATTTTATTTTTTTAAAGTGATGTATCTGAATCAAAATTTGAATGCATACATCTATTTACATATTATTCAAGATCTTAAATAAAAAAAATTGCTTCAAAATATTGAAAAACAAAAAAGGAGTAGGAATTCTAAAATTGTTAAAAAATTTACTAAAATTTTAATTTAAAAATAAATGTGCAATTAAAAAAAAAAATTGAGCGTCTTAAAATGGTTTTTTATGTATATTTAGAAAGAGAAAAAAAATTGGATTGTACAAGTATAAAAATAAAGAAAAAAATGTCGAAGGTATCGGACCCCCTTAAGTGCAAAGCTTACAGTTACATCATTGAACAAGGTTCGTTTTTTCGAAAATAAAAATAAGTTTCTAAAAATTTTTTAAGCACCTTATTTTTAATGAGAAAAAATTTTCATACAGAATTTGTACAGAAATGTTAGCTCTAACGTTGAAAATAGGCTTTTTAGTAAAAAATCTCTCTATTTTAAAAAAAAGTAAGCCCTAGGGGGAAAAAGTCGGCCCTAGGGGGAATTTTCAGTTCTTTCAATGTTATTCAGATCGTATCTCAAAATGTTGTCATTTAAAATTACATATTCTTATTAAAAAAATATATTAACGTTCGTTAAAACTTCATCTTTCCGATGTTATAAATATTATAGTTCTATCTTTACAATTAAATTAGATGTGGTCAATTACGATAGGTATAAAAAATAGTGAAGAAAGGAAAAATGTCGGATATTTCGAGAAAATTTTAATTTGCGAATTTTTGTCTCATTGTTCCGCTTGCATCTCAAAAAGTAAATGTCCTAAAATTATGAAATTATGCCAGTTTATTAAGAAATGTTTGGGTAATAAGATGAATATTTTTGTTTTTCAATACGATTAGTATATTAGACGTTATTTTATGTTAAATTCATGATTTTAGAACATTTTGAAAATAATTCATACATTTTTGTATACTTGTCTTCCAATTTTCAACAAAAAAATAAATAAAAAATTAGGGGTATAGATTAAACTATTGGCTACAAATGATCCAGAGCGTTGGTCAAATTTCGATTTAGTTTTGTAGTTATAAATTTTTAAATAATTGACGAAATGTCTGAAATAATCGTCAATTTTACGCGTAAAATTTTAAGGGATAAATTAAAACTGCTCTAAGTAGTTCAAAAATATACTTTTTTCCCGTTAAAAAAATATAGTTATATTCGTAAAATCTTCCTTTCTTGAATGGTATCAATACAGAAATTCTATCTTAAAAAATAAATTAGATGTAACTATTTATGTGAAGTACTATAATTATTATTAAAAGATATTTCGGAGCAAAATGCCAACATGTATGTAAATCTAAATCCTGTAGCTTATTATATATTTTAACGGGAAATTATTATTAACGCCAATTCTCAATAATCTTACTTTATATAAATAAAAGTTGGCGAATTAGACTTATTTAAGATTGGCGCGTTTATGCTACTGTTTGTTTACACATGTTTCGCTTTTCAATGAGTAGAAACAATTGCGTTGAAGCAGTTGAGGTTTTCCAGTTATCCAGGGGGGGGGGGGGGGGGGGGGGTTCAAATTTATGCCTCAGGAAAGTTAATATTATTAGCAAATGAAAGCGATGGAAGACTAGAAATTGCCCAGCTTGTATTAAGATGAAACTTAAATTAGACCTCAAAACAGAACACTGCATTGGAACATGCGTGCAATAAATCAATACTTTCGAGATAACTGTTTAATATTACCTATAAAAAAGCTGACAAATGTCTATAAGTTGGAACTGGGAATTTTTTAGCACTGTTGCGTTTTGAATCGTTAAGTGTGGTCTGGTTAATTAACGTCGCACTAGAGCTGCACATTGAACTACTGGCGTTGGTTCGAACAAAGCGTCCTTGATTGGTTATTGGTACGTATTTACTTACTACATCAAGGACGCTTTGGTTCGAGGCCTTTCTTGAAGAATAGACCCGGGAACGATGTCTCATATTTTTAACAATGGTCATATAACGAGGACAACACTAGAGTTGGTACCTGACGTCCTTAAGTTGGGAAATTTGAATCGTTCACTTTCGGAATTTCGGATCGTTAAGTTGGGAAATTTCTTGTCTCAACATCCCAAAAATAAATGTGTGACGGCACTGCCAGCAATAATTTATATAACTAAAAAAAGTATTGTTGTTAGGACACATTGTCATTGTCTACAGTGTATGAAGCCGGTATTGTTTGCGAAGCAAACTATAGAGGATTGCGTAGCAATCCTCCGGGGGTTGGTGAAGCGTTAGCGGAGCAGGGGGCGGAGCCCCCTAGTATATTTAAAAAAAAACTAAATGAATATAAAAGAGGAAAATATGGACAATCAGCTAATAGTTATTCAGTTAATACAAAGAAGCTGCGGATTTTCGACTTGGATACAAAATTGTGTTTAATTCACATTAAAAACATTTTTAAAACAGGCTTAGTAAAATGATAGTCATTTTAAGGACTTTCTAAGAGCCTTCAGTAACTTAACAGTTTCTAAGGACCCTTTGGATAAAAATAAAGAGTTTCTAAGTACTTTACAAGAGCCCTTATGATTTGGTTTGGTTAATTAATGTCGCACTAGAGCTGCACAGTGAGCTATTGGCGACGGTTCGGGGCCAATCTAGAAGGAAAGACCCGGGAACGATGCCTCGTATTTTTGAACCATGGTCAGATGACGAGGACAACACCTGAGCTGGCACCCAACGCCTTCAATAGACGTCGGAACTTTGGACCCCGATCAGATTTATCGTGCACCAGCCCCGTATATACGCCGTTCATTTTTGTGGATGTTCTGGACGACATTCTAGTATTTTGGTAGTGAAGTTGGCAACCCTCCGATCGCAATATCACTACTTTTTACTATTCTTTAGTCTAGTCCGTGCAAAGAGCCCTTACGAACCTATAACCAAAACAAGGAGATTCCTAAAGACTGTACTACGAAGAATCCTGTTCAAATGCGCACGGCATAACAAATGACTTGATAGTGGGAGAATACACACACACGAACAGCGGAACGGTTAGCGAAAATCGACGGATAATCGAGCAGACAATTTGAAAATCTGGTCCCAGATCAGTAGAGGGCGTATCAAATTCCCAAAAAGCGATCTCCCTCCCCTCTTAAATTCGGCTAAATGAGAGAATCGCCCATCAACGAACGCATCTCATATTCCCAGCCCCCCCTCGAGAAGATATTCTTTGAAGTTCAAGGCCTGTGCAACATCAACGGGCCGAACAATGCGATGGCAGGTAGCATCGACCCTCCGGAGAGTGAGAGAAGACTTCTCCGGCACGTGTTCGGGCCTTTTCTGCTCAAGGTCCCAAACTGAAGGGGGGGAGGGCGATGTAGCATTTTTTCTTTTTCGAATCATCGCATCTCCATGCCCCGGTATTCGATTAAATGAAGAGATTCGGGAATGGAATGACTTATCTTTTTTTCTCTTCTTCCACCCAGGGGCATTTTGTAGATGCTGAATAAGAAGACAGGGTAGTGAAGGACTTCTCGGAGAATAGGGTGATGCGCAGTTTGGGACATGCAGGGCCGTCGCTAAGGGGGGGAGGGGGGGCAACGACTATTAGCCGTCTGAAAATTTGGAAGAAGTTTTAAAAATTCAGTAATTATTCAAATCTGACATTCCAAGAATTATTTTGCAAGTTAAAGTTGCACTAATAATAATTTAACTAATTTTCAATTTTTGAGCCACCACCTGCCATTTTAATTAATTTTGAATAAATATCGAAATATATCTAAAAAATACCGTAATTGCCGAATGATAAAAAAATAGTTATATTGTAAACAAAATTGCCAAATTATTTAAAAATTCAAAAAATGAATATGTAATATACCGTATATCGTCGCCTCAGGGCAACAGTAGGATATGAGCAAAAACAGAGTTGCCTATAAAATTGATTTTAAAATTTGCCGTTTTTTGAATGCTGAATATCAAAGGCTGTTGTAGTTCAGGGATTTCAAAGAAGACATAAAAATGTCCGAGTGTTCCACTAAATAAAGGCCCATTTGGTAATATTAGCAAGACCGAAAACCGATTTTCGTTTTTTTTAGATGTCTTACTGTTGCTCTGAGGCGACGATATGCCGACTTGGAAACTTATTGGGTTGAAGATCACCATTATACACATAATGTTTTAATACACTTGCTTTTTTACATACAAGAAGAATTGATAATATTAATTAAATATTCAAGACCGATGCAACACGATTAACCGGTCATAAGCCAAGGTAGAAATCTTCTCCTACTTTGTCTTCCGAACAGTATTCATCCGCGTGCAACGGTAAAATACATTTTCTCTTAATGCTAGTCCTCACTACAGTTCTTATTTTAACTCAGTGCTGATAACAGTTTTTTATTTTAAAGGGGGGAGGGTGTATTGTTTATGTCACTGATAGTGTTCTTTACTCTATCTTCAACTATGTTATAAGAATCTGCTTATGGTCATTTTACAGGCTTTAACAGAATATGGTACAAAGTCGGGTCGAATGCTGATTAGTTGCATTTATTAAACAGATTTCTTCCATATCTGTACAACATTTAAATTCTCTGAAGTTCTTTCACAGTGTCAGAGGTTAAAGGGCCTTGATTTCTGCCACATCGACGACATACTTTTAAATAGTTATGAAAAAAAAACCATTAAAAAATATAACCTCAACAGACTTTACAGAGGAACAACTAAAAGGAAACACACAAGGGAAAAAGACATTTCAAAACGAGAAAACAAAACCGGTAATTAAAAAAAAATCATCTTCAATTCCTTAGGGTTTGGTGGTCAGGAGGCCCGTTTGTTTCCTTTCTAATTTCCTTTTCCTGCAGGATGGTCGAATGCAAATTTCACGGCAGCTCCTGCGGTGAAGTCCCGGCAGCAGATGTTCGAATCCGAACAAGCTCTGGCCTCTGCCCGGATGCTCATTTCACAAGTGTTGACAAGCACCGCGGGCAGAAACATGGCTCGTCTCTCGCTCGGCCACCAACTGCAGAACCACCTAGGAAACAAGAGGAAGTGCTCAGTGGATCAAGTGGTATAAAAAACATTTCAACCATTAAACAATCGCTTGGGACAGACAGTTGAGGGCTGGAGAGATCTGCTGGTCGATGTGCCCGAGGCAGATAAAAATACTGCAGTGTTAACGTATTTTTTATTTCAAAAATAGGGTTTACGAAATAATATATCGATATATGAAGTGGGCCAGGTGTAGTAGTAACGGTTTTGTGTTTGTCACCTTCATTTGTATGAGTTACATTGCAATTTACCACCAAAAAGAGTGGCCAAGAAGTTAATACCCTCTAGTACAGTGGTGTACGCAAGGGGGTGAGGGGGGAATGGCAGGGTTCAGAATCCCTGCCATTGATTTGTAGATGCCTAAATTGTCCTATTGATTTGGAGATGCCTATATTTACTATATATATATATATAAATGGTAATAAAAGGAATATGTATAGAATAATGAACCTCTAAACGCGTCCTATAGATATTTTCTGCGTCCACTACTGACAGTGGTTTCTAATATTTAGCCCGTATATCACATGTGGTCCACGAGATCTTAAAAAGTACTTCGTGACACATGCAATTAAAAGTACAATTTCCTAATAAATCATGTAAATGTATCTTAAAATATAATGGTTTGACTCATCGAGATTTTACAGGTGATAAACTTACGCAATTTATTTTCTTAAGCGACACAGCGATAAATCCAGTTCAGTATTTCAATTATTATTTCTGTTCAATAAAAATATTTAAAACCAATATCAAAAGGGGCAACTTTGCTGGTTCAGCCCTGCCAATTTCCTGAACCAACCAATAGCGGCTTGGTTGATTCAGGAACTTGGCTGGGCGGTTTACAAAAATTCACAGTTGCCCCACTTGGCAAAATGGTCTCAATTGACCAAATATAAATACATTTTGTTTAAAAGTATGTATAAAAATTGTATTAGTTTTGTTGCATCCATTTGGATTAAATTCCAACACTTAAAACATTTCGAAGATACGCTATTTTTTGTTACATTATACCACACATTGTTTTGCAGAAACTTAGAAATCAGTTAGCAGAAACGTATAAATTGTATCATTTTATTGTTTGTAAGTAATTTACAAAATATTCAAAACTAAAGTGTAGCCATAGAGGACTATTTATTAAATCTAGTATCATCTTCATGCTTACGCAACAACTTGCACTACAGCCTGGGTCATATTCAACACATCTATAAATATAGGACAAGGTAAGACAAGGAAATATAGAACAAGAGACCCATATTAAAAAAATAAAGCCAATTAAAATTTACGAGCTTACAATTGCCTAAGATACGATTCTTCAAAGGCACCGCTAATAGAAAACGCGACAGCAACCATTTCATATCCAGAGCCCAAACTCCTTCGCAAGAACCGTTTAGCGCCAAAAGAAAAAACAACAACAAATCCCACTTTAAAATCCACACGGTTCTCACCCGAGGCGTGGTCTTCAGGTAGTTAAATTTAAAAAAAAAAGCTTCCGCAACATGTTCCAGTAAGACACTAACGGTGCGTTTAAACCACTTTCGATTCAGGCGCACCAGGGAAAGTGGCGCCGTGACACAATTGCAGGAAGCCCCTTCATAAGTGATATAACCGTTGTGGAAGAATAGAAGCGTGTTCCGATGACCCAGAAACCCAGTTTAAAAAGCAAGAACGAGGAAAACGGCTCCCCACAATTAACAGCTTTCATCGATGAGTGATTTTTTATAGTCTTCACCTTGAGTCTCCTTTTCGTAGGTGGCTTGGCTACCTTAGGGTGAGAAGTTCTTGAAAGGGACAGTTCGTTAAGTTTGTAGGTCGAGAAAGCCCTTTCTTTCCGTTTTATGTGTCGCCAAGGGGGGGTGCTTAATTAGGGTTTGTGCGAAGCATAGTTCCCGTTTGCTGGTGATGAATTAAGCGGTTTGTAGTATTCAGCATGGTTACCGATAAAATCAAAAAGGGTGTGTTAAGTCAGGTTGTTTGGGAATAGGTTATCTGATGAAGATCAACACAGGGCGTGACAAGACGAAATTCGTAAGTAAAACAATGAAGTAAATCCAAGTACCAAAAATGACGTTGGTTAATCTGAAGTAAGCTGACAATTGAAGACCTGTTAGACATGCGTAAGTCACACTAGAAAAAAATTGAGTTGAAATGAAAATTCTAACTTTAAAACATTAAGATGCAAATTTGGGCAAAATTATTCGATGTTGGGTGGTTGGTTTACTAAATGTCGCACTAGAGCTGCACAGTGGGCCACTGGCAAAGGTTCGGGATTTATCTCGAAGGAAAGACCAGAGAACACTGCCTCATATTTTTGTACCATTTTCAGATGCCGAGGACAACACCTGAGCTGGCATCCGATGCAAACTCATTAAGCGTCAGAACATTGGACCCCGATCGGATTTAACGTGCAATAGTCCCATATACACCTTGGTTCTAATTGAGGATATTTTTGGACAACTTTTGTATTTTAGAAGCGACTCTGGTAACCCTCCGATCGCAAGAACTTCATTTTTGTCAAGTCCGCTTCGATTCGAATATACAATCTTCTGATTACTGCCGGACACTGTTCCTCGGGAACGCGGGTGTTCAAAATTATTTAAAGGTTGGCTGGTTGCAAAAACGATGCACTAGAGCTACACAATTGGCTATGGTTCAGGATCTATCTGGTAAGGAAGACCCGGTAATATACTATATTTTGAAGAGATACGTACAAATACTTTTGGAATGACCAGATTATTCGAAAAACATGCAGTTACTTATCCAGGAACAACTTCCAGAAAGGATCTACACAGTTGGTTCTTCAATTCGGTCTCCACAATCTGAACACATTTCAATCTCAAAACCAAAACTGAGGACACATACACAATAAAGGTTTCAACAGAGAATTTTACATTGCACTGTTAAACTTCCAGTAACTGTCCTGTTAAGCTGTTAGTAGTTTTTTGAGGTATTGAAAACCATTATTCCGATCAAAATTTCTCATACTTCTTCACATTTTTTTTGTAAACCTTCAAATCAAAATTACATTTTTAATGTGAGAATCACAATTTAATTCCACCCTTGCCCATGCAACAGGCCTAGTTTCGGAGGCCCATCCTTGGAAAAAAGCAGTCTCTTTTTTTTAATAAAGCCCGATGTGTCATAAGAAATGCCAAGAGGAATCTCGGCTTAGGAAGAAAGGTGAAGGAGGAAAGGTGATCGCATTTTTCCGAGTGATGCCGTCGTCTCACTCATCGAACAGAATAGGCCAAGGATCCTCGTCATGAGCAACATCATCCAGATGGACTGACCTCAAATTCCAGAAATTGAAAAATCACGATTGTTCGCTAAGCGCCCTCTCGAATAGCTGCTGGCAATTGAAGAACTTTTTTTCAATTCAATAAAAATGGGCCCGCCTCATTTGATGCGCATTCGCTCAGAGACTAAATTTTACGACACTTGTCTTTTTTATATAGGTTCTTTACGATTATCAAGAGAGTCAGTTTTAATGAAAGAGGTTTTATGGATTCCTGCATATACAGGGTGTTTTAAGAATTATCTTTACAACTTTGGCGCGCTATAAAAATCTATAAGAAATTAGATAGCTAAGTTATGTTGCTTGAACATGTAACAGAAACATCTGAAGTTTTATTAATACGCAGTTAAAAAAATAATAATTAAAAATATTATTTAAAATAAATGCTTGCAAATAAAACTTTGTGTGCTATTACACAGCAAAATAATGTAGCTATCTCGTTCTTTTAGGTTTTATTTCGTATCAAAAGTTGTAAAGATAATTCTAAAACATCTTGTATAGTTAGTCATCTCTTGTGATGAAGTAAAATTATACTAATATCTTATCATGGTTACATATAACAGGGTAGGACACCGCGGGGCCTGATTTCCTATAACAGGGTTACTCAATAAATAGATAAAAATTCTCTGACTTTTCTAGATTTTCAAAAAAATTCCAAATTAAGAATTAAATAATATTTTCATATATTAATTTTGAAGCTGGGAAAATTAAAGCGCTTATAAATAATAACCTAGCAAGGTATGCAAACTTGAAAATTTAGCATACCTTAGAAAGACCCGGGAACAATGCCTCGTATTTTTGAACCATGGTCAAATGACGAGGACAACACCTGAGATGACACCCGACGCAACTTCAATATGCGTCAGGACATTGGACCCCGATGAAGGCAAATTCGGACGACGTATTGTTACTTCGCAGCAAATTTGGCAACCCACCGATCACAAGTTCACTGCATTTTTTGTTTGTCAATTCTTGGTATCAGCCGTATTTGAACATGCTACCCTCTGGTTGCTAGCTGGTACCTCGAAGCTACGGGGACAGACAGCACACACAAACATTCACACACTATACCACGTATTTTAAAACCATAGACAGATGACGAGGTAATACCTGAATTGGCACCCAACGCATTCTGAATATGAGGACATTGGACCCCGATCAGATTTATTATGCACCAGCATACACGCCAGTATAATATTTCGAATATTTTTAGACGACTTTCTAGTATTTTAATAGCGAAGCTGGCACCACTCCGATCGCAAAATCACTACATTTTTACTTTTCTATGCCAAGTCTACTCAATCGGGTTCGAACTTGCAATTCTTTGATTGCAAAGCCGAATGTCTCTATTCTCTGGGTAACTGGAGGCCCTGAAGAATTGTTTATTGATATTCAGGTTAAATAATTTTTTCGTTTTACTTAACGCAGAATTATTTTATGGCAATTTTCGAACAACAGCAAACGAGTTTTCCGAAAAACTAATTAAAAAAATTACAGCGCGTGATCATAATCAAACAAACAAACAAAAAAAACTGTTTTCACCACCTTTCGATTAAAAAACACACGAGAATCCATTCCAAAACACCCTGAATCGAAAGAAACCCGCCTTCCCATTGTTATGAAACATAATCAATGTATAACATTTCATTCCATTTTTCGCCAACATGAAAAAAAAAAGTGGGAGGGGGAATGAATATAAATCTCGCAAATAATGACTCAAAGAAAAAAAGATCCGAAGCAGAAGAATCAAAAGGCAGCACCATTTAATGCCCAGTTTTTTCCTCCCCGAAAACCCGACCGGCGAACCTTGAGTGCGGACATTTGCTCGAAGGTCGGCTGATCATACACCTCGGGCCGAAAGGGGTGTGGATCGCGGCCCTGATTTTTGGGCGGGAATTAAGAAGAAATAAGAATGAATAATAATAATAAAAAAATCAATTTTCTTCTCGCTACTCTCGGATTTATTTGTAATAATAATAACATCTCGATAAACAAACAGACGGTGGTAGGTTTTTTTAAATTTATTTATTTAAAAAAAAAAAAGAGTAAATAACGGGGTTGTGAATTTTGTGAGATTGTTTCTGCGTATTGGAAGGATGCGATTTTCTTACCTGGAAGAAGAGCGATGGGGCGAAGAGAAGTGAAGATTGGGAAAATAAAGTTTGTTTTTACTGGTCGGAGTTTGGGCAACAGGTGCGTCAAGCGTTGGATTAGTTTGAAGCGTGCTACTGGTTCTGCGTCGTGGGGAGTCCCGTGTATAAGGTTTGGTTTGATTAAAAAACGTCGCACTAGAGCTGCACAGTGGACTATTGGCGACGGTTAGAGGCCTATTTGGAAGGTTGGCTTGGTTAATTAATGTCTCACTAGAGCTGCACAGTGGGCTATTGGCGACGGTTCGGGGTCTATCTCGAAGGAAAGACCCGGGAACACATACACATTCATTCATACATGCACCTTGTTATTTTAGAACCATGGTCAGATGACGAGGACAACACCCGAGATGGAACCCGACGCAACCTCAATAGGCTTCAGGACATTGGACCCCGATCAGATGGATCGTGCACCAGTCCCGTGTATATAAGGCTAGCCGAGCTCTAGCAACAATTGCACCGCAATTTTTATTCAACTTTTACCATTTGAGAGACTATGAGACAGGAAATTTGTGTTTTAAAAACCCAAATAGCGAATGGGCTCTGGATGGGGAAAATTGACATTTAAACAAGGGAAAACGCAGGGAAATTTATTGGTTGGTTGGTTTATTAATTAACGTCGCACTAGAGCTGCACAGTGGGCTATTGGCGACGGTTCGGGATCAATCTCGAAGGAAAGACCCGGGAACACATACACATTCATACATGCATCACGTTAGTTTTAGAACCATGGTCAGATGACGAGGAAACACCTGAATTGGCACCCAACGCCTTCAATAGACGTCGGGACTTTGGACCCCGATCAGATTTATCGTGCACCAGTCCCGTATACACGACAGTATAATTTGTTGCATATTCTGGACGACTTTCTAGTATTTTTGTAGCGAAGCTGGCAAGCCTCCGATCGCAAGATCACTACTTTTTTACTTTTCTATGTCAAGTCCATCGCACGGATTCGAACCACCAATCCTCTGATTAGTAGTTGAACGCCTTACCAACTGGGGCTCGGAAAAACCCGGGAATGATGCCTTGTATTTTTGAACCATGGTCAGATGACGAGGACAACACCCGAGATGGAACCCGACGCAACCTCAATAGTCGTCAGGACATTGGACCCCGATCAGATGGATTGTGCACCAGTCCTGTGTATTTAACGCTAGCCGAGCTCTAGCAACAATTGCACCGCAATTTTTATTCAACTTTTACCATTTGAGACACTATGAGACAGGAAATTTGTGTTTTAAAAACCCAAATAGCGAATAGTCTCTGGATGGGGAAAATTGACATTCAAACAAGGGAAATTTATGGGGATGACTACCAGAGAGTGCGAATTGGAAACATTTGCCACGGGAAGTGCGAAAAGGGAAAAATTAATCGTGGAAACCTTTGAAATCTCCATGGGAATGGAATGTATGTGGGCGAGACTGTTATGGTTTATTAGAGTAGTATTGCTGTGGTCAGAAGAAACTGCTTGGGAATGGATTGCGCAATGGAATGAAATAATGGGAAATCGATAATAAGAGACAGGAAGAAAGCTTTTAGCGACTAGGAAAAATAAGTTCCAAGGGAGAGAATATAAAGAAATCAAATGTAATCAATTTTGTAGTACAGAACAAAAACTGGGCTAAGTTTTTTACCAACATAAATTTTCCACGATTACATAAGGAAAAAAAGAGGGGGGCTGTGTCCCCTCGGGAATGACCCAGTTGCGGCCGAAGAGAGCCGGGTTACCATATTTTTTGAAAAAAGAAAAACAATGCGATTTTTCTTTCCCCCTTGTACGATATTGAAAAGAAAGTGTACGCAAGGTCGAAAGACAGCCATCTTTGGACACAATGAGTTAACCTTCATTTGTAACACAAATGAGTTTACGCAATCTTTGAAAGTTTCATGCATATCAAATAGTAAAATAAATGAATAACTTTTCCCAAGAGAGCGATAAAGTAAAATATTGAATTGCATTTATGAAAATTGAAGACAAAATAAAACGTTGGTCTGACATAGATTTTTAAGATTTATACTATGTTCTCAAAAGTATAAAAAAAATTAATCTGACTTTAAGTGACAATATGTACCTTAAAAACTTTTAAGCACTTTATTGGTTATTTATTATATAAGAGTAAAATATAACAAAAATATCAACAAAAATATTTTGTGGATAATTAATTGGACTATGCTTTAGGTTTATGCAGTAAGTAGTTGGGATAGTACTAAAATATCAAAACATATAAAAATCATACTTATTGATTTTGAACAAGACTAATTTAAAAAATTTCATCCTGAAATACTAACTATGTGTATAATTCCTATACAAAGTACTACTATTCATCGCGCAATGCATATAAATAACATTAAATATTATAGATATTTATTCTCAAACGGCATTAAATAATTTACAATTTGGATTAATAATTAATTTTTTGAAACACCTTTAAAATCACCTAATACTTGGAGCATCAGATTGAACACCATATATTACTCTTTTAGGATTATCCATTCCAACACTTTTATTCCCTGAAATATATAACTATGTATTTACATAAATTTGTTTTTGTTCAAAAGGAAATTAGCCGCCAATGCGTGTAAAATGTGGTAACAATGCAAAGCGTGTACGGAACGTGGATGGGCGTGGACAGTTTGTTTATCTTCATTTATTGTTTCTGAAAGTGCTTCAACAAAGCCACATCGTAATTTTTTAGGATGAAGTAATTTTATATGTACAATTTATGTCGAGGATACTAGCACCCCCGTCGGCGAAAGTCAGCCTCCGTGCCCACCGGGAATTTCTGGCGCCACCACTGTCCGAGCAGTCGTTTTTGCCTCTTAACTCCATTTCGGATAGTCGTTTTGAGAGTCTTCTATAAGATTAATTTTTTTCACTAAAATTACACCTAAATTAAATCCAAATTAAATTCTGCAAATAATATAGAAAAAAAAAACATGTACAAATTCAATAAAACCTCCCGAAAAACGCATTTACAACTTTGATACATATTCCCTCGTAAAAGGAAATACATTTAAAAGATAAATTTAGTGTGTCCAAAAATGGCCGCATTTCGACCGTGCAAAAATTTTCCTTCCAAAATAAATTATTTTCAATACGAGGGGGAAGGAAAAACAGGTGTTTATTATCGCTCAGGAAAAAGGTTGCCAATAGCCGCAACTGGAAGTTTCCGGTCCCCTCCTCCTTATATTCGCCAATGAATTTAACCATAAGAAAGAATTAAAATATCTTTAATCTAGTTATCTGTAAGTGTATTTGTGTAAATGTATGTATTAAATAGTATTCGAACCATATTTCTATCACATGAAAACGTGCACTTTTTAACAAAAATAGCGATAATTGAAGTGCGATGTGAAGGCATAAGATGTTCTCCGATCGAAAAAATATTTTACTTCGTGTTTATTGATCATATTAGCCACCCTTGCCGTGCTATTAGGATAACTATTTCGAAAAATATTTTGTTTACTGTAATAAGTGAAAAAAAAGGCAAATTTTACCCTAATTTCGAAATCTCAAGTGCGATGAGAAGGCAGAAGATATTATCCGATCAAAAAAATATTTTACAGCATGTTTATTGATCACAGTGGTCACCCTTTCCGCACTATTAGAATAACGATATCGAAAAAAAAAATGTTTTTTCCACCCACCCTAATATAATATATATATAAACGTGCGAAATTTTACGACTGCCCATTTCATTATTACGACTGTTCTATTCACTACTGCCCGTTAGAATATGCCCTGAAATGCAGGCGAGGACATAAACACGATTTTATGCACAAATAAAAAATAATTAAAACAGTTAACGCATTCATTGCACAGCCCACTCGTTAACACTCAAGTCAATCCCAGGTTATATAAAAAAACTCAATTCGACAACACATTTTTTTGATCTCCATAAACTAGCCCATTAGTCGTCGCGACGATTTAACATGGGAAGCAGCCATCTAACGAGTCGTGTTGCGCAATTTGTATTTCGCCTGTACCCAAAGGGCGAGTGAAAGGAGTACAACAGAAGCCGACAATTGTCGTCCGGTAAGTACAAGATCTCCCGCTTCGATTAGCTAATCAAAACGTGACCAGGTTTCAGAGAGGACGTTTAATCATTCCGTTACGACATCCCACTTGGCGAGTTGGAAAAGACGGAGATGTATTCTTTTGTATATCATTTCAATGTGTCTTATTAGTCTTTTTTATTTTTGGTCATTGCCTATGTCGGAGGTTTCAGGTGATTTGTAATTTGAAGACTCTTGCTCTTTTGGGGTTTATCAAGCGACCCGGTCGGGCTCGCAACGCTAAGCCAAAAAAGAAGAAATAACGCCAACTTGTCAAAGCAGCCAACAAAAAACGAACGCTAGACGGGACTAAGCTTATATATACGCTGCACAACTCTTAATGTTAAATCGCGTCCGTAAAACATATTCCAGAACCCGAACTACATTTCGTAAAAAAATAAAACCAGTATTGGTGGATTATAAATTACAATACAATCTACACCAGACACTGACCACTAATTCGAAAATTTGGTAAGTTATATATATATATATATATATATATATATATATATATATAATGACCTACAGTGTGGTCCTCCATTAGGTAAGTTCGCAGTCGTGCAATTAAACCATGGTCTAACCGAGTATAAACAAAACTATTTATTCCTCAGAGGCAGCATATCTACACTTGGTAAGAGCAAAGCAAGGAATGACATCACATAGGGATTTGTTACATTATATACACAGGTAAAATAGGAATAATGATCGTGTCGGAAATAAAAACACACGTTGACAAAACCATTACAAAAATATTTAGATACTAAATATAATTTAGGTACTTAACATATTTCGTTTTTTTTTTAAAAGTGTACTTATTTTGTAAATTAATTAATTAAAAAGTGTACAGTTTTTAAAGTAGTATCTGATCAAGGTAACGGTATCGAACTCATTCCTGGTTAATTGCTATAAAAATAAAAGCAATCAGAGTTAAAATGAGAATATAATTTTGTTTCCTTTACTGCACATACATATTGATTTTCAATGTGGATTTTTTTTGTTTTAAAAATAATACATCTTTGGCGAAACCCGTTTTTGAAAATGTAAAGGATCTATGGAATTTAACAAAGCTCCACGGACCAATTAGAACAGGAAACCACTTAGCACATGTTTTTACTCCTAGCCTGTGTTGAAAGAATCAAGTGACATTGAAGTGTTTGAATTTGAAGAAAAGAATTATAATACACGTTTAAATATGTGGATTGGAACAAGAATACCAACGTTTAATTGACAGTATTGAGACAAATGCTTCGAAGTCTGAAGCTCAGCATTATTGCGATTTTACGGAAATCTCAGAATTGTTTGATTTGAAGCGTCAGAGAAGACTGACGCCATTGGTTTCCATTTCATTTAGGAGTTTAAAATTGATATATTCGAAATAGTTTTAAAAAAGAGGGGATAAAATTGATATTGGTTATTCTTTTTCCAAGCCAAAAACATAAAAACCACAGTACATTTTGATAAAAATAAATACAATCGTTTTCGAACAATTACTAATTAGTCGAAATCGAAAAAAAAAAATTACTCTCAATTTGTAATGAAATATTTTGATTTATGGGGTCCTGTGATGTGGACACTACAATCTTGGACGTCAAATTTGCTTGTTGTAATTTAACTACGCATAATAAACCATTCTATAATTTAGGCCCATTCTAAACGAGTAAAAATGCTCGTGAGCTTATCGGTGATTCGACAATTCATATCACGTGGTATGACTTCTCGAATCACCAAGAAGCGCCCGCGCATTTTGCTCGTTCGTTTAGAATTAGCCTTACACTACTTTGTTTGGTGCTATCAAAGCGACTTGTTTAAAGCGAAGCAGTCGGTCAAAAACAATGTTTTATTATGCCAAAACAGATAAATTTGATACAGTCAAACAAAGACCATCACCCAACAATTTGTGAACCGCCCGGTATTTTTCAGATCGGACTATTGAATTATTCTGTTCACTCCTTCCGAGTATGGATCCTTTGTAGTAGAGGAGTCATGACGTCACTCTCGCTAACATCAAAGTGAAGCCAACATGTATGGCCTCAGACACGTGGTTAATTACGTCAGTCCATTCATACATTTTTACTGTTATACATTTCCCAATTCATCAGCCAATCGCGAGTATTTTTTAATTCCTAATTTTGAAGAGATGGCACGTGATATGGACCTTTCGTTCTGAGATGTGGGCTTCACGATTATGACGTCATATTATCTCTAATACAGACCATCGAAGGTTTACACATACTAATTTTTTTGGACTCGAGAGATCCTAAAAATGAGTAAACATCTATCCTCACAAAACATCAAACTTTTCACCCGACCACGCTACATTCTCGAAAATAAAAAAACGGGTCTGCACCCCCTTGTTGGTACCCCTTTCTGAATTCCAATTACACACTTTCAATTAGGGTAGTGACGAAAGACAGGAACATTGTTTCTGCCCTGATTAAATGACCTGTTCCTTGAAAGAGTCTCAAAAGGTATCATTAAACACCCTAATGGCAGGAGGTTAACCAGTCATTAACTCACCCTACATATGATGTCACGCATGGTTATGTAAGATGATCAGGACTTGATAACCCTAATCTGCGAGTATGGCATAGGGTTGAGACCATGAGACGAAGAACTACGGACTAAGTGTATCTGGGAATACTTATAGATAAACGGGCAGATTTTAATTTCGTGGAAGTTGTGTGCCCTACTTTCATTTCGGTAGTATTTTTGGTCAATTCTATTGTTTCCCAAAACGGATAAAAAAAAATGGGCTGAAAAATACTTATCGCGAAAACTCTATTAGTTTAATAAATTACTAATAGTTTCTAAAAATACAACATATTTTCTTTAAATTTTTCTTCTTCTTCTATGAATGGATTCTACTTCTATGAATGGATTTCTTCTTCTATTGTAAGATAAACGATTTTACGTGCTATTTGTATAATTGCAATTTTACTTTTGGGATGAAATTTCATTGGCTGAAATATACAAAAAATTCTCAGGCTTATCGAGTTACAATCATAATTGTGGTGCTCGTTAAATCACTGAACTAAAACTATAACTTCTGGAGCGCTCATAACCACCTCCTTCCATGGGCGCGATTGAAGCCATACTGTAAGAAGCCATAGTCTACCTCAACCAATTTTTAAAATTGATTTTGTGAGTAATTATTCTTCTCAAACCGTTATAGAAATGTAAAATATGTTTAGATATTTTATTTTCAACATATAGAACCAATTTGTTTATTGCCAAAAATATAATGTTTCCTTTTTGCTGCTTATCTACAATACTTATTATTGGTTAAAATGGATTTCAAAGAATAGGCATTCAAAATAGGTTTTAATGGAAAATTTAAAAAAAAGAAGCCAAAAGCACTACAATTTGACATATTTTAGCATGAACAATATACAAAATATAGGAGTAGAAATGGAAGCGGGGTACACTTTTTTAACCTTCAAGTGGCCTTACTAATCCAAAAGTTACCAATTAGATATCCGTCAAACGTTCTCGCCTATTCAGGTCGCTTGTGGCATCAGCTCAAGTGATGTCCTCGTCATCCGACCATAGTAAAATTTCGAGACAGCCTTCGAAATAGACCCTGAACCTTCGCCAATACCTTGAGTGAACCGTTAAATTCAACTATCCGAGTAACAATAATTTAATAATAAGATCTTAACATTTTATAGTTATAATTTTCAATAATAAATGTCCCTCAATTCTAATAAATTATTCATCTAAAAACTTGTCACAAGTAAACCACGTCCAGAACATGATCGGCGTGTATACGGGACTGGTGCACGATACATCTGATCGGGGTGCAAAGTCCCGACGTCTATAAAAGGCGTTGGGTGCCAGTTCAGGTGTTTCCTCGTCATCTGACAATGGTTCAAAAATACGAGGCATCGTTCCCGGGTCTTTCCTTCGAGATAGTCCCCGAACTGTCGCCAATAGCCGAAGGTGCAGCTCTAGTGAGATGTTAACAAAACCAAGAGTTTCCTCGTCATCTTGACCATAGTTAAAAAACACAAGGCATCGTTCCCGGGTCTTTCATTCGAGATAGGCCCGGAACCGTCGCCAATAGCCCACTGTGCAGCTCTAGTGCGACGTTAATTAACAAAACCAAAACCATGATTGTTAATGATGTATGTTTCCAGCTAAACATAATTTATTGATAAAGTCCATTATTCTCAATATGGGTATCTTCCGACGTAACGGTAAATAAGTTTACTTTCCAACAACAGAAAAAAAATGTAGATAAATCATCATGCTCGACTACCCTGTACGATGTTCAACATGGACCAGAGGACTCGGAAGCAGCAACAGCTGTTGAACAGCACCATACGCCAAGCACCGCTGGCTTTCGCAACATAATACCAAATCAAGACCACGCAAAAAAAGATGTTCACGAACACATGGAGGGAAAGGGGGGGAGTCTAATAACGAAACCATTCGTTCCGCCATGTCGGTCAGGTGACCCAAAGGGGGGGCCAGCGGAACAAACCTTGACCCCTCGCGTTCCAAAATTCGAATACATCTTCTACTACAAATGTCCGTTTCCATTCAGAGAACTTGCGGTTGGTGTTCCGGGCGCATCGGCGTCACGTGACCGCATCCGTCACTCATATTTACCACGCCCACTCATACGGAAAGAGGGGGACTAAAAAAGAACACGAAATGAGGTGGTCAATTAAGAAGTGTGGTAGAGACGCCATCTTCTATTTAGGAGGGGGGATCCGACATAGTGGACTTGTGTGCGAATGCGACTGAATAATTGAACGGATTTCGAGGAACAGACAGGATGCGGTTCAGGGAATACCGTTGGATGGAAGTGGATGTTACGGTCTCGAGAAAATTGTAGGACTGGATCTCGTTCAGCTTGGATGACTGCTAAAAAGGTAAAGCGTGAATTTTCGGAAACTTAATTTGTATGGATTTTTTTATTCGAGGTGAACAGAAGACGATGTGTCATTCGTTTTTGACGCAGAATTTGGCTCTGGTTTCGAAACCGTACTCGGACCGGTGGGCGTCAGCATAACAACATAAAATGAATAGAAAGAATTTTCAAATAACACACGTGAGCAGCAGTGTTCCAATACCTTCATTGTAAAGAGAAAGCAGTGCATAGTAACAGGAGTCCGACCTTGAATTGAAGTCATCAAGGGATTCAAAAGCGCAGCCGTTTTGAGATATTAAAATAGCCGTCCCGCTGCGGGCTAAAAGGGGTTTGTATTTTCCAATCACCTGTGTTGTTATATTCGTCTATATGATTCCTGCAATGTATAGGGAACAATTTAATAAAAGCGAGTTATAATGTGCAAAAAATCGGGTCTGCATTGTCTCTACTTACGTCAACTAGTCAAATGGAATTATAGAACTGGTCATTCTCTTCAATTTCAGTACACATCCATCACGATTCCTTGAGTGGAACTGAACCTACAGCGGTTAAACAGGCCAGCGTACGTTAGATGTTTGACCCACCCCCACAGCAAAAAGGTCAGAAAAGGAAGAGAATTAATGGCTAACCTGTCTGAAGAGGTTGCATTCCTCTACACGATGGTAGGTTATTTATATACCAGTGGCGGATCCAGCTATAGAGCATTAGAGAAAATTGTTCCCACCGAGATTTTCTTACTTACACTACCTAAAATGGATTTTTTTCAATTTGGAAATAATTAAAAAGAAACGAAATAATTCAATATATTTCTATTATACCAAACTTTTGAAAATATTGTCTCCTAGTTTAAAGTTAGGAACAGATTATATGGAAAATACTTGAGCTATTAGGTACGCTATTTTAAAAACTTCCACACCAACATAAGGCCAAATAACAACGAAAGATTTTACAAATTTCCCTACACAAAAATACTTAACAAGTAATTTTTTTCTCTCTATTTAACTATTATTTTATTTTGCTCTTCTGAATAACTCGTTAGCGTAAATATCTTCGAAAAAGATAATGATATGGTATTAAAGAGGTATCTAAAAATAATTCCTTTTGTACTATTTGCACCCCCCCCCCCCCCCCCCCGAAAATATTAAAAAATTACATCCCTAAAATATGAATAATTTAATAGATTAATGATAAAAAACTTGATAATAGAATTTAATAGTGGTTTTTATTAGTAATAACGATGCAAAACAATGTAGTACCTAACCTCCCAATAGTAGTAAACATTTTTACCAATAATTTTCCCTCCCGAGAATAAATCTTGAATCCGCCGCTGGTTGACACTTCCTCAGGACTTTGAAATACCAACACTTTTATTGTTGTGCATACTGTTAAAAATAGGTACTCAAAAATAAGTAAAATATACTCATTTTTGAGTACATTCGATGCTTATCATGGCTCCAAATTACATAAGTTTCAATTTTGAAAAAGACGTACTCAAAAATGAGTGCAATGAATAAAAAGAGTTGATGCTAGCCTACATAAGCTGCCTTCATAAATCTCTTTCAATAAATATTCATAATTACAACCTAGACTTACCGGCAATCGAACCCAGATCCTCCGGTATCGCAGACCAGAGCCTAATTCATTAACCTACCAGGGCGAGTTGAAGAAATTATAAACAGAGGAAATGTTAAAAAGGAGGGCCAAAAACTGGGAAGTAAGATAATTGAGTTGTAATAACTCAGTTTCCATTTCAGCAATCGACATCAAATAATATAGAAAACCATCTTCTGAAGAATTATTTTAAGTGTGTCAAGTCGCTTTGTTAAGATGGCTTGAACAGAAGCTGAGATCAGCAATATTAGAACACACTGCTCATTTTTGAGAAAGTAAGATGACTTAAATTTGAGTACGTCGTCACTCGTTTGCGATGCAATTGTACTCAAAGAAAAAAAATGAGTACTTGAACCTACTCATTTAAGTACATAAAATTTGAGTACGTCGTCGCTCATTTACAATGCAATTGTACTCAAAGAAAAAAATGAGTACTTGAACCTACTCATTTAAGTACATAAAAATGTGAGTACGTCGTCGCTCATTTACAATGCAATTGTACTCAAAGAAAAAAAAATGAGTACTTGAACCTACTCATTTAAGTACATAAAAATTTGAGTACGTCGTCGCTCATTTACAATGCATTCTACTCAAAGAAAAAAAATGAGTACTTGAACCTACTCATTTAAGTACATGTTTTTTACAGCGCACGTTTCTGCCGATGACCGCCGGTTCTGGCACGGATCGATTTCAAAGACCTATTTAGTTTTAAAAAAAAGTTTTGATTAAAGCCGTAACATCAGGTCCTCTGGTTTGCCAACTGTCGGAAAGCAGAGTGTGAAATCGCTGTCCATGTGCATGCAGAAGTGTTCTCACCTGCTGTCGTCGCATCAGCGGTTGCAAAAAAAAAAAAAATGCTAAAGGAGAAAGATCGTGTGAAGTAACCCTGAATCACGCCTACCTCAAGGCTGGTCATTACTGAGGAGAGCCCAACGCCCCGATTCAAGGGCGACCGGCCTGAAACCCCCCCCTACCGACAGTCCGGTTGTTCCAAAAGCAAGTCTGCTTGAAAAGCTTTCATTAAGAACACATTGCGGTATTTCGGTTGCTTTCGCAGTATTGTTCGGTTTTCCAACCATAGTTTCTGCTAACTGCGATTCACGCGATTTCATGTTTCAGATCCATCGATGAAATTATGTTAGACCACCTTTTATTTTATTTGATGGAAATATTTTCGCTTGCCACTAAGACCGCTTTATCCTCATGTTCCATTTATTTATTTGTTCATCCATATACAAAATTACATGCAATCACTGATCTCTAACTGTAACTTCTGGATAGGGCAAGGCATTTTGTTGACTTGAAACCGATGTAGAGGCAGCCAGGATGTGCCCCACTTTCTTTGCCACCGCAATATTTCCTATATTTTACATGTTAAAATAAGCTGATATGCATCGCTTTTTGCTGAGTTTTCTATTTTCTTTTAAACCCATTTTAAATGCAATCTGCTATTAAAATAGAAAGTCATTTTCAAGTCAAAGTCGATAAAAAGCAAGAGCTAAAACTATTTGTTTGGCAGTATAAAAATTAATTATATAAGAAGAAAATATCATATTTATATACATTTCATATTTCTACAATGCTATGGTAATAAAATACACCACTAAATCACTTTAAAAAAATATTGGGGCACAGCATGGCTGCTTTCAATTGGCTTCAACGCGTCCATAGAGGAAACAAGGTTTGAGCTTTCCAGCAGTTACAGTTCAGTGCATACAATACACAAACAACCAAGACTTATGCGGGAATCGAATCCACACCCCAGCCAACTGCAGCCCAGCACCCAATGGGTTGCCTTTATACTGTCCATACAGACCCAGTTGATTCTAAATGTGAACGCCGTAATGTGATACAATGTAAAGAAACTGCTTCAAATCTATATGGATGATCATGTGTAAATGGCTAATCTTATACAATTAAAAAAAGCACATACAAAAAAAAAGCTTTAAACTGACTTTAAGAAAAAATGCAATAAAAAGAATTCGCATTTTTAAATTATTTTTTTTCTTCTAAATAATACATTAATTTTCCAACATGATTTCTGGTCTAATTCGGATAGTTTCTTTTGTTGGATAAGGAATGTTTCACTTTGGGAACATTTGTAACAAATATCCGGTTATCCAGCATCTAACTGCCAGGAATCCTAAATTAACCGGACAATTAAAAAAAAATTGTATAAAAATCTTTTCTGTTGGGTAGAGAAATATTCCCTTTGCAAAAAGTGTTTTTAAAAAATTGGTTATTCGGCTTTGATTTATCCGGAAATATCTATTAACCGATTTCAAAATATTTTCGTTTGTGAATATGGATTGTATAACTATAATATAATTTTGTTTACCAGGAATGTGTTAAACCGGATAATCTTAAAATGTACTATCGGGGGTGTAAAAAAAAAGTGAGAAACAACTTGAGTTTCCTAATGAATAATACCAGGGGGGTGAAGCCACCAGCTAAATTAAAATCAAAAGAGGTGAAAATAAATAATTTTTAATTTTACGAACTAGTTGAAAAATTCAAATATTTAATTTTAGAATTATTAAATTTTTTTTAACACATATTCCAAAGAGTTATAATAGGTATAAAAATATTAAAAATTTTCAATTTATTACCGCTTTTTTTCTTTAAGTCAAATTTGTTTTCAAAACTTCTTTTAAAAAAATTGAATAATAATTTATGTTACACCAATTGTACAAAAAAAAAAAAAATCGAAGCTATATCGGGTCTCTGTAATGGATGGCATAAATCTTTAATTCTGAGAATCATCTAATTTGCGACAAACCGCAAACTTTTGGATAGCGGGAGACGCAAGGTTCCAATTGAGGCTTTCCTGCAATAAGCCGACATTAACCGGCGAAACCTTTTTACAGAACTTAAAAAAAAAAAACTTTTTACAGAGCTTTTTTAAAAAACCTTTTTACAGAACTATTTTTAAAAACCCTTTTTACAGAACTATTTTTAAAAAAAACTTTTTTTTTAAAAACCTCTTTACAGCACTTTTTTAAAAAACTTTTTTTTAAAACCTTTTTACAGCACTTTTTAAAAAAACTTTTTTTACAGAACTTTTTTTGAAAAAAATACTTTTTTTTTACAAAACTTAAAAAAAAAAAAAAATACAAAAAAACATGTTTTATAACTTTTTTAAAAAAGCCTTTTTAGTTTGGTTTTGTTAATTAACGTCGCACTAGAGCTGCACAGTGGGCTATTGGCGACGGTTCGGGGTCAATCTCGAAGGAAAGACCCGGGAACACATACACATTCACACACACATTCATACATGCACCTCGTTATTTTAGAACCATGGTCAGATGACGAGAAAACACCTGAATTGGCACCCAACGCCTTCAATAGACGTCGGGACTTTGGACCCCGATCAGATTTATCGTGCACCAGTCCCGTATACACGCCAGTATAATTTGTTGGATATTCTGGACGACTTTCTAGTATTTTTGTAGCGAAGATGGCAACCCTCCGATCGCAAGATCACTACTTTTTTCTTTTCTATATCAAGTCCATTTCACGGATTCGAACCACCAATCCTCTGATTAGTAGCTAAACGCCTTACCAACTAAATCTATTAAAAAAAAAAAAAAAACCTTTTTACAGAACTTTTTTTTAGAAACCTTTTTAAAGAACTTTGAAAAAAAACTTTTAAAACAACTTAATGTTTTTTACAGACATGCAAATTTTACGTCACAGCTCGCACTTTAACCCACTCTCTGACGCTCATGGACGCGATATCACGTCCAGGGATCTCCAGGTTTTCCATCAATTCATCCAGTTTCTAAACTCATAAAAATACTCAATTTTACAGCAAATCAAATATTAGGTATAACTTATCAGCGACTTCTTTACAATGAAATAAAATTTCGGTAAACATATATAAGTGCAGGCCTGGAAAAACTATTTAAACCAACAAAAAGCTCAAATAACATGAGCGTCAGTGAGTTAATAAGTGGCCGGGTTTTTGAACTTTAAATTTGGCATGAACGTTCTGAAGTCAATAAAATAGATGTAAATGGTTTTTTTTACTATTATTTATTTTTTAAAGATTTTTTGGTCGCAAGATCTACTGTTACCAGGAATACCGGTTCATTTTACATTCAAGTAAACAAGAATACATTGGCAGATAAATATCGAAACAGCAACAATTATCATTGACATTAACTATTTTTAAAATTAGTAAATTATGAAATAAATTTAGAGAACTTATTTAAATTTTGAGAATCCTTATAATATATGGTGTCCCATAGCATGTCTTGGAGCATCTTATTTAAATACGGTCCCGTTTTGCGATTTTTTCCATTTGTCGCCGATATCAAAATGCTGGGCTATGAAACAAGATGACGTCATGTTACAGATTTAAGATAAAAATAACCTCATCACTGCCTTTTGAAAACTTTCCTGGGGTAGGATCCCCCGGAAAATAGTTTTCAAAAGCCTTCAAAAACATGTTATGTTTATTTAAAACTAAACCAACTTATTTATGTCTGTGGGAGTGGGACCCCCATGCTCACAAGGGTTTAGGGGCACCCCCCCCCCCCCCCCCAAAGCTATATTTCTATGATTTTTACATAATGCGGTTTTTAATTTCTTTACATTACTTTCCAATGGGGGGTTGAACCCGCCTACCTATGTGCATGACGGCCCTATTAAATAATTCTTTACACATATCAATCCATCCCAAAAGACTACTTATCCATTACTCAGACACTTTAAAAAACTTACAAGTTAAAGATTCACAGCGTGCGTTGTCAACAAAATAAATGCTTTCGAAAGATATAAAATTAAATTGAATGCATCCCTTTCTCGTGGCAGAAGGAAACATAAACAAATACAAAATGAAATAAAAAGCTGGCGGGCAAGTGAATTACAACGTCGTTTCATCCAACGGACCTGTCAGCAGGGAAGTAAAACCAACCGCGTAGGTGGGAATCCAATGTCAACCACCTAATCAAATCGTCATTTGCGTATTGAGAGTGTTAAATGTCAGGGTAACACATTTGAACACAATATCTATGAAAAGGATTTGTCATTTACAGAGCCAATGTCGAGATTAAAAGGTTTCCCAAGGGCAAGTTTCAAACTTAAAAAAATACGTGTTTATTTAAAACAACATAGGCTTTCTCGTCCAAGTAATGAAGGTGGATACAAAAAGCAATCGCCCTTGTTTAAAGTAATTTTGAGTGTAACTTGAAAAATAATCTTTTTAAAAAAAAAAAAAAACAGGAAAAACGATTTTAAGAAAAATGCGCTAAAAAGTAAAAACTAATTTTTAGACGTTAATACGTCTTTCAATTCTATCGGGGTGCAGCGGTCATTGGCAGAAACTTGTGCGAAATAAAAAGTGTTCATACTGCAAAGCCCATAACTTCAGGGGGAATCAGCCTCTAGAAATAGATGACCTATCATCATGTAGAGGAAGGTGACAACGTCTACCATTAGTCTATTCCCTTCTCTAATCTTTGTACCGCCATAGTGGAATGAGTCCCATATTTGGGCATACTCTGTACTGTTTAACTAGTGTTATTTCATTCCTAATCGAAAGGACGTGGCGTGTGCAGTGCATGCTTAAATGGCATAAAACGACGAGTTCTACAATTCCATTTGGCTAGTTGGTAGTTTAAACAATTTGTGTGAAAATTGTGTAAAGTTTAAACGTGACAATTTGTCGAAGATTTCATTAGGAAGTCAAAATATCGAACTAAAGTTCAATCGCGGCATAAGGAACTTAAAACAGGTTAAAAGAGCAGTTGAAGAAAAACAATGACACCAAAAATTCTAAAGTTTCGACAAATGCGGATAAGTCTCGAGCTTTCAGAAGACCCAAGGGGCCGTCCTCAAATGATGTCACACTTGATATAATATAATAATAAACTTTTTTAAGCATTTGACCATGTGGTTATGTAAGTAGGCTTTGCACGAAAAGAACAAAATTATAATGATATCTGCAAAATTAAAGAAAAAATTTAAACGTGTCCTATACCACTGAAACAAAGAACTATTAAAAGCGAATCATCAACATAAAAATTATCCCGTATTTCATTTTATTATTTAAATCAAACACGTGACCCCAGAACACATGTTCTACAAGATAAAAACCGTAATCAATTCAATTCCAGATTAATGGCGCATTTAAGAGAAAAGAAATATGACCAGGCAGCCAAACTCCGGATACAACACGCCGTTCCGGATGCCAGTGAACAACGATAAGGATCAGAAGAAGAAAAAAAACGGATAACAGGATTTCTCCATTTAAAAAAACCGTCTCCTGCCATTCAATTTAATAGGGGCCGGGGCCCTACCCCACGCAAAAAACCACACTTCGTGACCAACTCGCCCTTCAGCAAACCCTTGATCTCCATTCTTTTTGGGCCCAGTTGTGGGACAAGGGACGAAAAGCGATTTCTCACTCTTGGCTTCGGAGGTCAAGGTTGCCAGAAATCACAGGTAAATCCGCCACGTGCTTTGCAGAAAGGGTAATGTGCTATGGGTTCGCAACGTGTTATTCTGGGGTGTTGCGTAACAGTTAGAAGTCACTTTAGGTGAGGTTTGGTTAGAGGTGACCACACGTAACGGTGAGTTTACAATACGAGTTTCCAGGATTTTGGTGGACGTCCCGTTGCCCAGTGGATAAAGGCGTTCCGCTGGTAATCAGAGGATTGCTAGTTCGAGCCCGTGCGGTGGACTTGGCAATTAAAAAAGTAGTGGTTTTGCGATCGGAGGGCTGCCAGCTTCGCTACAAAAATACTAGAAAGTCGTCCAGAACATCTAGCTAATTATACTGGAGTGCATATGGAACTGGTACACGATAAATCTGATCGAGGTCCAATGTCCTAACGCTTATTGAGGTAGCATTGGGTGCCATCTCAGGTGTTGTCCTCGTCATTTGAGCAGGGTTCAAAAATACGAGGTATCGTCCTACTACGACGGTAATTAACGAAACCAAACGGATTTTGGTTTGGTTAATTAACGTCGCGCTAGAACTTTATTTTACACAAGAATGTTTAAAAAGCATTATTAGTAAATAGAGTTTGTGACATTTCGGAATCGAACAGTTAAACTGTATATTTTCAAAAATGTGTGCTGATTTTGCGATTATTGATGATGAATTTTTGGTGTTTATCTTCTTGAAATTAGCCCAATTTAAAAACAAAATATCGCAAGGCAGTTAAGAAACGTCTAGTACAAGAGCAATCCGTACAATTTATAGATAATAATAAGTAATACTTTGTGAAAAAATGAATAATATTCCGTAAAAACATTAATGTTTAACAAATCATATCGTACAAAAAAAAAATCTAGAACTAACTTTTAAATTATTTAACTACTATTCAAAACGATTTTTATATTATTTCACAGGTCCTAAGTTACCATAAAACTAAATGATAGTATTTATTACAACAAATACTATCATTTAGTTTTATAGAAACTGTTTATTAATTAATAAAGTTAAAAAATATTTTCTGTCCGATTTAATATTTAAAAAAAATATTTGTATGGACATACTTTTAAATATATTTACTTACTTAAAGTGGCTGTTGGAATTCTGTGCTAATGAGAGTGCTTTTCGAATATCACAGAACACTGGAATAATAAATAAAAATAGTAAATTATTTGACAATTTTAATGTTTTTTTTTGCATAAACACACAGCGTTTTTGCTTATTTAAAAAGTATGTGTTGCAGACTGCAACGATCCAAATTGGTATAAAACAATTAGTTATTATTAAAACGCATTTTAACAGTTATGATATAAAATAAATTCATTAATTCCTCCGTCAGCAATTTATCAATAGAAAACCTATGGCAATTGAATAAGACTAGACCCCCCCCCCCCCTCCCAACACACGTAGATTCGTAATACAGGCGAAATATATTAGCGTATTTCTTATAGCCAAAAAATCATAAAAGTTTAACGCTTTTCTTCCTTCACAGATGGCAGCATTGTCACCGGTTTGTTTAAAAAATACCCGTTTAAATTAATTATATTAAACGCATTAAAAAAAACCGTTGATATTTATGAGAAGAACGTATGGTTCGTCACTGCTCATGAAAATTCTCTTTCTTTTGATACCTCATGTGTTAAAATCCATTGAATGGAAGGGCCGTAAAAGGGATCTTTACTACAACTACAGTACTAGCATGCCCGTGCTATTATAGTTATCGCATGCACTACTCCCCACAACCATTCCCAGAAATATATTAGTGAATGTCTTATGACGAAAAAAAAAATCAAAAAAGTTTAACGGTCTACTCATAGATGGTAACATTATCAGCGGCTTGTTTTAAAAAAAAATAGTTGATATAAATAAGATGACAGTATGATTCGTCACCGGTCCATGGACTTCTGTTTCTTTTGATACCACATGTGTTAAGATTCGTTATTACAGAAATAATATATATGATGATATGAAGCTCTCAGCTAATCCCCCCCCCCCCCCATCTATAAAATCCACATGGCGATGACGATTTTTTTTGTGCAATTAAAAAAACTCTACCCTTTTCGAAAATAACCAGTTTCAAAAGTCTTGCATGAAACACAGCGTGGTCCTTCCCCCCTTTGGCGCATTTACCGCTCTGATGATGCCATACCCCGCCTTCCGAGTTGAAATTCCCCGAAAAATGGAAAAATAATTAAGCAAACAAAAGGCTGCTGAGCTCCCTTTCGGGTAGAGGTGTCTACCAGACGTTGACAGTGATGGATGAGGGGGAGCAGTTCCAAGGGCAACAACAAAGTAAAAATAGAACGGCGGAATAAAAGGCAATTAAACGCCCTCCCGAATCACAAGTTGTTCAACATTCGTGGAAATAAAATATTATCCCCCCCCCCCCCCCTCATATCAGAAAATGCATTTCCACACAGCGACATGATCCCTTGATGTTTTATCTCCGATTGGATAGGTTTCCATGCAGTCGAGTGATGTACTTGAAGAAGTCATTTGTAGTTTTGTTGGGCGCGAGATTAGGATCTGGAGCAAAGTGGGGTGCTTGATACTTGACAATTAGTCTTTGGTGCGGATTAGTCAAGTTCAAAGTTCTCTTTGGGAAGTAAATCTTGTAGTCGCAGGGATAAAAATACAATTTGGAAAAAAAAAATCTCAAAGCGTCTACATTTGTATTAAGTTTCTCGACTTGTAATAAACATTAGTCGCGACTTTTAATCTGTTCAGTTTGATATCATGGAAGCTATAAGGTGAACGCTCTTGCCTTATAGACGTTTGTTGTTGTTTTGAATGTACATTAACCATTAATACCCGATACTTATTATTTTAATAGCGACCATCAGATCAAGGGGGTATGGCTAACTTTCTAAATCTCAAGCATATTTTTGTGTTAATTATTTTCATTGCCGGCCATTTGGCGATAATCATTGGCGTTTTATCGCGGTGTTATAAGTATTTGAGAGGTTCTAAAATAATCTGCCCACCAGAACTAGTCAAGGGCCTCCAGTTGCCCAGTGGATAAAGGCGTTCATCTAGTAATCAGAGGATTGCTAGATCGAGCCCGTGCGATGGACTTGACCAAAGAAAAGCAAAAAGGCAGTAATTTTGCGATCGGAGAGTTGCCAGCTTCTAGAGAGTTATCCAGAACATCCAACAAATTATACCGGCGTCTATAAGGAACTGGCGCACGAAAAATTTAATCGGGGTCTAATGTTCTGACGCCTATTGAGGTTGCGTCGGATGCCAGCTCAGGTGTTGTTCTCGTCATCTGATCATGTGTAACATCCCAAGAACTCTCAATCTCTACCATCATCGGAACTACTATTTCTATATAGTGACACTAGGTGGAGCCACCAGCTTGCGACTCCATGCTTCATGAACTTTGGGTTTCCTACCTGTGAAAAGAAACGGCAGAGACCCGTAGGACACTGAAATGGAATGACCGTATACGTCATTTAGGAAGGACCAGGCAATGAGGAGTCCTTTCTGTTTTTATTTTGTATTAATTGTAATTAATCTGTAACTTAAATAATATGTTTTTTTTATCTAAAATTTTAACTTTAATTAAATATTTTAAAACTTCAAGTTTGAGTCTCTCATTTTTGGGACAGAAGTTTTTGTTCTCGTACACATGTAGCGTGAGTTGAATTCAACACAGGAATTCCAGTCTTCATCAACAATTGTGTGAAGGCGACGTTACATGCCTATGAATTTTGGTGGCAGCTAATGAGATGAGACCCGACGTCTAGACGGCCAGCAGTTCCAGTATCAGGATCCCGAAAAGTGATTTCCAGTGGAGTGTCTTTATTCCAAGGGGATGTCCGGATACGTTAACTTCGGGAGAGAAGTGTCCGAAAAGAATGTCTAAAGATTCGAGGTCTTCTCGAAAAATATGAAGGAATCCGCAGTCAGCAGGTTCCAAGTCGCGACAGAAACGACGCGATCCATGGTGAGGTGAGTGCTTTGCCAGTGCGTATTTGGGATCAGTTTTATTGTTTTAAAATAAAGTGATTAGTGCAATCTTGAATTTTCTTTAAAGTTTGGTGGGCTGTTTACGTTTTATTTGAAAAAAATTTCAGAGATAAAACTGTGCCTAGGCTTTCTTGATAATACTTTATTAAATTACTTGGGTTTTAAGTAAAACTGTGATTCCCTAGTCAAAGTTAACATTTGTGTATAAATGCGCCTTGCATATTGTGATTTTAACAGTAGCATTGGAATTTGGCTGTAAAAATTTTTGATTAAGTATATATGTCTCCTTTATATATATGAAAAAGTTGTCGATATTCTATGATAAGTGCTGGATACTGTTGTTTACAAATCATTGAAACACAAATTAACTTAAAATTAACAATTATTTTCTTTTTCTGTAGTGCAAAAATTTTTTGGAACTCTTAAGTTCATATTAATCTGTCTGGTTAATGAAAGTTTGCATAAAAGAAAATGGGTTTATAAAATGAATCTTATTCATGTGTATAATTATTGATCATTTAGAGTGTGTTGATATAAAAATTCTGGAAAAAAATATATGGTATGATTTGCTCTAAAATATACAATATTTTTAGAATTGTGTAAATTTGTGTTAACGGTTTGACTCTGGTAAAAATTGATCTAATTATTGTATAAAAGAAAGAAGTTTTGCTTTCTTTGTTGAATTAAAAAGGGTTTGCAGATTCTCCGGCGCCGTTCATTTGACGCTATTCTTGGCGGGAAAAAGTTGATGAATTATCTATTGGGGTAACCTTGAATTTATTTCAGCGGAGATTTGGTGTTTTGACAAGGAGTGTGATTCGAGATTGATTTTATTCGAAAGACTTTTGCAATAAAGAGAATTTATAGTTGATTTTTTTATTGGATTCTTTTTATATTTTTTTTTGGTTGTTGCTTTGTAGATTGAGCGTATGATCTTTTCTTGATGTGGGTTTGAAAAAAAAAAAAAAAGAAACTTCTTTTTTATTATGTGGTATTTTATTTTGAGCGATTGTATGTAATGTTAATGCATTTTTATTAATAGATTTTTTTTTTGGTTGAATAAATTATTGTGTGGATAGCATTTTTCCGATAAATTAAATTAGGTATATGATATTTTTTTTATATATAATAAAGGTTATTTTAAATTTGATTTTAAATTGTTGATGTGTAATAAAAAAAAAAAAGTTTTTTTTATGTGCCTTGAAAATAAAGTTGATCAAATTTAATTTTATTTATGCTTTTGAGTTTACAAGAGTGTGGGTCCTTCTCAACAATTATCATAGTAAATAAAATAATTTCGGAAATTAAAATTTCGGTAAAAGCGTTTTTAGGAAAAATGGCGTTTTTAGGTTCAGCTCGTAAAGTAGATTTACAGGTGTTAGCATCTGAGTTAAATATTACAGTTGAGTCTTCTACCACAGTTATTGACCTGAAGAAAGCTATTCAGGGTCACGAAAATTTTGAAGAAGCTTTTGTTAAGAATCTATTGCAGACGATCGTATCGGAGAGACTACAGACTCAGGAACAAGAAGAAAAGAGGCAACGGGAAATACAAGAACGAATAGACAGAGAAGAAAAAATGCAACAGGAAAGATTGGAACAAGAACGCCAGTTTGAGCTTCAAAAGATGAAGTTAGAATTGGAAAATAGAAGCGGAACACCTTTGAATGCATCGAAACCTAGGTTGGAATTTCATCAACTGATGCAGAAATTTGATTCAAAGAATGGAGACATCAGTCTATACCTTGTTCTTTTTGAGCGTCAAGCAAAAAGAGTTGAACTCTCGGAGCAGTTGTGGGTAACTCAGTTGATTGGGTTGCTTCCTAACGAAATGGCACAACTCATTGCTCGTGAAACTGAGGAGGTGTCAAATGATTATCATGAAGTAAAAAAGGTTTTACTCAAGAGGTACAAATTGACACCAGAAAAGTTTCGTCAGTTATTTAGTCAACACAACAAGAGTGTTGATGGCTCGTGGAAAGATTTTCTCTATGAAATTAAGAATTACTTCCGGGAATGGATCCAGGGTATGGAAGTAAGTTCTTTCGAGCAATTGTGTGATCTCATCATTACGGATCAAAATGAAGAGGAGGGTCCCTGCAGAGTCAAGAGAACATTTCATTGACGAATGGGCGCAATTCAAATGTCCAGAGAACCTGGCTGAGAAGTTGGACGAATTTGATAGTGTTCGAAGACTCCTGAAAAAGAAGGATTTTTCCTCTGGAAATAAAGCGGTCCCGTACTGGAAAAACAAGTTTAACGGGGAGCCGAAAACGCAATTCAGAGAAGCAAAGGTAGAAAAACTTGAAACAGAGAAGACGACCAGATCACCTGAAATCTTCGAAAGGCGCAAGAAACCGCGTTGCTACCGATGTGATTCTACTGAACATTTGCGACCAAATTGTCCCTTGATGAAAAAAGGACAAGAGAACTCTTCCAACCTCAATCGCATTATTGGAGTGGAAGACGATGAATCGATGTTACCCTACACCTACATTGGGGAAGTGAATGGATTCAAGATGCCAATCCTTCGTGAGGGTACGTCCAAGATGCACGCTGGTAAAAGCAGATAGTCAGGTTCAAATTCTCGGCGCCAACTTTTGACTCCGAGCGGCAGGTAGGATGTGGCCATTATGAAAGCTGGTTGTTAGCGCAGACCAGTCAGAGCTGCCACCAAAACAGATTAGTGTTGTATAGAACTTACAAGAGAAAAACATTAAACTCCACGAAAAGGAATTTCAACTATAGAAAATCAGTTGAATGTGCGTTCGGAATTATATACGCAAAATGGAGAATACTTTTAAAAGAACTAGAAACAGATGTCGAATTGACAGAAATGATTGTAAAGTGCGTATGCATACTTCACAACACCATAAGTAGTTGATGGTTCAAAAATACGAGGCATCGTTCCCTTCGAGATTAGCCCCGAACCGTCGCCAATCAGAGGATTGGTGGTTCGAATCCGTGCGATGGACTTGACAAAGAAAAGTAAAAAAGTAGTGATCTTGCGATCAGAGGGTTGCCAGATTCGCTACAAACATACAAGAAAGTCGTCCAGAACATCCAACAAATTATACTGGCGTGTACGCGGGACTAGTGCACGATAAATCTGATCGGGGTCCAATGTCCTGACGCCTATTAAGGTTGTGTCGGGTGCCAGCTCAGGTGTTGTCCTCGTCATCTGACCATGGTTCAAAAATACGAGACATCGTTCCCGGGTCTTTCCTTCGAGATAGGCCCCGAACCGTCGCCAATAGCCCACTGTGCAGCTCTAGTGCGACGTTATTTAACCAAACCAAACCATTAGTAGTTGATTTGGTTAAAATAACGTTGCACTATAGCTGCACAGTGGGCTATTGGCGACGGTTCGGGGTCTATCTCGAAGGAAAGACCCGAGAACACATACACATTCATACAGGCACCCTGTTATTTTAGAACCATGGTCAGATGACGAGGAAACACCTGAACTGGCACCCAACGCCTTCAATAAACGTCGCGACTTTGGACCCCGATCAGATTTATCGTGCACCAGTCCCGTATACACGCCGTTAATTTTTGCGGATGTTCTGGACGACTTTTCTAGTATTTTGTAGCGAAGCTGGCAACCCTCCGATCACAAAATCGCTACTTTTTTTACTTTTCTTTGTCAAGTCCATCGCCTAGGATCGGACCAGGAATCCTCTGATTCCCAGCTGACGCCTTTAACCGCTCGGCCACGGAGGTCTCGAAAGACACATGACTGAAGTTGAGGTGCAAGGAATTAGTGAATCAGCGGTGTAGCGGATGGAAGGCAGACAACAGAATACAGCAACACAAGTAGGAACACATTGTGGCCATCCATGTTCATGGAAAAATACCCACTCTCATACAAAGATAATTAAATAAATTGAGGATTTTGCACCAATGGAAGTGCCTATTTTTTAAATGCAAAAAAATGCATACCTGACTAATTGTAAATTATTTATCTAAAATAGATTTATTAAAATGTGTATCATAACAGTAATTTATTTTAATTAATACTTCCTTTAATCCATAACTTCAACCATTTTGTTAAAAAAAAATCATTAGTAATTTCACTATTTATATTTTCATTGGTTAACTTTTTTTCTAATTTTTGAGACTTTTTATAAGTAAAACAATATTGTTTTTTTAACGGAAATAAGTGTTGTTTGGTATGAAAACTAAATGTTAATCTCTCGATATTCATCGTAAAACACTGAAAAATACTCAACACACAAACGAAAATCAACGGTCCGAGCGGCAGGTTGTCTGAAACCAGAATGAACAATTCATTCCGGTAAACATCTGAGGCAGACTGCCAGTACGCAGGAAGTCATCGCGCAGGTGCATTATGGCCAGTCCCACTTACAATAATGGATTTTTATGCACGCCGGCTCGGCGCCGATCGGCGCTGACTGTTTGACTCAGAAAATCGGCGTGCATCTTGGACGTACCCTGATACTGGATCAAGTATTGATGTGGTGTGTCGGAATCGAATCAAGCCAGAAATGCTTATAGGTGAAAATGTCTGGGTGCAACAACCTTTGGATAAAGCTCCCATTTGTTTGCCATTAGCAGAAGTGGAGTTGAAAGGGGAGTTCGGACATGTCATCACCAAAGCCGCTGTTGTTTGGAGCCAGGTCGACAAAGGAAGGTACCTGCTCGGGAATCGAACTGCAGCACTTCTGGAGAAGATGAAGGAAAATCCAGTTCCTTATCAAGTTAATGCCATTCAGACTAGAGCTCAGAAACGTCTGGCAGAACCAGAAAGGGGATCTACCGAAGATGTCGTGGAAGAAGAGGACAGTCCTGTGCCCGTGGATGAAGAAGATCACGACATTGTGATCGAAGAAGATGATTTGTTCTCCTTCCCATCTGAAGAGCCTGAGTACAAGGGATTGACTCTTTTGAAAGTAGATTCTGTAACTTTTGCGTCTCAGCAGAAAGATTGCCCAGTTCTGAAGCCAATCATTGAAAAACTGCAAGGAAAACCTCCTGAAGAACCGGCAGGAGAATTTCAAATAATTTCCAATGGCATGCTTATTAAAAAGAAAGTGGATAAGCTAGGAGTGGAGAGGCTTTTATTGGTCATACCAGAAAAGTATCGAGAAGAATTGAAATCTTTGTGCCACGAGGTAACTTCAGGTCATTTGGGAGTGACCAAAACTAAAGATGTGTTCTCCAGGTATTTCTTTTGGCCGCATTGCTATAAAGAAATTGAGGAATATGTCAGAAGTTGTGACAGATGTCAACGGGTTGGGAAACCTAATGACAAAAAGAAGGCTCCCATGAAGATCGTTCCTGTGATACAAGAAGTTTTCTCAAAAATCAACGTCGATGCTTGTGGACCTCTACCAGTTACTCCAAGTGGCAAACGATATCTCATAACTGCCATGTGTCTAGCATCAAAATATCCAGACGCCATTCCGGTTGAAGATATCACATCTGTTTCTGTTGTTGAAGCCCTAATGCAGATATTTAGTAGGATGGGATTTCCTAAAATACTGCAGATGGACCAAGGAAGCTCGTTCACTAGTGAACTCACCACTACCTTTCTGGAAAAGTTTGGAATATCTGTTGTTCATAGCTCCGTTTATCATCCTCAAAGTAACCCGGTAGAAAGATTTCATCGAACTGTCAAAAGGATTTTAAAAGTACTATGCTTGGAGGCTGGAACTGATTGGGAAAAAGCGGTATCTCCCGCTTTGTTTGCCCTACGAACTGTTACACACGAAAGTACAGGATTTACACCAGCTGAGCTAGTTCATGGAAAAAATTTAAGAACTCCTTTGACGTTGTTGTATGAGAAATGGATGAATAAAGAAGACGAAGATGAACCTGTGACGGATTATGTTTTCGCTTTGATAAACAGAATGAAACTGTCAAGAACTTGCAACCATGGAGATGGAAAAATCGCAACAGAAAAATAAAACGTGGTACGACAAGAGAACAATCAAAAGAGAATTTCGCGAGGGCGACCAAGTACTTATATTTTCAACATTCAAAGCGAACAAAATGAGTCCCCATTGGACCGGTCCCGGAACAATTCTCCGAAAGCTTTCTGAAACGAATTATGTGGTCGAACTCTCTAACGAAAAAGCTACTTCCAAGGTTTACCATGTGAATATGCTCGAACCTTATTACAGAAGACCTGAACAGGTGAATTTTCTGCTCTGTGAGACAGAAGATAAATTGAATGAAACTGAGATGGAAATTCCTTATGTGAACGCTGATCCAAATATCCTGGACCTGGATGAGATGTTTCAGGACCATTACAAGGAAACCAAGTTAACCGAAGAGCAAATCATTCAATTAAAGAAATTAGTTTGTAAATATGATACATGTTTTTCAAATGTGCCTGGAAAAACTGATCTTGTGACTCATGATATCGAGCTCAACAACGATACGCCACTTCTTTCAAAACCCTATCGAAATTCTCCTAGACAGAATGCTATTCTGAAAGAAGAGATCCAGAAGATGTTGGCTATGAAGATCATTGAAGTCGGATTTTCTGATTTCACGTCTCCAATGATTTTGGTTGAGTCTCCAGGAAAAGATCCAAGACCGTGCGTGGATTACCGAAATCTTAATAAGGTCACCAAAACTAAGTTTTTTCCATTGCCCAACATAGAAGAAAGAGTTGAAATAGTTTTATCGGCCCAGTATATAACGGTGTTGGACTTGTCAAAAGGGTATTGGCAAATACCAGTTAGTCAACGTGCTCAAAGACTGGCTGCCTTTGTAACAAACTTTGGTACATACCGTCCTTTACGAATGACATTTGGGTTAAAGAATGCGCCATACGAATTCAGCAAAATGGTTGCACATTTATTGGAAGGGTGTGAAGAATTCGCCGTGCCATATCTTGATGACATTGCAGTTTTCTCAAGATCCTTTCCAGAACATCTGAAACAAGTCGACATAGTACTTGAAAGAATAAAGAATGCTGGATTGACCATCAAACAGTCAAAGTGCAAGTTTGCTCAAGGCCAAGTACAGTATCTGGGACATGTAGTCGGACAGGGTTGCAGACAGCCGGCAGAATTGAAGATCGAGGCAATCAAGAATTATCCCCCACCTAAAACCAAAACTGATGTGAGAGGTTTTTTAGGACTGGCTGGATACTATAGCAGATATATTTCGATGTTTTCATCAATAGCCTCTCCTTTGACTGATACACTGAAAGGAAAAGTTCGTCAGGGAAATATCAAGTGGACTGCCGAATGTGAACAAGCGTTCAACAAACTTAAAGAATCGCTTTGTGACTTTCCTGTTCTTTACGCTCCTGATTACAACAGGTCCTTTATCGTGCAAACAGATGCATCAGACCACGGAATGGGAGTTGTCCTATCCCAAATTGACGATAATGACCAAGAACATCCCATTATCTATCTAAGTAAAAAGTTTTCAAGTGTTGAGAAACGGTACAGTGTGAGTGAGAAAGAGTGCGCTGCAATCATCTTTGCTGTCCAAAGACTGAGGTGCTATCTCGATGGGAACTTTTTCACCATTGTCACTGATCATAATCCTCTTGTGTGGTTGAACT
The DNA here is from genome assembly GCA_963932185.1 of Troglohyphantes excavatus. Taxonomy (NCBI): domain Eukaryota; kingdom Metazoa; phylum Arthropoda; class Arachnida; order Araneae; family Linyphiidae; genus Troglohyphantes; species Troglohyphantes excavatus. The sequence continues at coordinate 54,310,375 of OZ010669.1, read as the reverse complement.
CTCATGCCAGTACAAATGCTCGCCTTATGCGTTGGTCTTTAGCTTTACAATCATTCAATTTTGAGGTAAAACACCGCAGTGGATCAAAGCATCAAAATGCTGATGGATTGAGCAGGATCCGCACTCTTAGGGAACCTACTTAATATGTGCTTTTGTAAAACTGTCTAATGATATTATTTCTTTTATTGTATTATCATATCTAATATGTCTATATCATTAGGTAGTTAGTTATTTAGTTCAGTGCTGATCCCACTGGTAAAGGTACTCTCTCATTTTTGTATGCCATGTTGTTCTCACTAACTTTCTTCCTCGGTAACCTCCGGCAGAAAGTTCTCCAGGGGGGGAAGAAGTCTGTAACATCCCAAGAACTCTCAATCTCTACCATCATCGGAACTACTATTTCTATATAGTGACACAAGGTGGAGCCACCAGCTTGCGACTCCATGCTTCATGAACTTTGGGTTTACTACCTGTGAAAAGAAACGGCAGAGACCCGTAGGACACTGAAATGGAATGACCGTATACGTCATTTAGGAAGGACCAGGCAATGAGGAGTCCTTTCTGTTTTTATTTTGTATTAATTGTAATTAATCTGTAACTTAAATAATATGTTTTTTTTATCTAAAATTTTAACTTTAATTAAATATTTTAAAACTTCAAGTTTGAGTCTCTCATTTTTGGGACAGAAGTTTTTGTTCTCGTACACATGTAGCGTGAGTTGAATTCAACACAGGAATTCCAGTCTTCATCAACAATTGTGTGAAGGCGACGTTACACATGGTTCAGAAATACGAGGCATTGTTCGCGGGTATTTCCTTTGAGATAGGAGGCCTCCGTGGCCGAGTGATTAAAGGCGTCAGCTGGGAATACGAAGGTTCCTGGTTCGATGCCAGCCGATGGACTTGACAAAGAAAAGTAAAAAGTAGTGATCTTGTGATCGGAGAGTTGCCAGCTTCGCTACAAAATACTAGAAAAGTCGTCCAGAACATCCTTAAAAATCATAAATTAACGGCGTGTATACGGGACTTGTGCACGATAAATCTGATCGGAGTCCAAAGTCCCGACGTCTAGTGAAGGCGTTGGGTGCCAGTTCAGGTGTTTCGTCGTCATCTGAGCATGGTTCAAAAATAACGAGGTGCATGTAAGAATGTGTTCCCGGGTTTTTCTATCGAGACAGATCCCGAACGGTCGCCAATAGCTCACTGAGCAGCTCTAGTGCGACGTTAATTACAAAATCATCGAGGTAGGCCCTGAACTGTCACCAATAGTCCACTATGAAACTCTAGTGCGACGCTAATTAACCAAACCAGAACTACAGTCAATTGTAGATCATAAACTACGTCCAATGAGCAAAGGTAAGACAGATTTATAAAAATAAGTGTAACAAAAGATTAAAAAAAAAAAATTTGAGCAACGTCATCGATCCACTGTCACCCAGTAAAACATATAACAGTTCCCGATACCCAAAAATCCACAAAACATTATCGCCATTTTTTCAAAACAATAAATTATCTGTCGGCAAAACTGTGTCCGATAAGAACCGAAGAACAAAAAACCAGCAAAAACTCAAGCCTTTCCCGCCTTCGTTTGTTATTTCGGTATCTTTTTATCCTTCTTCACAGATACCAACAAGGTTCAAGGTTTCTCCCAGTGAGATGAGTAGCGGCGATGAATCACCCTGCATCTCCCACGCAGCGCCCAGACGTTTCTGACCGATTAAAAGAAATATGCAAAAACGAGCACGTTTCCGTCCAGCAGCGTGATTGGGTTTTTGCTGTTCGAAACTCTGCGAGGATGGATCGGGTCGATGGGATTCGGGAAAGTTGATAATTGGCTAAAAAGCAAACGTATTTTGAGAGAGAAAGATCGAAATCGGCCTTACTTGGGATTCAGAGGATGTTTTACTAAAATCAGGAGTTGGGAGGTTTTAGAAGATTTTATGCTGGGCGGCGTGACCTCGAAAATTATGGAATATTTCTAAGAAGTCTGTACTTAAAATTATGAATCTGAGTATTTTATAAAGAGATTTGGAGATGTAAATTGTTTTCGGGATAAAGTGATCAATTTTTCTTAGAGACATAACTGTTGATTTCAAAACAAAGACGTATGCGCTATTCACGCATAAAAGATAAATCTTCATGTCTTATTATTGAAGATAATAAGACATCGTGAAGAGAACGAAGAGTCGCCCAATTCTAGAACGTATCTTGTCCACTGTTTTCGGATAGTGATTTTTTCATTGCTTATTGTTTATACCATCTGATGTAGAATGAACAAAATTGTGGAAAAAAATGATTTTTTTTTCTAATTGATAATAAATGGGAAAGAAGACACTTATTTCCAAAATATCTCTTGTCCACTCAGGACAGGATTTAGACATAAGCTACATAGACTGCAGCCTAGGGGCCCGCGTCAGAAAAGGGCCCATAATACATCAAGGAAAAACAGACAACGGGAAAATTACTTGGAGGGAAGATAACCCAAATCCTAATGAAAATATAGTATACTACAATATTTTTATGATCGAGAAAAATTCTACTTTTCTTAACAGATTTGTACAATCTAAAAATCCCTAATACCTTTATGTTCTTAAAAATATGTTTAATCTGTGATAATTACAATGGCATTTCTTTACTTTTTTTTAATCAGTTTTTGTCTTTCTTACACTTTTATTTTGCTAAGAGCCATTTGAGGCCAATACTAGTACAATATTTTATTATAATTTTGAAAGGTTCCAGAAGGCTATTGAACCTCAAGATAACATTTTGTAACATATTGAAAATTTACAAAACAGTGTATTCCAATTTTATTTGTACATACATTTACAAGTGATTTAATTTTTAGTTCTGGAATATATACATTCGAAAAATTTCCGACCCCCCCCCCCCCCCCCCCTCCCTAACTTGCCCGCACCACAATCCACATATTCAGCCTAGGGGCCCCACATATTCTAAATCCGGCTCTGTATCCTCTACAAGAATTCCAACATGGCGGCCAAACAATTTACAGAAACAAATCGTCCTCTTCGCAGTTTGGCAAATTACATCAATTGTCTCTCTAGTTCCAAAAAGTCTCTTGTCTATTTTGTTCAATTCCAAATCGTCTGTTGTCCCTAATTTAGTTCCAAAATGTCTCTTGTTCAAACTTTTGTTCAATATAATGATCAAAATATTAATTTCCCTGCTGTTGTATGACATTTAATGTGTATATGTATTTGTTTTACATATTGACTAATAATTTTTTTTAATTACAGTTATAGAAATAACATAAAATTTTAGACACATGTGATTTACCGCAAGTTTTTAAAAGTGGTAAAGAGACCTTTTGAAATTGGACGACACATATGCATGGATGTACTTAGGGCAGTCTACACTAAGGCATAACAGATTAAAAAAGATAAATATGTAATAATATGAAGAAAAAAAATAATATATAGAATATACAACAATTAATAGTATTATGTATTTAAGTTAGAAGAAATTATTTCAATATTTTTTTTCAATGTAAAAATATATCACGGGCTTTTCTTTAGGATATCCGATTTACAAGAGATAGTTCAAGAGAGAAACAGCTCAATTTCTTATAAAATTGAGCAAAATTAGATAGTTGGTATTGGCAGAGACCGCAATATGTGTTAATTAAAGTGAAAATATCACGAAATGAATTATTATAAGTGTTTCTGCTTAATAATTTTCGCGAAAATAAGAAATCAATAACTATGGAGACTTAATGCATTTGCAACAAAAACTGAACGGTATTTTTTTGAATAATAAAAAAAAATGATCAATTTGATTTGTTAAACACACGCACAATGTAACATAATAAAAGTGTCGCTGCAACCGAAGGAATACATTAAAAATAAATATATTCGCGCGCACACTGTAATTTGTTTTATTATAGATCTAATGACCAATATCTATGCCAGACGACGTTCTCACCCCTTAAGGGCATCACTCCCTCAGATGGTTTTGTTTTTGTTCATGCACCCATCAGAAAGAGCACAGTGATTGGTGGAGATCGCCATCTGGATCTGTTGCTATACTGCCCTACATCTCCTGCGTCTTCAGTTCATTCTTTCGCCAGTAGGTGGCGTTTTATCATACAACTGGAAATCGTGATTCATGTAGAGGCTGGGTTTATTTTTAATATGACAAATGATGTGCATAACTCCGAAAGAGCATGGGAAGATCTTCATATGGCTCTCTGTTGCTAAATTATCCCACTACGTCTTCTGTTTGTTTAGTTCATTTTTTCGTCAGTAGGTGGCGCGTTATTATACAATTAGGGATCGCTATTCATGCAGTTGCTGGATAACTGTTAACCTCAACCAACCCATTCTTTTACCAATAGCTAAAGTTTGAATTGTTATAATTGAAGACGTGGGTGCAAGAACACGGCAGCTCCACTTTTTTTTTTATTTACTCTTTTTTACTTATTTCTATAAAAAAAGAAAATCCTCCACCGATTAGTACCAGAACCAGATAAGCAATGGCTATAGAGATAAGATATAAAGAAAACGGTGTTGTATTTTTGCGTTTATTAGACAATTCAAGAAACGTTCAGTGTTTTACGTCCACCTTAAACAATTTTGAAAACTGGAGCTGCCTTATTCTCCCACCCATATCTAAAATGCTACTGAATTTAGAACAAACTTGTTTACAAAGGAGTTTTTAGTAAACAATTATTAGTATAAGAATAATTTTGATCGTCAATAGCAAATGATTGGTTAAATTAGTGTCGCCTTAAACGTCAATTAAGGGCAATTGGTGACGGTTCAAAATCTATACCGTAGGCACGACCTGGGAATACTACCTCTGGCATCATAAGAAGCATTGTATGATCCTCTTTCCAAAGTCACAGGCTATCGCATAGTTGCTTTCACGATAAGAATATCTCTCAATAAATGCCAGACAGTGAAAAAAATCGCACGTGTATAAGAGCCCTTGGTGCCAGTGGCGGATTTAACGGGCGGCAAATGGACAGTTGCCGCCTGGGCCCCCTTGTCTTGGGTCCATTTTGGGCCCCCCGACTCACAAAATTAGAAAAGGGAGGAAGAGAAATAATTGTTTCTTTTATTTTTTAACATATTTTAATTTTACTAAACTTTTCACTGAAATTATCTGTTTGGATTCCTTTATCCTTATACGTACGAGTAGACAGGTGCCCCTTCTTCAACGGGCCCGGGCCCACTCCTCCTCTTTACAGGGAATTACATTATCGAATAAGTCCGTGCAAACAACACTTGTACTTGGTTTCTGAGCAGCACCCAAATCATCTACGACGCGGGGGCGGGGCCCTGCTTTTGTAAACAGACCAAACGTGGGGCTTCTTATGAGACGCAGGGCCCTGTGTGAAGGTAGCTGCGAGAATCCATGAACTATAATATAGATTTAAGAATTATAATATTTTTAATAGATTTTAAGATTATTATTATTTAGGAGTGGGGCTAAGCAACGACTCTCGAAAAATCAACTCGGAGTTTAAGTGCATAGAGCATGAGAACGGCAGTTTCTAATCATTATTTAAAATTAAAAAATGTAGCAAAACGGTCTAATCTAAATATTTTTAAAAAAAAAAGGTTAAGAAATTAAAATACAGATTAATTTTTTTTTTGTTGGCAAAAGGCCACCAACCCAAAGCACGGGACCCTTTGTCACAGCGCTAAGGAGGCCGGGGGATGGGGGGGGGAGTATTCATACAATTACAATTTTATAGTATTCCCCTATGCTATAAAAATATATAACACTTATCAAACACGTATCTAGAAACTCGAATTGAAGCTTTAGGGTCTATTTAAAAGCGTAAGACAAATCGTTGAAAATATTTCATTTAATAAACTATGAAGTTTGGGTTGAACATTGCCTGATTTATCATTAGGCACCTTAGTCTGGAGCTAAGAGCCCTGGATTTATAAGCCTCATCTTTTATTGTAGAAAAATTGCCTATGTTTTTTAAAATTCGTTTACTGCAATTTTGCATAACTTTACAGCAATTTTTTCAAAAACGTTGTAATTTCTTGTTTTTTAAAAGAATAATTAACTGTATATGTGGGATTTTTAATTATTTTAATCTATTTTTTTACGAGAGTGATGGCCCCTATCAGTGCTTTTGTGCCTATAGTAATGAATTTTTTTAATCAATCCCGGGCATATGCTTTGGGGGGGCTAAAGGTCTACAGCCCCCTTCAAGAAATATTTTGAAGGGGCTGAGTCACCCTCCCTAATATAATAATCCCCTCTACCTTTTTTAAAAAAAAAAAAATCTCATTTTAAATACCAATTGCAGGAATAGAGAATTTGTACAAAAATCCGCCTTGGAAAGGAAACCCTTGTTTATTCCTAAACGTGTTTTACGTGCGCTTGGAATGGGAAAGAGGTCGTTTTGAAAAGAACAGGAGAAGAATGAATTGTCGTAGCTTTGACAATGAAATCGCTTGCAAACCTTTTTCAATAGTTTCCTTTCGAAGACGATTTGTATGTATCATTAGTCAAATGCCCTTTTGTCCAAACAGGGAGGTGTCCAAAGCACCTGTTATGTTGCCAACTTCGTTTAAAAGGCATCCGTGAGTCGGAATTGTAGCAAGACATCTCAAGACATATGTCAGGGTCAAGGGTCACAAAGGACTGCTTTTCGGGGAATTGTAATGTGTATAGTCTACTTCGCTTCGTCCTCTTCTGTTTGTAATTAGTGTCACTTGGCCGTACTGGTTGATAGATGCTCTTTCCATTGTGACATGAGTATTGCCATTTTATGCTTGTGGAGGTTTAGAATGGACTACACTACAACTACATTGCCCCGTGAGGTCGTACGGGACTACTTGAAAAAAAAATCCCTAATTTATGAGATCGAACAGCTTCCATTTCACAGCTTCTTATTTCAGAGTAAGACGGTAAATTTAGGAAGTAATTTTTTTAGTACTAATAACAAATGTAGGAGGTTTTTTACATCAGCATATTTTACTGTTTTGCAAGTAAGTAAATATTTCTATATTCTAAAAATCAATTACAAATCATAACATCTTTCCTAATAAAATGGGCTTTTGTAATTATGTTAATCAATTGGCAGTGACTCTAATTAAAATGTTTGTTTTTGCTATACACCATTAAGTCAATAACACTAAGAATGTTTATGTATAGAAATAAGTCGAAGCTCATTTTAATCTTGAATAATATATAAATTACATATAATAAATGCAATTTCAATGTAGCGAATTATTGTAAATACTAGGAAAATACGGTTTATATAGTCTAAATTTCTAATGGTTTTATTGCATCAATTGAATAATTATATATTCAACAATTTATTATTTATTTCATTTGTTAACAATTTATTATTTATTTCATTTGCTAATATTTAAATTGATAATTTATATTTATTCAAAACATTATACAATTAAACTTTTCTTGTACTCAATAAACTCTGACTCATGCAAAATCGTATATATTTTTTATATTACTAACTTTTTATGTTTCCTAAACAGAAAAAGTTTAAGTTTGAAAACTATTTATAAAATGTATCCATTTAAGTAGCTGAAATAAACATAATTTCAGATATTTATATGAATATCTACAACACTTCGTTAAAAATGTAAAAAGTAAATATAAGAATAATGTAAAAAAAAAACTATTACTTTTGGTAATTTCATTTTCGGTGTTTCTCAGAATGTGGTACGTTTCCTTGTAAGAAAATTAAAACTGGACAATGAGGCCTAAAATACGGCATAAAGCCATATTTACGAACTTTTATTGTAAAATATTTTATTTGTTTTGTTAAATTAGACGAATCAAGTTTATTTAGTTACAAATATCGAAAAGTTCTATTTTCGAGATTACAACACACCGCAATTGATGCAAGGGGCTGCGGAACAGTTGCGCTGTTCTCAAAATGGGGAATAATTGCGTCGAGCAAAATATTAATTTTTGTTAATATTATAGAAAAGGATCATTTAGAAACAAACATTCAAATTGTGTTTTGTCACATTAAGTGCGCTTATAGAATTTGAAGAGTTCGTGGGAAAAATCGCAAATAACTTTTTCTTACTACATTGACTGATCTACAGATTCCAAACTTTGGTAGATAAATTCAAAGGATAAAACGTGTTTTGGACAAATAAAATAGTTAAGTTCTATTAAAAATTCGGAAGCAAGTTCAAAAGAGGTAATAATCCTATTTTTAAAAATTTTAAAAAACAAAACACGTTTTTTGAATGTTTGCTCCTAAATTATTTATTAGAAAACGGGCCCTCTTCAAACATTTTTGCCGCCTGGGCCTTTTGTCTTAAATCCGCCACTGCTTGGTGCACTGAAAATTTTAAGGTACGAATGAAAACCTTGAATTTACACACATTAAAATCGTAAGATGATTTTTCAATGATAAGATACATTTTCAATAACTTCACACAACTTTCTAAATTACTCTTAATCTACCTATTCGCCACACCAGACTGCCTGACACAAACAATAAACCTTTCATTACATTCCCACCCCCCAAACTGTAGGGACACAAACTCCCACATGTCGCGCAAAGGACGCCACTTAAAAAGAACGTATCGTCCTAATGGAAGGCATTCACACCTCCGACATACCAAACGTAATTAACAAAAATCGTCTGACGCTGCTGCATACTTCTCTCCAAAGGGGGCGCAAGTCCGTCGCTTTCTATTAGAGTCCTGTCGCTTTTAAAGTAGGTTTTTTCTAAAACAGGAAAAGGGTGAGTCACTGCATTGCAAATTTAGGAATTGCCCTGGGAAGTTAAGGGGGGCATCCGGTTATACGGGAGAGGGTTAAAATTGATTTTTTTTCTTTCTATATTTCAAAATGGGGTTTTATAATTCAAAAGGGTTGCATGCCCTCGTTGGGTTGAATGGGGTTTATTGGGGGTGGTATGGGGATGAAAGGGTTTGCGTAGTTGGCTTTTGAAGGGGAGTAGTTTGCCAACTGGAAGGGTTGGTTTGCGAATAGGTCGAGGACGAATTGACCGGGGGCGGATTATTAATATTTTAGGGAACCTTCGGAGGGGAAATATATCGGAAATTTCGGTGAAAGCAAACTAATTTATGCTTTTTTTATTAGTTGGACTATTGCATCATAAAAAAAATCGGATAGGATCTGTAGTTTCACCTTTTGGGGCATCGCACTTTAATACTAGATTGATTTGACAACGGTTTTGAGACTGACAGTCTCAGTGCGACCCTTCCATTGATTTGACAACGGCTTTGAGACTGACAGTCTCAGTGCGACCCTTCCATTGATTTGGCAACGGCTTTGAGACTGACAGTCTCAGTGTGACCAAAGCGTCCTTGATTCAGCACGTAAAAACGTACTTAGAAGCGTGTCACATCGCTCCTTTTTACGGAATCTCCGACTGCCGCTAGGGGCGCTTTTACCAACCCCTTTTCCGTTGGGTTAATTAAAGCTTCTTTGATATATATACATATATATATATATATATACTTATATATATATATATATATATAGTATCTATATATATAGTATATATATATATATATATATGAAATGTTCCACTGGGTGGTCATTTCATTAGTTTAATTGCAGTCATGACTATATTAATCCATGATTGGGCCGAGTAGATTTCACAGAAACATGTTTATTCAGAGAATTAGCTTACATCCTTTCGTGTCGGCAGCCGAACACCAAGTGTCGTGAGATGGGGATTTTTCATATTACCAAGAGGGAAAATGGGGAATTCGTATCGGTTCGGAAGCACAGTCGTTGATTGGTAGGGATAATCCTTTAGGGAAAAAGTGAGTTCTTGGAATAAGAGAGAAAAGGCACAGATTGTGCTTAGTTAATTTAAGGGATAGATGTTAAGGGATTTTAAGAGGGGTTTTACAAGGGGTCAGGATTAGAAAAGGGGGTGGTTATAGGAATTTTCTTTCATCTCCCTCCCGCAAAATCATACACATCGGCCAGCGATGAGCACAAATGCGAGAAAAGACATGCAAAGAAATGAAGAGAATGTTAACCAAATGGTTGATCAGACCACAAGCTCAACATGAAGAATCTGAAAGTGGAAAAGACATATTAATGACGGAGGTGGAGTGAAAATTTTGAATATTCATGGACATACGGTGTGTAAACGACGGTGCCCCGGTTCGATTCACAAGAACATAAAAATTGTTATCAAAAACAAACATTGACTGCTGGAGACACAAAACACAGAGAAAAAATTATATCATCAAACATTTCAAAACATCAAAAGTATTTCCATACACAATATTTCAAAAGAAATGCACGCGCAATAGATATGATATACAAAATGACATGTCGACAAAAATAAAATCGAAGGAAACATTTGCGTGATGTTTCACACATGTTGAAAAAAGAAAAAAAAATGAAAATGGTAGGCTTCAACAAACATCTTCATGTATAACGTTATTCAAAATACCCTTCTTTTTGAAAATTCAATTTTTGTCTTGAACTTTAAATGAAAGACTAACTCAACTTCATCAGTTCGAGTTGTCGCCAAAAGTACCTGAAAACGAAAAAACAAATTTTTTTTTTACAAATTTTAATACGAGTTTTGTATCAAAATTGCATGTTTTATGAAAGATGTTGTTTTGGCCGCCATTTGTTGAAGGACCTTTTACATCAAAAAGGTGTTGAAAAATAAAGATGGCCATTGAAGAAAGTTTGAACTTTCTGAAAACAGTTCACTTTTAGTGAGTGAATGTTGAGTGATGAGGATCCTCGTGAACCTATGTTAGGTTGATTGTTCCAAAGTTCTGTATTATTCCATGGAATAGTGGAAAATAAGTGTACTGACATACTATAACACTTTGGGTACATTTGAAAATAATTATACAAATAAAATGAACAACTTAAAATAATAAAATACATGGTAATAAAAAATCTAAGTACTATTAACAATTATTCATGCCTTAAACGCAATTGATCAGGGGGGTAGTATGGTCTTAATTTGGAGATGTGAACTATTTCAGGTAATTTTGTTACATTGTTGATAAAATCAATTTCATAGTTCACATCTGATCTTTTCTTTAATATTGTATAAGGGCCAGAAAAGGGGGAAGTAAGCTTTCGAGTGTTAGGATATTGGAACTCTTCATAAATTACTGTATCTCCCTCACTAAAAGTTTTATACACAAATCGAGCATCATAATATCTTTTATTGCGGGCATGATATGCAACGGTTCTTTGTTTTGCTAACTTTCGGGCTTCGTCTATTGGAGGGTAAATATTGTTTTGATTCAAGGGAGATTCAAAAGGCGGTATGCCAAAGAGGAGGTAGTTTGGAGGGAATTTTGTCACAGTGTGAGGAGAATTGTTATATTCGTTTACAACTTGATCTAATAACTTGGTCCAAGGAATTTTGGATGAGGAGGAATTGACTTTGCACTTTAGCATGGTTACCAGAGATTGTTGGCAACGTTCGGAGGTTCCATTAGTTTCCGGTCTATGGGATGATGTGAATAAATGCTTGACATTATAATTTCTGAGAAAATGCTTAAGTTTAGTAGAGGTGAAAGCAGGATTTCTATCACTCAACAAGCTTACAGGTTGTTGAATTTGAAATATCTGTTGTAAACAGTTAACATAGGTTTCTGCGGTTTCGTTTTTGGAAGGAAAAGCCCAAATGTAACGTGTTGCATGATCAATGACCACATGCAAGAATTTTTTTGTCGAATTGTAATAGTTAAAACCACCTACAGTATCAATGGAAACTAGCTCAAAAGGTTGCTCTGGTTGAGGCAAAGTTTGAAGTAATCCAAATTTTTTCTGTCGGGGTTTTTTGTTTATTTGACAGGTGTGACAGTGTTTGAGAAATTTTGCAATATCCTCATTAATATAAGGCCAATAGTAATGAGGTGTTATCAGATTGATCATCTTTTGTATACCAGGGTGACCAAATTTAGAATGAGCTTCCTCTAACAGCTTTCGTCTTAATGAAAAAGGAATAACTACTTTATACAAATGTTTCTTTTTGACTACAATTACATCATTAATATTTTTAAACTTATTGCCAGAAAGATTGTCATTTAATTGTTGAGTTTTAATTTCGTCTAAGTCTAATAGGAGGGTTTGATGCTGATTATGATGTACAACAGGAATTCTTGAAAGCATGTCTGCTTCAAAGTTGAGAGAACCCCTATCATAAACTATATCATAATCAAACATTGAAAGTTTAAGAGACCATCTAAATAGTCTACCTATCGGATTTTTGATTTTTTTAAGCCAAACCAAAGCAGCATGATCAGTATGAATAGTAAATTTTTGTCCATGAAGGTAATAATGAAATTTGTCAATGGAATCTATTATGGCGAGACATTCTAATTCAGTTATGGCATAATTTTTTTCATAACTTCTCAAAGTACGGGAATGAAAGGCTATTGGATGCAAAACATTATTTTCATCTGGCTGTTTAAGTACAGCTCCAACAGAAGTGAGGGAAGCATCAACAAAAACATGGCAAGGCAAATTTGGATTAAACAATCTTAAGATAGGTTTAGAAATTAACAAAGATTTTAAGAGTTCAAAGTTTTTCTGGCAATCCTCTGTCCAAACCCAAGGGGTGTCTTTCTTTAACAATTTATTGAGAGGATATCTGATGTGGGCATAATTATTAATGAACTTATTATAGACATTTATGGCTCCCAGAAATCTTTGTAATTCTTTAACGTTGGTTGGAGGCCTAAGTTTCTTAATACTTTCAATATTTAAATTAGCTGGGGTAATAGTGCCATTTTGGATTTCATAGCCTAAAAAGTTAATCTTTTCTTTTGCAAAAACACATTTTTTGAAATTAAGTTTAATATTTTCTTGAGCAAATATGCTAAAAATTTCTTCTAAGTGTTGCATGTGCTCAGCTTCAGATTTGGAATACACGACTAAATCGTCAAAATATTGAGCTACAAAGTTAATTTTATATTTATTTAGGATTTGTTTGAGTATGCGGTTGAAAATAGCTGGGGCATTTTTTAGACCAAATGGTAATCTTGTCCACTCATAAAGGCCAAAATTAGTTGTAAAAGCTAATTTCTCAGTATCCTGTGGGTGAATGGGAATATGCCAATAACCTGAAGTCAAATCTAAAGTTGAAAAAAGTTTTGCATGTCCTAACTTATCTAAAAGGGAATCAATTCTGGGAAGGGGCATACTATCTGTCACGCAAAAATCATTAAGCTTACGATAATCTATACAAAAACGCGTTCGAGCATTCTCGCCTTTCTTAGCAACGAGCGTGACAGGGGCAGCATAGGGGCCACAAGATTCTTTAATAATTCCATGATTTAAAAGTTCTTCTATTTGTTTTTTGATCTCTTGTTCATCAGCAGGGGAAGCTCTATACGGTCTTAAACTTATGGGCAAATCTGACGATAACCTAATGCGCTGGGGTTCAATGTTAATTTTACCGATATCATATTTATGCGCAGAAAAAACATTACTATATCCTGCCAACAGACACTTGATTTCATGGTTCTCGTGGACAATCTGCAGAGTATCTGCGCCTTCTGCAGAGGTCGAAGGAACTTGACAGTAATCAACAGTCCTGACAACATACAATGAATGTTTACTACGACATTTTGGCTGCATTAATTTAAGGTTGTTACCTAATTGGGATACTGTATGTTCATAACAATTAATAATAAGTTGAAATTTGGAGCATTCATGGAGTCCCAAAATAATGTAATCCAACTTATTATCTACAATATGCAATTTAACTGTTTTGGTAATTTTTCCGATTTGCAAAGGTACATGAGCAAGCTGTGTGATTTGAAAGTGTCCATCTGCTTGCTGTACTTTGATAGGAATGGTGGGTAAAATTTTTACATTTAAACGCTTAGCTATGTACAGGGGAATTATCGATAAAGTTGATGCCGTGTCAATGACGCATTCCACATGTTTGGTTTTTATGCGTCCGGATACTGAAAATAGTCATAAATCGGGGTCATCTTCTTGCATATCATCGGGATCTTCCCTTTTAGTGATATCTTGTGGATGTCGCACATGTTCTGTGTTTGATGGAATTTTGACATGTCTAAATTGACATGTGGACATCCAGTGATAAGCATTATATATCCCATTTTGTTCACATAACCTACAAGGAGTAGGAGGAAGGTAATGAGAGGTGTTGGTATGAGAGGTGTTGGTATGATTTTGGTTCAATGGGCGTTTAATATCCTGCGAGGGGACAACTGAGGGCCGATTATTTTGGAACGCCTGAGGGCGGTGATTAGAATAATATGGCTCTCGAGGTTGAAAAGGGCGAAAATTTTGTTGATATCGATTACCTTGGGGATATTGGAAACGTCCAAAAGGTCTGTTGCCAATATTGCGAGGTTCATAAGAAGTTTGGTGTGAAGGGGGTGGATTGATTTTGTGTACTTTATTTGCTAAATTTAGCCAATCACTGGTGGAAGGTATGGTATGTCCAACAAGAGCAGTTTGCATAAAATTTGGACAACCATCCGTCAATCCTTGAATGATCAACTCGGTCGAAAGACCTAAATGCCTACCTGCTTGAACTTTACGATGGAAGTACAAAGAAATATCATCTCTCGCATAGAATCTTAGATTTGTGAAAGTATTAAACGAAATTGATTTGGGTTCGAGGAAAGTCTCAATAAGTAATTCTTGCAAAGAGTTCCAATCATTTAAGTGTAATCCATCATTGATATAGGTCTTAAGAGCATTTCCTTTTAAGAAGGAACTAATATTTTCCAACTTCCATTGTTCATCTTTAGGTGCATGAGTATTAAAATAACACAACCAAGAAGTGATGGACATACCTTCATCAAAACATACTAAAGACGGAAGATAATTGGGGAAAATTAAATTCGTAGCCTGAGTTAAATTCGATGAACTAGCTTCAGTTTCATTTACAGAGGATTGTTGGTTCATGGCAGAATTAGAGTTAGTATTGTCAGTTGAAATTAAAGTAGCTTGACTACTCGGTGTGTCTTTGTTTACTGACATTTTAACTTGACGTTGTACCAATATAGCAAATTAGATAATGGATAATAATAATTAGAATAATTAAAATTCAAAATCAATTTCATGATCACAACATTTTACACAATAGCTCATTAATGATTATATTCAAAACAGTTTTTGAAATAAACTATCAAGTTTAATTAATTCTTTGAAACTATTCAACATTACAAACTGCTAACTCTTGTATAAAAAAAAATCTTTGTTTACAAAAAATAAATTTAATTGGAAACACTTAAAAATAATTAATATGAAAAACTAACATCAGTTAATTAGTAAGCATTTAAAATTAATTAATTAAATAGTGAAGTATTCAAATAAAATTCAATTTAAACTTCTACAATTTAAATTTAAAAAAATCAATATTGCTTAAATTTGAAAACTATTAAGTTTTAAAAATATTTCAAACATTATCAAAAATACACATGGTTTCGTTTCGAAGCATTGGCACTGGTCAATGTTTTGACCGTAATCGACGCAGCACACACATTGTAGAAATGCACACAAAAGGAAAATCGAAACTAACATTCGTCGAGAACATTCATTTCTTGGTCTTTCACACTGATCACGGAGATTTATGTAACTTGCAGAACTTTGATTTCACGAACATTGATACTGGTGAATATTTTGATTCGTATCGAAACAGCACACAAATTGTAGAAATGAACACAACATGTGAATCGAAACTAACGAGCACATTCGTTTCTTGGTGTTTCAGTTTCACTGATCACTTTGATTTCGCGATGGGCAGAGTACTCACTGTTTCGAAGACACTTTATTTTGAAGATGAGGAGTTTAATTTCTCAGCAGGTTGAAAAACACACGAGTCGGCGGTTCAGGGCAAGCCGGGAGCTGGCTCCGTACGTCATGGCGCCGCAGGTACCGGTCGCTTTCGTTTCTGTAGGGCGCTTCTGGAGTCGCTGCCGTTGCAAGTTCGAATCGCCCATGTTTGTCGAAGCGGTCGTCGCATCTTCTAAAAGGTAGACGGGCTTCTGTTCTTTCGGAGCTTGAACGTGTACTGGTGTTTGCGGATATCAACTTTCGGTTCGGCTTTCTATGTGCCAGGAACTACGCAGTAGGACTCATTCTCGGCAACCGGCTTACAAATCCGTCGGGATCGGTAATGAACGATAGTTTTTCACGGCAGGAAACCTCCTAGGATGGATGCGTTTCAGTTCCAGAATGGTATTCCGGTTGGCCACTTATCGCTGTACGTTGGCTCGGACATCTGCTGGATTAGTGTTCGGCTAGCATGGCTATGGGAAGCTATTTGCGCTAAAATTCGCCGTAACAGGACTTCAATCGCTGTCGACTTTTTGAAATGTTCCACTGGGTGGTCATTTCATTAGTTTAATTGCAGTCAGTGGCGGATTTAACGGGCGGCAAATGGACA
Organism: Troglohyphantes excavatus; assembly: GCA_963932185.1. Lineage (NCBI taxonomy): Eukaryota > Metazoa > Arthropoda > Arachnida > Araneae > Linyphiidae > Troglohyphantes > Troglohyphantes excavatus. Next base: position 54,294,013 of record OZ010669.1, on the reverse strand, counting down.
GTTGCCGCCTGGGCCCCCTTGTCTTGGGTCCATTTTGGGCCCCCCGACTCACAAAATTAGAAAAGGGAGGAAGAGAAATAATTGTTTCTTTTATTTTTTAACATATTTTAATTTTACTAAACTTTTCACTGAAATTATCTGTTTGGATTCCTTTATCCTTATACGTACGAGTAGACAGGTGCCCCTTCTTCAACGGGCCCGGGCCCACTCCTCCTCTTTACAGGGAATTACATTATCGAATAAGTCCGTGCAAACAACACTTGTACTTGGTTTCTGAGCAGCACCCAAATCATCTACGACGCGGGGGCGGGGCCCTGCTTTTGTAAACAGACCAAACGTGGGGCTTCTTATGAGACGCAGGGCCCTGTGTGAAGGTAGCTGCGAGAATCCATGAACTATAATATAGATTTAAGAATTATAATATTTTTAATAGATTTTAAGATTATTATTATTTAGGAGTGGGGCTAAGCAACGACTCTCGAAAAATCAACTCGGAGTTTAAGTGCATAGAGCATGAGAACGGCAGTTTCTAATCATTATTTAAAATTAAAAAATGTAGCAAAACGGTCTAATCTAAATATTTTTAAAAAAAAAAGGTTAAGAAATTAAAATACAGATTAATTTTTTTTTTGTTGGCAAAAGGCCACCAACCCAAAGCACGGGACCCTTTGTCACAGCGCTAAGGAGGCCGGGGGATGGGGGGGGGAGTATTCATACAATTACAATTTTATAGTATTCCCCTATGCTATAAAAATATATAACACTTATCAAACACGTATCTAGAAACTCGAATTGAAGCTTTAGGGTCTATTTAAAAGCGTAAGACAAATCGTTGAAAATATTTCATTTAATAAACTATGAAGTTTGGGTTGAACATTGCCTGATTTATCATTAGGCACCTTAGTCTGGAGCTAAGAGCCCTGGATTTATAAGCCTCATCTTTTATTGTAGAAAAATTGCCTATGTTTTTTAAAATTCGTTTACTGCAATTTTGCATAACTTTACAGCAATTTTTTCAAAAACGTTGTAATTTCTTGTTTTTTAAAAGAATAATTAACTGTATATGTGGGATTTTTAATTATTTTAATCTATTTTTTTACGAGAGTGATGGCCCCTATCAGTGCTTTTGTGCCTATAGTAATGAATTTTTTTAATCAATCCCGGGCATATGCTTTGGGGGGGCTAAAGGTCTACAGCCCCCTTCAAGAAATATTTTGAAGGGGCTGAGTCACCCTCCCTAATATAATAATCCCCTCTACCTTTTTTAAAAAAAAAAAAATCTCATTTTAAATACCAATTGCAGGAATAGAGAATTTGTACAAAAATCCGCCTTGGAAAGGAAACCCTTGTTTATTCCTAAACGTGTTTTACGTGCGCTTGGAATGGGAAAGAGGTCGTTTTGAAAAGAACAGGAGAAGAATGAATTGTCGTAGCTTTGACAATGAAATCGCTTGCAAACCTTTTTCAATAGTTTCCTTTCGAAGACGATTTGTATGTATCATTAGTCAAATGCCCTTTTGTCCAAACAGGGAGGTGTCCAAAGCACCTGTTATGTTGCCAACTTCGTTTAAAAGGCATCCGTGAGTCGGAATTGTAGCAAGACATCTCAAGACATATGTCAGGGTCAAGGGTCACAAAGGACTGCTTTTCGGGGAATTGTAATGTGTATAGTCTACTTCGCTTCGTCCTCTTCTGTTTGTAATTAGTGTCACTTGGCCGTACTGGTTGATAGATGCTCTTTCCATTGTGACATGAGTATTGCCATTTTATGCTTGTGGAGGTTTAGAATGGACTACACTACAACTACATTGCCCCGTGAGGTCGTACGGGACTACTTGAAAAAAAAATCCCTAATTTATGAGATCGAACAGCTTCCATTTCACAGCTTCTTATTTCAGAGTAAGACGGTAAATTTAGGAAGTAATTTTTTTAGTACTAATAACAAATGTAGGAGGTTTTTTACATCAGCATATTTTACTGTTTTGCAAGTAAGTAAATATTTCTATATTCTAAAAATCAATTACAAATCATAACATCTTTCCTAATAAAATGGGCTTTTGTAATTATGTTAATCAATTGGCAGTGACTCTAATTAAAATGTTTGTTTTTGCTATACACCATTAAGTCAATAACACTAAGAATGTTTATGTATAGAAATAAGTCGAAGCTCATTTTAATCTTGAATAATATATAAATTACATATAATAAATGCAATTTCAATGTAGCGAATTATTGTAAATACTAGGAAAATACGGTTTATATAGTCTAAATTTCTAATGGTTTTATTGCATCAATTGAATAATTATATATTCAACAATTTATTATTTATTTCATTTGTTAACAATTTATTATTTATTTCATTTGCTAATATTTAAATTGATAATTTATATTTATTCAAAACATTATACAATTAAACTTTTCTTGTACTCAATAAACTCTGACTCATGCAAAATCGTATATATTTTTTATATTACTAACTTTTTATGTTTCCTAAACAGAAAAAGTTTAAGTTTGAAAACTATTTATAAAATGTATCCATTTAAGTAGCTGAAATAAACATAATTTCAGATATTTATATGAATATCTACAACACTTCGTTAAAAATGTAAAAAGTAAATATAAGAATAATGTAAAAAAAAAACTATTACTTTTGGTAATTTCATTTTCGGTGTTTCTCAGAATGTGGTACGTTTCCTTGTAAGAAAATTAAAACTGGACAATGAGGCCTAAAATACGGCATAAAGCCATATTTACGAACTTTTATTGTAAAATATTTTATTTGTTTTGTTAAATTAGACGAATCAAGTTTATTTAGTTACAAATATCGAAAAGTTCTATTTTCGAGATTACAACACACCGCAATTGATGCAAGGGGCTGCGGAACAGTTGCGCTGTTCTCAAAATGGGGAATAATTGCGTCGAGCAAAATATTAATTTTTGTTAATATTATAGAAAAGGATCATTTAGAAACAAACATTCAAATTGTGTTTTGTCACATTAAGTGCGCTTATAGAATTTGAAGAGTTCGTGGGAAAAATCGCAAATAACTTTTTCTTACTACATTGACTGATCTACAGATTCCAAACTTTGGTAGATAAATTCAAAGGATAAAACGTGTTTTGGACAAATAAAATAGTTAAGTTCTATTAAAAATTCGGAAGCAAGTTCAAAAGAGGTAATAATCCTATTTTTAAAAATTTTAAAAAACAAAACACGTTTTTTGAATGTTTGCTCCTAAATTATTTATTAGAAAACGGGCCCTCTTCAAACATTTTTGCCGCCTGGGCCTTTTGTCTTAAATCCGCCACTGATTGCAGTCATGACTATATTAATCCATGATTGGGCCGAGTAGATTTCACAGAAACATGTTTATTCAGAGAATTAGCTTACATCCTTTCGTGTCGGCAGCCGAACACCAAGTGTCGTGAGATGGGGATTTTTCATATTACCAAGAGGGAAAATGGGGAATTCGTATCGGTTCGGAAGCACAGTCGTTGATTGGTAGGGATAATCCTTTAGGGAAAAAGTGAGTTCTTGGAATAAGAGAGAAAAGGCACAGATTGTGCTTAGTTAATTTAAGGGATAGATGTTAAGGGATTTTACAAGGGGTCAGGATTAGAAAAGGGGGTGGTTATAGGAATTTTCTTTCATATATATAGTGTATATATATATATAGTGTATATATATGTATAGTATATATATATGTATAGTATATATATATATATATAGTGTATATATATGTATAGTATATATATATGTATAGTATATATATATATAGTATATATATATATATAGTATATATATATAGTGTATATATATGTATAGTATATATGTATAGTATATATATATAGTATATATATATATATATATAGTATATATATATATATATAAATATAGTATATATATATATATAGTATATATAAATATATATAGTATATATATATATATATATATATATTATATATATATATATATATATATATATATATATATATATATATATATATATATATATATATATTATATATATATATATATATATATATATATATATATATATATATATATATATATATATATATATATATATATATATATATATATATATATATATTATATATATATATATATATATAGTATATATATATAGTATATATATATATAGTGTATATATATATATATATATATACATATATATATATATGTATATATATATATATATATATATATATATATATATATATATATATATATATATATATATATATATATATATATATATAATGTATGTTTTAATATGTAAAAAATTGTAATAAAACCTAATTGTCAGTCCTTGTTAATGTATATTTAAAAATGTTCCAGATAACTTATAGAGTAGTGGAACATATCATAAGGAAACAGATGGAAGCGTCAAAGACATAAGTCATATTTGTACAAATTTAGATTAACATACAATCTTGAATCGACATTAAAAACAGAGTTGCACGTAACGTTTTATATGTAAACAAACCGAAGCATGGGGGGTTGGTATCAGCGCCTCTAGCGGCCAACGAATATTCCCGAACGTCAATGTTAACTCCCGTCATCTGACCCGCTTCTTAGTACTACCAATAACCAATCAAGGATGCTTTGGTGTGACCCACCCTTCCATTGATTTGACAACGGCTTTGTGACTGACATTCTCAGTGATACCATTCCATTGATTTGACAACGGCTTTGAGACTGACAGTCTCAGTGCAACCATTCCATTGATTTGACAACGGCTTTGAGACTGACATTCTCAGTGATACCATTCCATTGATTTGACAACGGCTTTGAGACTGACAGTCTCAGTGCGACCCTTCCAGGTTTTAAGGACTCTGAACCTTGTAGTGAACATGCACGTTTTCATGAGAATCCCGAGAACTGGTAATTGAGTATGAAAACAATTTTCTGTTTTACCTATTCATGTTCTTTTTAGTCCGGAGCTGGTTGCTGCAAAATGCCCACATATAAAAAAAATAGCGTTTCACACTTACTTAACCTATTATATGAACATCGTGGTTTGAAACTTTGTATAAAACCATGTACTTTATTCGGAAATCGTTTGTCAGATTCCTAAAATCATTTACTGGCAGATTCGGCTAGCTTTGTAAAAGTCTGAAAAGTTTCGACATAGTCATAAATTTGGTATTAGGCCATTTTGACAAACTAGGTCAACTTACATAAAGTTTATGACTTCTATTAAAATTTAGTCGCGATTTAATTTTGAAAACTTTACGCCTATGAATTTCGACCCATTTATTTTTAAATGTCCGTTGAAATAATTCCTTGTATCTAAATGTCGTCAATAGCCCATTGTCTAGATAGTCAAAGCTAATTTAAACAACCAACAACCATATCTGAATGTAGCTCAAATGAATTGCTTGAATACAAGACTACCTTTATTCAAAATGACATTTATTTATGCTAGATTGTTTAGTAATAACTGAAAAGATAATAGGGAGATAACCCAGATACAATTTTACACCACGATTCCAATCTTAGCTTGGAAATCACTCCATCAGTTAGAATACAAATGTTAAGACGCTTTCAGAATACATCACATTTCCAGCTGATCCCATATAAGCACAGGAAAGACGTAAAATAAGAAAACAAACAACATGGAATTGCATGCGCAACCCACTAAAATCCCAAATGATAGTATCGTGAGAGCACTAAGCCAGCGACAAAAGCTCACTTGAAATGAATGCCAGTTGACAGTTGTCTGGAAATTGAGAAGGAAATCAATTTTCCGAAAAGCATATTAAACCGGGTATGGAATGTGTACACTTTTAGAGAGCCTCAATAACCCCAAAACACAATTTATTTCCAGTACTTACACAGGAAGATAAGACAACTGATTCAATATTGCGTCAAGTCGTGTTCGATGAACTTGGCAATAAAGACTTGGCGCGGTCCATGTTTGCCAACGGGAAACTTAAACTGCATTTTCTGTAATAGTCTCTTCATTAGAAAGCAAATGAAGCATGGCATGTGCAATTGACATTCTTCCGAGAATTGGGTCCTTTCTGGGAGCAAATAGACGTTGTACTAAAGCTTTTTGAAAGGGATTCGTGGAAGTGAAGTAACTTATAAACACGAAGAATACCTGATGGAATATTTTTGAATTAATGACACTGAAAACTTGGCGCAGCTTGGCCATATTTGGTCCATGTGCCATTAAACCCCATGCAACCAACCATGACACAGGTTGAATTTCAATGTAATGTTTGATTGAAATTAGTATTGGGTCATATATGGTTAGAATCTACATTTATTTGAATCGGCGAGAAGAGCAGTAGTAGTTCGTTGGACTTCTACTGTTCTTCTTCTCACTTATTCATTTGGGGAGCTGCTTTTAGTCGTAAAATGAAGATTCCCAAAGAAAAGAATTTATTTAAAGAAGAACAGTAGTAGTCCAATTGGACTTCTAATGTTCTTCTTACAGATTCATTTGGGGAGTTGATTTTAGTCGTAAAATGAAGATTCCCAAAGAAAAGAATTTATTTAAATCGGTAAGAAGAACAGTAGTAGTCCAATTGGACTTCTACTGTTCTTCTTACTGATTTATTTGGGGAGTTGCTTTTAGTCGTAAAACGAGGATTCCCACAGAAAATAATTTATTTAAATCGGTAAGAAGAACAGTAGTAGTCCAATTGAACTTCTACTGTCCTTTTTACTGATTTATTTGGGGAGTTGCTTTTAGCCGTAAAATGAGGACCCCCCCCCAAAAAAAAAAAAAAAAAAACTTTCTAAATGTAAAAAAATTTAATAATTTGTAATAGAAAATTCAGGTTGATTGGTTATTTGCTAAATGTAGGCAATATCGGCTGAACATCCTAGTATTACAATGGTCTATTTTAGTAATAAAAAAAAGCTCACGTTTTATGCACAGAGGTTTTTACCATAGAGTAAATGATACAAATAGAGGAATAAAAATGCTGATTTCCGTGTGTCCATCATTGAAACCACGTGATATGTGGAAATGCCAATTAATTCATGCCTTGGCGACTTTCAGAACTAAACGAGATCGAAGTATTGTAATATGGTTTTGTGTTTAATTTTGTATTTAAATATCGTTTTTTTTTTTTTTGAACGAGTGGCACAATTTAAGGGAGTTTAACAGATATATTAAGGAGATTTTTCTTACTTTGTAGTTTTGAAATAATTGCATTACGTTTTTATGTAAAAAATTTACCATAAGCGAAGTTCTTTCAATTGTTATTTTGTATATTTCAATAAGAAAATATGAACAATAAAACCTGAGAAATATAAAGAGTTTCGCTTTCGAGTATTGAACACAAATAAAATATTTTCGTTTCGTTAATGAAGAGGAAATATTTAGCGCATATTGTTTGAAAATAAGTAAATACCTACATATATGTTAAGAAGTTGAATACGGACAGAACTCCTTATCATCAAAAATGAAGAAAGTGCGCCAAATTTGAAACTCCTGCAGATGTCTGAACGTCAAATGTGGCAGCGCTATAACCACGTGATGTTGGTTTTTCTTTTCAATGTTGACACCGCGGCCTTACGAGAGTCTGGTATTGAAGGCGTTCTCTATTTAATACTACAACTCTCTGGTTTTTACACTTAACTTGTGTGAAAGAAGCAAGTGACATTGAAGTGTTAAATTTAAAGAAATGAACTATAATACACGTTTCAATTTATGGCTTGATACAAGAATGACCAAGACCATAATTGGCACAGTTTTGAGAAAAATGGCTTCGAAGTTTGTGGCTTAGTATTGTTGCAATGTTTAGAAAATTATAGAATTGTTTTATTTGAAGTGTTGCAGGAGTCTGACTGCACTGGTTTTATTTAATTTAGAAGTTTAAAATTAATAATTAAAATAGTTAATAAAAGGGTTAAAATTGACTTGGTTGTTCTTGTTATAAGTCACAATAATATACTGCTATAAATATCAATAACCGGAATTACTTTACTTTGTGTTATCGTTATCTCATATACTTCCATGACACAACAGTAAAAAATTTGGTTCTGTTTTACTCAAAAATAGTATTAGAGTAATAAAGTTTCTTCCTGGTGCTTGTGAGAATCACGTGAATATCACGAACGGCTTAAGTGCATCACATTTCCCAGAAGCAAATAAATCTGTGTTTTTCTAAGAGATTTAGTGTAAGCTGTTCTGGATTACGCCATATCACGCGGCAGTCTTAAAACAACTCTTAACACATGACTTGTTTCACAAAAAAAATATTAAAAAAAAATAAATAAAATAAAAACACCTAAGATTACAGAAGCAAAAACTTCACATCATTTACAACAAGGGGCAATTATAGCAATTACTGACGAGCAACAGCGGCCTCTATAACATGAGAAGTAACTTTATAAGTTTGACACGCAATAAAACCTAAAATAAATAAGATAGCTAACTTATGTTGCTTGTACATGTAATAAGAGTGAAGTAAAAGTGACTTGAAGTTTTAATTGTACGCATTTTTTTTTTTAAACCATTAACACGTTGTCTCCTGAGCATAGGCGCATGGGATAGCTGAGTAGCAGCAGCACATGATTTAAATAAAAATAATAATTTTTAGGTTCCTTTAAATTGCGTTCAATTAAACCTTTGTGTTGTAGCTACATGTATAAGCAACATAACTTCTTAGGATAGATTTAGCTTAGTTTTCTCTTAGGTTTTATTGCGTGTCAAAGTTCTAAAGATACTTCTTATACACCCTGCATAAGAAGTATCTTTACAGCTTTGCTAAGTATCTTACAACTGCCTCGTCTAAATAAACCTCGACAATGGTATGCATTTTTAACCCTTTGCACTCCACGAATACTTTGCGATTTGTGTTCTTTCTATGGAACAGTTATTCCTCTTTACGTTCTTTTCCACAGATTTTTTTTATACTCATAAAGGGAAAAAATCCTAATCTGTTTCGTATTTGCAAAGGAACAAGTTGCAAAAAAGATTGATGTTCTAAACACAATAGCCTGCTGTTCTCGTTTATTTTAAAGAACAGGGAAACAAAAGAACTGGTCGTTATGTTGGTGCCTGAAAGGCGCCTTCGGAGTGCAAAGGGTTAAATACTATTTTGGGGTTTGTATAGTGTAAGGCGAAAAAAAAAATATTCACAAAAGAAAAACTTAAAACAGACTATTGACAACTGAACTAACACTTCCAAAACCCATGGAGGTTAGAAGATGAGACTGTTCACGCTCATTTCTATATATACAAAATTAAGCATTCGAGAGGCTTCGGTTATCGGAAGAGGAATACCGGATGACGAGATCGTGCAACCGGTTAATTGCCATGCAACGGTCGGCAATCAAAGGCGCGTCCGGTAGAGACACGCCCGTGTAGACAGAACCGGACACCAAACGTCCGGAACTAATGGAGAAGCCCGGCTAATTTCAAGGTCTTCCTGTTGCGACGAGCAGGGCTGAGGCCCCATCTTCAACAATTGGAACAATGTGGAGCTCGTGAGAAGTGTTCTTGTATGGCTTCAGAATTAAGTTTAGAAAAAGGCGTTTGTTTCCACGGATTAATTTGTCACATTCGGTGATGTAGGACCTTAAGAGCTCAAAATAACTTTAAGGTGTTTTCTATGCCAATAGCTTTTTATGGTAGGTACACTTGCAATTTCATTGACAAATGTTTTATGGTTACATTTCATTTAGGAATCAGTAACGCTTTACTAAGTTCTTGAATTAAATTAACACTGAATTAGTAACACCCATCAAAATGGCGGGTACTTGCATTGGAGTAACAATGGAAGATGTTATTTACAGATGTCTGATGCAGTGTTAAGTTTATAAATACTCTAGAGGTTACAGTAATTTCCACAAGGTGAAGGTTTCTCAAAATTACCAATATACGCAAAAATAACTTATTTCACGCTATTTGTATTAAAGCTTGTTGAAATGAATTATCTGCAAACATTAACTTGTAGTAAAATATGGGTATAAATTAATTTCGCCGGAAACTGTTAATGGTTGTAAAATCTATCATGAATTTCATAGCAAAAAATATCTTAAATCTATAGTTTAAGCAGTCGTATTGGCAATCGGGCAGTCGATTTCAGAGTCTCGCATCATAATAACTGTTCAAAAACAGCTGGTACCCCTTTGGAGCAGTCGGTTTTTGGCAATTCAAGTTCCTTTTGGATTGTTGTTTTAGGGCAGCGTTTCTCAATCTTTCAGTATTCGCGGCCCAGTTTTCAATCATAATTTTCATCGCGCCCCCCGCTTATAATAAAATGTATACAACAATAATGTATATTGAGTATTTTGGATTCTGTTTTTAAATTATTTTTAACTGCCAAAACAAGAGTAAAAGCGAGCCAACGTTGGCGATAAACCACATCTGGCATTTTGCCAAGCGAGCGATGAACAGATGAAGCGAATGAAAGCTGGGAAAATTTAAATATTATATTTAAAATGAAAGCCAAACAGGGAGATAACGTTAAAAGAATATGAAAGTAGAAAAATTCGATAATGAAAGTTAACCTAGACGGGGTAAGCTAAATTTAGAAACTGGGAATACATTGTTTCGAATAATAAAAGAAATAAAACAGAATCATGACTAAACAAAAGAGAGAAAAAGTAAGTAATGTTTGTAGAAGGGAATCAACACGACCGATGCCGTCTCGAGCATGCGCAGAGCAAATGTTTTCTCATAGGAAGAAGGAAAATGTTCAATAATACAAGTTTCAATTCCAGCCAGTCTCATTCGAGTCGATCCTTCTATCGCTATCGAATATATCGTGAATGTGAATGTGTATGTTATATATGTTTTCGTGTTAATTGGAATTCACCATATTAAATATTCACGGCAGCATATATATGCAGACTCATGGATAAATTTTTAAGCGGAAGTAAGCGAGCATTAGACGATAGTCAAGCATCAACAAGTACACAGACGAGCGTGGTTCCGAAAATAAAATCAAGAATACTTAAATTTTGGGTTTACCAGTACTGAAGTAAATGAAGAAGAAAGTCCCCTGTGTATCATTTGCTCAAAAATATTGGCCGCAGGCAGCATGAAACCTAATAAACTTAAACGACATTTGTAAACGCTTCATAGTGAGTACGTCAACAAACCCAGAGAATTCTTCGTATTAAAATTAAAATCATATAAAAAGCAAAAATAATTTTTTAAGGAAACTTTGTCTGTGAATAAAAAAGCTTTAATTGCATCTTACAAAGTTTCATATAAAATAGCCAGATGTAAAAAACCTCACACCATTGGTGAAGAGCTAATTTTGCCAGCAGCAATTGAAATTGTAGAAACTATATTTGGAGATAATTTTTCAAAATAATTGCAGTCCATACCTCTTTCAAATGATACTGTTGCTTGTCGAATTGGTGATATAGCTGATGATGTACAGTGTCAGCTTTTCTCGAAGTTGCGTGATAAATTGTTTTCAATACAGATTGATGAAGCAACAGACAGTAATAAAGATGCTCATTTAATTGCCTATGTTCGATTTTGTGATAATATGGCAGTAGTAGAAGAACTATTTTTTTGCAAACCAATAGAACTCAAAACAACAGCGCTCGCATTATTTGCTATTTTAAATGATTTTATGAACGAGGCAAACATAGAAGGGAAAAATTGCGTCGGAATATGCACCGATGGTGCTCGTTCAATGTCCGAAGATTCCAAAGTATACAACCACTTGTGAAACAAAAATCGCCTCAATGCATCTGGACACATTGCATGATCCACAGAGAAACTTTGGCTTCGAAAGAAATGAGTCCTGGTCTGAATATTGTGTTAACTACGGTTGTAACCGTAGTAAATTATATAATAATGAGACCCCTGAAATCGAGAATCTTTTCCGCGCTTTGTAAAGACATGAGTTCAGTACATTCAGCGTTACTATTTTATTGCGAGGCAAGATGGTTATCACGTGGGAAATTTTTGCAACGTGTTTATGAATTAAAAAGAAGAAATTGCCATTTTCCTAGAAGAAAAAAAACAGACCGGAAGCCGAGAATTTTCGCGATGGTTTATTTGTGATGAAATTGGGCTACTTGGTCGATATATTCGAGAAATTAAATAACTTGAATCTTCAACTCCAAGGAGCAAATACACAACATATGTTGGATACGAGTGATAAAGTGAATGCTTTTTGTAGAAAATTGGAAATGTGGAGCGGAAATTTAAAGCAAAAAAAACTAACAGTGTTTACAAATGTGGATGATTATACTTTAACTTACAAGGCTGAAGAAGAACATGTAAAAGTTGTTTTTGTAACCATTGAAAATCATTTAGCCATGCTGGCAAAAAATTTTAAAAAGTATTTTCTTGCTGACGACAAACTGATAGCAATACGAGTGGGTTAGGGATCCATTTCATAAGACTCCCGAAGGACTCTCAATTGATGAGGAAGAAAAATTCATATACTTCACGACAAGTGGCGAAACCAAAAATCAATTTAGTAATAAATCCCTATTTGAATTTTGGGCAGGATTAGAGGATGATTTTTCTGCACTAAAAACAAGGGCATTTCGCATTCTATTACCATTTTCAACATCCTACCTTTGTGAAACTGGATTTTCTGCAGTGGCTTCTTTGAAGACAAATTATAGATCTCGGCTAAATATAGAAACAGAACTGAGAGTGGCTATTTCTAATATTAAGCCTTCCTTGGAAAAACTTTGCTCTGCAAGACAGGCCCAAGGAAGTCACTAATAATTATTAAATTTGTTTTTATTTTAGTATGTTTTGATTAAGTAAGTTTTGATTTAGTAAGTGGTTTTACTTTATTTGTTAAATATGTCCCCACAATAAAATGCGCCCCACAGGTTGAGAATCGCTGTTTTAGGGAATATCGCATCATATACTACTTTTTTTTCATTCGCATTCAACCTAAATAAAAGGCGTTTGCGGTGGAATTTAGCTAATCTATTTACAACTCAAAACTTGAGGCGGAATCCTCATATACTGATAAAATATGGATAAAAATCCCGTTAAAAATTCAGATGCATGTAAAGATTCTATAGAATCGCCAGGATTAGTAAGAGGGGTCAGTCGTAAAAGTATAGGAATAAGGGGCGATACGTGAGGTTCAAAACATTTATTCCTCCAGAGCCGACATACGTTTTGTTACAGGATCTGAGTTACATTTAGAATGAGAAAGTCCTCATAGGGACTTTTATATTCAAAGATAGGGAGTTTTAGGGATTATCTTCAATCAGGTTGAGTGAGGGAAATTAGCTAATTGGTAGGAAATGGTTTGGCCCAGGGGCTTTTCATGTGGAGGCCACTTAAAAATCAAGTGCTCCTGTGTGAAAATTATGCCAAAATATTCGCGTAGGCAGTTGTTATGACTAAATTAAGCCAGGAATTGAAGTTGTCAGTGAATATTTATATGAACTCTATTTCACTAAAGAAAGAAACATGAATCGGATAGATAAGTTATGTGGGATGATAAAAAGAGTTTTATAGACACAAGGATATATTATTAGAAGGGACGGTAGATTAAGGAAATTTTAAATATGGTAATCTTTAAGGAAAATATATTGCATTCATATGTTATACTGTATCGTATTTATGACTTGAACAAGAATTATTTCTAAATGAGATGTTTGTAAAATAATAACTCATTATACCACTTTACATTGAACCTGAATGCACAAAAATTACAATACATTTTATGTGGGATTGTACAAAGAGTTTTATAGACAGGAAGGAAGACTATTATGACGCAATTAAATTATAAGTATTGAACAAAATTATAACATTAAAGAAATAAAAAACATAACAATTTAAGGAAAATAAATTTATTACATGCATGGCACATTTTTTTTCGGTTTTCTGCAATATCACTCATGTTGGATGTCACCATTCTTCTTTATCACACATTACCAACAACGCTACCAAGTAAAATAAAAATAATAAATTAATATTCATCTTGGCATCAATTTTTTACTATTTTCCACACCTTTCAGTTTTAGTTAAATTTCTAACATTATTGATAGTTTGTTTTGGCCATAATTGACGTTAAGCTTACCATAATCTTGCCTACCAAAAGTGCGTAATTTACTGAGTTAATACGTCATAAAAATGAAGCTCATAGAAATCTAGTTTTCAAAATTGTCAACAGATGGCGCCACGTCAATATTTCCGCTTTAAGTTTAGAAAAGCGGTTTTCAAAACTTCTATTTTTTAATTTACTAAGGCTTATATTTTTCCTAATTTAAGCTGACATCATAAAAAGAATTATTTATCAATGAATTGAAGGGGTTAATCGTCAAAATGGCTTACATAATTGCAAAATAAAAATGCGAGCGAAACAGAATTTTGTAAGCAATCTAATTGTTGCCATTCCGCGTAAAGAAAAACAGCGTTTTTAAATCACCGCGTAAGAGAATTATATATAAAGATTCATCAATAGAAACTCAACAATTCCACCCCGCACCGACGCAATCAAGTAGCCAAAAGGTAAAAGCGACCGACTCGTATCTGTTAGTAGGCTACGGCCACCTCAACCCCTTCTCCAAGAAGATCAAGTAGCCGGCCCAAAAGGTAATTCAGCACACGTGAGCAGATCTTCGGAAGCAGAGAAACGGGGGCATTATTCTGTCCACGTACGAGGAGGCAGCTGAGACCCAGTATGTGAAAGGGGGGGTGCGCGTGCCACGCTCGTGCTACCCTTGGAGGGGGGAGGGGGTCTTTTGTGCAGACGATGTGTCATCGCGGGGAGGGGGGTGCGATAAAAATGCCTGGAATTTGATGAGGGTAGGTTGGTTTATAGGGCCTGGATGGATGCGGAACCGTTAGGTGATGTTATCGTTAGCTCGCATATGCCGCCGCTGAGGATGGATTGAAAGGAATGGTCATGGACCGATATGGGGGGGGGGGGGGGAAAAGGGTCTGTCGGATGTGTAGGGGTTCGTTATTGATACTTTTTTTTTTGAATGGCAGCATGGTCCTATCATGAAAATCATTAGAAGTTTCATCATTAAATGTCTAGATAATATTGGATGCATGTAATAGAAAAAAAAATTTAACACAGATGTAAAATCTAAATTTTTTTTTAAATATATGTTTCTTAGAATCATTGCTATATTTATATTTTGACAAGTTTTTTGCAGTGACGTTTATTCCCTCTAGGTAAAGCGGGGAAGTGCACAACCATCTTTGCATGGGAAAGTCAGTGTTCACTCTAGGCGTTTTTAGAAGGGCGGCCCGCCCTGCCCGTCCTTTTTCCCATCTTAATAGCACCCTCGTGCCCTTTTTTTTTCAAAATTTCCGCCCCTTTTGCCCTTTTTAGTCAAGCCCAAGCGTCCTTACTTCTCTGGATGTCTTTAAAAAAAAGCATCGATTTCAAAAAGAAATTCAGAATGATAAGATCTATGTAGCCTCAATTCAGCAAAAATGTAAAAGCACATTGTTATTTTTACATTATTTTAAAAGGGAAAGCGCAGTGTACGGGAGGTGAGGAGTTATGGGGAGGTGGTCATTACACCTCCACCCATCTTTATTGGTATAAAGTGAAAAATTAGGCAAATATAGATGCTAAAAAAATGTCTCTACTGACCAATAGGAATGGTTCTGACCCCCCCCCCCCCCCCTGCGTACGCGCTTCCCCTTGCATATAAAATGACGGTGACATCAAAGTTATACATATATGTTTAACCCTTCGAGCATGGATCCTTTGTAGTAGAGGAGTCATGATGTCACTGTCTCTAACATAAAAGTGAAGCCAACGTTATGCCCTCAGACACATGGTTAATTACGTCATTCATTACGTCCATTCATAAATTTCACTGTTACACATTTCCCAACTCGTCAGCCAATCGCGAGTATTTTTTAATTCATAATTTTGAAGAGATGGTACGAGATGTGGGTTTTGCCATTATGACGTCATATTCTCTCAACTACAGACTATTCATGCTCGAAGGTTTGTACTTCTCGGAAAATATATGTTAATATGTATCATTTAAAGTAGTGATGTGACGGATATCAATTTGGTCGGATAACGGATACCCGGAAGCAATGTCATCCGAAAATCCGGCGGGCAGATGTTTTTCTTATTTTCTTTACTTTTACTCCTGTTTATAGATTAATCAGCTTTTTCTATTTAATTTTTTATAATTCGCAACAACATACATTTTTTCTTTATAATTCTCAATTTTTTAATTTGATAATTTAAATTACATAATTTTTAAAAAAAAAAATCATTAGTATGTCACGTTAGCATTTCAATTAGGGTTCAAAGTATTTTTTTTAAAGAAAAAACATACAGAAGATGTTAAATTTTTTAGATTAGCACTAAATGAAAGAAGAAAGGAACATCCTTTTGAATTCCTCAAAAAAAAAAAAAAAAAAAAAAAAATAGCGATATATATATAAAAAAAAAAATCGTAAATCTTTTTGGGATTGTTTCCAAGAAGAAGATAGTGCCAATTCTACCTGAATTAAAGTTGAATGTAGACAACAATGATGATGTTGATGAATCAGTTCTCCATTATGAGTTAAACAATTATCTTTCGAAACTAGTTATTGAAGGAAAAACATCTCCATTCAATTGAACTGGTGGAAAATCTATGCAACTAATTTCTTACTTTATTAATAGTCAAAAAATACTTTTCTTCCCCGTCCATCAATATACAGAGTGATACACTATTTTCAGAAGCCGGGTTTAAATTAAGAAAACACAACCAAATTCCTCCACAAAAAGCAAAAAATTCATGTTTTTTTGCTAGTAATTTACCAATCTTACAAAAAGACAAAAGTGCTTAGATTGTATTTATTTTCTTTACATGATAAAAATATGTCCTGAAAAGTATTAAAAATAAACCAAATCTCTTGATAAAACTGTGTTTCTTTTTTTACATTTTTTAATATTGCATTTCTTTGTTGTTTATTATACATATTAATATTTTATTTTTGGGCCGTTGTACTGCCGGACAATTGTAATATCCGGCCTATTGACCGGAAGCAGTACTTTGGCCGAATATACGTTGCATCCCTAATTTAAAGATACTTTTTATAGTACTTGAATGTGAAAAGTTAAGGCTCAGTTTTTTGGAGGTAGGACTGATTACCTTTGGATTATTAATTAACTATTAAGTTAAAACGACTTTCATTGAGGTAATTAGGTTATAGGAGTAATGGTGAGGTTTTGGTGTAATCGGCTGAAATGATTGTAAAAATTCACATTTCATAAAAATTACTATATGCTTGTTATGCCATTATTTTAAATGCCATCAACGCATCATTCAAAAAAAGCATTTTCTTGGATCCTATGTAAAGACAGGGTGTCTCCTCGAAAGCATTTACACCTCCATCGAAGTGAGTGCCAGACATTAAAAAAATCGAAGGGTTGGTCAAAACAAAACAGATAAGACAACTTAAAGAAGCATACAATAAAAGTACACATAACAACAAAAGCACACAAAATAACAATAATATCCAAAAGAATACAGTTTGTCTCTGTAGGAGTTTGCTTTTTATGATGGTCGAATTACTTTAAATTTATATGAAAAGTTATGCTGTTTGACAGGAAAAATAAAGAACAAGATCGGATTGAAATTCAACACATTTGATGCGGGGAGAGTTTGCTATAGCTTCATGACGATAAAAAAACAACACTTTTTTGTGAAAACATTTTGCTAAAGTTGAAGATAATTTTTCATTGGAGAAATATTTTCCTCAGCACTCCTGCGAAAATTTAGTTATTGGATATTTTTTTCGAATTTCCCACGAGAAAGTTTTGTTCAAAATACTGCTTGTGCTGCCATCTGTTATCGAATACGAGAAAAACACTCGAACGCAACTAAAATGACGCATTCACACCATATCTCGTATATTTTTCCGTTTTAATTTGCGACTGATTTAAAATTACTTTTTGAAAATATGTCTCTGGGAATAACAAGACGAAAGTTTTGTAAATACTCAGTTATTTTGCACAGCGGTCAGACGACACCGGAGCTGGTCACTCTTTCTCTAAAGGAGTACATTTGGAAAAAGTTATATAAAATGCACCAATCCACTTTATACTGCGATTTTTT
The DNA here is from genome assembly GCA_963932185.1 of Troglohyphantes excavatus. NCBI lineage: Eukaryota > Metazoa > Arthropoda > Arachnida > Araneae > Linyphiidae > Troglohyphantes > Troglohyphantes excavatus. Next base: position 54,275,995 of record OZ010669.1, on the reverse strand, counting down.
TGTAACTGATTTTACAAGAAACGAACTTGCAATCTTCCGTTCACGAAACCGTTACTCATCCACTCAAATACATTCTCCCTCTTCACAATGAGAGAACGCAACAAAAGCGGTAATGTCAGCAAACACTTCGTATCATAAACACTGGGGGGCTTCGAAAAAGGAACCTTAATATACGAGGGGACCACCCAACAGAAATGTGCTTCCACAAAAGGGGCCTCGATTTATGTGCTTCGTAAGCAAACAGGAACTAACTTTGCGCACACCTGCCGCTCTGCTCAGCTGCTGGCTACCCACCTCCCCCATTCCCTACACTACACAAGAAAAAATAAATCTCCCGAGGCTCTATGGTATTTACGTTCTTTTTAAAGAATAGTTATTCGTTTTTACTAATCTTTTTTTTTTAATTGCTGTTCTTCGACCTGTTATTTTCATAAAATTATTTTTTTATGTTATGGAGACATCGCTTACTTATTGGCATAAAAGTGTATATAAAAAGTGTATGTATGATGTTATGGTCAATTAATACGTAGAAATTCTTCAGTCAACAAATCATCTCCAGATGGTCAATACCAAACATGATGGTAACAGTACCAATCGGACAATATGTTCTCAATCGCATATTCTGACGTGTTCGACGATTGAATATTCATATTGTGTGGAGAACGATTTTGAATGAATGAATGAATATTTGAAAATATCAGCAATCCATTTCAACTTCATGTCAATCGGTGAATAAATGCTCTGAACTGTTTACGATGAAGTACATGTATTAGAGAGCAGCAAAGTACAGTAAACATCTTTGAAATGTCCAGCCCGAAAAGTAGGTCTAAAAAATTTGGAACACGTGTTAAGCATGAGTGATCACCACGGAAAGAACCAGCCTGAAATGAACAGATCTAAAGCCCATGAACATGTTTATTGCTGTCTTTATTAACAGATAAAGACTTCAAGGGGTATAAAAAAATAGAACGACGAATAATTATCCATTTGCACTATCACAGGCAACAAAATAACGATTTTTTCCTTAAAAACGAACGAACAACATGTTCTAAAATTTAAAAATTATCGTTCTTTTATTAAGATTGTTCTAGTTCGTTAGCTCTGTTACTAGTTCCAAAACGGGATACATGTTACTATGTCCAGAAGAACCAAAGGTTATGGGGAAAAGAACAAGAACTGTTGTAACTGTCCCAGAGAAAGAACAAGAATGTTTGTAAATAATGTAAGTAAAAGAACGGACATTGAATGCAAGAAGTTAAATATAAGTTGCAAATAGCAGTTTAGAAAATAAAAGTTTAACCTTTTCTTTTTGTCCTATCGTAATAGCAATACTGCTTTTACGTGCAAAACAAAGTTTTATCGGCTGAGTAATAACAGACTATTTCTGTTCTTTTGACAGAACAGGTGAAAAAGAACCTAACGTTTTTGCTACATCCGTATTGTACGCATATCTCATCTTACTGGCTACATTTTTTTTGTTGCTAATAAATATTCATTATACTTCCATTAATTCTTTTTAACCGGCGTGCGCACCCTGAGAGTGTAACATAGCCCAAACCATGCCAAATTGATAGAAATTCTGAGGACCAAGTCGAAAGTAGAAAAAAGATTGGTATGCCAGTTTTATGCCAAAAGTTTTAATCCTCAAAATCAAAAAAAATCATAACCCCCCAAAAAATTTATTGATGAGCAATTTGATTCATTATCAAAGGTTGTATATATTTTGGAGCACTTGCAATACAAATATTTTTCTTAAGCATTAGTCAAGGTTTTACCAAGATCCTTTTCGTCTGATGACAACACGTGACCTGGTGGTTACATCATAAACAATGCCATCCCCCCAAAAGGCAATGTTCACTCTACATTCCAAACCTAGCGCAACATTCAGAGTTGTCGCAATCCCGTGCATTCGATTTACGCAGTCCGATAAGGAAACATCCCGACAAGCGAAAAGTACACCAAAAGCAACATATGGACATACTTTACAGACCTCCACCAGACATAACTCCCGTAGAAACAATCCCTCCCTTTATGTTACGCTCCTTAAAAAGAACCCAAAAAACTTCCATAAAATCTTCTTTTCCCTCTTTCCACGAAGGATAAGCAAGGTCTTTCAACGAAAAAGTCGTTCCATGGAAGACTTCGGCAGAAACCCAAGGAGGTTTAACAACAGGTGGAGAGGACATATTTCTTCTATTCTTGCTGAAAAACAAGCCCCGACCCCGCATCGAATTTCGCAGACCCCTACAAACCCAGACGGGGTAAACAGAATATAAAAAAAAAGATAAGAAATAAAAAAAAAATCCCAGCAGGATGTTCGGATGGATCCGCCCCTTTCGTGAGAAAGGTCAGGGAATGTTTTTCGGTAGGTGTATAGCAGACGAGGTTTCGGAGTGTTTTGGTCTGGGCCCGAAACCAGAACTAGGAAAGAAAACAATGTGAGAAGACGGTTGGATGGGCCTTCCGGTGGACTTTGTTCCATTTTGACAGTTTTTCTGAATGTTGTGAAGCGTTGTTTTCTATCAAACTTATTTTCAAGATAGGTAACATACAGGCACGTCGCACCGGGGGGAAGTCCCCCCCCCCCCCCCCGCCAATAATCTGGAAACCCTGAAAGTTGGGAATTTCAACTTCTGAAAACCCTGAATTAGGAAAATTTATGCCTGAAGAAAAATAATTTTATTAATAAATGAAAGTTAGGGAAGATTAGAAATTAGCCAACTTGTAACTGATTACATTTAAATTAGAACTCAGAACGGACACATGGGTGCAACAAATCAATGCTTGTGAGATAACTATTTAATATTACCAAAAATATATATAAAAAAGATGAAAAATTTCGATCAGTTGGAACTGGGAATTTTCAGCACTATTGAGTTGGGAATTTCGAATAGTCGAGTTGAGAATTTCGAATCGTTAAGTTGTAAATTTTCTGATTCAACCAACAAGATAGGTCAAGATAATCAACTTCTAAAAACCCCGAGTTGGGAAAATGTAGGCATGAAGAAAATTAATTTTATTAATAAATGAAAGTTTGGGAAGATTAGAAATTGCCCAACTTGTAACGATTACATTTAAATTAGAACTCAGAACGGACACATGGGTGCAACAAATCAATGCTTGCGAGACAACTGTTTAATATTACCTAAAATAGATATAAAAAATATTAAAAAATGTCGATAAGTTGGAACTGGGAATTTTCAGTACTGTTGAGTTGGGAATTTCGAATAGTTGAGTTGAGAATTTCGAATCGTTAAGTTGTGAATTTCTTGTAACCCCCCCCCCCCCCCCCAAAAAAAAATGTAACGGCACGGGTAACTTACACTCGCGTTTTTCTTCTGCAGTGGTTGCGTTTTTTATCAGAGACGACGGTTTGAATTAACAAATGCGTCTTGGAAGGGAAATGCTATAGTATTAAAATACACCACTAAATCGCTTTAAATATTTTTTTTCACGTTACAGTATGGCTGCTTTCAATTGGCTTCAACGCGCCCATACAGGAAACAAGTTCTGAGCCTTCCAGAAGTTACAGTTAGAGTTCAGTTATTGGGCCATGCCGGACACGAATGGTGAGCACTGGGTTTATATGCACAAAGTCAAGAAGTAACACAAGCAAATTTTATAACATGCAATCATCTCAAAATGATAGTTTCTTTAATTTTGTTCGATTTTAATATAGAATAGAAAACCATTCGCGCATAAAATCGGCAAAACTGCGGCCATAATCACTACGAACCCAATTCCAGCTAGTCACATAAAAATACGACTCCCCAGGAAAAGCATGGTAAACCTGTACACTCGGGGGTAGGGGAAAAGCCGTTATTCCGTGCATAATTACGCACATAAAGCAAACTCCCGTTTATTGCCCGCCGACCAGTGAGGCTGTGCAGGTCGGATTGTGTGTGGCAGGTCTCCGATTCGATCCCATCATGAGGGGGGGGGGGGGGTCGATGGGGGTGAGTCACCGGTTACGAAACACCTCTCGAGTATCGATCCTGTAACCGTGTGAGTGGTCGTGGGTGATCTGTTTGGGAAAACCTCGGGTTTTTTATGATATTATTGTGTAGTGTGTGTGGGCTTAATCGATTTGGTTATTCCATGGTTCATACAGATTTTCAAAAGGAAAAACCCTTTGGACTCCAAGAACATCTTTTGACATTTGCGTTCTTTTTACAGAACAGTTAATCATATTTCTGTTGTGATATTATTGTATAGTGCGTGTGAGCTTAATCGATTTGGTTATTTCATGGTTCATACATATTTTCAAAAGGAAAAACCTTTTGGACTCCAAGAACATCTTTTGACATTTGCGTTCTTACTACAGAACAGTTATTCTTCTTTCTGTTCTTATTCCCAGAATTTTTTGATGTTCATAAAGGGGAAAAAATCGTAATATGTTTTGGATCAGTAAGAGAGCAAGTTGAAGAAAAAAAAATGAAAACACAAGATCATGCTGTTGTTTATTTTAAAGAACAGGGATCTACAAGAACTATCCGTTATGTTCTCGCCTGAAGGTTGGTTAATTAACGTCGCACTAGCGCTGCACAGTAGTCAGTTGGCGACGGTTCGGGGCCTATCTCGAAAGAAAGACCCGGGGACGATGCCTCGTATTTTTTAACCATGGTCAGATGACGAGGAAACACCTGAACTGGTACCCAACGCCTTTAATAGACGTGACTTTGTACCCCGATCAGATTTATCGTGCATCAGTCCCGTATATACGCCGATAATTTTTTTTGTAGATGTTCTGGACGACATTCCTAGTATTTTGCAGCGAAGCTGGCAACACTTCGATCACTACTCTTTACTTTTCTTAGTCAAGTCCGTCGCACAGGATCGAACAAGGAATCCTCTGATTCCCCAGCTGACGCCTTTATTCACTGGGCCACGGTGGCCGTAAAGAGGCGTAAAGGAAAAGGCGTTGTACATTTGTATGATACGATGCAAAAAACGTAAAGTGTTTTTTGTCTTTCTGCACATTGGAGCTGTCCGGTTCTTACACCCACTTTTTCAATTTTATCCGCCATGTATAAGGGACTGGTGCACATTAAATCTAATTGTGGTGGACGATCCTGATGCCTATTGAGGTTGCGTCGGGTGCCAGACCAGGCCAATGTCATCTGACCATGGTTAAATAAATTACGAGTATGGGCCGTGTTAAGTCTCTTAAATGAGAACAAAAATACTGAGTCTAAAAAGTTCAGAATCAACAAACCAATAGAAAGTGACGCTATTATTATTTTTTGTTGACGAATTCACCAGCCGCCGGTAAACTCAAAAAAGTTTACTGGCTAGTTTGAGCCAGTAAACTCAAAACCCGAAACGCTGCACACTGCCAAAAACCTCGTCGGTCTCTAATCCAAAACACCGATACATCAACACCTTAACTTGAAACGTGGCATTAAAACCACAACAACCTCTCCGGCACGGAACGACAACTCGCACGCAGACAAACCCAAACAACCTTCCCCACCACAACAAACAAACAAACCTTCCCAAACAAATTATAAACTCGGCAGACCCAAACAGGACAAGCAGAAGCCTTGAGGGTGTCACATGTTCACTCTTCGCCAAGATCGCTGGAAAGCGGAACTGCCGCAACCGAAAGTAAAGGCCAGGCAGGTGAAGTGGCTGGAAAATCTTCCACTTTTGGATGGGGAAGGTAGGAGAACGTGGGAAGAAGCACTTGGAAAACAGGGTCAAGCACGTTGTGTCTGTCCTCGTTGCGTTTCCTTCAGATAAAGTCTTGAGGAGTACATGAGGATTGCAAACCGTAAAAGTAAAGTCGGTTTTCATGTCCGCTTTTAAACGTTATCCTAAGTTTGAAAACAAAAATATTTTTTCAATATCTAAGGGGTTTACATGAGCAGATAGTTCCTGGAATTGATGCTCATCGTGTAAATTATTAATATACAGAGTGATACAAAAGCAACAGAAAAGGTTAAAAAAATCATTTTAAAAGTATATAGACAGTAGTACAATGCAATTTTCCCAGAATTGCACAAAAATCCATTTTTTATGCATAAAAAAATGAGTGCTAAGATTAGTTACATTTTATATCCTTAGGTGGCGCACTCTCTATTACTTACATTACGGGCATTATCCACTAAATTACTGATAAGGTACTTTTAATTTCCTGTTGCTATGGGATAAATCATTGCCCAATTACGTCAATTGCAACTAACAAAGTTTTTAAATTTAAGGACATGGTAGTTACGAATTACGAAACATTGTTCAATTTGTTATCGTCGATGGGATGGTCTGTTAAGTGGATCGTTCGAAACTGTGTGTTCAGTTTAACGTCTTCACCATTCGGCCACCACCGGCCGCAAACGCATTCGAGAATTCGTTCTGAAGAAAGCGTTACTTTGTCAAAGCCAATTCTTCTTATGAATGAAAAAAAAAGAGAAGAAAACTCGCAATCTTCCACATGTCTTATTGCGGAAGTAAGCCCTCGACACGAAGTTTTTCTTTTTAAAAATAGCCCAAGAATCGAATTCCTCCCTTGTTGGAAGAAACGCGAGATAACAAAACCATCTTCCAGCTGGTCGCTTCTCATAAATAATAAAAAAACGAAGACAACACAGACGATACTTTATTCGCGGTGACCGTGGGGGCCCACAAGGAGACCTTTGTGTGGGGGCAGACGCACACGGCCCTCGGAATATTCCATCAGACGTATACCCGAGATATCTCGGTCAGTGCACCAAACGTGCGTTTGCGTATCAGCAGAGGAAGAAGACTTTCAGATGAAAAGGAAATAAAGGAATCTCAATGTTCTGTTGATATGAAACATGCAAGGAGGTCAAAGGTGAGAGAATTGGAATTTCCGTTCGGAATTCTTCATAATAAGCCAATGGGATTCTTGAATTTAAAAGGAAAGTTTTTAAAAATGACTTGCGAGGGATTTTGGAGTTACCCTGCTGAAAAAGGTCATGGAATATATTTTGAAGTCAACGGTCATACTAAATGTTGTTTTTTGGAATATCTATTAAAATGATATATTACGCAGGAAAAAGGTCGTATATGTACGTTATATATTAGTAAAAAATTTGCATCAGAGGGTCTTTAAATAGTTCAGAAGCAAAAACTACAAAATTATTGCTAATTAATAATTTGAGGATTTTAAATGTTACATAGGTTTTTGCTACACTAATGAATACTTAAATCCATGTTAGGGAAATAATTAGCACCTGGCAAGCCACAAAAATACAATATAGTCACAAGTTGTTGGGCGATGACATTGTTTGGTTGCATTGGCATAATAAAATTATTTTTTACTACCGTATATACTCGCGTATAAGCCGAGAAATTTAAGTCAAAATTATCATCAAAAAGTAGGGGGGGGGGGGGGGGGGTCGGCTTATACGCGGGTCATTAAAATTTCTAATATAGTTTGCCTAAAATGGGAAAAGGAGAGAAGTTGAAATTAGCGGATTCTTCTGAAATCGCCCCGACACAGTTCCGAGATCGAGAATGTGCGTCACGTGCTGACTGAAGACCGTTCTGCGCATCCCGGCGTAATCGTAACGCAAAATTTAACTACTCACATAAATAATCGGTTTAACTTAATAAAAATGATATATTTTGATAAATATTTAATTGATTTGTAGAATTTATGAAGGTATTAAACGCTACTTTAATAGAATTTTGGATGGAAGACTAAGAAGTTAACATCGTAAGCCCGATGAATCGTCACGAACTTCGAGGAAGGCCGTTTTTCCAGCCACTTTCTTTAAACTTTTAATTTCTAGGATTACATATTTATTTTTCTAATTAAAATTTCACTCTTTTGTCGGGGATTTGCCGATCTTAATCGGAATTTTTCATGTACGAAAATACAACTCGACTTATACGCGGATCGGCTTATACGCGAGTATATACGGTAACTGATATTTTAAACAAGTCGCTTATTACAATATACAATACTTAGTATAAACAATTGCTTTTAGAAGCAACAAAGTAGCTTAAGTACAATAAAAATAATGGTTTATTATGTGTAGTGAAACAGTCGAACAATAACCAACAATTTGTAACCATCCTGTATAATTCTCGCAAGTTTAAATATCACTTTTGCATAAATTTCAAAAACACTATTTTTAGAGTTGAAATTCACATTTTAACTTCGTTTTGGTCGTAGCACGACATTTTGGAATATTTTTTATTGTTGTTTTTTATGACTTACAAATACAATTAAGGGAAACCATTATCGAACTCATTATACAGTAAACAACCAACCTTACGCACGTATATGAAGGAATCGAGATCTACAACTTAAATAGCTAACAATGGTCCAAATACAACCAGAAGTTCTTCCAAGCAGCTAACAATTCCAATTACTGCCAAAACAGCTACCACGCAGCCATTTTCCTTTTATTTACGATCCAAAACAATCAGAAACCATTAGTTCTAAAACAATTATAAAAAAAAAGGAGAACCAAAAAAATTACAAGCCGTCAAGACATATCCCGGCTTAAGACCTAAGTTATTACCAGAACACGTACTAGTTACAACAAATCAAACACGAAAAATAAGGTTAAAGGAAACAAAACAAAATAATAACAAGAATCCTTGGAAACGTTCCATTCCACGTTCTTTTTTTTTTTGGAGTGGCGGCCATTTTTTTTTATTGCTCATACATATATACACATTCTGCTTTCACCGATAAGGATAGGAAAAATAATGGAAACTCCCCTGAAACGGGCCCCCCTGAACTCTTTCGCTCGAGCTGAGCTTGCATGTGCGGTTTGTTTACGTTAGAGTGCTTTGAAGGGGGGAGGGGGCAACGTGAAGTATAAACCAGAAGAACTTTTTTTCAAATAGGAAGTATTGGGGGGGGGGGGGGGGGATGAGAGGTCAGTCAGCTGGGTTGGTGAGAGGCATTGATGCAGAGAAGAGAGAGATTCAAGGCAACCTACACTTTGATAAAAGCTGGTTCCTTTAAGAAAAGAGCTTTTTTCAGCTGTTACTATCTGTATTTTTCTTTTGGAAAAGTGGTTTTGTGGTTTTAGCAGGACGGACTACCGCATGGTAAAAACGTGGAGAGGAAACACTAAATCTGGATAATTAGTGCTGGATATATCCATTTTATAAAAACCACAACAAAAACACATGTTCTTCAAACAGGGCTAATTAAGGCAAAACAACGTAAAATCACCTACATCAGATTTAATGGGGGGAAAAATACCTAATAATAGCGGTTCTTCAAATTTTCATTTTTCTTGGGAAAACTTTAGATAATTCATCCATGAAAGTGAAACCAAACTGGGGTCTTTATATATATATAAAAAAAATAATGAAAAAGTTTCGTCCCAATTGGATCATTATATTGTGGCATATAAGCAAACAAACGTATGACCCATGTAATTTTATTAGTATCAAGTTTAAGCGAGCAAAAGATTGGTTATAAGATTAAAGCATGTTTTTGGATTCTATTAGGTGGTTTAAGCAATTATACTTAGAAAATATAATTGTTTTTACCTAAAGTAGTAGATGGACGCTCTTTACAGATGCCGTAAAATTTAACCTTATAGACGAAGCGGTTCTTAACCTGTGGTACGCGTATCCCCAAGCGGTCCGGTTGGAGGTACGCGAAAATAGTAATAGTTATGGCGACAAACACGTAAAATAATAATAATAAATAATGTAATAAGTAAAATTTATAATAAAAGACTAAGCTTCATCCATTTGTGTCGTTTGTTTAATTTATCAGCTAACCTAAGAACACTGCTGCTTAACAAAAACATTTTTTTTTGCGTAGAGGGAAGGGATATGAGAAAAGGGAATACTCATAAATGAAAAGTTTAATCAAAGAGTATGCAAAAGAAAAAAGGTTGAGAACACCTGTTGTTCGGGCCAATCACATCACTTTGTCATTTGGCGCTGTGGCGAAATAGCCATCTTTGAGATACGGCGCTAAATGACGTGATTTTTCCGGCAACCCGCCAAGCGGATTGTTTTGGTTTAAGATTCCGTTAAGCAGGCGAACCATAAGCTCGCTTTTTTCACGCTCACAAAGCTGAGCATTTTAAGCTGTTAAAACTTGTAAATATAATGTTCTAGTAAATATCTTTAACTTATAACCGAATCAACTGAGTTGTCTCTTTAAGAAAAATCAACACCAATACATTCATAATATAAGTCGCCGCTACAAGCTGGTCCGTCCGAGTCGCAGCACAGGTCAGTTGATTTTAGAACATTCGTTGAATATTTACTTGATTCAAAGTAATCTTAAGATATGGCAAATATGGAATCTATGATAAGTCTTCAAAGTGATATTCATGAAAGCATGATTAAGTTAGTAAGAAACTATAAGAAAGATTCCAAAGAACGCAAAACTTTGAATTACTTTCGAATTCGTTTAAAGAACTTTCAGAATTTCTACGAAGAATTTCGAAGTAATCACAAACAGATTTTAACAAACGGAATATCGAAAGACAATTCTTATTTAAAAGAAGATTTCAGTGACCAGGTAGAAGAATTCTTCACGAATAACTATTCGGAAATCGAAAGTGAAATGGAACAAAGTTTCCCGCCAAACAATCCGAACACTGATGTTAGTAAACAAACCGCTGTTCTTCCAAAGGATTATTCTAATGAATTAAGGTTACCGCCGGTACAAATTCCAATATTTAATGGATTATATGAAGATTGGTCATCATTTCGCGATTTATTTATTGCCATGGTCCATGATAATAAATCGCTTTCAGAAGTGCAAAAGCTATTCTATTTAAAGTCACAAGTATCAGGAGAGGCTGAAAAGCTAATTAAGCATTTTGCAGTTACGTCTTCGAATTATAAGAGCGCTTGGGAGATATTAAATGATCGTTATGAGAACAAAAGAATGTTAATTAATGTTACTTTAAAAAGATTTCTTTTTCAACAGAAAACTAATGATAATTCTCAATCGGTGAAGTCGTTATTAGATACAACTCAAGAATGTTTGGCTGCTATTAAAAATTTAGGTATCAACATAAATTCATGGGATCCAATATTAGTATTTATAATAGCTCAAAAATTATCAGCAGATACGCTACAGTTGTGGGAACAAGGTCTTCCTTCCAAAACAGACATTCCCACACTTCAAGATTTGCTATCATTCTTAGAAGGTAGATTTCGAACATTGGAAGCTATAAGTGAGAATACACGAGCTACTGGCAAACCAGGGATTGCATCAAAGTCGGCATATGTTAAGTCAAGCTGCCACGTTTCGAAAGCTGTTTGCACTCTCTGTAATGGTGATCACTGTATTTCCAGGTGCCAGGTGTTTCTCAGCAAGACATATGCTGAACGCCTGCAAGTAGTTAAAGGTAAAAGCCTTTGCTTTAACTGTATGTCAGCTTCACATCCAGTAAGACAATGTTCGAGCAAAAATTCTTGTCATATCTGTAAAAGAAGACATCATTCCTTGCTGCACGAAGCAATAGCTAAAAGTTCTAATTCTACTGAATCTTCTCCTGAAGGCAATTCTTCCAACGTTCCTCAAGAAAGTGTTGAATTTACTTCACATGTTGCTCATAGCAAGCAGCCCATACTCAACACAGTTCTGTTAAGTACAGCAATCGTTAAGATATCAGACACATTTGGAAATGAAATAGTAGCAAGAGCACTCTTGGATCAAGGGTCGCAAATAACATTTATTTCCGAGTTCTTAGCTCAAAGCTTAAGATTAAAGAAACAACCTATACATACTCAGATAGTTGGAATAGGAAATCAAAACGTAAAACCATGCTACAAAGCCACTAGCATTACCCTTAAGAATATTCAATCAGAAATCGTTGCTAATGAAGTGTCAGCATTAGTGATGAAGAATCTCACAAGATATGCTCCAAAGCTTACCATCCAGAAACCAAGTTGGGAGCACATAAGAGGTTTGACGTTAGCTGATCCAAACTATTCTGGGAATAAGAAAATTGATCTTATTCTTGGTGCAGACCTATATCCTTCAATCTTGTTAGATGGATGTTTAAGAGGTACGAAGAACTGTCCTATGGCCCAGAACACTAGGTTTGGTTGGATACTGTCCGGACCTGTGGGATGCGAGTCTCATGAAGCATCTACCGCATTACAGACTACAAATTTAGTTTGTCTGCATAGTTTGACAGATCTGCACAGTGATATGCAAAAATTTTGGGAACTCGAAGAAGTTCAATCAACCAAAGCGTACACATCTGATAATGAGATGTGTGAAGAGATATTTCGTAACAATTGTAAGAGGGAAAACGGTCGTTACAAAGTTAAGTTGCCGTTCAAGGACACTTCTCTAAAGTTGGGCGAATCAAAGAAAACTGCGATATCTCAGTTCCTTCGTTTGGAAAGAAAGCTTGAAAGAGATCCTGCTCTTCATTCGCAATATTCAAGATGTATTAAGGAATATTTGGAACTGAACCATATGTCCCGAGTGGATCCGAGTAATGATGTCAAGATTGAAGATACGGACTACAAGGGATATTATCTTCCTCATCACGCCGTGATAAAAGAGGACAGCACCACTACGAGGCTTCGGGTGGTATTTAATGCAAGTCAGAAGACCACTTACGGTACCTCACTAAATGATAAGTTACTAAAAGGACCAAATATTCAGGAAAATCTTTCTGCTTTATTACATCGCTGGCGTCTACTAAAAATCGCTTATTCCGCCGACATCGAGAAAATGTACAGACAAGTACTCATTGATGAGAAACAAACAGATTATCAAAGAATAATTTGGAGAAATTCTAAGTTCGATCCTATCGAAGACTACAAGCTACTCACAGTGACCTTCGGAATGGAATCATCTGCCTTTCTTGCAATACGCACGTTAAAGCAACTTGCTGAAGATGGACGATCTACCTATCCCCTAGGAGCTGAAATGTTATCTAATCAATTCTATGTGGATAATCTTCTCTCAGGAGGTAAAGACATCACAGAGGCAATTCAGAAGCAAGATCAAATTGTAAAGTTGTTATCAGAAGGTGGATTTTCTCTTCGAAAATGGGTCAGCAATAGTACAGATGTGTTAGAAAATATTCCTCAAGAATTCAAAGAAATTCAAGATGTGCGAAGTATAGACTTAGATCCGATGGTAAAAGCTTTAGGTCTATTTTGGCATCCTCAAAGTGACTCGTTTAGTTATCAAGTTAAGTTCGATCCAGTAACTGATTGTCCCACGAAACGATCCATTTTATCAGATGTCAGCAAGCTGTACGATCCTCTAGGATGGATTTCCCCACTAATCATTACTGAAAAGATAATGATTCAAGAACTCTGGTTAGCAAGTGTGAATTGGGACGACGAAATTCCTGAAGGCATTTGCACGCGTTGGACAAATTTTGCGAAATACCTTCCAGAAATTGAGAAGATAAGAATTCCTCGATGGATATGTTACGATCCCGACCAAGATCCTAAAGTAGAGCTACATGTCTTCAGCGACGCATCTACCAAAGCTTATGCGGCTGCTGCATATGTTAGAATAGAAACCAACGAAGGTTGTTTTACCCAGCTGCTTTCATCTAAGACTCGTGTTGCACCACTCAAGCCTGTGTCACTACCACGTTTAGAACTGTGCGGAGCTTCACTTGCAGCAAAACTAATATCTTCTATTCTTTCTGACATCAAGATCAAGCCTACAAACATCTATGCCTGGACAGATTCATATATCGTCTTAGCCTGGCTGAGAGGACAGCCCAGCCGATGGAAGACGTTCGTAGCCAACAGAATTGGAGAAATTCTCGAGAAGGCACCAAATGCTCAATGGAGGTATGTACCCTCTGCTTCTAATCCTGCAGACATACCAAGCCAAGGATTACTAAAACCTCAAGATCTACTGCACAATGAATTCTGGTTTAAGGGTCCTGATTGGTTAACGCTGCAACCCGAATTTTGGCCACAAACCCTTACAGTGGACAATTCTGAACTCGAGACAAAGTCAACTCATTTTGTCCAAGTCATACCAAAATGTGAATTGATTGAAAATTTTTCCTCTTTTACGAAGTTAACAAGAGTGACAGGCCTCTGCCTAAGATTTATTGAAAATTGCAAATGTTCAATGAATGAAAGAAAGACCGGCCATTTGACGTCGACTGAAATAAACAAAGCTTTAGTTTCCCTCGTCAAACTTGATCAGAGCTACGAATTTCCTAAAGAAATTACTGCACTGCAAAACAAAACACCTTTACCTTCTAAAAGTAAGCTGTTAACCTTGGCCCCATTCTTAGACAAAGAAGGCATTCTACGACTTGGCGGGCGGTTACAGAACTCAAACTTACCTTTTCAAGAGAAGCATCCTATCATCTTACCTTCATCTAGTTCACTAAGCAAGCTCATAATAAGAAAAGCTCACGCAGATACATTGCATGGAGGTACGCAGTTAGTAATGAGTATCATTAGAAGAAAGTATTGGATTTTGAGCTGCAGAAATACTGTGAGAAGAATCATTCACGAGTGCATCAAATGTTGGAGACACGTAAAGCCACAGCCTCCGAACAACAAATGGGTATTCTTCCCCATCCTCGTGTAAATACTTCTCGACCATTCACCCACACTGGTGTGGACTATTTCGGCCCAATCGAGCTAAAGAGTACCCGATTCGTCTTCAAACTAGACCAAAGTGGATGTCACAACAACCCAACGTTGAACCAGGAGAGCTAGTGCTTCTAAAGGATTTTGCTCTTCCACCAACCAAGTGGTCTTTAGGACGCATTGTTGAGACTCATAAAGGCAAAGATGGACTTGTTCGAGTAGTTACCCTGCGAACCAAAGATAGCCAGTTTGTCTGTCCTATCACCAAGATTTGTAAACTGCCCTTTTCATGTACTAGTATTTAATTTCAATATGTATAAGATTTATAAGTGTACTTCTTGCCTTTGCTAAAACCCCTTAAGGGTTTTATGGCCGGGAGTATGTTCGGGCCAATCACATCACTTTGTCATTTGGCGCTGTGGCGAAATAGCCATCTTTGAGATACGGCGCTAAATGACGTGATTTTTCCGGCAACCCGCCAAGCGGATTGTTTTGGTTTAAGATTCCGTTAAGCAGGCGAACCATAAGCTCGCTTTTTTCACGCTCACAAAGCTGAGCATTTTAAGCTGTTAAAACTTGTAAATATAATGTTCTAGTAAATATCTTTAACTTATAACCGAATCAACTGAGTTGTCTCTTTAAGAAAAACCAACACCTACACATAATTATAAGCCGCCGCTACACCTGTTATAGAGGAAAAGTTACCTAAAGATTGGATTTCGAGTATTTATTAATATTTTAACTACCTTTTCTTCATTTTCATATTTCACATGTCTATCAAACTATTGAAATAATTGTATTTCCACCCAAAAATTTATACATTTTTATTGCATTTTTTATGTTATTAATAGATAGAAATAGGCGCAATGCCACGCCCTCTTCTGATGATGTCATCCCACATCTCGCCTGTGGTGGGTGAATCCCTATTTTCTAACTACTGTTATAAAGTCGGAAAAACAACAAAGTACAAAATTTACCCATTTTTTTAATAAACTAAACAGATGCAGAAACTATATTCAACACGGTTGCAGTTTTTTACTTATAAAAATGGCGGATAAAATATAAAATTCTGTTCCAAACTTCCAAAACATTCCATCGAATGTGTGTTGCCACGACAAATACCTAAAGTTATATTTTTCTCCCTGTGTCATCTAAGGACAAGACTTTTTTACAAAAAAAAAAAAAAATGAAGGTGCAATCATGGAAGATTAAAAATAAATACCCTCACAAGGCGAAAAAAAAAAGATGAGAGAAGAATCGTTTGCGGTTTCCTGTGAGGTGCCTGCAAGGAGGGCACTCTCATGGGAAAAGTGCCCCCTTCCCCTCCGCTCCACAGGAAATGCCCCTCACCCCCTCCCCTTCCACTGACATATATCCAAGCAGGTCGCTAAAAACGAAAGTGGTCTTGTATAAATATAAATATCAAAAGATAGATATATCACGCGAAACTAGAGAAACACCTTCTGAATATGGAATGGGGTTCGGTTATAAAAAGGTAAACGATCGGGTGGTAATAAAATCTATTTATTGTTTTTTTTTTTGGAAGGTAAGTAGTTTCTTAACAATGTTAGTAACAATGAAGTGTCAATGGTGCGGTCTTAGCTGGACTTGCATTTTGTTGATGGGTGGGGGATAAGAATTTAAGATTGAGATAAGAATAAGGCTGAGTTGTAATTTGTATTCTTTGCGCAGGGAGAGTTGTTGTAAGAGATAGCAAGTGAAAAATGAAATATTGTTAACTTTCAGGACACGTATGGAAAGTAACCTTTAAGCAGCAGAATACGCGAAGGCCGAATTATAGTTTGAAGTTTTTATGCTGGTTTTTAAAATTAAACATCGTTTTTTTGTTTTGTTTTTTACATTGAGGTATTTGAATAAATAATGTCACAGAGGCGAATTAGAATGTTTTGTAGGTCTTCACATTTAATTAAAATATTCTTATGCAATAACATTTGTAGAGGTATGTCTTGGAATAATGAATAACTAAGAGATTCAAGCTTGTTGGAAAATCACAGACGGGCAGTATTACAAACTATGTTGGTAGTCTTTTTTGCGCATCACTTTCAATTCATAAATTTTGGTTATTGAAATAAAGTTATAAAAATATCCCCAAAATTTGATGTCTGAATAGAAATAAAGTAAAACTAAAAGATTTATCAACGTATATGGTAAGAGATTCCATTCATTACTTTTAAAACTTTTATTTGGCGATAAAATGTAAATAATTCTTATTAACCGACAGAACAGCGCGCCAATCGAAACTCCAAAATAAAACCGCCAGAAACTTTAAATTAAAACCGCCAACGCTCGCCAAGTCGAGAGGTTATCAATTCGACCACTATGTATTTTTTTTTATGTATGTTCGCGCGGGATTTCGGTTCTACTTCAGATATTTGCACAATTTTTTTTTGTTGGATAGGGGATCTTTCACTTGGGAGCAATTTAAAAAAAATATCCGGCATTTAACTATCCGGAGTTTTCAATTAACCGGACCGTTTGAAAAAAAATATTGTCCGATTTCAAAAATTATTTTTTTGTTGTTTGAGAAAAATCCTCTTAGGCAAAATCTGCAAAAAAATAATTGGTTATCCGGCTGTTATATATCCGGAAATGTCGATTAACCGGAGTTTTTTAAACAATTTATCCGATTTCATAATATTTTCATTGCTTAACTGAAGTTGTACAACAATGACATTTCGTTTAACCAGCATTTATTGGCATAGATGGGGATTGTTTCACAATATATGTTGTTGAGCACAAGTTACTGCTTGAATTTCTTGGTGAATAATAAAATAATCTTTCTAGATAAAAGAAAAACCGACTTTAAGGAAAATGCGCTAAAAAGTAAAAAATAATTTTTAATTTTACGAATGAGTTCAAAAAATATAATTTTTGAATATCAATTTTATACTTAGTACAACTTTTTGAAGTTGGTGCCAATTTACAAAAATCATACCTAAATTTTCGCGCCGATTTCAAAAAGTTGTAATAAGTATAAAATTGATATTCAATGATTCAATTTTTTTAACTCATTCGTAAAATTAAAAATTATTTTTTACTTTTTAGCACATTTTCCTTAAAGTTAGTTTTTTTTCTCTAGAAAGATTATTTTATTTTTGAAGTTAAATAAATGACGGTTTTTTGAATGCAGTTTTAAGGCAACAAATACAAGTCGGGATTAAATGTAGAATGATTAGCAATCGATTTTGCACGAGTGATTGTTGATTAAAAAACTACGAAATAGCAGATATTTTTATACACGAACATTATGGATTTTTAAACAAGTGCTTTTGTGTATCTTTGTTGACATAGATAAAAAATAATAAGGATTTGCAATATTTATATTTAATTTATTTGAGGAAATTTAATAGTAAAAAACTAAAATTTATTAAGAACACTTATGCAATACACGTACTACTTTTGTGATAAAAACGAATTTAATATAAGTAATGTTTCTTCGGCTCGCGATTTCACAAAATTTCAATTATCACAGAATAATTGTCGGCTTTATCGCGAAATACTTTCACAAATTATTGACACAGCAGCAGAACGCCTGGCGCCATCTGTCGAAACATTACCGTAATATTTAAAAACTAACGTTAAAAGCATTTATTATACAATTGAACAGATTACTTTTGCGATAATATTTATTTTTTTAATTGAGACTCTAAATTTCCAAACTTTATTTGATTATTTAAAATTTGTTCAACTAAATTTTTCTCGCTTCATTTAGTTATTCTATTTATTTTGAGTATTATAATTTTTGCGAATGGAGAGGTAGCGTGGTGATAACTGTTTATTGTATGTATTCGATACAGATATGAGAGGAGTAATTTATTATTAAAAGCTTTTGTGAAATATTCTTAGAAATAGTCGTTATTTAATAAATTTTCTAGTTGTTCTGTATTATTCTTATATATAGTTTTAATATTTACTAAGGTTATATATGCTCCACTTCTATTATATTCTTTTTTTGTTTGTTATACAAAGATATTTGTACACCCATTTAGAATTAAAAAAAAAAACCACTTAACCACAGAATTCAATGATTTGTAAACTAACTGGATGTTTAAATTATACTTTATGTTTGGGTTATGATAATGTTTTGATGGTGTTCTTGAATAAAACTAAATAACTTGAATAAGCTCTTAAAAGATTCAGGCTATTTCAATAAATAGCATTAAAATTAATATATGATATTTTTGAATAAGTAATAAAATACATTAGTTTATACTTATTAAAATATTTTAAGTTGGTACAAAGTTACATAAATCAAAAATTTGATATACTAAAAAAAATAACAACACGCATACAATAAATGCTTTAGTACATTTTGATTTTACCATATTTTTTATTAATCGTTTTGAATATAATTTGTAGTATTAAAATGGCTGTGAACGAGAAAAAGGGATTATTACGATTTGAAATGTTTCGTGCTGCCATCTTCCGGCATTCATTGCGAATATGTTAAAAGATTTATAAAATCTCAAATTAATTTCAGTGAAAAAAAAATTTAAGAAATTACATTAATTTTGAAACTTTTATTTAAAAAAAAATGGTTCTGTTTTTTAATGGAAATATATTAAAGCAAAAAAATCGGTAGTAGAGAACTTAAAAAAAAACAAAAAAAAAACTGAGCCATCAAAAATTTCCAAACTAAATAAGATTTGGAAGGAAAAATTATGTTTTAATACATATTAAGAAAAACATGTTGCAGAAGTATTTATTAATATAACGAAATGTATTTCCTAAATAACTTTAACAATTTTTTAAAGTTGTACATCGATGCAAAATTATAAAAGTAAAAATCATAGACGAATTTTCTGAGAAAGGTAAATTAAACTACAAGAAAATAAGACAAACTTAGATTTATTTTGTAGTAAAGGAAAGTGGAAAAGTATTTTTTTTTATATTTGATAAAATACAGAAATGTAAAAAAAAAAGAGTAAATAACTAAATAATATATATATTTTTGAGGAGGTAAAAATTTTAATAAAATGAAAGTAGAAAATAAGCTTTTTAAATATTTGTGTTAATTTTGCATCTAGTAAATTAAATTAGCAAATTATTTCCTAGGGGACGATTTAAAAATTAAAAAGGGTGCAAAACTTGGTAGAAATTTAGCGAGTTTTATATAATTTTATAATTACACAAGGACAAATGCAGGGACGGGCCGCAGATCTCTATTTCAGAACTTTTGTATAATTATAATATAATAATACAAAAATATGCATGTATGTAAATGTATAATTTGAATATAATCCTTATGAAATAGAATGCATATAAAAACTAACACGCATTATAACAATTGGTTAAATTAAAATAAGTTAGCATGAACACACAAAGATGGCGCCACGGACAATAAAATACTTGTAAAAAAAGCGTTGTTTCATCTATTGTTTACGGCTGATTTAAAAATAACGCATTTCTTTTGTTACTATTAACAGGGCTATTATTCTTTTTATTTAAAATAATTTATCAATGCAATTAAAAATATTACAAGTTGATTAAAAAGATCAAAACAATCTCTATATTTTTAATCAATACAGTTTTAAATGCAATAAAAATTATTTTAATATTATGAACTTATAATTTTTCTATTTAATAAACGGAGTGTAAATAATAACAGCCCAAATCAGCATTTGGTACTCAATAGCTCATTCAATTTCAATATAACAAATTCAATTTTCGTATTTAATAACTAAAATATATTATAAAACTGCCAACGTTCAGTGATTTATAGATATCTAAATAAATTCTTTTATAAAACCATAAGTTTTACAGTGTTTTTAAGAGAATCAACATATATACTTTGTTTTATAAATAAACATTCTATATTTAATTTGAAAGGAGTTATAAATTTCTAAAATTAACCTAGACACAATAATTTATTATTTTATATACAGCTGTTAAAATTATACAATGGCAAATTTTTTAAAAATATAATCTATAAAAAAACACTAATAAAATCGGTGCATAAATATGTAATTGATAAAAAAAAAATCTCAGAATGTTTAAAATATCTTGCTAACAGGTGAAAAATAAGAGTTCAGGTTGGGATTTCCAATCATAAGCGGGTAGCTTTTGGCGACTTTTTCGGGCGATTCACTTCTCAATCTGGGAATGGGATAATTATTTACAAATATGAAAGGATAAGAATTTGCGGGATTCGTTCGCAGAATCACGTGACTTCCCGGCATAGAAATTTCCGTGATTGGTTTAAAGAGTGACGTGTTTTTGTGCGGGACTAAAAATTATTCTATTCGAAAGTATAAGAATTTGTGTGATTGGTTCGGAAGGTCACGTGACTTCTTCGGCTTAAATATTGAGATTTTTAAACTGAATTTCGGTTTCAGTGTGGGCAGTGGACGTGTCGAAAGGAAGGTAAAAATGCGCATTGTGTGTGTAGAATTATTAGGAAGGATACGTGGTTTACAAACACACGATTGATCATTGTCTGGTAAGTGTTTTTTCTTCTAAATTTTATGCCCCTGTTGTAGTTTTTTCTAAATATTTTTTGGTTCAAGTGTTTTTTGATAAAATTTTGCCATTGCCCAGTCCTCAAAACGATGAGTAGCCCCAAACGACGGCCCGGAGGATTGCCTGTAAGCACCATGATCAACTGCCCGGAGGGGGTCTAGGATGTGATCCTGAGTAGTCGGAGGCCGAAGGCCGGAGACCACAAAATCGACGGCAGGAGCCTGTGACTTTAAGCGCGCGGAACGCGTGTGCGCTTAAGAGTCTTCGAAATGCCCCAAACGACGGCCCGGAGGATTGCCTGTAAGCACCATGATCGACAACCCGGAGGGGTTAATTAACCAAAGCAAAGTGTCGAAATCAATTTTAAACCGTCGCCATTAGCCCATTACGGAGCTCAAGTGCGACGTTATTTCATTCAATCGTGCAGACGCAATAGAAATCCTTTGAAATGAGTTTTGAACCGTTACCGATAGCCCATTACGCAGAAGTTATCCGATCAATCAATCATCCGAAAATAAAGCTTCGAAATCAATTTTAAACCGTCGCCATTTTGTTAACTGTAATTCTGTGTTTACCACCGGAAGCAACCATAAAGTTCAGAAAAAAATACGCGTGCGCAACCACTGTGCGCAACGCATTGGGTCGTTTGGCGACCATTTCAAAACACCGCCAAACCCGCTATCGACGGCAAGTCTTTACCAGAGTTCATCCCACACATTCCGATGCATTACAAATATAAAATTTTAATAAATGATCTAATAACTCAGAAAACACATTAATGCAAACATGGTGTACGTTCTATGTAAATTCAAAAAGACGTTGCAATATTATTTTTTAAAATAAGAGCAGTTTTCCAACAGATGTTTACAATACAAAGAGAAAAGATGCTCAGTTAAAAACATCCGTTATAGATGCAAAACATTTAAACGTCTTACCTTTTAAAATCCAACCGCAAATGAACTGCGGGAAGTTTATACGCGTATAATCCAAAAGTTACACGATCATTCACACTTCACAAAATTTCCGCTATCGGCATGTCAAACGATTTCGGGGTCATTAGAGAACAAAGAGAAAAGCCACATCCCTTGATTTTTACTCCTCCCGCTTTCGTCTTTGTTCTCCCGCCTCCCAGCGTAATGACGTATTAAATTATAGTTTAAAATATCAAAAATAGATGGCGGTGCAATAGCTGGTTCCGGTTAGCTTCTGCCAGCCGAGTTTGGTGGTTTGTTTGATAGTTTTTAAAAAATATAAAATATGTGAGGATTTTATGCCTTTAAAATTAATATATATAAGCATATAAAATTGTACAATTCTAAATAAATAAAAGTTGTTAATTATTTAAGGTTTTAATATTTTTTAATGAAGGATTTACTGTTTTGAAAATTTTGTGGGAAGTTGAAACGAAATGACTTCTACTTCTAATCAATCGAATCAAGAAGTGCGATTGCTTGTTTATAAAATTTGTGACGTGTCTGTTGCTTTGCCGGCTTTTGATTTTTGAATATCGACGGAAGTATTTATATTTTCAGGTATGTTTAACAAAAGAAATTTTTCATATTACGTTATAAAAATGTAGCTGCGATTCATGTGTAAAGTTTCATGCTACTAATCGTTCACTTACTACTAGGGTATCGTGACAGTTGCAAGCAGTTCAACTTATTGGTGTTAATAATATGTACTTTTGTTGCGAAAGAAAGTTGCTTTGTATGACAAATTTATATTTACTACTTTTAAAATATGTAAATTTTGTCAGATTTATTTCACCAGGAACCTTAATGTAAATAAAATGATTACTTAAGTTTTTTGTTAAAGATATTTTTCAGCATATGTATGTCATACGAAATATTACGTTGGTGATTATCTTATTTATTACAAAAACGGTGTTGAGTTACTCGTATATGTGTCTGTGGTGTGTAATTGTTCTACCCGTGTCTGTCATACTTTATATATTAGTAAATTTCTAGTAAAACTATGTCCTATTCCTTCCTTAACAAGTGTGTGTTATTGATTTCTCTTAAAATAATGTAAAAATCTGCATGCAGTGCTTTATATTAATGAGAAATTTTATAGATAATTTAGATAATTTTTTAATAATCTTATCCATTATTGTAATTTTTTTTAATAACTTTACAATGCATTTAAAGTGTACTAAAATGTAAATTATTATTATAAAATGTTAATGTTTTGGTTAATCTGTCTTATACGGTCGCCCTTGGCGACTTTTCTGAAAATCCAATATAAAATCACAACGATAAAACCTTGCTTGGCGACAAAAACCGGTTTGGTTGCCAATCAAAGAATTCCTCCATTTTCTCCCTGCATCGCGTGTGGTGCTGGGTTGCCAGATTTGGCGAAAAATCAGGGCAACCGTGAAAGACAGATTAACTAACGTTTTAACTAACTAACAATTAATAAGATTGTATAACTAATTCCCGACATAATTTTTTTCTGTGTATTTTTTGTTGGCAAACATGGTTCTACGTATGTAAAAGAACATTTTTAATTTTTCACCCCTCTTTATCCTTTGCACTCCAAGAACTCTTTGCTTTTTCCATTCTTTCTATGGAACAATTATTCATCCTTATGTTCTTTCCCCCTAGAATTTGTTATGCTTATAGAAAAAAGAGACCTAATATGTTTTGGATCTGCAAAAGAACGAGTTGAAAAAATACCAATGTTTTTTAAACACAAGATCATGCTGTTCTCGTTTATTTTAAAGAACAGGGAACCTAAAAAACGAGTCATTATGTTGTCGCCTGAGCAGCGCCAACTGAGTGCAAAGGGTTAAATTTTTATTTGTTTTCTACGTTTTAATTTGAAAGATAAAAAAATTTGTCACCTCAATGTTTGCTGTGATTTGTATGGCAATATGCACATTGTTTACTCTAAAGTTGGCCATGTATGAAGTTTGCATTATTAGAGTATTTATTTAGATATAATAATGCTATCATAATTATTACGGATGAACCGGATAGTGGTTTTATTGGATATATGGCACACATTACATAAAGGATATCCTAACTGGATTTTGCGGATATCTAGCCGTTTCTTTTTTATGAAAATATCTTCTCATACACACTAGAAAAAGCGGAAATCGGTCAAAAATTACAAAATATTTTTTTTATTCTATAATATTCCCCAATTCCTTATCTTTAAGGTGATACTAAGATTGAATAAACATTCAAAAAACTTTTTTATTTACATAGGATTATTCTAGGGTGCTGGCAATGAGCGTATATTTTGTACACTTTATAGTCAATTTCTGAATAATTGTATTTTTACCATATGCCCTTTCATTCCAAACATGAAAATTCAAGTTTGCTTAAACTTTTGAGAAATTTATTTTTTTAATTCAACTTTATATTAGTTGTGAGGTGTTATGACCCTCCACCATAACGATTCGTTATTTTTTTTTTTTTAAACTGTTCACATATGTACTGATTTTGAAACGGCCAGATCTGTACTGTCGTTTGAAAATGTAAGTTTGAAATATTTCCAAATTGCTTATCTAAATTGCACCATATTTAAATGCTAAAACTAGCTTTTAGACTGGAGAATAAAACAATTTCTAATATACAACAAACACAGATGTAACTATGCACTCTACACACCATGACCTATGTGAATTGTTCAAACTCGAAGATACTCCCAACTCCATAATAGTTATAGGGCCTTGTTCCGAATGCCTGCTGAATATCTTCGGTTGTTTCAATATTAACCATGAGCCCAGGGGTTCCCAACACGTTTCACTTTCATTGCTCTACAGCTTGATACTTAATTATCTGCAAAGGCATAAAGGGTTCATAAATATTAGGGGAATCAGGGCTCTAATTTTTAATAAAAGGCATAAACTTCAGAGCCAGTTTTTCAAATTATGGAGTGGGCTCGGACCCAATACAAGTTTACACTTATGATTGTATGTTCCTGTCTTTAAAAATATGCGATATTCATCTTTATTTTTATCTATAAGCGTAATGTAAGCATCCTCCTTATTTCCTCAATTTTTTTTTTTAGAATGATCAGCGATATTCAGCTAGCAATCTTTGCCAATGTGCTTGGTGTGACACTTTTCCTTCTTGTTGTCTTCTACCATTATGTGTCCGTTAGTAATCCCAAAAGAGTTGATTAACTGCCTCCAGGTATGATGACTTTTATTTTCTATTATAAATAATTTCTTACATTGTCTAACAAACTTTATTTACTGTGTGGATTGAAGTGCTCAATTTTTATGCTTATATATTGATTTGCAAAATGACTTAACCTTTAGAAGACGAGTGTTTAGCTTTAACATGGGATTCTGATTGAAATATCAACCCGCCATGTAAAAGTTAATACTTCCCATTTTCACATTTGTATCCAATCAAGGCACTGCATTTTTAATAACCTGTCTCTAGAAATAGTGTGGCTTTCTATGCTTAGTTTTCCTTAATGGACTGCTAGTTGGACACAGATTTGTAAATTGACCCCTTGGGGGGCTATGCAAATTCTACAATGAAGTATATGAAATTGTTTATTTTTAAAAAACAGACAACAAAATTCTTGAAATGAGCACCATTTAGTATAGATATAAACCTAATTTAGAATAGACATAAACCTAATTTAGAATAGACATAAACTTAATTTAGAATAGATATGACCTTCATTTTGAATACACATGAACACCATTTAGATATGATTCACATCCTATCTAAATGACATGTAGAAATTATTGTTCGAATCGTAGTTCAATAGATCATGAAAGAAAATTATTTCAAACACGATAGATGCCTTTATAAATAAATAAATTTACTGCCACCCTTCTATTTTTCCTGTTACAGGCTATATTCCTTTAATTCCCCTCCCCCCCCCCATTCCTTGTTAAATACAGCACCGCTACTGTTGTCACATATTGTTTTTTAGAAAAAGTAAATGTCCACTTTAATTCTGAATAATAGTGTTTATATAGATAATCCTTTTTTTATTAAATATAAGTTTTATTATTTAAAACTGTTTTTATAAAATTTCAAATTATAATTTAAATTAAATAATTATTAAAACAATTTATTTTCCAAAGTGCGATTTGAAATTTACATATTTAATTCTATACCTATATACTTAAAATAAAAGGTAAAAGTTGTCTAAAATATGATAAAGAATGTGAATTTTATTTGTGATAAATTTTTTAGATTTTCTTTAAATGACAATTTTTTTATCGCAGCCTTCTTTAAACTCCAACTTTAATACAAAAACATGTCATTGGCTTTTAATAAAATAGTATTTGTTATTTGAAGGTTTAGAACTAAAAGTAAAACCCTAATTTAGTGTTCAATAGCTAACTTTAATACAAAATCAAATGTATTATATTCTTTTGAAATGTTATGGCCTGTATTAAGGATGTTCTAATTGAGCTCTCTTATAAATCTATAAATATCTTGTATATAGAGACTATAAATATTGAAAATTTGACACATTATGCAATAATAGATTTTATCTACTTTTTTTATAAGATTTTATTTTTTTTAAGTATTTTTGCACTGTTCACATAGTATTTTCAGTATGATAATTTTAAGATTCCCAATTACTCATAATATGGCTATGATTTTGCATTCTACCAATCTTCTCAAAGAAAGATCTGTCTTCTCATTTGAAAGATTCTAAGCTATATAACTCGCACCAGTGTTTGTAAAAAATAATTCATCATTTTTCTATAAATTTTTGGTACATCACACATGCACTGGGTCTCTCCTTCCCCATGTACTGCTATAGTCCCACAATATAAATTACCTCTCCCTGAAAAGAGTGCAACATAAATCTTCCTTAAAACGCAAATAAGTATTTAAATTGAACAGTTATAAATTATAAAAAATATCTGAGGCGATATTTTAATAAGGTTTTTAGTGATAAAAATAAGGAATAGATATTGTGACAAATCATATATAAAAAAAATATTTTAAATGATTTATCGTTTGAATGCTTACTTGCATTTTATCCAATCATGTAGCAATTACATTAGAAAATAATTAAATTAAGTTAACAAATATTCACTTAAATAAATTGCAAACAAATTACAAATTGGTGTAAGATTACTTGTGATTATTAGAAATTACCTATGAAATGTTTAACATAATCTATATTTAGTTTGTTTAATTTTTGCTTTATCAGTAACACATTTTTAAAAAAGCCAAACAAAACTTTCTTAAAATGATAATAGAAAAACTAACAATTTTAAAGTGAAGTCAATAAAAACCTATTCTATATTTAGTATGTTTATTTTTGTATCATCAGGGATCCTTATAATTTTGTTTTAATTCTAGACAGTAATTTATATAGAGTAGTTAGTATTATAGGTATAAAGTATACAGTACGTATTTAAAAATTTAGTATTTAAATGACATTTCATGTCAAGCTTAATTAAACCTTTTATGTTGACAAATCTGATTGTTTTTCTTTCTTTTTAGCAGCCAAAGCAACCAGATCAACAATGAATAAACAGCCAGACAAAGTTTTTTCTAAATATGTCATGTCACACCTTGATGTAAATCATTCTTACTTATGTAAATAAATATTTTTTCTAAAATGGGGTCATGTTTTCTTTAAACTAAAATAAGTTCTAAAAAATTTGTATATTTAATCAAATGTTTTTGTCATTATTTATTAAATTGTTACTACTTTGGCACAAAGTGATTACCTTAAGTTCATTTTTGAAATTCTTCCGAGTTCAAAAATTATTGCATTGAAATAATTTTATTAGTAATAAAAACTACTTATAATGTTGTAAACCCAGTTACTAATGCTAAATTGATTATGTAAATTTAAACGTAAATCCTATTGCATAAAAAAAATTATGGAATTTTAAGTACATGGAAAACTTTTTACTATGTTTATGCAACAGACTCGGAGAGTTATACGAGGAAACTAAGCTAATGAATTCATGCTTTTAAAATTTTTGTTTTGGTAGTAATCGTATCCACTATGCATTCTTTTGATGTTAACAAAGAATTTTTTTTAAATTTTACATTAAATTTTGAGTTTTTAAAAATGTTTTTGTTTGTTATAGATTTTAAGTTTAGATGTCATAAATCAAAATCATAAAGTAACATTTTTATTTGATAAATGTGTCATTTTATATCAGACTGCAAAAATTTCAATTTCCATTCTGATTTAATTTTGTTTTATTGCATTTCCATTATAAAATTTAATTTTTGTTTTAAACGTACACATTTTTATTTAACATTGGTACAGTTTCTTAATTCTTTTCACGTCGCTTACGCTCAACCCTTTCTTATCATAAACATCAACCAATTTTCTTCCCTGTTCCTTCGATATCATCGTTTTTGTCCAGCCGTCCTTCGAGAAGGTTCTTTCACCATACAGCATTATGGAGTCGTAGTCGAATGAGTCCAGAAGTCGGTTTTCTGAAGGGCTCAGCTTATAGAATTGATCTTTGGCACCTAAAAAATTACAAGTGTTAATTTATTAATTTGAAAACGATAAGAGGTTTAGATTAGAACATTGTCACTCTTATTAAATATAAACTCACTTTCCATTATTTCTCTCCAATGAATGGTGATGTAGTCGTCTCTGTCCGACCTTGTGTGCTCGTGGTAGAAGCCAATCGCATGTCCAAGTTCGTGCACCAGAGTTGGTAACTGGAAGCAGTTTTTACCGAATGACAAGGCCTGAACTCCTCCTGTTTTGCCCACTTTAGAATAACACCTGCATTAAACAAGTGGGGAATATCGAAGAAAAACATGCATGTTTAATAACAGTGAATTGAAAGACAAGAAAACGAGTGGACAAGAGCTAAGAATGCGGAGGCAAATGCCCTAATTTCTTTTACTATTTTCAAAAAGTAGAATGGCGATTGCCTTTACTCGTTGCCACCAGGGCCTGATTACCGAATAGGCATGTGAAGCCCAGGTTTACACTGTACATTTTTTAAGGGCCCCAAAATCATACATTTTGTATAAATATTTAATACCCCTAACATAAGTTTGATACTAAATTTATCTTTAAGAAATTGCATTGCAAACTTCAGTAAAAAAAATTGTCACTTGTTTTGTTAAATTTATTCGAATATTGAAAAAAAAAATCAAAACATACGTGAATATTAAGAATAAACATTACTTGGTAACATATTATTTTAATGTTTCATTATAATGTCAATAAGATGCAAATATATTAAGCCATGCAAAAGTTCAATTTAATGTTCCAGGGTCTATTTGAGAGCAACATGGCCCCTATTTAAAGTAAGGCTTCCCTTGCAATGTCTTAATCGGGCCGTGGTTGCCAGATTCTAGTATTTCGTAATGGAAAAGGATGAAAGATGTATTTAACATTTAAAAAAAATTGAGTTATCGTGAATAAGGCAGGTGACTGTAGACCTGTTTTTTGACACTGGCAGCAGTACTGTAGAAGTCTTATTAACAGAGATACTAGTACCATGAAGGAAATATGCCAAAATACGAAATGGAAACTTGAAGGTTAAATATCTCAACTCTCTCACTTTTTGTTGCACACCTCCTTCATCCATTTATTCCTTCAATTCCCCCGTGAGTATGGGAAGTGTATATTAAAAAAAACTTATTAGTACAGCAAATAGTTTGATTTCACTATTATAAAGTTTTTAATTATAGAATTCGCTGCATAGTACTTGATAAAGGTGAAGTCACAAAGTAATGAACAGGTAGTATTTAACAGAATTGCGGGGCTGTTATGACGGAATTGATCGTGACATGTTGAAGCAAGTATGGTAAGAACTTGATTTTATAAGAATTATGATGAATGCCGGGTCATCAAGGGTGCATATACTAAAAACATTCAAAGCTTTACAAAACTTGAGGTGATACTCTATAGTCACATGAAACTTTTTGTTGTAGATTTTTTAGTTAAACTTAAAGATTTTCCAAACTCAGCAGATAATTGTGAAACACCCTGTACACACCCTTCCTTCTAATGTAGTCCCTTCCTTTTTGAAAAGTACTTGAGTTCTTAGTGTAGAATTTAACCGATACTGATCTAATTTCGAAATATCACAAAATATATACATTTTAAATTCTACAAATTTATTAAGCAGTTTCTTACCCTCTGCCTGCAAAAATAAGAATGAAATCTTTTTCATCTTCGTCTTTTTCCACGAATCGAATGCATGTCTTGGACTCGTATTCGGCCATTGCTTTCTTAATCAATTCCATTTGATTATCGTCTAGAAACTCAAAGAAATTATCGTTTTAATAATATGATCATAAATTTGCAATTAGCGCCATGTGAAGTATACACATTATGAAATGTATGTAGAAGTTCTATCTTTATTTCTCTACTGATACATTGAATTTGTTGTTGTTGTTGGAAGTTTTGTGCTTTATACCTGGCTGGAAGTACTATGGTTTGAAATCGATGTAAAGTTGTAAAAAACCATCTTATTCGATAAGCGTATGTGTTTGAAATCGCCTAAAACAAATTATCGTATAAATATTTGAGTTAATAAAACTTTTTAAGAAATGTTCCTCTGCTGACTTTCCAATTGATTCAGAATTTTTGAAAAGACAACATTTACATCCTATTAGAGAAAAGCCAGTTTACTGATTCATATATTATAAATCTTAAAGCACTCTCAACAAATTATGCATTTAATATTTAATTTCTATTTATTATTTAATTTAACCGAGTAAATAGTTAAGGGAAGCGGACTTTCACACTATTCCACTACCACATCATCGTTATATATAATTCTCTTAATTGAAAAACGCTGTTTTTCTCTACGGGGAACGGTAACAGTTAGTTTGTTTACAACATTTTGTTACGTCCGCATTATTATTTTGCCATTATGTAAGCCATTTTGACGATTAACCTCTTCAATTCATTGGTAAATAATTATTATGATGATGTCAGCTTAAATTTTGAAGAATATAAACCTTATTGTATTAAAAAATAGAAGTTTGTAAAAATGTATCCAAACTTTAAATGAGCGGAAAATTGAGGTGGTGCCATTTGCTAGTAATTTTAAAAACTAGATTTCTATGAACTTCATCTTTATTCCATTTGATTTAGTAATAACAATCAGAAGTGACCAGTGTGAACCAGAAGTGTGTAATACTCAGTAAATTACACACTTCTGGTAGGTAATATTATGGTAAGCTTAATGTCAATTATGGCCAAAAAAAAAACTGCCAATAATGTTTGAAATTAAACTAAAACACAGGAAAGGAATGAAAATAACGTGGAAAATAATAAATAATAGTAGGCTTGCCAGTGGTACCATTGTTTTCCATTTGTAGTTAAAAGGTAATTTGTTTAAATGATTTTATATTGATTTATATGGCGAAAATATGTATTGATGCCAAGTAGAATTATAATTTCAATTTACAGTTTCAACTTTTAAAGTTTTTAGTAAAATAATTAAAAAAGTATTTTTACTAGGACACACATTGTTATTGTGTCCTATCTTTTAGCAAGCTAAGCGAGAAGTGGTTTGCGAAGCAAACCTATGAGGATTGCACAGCAATCCTCCGTGGGTTGACGGAGCAGCGTCAGAGGAGCAGGGGGCTGAGCCTCCTAGTCCTGTTTAAAAGGAACGTAGGGCAAAAAATAGCCTCCTAAATTTACATGTTAATTACTTTTATTAAAGGCTTCCTTTAAAAAATCTTACCGTAGGTTGTATAAGGATCAATCTGATAAGGTACTCTTTTATTAGGCCAACGCTGAGCATCATTTGGTATAGCATTGCGATCCTATGGAAAACATGCAAAAACCTTTAATAAAATAATTTTGTTTGTGCGTTTGAAAATTGATTTTGAAATTTAAAACTGTTTTGATAATCCATATTTACCTGATGTGGATCTATACCCAAGATGTCGCCTTCAAATAAGTTAGGATTTTGTAGTCCTGTTCGGTAATTTTCTTCATCACTTCTTACTCTCAAACTACCTGGAAATATTAAAAAGATATATTAAATAATGAAAGTAGCATATTCTCCCATTTATTATGATGTTTCCGAAATTTTTGTTACTTGTGGAACTTTTTTTATTTAGCAGCATATTAAGAAAATAAGAATCTTTAAGTTCTTTTTGCATGAACACGGAGATCAATAAATTAATTTTAATTGTATTTTCTCTTGGGTGATATCAAAGGAATATCAGTATAGTGCCTTATCTATATATTCGTCCTTAATAGAAATATATCATTAAAGTAGAAACTTCCATTATTGGATATTTGCCTAAACTGTGGTACACAGAGACTTATTTAGGTTTTAGGCCAGTGGTTCTCTACCTTTTTTCTGTCATGTACCCAGGGCACTGATCTATAACTGTAACTTCTGGACTGGGAAAGGCAGTTTGCTGACTTGAAACCAGTTGAAGGTTAAAAAACTATCCCACTTCCATTTCTACCTCTATATTTTGTATATTGTTCATGCTAAAATATGCTGAATTGTAGTGCTTTTGGCTATTTTTTTTTTAATTTTCCATTGAAACCCATTTTGAATGCTTATTCTTTGAAATCCATTTTAACCAATAATAAGTGGGTAAGCAGCAATAAGAAAAACTATATTTTTGGCGATATACAAATGGATTCTATACGTAGAAAATAAAATATCTAAACATATTTAACACTTCTATAACGGTTTTTTGGGGAAAAAATACCCACAAAATCACTTTTAAAAATGAGTTTGGGTGGGTAGAGTATGGCTGCTTACAGTATAGCTTCAAACTGAAGGAAGTGGCTATGAGCGATTCAAAAATTACAGTTAGAGTTCACTGACCCAGGGCCAAGAAAAGCCCGGTTTCAAATGGGGGCCTTCTATACCACTCAAATGGAACATGGAATAACAAATCGAACTTTTATATACACTAAAAATGTATTGAAAAACATGAAAAACTGTTGAGTATTTCTAATCTTGTGTATTTCTCTTTCCGAATTAACGAACTGTTTAAACCACGCATTGAATTTTTGAATTTATTTTTTACTAAAGTAAGTTTTAAAAAAAATAGTAGCAAACTACTCATGGTTGTAAGATATTTTTATGGTATGAGTGTTTTGGGGCCCCCTCAGAAATCTAAAGTGTAATCCCAGGCTTTATGGGCCTATTCGGTACTCAGGCAATGCATTTGCCCCTTAATAAAACATTTCATTTATGAGAACACCCCCCCCCCTCACATACACTCTCTCATAGCTTGTTCTCATCCATCCCTCTACGCAAATAAAGTTTGTTTTTTGTCAGGAAGTAATCTTCTTAGGGTAGCTTGCAAATTAAGCATTTATTTTAGATTTGACATATTTAAAAAAAACATATTTTAAGTGTTTTCCGACATATTATTTTAGCGTACTACAACAGGACCCCCACGTACCCCAGGTGCAGAACTGCTGTTCTGCGTTATCACGGGTTCAAAGCTTAAAGAAATAAGACAAACAGAAAAGAAATGAAGGAAATGTCTTACTTTCAATTATTTAAGTTATAAAATCTTTAAAAAAAATATTTTTCAATTGCTGATTTCTGTTTTACACCTACACACATATCGCGGTAAATGAAAGCATTGGCATTTAAGCTACGTTTTAAAACATGAATTGAATGCTGTGAAAATATCTACTTTTGTATAGTATATAATTTACCAAATAAATGTCATTTTTATTTAATTAAACTTTCATATTTAAAATTCCAAACGTGATTGTTATTTTATATTTCGACATAAGTTGTTTGGTCCTTTTGAACATTTTATTCGCAAACTTTCAAAATAATAAAACATATTCTTTTTATATCTATAAACAAGGCAGTGGCGTAGAAACTTGTTATTTTCAGGGGGGGGGGGGCTAAAAAAAATTTTGCATAAAAAAAGTAAAATTTTGATTTTTTTTTGTGTGTTTAAAATTGTACGGAGTTGACCTTTCAAAAAAATAAATTAACGGGTATTCATTTTTGCTTAGTCACCTTTAGAACATAAAGTAACCATTAAAAATACGAATTTATAAATGTCATGATTTTTACATTAGTTGTTGTTAGAAGGATTTTTTAAAATTTAACTTTCTTTAAAAAAATTTGATTTTCTAAATAGTAAATTTCAACTACATAATCTGTTAGAAAATAAAGTATAAATCTGATAGTTTCATTTCTAAGGAAATAATCACTCTGCAGCAAAATCTTATTTTATCATTTGTTTACCAAACAAAATTTTCATGTTTTTAAAAAACTAGTTAAAATTTAAAAATGCTAATATTTTTACTCTAATATGTAAAGAAAATATTCAACTTTCAAATACAATCATATGAAACGATTGCTTCATGAAATATGTTTTGGACAAAAAGGGCATAAAATAGTAAAATGGTGAAGGGAGGGGGGGGGGGGAGGGGGCTCAAGCACCCCCAGCCCCCCTACTGCCTACGCCTATGAGACAAGGGAACTATGAAAGTCTAAGTTGGAGTCCTAAACATTTTGCAATGCTTTAGTTATAATGGTAATATAAATTACTAATTTTAGTAGATTAAAAGTGGTTAAACTTTGTAAATGAACTTACCACAATAGCAGTTTGAGATACAAGCTAGAATAACGAATATAATCAATTCCATTTTTATATTTGCATGCCTAAGTGGCTCGTTCTGAATTTGAACAGTGAATACAATATTTGCTTTTCAAAAAATTAAAACATGTGCAACATTTCTCAAGCGACGTAGAATTTTATCTACTTTGATTTTATCAGTGAAGATATTGACTCAGGATGTGAAATCTTGAAATTTGTACAATACACCGAAATGCTGGAAAGATTATATTGTGGAAAAATGTTTTTTAAAGTCACTGAAACATATTTTTTTTTGTTAGTTCTATTTTTGAAATAATATTTCTATCCTAATATTTCATGTAGATGATTTTTAAGACGTTTCATATCAAAGGTGTTCTAAGGAATTTTCCCTGTTGGGGACGAATACTTTTCTATGGTCAAAGGTAGGAGGCTTGATAGATAGCTGAACCTCGATGTTAACCTTTTCGCAGAGGCTCCATAACTAAAAAGTTGCATTGGATGAAAGGTCTTAGAGCTTTGTGGGATGGTGACTTGTATTACAATAAGAGGCGAGTAACGGTCTGACGGAGGGTTCGTTAACAATCCTTCCTCAAAGATTGCAGATCAAGGGAAGGGCCATTCTGGGCGAAATACTGAAAAGCGCAACCTAAAAACGATCTGTATGAACCATTAGCGAAACGTCACCTGTCCGAACAGATGTAAATACCTGTTATGCCACAAACAACATACTTCAGACCACATGCGTTTTAAAAATTCTTCTCCTGTGTTCGAAAGTGTCCCAAGCCCACCATTAGATCTCTATACTCTACAGGACACATGTTTTCCCAGCTCACACGTCATAAAGGGTAATAAAAACTTAAACTAGCAAAAAATGCAAAATATGATTTGTTTGTCAATTTAAACTAAATCAATTTACTTAATTTAACAAAAATGATCGATGTTTTCCCCTCTAGAAAATATTTAGGACACGAAAGAAGAAATGGGCGTCAAATCCACGTGAGTAGTGGGGCTTTTCTTAGCACTGGTGGGGAAAGTGCCCCACCAACTCTATGTTAAAATATGCCCTGCAGCTGCAACAACGCGAGGCCTTTGTGGTGGCACACGTTCCACACCCCTAAGGGAGACCCTGACTCTAGGACCCTATATAGTATACTCTAACCTCCTTGCGACAAATAAAACCTGCCCCTTTAGCTGTCTAACAAAATGCTTCCATGACCCTGGAGTCTTATCAGTGGTCCTACGCGGTCTCCCATACTGGACAACACCTCGCGTCTACGCACTACATCCCGTGAAACTCACTTGACGTTAATAACATTGTCGACAAAAAGAAGACTTTTTACTAATTTTGATGTCTATAGGATTTAAGGAACTGAGTTATTACTAACTTATTATCTTACATTAGTAGTAAGACAATGGTGATATTGCGCCGCGGGTGGCATTACAAGGGGCTATCTCAAAGAAAAGACTAATTTACACTGCCCCACAGTTTTGAACCTCACTAATTCAGATTAGATAGAAACAACTAAGCAGACAGACTACTCTCCACATACCACACGACCAACGTGAATACAATTGAGCCACGACAGACCTGACGGATACAAACGTGTATATCCGTTCGAGTGTCACCAGTTTTTCCAGTAGTACACATAATATAAAAAATTATTAAAACAATCTCTTTTTTGAGATAATTTTCAAATTTAAAGCATTAGGAGAACCTTTGAAAACTTTCTCTACTGATATAATTAAAAAAAATATTTTTATATATAAAGGAATGTGTTGGAAATATAAGTGAAACTTTTCTTCGGTGAAACCAAACCTACAGATTCGAAAATTTGCTTATCCGTCGTCAGAGGGTTACTCCCACACGATGGCTTCGGTTGGACTTACAGAGAATCGAACTCCATCCAAATCCTCCCATTTTGAGTCCATTACTGTGGCCCTCGTTTCTAGTTTGGAAACCATATATCTCATCTGAATAGCTGTACATTCCTTATTTCAGGGTATATATTTTAATAAAAATTTACATTTGCCCAATTGCTTTCTGTTTGTCTCCTGGTCCCTTCAAGAAAATTCTCCATTTTGAGGCCATATTGAAATATTTTTTGCAATTAAGCTTTCTGACCTCCAGTGCCTTGAATTTCCCGATTGCCATTTTTAATTTGTCCTTACTCATTATTAATTTACGGCTCTCGATATCCAATTTACGACTGCCCAATTAAGTCACGACTGCCCTTTGCCTCATTTAATCTCTTAAAATCGATATTATAAAATTGTGCTCTTTAACCTCATCAGATTACTGCCGATATTCAATTAGAGACAGTTGCACATTTTCTCATCCAATATCTTTAGTTCAGGATATATAAAGGAAAAAGTACACCCCTAACCTTGTGTTCGACATTAGTATTTCATCATGAGAATACTCTTGTGTCTCTTGTCGATTGCCCTGGTATGGGGAAAACCTGGTAAGAGATGTTGCCATTTCCTATTTCAAAATGCTTTCGATAGAATGGTTTCGAAATCGAATACCTTCTTCCAGTGAAGTTCACTGAACTGTAACTAAAACTTCTGGAACGCTCATAACCAGTTCCTTCTATGGTCGCGGTTGAAGCCATACTAAACCTCAACTAATTTTTAAAAGGGATTTTTTTTCCTTCTCAAACCGTTTAAGAAATGTTAAATATATTTTGTTTTCTACACATAGAATCAATTTGAATAGCGCCAAAAATACAGTTTTTCTTTTTGCTGTTTATCCGCTTATTATTGGTTAAAATGGGTTTCAAAGAATATGTATTCAAAACGGGTTTTAATGGAAAATTAAAAAAAATAGTTCAAAGCA
Source organism: Troglohyphantes excavatus (assembly GCA_963932185.1). Lineage (NCBI taxonomy): Eukaryota > Metazoa > Arthropoda > Arachnida > Araneae > Linyphiidae > Troglohyphantes > Troglohyphantes excavatus. Next base: position 54,238,690 of record OZ010669.1, on the reverse strand, counting down.
GTATAATTCGACATATTTTAGCATGAAGAATATACGAAATACAGAGGTAGAAATGGAAGGGGGGGGGGGGGGGGAGTACACTTTTTTAATCTTCAATTGGCTTCAAGTTAACAAACTACCTTGCGCAATCCAAAAGTCAAATTACAACATTGAAAGTAACTCCTTAAAACTGTGTTGTATTTCCAGGGAGGTAAAATTAATTTTTTTTAGCACAAGCAAGCACAGGGCCGCCCTTAGAGGGGTGCGACGCGTGCCACCACCAGGGGCAGCTTGGGGCGCCAGACAAAAGAGGGCGCTAAATTATATTGAAGAAGGGGAAATAATTTGAGTTGGAAATTTGTTATCAACACTGGATATTTTTCTTAGTTTATATTTTAATTAAATAATTTATGACCCGCTGCTGCTAAGAGCGACTCTAAACAAACATAAATTTGGCGCCCTTTTTTCCCCCGCAAATTACGTTTTTGTAGGCAATCAGGCAACCTATTCATATACACTAATTAATTTATTTTTAATGTTTTATACTAGCTGGTTAAAATATTGTATTATACTTGTCAAGTTCCTTTAATGCTAAAGTTGAAGACACTTGACTAACATAGATATTTCTCTGCTAAGAATATAACATATAAACTATGCAACCTCTATGAAATGTACAAATATTATGAAAATAATTAAATAATTAAATATGGAGGAATCAGAAAAAAAAAATTTCGTGTAAATTTAAAAAATATTATGATTAATTGAAAATAGTTGGATTAGTGTTGTGAAAAAGTGCAAAATCACATTAACGATTAGTATAATTATTAACGCTTTTACCTTCCGAAAGCTGCGTTTTAACGTTATAAACTGCGTTACAAATCTAAAATATTAAACAAAGAGTTCCCGAATTAAAATTTAATCATAAATTTGAAAATATCTAAAGTCTGAAAATAAAATATCTATTAGTTTAAAATATATGAATTGTCTAAATATTAAATATCACTTGATGTTATCTCTATTAAATACGATATGTATTAATTATAGTTTCAATTGTCACATATATTTTTAATTAAGTTTTTCGTTAAGATTAGTCGAATAACTAGTTAAAACGTTCAATTTTGAAGAAATTGATTAAATGACTTTTTAACGGTTTTTTGAGTTATTATTTCAAGTATTTTAACAATTTACATTATTTACTTATTACATTTTAAGATCAGTTGAATCTAGAAATTAATTTGCTACAACTGTAAAAATATTCATATAACAAATTTTTTTTATTGAGTTTTAACTATTATTTTACTTTAAAAATGCAGCCAAGAAGCACAATCCCATGATCAACGAGGGTCTATTTGAAGGTGACATTATGGGAATAGACCCTAATCAAGTAAGTTTTAAAATTAATTAATTTGTTTTATTAACAAAAGAATATATAAACATATGGAAACGTCCACCAAAAATGAAACTTTTTACTGAAATTAAAATTTTAACCAAACTCTAAGTGTGGTATATCAATTTAATCCTAGAAAGTTGGTGGATATGAATTTGTAAGATATTATTTCATAAGAATAATAGTCTGCAGTGAAATTATTCTGAAAGTTGACATATTTCTTCACTTTTATTGGGGCCAAAAATGTCACTTCGATTATAGTATATTATTTTCTTAATTTTGTTCATTAATTGAAATCATTATATATACAAATTCATAATTCATTTACATATTTATCATATATATGTATTTGAAATATTTTAGATTAGCTTTTGAATAAAATTTTAGCTGTATTTAATAGTGATGTTTAATTGTCACAAGAGTAACAAAAAACATATAAAAGTTTCAAATTTGTAAAAACTACTTCTGCTCAGCAGCAGAACGCAAAGCAGCCGAGAAATTGCAATATAACCAGTAGGTAAATGTAAACTATGTTGTGGTCCGTTAATTCTAACAGTATATGATGAATAATAAATAAGGTGCTTTAATGCACACAAAAGTAAAAGGAATTCAAAAGTTTGAACCTTATGGTCATGCTATTTGATACAAAAGAAATCAAATTGTGGCTAATTTTGTTGCTCTCGTATTTGTAAAATATTTTTTTAGTAAACTATTTTTTAATTCTATACCCTTTTAAGGTGTTTAAGACTCCTATCAATGTTTAAAACTGTTGTATATAAAAAAAATTGAAAATTAGCTCATATGTTAAGGATTTTTGAGGTTTTTAAGAAGAAATTCAATTGTGGACAAAATGTCACAAGAGTAACGCTTAGCCTTTTACTTAAAACAAAGCCATTAATTCAGATTTTGTCAAAGAGATTCAATAGTTTTTCCCTTTTGAAGAGATATAATTACTCTATTATATTTGCAAATTTGAGTTTTGTATTCTCATATAATTCACAGGAATTCTACCTTAAAAACACTTTTTGTATTTTGCCTTTTCCAGTGGTCACAAGAGTAACAAAATTTTGAGTTATTTCCTAGACAACCAAAATATACTAAATTACATATTAGATATGTTTTATGAAGCGGAATGACATGAACTTTTAAATAGTAATTTTGAATTTTATCCTAAATATGTTTAGTATTGTAAAAAATGTACGTTTTTATGAAAATTTTCTCTGACCGTCAGAAGAGTAACAATGGACGTTCCCATATTCATTGTAAAAATTTAACAAGTCCAGGCCAAATTAACAAAAAAAAGTATAGGGTACATTAAATTGATATTTTACATGTACAGCCGCGGAAAAAAAAAACGAACCACCGATGATTATTTCGTTAGTTTTTATAGTAGAGATAAACTTAATATACCATTTTGTAGGAAATAAAGTCTACTATACACTGATATACAAAAAATTTGCATAGGGGACTATCTTCATATTAAAATCCGCACCAACTTTAAAATTTCCAATAGCAACACCCAATTTTGATTCAATATTTAAAATCTACGACAAAATTTATCGTTGAATATCAATTTGCAAGTCATTTGGTTAAGTAGTTTTTTAATTATGAATATCGAAAGTTTAGAACTCGTAATGTTAAATGAATTTCTTAAACTTTTAATCATATCTTTCGAAATAATAATTTTATTAAGCTGATATTTTTATCTGTGTTACTTCTAAAAAACCCAAATAAAATACACTAACTTTCATTACTTATATGTATATTTTTTAATTTTATTTAAATTAGGATATTAATATTCATAAAATTTATGAATAGCAACCATGCTATATTTTGATAGGGATGGATTCAGAAAAGCGTTTTATATGCATATCTAAAATTTCATGATTTTCCTCTTTGTAGTTTTTTGGCAATATTATAATGTGCATCAAATGATCATTTAAGGGGTCATACACAAATTTAAAATCTGCAGAACTTAACAGAAATCTACTAATTTTGAGAATTAAAAGCGCAGTGATCGCGTTGGCATAATATTCTAAATTCTTATATAGAGGCGAAGGGTATACGGGAGTGGGGGAATGAATGACCATGGAAAAAGAAGAACCACGACTAACTACGACTTTTCTACCAGCGTACTTTATTTCGAAGTCTCACTAATACTTTGTTCACTGTGGAAGTAGCCCCTCAAATAAGATCGATACATATTGTCTAATATCTCTGCATATAAATGTAGGAAATTAACCAAAATTTGTATTTAGATTATTTTGAGGGCGGGGAACATTTCTGAGCTATCAAAAGTAGGTGTTGCTATTGAAAATTTTAAAGTTGGTGCGGATTCGAGTATGAAGATAGTCCCCTATGCAAATTTTTTGTATATCAATGTATAGTAGACTTTATTCCCTACAAAATGGTATATTAAGTTTAGCTCTACTATAAAAACTAACGAATTAATCATCGGTGGTTCGTTTTTTTTTTCCGCGGCTGTACTTAGCAATTTATCTGTTATTCCAAGTAAAATGAGTGGTATACTAAAGAGGGTATTCGTATACAACAAAACTATTAATTTTTCTTTAAAAAAATTTTAGATTTTTTCTTTTATTAAGCTAAAAAATAAATTCATATTAGTATAAAATTAAAGAAGGGTTCTGTGTACTCGAATCTCGGAAAATAATAATCTGATTTTGATGAGATTTTATAAAATAAAATTTACATATTGAAGAACGTTTTACCATTGAGGGATTTTCAAAACCCAGATTACAAATTAAAAAAAAAATTCCTATGTTTTTTACCAATTTCCATAAAATTCATATTTTGTCTGTGCTAGTTTCTCAGCCTCTGTGGAATCTATCTTAGTGAAACTTGACAAGATTAAAGTAGCAACTCAGAAGAATATTTTTCCAAATCTGGCATGAATTAAAATAAAAACAAGAAACATCACCTGTATCATTGTTTCATGTAAAGTCGCAATAGATAGGCACGTTATATTTCTATCTCTCTTTTTCTGTGTTTACAGGACAGGAATGCTATTCCACGAGACTCCCAACGATGGCCCAATGGCGTAATTCCTTACGTAATAGATGAATCTCTGTGTAAGGAATACTTATATACCATATATGGGCCGTTAAGTTTCAAAACCAGATAGATCCATTTTCATAAATTTTACATCAGACAACGATTGGTAGCCACGTAGTTTTGCTTGTAAACGAATTACTTTGAAGACATTTTTAGACTAGATTTAGCCAATTTTGGTCAATACCGCTTTGAAATGGATGTGATGCATTGAGAACTTGCGAAAAATATGTTTAAAAAAAAAGATTTTTACAGAGTATCATTTGCAAAAAATATGGATCTATCTGGTTTTGAAACTAGACGGCTCATATATACTCATAATTCGCTTTAAAAATAAAAATATTTTTTATGGTCCCAAGCAACTACTTTGGTAAATTGTGGCTTATGTTTAACAAAACTATAATATATTAAATATTATTATTTCCTTTATCAGTTAAAAATGCAACATGTTCTTATTAATTTTTTTTTGTACTGGAAAACTTTTCAGCATTAGCTTTTTTATGTGATGTAAATTGACGAACATTAAAATACAAGTAGTATAAAATATTGAAGAGGTAAAGTACCATTAGCGCTAAAATCTAAAATAATCTAGTTATATCAATTAATTGTTTTGAGAATAGTCTAAACTTTTTAATTAATTTTTTTTTTTAAATTTATTTATTGAAATAAATTTCATTTTTTTCCCTAATTAAATATTTTTTAGCTGAAAAAGCTACATAAAAAAATTAATTGACAGTCAAGAACATATTATTAATATTTAGCAATTTATTGTTTAGTTTCAAACCGAATTTTGGACTCATTTGTATTTTATATTGCTAATTTCCAATGCTTAAAGATGTTACAATAAACTTATTAGCGTCCTCTGCGTATTAGTTCTATATGCTGAATGTTGTTAATAAAATCTGTAAGTTTAAATATAGTTTTTATTATAATATTAATAAACGAAAGGGATATTAAAATATTCAATTTATTTCTGAAAGAAATACTGAGATATTTTTTGTATTTTGAAAAATTCCGTTCGTTCCTATCTGGAAATAAAACAGTTGTTTAGAAAGAATAGGTTATAGAGGATTCGTTTGAAAAAAGAAATGAGAAATGGGAACAACTGTTCTCTCAAAAGAACGTAAATATCCTTAAAGAACATAAATATACATAGTACCATTTGATATTGATCTACACATTTTCACAGATAAAATATATAATTTCTAAACAGGTAAAATTCTATCGGTTTGCCAATTCAGGGCGCTTCCCTTTAGCGGTTTGAAACTGTAAAAAATACAGTTCATAAGTTTTTTTCCCGAGCGTTTTGGAAACGTTTATATTTCATTTGTGTTTAGACAATAATAATTCATCTGTGATCACTTTGAACGGTTTTTTGTTCAGATTTAATTGTGGGCAGCAAAAGAATACTAATAACTTAAAAAATAAATCGTGAACATTGTTACAGCTCCATGACACCAATGGGCGAGCCGCCACTGTGTTTGTGGTTTTATATTTTTTTTTGTATAAATTGCATGTTCTCTTCCAGACCAGGGACCGACTTACAATCTTAGGGGCCCAGGGCAAAATAACATTAAGGGAGCCCCTTGACGTACCTCAAAATAAAATTGCTAAATTTATGTATAAGTACACATGGCAAAATAACATAATGAGCTTTAATGGAAGTGTAAATACTGCAAAATAACTTATTTTTTTAAAACCCTGAGAATTCGAATTAACTTTAATGGTTTCGCAGTACTTCAACAGTTTCTGGTTCTGTTCTCCCCTTTAACTTTATTTTAGTTGAGCCAGATTCGTATGTTCTACCCATTTTATAGCTAAATCCCTAACGATTATAATATCAAATTTGGAGTAGGTTGAAAGTATCAGTAAACGACAAATCTATCTGCAATTCGTAAACCCAGTTTGTTTATGGTCCTGGCCATGAATTGAACTTTGCAAGTGATCCAGGGCATCATGAACGTGCAGGAAAAGTGAAAATATAGTAGAAGTTTTACAAAAAATTCACAATTGATTTAAAAGAAATTAATTTTTTTGGTTAAATTAAATTTAATTAATTAAAAAAAAAAATTAGTTTTTAAATTTATTTTTAACTTTTTCACATTTTGTTAGCTTTATAATAATTTTTTTGGGGCTCCTTTAAAATGGGGGCCCAGGGCAAGTGCCCCGAATGCCCTGCCGTAAATCAGTCTCTGTTCCAGACGACATTTGGGACCTCCTGATGAAGTCCATGCAACACATTCAACAAAACTCCTGCATCCGCTTCACGCCACGAACGAACGAGAGGGATTATGTCAAAATGATCAAAGGCACTGGGTAAGATGGGAAATTGCATTGGTTTCTTCATGTTTTAACATTTTAGTTCTTGTTTCAACTCCTTCAGATCTGGTGTCCGGTATACCGGACACCAACTTTTCACCTCTGCACTGTACCCAACGGCTTAAACTAATTTTCTACTTTTTGTTTTAATTGATTCTCTACTTTCTGTAGTATAATCTTTTATAAAAGTTTTTTACCATAACATTGTAGAAATATTACAGGGTGGCAACAAAATTCTGGAAAAAAAATTCGCTGATATTTCCCTGATTGTGTCACAAATTTTTTCCTGATTTTACAATTACATTAAGAAATGTTGTAATACATGCTTTGTATAGAAACAAGTCTCCACGCTACAATAATACAATAAATATATTGTATTTTAAATGAAAATTTATAAACAATACCTATTGTCAGTTAAAATAATGTATGGATACAACATAAATTATAGAATTACGACAGGCATAATAGTAATTAAACAGGTTCTCTGGAAAAAATTTTCTCTGGAAGCAATGTTCTCTAGAAACATGTTCTCTGGATGCAATAAAAGCAAGTTTTTCAGTTATTTCTTTTGGAGATAATTTTAAATGTTCTATATGCTTCCAATTTCCTATTCTAATCTTCAACAAATCGCATATTCATTAACCCCTCACACGTTGCTTACAATCTAAAGTCCAACACACTTTGCTTTTTCTTCTCCTTCCAGTTCACATTCTTACAGAAATAAAATTGAAAATATAAAAATGCGTATAACCGTGATTTTTTTAAAAAAAAACTCTTTTTCAGAGCTAATAGGAAATATTGACAACTAAACTACCCAGAATAAAGGACATAATAGAGAATAATTGCCGTTTTAATGATCCAAATTTGAAAATTTTCCTGTTTTTTGTGAAATTTTGAAAATAAGGGATTTCCCGGTTTCCCAGGTTATGTTGCCACCCTGTATTAAATATATATAAATATTATATTTTCTTCTTATAGAATTAATTTTTATATTGCCAAACAAATAGTGTTTGCTCTTGTTTTTCGACTACGTCGACTTTGACTTGCAAACGACTTTCTATCTTAATAGCAGATTGCATTTAAAATGGGTTTCAAAACAAAATAGAAAAAAATATCAGTCATAACCCAATATATGTCGGCTTATTTTAACATGAAAAATATACGAAATATTGCGGTAGCGATTAAAGTGAGGTACAGTTGTGACCCATTCAATTGGCTTCAAGTCAACAAAATGTCTTACCCAATCCAGTAGTTACAGTTAGAGTTCAGTGGGATTCACCTTTCACCTTTGCATTTTCAGTTCACCTTTGCATTTCTCGCCATTCCTGAGTACATAGTAAAGTCATTTTAGGCAACTAAAATTCTTTTGAACGGCAGATGCTGGTCTTTCTGGGGTCGCATCGGTACCGGCGAACAGGAGTTGTCTCTCGGGAAGGGTTGCGACTTCTTCGGTACGGTCGTCCACGAATTCCTGCACGCCATCGGGTTCGAGCACGAGCACAACAGATCGGACAGGGACGACTTCCTCGACATCCGCTGGGAGAACATTGATCAAGGTGAGAATGCTCTTTAGTATTTCGAAATGTTTCTCTTTTAACCCAGCAGTGCTTGCGCTCTTAAATGCAAGGTGAATCGAATTAGAGGTGAGATGAATTGAAAAGGTTCTTACTGGAATGATATCACTTACTGTTAGGAACCGTCACTTATTACGATTGAGATATCTAACAATTGATCGAATTGGCCAGATGACTTCGCTCATACGGAGAGAAGGGTGACCGCAGGTTCGAGTGATTGTTTGCTTATTTTCTTGAATGTTTGTACCTCGCGGTTAAGTAAGAAAAAGTTTGTTTTACTTCGAGTGAAGAGATTTATGAAAATTAGACAATAGCTTTCTGCTGTGCAATATGTAAATACATATATTTATATGTTAAGATGATCGTTCCATATTACACTCTAGTTAAGCGTGTGCTGGTCCTTGGCAGGTTAACAAAACCAAACGCGGTTCAAATCGCGATGTGTTGCGTAATAAGTGACAACAACTAACAAGAATACGCTATCCCAGTCCCAGACATTGCTATCCCAGACATTTTTCTAATTTTGTTCCACCTCCAATTCGACTCGCCTATACTGTGTCAGATACAGCGCGAGTTCTGCAGTGTTAATGTTCTATAAATCCATTGTTAGAAATAATAGAAGTTATTTTTAGTACGAATATAATGAAATCGATTATTTTTTTATTCCAAGAAATTCCGGTGCGGCTGTATAGGAGTACTGTCAGGAGGGTTTACGTGAAACGTCCTCTTAGCAAATTATATAAGTATAAGGATTGGTCGCCAAGGTAACCTCGCCAACAGAATAAAGATAAACAGTTCAGTTTGACGCCGTGTGGAGATATCCACACCGCTTACGTTCTTTGCTTTTTTTTTTTAATATTACCGTGTCGAAATGAATTACTCTAAAAGCGTAAAATGGTGTTTATATCTTGATACTGTGCTTGATACTGTACTTGATACTCCATGCATTTGATTTTAAATACATATCATGCCAAAATTTTAATTCCAACTGTTAAACTACACAAAACAAGAAGTTTAATAAAAAATTTAATATTTTTATTTAAGCTAAAATTTATCAGCTTTTAGTGATATTTGTTGCTTTAGTGAGTGATGTTCACATTTATATAACTGAAATTTTAAAATTTCTTATTTAATAATCAATTTTGTAGAAAAATTAAAGGTAAAATAAATAATTCTTTGGGGTGATTTAAAGTAAGGAAGCTCCTAACATGATAATGAGATGATACACTGTTAAAAATAGGTACTCAAATATAAAGTAAAATATATTCATTTTTGAGTTCCTTCGATGCTTATCATAGCTCCGAATACATAAATTTAAATTTTGAAAAATACATGTAATCAAAAATGAGTACAATGAATAAAAGTGAATAAAAAGAGCAGATGCTAGCCTACATAGGCTGCCTTCATAAATTACTTTCAATAAATATCAACAACTACAATCCAGACCTACCGGGAATCGAACCCGATCTGTTAAACTACTAGAGCGACTTGAAGAAGTTATAAACAGAAGAAATTTTTAAAAGGTGTGCCAAAATAATGGGAAGTAACAGAATTTAGTTGTTATAACTCGGTTTCCATTTAAGCAATCGACATCAAATAATGTGGAAAACCATCTTCTGAACAACTTTTTTAAGTTTGCTAGGTCGTTTTGTTAAGATGGCTTGAACAAAAGCTGAGATTAACAATATTAAATATTATTTTTAAGTACCTTTTTTTACAGTGTACACTGCAAAAAAATGTGCTTAAAAATGAGTACATGGACGTACTCGTTTTTCTTTGAGTACAATTGCATCGTGAATGAGCAATGACGTACCTAAATGTAAGTATCTGTACTTTATTAAAATTGAACAGTGAAATTTAATATTGTTAATCTCAGCTTTTGTTCAAGCCATCTTAACAAAACGACTTGTCAAATTTAAAATATTTGTTCAGAAGATGGTTTTGTACATTATTTGATGTCGATTGTTAAAATAGAAACTGAGTTATTACGAATCAATTATTTTACTTCTCATTTTTTTGCCACGGCTTTTTAACCTGACTTCTGTTTATAACTTCTTCATGTCGCTCTGGTCACAGCTCTAGTGGTACAACGAATAAGGCCCTGGACTTCGGTACGGACGACATCAAGTTGACGGATTGGGTTTGATTGCCGGTAAGTCCTGGTTGTAATTGTTGAAATTTATTGAAATTGATTCATGAAGGCAGCCTATGTAGGCAAACATCTGCTCATTTTACTCATTTTTGAGTACATCTCTTTTTCAATAATGAAACTTATTTATTCGGAGCTATGATAAGCATCGAATGTAATCAAAAATGAGTACATTTGACTTGTTTTTAAGTACCTATTTTTAACAGTGTACAGGCCGCATTATCCGTGAATACTTTTGGGCCCCACGCGGTACAAAGATCAGAGGGGGGAGCTGATAAATGGCCAAGCTGTTTAAATTTAAATGCATAATTTTCCCCCCCATCGTCTTTTTAGAGTGGCACTACGCCTTCAAGAAGCTGGAGCCTCACGAGAACCGGCTGCTGAGTTCCTTCGATTTCGATTCCGTCATGCTGTACGGCGATGAGTCGTTCAGCAAGGGTCATGGGCTGAAGAGCATGGTGGCCAAAGATGGAAGAGGCATGCCGTACCAGCCTTTCGACAGGCTGTCAATGTCTGCATCAGACATAAAGAGGTTGAACACGTTGTACAACGGCCATAAAAAATAAATGACTTTGGCCTATTGTGTTGCTTTTTAATGTTTGAAAGTTTTGAGTATTTATACCTTAAATATAAAATGTAACTCCCACACATGATCTGAAGAATTATTATCTCAATTAAGTGTGTCAATATATCAGAATGGGACGCAACGTAGAAACCGTGAAGGGCTTGCCAGAACCTAAAAAAGGTGCCACTCACTGGATTTGTACGCTACGTGCCTTAATTACCTAGTCCTCATAAAAACATAAAACAATGATATACAAGAAGTGGGTATGTAAAAGACATCACAAAGGACACTAGATTCTAACTTAAAAACGGAAATCAATAGAGATTAAGTAAGGAAATTAAACTTAAATGCAAGAAATGCAAGACTAACATGTGGGAGGATAAAGTGGTCTTATTGTGTACTGAGGACAAATCACTCTGAAAGATGTCCAAGAAAGATGTTGGTTCATATCGATTAGGAAAAGGGTGAAGTATTTCGCGATGAGATGGAGAGGCAGTTCAGAGAGAACTCAGTGGCGGCCCGTGGTCGAAAATGTTAGTGCAGCCGAAATCATGTAACCCCCCCCCCCCTCTTTTCCACAAACCATACATGAACGGATTTCCTTTAAATTTTTACGAAATGAAAAAAGGGGGGGGGGGGTATAAAGGGGGGGGGGGGAGAAATAAAAGGGGGGGGGGGATATTCAATATGTTAATTATTTGAAATGCTGCTATCATTAATAATTGTTTAAGTTAGATGAAAATTTATGCATTGAATAAAAGGATTTTTCATCTATCAGATGGTATATTTTTTATTTTGTAGAGCGTAATATTTAACAAAAATTTTAACTTTTATTAAGCCCCTCTAAAACATAATATTCTTTGGCGACCGGAAAGTGGAAGGGCGTCATATTTGGGTATTAATGGCTCGATGACGAGAATTTTGGCTTATATGATTTAATTACTTTTTTAGCTAATTAAACTATAAATAAATTATATTATAAACTAAATGTAACAAAAGGGCATAGTAATTGCATAAAGCTATCATATAATCTATTAATCAAAATAATCGGTGAATATTGTAGTTTCTAGCTTGTTTAACAAATTCGGGCTTCATAATTTGAAAAAGTGACAAATCGACTAACTTTACGCAAATTAGAAAACTCCGTATCTCTTTTAATTTTCAAATTTTTTTCTTGTATTAAATTAAAGGTTGCACTGATACGATTCTACCAATACTGTTTTTATTTTTTTACGAAATGTAGTTCGAGTTCTGGAATATGTTTTACGGACGAACATAAACAAAAAGTTTTAAATTAATTAAAAATCTTCTACAGAACAAATAAAAAAAACGCAAATACAGCAAATATACATGAATTAAACCACAAATTATAGTAGTATGCATTCTTTTGCGAAGATAATAAACAATAAAAAAGTCTATTTTTAACCGACTGCCCAGCGCGCCCACCAAAACTCCAAAAGAAACCCTCCAAAATAAAACCGCCAAACTTTAAATTAAAACCGCCAACGCGCGCCAAGTCGAGAGGTTATAGATTCGACCTGTATGTATTTTTTTTTTTTTATGTATGTGCGCGCGGGATTTCGATTCTACTTCAGATATTTGGACAATTTTTTTTTTGTTGGATAGGGGATGTTTCAAAGGGGAGCAATTTGAAAAAAATATCCGGTTATATGGTATTTAACTATCCGGATTTCTCAATTAACCAGACCGTTTAAAAAAAAAATATCGTCCGATTTCGAAAATTCTTTTTTTGTTGGATAGAGAAAAATCCACTTAGGCAAAATCTTCAAAATAATAATAGATTATCCGGCTGTTATATATCCGGAAATGTCGATTAACCGGAGTTTTTTTAAACAATTTATCCGATTTCAAAATATTTTCATTGTTTAACGGAAGTTGTACAACAATGACATTTCGTTTAACATGCATTTATTGGCTTTGTTAGGGATTGTTTTAAAATATACATTGTTGAGCACAAGTTGCTACTAGAATTTCTTGGTGAATAGGGGGCGAAGCCCCCTGCTAAATTTAAAACTAAAAAGGGAAAAATAAAATAATCTTTCTAAAAAAAAAAGAAAACCGACTTTAAGAAAAATGCGCTAAAAAGTAAAAAATAATTTTTTAACAAATTCGGGCTTCATAATTTGAAAAAGTGACAAATCGACTAACTTTACGCAAATTAGAAAACTCCGTATCTCTTTTAATTTTCAAATTTTTTTCTTGTATTAAATTAAAGGTTGCACTGATACGATTCTACCAATACTGTTTTTATTTTTTTACGAAATGTAGTTCGAGTTCTGGAATATGTTTTACGGACGAACATAAACAAAAAGTTTTAAATTGATTAAAAATCTTCTACAGAACAAATAAAAAAAACACAAATACAGCAAATATACATGAATTAAACCACAAATTATAGTAGTATGCATTCTTTTGCGAAGATAATAAACAATAAAAAAGTCTATTTTTAACCGACTGCCCAGCGCGCCCACCAAAACTCCAAAAGAAACCCTCCAAAATAAAACCGCCAAACTTTAAATTAAAACCGCCAACGCGCGCCAAGTCGAGAGGTTATAGATTCGACCTGTATGTATTTTTTTTTTTTTTATGTATGTGCGCGCGGGATTTCGATTCTACTTCAGATATTTGGACAATTTTTTTTTTGTTGGATAGGGGATGTTTCAAAGGGGAGCAATTTGAAAAAAATATCCGGTTATATGGTATTTAACTATCCGGATTTCTCAATTAACCAGACCGTTTAAAAAAAAAATATCGTCCGATTTCGAAAATTCTTTTTTTGTTGGATAGAGAAAAATCCACTTAGGCAAAATCTTCAAAATAATAATAGATTATCCGGCTGTTATATATCCGGAAATGTCGATTAACCGGAGTTTTTTTAAACAATTTATCCGATTTCAAAATATTTTCATTGTTTAAGTTGAAGTTTCACTTTTTGAAGTTGGTGCCAATTTACAAAAATCATACCTAAATTTTGGCACTGACTTCAAAAAGTTGTACTAAGTATAAAATTGATATTCAGTAATTCAATTTTTTCAACTCATTCGTAAAATTAAAAATTATTTTTTACTTTTTAGCGCATTTTTCTTAAAGTCGTTTTTTTTTTTTTTTTAGAAATATTATTTATTTAAAAAGGCGGATTATATTTTATTTTTTAGAAAGACTGTTACTTTAACAGTCCCTTAATAATCAAATATACTGAGTATTTAAAAGTTGATGGATTTTATTTAGTCTATTTTATTCAAGTTACTAATTTGACTAAACAAATTGTTTTAGAAATGCCTTTTACCCGAAACATTTCATTATTACCTATTTTACCTCACTTGTGTAGGAAAGTGGGTATAAAATAAAACTAAAAATTTAACTATTTAAAAGGAAAAAAATATTATAAAACATATTCAATGATGTCGTTCAGAAAGCCATTGCATAAATACACCAAAGCATTTTCTTCGTATTAATAACTTTTTTTAAAGTGAAATCTAGCTCTGAATGAAAAATATTCAGTTTTCCTATAATTTTTCAATTTTTGAATGTAACCTTATCTAGACAATTCATCTTCTGAACAGATAGTATACCATCTAAATTAATATAATAAAATTAAGCTTTTTAACCTCATAAGATTACAGCCTCGGTTTTTTAGTGACAGCCGCACATTTTCCCATCTAATATCGTTAGATAACGACATAAAATGGGAAAAATTATGTGCCTAACATTGTGTTTGACATTAGTAGTTCACCATGAGAGTCTTGTTGTTGCTCTTGTTCTTTACCCTGGTGTGGGGAAAACCTGGTAAGAGATGTTATAATTTTCCCTTTCAAAACACTCTCTGTAAAATGGTTTCCTAATCAATATCTTCTAAAATAAGGTAAAAAAAGTCCGACGAAGCCAAATTACAATATTCGAAGTGTTCTTTTCCTCTTAATTAACAAAAAATGCTTTAAGAATTGTTTTTTACAGCTGGTTAAGGATAAGGTTAATTTTTTAATATATATATATTTTTTTAGAACAACAAGAAGTCGCTCTTTTTTTTATACTTATGATAATTCATATATTAGATAGTCCCCTTATGTGGTTATGCGCTTTATTTATTTATGAGTTAAAAAAGTAAATGAAATAAACTGCAAAAAGTGCTCAAAATAAGGAAATGACAGGAACAAGATGAAACCATAAAATACATTGAAAAGTAATAAAATCAAAATTAAGAAAGCTTTTTAGACGGCCTCTTTCTTTCTCTGTATCCCCCCCCCCCCCCCCATCAAAGTATCCTAATCTTTAAATCCAATAAATGTTTAATTATAACAATTAGGTCTAAACGGCGATACTTAGAATTTATTGTTTGAATTTTAAATATTGAAGAAATAGTTGTAACTAATTGAAAATATTTGAAAAAGTATAGTGAAAAAATACTAATTCATACGAATAATTATTCCCTTATTAACATCCCTATATTCCGAAAGAGGCGTTTTAATTATTGTCTATACTCGTATATATTATAAATATAAAATATTGAACAAACAGTTCCTGAATTAAAATTTAATCATAAATGTGATGTGAGCATATCTCAAGTCCGAATATAAAATATTTATTAGATTCAAGTACTAAATGAATTGTCAGTTCTAAATATTAAATATAACTTAATGATATTTAAATTAAGTAAGGTATGTATTAAGTATTGCTTAAATGTTCAAATATTTAAAAATTGTTTTTCGGTAATAAGTGCCGAATAACAACTTAACATTTTCAATTTAAAAAAAATGGATGACTTTTTAACAGGTTTTTTTTTAGTTCTTAATTCAAGTACTTTTACAATTTACATCATTATCTTATCACATTTAAGGTCAGCTGAATCTGGATATTAAATTATTACAACTGAAAAAATATTAATAACAACTTTTTATTGATTTTTAATTTGTATTTTAATTTCAATAAACAGCCAGGAAGCACAATCCAATGATCAACGAGGGTCTGTTTGAAGGCGACATTATGGGAAGAGACCCTAACCAAGTAAGTTTTAAATTTACTATTTTTTAATTAACAAAACTATAATTAAACGTATACATTATGAAACTTTACATATTAAGTGCCTTTAGGTCGAATAAAGAGAAGCCCGCTTTGATACGGAGGCTTCGTTGCTATCTAATCGACCCTGGTACATTAAATTGATATTTCACATGTACTTAACAACTTACCTGTAACTTCCATTACAGGAGTAATGGGATACAATAAAACTATTGATTATTCTTAAAGTTTTGTGTAGAGTTTTTCTTTTCTTAATGCAAAAAATAAATTCAAACTAATAAATTTACAGGAAGGATTTGTGTCTGTGAGCTCAAATCTCGGAAAATAATATTCTGTTTTCGATGAGATTTAATAAAATAATAGTTTTCATATTGAAGGACGTTTTACCGTTAAGGGATTTTCGATACCCCGATTACATACTTAAAAAATGTTTTTCGTATGTATTTTTTTTGGTACTAATTACATAAAAATCATATTTTATAAACGCTAGTTATTTAGCCTCTGTGGAATTTATCTCAGTGAAACTACTAAGCTAAAAAATCACGGGAGTGATTACTAACCGTGGACGACCGAATTACATCTACAATTTCGATACCCCAATTACATACTTAAAAAATGTTTTTCCTATGTATTTTTTTTACTAATTAACATAAAATTCATATTTTATCAACGCTAGTTATTTAGCCTCTGTGAAATTTATCTCAGTGAAACCACTGAGCTAAAAAATCACTGGAGTAATTACTAATCGTGGACGACCGAATTACACCCTTTTGAGCTAGTACGACAAAAAATAGTGCTTTCGCAATGGGTAATTACTAACCGTGGACGACTCCACGGTTAGTAATTACTCCACTGATCTAAATAAGAACTGAAGAGTAGACTAAGCGTAAGACCACATGACGTGCCGTAGCCGTACGTACATACAGGCTACGGAATTGTATACTTCCGCGCGTCTCGGTAAAGAACATTGTCGCCCAATGGGTGTCCTCACTCCAGTGTGTATAGTATTTTAGCCCAGTGAGTGAAACTTCATAAGATTAAAATAGAAAAGCCAAAAGAATATTTTTCCGAATCTGGCATGAATTAAGATAAAAACAAGAAACATTGTCTGTATCATTGCCTCATGTAAAGTCGCAATAGACAAGCACGTTACATTTCCATCTATCACTTTTTCTATTTACAGGACAGGAATGCGATTCCACTCGACTCCCAACGATGGCCCGGTGGCGTAATTCCTTACGTAATAGATGAATCTCTGTGTAAGGAATACTTATATACCATATATGAGCCGTCTAGTTTCAAAACCAGATAGATCCATTTTCATAAATTTTAAAGTAGACAACGATTGGCAGCCACGTAATATGGTAGCCATTCATGTAAACGCATGACTTTGAAAGAATTTTTAGATTGGATTCGAACATTTTTGTTCAATACCGCTTTGCAATGTAGTACATTGAGAACTTGTGAATAATATGTATTAAAAAAACGATTTTTACAACATATCATTTGCAAAAAATGTGGATCTATCTGGCTTTGAAACTAGACAGCTTATATATGCTCATAATTCGCCTTAAAAATCAAAATATTTCTAACGGGCGCAAGCAACCACTTTGTCGAATTCTGACTAAACAAAACTATCACTACTATATTATTTCTACTATAATATATTATATAGTAATTTTTCATTTATGAGTAAAAAAAATGTGTTCACAGATTTTTTTTATAATTAACCTTTTATAGAATATAAATTGTCAACATTAAAATACAAGTTGCATAAAATATTGAAGAATGAAACTACTATTGGCCCTAAAAAATCTTGTTATATCAGTTAAATGTGTTCAGATTACTCACAACATTTTTAATTACAAAAAAATATTATTTAAGAATTATTTATTGGAATAAATTTAATTTTTTGTATTCGTTTGATAAAGAAATGTGTGTGGGGAAAACAGTTCCCTAAAAAGAACATAAATATCCTTAAAGAACGTAAATATACTTAGTACCATATTACATTGATCTACACGTTTTCAAAGATAAAATATATAATTTCTAAAATAGATAAATTCTGTAGCTGTACGAAAATTCAGGGCGTTTTGAAACTGTAAAAAATACAGCTCATGTGGTTTTTTCCCCCAAGTATCTTGGAAAGAGCTCAACGGAAAATCAACATTTTCACTTGCGTTAAGGCAATAATAATTCATTTGTGATCACTCTGAACGGTTTTTTGTTCAGATTTAATAAATTGTGGACTGCAAAAAATTGAGGACAGTGATGCAGCGCCGCTGTGTTTGTGGTTTTTATATTTTTGGCATAAATTGTATGCTCTCTTCCAGACGACATTTGGGACCTCCTGATGAAGTCCATGAAACACATCGAACAAGGCACATGCATCCGCTTCAAAGAACGAACGAACGAGAGGGATTATGTTAAAATGTACAAAGGCGACGGGTAAGATGAGAAAATTTATTAGTTTCTTGATATTTTAAAATTATAGTTCTTGTTTTAATCGTAGAATGTCATCGATTATTAGAACATGCTGTGCCTGTAGATGTGTAAGGATATATATATATATATATATATATATATATATATATATATATATATATATATATATATATATATATATATATATATATATATATATATATATATATATATATATATATATATATATATATATATGAGGACAGAGAAACTTCCTGTATTTTTTTTAGAATTTTTGAAAGCAATTTACCGGGTCCACATGATGGTGGCAAATTGACATTAAAATATTTTTTTCAATAAATGTTTGCAAATTAGGTTCACCGTAATTGTAGAGTACCAATAGAATGTTTAAAACTTGTAGGAACTTACAATACAATAATCTTTATTAACAATGCACAATATATGCCAACTTAAGCACTTCAATAAATCAATGTTAATATAATGTAAGTAAAATGTCAGTGATCATGATCATCGCCGCCATCAATTTACTGTTTTCTTTTGCGGAGATTGGGCATCTGTTTTCTGCCAACCTCAACTACCTGCATAATGTTCTGGTAATGTTGCTCAGATCTAGCTTCATCGAGGTAGTCATTATTCAGTTTTATAGCACGTTCTGCAGAATCATTTACAACGTTCAGAGGAACTGTCTTTGTCTTTGATGCAATAAATGAGTTCTCAACTGGCCAAATGTCAACATCTTTGTTGAGAAATGTGGTGTTTATTTCTAAAAGACGGAAAACGAACCCAGAGTCAACAGTGGTTAGATCGCCAAGCCTAGCATTACTTGTGATGGTAGGAAATTTGGGTTTTGTCAAAGTTTGTTCATCCCTGGAGACTGAGCACTCATCAAAGGAACCGAAAGTCTCATCAATTGCATGAGGCACTTTATCGAAATGTTTCTTGAATCGGCTGAAAACCATATATTCTCCCGATTTAGAAGTTTCTACATTCAAATCATTGAAGACCTGGTTAAGTATTAGCTCACCGACATGATGACGGCATGCAGACCAAAGTAAAGTGCGACCAATTCTTTGTTGTAGGGTGATGCAGGCTGCAGTGACATGTCCAGTATTGCTGGATATCGTGTCTAAGGTCATGTTCACTACTGAATCCACACATTTCCACTGTAACAACTGCACTGTTGCTTGAGCTATGACATGACCAGATCGTTGGTCTGTTCCAGGTTTGTAAGATGTTACGGTTACATCAAGAAGCTTTATGTCTGTATTATTTCCAACAACTACCGCAAGTCTCTCTTCCGATTCGTTCTTTGATTTGTTTATCAACACCTTTGAATCCCAATGTAAGGAAATACATTTTGGTGGAGCCTATGTAGTTTGTACTGTCTTGGCAATTTCTTTATTTACAGTACGCCTTGACCTGTCTGCTGTAGCATATGAAATTGATAGTTTCTTTGCATCACCTCCAGATTTCTCAATTATGGCATGAGTGAATGCAGCTGGTTGAGCTGGAGAAAGATTCATTCTTGTTGCCAAAGATACTATTTTTGGTGACTTCAAGATGTTATAAGGTATGAAAGCACTTGTACCTGTACGTTTGCAAGTGACTCTACGATTACCTTCCTTTCTTGCTTCTGTGGAAATCTTGAAAGGGATGTCTCCTTCTGTTTCACTGTTGCTGCTGCTTATTTCACTGCTGTTTATTTCTGCTGTGCAGCAGCTTGTTGATATTTCTGCTGAGCCAACAGTCTAATCCTTTCTTGCTTCCTCAATATTGCTTCCTTATGCTTCAATAGTGACTCCAGCTTCTTGTCCCATGAACCAAATGATGCAGCTCGGTCTGTTTTCATGGATTGAAAACATTTCAAATCTTCATTGTTCTTTATTATAGCTTCTGCATTTTGTGTCCAAATTTGAAATGTTCTTCCGAGTTCAATTTTAGTGTCTTTGATCTTTGTCTGTGCAGATGCTGATGACCGACGGTCTACCGGAATTTCTCGAAGTTTAGCATTATTCTGAAACAAAGTTATTTTCCTCTCGCATGCTTTTTTTTTCAGTAATAATTGGAATGTTTCCCTTTCGATAAAATGGAATAATCTTTTTTAAACCTATCTTGTCATTCTCATACTTTGTTCGGTTAAGCTGTAGTCCTTCACACTGATGGAACATGTAGCATCGTAAAACTTGATTGTTTGTTGGCAACCTGGATCCTGTTATCTCTGCATCAGCTTGAGTAATAACAGCTTCAATACCAAAAACTTCAGCACTATGACGAGTCTCTTTGTGGTCATAATTTTTACTTGATTTGGACATGGAAAATAATAATGACCTTTTCACTCTTCAGATGTAAGAATAGCACTGGAACAGCAAATACTTCTGCACTCTGTCTAGCACAAATGCATATGCCATTAGTCATTTAACTATCAACCAATCAAAGAACAGCTTAATGCCCATAAAACAGAATAGTTTCACCTGCTACAAAAAAATTATTTTTAATTCACATAGAAGGGTGAAAATTGTATATTATTTTTGGCTGCTTTCCAACTTAATTTTTGCTAACAAACAGGAGAGTCAGGGAAGCAGATTTTAAAGTAGAATTGTAAAAATGGTACTTTTGGTAACTTTTTGGGTATTTTTTATTATTATACTTTATTATTTTTTTTATATATAAGGTGAAATCTATGTATCCCTATCAAATAATAATGCACAATAAAATGATTCATTTGTATTAATTTAGTAAATGATGCAATGATAAATTTGTTTTTTAATATTGAAAAATATTAAGTTAAGTAAGAACAACAGAAAAAGTAAAAAGGTACATTCTAATTCTTTACAAGAAATTAATTGAAAACTTGGGTGGAAGATCCAGACAGTTCCATTTTTTTTATTTACAATATTTCCCTTCTTCCTGTAATTTTTTTTCTACTTTATGGATTGCTGCAAGAACTAGACAGTTCTAAGCAATGGATATCTTATATATAAAGCTGAAATCTCCAAAATCTGTCCGGATGTTGGTTTGTTTGTTGGTTTGTTGGTTTGTTTGTTTGTTTGTCAGTACAAAATAAGCTCCTTAACTACACAACGCAGAGCTTTGAAATTCACAGAATAGTTAGTTCAAAAAATAAGAATTTTAACGTGACTATTTTCAAGTCTCTACGATGTTCCATTCGAATGTTATGACATCTCTTAGCGTACGTCAGCAAAGTTTCTCGAAGTGGCAACAGTAAAATCAGTTAAAATCAACGAAGAAAAGCGAAAATATAATATAAAATAATTATGAATCAATTGGAATGCCGATATTTACACGAAATACTCCATAATTATACAACGTAGCTTTATGAAATTTACAGAGAACTTTACTTGAAAAATTAGACGTTTTTTGTGATAATTTTTAAGTTTGTACGATGTTCCATTCGTTTATTATAACTATTTTAATGTATTCAATTGACTTAACATAGATGATGACATCGTTTGCGATTTTAAAGAATTTTCTTTTCGTTATTTACAGTATAAAAATGACGTCGTAAGTTTGGTTTGATTTAATAATTACTGAAAATATCCGCACATTGGGCTTTTTTTTACAATACGGATTATTGCAAAAATTAAAATTACTAGACTTTTACCGTATGGAATGGTTTATAGTTGTTTTGTGTCTTTTGTTTTGTTTGAATGCAGGTTTATTGTAACTATATTTGAATGTCTAAGGTCGGACATTTAGAACAATACTTCCAAAATGCGAGTAATTTGTGTATGAACGTCAATTTAATTTATTTGAAAAATATGTTATGCAAGTATTTTTTTTAATGCACGAAGCTTAGTTTCCCTTTGAATTTTTAACTCTATATGACTTTTTAATATTATTAAACGAATAAAATTCCGCAGATACCAACTGCTAATTGACATTTTTTTAATTTAATTTTCAAAGTAATATTTCCTTTTAAAACATTAAATGGCGAACATTAAGAATGACATTTAGAATTATTTAACGTACATGGTGAGATTATAATATTTAACCGTTTGCTAAATAATTATGTCGCCAAGTTATAAAAGTTTATTCTTTGGATAAATTGCGTTTTGGCTTTAATTTACTGTGGAAACTTACTAAGTATTTACATAACAGGTATTTTTCGTTTCAAATGCAATAACAATAGTATCACCAAATCAAAATTTTATATATTTTTTTTAATAAAATGAAGTAAATACAGAATTTTTATTACATTGTTCGGGAAATAAAAAAAATTTACTCAAAATTAAAATAGGTGGCTATTCTTCTGTAATAATAGTATTCATTGGAATTTTTTAATACATGGGTATTTGGACTTAGCAGAAGAAAGTTGTGTAGTATTTTAAAACATGCTATTTTTTTTGTATTTATGCCAGTTAGTTGAGATTCTTTTATTAAGAATTTTAGGCAGTTTATTTGCAAAAAACGTTTAGGTTTATTCTGCATGCAATGTACATTTTTATGTTCTGTATTCCAAAAGACAAAAATGCAAACTACAAATTAGATACACAAGTAGCTGGTCAAAGAGATTGCAAAGAAGTAGCCAAATTGATACATTGGAACAGGCATTTGGAAATAGTCAAATCAAAATTGCAATATTGGGAAACGGGAAATTCTGATTGTTTTGAAAGTTAAATCATTGAAGTTCAAGATCAAATTTCCTAATTAAGCCATCTTTAAAAACTTCTGTTTTCGGATTTTGCTGCCTTTTTTACTTCCATACGGCTTAAGAACATTTCAATATCGTGACTGATTTAGAAGTTTCATTAAAAATCACGCTTGAAGGTAATGCTTTAAAAACTACAATTTAATAAAACTCTTTTTGAAGCTATTTTTTTAAAACTAATAGAAAAATTAGGATCAAAGCGTTTTGTTAATAATTTAATTTAATAATTTTTTATTTTATAAAAATAATTCGTAGTTATTAGTAGTTGTACGTAAAAACTTATTCTTATATAAAACAAACTACTATAATACACATTATCCTTCAATAATGATGATATTAATAATTAAAATTTCATCAATTAAAGTAATCATTGAAAACTAAAATATTATAGTCATGTCCCGATTGATTAAATTGTGACCGCGCTGCTGTATTGGGCCCTACTCGGTACAATGTTCAGAGAAGGAGAGGATAAATGATCTAGATGGTTGAAACGGTTTACTTTTGCTAACTCGATGGTATGCTATTTATCCAATAAGGGTGATTCTATGTTGAGTTATGGTAGCCGGAAACGTATACTGGTACAGTCCTTCCCATATGGTACAAATGTAAGAGGGGGAATGGGTTAAAAATCGGCACGTTCGAAACGTTTGTCTTTCGTTTACACGATAGCATATTATTTATACTCATAGGCTGATTCCACTTGGAGTTAATGATTTTACAAATTTCGTTTTTTATTTTGGGATATCCCCACAAAAAGAAAATTCCTATTAATTTCTAAAAATATTTTTGTGCAGGAATATTTAATTTTTAAAACTCCATTCCTCATGACAGATAATCAAGAAATTATTTGATTTTTATCGATGTATTAGCAATCAAATAGTATAGAGATATTTTTACTTTCTTAACTTCTAATTTATTAAAAATAAAGATATTTTAAATTTCAATTTATGAAAGAAACATTTTTTTAGTAGAAATTCTAAACTGGTATATGCGATAATCCCTGGAGGAGAGGAAATGCATATTCTTTTTTCATTTGTCGTTATTTTATTTATCCTCGTGCGAAGAACGGGTAATTTTGCTAGTAGGTATATAAAGGAAAAGGAGCTGTACTTTTGTTTTATGCGATACAAGAAAAGTACAGTGTTTTTGTGTCCTTCCTGAACAATTTTGAAAACTGGAGCAGTCCGGTTCTTACACCCACGTCTACAATTCCCCAGTCCCTCGATAGTTTGGCCTAAAATGCGGCAAGTTAGTAATCAGAGGAAATGCGAACTTGAACCCTAGTGCCAACCCAAGATACAAGGTATAAAGGAACTCATGCATGTTAAATCTGTCATAGTCTAAATCGTTATATGAAAACTTGAAGAGCGGGATGTCAATTCAAATGTTGTCCTGGCTACTCAGCGTTTAAAATTATGGAAAATTTTCCCGGAATGGGAGATGTCCCCTCCGAAATGGAGTTGCGTGGGGTACCAACTTAGGTGTTGTTCTTATCGCCTGACTATGGTTCAAATCGAGGCTCAATCGAGGACCTTCGGAACAGATCCCGATCAGTCACCCATAACCCATTGTATAATTATAGTGTGACGTAAATTCTACCAAACAACTTTCGGGATATATGCGATTGGTTGAATTAACGTCGCACTAAAGCAACGAATTAAAGGATTTGCGGCGGATCGAGATGTATCCCATAGAAAAGTTGGTTGGTTGGATAAATGCCACACTAGAGCTGTACAGTGTTCCATTTGTGGCGGTTCGGGGTTTATCTAAAAGGAAAGATCCCTTCCCCCACAAAGAAAGACTCGGCGACACTATCACGTAATTTTGAACTATGGTCAGATGATGAAGACAGCACCTGTGCTAGCACCTTACTCTTCAAACTTCTACTTCACGAACAAAGTGAGGACGTTACGACCACGACAAATTTAACATACGATATACCCCTCTACTTGGTGGATGTTTTGCGGACGAGGAACTTTTTCAAGATGAAGTTCGACCTCACAATCCTCTGATTAGTAACTTCCGACCTACTCTACGCGGATCCCTACTGATTTTAGTTCCACGGCCTTGGACAATCCCTTGCATTTCGCGCTGTTCCTGAGCACAAGCTAATGTTAATTGAGGCGACTAATATTCTTTTGAATGACAGATGCTGGTCTTTATGGGGTCGCCTCGGCGAGGGCGAGCAGAAATTGTCTCTCGGCGACGGCTGCGAATACTTCGGTACAGTCGTCCACGAATTCCTGCACGCCATCGGGTTCGAGCACGAGCACAACAGATCGGACAGGGACGACTACCTCGACATCTACTGGGAGAACATTGAGCAAAGTGAGAATGACCTTTATATATTTCTCTTTTAATGTTCCATAAATCTATTGTTCTAAACAGGGGAATTTATTTTTAGCACGAATATAATTAAACGATTATCTTTCTATTCTAAGAAAGTCGGGTGTGGCTGTATCGGAGTACGGTCAGGAGGGTTTTACGTGAAACGTCCTTTCAGCAAGATAATAGAAGTAGGAATTGGTTGCCAAGAAGTCCTCGACAATAAAAGAAAAATAAACAAATTGTTTCGTTTGAGGTTAAAATAAAATGCACATTGGCGCCTGATTTTCTATCGAATAAGATGCGCAGCTATCTGTATCCCGAGATTGCGCCGGTGAGTTTTTTGGTGCGTTCCAACCAGTTTAGAAGTTCTGCGCGTAACGAAACTGTTGACAGTATCCCAAGATGCATTGCGCTGAGGGTTTCTTTCGAGAGCTACTGCGCATGTACTAGGGCCTATATTCCACCCTCCATTATCTTTGCATATATATGATGAACTCATTTTCAAAAGGAAACATTTCCAATGGCAACTCATTGGAAATGTTCCTTTTTGAAAATAAGTTTCTCATATAGTCTATAATATGATATGCATACACACACGATAAAAAATTATGTCAAAAATGCATGTCAGAAAAACTTATTTAAATAATATATGTGTGTGTGTAATTTAATTTAAATTATAAACATAAATCTAGAAAAAGGTCAAATGTAAACAACCAAATTTCCACTATACGTTTGTATATTTCTGTCTTTTTCACGAAAGTTGGTAACCCCTTAGTTTAGCGCCCGAATCGTCCGCTTGTGTGTCTTCAACTGTCTTAGGATACTAATTTATTTGCCAACTTGAAAAAATTAGTCTATTTACATTTAAATGCATCGATTATTTTCTCATCATCTCTATTCAGAGTGGCAATTCGCCTTCACGAAGCTAGAGCCTGACGAGAACCGACTGCTGACTTCCTTCGATTACGATTCCGTCATGCTGTACGGCGATGAGTCGTTCAGCAAAGGACCTGGCCTGAAGAGCATGGTGGCCAAAAATGGCCAGTACATGCCGGAGCCTTTCGACAAGCCAGGAATGTCTGTATCTGACCAGAAGAGAGTGAACATGTTGTACAATTGTCCTAAAAAATAAACGGCCTTTGCCTTTTGTGTTACTTATATTATGCGAAGTTTTTAAGTACTTAACCCTTAAATGCATAACAGAACTCATATAAATGATATAAAGGAATATTATTTAATTTAATTGCTTTACTTGTCTAGTATCACACACTATATCAGTGGCGCCGGAACCATTTTGGAATCTGATGTACATACTTTTAAACCAAGTAATGTGTTGTAAACAAAATTACCTCAAATAAAATAAATTTGCTATGTGACAAATTTGTTTACCAAGCGTTTCTGGCTGAATTTTAGACAAAAGGGACTATTATGCTCATACTAAGAAACTATTTTATGAGGAAGTGTGTCAGATGTCAGTAAGCACACTTTCAAGTACAGGATATTTTGTAAACCATATAAAACAAGAAAAATGAATTCAAAAAATCATTTTGTGATTGCCTCTGTTTGTATGATGTCAAAAAGCACAAATTTAATAAATTAAACTTAAAACATAAAAAAAAACTTTGTAAAAATATACACAAAGAAACGAAAGCATATTTCAGACTGCATAGTTCGTATTTTTTTAGACAAACTGAAATGTGAGACTTATTAGCATATTTATTCGGTTATATTAAAAACTAACTGCTACCCGCTGTTTACGCGCATTAAAATGTTTTTTCCCAGTATTGGTTCGTTTCTCCCTTGTAATCCTTCCCTTTTTTTTATCAAAGCAAATATAACTGTCCTGTTGTCCAGAATCTATTTAAAATAGATGACACGTATCAAACGAACCATTTCAAGTTTTCTTTCCAAAGGATAAATCAATAAACAAAGAACTAAATAATCAAAGTTCCTGAAATATTATTCACTTTTATATGAAATACGTTGTCCCTTAAACTTTTTTTTTTAAGCTTGGGCCTCTTTCATTCCAATAGAAACGTCTACAAAACCTTCCCCGACTATTTACTTTCAAAGTAGGTTGTTTAAACAAATTAAAAATTATTATATAAGTAATATATTTGCCGTTAGAATTTACCGTTTTCATATACATCTTCAAATGTTAGCTTTTCCATTAGTTTTCTCGTTCAAATATATAAATCTCGAAATATAAGAAACTAACGATGTTAAAATTTCAAGGGATTTGTGCAGATACTTTGATATTGTCAAAATAAATAACAATAAAAAAATTCGCTGATGAAAATACCATGTGTTGGATCACATTATGTTAGTTCAATTTCGCGCCAAGACGATGTTCTTTTAAATTTATGTAACTTAAAGGGTTTTGTGTCGGAAACTCTGGAATGAGGTATTTCATCAATGCAATTTTTGATCATCAAATTTCAATTTTATATATTAGATTTAGGTTCATTTAAATTAATTCCAAAACTGAAATATCAATGCTACGTAAACAAGTGGATAGATATAATTAACAAATTAATATGAGAAACGAAAAAAATTATTTTGAGGCTTATCACTGAAGGTAATACGCAGATTTGCCAACTTGAACTGAAATCATAAGTTAAAATGCATTGTATGGCGACTTTCCTGAAAAAGCGATATTAGTTATGCTAACACGTTCTTGGCGGTTTGGTTGGTTGCCAATCGAAGAATTTTTTCTCCATTTCCCCCCTATTTGGCGCCTGTTACCAGATTTAACGAAAAATCGGTATACCGTAGAATATATTCTAATCAAATTATATTTGTCGACAATGATTTAAACGCCTTGGAGAAGTGCCTTCTTATTTTTAAGTTTAACCAACATCTCTAAGTTGAGATCTCGATAGATTTCCAATTGGAAAGTAACAAAATAATTTCATTAAGAACTACTCCAAATTCGACTTATTTACAAAAAATCCAGCTAGTTTAATAGTTCAGAAAAACAAAATAGGAATGGAATAAAAAATGAAGTTCAATCTCTAAGGTTTAAAAATGTCAGAGGTAACAATAGTTCAATTTAGACATCTTGATATCACAGACTCACTACATCTTGAATTTCACTACATCTCGAAGAGTGGTTATATTTCCAAAGGGCATTTCATTGTAGCTTACTTCAACTTGCGTTTTTGCGAAACATTTTCCAGCATCCACGTTCTAAAAGCTGTGACTTCCGCTTGGGGACAATGCAGATCTTCATCTATGTGGTAACCACACGTCTTGAACGTTTGCTTTTGTTTAAGCACGTCAAATTTCGGACAGCCATACTCTTCAAGATCCAAGTAGGGAATTTTCAAGCGTCTCAGAAATCTTTTCTCAGTATCCCCACCTTTAAAAGCCAATTTGTATCGTTTCTTGTTTCTGTACAAGTCGTAAATGGCATTCACTTTGCTCGCCAGTAGCGCCAATGGGACTGTTTCCTCGCCAACTGAAGGAAGAAATGGAAGACCGCTGATGTTTTTGGTGACATAATTGATGGATTTTCTGTCCCACTTGTTCAATTGTTTCTCATAAGGTTTTAAATCAAATGCGATGCTGTCAGCCGAATGACTGTTTACCCCAATGAATCCTAATTCACGAACAAAGAATCTTCGACCAACTAGTTGAAATCCTTCAAAATCAATTATACAACACACACGATTCATTTTGTTGAAATAATATACCTTCTCGATTTTATATGAACTAGTTTTCCAATTCTCAATAAGCAACCCTTTATCAATAAATTCTTTGAAATTTTAAATAAATTTTAAGTAGATTTACGACTGATTAATCAAACAGTGACCTACAAAAGCAGAAAACACATAAATGTTTTCAGAATAATATAATACTTTAAACGATAAAGTATAATCTGATGCCATCTAGCATATAATTCATTGAATTATCAATTTTATTAAAGTCTGCATATACCACGGAGGAAAGAAGAAGGTGGAGGTGCGATCAAGTCCAAAACCGGTTTGCAATGTGAAGTAAGAAATCGCTGAATAAGTAGGTACTGGCGAAGTATTTGGCTCTATTCCAAAGCACTACTTTGTACCAGTATTTGGCGATAATTTATTTTATAGTTTAATTAACCTATGTGTATTAAATAACCTAAGTGGAAATAATAACATCCTTTATTGGTTTGGAACTTATACCGCATCTCACAACTGCACAAAAGTTATATTTTGAGTTTTTATACTTTAAAATTCGCGTGGTAAATAACGCAGTCCTCATCGCGAAAACGCACTACCAAATAGATCTGTTTGTACCTACTTTAAGGTTGCTGTCTTACTTCATGCAAAAATCTCGCCAAATCACCTCCACCTTCTTTTTTCCTCCGTGGGATATCCTTTATTTCACAAAGCGTGTTATTATATTATTCTGGTGATTGAGTAAATTTTAAATTTAACCAAAATATTGCGTTCCAATTCAATAGTGCAATTTTTTTTCTTAATGCTGTTACTATTTAAGGTTGATGATTGCAGTCAATGTTGGACAGGATTTCTTTAACCGAAGCTAAAAATCAACGCTTTGCATTCTCAATGTCTCATATTTATTTTCCAACTAAACAGGCTATGGATTTTAGAAAATATAAGCATTTTTTTTTAAAAATAACTTATTAAATTATTTTTCTATCGTTTGATAATTTATAAAAAAATAATTAAAATTTAGCAGTGAATTTCGTTCTAAAAATTATTCTAAAACTTAGTTCCGCAGGAATCATACTGAAGCCGTCTTCGTAGAGGACGTATTTCAATAGATGACGTGATGATAGTATTGTGCTGATAGTTAAGAGAAAGGTTGTTAAAATTGACTAAAAGTAAAATATAGCGGGGGGGGGGGGGGAGAGGGGGAACTCCGCCAAATCAATTTTCATCGACCACTCGGGCGTGGAAAGCCCATAGTTTCCATTTTCAACATCAAGGTATTGATGTCATGTAAACAAGTGTGTGGAGCTATTTGCTGTAAATTAAACCAATGAGAGACACGGAATGGAAAATCATCAAAATAACTTGACGTCATTTTTCCGATGGTTTATAAATTATATGAAACGAAGTAATACAACGACCATAGAGGGAGTTATATAAAAGTGAGAAATAATTAAAATTATGTTTTAGAAATAAAACAAAGAACGCACGGGACGTGGATGGGGATCCGCAGAGTCAGTTGTAACAGCTTACAAATCTTCATTTCACTGTGACATTTACAGTTGTACAGTGTCGCCCTTAACTGCAGTATACGCTTCCGCTCCTATAACTCCACGTGGAATCTTCGTCGGATAAATGGTATATCATTATGTAGAGGAAGGTGGGCTGCATCAACCAGGCCGATTATTAACCCATTACACCCTCTGACCTTTGTACCGCTTGGGAAGGGGGAGAGAATGTCGCCCTTAACTGCAGTATATGATTTATCCCTCATAATTCTAAAGAAAATCAGGCTGTGGTGATAAAAAATTATATTACAACGGAGCATAGGCGTAAGCAAAAACTCCTTGTTAAACTAGAACTTAAATCAATGCCGAAGATGAAAACGAAATATTTGCTGCTGGGAAACTAACATCTGGTGATTGTCCCAGGCTTTCAAAGATATCTGTAAGTTATCGCTTTGAGAAATTTTACTTAGAATTCGAAACATTTACCTTTCGTAACTTCATTATGAAGTCCTTAATAATTCTGAGTTTATTCGTATCAGCATGTGAGTAACATTCAATTAGTAGTTATATTAATAAAAACTTATATTAAGAATAGTACCAGGAGACTGAGCCCAGCTCGCTCGCATATTTAATTACTTAATAATATTTCTAACGAATCGAATTAAATGCAAATGCTTTGAAATGGCCATATTAATAGTTAGACGTTTCATGATATACTTTATCGTCTATTAATGTCTTTTCATTATCGAAATAAGTTTAAGTTCTTTGAAATGCTCATATAATTGGTTAAAGGTGTATATAATGCAAAGATTTTGCATCAATTCTGAAAAATTAACTTAAATTAATATTTTTTACTATCATGAGCGTCTATACACGAATTCACACAATAGTAGCACGCTGTTATCGTTTGCATGCTAAACCCTGACAATATTCTTGTAATTCAGTATTTCAGAAATATTTTTTAGAGATTTTTGCATCCATCTAACTTTGTAGTAACTGAGGGAAATTTTAAATACTATGTAAAGTAGCCTTTGTATATTATGATAGAATATTAATGATAATAAAGATCAAATTATTTTTTTACTACTATAAATTATTTCAGAATTTTTTTTATTTTCAATCTGTTTACACAAATAATAAGGAACGAACAATATTTTATAGATTTATTAAACGTTTAATCAATAAACATTCGTACTTATTTCGAATAACTTTATGTGTTATTCGTAATTTGTCGCAGTGATGGAAACAGTTTTATATTTAATTTAGTGAAAAATAATATAATTTTAACCAATTAACTATAATTATAATAGTTGCGAAAATCTATTTTCTAAATAAACTTTTTCTATATAATCTAAATAAAATAGCGTTTTATTGTACTTTATAATGCAGTTACGATTAAATTAATCTTAATTTATTTTTTGTATATGTTTTTTAAATGATGCGCAACTACTTTCCAAGACACATATATATTTAATTTAGCCAGATGTTTAAAAATGACACATGTTGCAATTTGCACCAGTTGTTAGCAATACTTCATAATTTTGTTCCTAAGAAAAGCTTACAGAATATAAAATTTGTGTAGGTCGTTTGTAATATGGGTCTTGAAAACAAATAGTTACTTTGAATAAATTTTTATTAGTAAAATACTTATTTGAAATAAGATGATAAAAATTTGAAAACACATTTACGTTAAATGTCAAATTTTTTTAAAAAATGGATTTAAATTTGGTGAAATTAATTTTTCCTGTGTGTGTATGTGAAAACTTTTTCTTTCAAGTGCTTTGATTATTACTATAAACGTTTTGTTTGAATATTATTTTTCCGTTGTGTTGTTCTATTGTAAAATCTCAATACTCATCCAAATATATGCTTGAAACTGAACATACGTAATCCGTGAAACAATTCAGTACTTAGTTATTACTATTTAATACAATTTAATATTGAAAATAATTTCATATTGAATTGGGCAGATGCAAAGTTATTTCAAACAAATCTTTCAATTAAAAAGAATACTCATTAGATGTAACACGGTAAAAAAAATTAAAACTTAATTATAGTAAATATCATATTTATATTTAAAAATGGTTTTATATTTGATTAATGTTCTTTTTGGTTAACCTATTTTTCCGTTGTTCTTATTATAAAACCTCATTACTTATTTTAAATCCCCCTCTTCTTGAAACTAAACTTACTTATGTAATCCGAGAAGCAGTTCAATATTAAATTATTACTAACTAATACAATTTCATATCCAGAATTATTTTATATTGAATAAGGTAGGTGCAAGGATCGACCTAGCGCAATTTTTCTACATTGCTACATTCATTATGAAAATATCACAAGCAAATTTTGAAAGGTTATCTACTGCTTCAAATTTAAAAATAAATACTACATTAACGGTAATGAGAATGTGGCTTTTAAATTCAGAATATGACAAATTTACTGGTATCATTTATCCAGAATAAAAATTAGCATTTGAAACTATTTAACTTTTTCAGTACTTATTTAATCATAATTAGAATGTGGAATAAATAACGAACCATTTTAATAGACACTATGCATAATATGGTCTCGAGAATAAAATTTGACGGATTAACAAAACCACATGGTCCATTAGACTCTGATTGGTGATTACCAAACTACCTGTTCACCATCAACCAATAGCAAACGCGAGTGAAGTCGCTTACACTTTGAAATGGCGTCATATGAAATTCAGCA
Organism: Troglohyphantes excavatus; assembly: GCA_963932185.1. NCBI lineage: Eukaryota > Metazoa > Arthropoda > Arachnida > Araneae > Linyphiidae > Troglohyphantes > Troglohyphantes excavatus. The sequence continues at coordinate 54,205,284 of OZ010669.1, read as the reverse complement.
CCAAGCACAAGTGCAAAGTATCCACTGCTTGGCGACAAAAAGCAAAACAAATGCGAATTTTTAGAATTATTTCCTTTTTTCAAAATTTCTAAAACATATCATTAAAACTGGAAAACTTAAAAAAATTTATCCGTTTCTTGTTTAATATTATTAGAAATAGGTCTATTTATAAATAATTGGTAAAATAAAACTTATCAAATAATGATGTGGAACAAAGTCTCATTTTAAATTAAATTAAATATATATTTTATAAATAACACGGAATACTTTTTTTAATAAAACATCATTCAATTAATTTCATTGGAATATAAATGATTAACAAAACAATCGAAATTTCTTTCTAATCAAACATATTTTGTTTTGAAAATTCCATGTTCTATTTGTAGAAATACATACCAACTGTAAGCGGAATAAAAAATTCATTTTACATGGAATAAAAAAAACTTACGTGGGTTTTCAAATGATATTTTCTTTTACTTATCTGTTATATAGAATTTTAAACATATTGCTTTTATATATTCCACTTATGACTTCACGTACATAAACACAGTAAAAAAATCACAGTATTAAATTTGTTCAAGCTTTGCTTATTTTAAAAGCAAACGATTCTTGTTCAAGTTCTTTTTAAATATTTATTAGAAAATTTATACTATTTAGTAGACGAAAAAGTCACGTGATTAGAATGTGTATTTTCTTGTTTTGAAAACGCAAGCGATTTTTTAATTTTAACTTACAGACATTTTCTTTGGTTGTTTATGAGAAAAAATATTTTAATTTAGAATAAAAATATCTCATCAAAAATATTTTACACATTTTGAATTAAAATAACATATGATGAATTAAATAGCGTTTAACTGTTATTGCCGTATAACCTATTAACTCATATGCGATGAATAATTTGCAATGAAAAGAAAGAAATCGAACTTTCAATCTGCTTATTTCAGTTCATTAAATGACATTTTTCGAAGATGAAACTTATCCCAACCAATTCCAATACGTCAATTTTCGTGAAAATAGTTAGAGCGGATTTCGAGATCGCGCAAACAAACCTAGTGACATTGCTCGTTTAATAGTATTAAATAGATAGATTTAAACTTGTAAATTCAAATTATAAATTCTGCTTACCCTTTTTTGGTTACTAACTTGATTTTAAAAAGGCCGCTTGGGAAAATATTTACAATTCCTAAATATAAAGTATGCTTTTTGATTATTTTGATATGTTACTTCTGCCTCTGTATATTCTTTCTGAGCAAAAGAATATTTCTTTAATGATACACTGTATAATAAAAAAAAACTGTAATAAACTTTTTAAAAAATGCATTCGATTTTTATAGAATTTTTGTTAGTCGGTAAAGAAATCCCTTTAGTAGAACTTTCTCCAGTTGGCAAAACACATTTTAGTCACCGATGTTAGTGACATAAAAAATTTCTATGATTTTTATATTGTTTCAGACCATAACATGAAAAAAATGCAAATTTTAACTTAGTTTACTTAAGATAAACTTGTGCAACTTCAATAAAATCTGTCATGTCATTTTTTAATAGAAAATGAACAAGCGGATACAAAAACAGATAAAATAATCCAGTGATATTTTGTGATTAAGTACTTAATAATTTCTGTAAAAAAACACATTAAAAATAAATAAATAATCACATAATAAAAAAAAATTACATACCCGCCTGTTATATACATGTGTATATTGACTTAAGGGAATGTTCTTTTTATTACGTCACGTTATTTTTGCATACTTTTGTAAACCACCTCCATGTCACGCACTTTTACGTTAGCTGTATACCCTCTTTCATACCACTTACACGATACATTTTGCAATTAAAAAACATACATTAAAACTTCTGTTCTTTGTATTTTACTAAACATCCCATTAGAAGTATACTGATTTTTATAAAAAGTGAGTCACATCAAAGTTCGTAAAAGAAACTTTAGAATTTTATACAAAATTTTGATACGTCACGCAACCACTGTCACCCACCTTCCATATGTCAAGTATGATATACCCTTCCCAAGGTTGCGTGATGTAATAAATGAACGGTCCATAACTAAAATTTAAACTATTCGTTAAGAATTTTTTATAGTTTTAAAGAATGTTTAATTGTTATTACATATTAACCCTTTGGACTCGGAATGTGACTCTCAGTCACATGAATAACGAACTGTTATTTACCCCCTGTTCTACAAATTTAACGAGAACTGCATGGTCTGGGATATAATTGTTCCATAACAAGAATGAAATATCAAACTTTCCCAGAGAGCAAAGGGTTAAGTTCGCAATTTATGTATATTTAATGTTTCAATCAAAGATATTTTTTTGTTGTGTTTGTATTGGACGTAGTGATGATTTTATTTGACTGTCCATGTGGTTAAAATGCTTGTACGGTCCCTCTTGGCGACTTTTCTGAAAAAAGATATCCGCAACGTTAACACGTTCTTGGCGACAAAAACTGATTTTGTTGCCAATCAAAGAACTCTTCAATTTTCCCCATCAGGTTTGCCGAAAATGGTAACTAGATTTGGCGAAAAATCAGGTGGACCGTAGCGTACATTTTAACCGTCCACGTTTCCATTTTAGGGGGATATCCCCGCTCTCCAATGGAAAACCCTGATCTTTTCCAAGGAGATATCTTGGGCATTGAAAATCTGGTAAGATCAAATCTGCTATTTCTCTCTATTCTTTTTTTTTGCGTAATTTTATAAGAATCCAACTAGGTAAAATATACTTCAAAACCGACGTCAAAACTGGTTTAACTAATATATTTTATACAAATGAATAAATGTTAAATTATTAACTTATTTTAGCCTCTTAACGGCCAGTCTAATATACCTGCTGAGTTTTCAAAAACTTGCTCGGAAACAACATATAGCAAAAGGTTAAACTTATTACAGAGAGTCACCATTCTAATTTTGATAACATATTTCGGATACATATTTAGGCTTTTGTTAGTATTGATTGATTAAAAAACAACAAAATTGATAGTTTCCTAATGAAAATAATTTTAACAGAAAAGTACAAAGTTCATTATTCCACCCACACTTTTAAAATTATATAGTAAATTATATCAATAAAAAACGATCTTCATTTGCAGTATTATAAAATTTTCAATTTTGTTTATATAGGTGCAAAATTGTCATTGAATTGATTGAAATATGCATGCACTCTTAAGAAACCAAGTTTATACCTTCAATTTATTCCACCTCTGTATATTATCCACCACTCTTTGATGGACAGTAGTTACGAAAAAATATAATCTTTATGTTTTAGGATCGGAATGCCCTTCCAAATGATTCCAAAAGATGGCCTGATGGTGTCATACCTTACAAAATCGACAAAGGACTGGGTAAAATAAAAAAAAAAATTACAATTTCATTTTTATGTTGAAATATTTACCAATCTATAAGTAACTAATAATAATTTCAGAAATATAGTATGACGATACCGAAGTATAATTGTTTTGCTGCCTCGTTTAAACTAAATATAATTTTTATAAATCACTATATGAGGAATTCCAATATAACGTAATGTATTTTGAATACTATAGAATGTAGCTACGAGTTAAAAAGAAGACTCCATGACCACTTTTTATCGCTTTATACCGATTTTACGGTAATGTGTACTTTTTTAATGAACATATTGTAACATGCGAGAGAGCTCGGATTTTTCAGTTTAATTAACATTTGTATCTCCAGAAAGCGATTTTCGAAGAAGGTTGAGTCGCCAATAACCCATTGCGCAGACTGCAATTCTAGTGCGACGTTGATTAAACCAACCAAACAACTAATAAAAGAAGGTTGAATGAATGGTTTTAGTTAAAATATTTCCTCAAAATAAAAAAATATTTCCAGAAATTTACGGTTCCTTATAGAGAAAGTGTTAAATGCAGGGCCATTATCCATTCTCAGCATTGGAAAGAGGAACAACAGTGTTGTTCGGGATTTAATTTTGTGTATATGAGAAGCAAATATTTTCAACCAATTTGAACGAGTTTCGATCCGATGAGTTAGAACACTCTCAAAAATAACTCTCATTTTTGTCAATCATTGCATCACTTGAATTGTGATGAAACAAGAATCTTCACATTTTTAACGAAATTAATTTACTCAGATTAATTTCCGGTGATTTTGATTCTTCTACGCATATTACCACAATTGTTCTGGCATGTTTGATAGAGCGTTAGACTTCGATAGAGCTTCAGCTCGATCCGTGGACCGAGGGATCCAGGGTTCGAGCCCGTCCGTTGATATTTAATTGAGATCGTCCTCGTTTTTGACAAAATAAATTTAATGAAAAAAACCGACAAAATTAATTTTCTCAGTTTGACGGAATATTTAATCGAGCATGTCGGAGGCGTCTGTTTCGTCAAAAATGAAGAAAGGTTCTTCAAAAATAAGTATGCATTTTTAACAGTGAACAAATGTCGTAAATATTGTTCAGTTTTCTATACATTGACGTTTAAGTAAAATTTGCATTGCAGAAATTAATAACAGGCGCTCTTCCAATTTTTTCATTTCTAGCATTACTAGCATTTCTAGCATTGTCTTAATAACATGCTTGTTTGCTCTTTATATAATTTTACAGTCTATTTTTAGATAATTTAAAGGAAGAAATCGAGAAAGTTATGAAGTTTGTTATGGATAAAACATGCCTAAAATTCGTTCCCCGCCAAACAGAAACGGATTATATACGCATCTTTTATGGAGATGGGTAAGTAAATTAACAGGACAATCTTATGCTTTTTTAAATTAACAGGAAAATCGTGATCTAGTGCCAATATATGCTAATTATGACATACGCTTTAATCGTATTCTGGAGGTGCCAATACATGCTACAGATCTTACCTACTCTAAATTTAATTATTAATTTTAATTAAATCTCATTAATTAAATTTTAAACTTCGTCAAATCCCGCAATTACCCATTTGTAAACGCTGGACCTATTCCAACGGGCAATCGCGGCTTATTTGGGAATTCAGAAATTCAAAATGGACACTCACGACATTTTACTTTTATCATAACTTTTTCAGTTAATTAGGAAGCCGTAATTATTAGGTTAATTGGGTAGTTGTAATTTCATAGAGTAATTCGATAGTCGTAAATTATCGCTTATAATAGATCCGGTGAACCCACGTCATTTAAAACTATAACTTTCGGTGTGGTTTGTTGAGTCGTTGGAACCAGCTGAGTTAGCGTTACTTATCGTCAATTAATCAGAGCCAGACTTATAGTAATATTTTAGGAATGGGCACTCAAATTGACAGAAGTAGTATTGCGTGACTTTATATAAAAAACTATTCAGTATTGATGCGTACTGTGTTCTTTCTATAGATGCTACTCTCACTGGGGAAGAACGGGTCGAGTTCAACCTTTGTCCTTGGGCAGCGGATGCGAATCCTTCGGTACAATCATTCACGAATTGACGCATGCCATCGGATTTGACCACGAACAGAACAGATCGGACAGGGATGACTACCTTATCATCTATTACCAGAACATAGATCCAGGTACGTAACTATCTATTAACTATTATAAACATCTCATTGCTAGCCCTCTGACGGAGCTGAACGACTTAAGTTTTTTTTTTAATAAAATAGTTTTTCATTCATTTTTTAATAAATTATCTTCGATGATTACTAAAAAATCGGTGTAAAGTCAAACTTAAAGTTATCAAACTTAGAATGTTTAAAGATTATTTTTTTTAAATTAAAATTGTTACTTCACAATCAGTCACCTCCACCCCCCTCAGTCAAGCAAAATGGACTCCTACCCCTCCTCAAAGGTGCGTGACATAATATATGAACGGCCCCGTATATTAAAAATTTACCAATGGAATATACAATACAATACAGTGATTTGACCTACGCATTATATACACGATTAATATAATCGTAAGTAAAACTAAAAATTGTACAACATTTTTTAGATTTTATGAAGTGTTAATTGAAATAATCTATTTTAATACAGCATAAAAAAATGTGCATACAGAAAAATTAAAATAAAAAAAAGCTTTCTTATGAACATCTTTTAATTAAATTAATCACTCATGTATACTTCTTCAACAACGTTTTGCAAAATAAAATAAAATAATTTTAAAAAATGTGCTTTTAACTTGTATTTTCAGAGTCCTTGAATCAGTTCGACAAGCTAAAGCCTTTTCAAAACCGGCTGATCAACGCGTTCGATTACGATTCCATCATGCTGTACGGAGAGAAGACTTTCTCGAGGGACGGCAGATCTAAGACCATGAAGGCAAAGAAGAAGGGCATCACACTCCTCGACCTGGACAAGAAGAACATGCCCAGTGACAGCGACATGTACAGGATCAACGTCTTGTATGAATGCAAGGGATATGTTTGACTGAGCGCCTACACAATGGAGTGTAGAATATGTGAATCGGATAAATAAAACGTTTGTGAGACGAAGTCTTAATATTTTTCAATTATGAGTGACACATAAAATAAAAAAAGACCATGAAATAAAAATATATCAGGTATATATTTTATATACCAAATATATTTTATATACCAAGATGTTGTTGCATACATTCTAAACAGCTGATATGATATCATCATTTCAATCACATGAGAATCATTCTAAGCTTATGCGATAAGAGAGTAATATTTACTACACTAACACACGCTTCCTACAGTGGTTTGCACAAGGACTAACATAATAAAGAACTGAGTACGTGGGTAATTATAAGTAATCTATAATATATGGGTTATTATTACTATATTCCTAAAATTTTTACATTTTGACATGTAAACAGTGTCAAAATCTGTCATCGGCAGAAACTAACACGACACGAAAAGTGTTGACATCTCAAAGCCCTATAACTCCATAAACAACCGACCATCGTTTAGATTATGATAGGTCGCGTTGACCACCCAGGTCACTAATCCATTCCCTGGCTTACATTTGTATGAAGTGGAGGGGGGAGGGATGACCCATATTTCCAGAATACACTGGCTTGTTTAACTAGTGTAATTTCAGCTCTAATCGACGGTCAGTGGCGATTGCGTGCGTAAATTAAAGAGAATGACGAGTTATACAATTTTACTTGCCTAGTTTACAGTTTAAATAATTTGAGTGATAATTGTGTGAAGTGGAAAGGGACGATTTGTCAAAGATATCACTATGCAGCAAAAATCACACTACGGTTCAATTTCGGTATAGGAAACGTAAACAGGTTGAAAGAGTAATTCAAAACGAACAAAATAATATCAAGAAATCTAAACTTATGACAAGTGCGGAGATACATAGATCTTACAGAAGATTCTTGAAGGAGCAGACCGAACAGGCGCATATACAGGGTATTCACAAACCAAACATTACGCTACAGTGGGGACTGCGGATACCCGATGTTTCGTAATTATAAGTACCCATTATTGTAGATACATAGGACAGGTAAGAGAATCAAACACACACGGAATGGTACGAATGTGAGTTCATAAGTGTTACTATTTGTGGCATGAGATTGGTTTATATTTTTCATTCAAATCGGAATTAAAAGGAAATCAACAATCGACGTGTATTATCATTGTGAAATAAAATAATTTTGGATTTACAAATAAAACTGATAAAAGACACCTGTGAATTCTCCAGTGCAATAAAATATGCATTTTTATCTCTTAAGATTTAGATTTCTTCACTCATTTTTTGCTAGTCTGCGAAAGACCAGCGCTGTGGCAACATGAAGTGTTTAATTTTTCTCATGTTATTAGTGTCAGCATGTGAGTTTTTTTATTAATACCAATTATAATTTTCTCAGTGTATTTGAAGTATTTACCTTATGCTTTTAAAATCAAATTATGAATCAAGTAAATTGCGCATGAAATCAATATTATTATTTTTCAAGTAGCTATCGAATGTTAGTTTCAATTGATTTAGTTATATATTTTACTCGGTATGAGACAAAGTGGTAAACTCTTCTGTTTTTAACCGACTGAACAGTGCGCAATCCAAACTCCAAAATAAAACCGCCAGAAACTATAAATTAAAACCGCCAAATCGCGAGCCAAGGAAAGAGGTTATCGATTCGACTGTCCTGTTATGTATTTTTTTTTTAATTATTTGCCATTGTAGTCCAGCAAGAATGTTTATGTGCTTAAAAAAGTTTGATGATACTATATTAAAACATTGAGTTGCAATTTAATTATCATGTTAAGAAAACGTAAATAAATTATTAGTTAAGTTTTGAAAAGGTATTATTTCGTTTATTTAATTAAACGGTAACGACCAAAGACCTTTGCAAGACAAAAGTTACAAATAATATAGTAATTCGGTTTTAGTCAGTATTCCACACTTTTCAAAACACACTAAAAATATAAGCTTTAAAAATATTAATTTATGTTAAACAGAGTAAAAGTAACATACAGCAGAACTCTAATTATCCGGATCCATTAATTGGAACCAGATCCTATCCGGATCATTTGAAAATTCCCGAACAAAACTAATTTTTTTTAGTATGTAATGTAATTTAATAACTATTAAAATAATATCAATCAAAGAAAAGTAACTTTTAAAATGTGGATTTTGCGGATCTTTTTTTCACCAAGCGCTTCATATCCGATACTTTTTGATCCGCATTGTTTATTCCGGATAACTGGAGTTCGGATAATTGTAGTTCAACTGTATATATATCGATGCTTTTGAACATAGATGCATTGCTTTAGAGCATATATGTGTTAAGTAGATAGAACAAACACATTCACTTAGTACATCTGATACTCAAAAATTCTATATATGAGTTAGATCGCATTTAAAGATATTAATATAAAAAATACGTATAATTAAAATTTGTTATATATGCTATTAAATAAATACCAATTACAAACATGTATAAAACAAAATTTTGATTATAAACTATTAAATAAATCCGAATTGCATAAAAGTATAAAACCAAATTTTTAGTATCTAACCTTTTTTAATGAAACTTTACTTATACTATTAAGATAAAAAGAGTCACAAAGGGAGAGAAGAACATAAAGAAGGACATTAAGTACATAGAACAAACAGATACAGTACATCTGATACCTAAAGGCTCTATATATGAGTTATATTGCATTTAAAGATATTTATATAAAAAAATCCTGTATAATTAAAACTTGTTATATAAACTATTAAATAAATGCCAATTACAAACATGTATAAAACCAAATTTTGAGTATCTAACCTTTTTTTAATGAAACTTTAACTTATACTAAGTTAAAAAAGAGTCACAAAGAGAGAGAAGGACATAAAGAATATATTGAGAGAGTTTAAGAAGTATCTAGAGTAAAAGAAGTATCTAGAGTAAAAGAAGTATCTAGAGTAAAAGAAGTATCTAGAGTAAAAGAAGTATCTAGAGTAAAAGAAGTATCTAGAGTAAAAGAAGTATCTAGAGTAAAAGAAGTATCTACAGTAAAAGAAGTATCTAGAGTTTAAAAGTTGTAAGAGTTAAAAAAAAAAGAAGAAGAATATGGACGACCCATATTCAAGAATACGTGTGATACATTACTGAGTTGTAATATGCCTTTTAGGGGGCTTTCCAGCTCGGAATCCAATGGAGAATCCGAACCTCTATCAAGGAGACATTATGGGCATGGACGAAAATGTGAGCAAATTCCTATTATTATTTTTATAAAATTTAAAAAGAATCGACAGAATTTCTATATAATTTTATGTTTGTTTATATGTCTGCTGTTCTAGCATTAACACAAAAAAAATGAATATTTTTCTTTTGATTAGGTTTGGGTTTTGTTTTGTTAATTAACGTCGCACTAGGGCTGCACAGTGGGTTATTGGCGACGGTTCGGGGTTAATCTCGAAGGAAAGACCCGGGAACACATACACATTCACACACACATTCATACACACATTCATACATGCACCTCGTTATTTTAGAACCGTGGTCAGATAGCGACTTTTGATTAGGAAGGCAAGTTAATTGAACTTGACTTTAAAAAATCAGAATTAAACACATATACACATATTAAACTAAACATGTTTTATACAAATTTTTAATTAAAAGTTTTTTTAATTTTATAATTGTGTCAATTGTGTGTCATTAAGCTAGTGTAAAGTGAGTAAAGCAGCGATATTACAATATAGGAATTGTTTAAATTTCTACGCAAATTTAAAAAAGCATTTCTAGTTTCCAAAATTAGAACATAGAGGAAATTTAGTAGATATAGGAATACAAGATTGGTTCCAATAAAAATCTGTTGATTTATATAATTCTTGTGTTATGTTATATGTTATTGATTTATTTAAACTTATTTTAACAACAATTTTTAAATTCATACAAATATATTAAAATAAAGCGTTGTATATTTTTAATGAATTTTACCTAAGTGTCTTGATGAATTTTTATTCTACTTTTGTATCATAAGCAAACTTTATTATTCTTCAATAAAATATAAATTCAATCCTCTGATCGTCGAGAAAAATATCAAAATTGTAAAGTGGGCTTCACTCCAAGAGAATAATGCACGTATTGTATATATATTTAAATTTTAATTAGTTTCATAAATATAGCTTTGAAATATATCCAGTGTGCTTCAGATAAAAAATATTTCAGTAGTTTTATGAATTTGTAATAGTTTATGCAGAAGTTAAAAATTTTTTGAAGATTTAAACGAGTATAGAAGTCCAAACTGTTTTTAAAAATAGTACAAACGAATTTAATAGCGTTTCAATGGTTATATGGTACTTGCTTTTTACATCACGAATGAAGGCTGATTTCAGTTTGGGGCGTAAAAAGCATGTGTCATACGACTTTCTATACAATGGGCGCTGGTTTAAACATTATACTAAGCAGTTTAAGTAAATATGATTTTTTTCTCAAATGAAATCTATTATTATTATATTTAAATTCTTTTCATTATGGTATGGTATTTCGAAGTAAAAAAATTAACTTTTTGTTTTATTTTTTACTTTTTTTAAGCTTGAAAATAGGCCAAATCGACTCCTCTAGATAAAGTAAATAGAACCATTTTTTGTTGGCATATAAAGCTTTATGCCAAATTACATGTTCATTTATTTTTGTTACGAAGTGACAAAGAAATTTTAACGTTGAGTAAAACATTTTGTTCTTAAAAGGAGTGTGCAGTATTTAAAACGGAAATTTCACAATCCAAACAATGCCTTCGGATCAGGCACATAGCACCTCCCATTGAAAGTCAAGAAAAAAAATTACTGTAATATTCATAAAAATACCCTACCTAATGGGCCCCTATGACATATATGTTTTTGTTGGAATTTATATACCATGTATTTTACTTGTATTATACTACTAATTTTATATTCAGAGTTGTGTTTCACATACAATAATTTTTAATGTATTGTATCTACTCTATTTAGGACCGGAATGCTATTCCAAACAATACTAGGAGATGGCCAGAGGGCATCATACCCTACAAAATGGTAGGAGTAGGTAATGATGCATTCCTTATTAAACGAAGTTACTAATTTTACGTGCAATTATACACAATATATGCTCTCAGTTGTGTAAAATACTTTCAGTATTATTACAAATGTACCACTAGGGGAATATGGGGCACAATGTTCCACTTTTATAGTTTAAATTTTTTTTCGGTTACCTATTATACTAAAAGAATATGAATTGTATACCGTCTTCCCTTCTATGTTTAATGGATAGGATGTTCTTTATCTATTTTTTCAGACGATCTGAAGGACGAGATCGAAAAGGCGATGAAGCATATCATGGACAAAACATGCATCAAATTCGTCCCATGGGACGGTTTGGAAAGGGGCTACATCAAAATATTTCCTGGAGAAGGGTAAGCGTAGACTTTAGTGATCTACCTTTTTCATATACGTGACAAAATTGCGAATCTACACGTTCGAATTTGGACTGAATGTACTTGATTGAAACTAGATAAGACCGCAAGATGTAGGCAAGTTCGAAAGCTCCAGGTGTGCAAAAGTCAAACACTGTATTCTGATTTATACATTATTTAAAGAGAAAGGAACACCCCTTGTGCTCATATCTTCATCTGATCTTGTATTTTTTCCTGCGATGTCGTTTTGAAAATAATTAAGTATTGTGGGGTCCGTGGATTTTTTTTTTTTTGCGCGAACGTAAAGTATCTTGTATGTAAGTTTGTCAAGAAAAAACGGGTGAAATTTTTATATTTTTATTCACCAAATAATACGAAATGCATACAAAATAATCAAAAAATATTATCAAATTTCCTCACTTTAAAACCGACAGTTTATTTGACAGGAAAATGGCATTAATTCATTAGGTAAGTTATTCAGGCAAATTTGAGTAAAACGTTAGTTTGAAAAAGATTTAGTTTAAATCCTATTTATATATTTTTTATGCGGGGTGGTCTTCCTATCATTTCGATTTACATAAAATCAAATAAACTAAATGTTTTTTAATAATGAATTTCAAACAAATCAGAGAATGTAAGAGAATAGGATCTTTATCAGCACAGTGAACGAACAAATAAAAATTTTCATTGGAAAATATATGGTAAATTCAGCATTTGTTTGCTAGATAGTATGTCATAAATAAGTTAATAACTTCAGAATATATTAAGAGCTATCAATATGTCATGAAAACGATTGTTTTTTTATACATAAAAACTAGTAAACCATAAAATGTATCTTTATCTTGTCATTGTTATCATCATAGTTACTATTAACAAAGAACAACAGAAAATGCCTTTCAAATCAATTGACTCATTATTGGCTACATAATATTGTAGTAGGAAATTTATTGTAATTCCTTAATAATTTTGTTAATTTACGAAAAGCGTGAAATTTTATGACATTTACTACTTGCTCTTTTTTAGATGCTACTCGTACTGGGGTCGGACTGGAAAGATTCAGCCAGTTTCTTTGGGAGTCGGTTGCGAACCTCTTGGGACGATCATCCACGAACTGACGCATGCCATCGGATTCGACCACGAACAGAACAGATCGGACAGGGACGACTACCTAGTTATATATTGGCAGAATATATGGCCAGGTGGGTGCTAATCCGAATACAAATATAAATATAATTCATGGATGGTGTTTGTGTGAAATATAGGCTTGCTTTTCCTTGAAGATGACGAGCCGCTGCAGATTGAGCAACTAAAATACATTATTCAGTTTGCTTCAAAAACTACAGAGAATGATAATTGTTGAAAAAGAAACAACAAACAGAGTATTGAAATATTTAAATTAAGACCTGAAATCGTTTTCAAGTTTGAATAAGATGATTTATTATAAACTAAAAAAAATGTATAGTTGAAGCGTAAATGGAACATAAGCCCCAAATCATTGTTTGCCTATTTGCTGGATGCATGAACAAGCAATAATTAGGACATGAATTACATAAAAAAAAAAGACATTTTTTTCGTTATTTCCTTTCAATTTTGCTTATTGAAAATTTTCAAGTAGTTTAAACTCAATGTCTGTAAATGATTACGTATATGTAAAAGACAGTGTGCATGTTCCATTTAAAAGAAGGTGACACACTTCCACATGTGCTAAAAAATTTAAATTTTTAAATGGATGACCACACATGGATATATATCATATATCAATATCAAATGCTTGGATTGAAAGTTGGATTAAGTAATGGGCTATAGGCAACAATTCGAGATCTATACCGAAGTAAACAAGAGGTCGTTATTATGTTCTCCTATAAGTTAACAGGAAATGCTTGTTTATATGTGATGTCAGGACACATTCATAGAAAACTACAATTATAAATTTTTGTATTTTGGGCTCTTCTTGAATAAGGGTCATTCAAGAAGGACGTTTTTAACGCGCGTTAGCAGGTGCTCCTGTGATTGGTGTATAAAAAATACCTGGTCTTTATTAGCCAATCAAAGGGGCATCTGCTAACGGCTGATGCTCATTAATACATCGTTATGTTAATGTAGAGAATGTATTAACTGTTTACCATACTTCCTGCCTAAGTTGCTACCATAGCACTGGTTATTTTTACCTATACGACTTTTCTCTCTTTCAGATGCACTGGACCAGTTCGACAAGCTGAAACCTAGCGAGAACAGACTGATCAACGAGTTCGACTACGATTCCATCATGCTGTATGGAGAGAAGACATTCTCGAAAGACGGGTGGTCCAAGACTATGAAGGCCAGGAAGAAGGGCATCAAGATAATTGACGTCATTGCCAAGGGAAAACTCAGCGAGAGCGACATTTACCGCATCAACACTCTGTACGAGTGCGACAAGAAGGAATAGCGCGATTAACGATTTTTGACATGGACAGAGTGACATTTGTCTCTGCGCGTTCTGGAAATGAGTAATAAATTAATTCCCTTAAGAATGTTTACGACATTGTTTTTTTTATCACAAGCAATCAAGTACTTAGACATGATTTCCATTGACGGAGGAAAATTATATTTTAAGCGAATAAAAATATTTAAAAAAAACTTCTATTTAAAAAAATAGGTTGCATATCCAGTGACGTACACAAGGGGGGGAGAATTTGAGATTAGTCAGAACCCCTCCCATTAGTCTGTAAATAGTCTGTAGTATATATACTAAATAGGAGGAAGTTGTATGAAAATAGCTTTACATAAGACCTCCAATGCATTTTTTTATGCATATGCTACTGCGCATAACGGGGTCTCAAATATCACATACCTGCCAACTTGTACGGATTATTCGCACAATGTTACGGATTATTCGCACGCATAGAACTGTAAAAATTTTGAACGGCGCTATTTTGACCTGTAAAGAACCATAAAAACAAGTAAACCATTAAAAAAAGGTTTTAAATGTGCTTTTTTTATTCAATTCATTGGTTGTAAAGTAATTTTATCTTGCAGAATTATTTTATTTATAGATGGGGTGAAATTTTTTAAAACTCTTTTACTTCTAAATTACTGTATTTTTAAAAAGTAGAAAACGCATTTTAATTACATATCACCCGGTCAGTATTACAACTGGATGATTTCAAATCAGCTGTCTATACAAATCCCCCCATATAAACCCATGTTATGCAAATTGTGTGGTTACCCAATTGAAGAGATGGGTGCAAGAACCAGACAGCTCCACTTTTATTCTGATTTACACTTTTTTCTATAAATAATAAAATCCTCTATCGATTGGTGAGGAACCAGACAACCCTAAGCAATGACTATAGAGATATAAAGGAAGAGGAGCTGTACTTTTATATTATACGATGCAAAAAAAAAGTTCAATGCTTTCCGTTCTTCCTAAACAAATTTGAAATTGGAGTTGTCTGGTTCTTACACTCACGTCTTATAGTACTGACTTGACGATATGTTTTAAGTTGATAATAAAGTTAAAACAGTCATTTTACATCAATAAAACTACAAAGTTATAAAATGTCATAAAGAACAATTTATGTAAATTTGCTGTGAAAAAAACTGTACGGATATGATTTTGAAATGTTGGAAATTAATTTATAATTTCTAAAGCTTGTGACATATATACGTTTTTAGCCCATTAAGCAGAATATTAATGTGCAATTTTAATTTATTTTAAATAAACGACAGGAATGGGCGTCAAAGTTGATAATTTTGAAACATTTTTGTTATAGTTTAGCTCGAAATATATGCTTTTTAGATATCTGAAATTCATAACTAATATCTTAAAGTTGAACATTTAAATGTTAACTCTTTTGATATAGGAATAGTTTGTAAGCTGTAGTCAATAAATCTAAAAATTGACACATGTGTATGTCGGTTGAATGTTTCTAGTGGAAACTTTAATTGAAACATGATCCAAAACAGAAAAAACATTCGCATATTGTGATAACAAAACTTATTTTCAAATTTTCATAGCTTGTGAGATATCACGTTTCCAGCTACTGTCATGTCCAAAATTAAAATATGCTGTCATACTCTATTTAGTAAAAATAGAGTATGATAGTATATTTAAATTTTTTACTAACTACATATCACAACAGTACAATCAAATTCGAGAATGTCGAAACATTTTTGTTGCTCAAAATCCATGCTACCTAGAAATCCGAAATTTATATCTAGTGTGGTAAACACATTATAGTTAAACAACACATAATAACTTTACTGATATATAAAATACCTTTTGAGTTATAGTCATAAATTTAAATATTTACTGATACTTTAGTCTGATAAAGGCTTCTATACTCGGGGACAACCTAAGTTGAGCCTAAGTTAAGTTATGTATAAAATATTCGATTGCTTTAGGCTCAACTTAGGTTGTCTCCGAGTATATAATGAAGTATAAACAAAGTACCTTGTTCATTTGTACATATTTAATAATTTCCATGACCCTAATTCGAAAATCGCCAACCCAAAACAAATTATACCATTTGAGTGAGTTCGTGTGGCTTGGGTATCGAACCCAAAAAAACATATTCCCAAATAAATTTCAAATCTATCTATCTATCTATCTAATACTATTAAACGAGCAATGTCACTCACTATATTTGTTAGTTTGTTTGCACAATCTCGATATCCGCTCTAACAATTTTCACGAAAATTTATGTATTACCAGTTTTTGGGGTAAAAATTCGATTGGGATAGGTTTCATCTTCGAAAAAATTAATTTAGAGGGTGAAATAAGTAGATAAAATATCGATTTCATTCTTTCCATTGCAAATTATTCATCGCGTATGAGTTAATAGGTTGTATGACAATAGCACTTAAATGTTATTTAATTCGTCATATGTTATTTTAATTTAAAACGTGTAAAATATTTTGATGATATATTTTCATTATAGTTTTTATTCTAAAATAAAGCTTTTATTTCTCATAAATAAGCGAAGGAAATTAAAATTGAAAAATCGTTTGCGTTTTTAAATAAACAAAATACACATTCTAATCATGTGACTATTTCGTCTACTAAATACTATAAGTTTTCTAATAAATATTTAAAAAGAACTTGAACAAAATCGTTTGCATTTAAAATAATCAAAGTTTGAACAAATGTAATCTTGCGATTTTTTACTGTTTCTGCACGTGACGTCATAAGTGGAATACACAAGATAAAGTTTTTAAAATTCGATATAAGAAAATATCGTTTGGAAAATCAGGTTATTTTTTTTATTATGTATTTCCACAAATAGAACATGGAATTTTCGAAACAAAAATTAGAAGCAATTTCATTTGTTTTGCTAAGTATTTATATTCCAATGAAATCAATTGAATAAGGTTTTATTAAATTAATGTTACGTGTCATTTATAAAATATATATTTATTTACATTTAAAATTAAACTTTGTTATACATTTTTATTTGATAAGTTTTATTTTAGCTATTGTTTATAAATATTTTTTTTTAGAATTCATATGCTAACGGAATTAATTAGAAGAAGTTTCATTAAATTAATTTTAAGCAATATTTTAATAAAAGGTAAAAAAAATATAAAGGTAAAGAAAAAATTATACATTCAAAAAAACTATTTTGTTCTATTGTTTATAGCTTTCATTTTACAAATTGTTTATAAATACACTTATTTTCTGAAAGTATTAAACAAGAAACAGAGAAAAATTCTGAGTTTTCCAGTTTTCAAGATATGTTTTGAAAATTGTGAAAAAAATAAGTGTTTCCATAAGTTCGCATTTGTTTGGCATGGACACTTTGCACTGCTTTGTGTGAAAATTACATGACGTAATTAGGGTAATTGTCCACCTTTGGGTGTCCTTTTTTGTGTCTGTTGAAGAAGAACATGATGTGTCCTTCTTCAACAGACACATAAAAAAATAGTTAAATTCTGAAGTGGTAAATTTTTTCGTTTTTTGTTCGATTTCCTCGTTTAGTGAATCTTCATTACTTGTTCTATGATATGCTGAGTTGACGTTTGAAGGGAATACTTTCTGACAGGGATCTAACGTAGCCAATCCCAGTTTCCTTTTAAATTTACGTTCCAGTTATTTAAAAAGCAATTGAAGGTTAAGGTAGAGGATATGCGTTTATTTTATTGTTAGTAATACTTTTTTTAATAAAAAATCAAATATTTATTACATCTATAAAATTCTCTTAACTATTCTTTCATCCATTACTGATCCATGCACAATAGAACATGATATATTTTTTCGAATGTCAAAATGACAATTACAATCGTTTGCTTGTCTGTAGTTGGGCTTTCATTCAAAAAGATCTGTCCCTGTCACATAAAGTAGAACACTTTTGGATTTAGAAGTAAACATGAGAAAAACACCTGTCGATTCTCTAGTGCTATAAAAATAAATTTTTGACTCTGAGATTGAGATCTCTTTGTTTCGTTTTTGCATGGATGTGAAACACAAACGCTGTGTTAACATGAAATATTTATTTGTTTTTATATTAGTAAAGTCGGCATGTGAGTTTTTTTTACTTTCTAAATATATTTTCTTAATAGATTTAATTTGCTACCAGCGACGTTTAAAATAAAATTATGAGTCAGCTGAATTGGATATGAAATCAATATAATTATATTTCAAGTAGCAATAGCAATGTTGCATTTAATTGATATGGCGGTATATTTTACCCAATTCGAAGCAAAACTACGAACTTCTATATGAATTATTTTTTGCTATTGTAGTTGGTTAGCCGAACTATTAAGAATTTAGCCGGAGCCGAACTATTAAGAATTTAGCCGGAGCCGAACTATTAAGAATGTAGCCGGAGCCGAACTATTAAGAATTTAGCTGGAGCCAAACTATTAAGAATTTTTATATATTTCATGCAATGGATCCAATAATTTAGTTCTTCACGACGTGCCTCTATGGTGGCCATTTTAAATTTGCATTTTGGCGGCTTTAAATTTGCATTTGGATGTTTTAAATTTTTAAAAAATGTTAGTTTAGTTTTTTTTAATATTCGTTCGAATTTAAGATATATTTTTTAACACATTTGATTATTTTGCACAAATCATTAAAAATACATTTGCTTTTCATGAGTGGGCAAAGTTTCGCGACTCTTGGTTTTCCGGGTAGTACGAAAAATACTCTATGAAAAAAAATTCTATTTCGAAATTTAGAAAATAGTTACTATCGTATCTAGACTTTCCGTGTTTAAAAAAAATTACATTTACTCAATTACGTTAGAGTTCCTGGTAGTGATGAAATAGAAAAAAAATATATGTATGACACAAGCATTTTATATTAAAAGCTTTTGAATAAAATCAAATGTAAAAAATAAATAGATGCTTTTTAAATGGTACTGGTAGGAGAGAAAAATCATAACGAGAATCTTGCTTTATAAATTTAAAGAAGTATCAAGATAACATGTGTTATCTAGAGAATAGGACTAGTAACAGGGTTGTCATTTGTTTTTAGGGGGATTTATTTATCGAAATCCCATGGAGAATCTGCATCTCTTTCAAGGAGACATTTTTGATGAGAGGGAATATATTCCTAGAAATCCCATGGAGAATCCGAATCTCTTCCAAGGAGATATTATTGGCAGACATAAGAAATCTAATGCTCAAAATCCCATGGAGAATCTGCATCTCTTTCAAGGAGACATTTTTGATGAGAGGGAATATATTCCTAGAAATCCCATGGAGAATCCGAATCTCTTCCAAGGAGACATTATTGGCAGACATAAGAAATCTAATGCTCAAAATCCTATGGAGAATCTGCATCTCTTTCAAGGAGACATTTTTGATGAGAGGGAATATATTCCTAGAAATCCCATGGAGAATCCGAATCTCTTCCAAGGAGACATTATTGGCAGACATAAGAAATCTAATGCTCAAAATCCTATGGAGAATCTGCATCTCTTTCAAGGAGACATTTTTGATGAGAGGGAATATATTCCTAGAAATCCCATGGAGAATCCGAATCTCTTCCAAGGAGATATTATTGGCAGACATAAGAAATCTAATGCTCAAAATCCCATGGAGAATCTGCATCTCTTTCAAGGAGACATTTTTGATGAGAGGGAATATATTCCTAGAAATCCCATGGAGAATCCGAATCTCTTCCAAGGAGACATTATTGGCAGACATAAGAAATCTAATGCTCAAAATCCTATGGAGAATCTGCATCTCTTTCAAGGAGACATTTTTGATGAGAGGGAATATATTCCTAGAAATCCCATGGAGAATCCGAATCTCTTCCAAGGAGACATTATTGGCAGACATAAGAAATCTAATGCTCAAAATCCCATGGAGAATCTGCATCTCTTTCAAGGAGACATTTTTGATGAGAGGGAATATATTCCTAGAAATCCCATGGAGAATCCGAATCTCTTCCAAGGAGACATTATTGGCAGACATAAGAGATCTAATGCTCAAAATCCCATGGAGAATCTGCATCTCTTTCAAGGAGACATTTTTGATGAGAGGGAATATATTCCTAGAAATCCCATGGAGAATCCGAATCTCTTCCAAGGAGATATTATAGGCATGGACGAAAGTGTGAGTACTATTTATATTATTATTTATCTGTTATTTAATAGGAATCCATAGAATTGCTGTTAAAATCACATTGAACGTAATTCTATTCATATAACAAGAAATTTTAATATTTAAAAAAATATTAATTGCACGATTTTAAATTTAAAAAAAAAAATGACGCGTACTTAAATGAAAAGGAAGTATTTGAATATGAAGAATTGTATCAATTACTTGAACTTATTTCTAAAAAAAATTCAAAAGTATCTTTAGATTAGAAAATGGTGGAATGTAGTTTTAAAAGGAAATCATACTTGGTATCTAAGAAAATTCTTCTAAATTCTAGAAGACATTTATTTAAACTTATTTTAAAAATACTTTAATCATTAGAGAAATATTGAAATAAAACTTTATATGTTGTTTTCTAAATCAGGTGTAATTAGTAATTTTTTCAACTCGTTCGTAAAATTAAAAATTATTTTTTTACTTTTTAGCGCATTTTTTTTAAAGTTTTTTTTTTTTTTTTAAAGATTATTTTATTTTTTCCTTTTGAGTTATTATTCACCAAGAAATTCAAATTGTTGGTCACATTTGGTCGTAATAATGTATATTATATAACTATCCCTATGCATACCAATAAATGTTGGTTAAACTAAATGTGATTGTTGAACAACCTCAATCAAACAATTGTATCAAACAATGACAACATTTTGAAATTGGAGACACTGTTAAAAAAAGTCAGGTTAATCGATATTTCGTATATATAACATTCGGATAACAGATATTTTTGTCGAAGTGGATTTTTTTATATCCGACAAAAAAAAAGAATTTTCAAAATCAGACAATATTTTTTTTAAAAACGGTCTGGTTAATTAAGAATTCCAGATGGTTAAATACCGGATAACCAGATATTTTTCAAATGGTGCCCAAGTGAGACATCTATCCCCCCCAAAAAAATTGCAAATATTTGAATTAGAACAGAAATCATGCGCGAACATACACAAAAAAAAATACATAACAGTCGAATTGATAACCTCTCATCCGTTGACGCGCTTTTGGTTGGCACGCATTTCAGTCGGTTCAAAATGAAATTTAACAATAAAGTAGTGTCTTTGTAAAGCTACAATATATATTGAAAAATTATAAACATTTGTTAATGATAATTTTGACATAAAAATTGATTATATATAAAAAAATATTTATGGTAATTTTTATGCTTCTTAATATATTAATTATACATTCAGTGCTGAATTTTACAATAAAAATTTAAGCTTATAATATTACTTTTTAATTTAGGAACGTAATGCTGCACCAAAAGACACCAGGTTATGGCCAGGTGGCATTATACCCTACCAAATGGTTAAAATGGGTAATACACATTCTTCATTTTATAATAGCATATTGTAATGTAAAATCATAAACGAGCTATTTTTCAAAATGCGTGCGTGTTGTGTAATATACTAGTTTTATACCAAAAGTATGACTATTATCTTTAGAGTTCCGTAGCGGGACCCTTATTGTTAACGCTTTTGTGTCCGTTTGTGTTAGGGATAAGCGATATTTGAATAACAGTTATAAAATATCATTATTTCAATTTCCAATAATTAAAAATATTATTTATCAGAAATAACAGTTATTTATAAGCTAAAAAAAATAAGTATTTCGAAATCAAAATTACCCCCCCCCCCCCCTAACAATCTGGAAACTATGAAAGTTGGGAATTTCAACTTCTACAAACCCCGAGTTGGGAAAATTTATACCTGAAGAAAATTAATATTATTAACAAATGAAAGCTATGGAATATTAGAAGTTGCCCAACTTGTATGATTACATTTAAATTAGACCTCAGTGGCGGACACTGCATTGGAATATGGGTGCAACAAATCATTGCTTGTAAGAGAACTGTTTAATATTACCTAAATATATATAAAAAAAAAGATAAAAAACGTCGATAAGTTGGAACTGGGAATTTTTAGCTCTGTTGAATCGGAAATTTCGAATAGTTGAGTTGAGAATTTCAAATCGTTAAGTTAGGAAATTTCTTGTTTTATCCCCCCCCCCCCCCCAAATAATATTTGTTTAACGGCACTGGTTGCATGCAAATAAATAGTTTAATTCACAGTGCGCGGCTATAGCATAACATATTGGAGATAATACGGCTGTACATGTACGAAACCCTCAGTGAGTGATTTCTTCTCTCACTTGACCAATTTTTTAATATTTCGAATGTAAATGCTGAACATTTCTTTCTTTTCAGACGATATGAAGGACGAAATCGAAATAGCGATGGAATATATCATGAACAGAACATGCATCAAGTTTGTCCCTTGGGATGGCTTAGAAAAAGGATATCTCAAAATATTTGCCGGAGAAGGGTAAATGCAAATTTCAATATTTGATTCTTTCATGTGCTTGGTAAAATTACGACCAAATAACAATAAAAATCAAACAAGAAAAAATCCCCTCTGCACCTCAAGGTTTAGTTCGAACCGTTAAAAAGACACCCACATATTTGACGAAACTTTTGAAGAAACAGACGCCAGCTATATGCTCCGATTATATATTTCGTCAAACTGAGGAAATTCATTTCGTCGTTTTTTAACGAAATTTATTTCGTCAAATAATTTTCGTATAATAACCGATTATGATTAATGTCCATGAAAAGAGCTGTAAAGGAATCTGAGTAAATTACTTTCGTCCAACTCTATAGCGAAATTGGAAACATTGGAATGTAGTGCAAGTTTGGTTTGCTTGTTTCTAACACGTTTTCGGCTGTCTATTTTTGTCTTTCATTTGAAATACTAAGCAACACACACACATACTTCATTATTTTTTAATCAAGGTCAGATGACGAGGTAACACCTGAGCTGGCACCTAAGTCCCAAAGCAACCTCAATAGGCGCCAGGACATTGGACACCGATCAGATATATCGTACACCATTCACGTATACACGCCAGTATATATTATTTGTTTTGATTAATTAACGTCGCACTCGAGCTGTACAGTGGGCTTTTGGCGACGGTTCGGGACCTATCTCGAAGGAAAGACCCGGGAACGATTCCTCATATTTTTGAACCATGGTCGGGTGACGAGGACAACACCTGAGCTGGCACCCAACGCCTTAAATAGACGCGGGACTACATATTTTTTTGGATAATTTAGACAACTTTCTTCCGTTTTAGTAGCAAAACCGGCAACCTTCCATTCGCAAGATCACTACATTTTTACTTTTCTTTGTCAAGTCTACTCAGTCGCTTTTGAAGTTGCAATCCTTTGATTGCTGGCCGAATGCTGGTTCCACTGGGGCACTTTGTGAGTTTGGCAAAACAATTATCTTGCGCGTAGAACAGTTAGAAAACGGTTGCCATTCTGTAAAAATTAATTTTATGAAAAACAAGAACTCCGATGCAATCTACCACTTCCTTCCTCTTTTTTTAGATGTTATTCGTACTGGGGACGGACTGGAGGGGTTCAGCCTCTTTCATTGGCAGACGGATGCGGAATTTTAGGTACTGTCCTCCACGAACTGATGCATGCAATCGGTTTCGACCACGAACAGAACAGATCGGACAGGGACGACTACCTAGTTATATATTGGCAGAATATATGGCCAAGTGAGTATTAATGCGAATATCTAAATTTAGTTTGAAGTTGTAATGTGTGTGCAACATAAGACAGACTTTACACTGAATGCTGTGATTCACCACAAACAGGTGCCGCGCGCCCACGGTGAGAGTAGTATAGCATTTCCTTTGCAATAAGGACTGGAACTCCTGTGTTGATGCAACTCTCGCTACATGAATCGAAAACAAAAACTTCTGTCCCAGAAATGTGAGACTCCAAATTTAAGTTTTGAAATTATTTAATTAAAGTTAAAATTTTATATCTTAGAAATAAACATTTAAATTGCAGGTTATTTACATTTAATACAAAAGAAAAACAGAAAGGACTCCTAGTGACCAGTCCCTTCTAAACGACATAAACATCCTTCCAGCTTAGTGTCCTACGGGGCTCTGCCGTTTCTTTCAGAGGTAGGAAACCGCAAAGTTCATGAAACATGGAGCCTCAAGCTGGTGGCTCCACCCAGTGTCACTATATAGAAATAGTAGTTCTGATGATGGTAGAGGTAGAGAGTTCTTGGGATGCTACAGTAGTGGGAGTTGCGCCCAAGGTTTGATTATTGTTGCAGGAAGAAGATTCAGAAAACCAGATTTCCCTTCCCTCTCTAACCTTCCACTAAGGGTTGCTGTCTGGAAGTAACTCAAAATTTGTTGTAACTTAAATTTTTATGGTTTTCTGTAATATGCTTGCGATGGAACTTTAAAAAATAATAATAATGGAGTTTTTTTTATTACATGGGACCCTTTAGCCTATTTAAACCTAAACTCATAATTTAAGACTGCAAATAAAAGGCTGATGCTAATCCGACTAACCACTGATGTAGTGAGGACGACAAGACGGTGTATAACGGCAGATATCCTACAGACTTTTCAAATTCTCCCCTGTTACTCAACGCAAAATCGTATTTGTTCCTGAGCTAAATATAAATCGCATTTTCAATAGTGATGCTTTGAAACAACGCAAATAATACCAAAACACACTTATTTTGTCTTTTTGGCCTTGTATGTGCATAGTTCATGGAGGTTTGTTTTTAGTTTAAATTAACAACACAGTGTATCATCATTCAACATGAAATACGATTTTTTAGTAGATGAACGATAATGTTTTAATTTGTGGTTTTTTAAAACGAATGCAAAAAAGATTAGAATTTGGTTCATTAAAGCTTTTGTAATAAAGAAGTTGAGTGTTTTTAAAATGCTGTCCTTGCATTGCTGTTGTTTATCCTAGAAAATTCCGACAACATTATCATTTGTAAAATCTAAATATAAAGAAAAGCTCGTAATATTAAATTTTTGTTTCTATTTGTAATTGTTTTTGTTTGTAAAGAATACGATATGGTTTTTTCGCCAAATATATTAAAAATTGAATATGAAAAAAATTATAAATTTGTCATTACGCCAAAAGCCTCTGATGTTATTAATTGAATTCAATTGCATAGATGTTTTTCACCTTGTATATTCCATCAATAATTCAAGGTTCACTTGGTTTATTACTGGAAAAACCTACCTGTATATAAAGAACGAATCTGTAAAACAGTTTTTCAAACGCATTATCAATTTAAAAGTTTTTCTGTTTTTTTACAATATTGTTAATTTCAGTTTTAATCAAACTAAAATATAAACAATTACCATAATTAAGTAGTTGAATATTGGTTTAATAAAGTTATAATTGTCTATTTTGCTTGTTTAGAAATGGGAACTATTATAGCATATATATAAACTATAAATTTTTACTCTAAGAGAAGGTTTTTAAGAAAACTTTACTTTCAGTTAACGTTTACCGTAACGTTTTACAAATGTTATTTTTTGATAGGCACCCAATTCCTTCAAAATCAAAACAAAAATTATATTATTTTTAAAGTTTCTAGTTTAAACTCATACTTTTTATTCTTAAAAGTTTATGAAAATCCAGATATTAAAATAAAATTGTTTTTATGCTGAAATTTAAAATTTCTTAGATAAAAATGACCTAGTCATAAAATTGATAGTATATACTTATAAGTGTAGGGCATCAATTTGAAGGAGATGCATAAAATAAGAAAAATTTCACGCACACTACGCGAGTTCTTCCCTTTTTTTGGTGTATCCAACATGGGCGCCACGCCCTTACAGTTACTTCAAGCGCGACAATGCCGGGAGGTGAGACATGTTCCCTCCTGTTACTCTTACCTCCATGGCATAGTTGGCAGAA
The DNA here is from genome assembly GCA_963932185.1 of Troglohyphantes excavatus. Classification (NCBI taxonomy): domain Eukaryota; kingdom Metazoa; phylum Arthropoda; class Arachnida; order Araneae; family Linyphiidae; genus Troglohyphantes; species Troglohyphantes excavatus. The sequence goes on along the minus strand of OZ010669.1, from coordinate 54,179,159 downwards.
AAAGGCATCACGAACTGTTTTAGCATACTCCGTGACTGTTGTTACCATAACATTGATTGCTTTTACCCATTCGACTTTTCATTCTTTTAGGTGAACTGGACCAGTTCGACAAGCTAAATCCTACTGAGAACAGACTGATCAACAAGTTCGACTACGATTCCATCATGCTATATGGACAGACGGCATTCTCGAAAGACGGATGGTCCAAGACTATGAGGGCCAGGAAAAAAAGCATCAAGTTAATTGACGTCATTGCCAAGGGAAAACTCAGCGAGAGCGACGTTTACCGCATCAACACTCTGTACAAGTGCGACAAGAAGGAATAGCGCGATTAACGATTTTTGACATGGACAGAGTGAGACATTTGTCTCTGCGTGTTCTGAAAATGAGTAATAAACGATTTCCTTAAGAATTTTCGTGACACTGCTTCCTTTTATCATAAAGAATCTAGTACACAGCTAGAATGTCATAATTAGGGTTGCCATGCGGTATTATATACCGGTAGGAGGGAAAAGTAAGGTTTTGAATACTCATTTTTTTTTAAAGTAATTAAAACTCAAAAATAAAATAAAATTATTTTAATAACAAAGAAAATTCCATACACAATCATTTCTATCGTGCGGCTCCAGTAAATGGACGAATAGAATGGGCAAGAGTTTAGCAATGTTTGTGGGAATTCGTCGTTTACACGAACAATAATGATGTTTCATATCGTCGTCAAAAGCACACCGTGATCCTACAACATGGCCTCAAATAAATTGGCTCTGACATCCCAGTAGAAACTGATTTACGGGAGGGCATTCGGGGCACTTGCCCAGGCCCCCAAACCTGTTAATATAGTTTTTAGAAAAAAAAAAGCACTTGCAATATTCAACTCACGACTAAGACCACAAACAAACTGTTTATAGTGTTTACTAATTCCACATAAATTTGTCAATATATTTTTTCTTTTCAAAATTTTCTGATATTGTAATCATTACGGATTTGCTATAAAATAAATAGAACATAACGATATGGCTCAACTAAAAGAAAGCTATGAAGGAAGATGAGAAACAAATAAAGAAACTCAGTTGAAGTACTGCACCGTACACTTGCATCAAAACTGATTATGTTATTTTGCATTGTAGGTTTATATATAAATTTAGTAGTTTTATTTTAAGATATTTCGGGGAGAGGAGGGGGGAGGGGGGTTGGGAGGGAAGAGACAATTTTATTCTTTGTTCATTTATATAATAGGTACACCCTTTTATTTAATATTTTTACATTAACGGTGCCATTGTGAAACATAGAATATCATATACTCTAGGGGTGTAATTGAGCCGGTACGTCGCGTCCTACTGGTATATTTTTTGCAAGCCTTTTCGGCGTTCTGGTACTTTATTGACAGCATTAACTTTGATTTAGCTAGGCAAATCCCTCGTCAGAAGCGATACTTTAAAATCAGACGAACAAGGTTAAAATCGACATCTACTTTTATTTGAGAAGAAACTAATTACAACAAACTGATAAATTAAGACATTAGCAATGCTTGAGCGGGACATCTCCGCGCACACTCGTCTCAGACTGAACAGCAGTCTAAAAACAATAAAGATAATTAGCATAACTCAAAAAAGATTACGGCAAACGGTATATCCAGGCTGCCCCAGACGGCACAAAGCGCAGCGCACAAAGGGCCAAGCATGAATGTGTATTCATGGAGGTCGAGCAAGAATGTATTCGTGGAGATCGAAGCGCTATGAATGGCTGCTACATTGGGAAAGTAAGTACCGTCCGGATAGGTCCGAACAAACTTTTATTTTATAAATCAACTACTATCCAGAAAAAAATAAATTTCTGGGATATAAGTACGCTGCTGCTTATTACCGAAATATATTTTTAAACAGCGATTATCAGTTGCCGATTCGCTCGAGTATATCTCGTCGGTCTAGAATGGGTCTTAAGAGTAAATCGTGGACATGTCTTGGGTATTAAAAAAAAAAAAAAAAGAGTAAATCGTATCCGTTTATTTCCAAATGAGTAGTGTTAAACAAAAATATAATCCATCCAACTATTCCATCTTTTTAAAATAAAATACGTAGGACAGAAGTATATGAGGAGGACACACATAGTATTTTTTAAGAATCCTTATGTACATGAAATTATTTCTAAGGACTTTTAAGAACCGTACAAAACATGTACTATTTACATGCATTTGGCTGATCGGGTTAACGTTGCACTAAAGCTACACAATGAGTTATTGATAACGGTACATGGATTTCGAATTTAATCAATCATAAAAAAATGAGGGTGAAAAATCTCTCTCTAGTTGGTTTCAAAGACTGGAATAAATATTTTTCTAAAGCAAATAAATTTAAAATAGTACTAAATGCATATGCTTAGGGATAATAAACATAAACTATGCCCATATGGATAATAAACGTTTCCAACACAGTTTAATGAAACCGGACCAAAAAAAAGGTAATAGATAATGCTTAAAACTTTGTAGAAGAATTTATATTTTAAAGAAGACAGGGTGTTTAATAGTTGTAAAATATAATTTCCCTGACATTTTGGAGCAAATCCTTATTTTCGAAGACCATGTCCAGGCTTTCAAGGCGAGTGGGAACTCTGCAATTTAAAAACTTAATGTTTTTGTCTAGTATTAATATTTTTAAGATAAAGGTTTGTTAAATGTATGTTTTTAAGACTTTTTGGAAACTGTAATCATAATTATAAAGTAAACGAATTAAAAAAATTTTTAACCTTCCCTATGAATTTACAAGCTTTTCTAATAATGGTTCAATTTTTTCCCCAAGTGGAGCATTATTTGTTAAGAATATACCTGGAGAAAGAAGATTAATCACACTGTTCACTTTACTTGGAAAAATATCCAAACTTTTTATTTGGGATAAAATAAAATTAGAAAAAAATATGTAGATAAAAATGTGTATAATTATAGGCTATACAAGCAATGTTTTTATATATGAGTATACGACTTTCTTTTTCTATCAAAATTTTAAAAACGTATTTTATTTTTGAAAGTACTTAACTAAACCATTGCTAAGCATACTATCAGCATCATATAAAATATTTTTTATATATATTTGTATGGGTGAGATTAAAAAGGAAAAAATTCCACGGGAATCCGATTGGAATCTTTCATTTTAATTTCACCCATTCGTTTAAATTAACACAAAAGAGCTTTTTATTGATGGATGAATACTTTTTATTGATGGATGAATACTTTTTATTAATGTATATTATATCACTAGTTTAAATATTAAAAAAATACATAAAATACATTTAAACATGCATCACATATTCATAAAATGCTAACTATATTTCTGTAAAACATCAGAAATGTATCATGCAGTTCATCAGACATTTTTTCACTCTAAATATATAAAAATTTAAGACACTTTCGAAAAATCCATTCAAACCTAGACTTCAAATCATCTCACTGTAGTCCTTTAGGGATTTGATAGAAATTCAACCACCTAGGGAACTTTTTTTATTAATAAATAATTTTATTTATAATGTGCTGAATTTTTTAACGGTTATTAAAAACTCGGAATTATTTAAAAACTCTTTTACTTCTAAATTACTGTATTTTTAAAGTAGTGAACGCACTTTATTTACATTACGTCGGGTCAGTATTTCCACTAGATGATTTCAAATAGGCTGTCTATACAAAAAAAATCTATTTTTTATCCATATAAACCAATGTTATGCCAATTGTGTAGTTATCCAATTGAAGACGTGGGTGCAAGAACCAGACAGCTCCACTTTTTTTCTGATTTACCCTTTTTTCTACAAAGAATAAAATCCTCTATCGATTGGTGTAGGAACCAGACAGTCCTAAGCAAGGACTGAAGAAAATTAACGCAAGTTATGCCTGAAGAAAATTAATATTATTAAAAGTGAAAGTTAGGGAAGATTAGAAACTGCCCAACTTGTAAGATTACGTTTAAATTAAACCTCAGAACGGACACTGCATTAGAATATGGGTGCACAAATCAATGCTTGTGATGGAACTGTTTAATATTACCTAAAATATATATAAAAAAAGATGAAAAATGTCGATAAGTCGGAACTGGGAATTTTCAGCACTGTTGAGTTGGGAATTTCGAATTGTTAAGTTGGAAAATTTCTTGTTTCTTCAAAATATTTTTTGTGTAACGGCACTGCTTAAATGTTAACTTTTTTTTATATGTAAATAGTTTGTAAGTTGTAGACCTTAATTCTAAAAAATGACTGATGTTTCTGTTACTTGAATGTGTCTAGTGGAAACTTTAATTGAAATACACTGTTCATTTTATACTTCCATGATCCAAAACAGAAAAAAATTAAATAACGCTTTTACCTTTGCTAAAAGGGTCGTATATTGGGGTAGCAAAACTTATTTTAAAATTTCCAAAGTTTTTGACATATCACGTTTCCAGTTCACTAGCAGGGTATGACAGTATATTTTAAATTTTTATTTATTACAAATCACAACAGTAAAATCAAATTCGAGAATATCGAAACATTTTAGTTAGAGCTCTTATCTCAAAATCCATGCAACCTAAAAATTCGAAATTTATATCTAGTATAGTAAACGCATTATAGTTAAATAACACTTATTAACTTTACTGATATTTAAAATACTTTTTGAGTTATAGTCATTAAATCTAAATATTTACTGGCACTTTAGTCGGATAAAAGCTTCTATAATGAAGTATAAACAAAGTACCTTGACCATTTGTACATATTTAATAATTTCCATGTCCCTAATTCGAAAATCTACAATCCAAAAACAAAATACGGGACAAACTTTACACCCTTTGGTGAGTTCGTGTGGCTTGGGAATCGAACCCAAAAAACATATTCACAAGTAAATTTCAAATGGTTGTTAGATATCAAAGACTTTAAACCACCATTCATCCAAATGCACAAATGATAAGTAAAAAACACGATATGTATCCTTTTTGAGGGTAGTTGTCCACCTTTGGGTGTCCTTTTTTTGTGACTGTTGAAGAAGGACACATCCTGTCCTTCTTCAACAGACACATAAAAAATAGTCAAATTCTGAAGTGGTAATGGAAACCATTTCGTTTTTGTTCGATTTGCTCGTTCAGTGAATCTTAATTACTTCTTATATAATATGATGAGTTGACATTTGAAGGAAAAAATATTCTGACAGGGATCTAATGTGGCCAATCCCAGTTTTCTTTTAAATTTACGTTCCAGTTATTTAAAAAGCAATTGAAGGATAATGTAGAGGATATGCGTTTATTTTATTGTTAGTAATACTATTTTTAATAGAAAATCAAATATTTATTACATCTATAAAATTCTCTTAACTATTCTTTCATCCATTACTGATCCATGCACAATAGAACATGATATATTTTTTCGAATGTCAAAATGACAATTGCAATCGTTTGCTTGTCTGTAGTTGGGCTTTTATTAAAAAAATCTGTCCCTGTCACATAAAGTAGAATACTTTTGGATTTAGAAGTAAACATGAGAAAAACATCTGCGTAATCTCTGGTGCTATATAAAATACATTTTTGACTCTGAGATTGAGATCTTTTTGTTTCGTTTTTGCATGGATGTGAAGTACCAACGCTGTGTCAACATGAAATATTTATTTGTTTTTATATTAGTAAAGTCGGCATGTGAGTTTTTTGTCTTCCTAAGTATATTTTCCTAGTAGATTTAATTTTCTACCAGCTACGTTTAAAATTAAATTATGAGTCAGCTGAATCGCATATGAAATCAATATAATTATATTTCAAGTAGCAATAGCAACGTTGCATTTAACTGATATGACGGTATATTTTTCCCAATTCAAAGCAAAACTGCGAACTTCTATATGAATTATTCTTTGCTGTTCTAGTTCATTAGCCGAACTATTAAGAATTTATATATATTTCATGCAATGGCTCCAATAATTTAGTTCTTCTTCACGACATGCATCTATTGGTCATTTTAAATTTGCATTTTGGCCGTTTAAATTTGCATTTGGCCATTTTAAATATGAAAAAAATATTAGTTTTTTGTTATACTCGTTCGAATTCGGAACACTACTTTTTAACACATTTGATTTTGCACAAATCATTCAAAATACATTTGATTTTGCACAAATCATTAAAAATACATTTGATTTTGCACAAATCATTAAAAAAACATTTTGCTTTTCATGAGTGAGCAAAGTTTCGCGACTCTTGGTTTTCCGGGTAGTACGGAAAATGCTCTACTGAAAAAAATTCCATTTCGAAAATAGTTACTATCGTATTTAGACTTTCCGTGGTTAAAAAAATTACATTTATTCAATTACGTTAGAGTTCCTGGTAGTAGTGAAATAGGAAAAAAATTCCGAATAAATATGACACAAGCATTTTATATTAAAAGCTTTTGAATAAAATTAAATGTAAAATGTAGAAAATAAATAGATGCTTTTTAAATAGTACTGGTAGGATAACGAGAATCTTGCTTTATAAGTTTAAAGAGGTATAGAGACAGCTTATGTTATCTAGAAAATATGACTAGTAACTGAGTTTTCATTTGTTTTTAGGGGGATTTACTTTCCGAAATCCCATGGAGAATCCAAATCTTTATCAAGGAGACATTATTGGCAGGGATAGGAGATCTAATGCTCGAAATCCCAATGAGAATCTGAATATCTTTCAAGGAGATATTTTTGGGGACATGGACTATATTCTTAGAAATCCCATGGAGAATCCGAATCTCTTTCAAGGAGACATTATTGGCAGATATAAGAGATACAATGTTCGAAATCCCATGGAGAATCCGAATCATTTTCAAGGAGACATTATTGGCAGAAATAGGAGATCTAATGCTCGAAATCCCATGGAGAACCTGAATCTCTTTCAAGGAGATATTTTTGGGGACATGGACTATATTCTTAGAAATCCCATGGAGAATCCGAATCTCTTTCACGGAGACATTATTGGCAGAAATAGGAGATCTAATGCTCGAAATCCCATAGAGAACCTGAATCTCTTTCAAGGAGATATTTTTGGGGACATGGACTATATTCTTAGAAATCCCATGGAGAATCCGAATCTCTTTCACGGAGACATTATTGGCAGAAATAGGAGATCTAATGCTCGAAATCCCATGGAGAACCTGAATCTCTTTCAAGGAGATATTTTTGGGGACAGGGATTATACTCCTAGAAATCCAATGGAGAATCCGAATATCTTTCAAGGAGATATTATAGGCATGGACGAAAGTGTGAGTACTATTTATATTATTATTTATCTGTTATTTAATAGGAATCCATAGGAATGTTGTTAAAATCCCATTGAACGCAATTCTATTTATATAACAAGAAATTTTAATATTAAAAATATATATTAATTGAACGATTTTAATTTTAAAAAAAAAGACGCGTACTTAAATGAAAAGGAAGTATTTAAATATGAAGAATTATATCAAATACTTGAACTTATTTAAAAAAAAAATTCAAAAGTATCTTTAGATTAGAAAATGGCGGAATGTAGTTTTAAAAGCAAATCATACTTGGTATCTAAGAAAATTCTTCTAAATTCTAGATAATTCTATAAGACATTTATTTAATCAGGTGTAATTAGTAATTTTTTCAACTCGTTCGTAAAATTAAAAATTATTTTTTACTTTTTAGCGTATTTTTTTTTAAAGTCGGTTACCTTTTTTTATTTTTAAGATTATTTTATTTTTCCTTTTTTAGTTATTATTTACCAAGACATTCAAATTGTTGGTCACATTTGGTCGCAATATTGCATACTGTAAAACTATCCCTATGCATACCAATAAATGATGGTTAAACTAAATGTGATTGTTGTACAATCTCTTTCAAACTATGAAAACATTTTGAAATTGGAGAAACTGTTAAAAAAGGCCCGGTTAATCGATATTTCCGGATATAGTATAACCTAACAGTCAGATAACCTATATTTTTGCGGATTTTGCCAAAGTGGATTTTTTTTCTATCCGACAAAAAAAAAGAGAATTTTTAAAATCGGACAATATTTTTTTTCAAACGGTTTAGTTAATTAAGAATTCCAGATAGTTAAATACCGGATACCCGGATATTTTTTCAAATAGTGCCCAAGTGAAACATCTCCTATCCAACAAAAAAAAAATTGCAAATATTTGAATTAAAACAGAAATCTTGCGCGAACATACATAAAAAAAATACATACATTGATAAATACATTGATAACCTCTCATCTGTTGGCGCGCTTTGGTGGTTTTGGTTGGCACGCATTTCAGTCGGTTAAAAATGAAATAATACGATAATACGAAAGATAATATGAAATAATACGACGATAAAGTAGTGTCTTTGTCATGTTACAATATATATTGAAAAATTATAAACATTTGCTAATGATTATTTTAACATAAAAATTGATTATATATAAAAAAATATGTCAAAAATATTTATGGTAATTTTTGAGCTTCTTAATATATTAATTCTATATTCAGTGCTGAATTTTACAATAAAAATTTGAGCTTATAATATTACTTTTTTTTATTTAGGAACGTAATGCTGCACCAAACGACACCAGGTTATGGCCAGGTGGCATTATACCCTACAAATTGGTAGAAATGGGTAATAAACGTTCTCCAGGGTGGCAACAGCATTCTGGAAAAAAAGTTCCCTGATTTCCATGATGGTGTCACAAAAATTTCCCTGATTTTACAATTACATTAAGAAATGTTGCAACACATGCTTTGTATAGAAGCAAAGTATCCACGCTACAATGATCCAATAAATATATTGCATTATAAATGAAAAATTATAAGCAATACTTATTGACAGTTAAAAGAATAATTTATGAACACAACACAAATTATGCAATTGCAACAGGCATAATAGTAATTAAACATGTTCTCTGGAAGCAGATAATGCAAAAAAAGCATGTTTTTTCAAATTATTTCTTTTGGAGATAATTTTAAATGTTTTATATGCTTAATATTTCATATTCCAATCTTCAATAAATCACATATTCATTAGTCCCTCACATGTTGCTTACAATTCAAGGTCCAATGCACTTTGCTTTTGCTCTCCCTCCAGCAGTGGTTCACGTTTTTACAAAAATAAAACTGAAAATATAAAAATACATATGACCATGCTTCTTTTTTCTTAAATTCTTATTCAGAACTAAAATAAAATATTGGCAACTAAACTACCCAGAATAGAGGAAATAAGAGACGATAATTGCTGTTTTAATGATCAAAATTTGAAAATTTCCCTGATTTTTTGTAAAATTAAAAAAAATTCCCTGACTTTTCCCTGATATTTTCAGAATTAAAAATTTCCATGATAATTCTCTGATTTCCCGCTTTTCCAGGTTATGTTTCCACCCTGTTCTTCATTTTATAATTACCTATTGTAATGTATGATCATATGCTAGCTATTTTTCCAAGTGTGTGCGTGTTGTTAAATATACTAGTTTTATACCATAAGTATGACTATTATCTTTAGAGTTCCGTAAAGAGACCGTTATTGTCAACGCTCGTATGTCCGTCTGTGTTAGTGATAAGCGATATTTGAATAACAGTTATAAAATATCGTTATTTTAATTTCCGATAATTAAAAATATTATTTATTAGAAATAACAGTTAGTTATATGCTAAAAAATAAGTATTTCAAAATTAAAATTTTTTAAATATTGACTTACACTACATTTGACAATTTATACCAAATTGTAATTTAAGTTAACAATAGTGTTTCAAAAAAAACTTTTTATGTCAGTTGATATACCAGACTTATATTCTATTTTTTGACAATGTAAACTTTTTTCATTTTGTTTAATTTTAATTTTTAAAAATAAAAATGTCACACTGTGACTTACACTACAGGAATAGACAAGAATTTTTTGGATATCATTTCAATTTTTGTTTTCTTCCTCATGCTCTGTTGTAAAAAAAAAATTGTTATGCCAGTTTTGTTGTATGAGGTTTGAAGTTTAATCAGGTAAAAAAAAATATATTTCTATATGTGTTTTCAAATTATTTGAATTTAAATTAATCTGTGTGACTTACACTACAACTGAAACGTGACTTACACTACACTCACCCAAAACACTGGTAAACTTATATAAATAAAATAAAATTAAAACGTTACATAACTTGAAAAATTATAATGTGAAAAACTATAATAGAATTTACAATCAAAGTTTCGGTCAGGCAATTTTTTTTTTTATTTTTTCAACAATTACAACATTTGCAGCACCTGCTTTTTCTGGCCAATGGAAATTATTCCTTGTGCATTCCAAACATCCACTTTTATTGTAGAGTCTTCATTAAAAATGAATAGTTCAGCAAAATTTTTCCCTCTTTTCTTCTTAGTAAAAATGAAACCCAGGCCCGTCGCAGCGGGGGGGGGGGGGGGGGGGGGGTCCGACCCTTCCAATTATCTGGAAACCCTGGTTGGGAATTTCAACTTCCAAAAGCCAGTCGGGAAAATTTATGCCTGAAGACAATTAATATTATTAACAAATGAAAGCTAGGGGGAAGATTAGAAATTGCCCAACTTGTAAGATTATATTTAAATTAGACCTCAGAACGGACACTGGCATTAAAATATGGGTGCAACAAATCAATGGTTGTGAGACTCTTTAATATTACCTAAATATATATAAAAAAAGATAAAACGTCGATAAGTTGGAACTGGGAATTTTCAACACTGTTGAATCGAAAATTTCGAATAGTTGAGTTGAGAATTTCAAATCGTTAAATTGGGAAATTTTTTGTTTCAAACCCCCCAAAATATTATTAGTGTAACGGCACTGGTTGCATGCAAATAAATAATTTGAACAATTTTTTAATATTTCGAATGTAAATGCTGACCATTTCTTTCTTTTCAGACGATATAAAGGACGAAATCGAAATAGCGATGGAACATATCATGAACAGAACATGCATCAAGTTTGTCACTTGGGATGGCTTAGAAAAAGGATATCTCAAAATATTTGCCGGAGAAGGGTAAATGCAAATTTTAATATTTGATTCTTTCATGTGTTTGGTAAAATTACGGCCAAATAATAATAAAAATCAAACAAGAAAAAGTCCCCACTGTACATCAAGGTTTAGTTGGGACTGTTAAAAAGGCACTCTCATATATGGAAACTTTTGAATATTTGATTCTTTCATGTGCTTGGTAAAATTACGACCAAATAATAATAAAAATCAAACAAGAAAAAATCCCCACTGTACCTCAAGGTTTAGTTGGGACTGTTAAAAAGGCACTCTCAAATATGACGAAACTTTTGAATATTTAATTATTTCATGTGCTTAATAAAATTACGACCAAATAATAATAAAAATCAAACAATATAAGGCGTATTGACTAAATAACTGCTCAAGGATTGAACATAAACATTTTTAATCACATATGCCTAAAATTACAATAATCTCGGGGAGGAACAAAACCTTATACGCATCACCGTAAGAGGCAGTTACATGACTGAAGCTTTCCCGGCGCAGGGGGAAAGACATAAAATATGTAGAGGGCGTTACAATCGTAATAACGGGAACAATATATAGACACGTAACGGGAACATGAAATATATATACAGGTGACGGGGACATGATAATAGGACAAACATATAAGATAATAACATAAATGAATAACGCTGGTTACATCCTCCCCCTCTGGCTCTGACGACGTCCCGACGAGGGGCCAGAACCAGTTCTTTTGGATGAGTTTGGTGGCCGTCCTCGCTTTCGAAACGGATTGCAAGGACGTTCGATGGGGTCCTGGGTGTAGGCCTTCAGGGCAGAAGTGTGGTACACGCCCAGGGGCACTTGGGGATTGTCCAGGCTGGCAATTTCGAATGTGGATGGTGATCTTTGTGTAAGGATGACATAGGGTCCATCTCCTCTGGGCATAAACTTTTTGGATTGTCCAGTGGCAGCCTTGCTGACGGGATGCAGGGTCACATACACTTTATCACCTGGAGCATATGGTGGATGAGCTACAGGAGGAGGATTTCTTATGTGGACACGATGTTCAACGAACGGAGTGCTCTCTCCCCCTGGTGTGAAGTTTGCTTCGAAATTCTGGAACAAAGTGTTGATCTTGTGTCTCTGCCCGCTATTCAAACTTTCCCATTCTTCTTCACGAAGTCGGCAGGAATGCGATTCTGGGTGAACCGCCAGCAGAGAATTGATTTCAGGTGGCGTTACTATGAAGTCATTCTTCGTCTGAGGGGATTCAGCGAAGTACCACTGTGCACCTTGAAGGTCCAGGGCGATTCCTGCTGCTGTCAAAAAATCCACACCGAGAAGAGTTCGATTTCCTTTGGCATTCTTCAAGACTATCAACTCTGTTGGAATGACTTTTCCCTGCACAACGATATCCACAGTTGTTGTGAAAATTTCCTTCTGTTGTACATGGCCGTCTGCGAGAGTCATGTCAATTGTTTTGTGATTAAACTTTAGGCCATTTTCTTTAAGCAGATGGTAAAGTTTTTCTCCAGCCACCGAATGTGTAGCACCAGTGTCTGCACACACTGCAGCTTGTGTATTGCAAATAGCAATAGGAATTACACTTGAAGAATGTCCTTCTAACGTGAAACTGTAAAATTCCATGTGATTTATATGCGGCGATAAGGTATCGTCTTCAGGCACTGCTGGATTGCAAGTGCTGCATCATGATTTAATGATTCCAGGAGCACTACAGCCGTAACATGACACAGGAGGTCTGTCTTGCGAGTTGGCGCTTCTTCCCTGAACTCTGTCATTGATAATGGGATCCCGTCTACTCTGACTGGGGATCCCAGATTCCCGCCTACTTTGATTGGGGAATCCAGACAGAGGCTGCCGGTCATCTTTTCCTTCACCCTGGTACTCAGAATTTCTTTCATTTTGTCTTGGCTTTGGCGCCACTTTTCGGAAGTTTCCAGTATTAAATCTTGGACTGAACCACTTCTTGGTATTTGACGTAAAGTCATTTCTGTTGCTTGGACGAACAGTCTCGTAGTCATCTAGCTTTTGTACTAGATCTGTAGTCGTCTTTATTTGTGTCCAGTCATCGATGAAGTGATCTTTGACTTCTTGTGGAACACGGCGTTTAATCTGATCAGTAACTATTAGATCAGACAATTCTTCAAAAGTTGTTATCTCGAGACCTGTAATCCAACCTTGAAAGTAATTTCTGAGTTCGTAGGCGAAATCTGTCCAAGTGCCTTCTTGACATTTCGTATGTTTTGTGAACAATTGACGAAACTTTTCTGGAGTGAGCTTATAGCGCTTTAGAAGCAGCTGTTTCACTTTCTCATAATCTTGTGCAACTTCTTCGACTTCTCTTGCAATGATCTGAGCAATATCATATGGCAGCAACCCAATCAGATGAGAGGCCCAGAAAGTCCTTGGAATCTCAGCTCTGTGAGCTTGTCGCTCGAAGAGAACGAGGTATAAGCTGATGTCATTCGTTACTGGATCGAATCTCTGGATCAGCGTCTGCAAATCCAATCTTGGTTTGGCTGCTTGAAAACCATCGTTCTGGGTAAGAGGAACTTGGGCTCGTGTTGCCTCCTGGAGTTTCAGCTTCTGAAGTTGGAATTCGTAATCGTCTTTTCTTTTCCGCTCTTTGTACTCCAGTTCCAGTCTTCTTTTTCTTTCTTCAGCTTCAAAGTCTTCTTTCCTTTTCTTATCTTCAATTTCAAGGTCGTCCTCTTTTATTCTTTCAGCGATTATCTCTTCAAACCTTGCTTGGACAAACTCTAAATCGTCCTTATATGCTTCACTTTCTTGTATTATCGTCTTCAGTTGAATAACTTTGAGATTATCAATACCATCCAAGTCCAGGTCAATTGCCAACCGGACCAGGTCAATCTTCTTTCCCCGTGCGAGAAACGCCATCGTGGGATTTCAGTCTAGTTCTTTGTGAGTTCAGAATATGGCTGCAAATAACAGTTACCTCACAGTCCTAGAGGTATTTTACAGTTCAAAGCACTTAAACTCTTTACAATCACTCTACCATGAAATATTAGCACTCAAATATTGTACAATTATTTTTTCAAAAAACCAATTAATATCAGTTAAAATAATATTAAATCATTTAAACTATTATAAATTTATTGTAAACCATTATAAAATCATTCTAACTATTCATTTATTCAAGCAAATGACACTGTGCAGTATGAAATCTTTTCAAGTGTAGATGACACTGTATAACACCCGATCTCTAGTTAAAATGCACTATTTTTATGGTACAATTTCAATATTAGATTACCAGAATACCAAAATCAATTTTAACATGATTGAACCAATATTTTTTATAAGAAGAATCACTTTTGTTTAAATTATTTAAAAATCTATGAAGTACTTAAATATAAAATCAAAACAATATCATTAACAACTTCCATTTCATGAGGAATCAATTCAAGTGTTCTTTCAAAATAAATTTTAAAAACAACATTAAATTCTATGATATAATCAATTATCTAACTGATCAAAATAACTAATAATTAGTTAATGCCACTAATTAAATTAAATAAGCACTATCACAAATAAAACTTTCTGCCAATATAAAATATATAACTAATATTCTGAATCACACTCAAGAAAACATTTATTTCTTACGCTTGCATGTAAAACCACATTCTTTTATTTTTCCCGAAAGAGAACAAAATAAAATAAATAAAACCCACAATCAGAATTTTCAAGGCCAGAAATAATTTCAAATATAAGAGCGTACGAATTTTGAATTCGCAATGCGAATACGATTGTCAGAATCAGTGTTTACAAAACCAAGGTGGTTCTTAATTTCAAATTCAGTGAAAAACACAGCAAACCATTGCGGTTTAATTTTAAAAGACTAGTTAAATTTAAATCAATAGAGATAACACTCCAAACGAGACACAGCATACGTGTTATGCAAAATTGTCTCCTCACAGTAAACAGGACGTCTACAAAACCGAAACTTTGCGTTTCAAAACTTTAACCTAGCCTACAAATTAAAAAACTTGTAACACTGAACAGAAAACAAAATAACACTTATCTTAAACATCCGATGACATTCCTTCTTGCCTGAAGAACAGAATTATCCTTCGTTTAGAAACGAACTTCAAAATGGCGGCTCTCACCATTTTTATCAATCGGAACGAAGAACCTAAAAAGAGAGCCATGCAGTTGCTGTTCTTACGGTGTTGCGCCACGTTGGGAAGCCATTTATAAGGCGTATTGACTAAATAACTGCTCAAGGATTGAACATAAACATTTTTAATCACATATGCCTAACATTACAATAATCTCGGGGAGGAACGAAACCTTATACGCATCACCGTAAGAGGCAGTTACGTAACTGAAGCTTTCCCGGCGCAGTGGGAAAGACATAAAATATGTAGAGGGCGTTACAATCGTAATAACGGGAATAATATATAGACACGTAACGGGAACATGAAATATATATACAGGTGACGGGGACATGATAATAGGACAAACATATAAGATAATAACATAAATGAATAACGCTGGTTACAACAAGAAAAAATCCCCACTGTACCTCAAGGTTTAGTTGGGACTGTTAAAAAGGCACTCTCATATATGACGAAACTTTTGAAGAAACAGACGCCTGTAATAGGCTCCGATTAAAAATTTCGTCAAACTGAGGAAATTCAGTTCATTGTTTTTTAACGAAATTTATTTCGTCAAAAATGAGGCACTATACGTATAAGAACCGATTATGATTAATCGATAATGATTAAGAAATATGTGTAAATTGGCCACTTTACTATCGCGAAATTGGAAGCATTGGAATTTAGTACAAGTTTGATTTGCTTGTTTCTCACACGTTTTCGACTGCCTATTTTTGTCTCGTTCATTTGAAATACTAGCCAACACACACACATACCTCGTTATTTTTTAACCACGGTCAGATGACGACGTAACACCTGAGCTGGCACCCAAGTCCCAAATCAACCTCAATAAGCGTCAGGACATTGGACCCCGATCAGATTTATAGTGCACCATTCCCATATACTGTCGTGTATATGGGGATTTATTTTTTGATTTAATTAACGTCGCACTAGAGCTGCACAGTTGGCTTTTGGCGACGGTTCGGGGCCTATCTCGAAGGAAAGACCGGGAACGAGGCCTCATATTTTTGAACCATGGTCGTGTGACGAGGACAACACCTGAGCTGGCACCCAACGCCTTAAATAGACGTCGGGACTATATATATTTTTGGATAGGATATTTTAGACAACTTTCTTGCGTTTTAGTAGCAAAACCGGCAATCTTCCATTCGCAAGATCACTACATTTTTACTTTTCTTTGTCAAGTCTACTCAGTCGCTTTTGAAGTTGCAATCCTTTGATTGCTAGCCGAATGCTGGATCCACTGGGGCCCTTTGTAAGTTTGGTAAAACAATAATCTTGCGCGTAGAACAGTTAGAAAACGGTTGCCATTCTGTAAAAATTAATATTATGAAAAACAAGAAGTCCAATGTTGGTTTGTTTAATTAACGTCGCACTAGAGCTGCACAGTGGGCTATTGGCGACGGTTCGGGGCCTATCTCGAAGGAAAGACCTGGGAGCGATGCCTCGTATTTTTGAACTGTGGTCAGATGACGAGGACAACACCTGAGCTGGCACCCGACGCAACCTCAATAGGCGTCAGGACATTAAAAGAACTCCGATGTAATCTACCACTTCCTTCCTCTTTTTTTAGATGCTACTCGTACTGGGGTCGGACTGGAAAGATTCAGCCATTATCTTTGGGAGTCGGTTGCGAACCTCTTGGGACGATCATCCACGAACTAATGCATGCCATCGGATTCGACCACGAACAGAACAGATCGGACAGGGACGACTACGTAGTTATATATCGGCAGAATATATGGCTAAGTGGGTATTAGTACGGAATATCTAAATTTAGTTTGAAGTTGTAATTTGTGTGCAACATAAGACAGACTTTACAATGAATACTGTGATTCACCACAAACGGGTGTCGCGCGCCCACGGTGAGAGTAGTAGCAGTTGCGCCCAAGCTTTGAGGGGTGATTGTTGTTTCAGGAAGAAAATTCAGAAAACCAGATTTCCCTTCTCAGGGCTCGTAACACTTTTTAGATATGTCCCTAGGGAAAAAGGGACCAAATAACTTAAAAAAAAGGACCAACAAAATTTAAATCCTCATTAAATTTTAAGTCATCAATGTGAGAGTGACAAAATTATAGGAAAACGCATAGAGCAAAAAGAGTTTTAAATAAAAAAATTATTTTATTTTTTATGTAACAATACAGGCTAGCCGCGCACTGGCAACTATCGGACATCCAACTGAACTATTTAGTTTCATGCAACTGAAAAATTCAAATTGTGTCTGATTATTTAGCAATTATCGGACATGCAAGTATTGGACAAAATATCGTTTCGCTCTATACCGCGCTAACAACTTTGTCAAATAATCGACAATTTGGAGATTTTGCATAGATTGTGAAAATACGAGTTTGGCCGATTTTTCTTCTTTACTTTGGCATTTCGAAATCTAAAACGTGGCAGCACCAAGTTGGTTACAATTAAAATAATCGGCGGACAATTGCTGAGCGATGGTAAAGTCACACAAATGATTAAAAGTTGCAGTGTAATTATTGCTTGTGCCAAACAAATAATTTATAATCAGAGACTTGATTACATCAGTCACAAGTCCGTGGCTTTTCCTTTTAGAGTTTAATAACTATTGGTTAAATAGTGTACAGGTTATGCATTAAACATCCCTATCCCTAAATCATGGTAAGATAAACACCAGCTAACTGCAAAAATGTATCATTTAATTTCCAATTTTATAACATCAATTCCATTCAAAATATTCTTCGAAGGCTGCATAAATTGACATGGTCTTGCATTGAGTATAACTCTCCACAAGTCATTTTGAATAAATGTGTACATATTTTTTTTCCCATGATTGAATGTATTATAAGCTGTTTGTTATTTTTTTTTCAGAAATAGACATATCATATAAATTAGTGAATGAACATATACAGGGCAGCACATGTGTTTTGTTGCAGCAAAAAATCTATGTTTAAGAACACACATTGAATAGTTTCGACTTCTTTCACACATTTTTCCAGTACCCCTTGTAAAAATTTAAAGGAAAAAAATTAATTTGAGTTTTCTTTGGAACTATAGCATTCTACTATTTCAAGCATTATTCCAACCAAATTTCTGAAAAAACTTGAAGCATTAACAAAAAAGTTTTTGTAACTTTTTAAATTATGGTCCGAATTGAAATTTAGCAGGGATGCCACTTACTGCAGCATATGTCTGTTTTACAAATATAATGTAAATCCAACAGTATTTTTTTAATTACAATATGAGATACTGGAAATATATATAATTACAATTTACACTTGCACCTACTATTTATCCGTCTTCCCCTGAACAAGATCTTCATTTACATTTTATTTTTGATACATTGCATAAACCAGATCCGGTGGTCCTGGAAGGACATTAAATTGTTTACTCATAGACCTACATTCTACAGCAATGTGAATAATTACATTTGTAAAGACAGAAACAGCAAGCCTGCTCCTATTTTAATGATATTTCGAGAAGTTGCAACACCCTATTAGCAGACTCAACATAAATACGAACATGAATGGTGAATTTTGTAATAACAATTACAAAATGAAAAAAAATCATCTTTGGATAATAGAGGGCAGAGAAATGGGTCAGAAATGTGTTATCATAGGAATTTTTTTTTTGTGTGCTAAAATAAAGGAAAAAGGGACCATATTCTTAAAAAAGGGACTTTTAAGTACTGCAAGTAACAAAAAGGACTTTTAGGGAAAAAACGGACCTGTTGCGAGGCCTGCCTTCTGTCTCTAACCTTCCACTAAGGGTTGCCGTATGGAAGTAACTCAAAATTTGTTATAACTTAAATTTTTATGGTTTTCTGTAATATGCTTGCGATGGAACTTTAAAAAATAATAATAATGGAGTTTATTCGATTACATGGGACCCTTTAGCCTATACATTTTAAATTAAAACCTAAACTCATAATTTAAGACTGCAAATAAAAGGCTGATGATAATCTGACTAACCACTGATGTAGTGAGGACGACAAGACGGTGTATAACGGCAGATATCCTACAGACTTTTTCAATTCTCCCCTGTTACTGAATGTAAAATCGTATTTGTTCCTGAGCTAAATATAAATCGCATTTTCAATAGTGATGCTTTGAAACAGCGCAAATAATACCAAAACACACTTATTTTGTCTTTTTGGCCTTGTATGTGCATAGTTGGCAGAAAAAGGCATCACGAACTGTTTTAGCATACTCCATGACTGTTGTTACCATAACATTGATTGCTTTTACCCATTCGACTTTTGACTCTTTCAGGTGATCTGGACCAGTTCGACAAGCTAAAACCTACTGAGAACAGACTGATCAACAAGTTCGACTACGATTCCATCATGCTATATGGAGAGAAGGCATTCTCGAAAGACGGTTGGCACAAGACTATGAAGGCCAGGAAAAAAAGCATTAAGTTAATTGACGTCATTGCCAAGGGAAAACTCAGCGAGAGCGACATTTACCGCATCAACACTCTGTACAAGTGCGACAAGAAGGAAAACGACGATTAACAATTTTTGTCATGGACAGGGTGACATTTGTCTGTGCATCTCCTGGAAATGAGTAATAAACGATTTCCTTAAGAATTCTTGTGACACTGCTTCCTTTTATCACAAAGAATCTAGTACACAGCTAGAAAGTCATAATTGGAGTTGCCATGCGGTATTATATACAGGTGGGAGGGAAAAGTAAGGTTTTGAATACTCATTTTTTTAAGTAAATAAAACTCAAAAATAAAATCAATTTATTTTAATAACAAAGAAAATTCCATACACTATCATTTCTATCGTGCGGCTCCAGTAAATGGACGACTAGAATAGGCAAGAGTTTAGCAATGTTTATGGGAATTCGTCGTGTACACGAACAATAATGATGCTTCATATCGTCGTCAAAAGCCCACCGTGGAGCTGTGATGTTAATTCAACTAACCAGATTCTACAACAAGGCCTCAAATAAATTGGCTCTGACATCCCAGTAGAAACTGATTTACGGGAGGGCATTCGGGGCACTTGCCCAGGCCCCCAACCATGTTAATATAGCTTTAAAAAAAAGCACTTGCAATATTCAACTCACGACTAAGACCACAAACAAACTGTTTATAGTGTTTACTAATTGCACAGGAATTTGGGAATATATTTTTTCTTTTCGGAATTTTCTGATATTGTAATCATTACGGATTTGCTATAAATAGAACATAACGATCTGGCTCAACTAAAAGAAAGCTATGAAGGAAGATTGAGAAACAAATGAAGAAACTAGTTGAAGTATTGCACCATACACTTGCATTAAAACTAATTATGTTTTGCATTGTAGGTTTTAATATAAATTTAGCAGTTTTATTTTAAGATATTTCGAGGAGAGGAGGGGGGGGGGGGGTTGGGAGGGAAGAGACAATTTTATTCTTTGTTCATTTATATAATAGGTACACCCTTTTATTTAATATTTTTACATTAACGGTGCCATTGTGAAACATAGAATATCATATACTCTAGGGGTGTAATTGAGCCGGTACGTCACGTCCTACTGGTATATTTTTTGCAAGCCTTTTCGGCATTCTTGTACTTTATTGACAGCATAAATTTTTATTTTATAAATCAACTACTATCCAGAAAAAAATAAATTTCTGGGATATAAGTCGCTGCTGCTTATTAGCCAAATATATTTTTACACAGCGATTATCAGATGTCGAATCGCTCGAGTATATCTCGTCGGTCTAGAATGGGTCTTACGAGTAAATCTTATTTGTTTATTTCCAAATGAGTAGTGTTAAACAAAAATATAATCCATCCAACTATTCTATCCTTTTAAAATAAAATACGTAGGACAGAAGTATATGAGGAGGACACACATAGTATTTTTTAAGGGTCCTTATGTACATGAAATTGTTTCTAAGGACTTTTTAAGAACCGTACGAAACATGTACTATTTACATGCATTTGGCTGATCGGGTTAACGTTGCACTAAAGCTACACAATGAGTTATTGATAACGGTACATGGATTTCGAATTTAATTAAACATAAAAAAATGGGGGTGAAAAATCTGAAAAATCTCTCTCAAGTTGGTTTCAAAGACTGGAATAAATATTTTTCTAAAGCAAATAAATTTAAAATAGTACTAAATGCATATGCTTAGGGATAATAAACATAAACTATGCCCATAAAGATAATAAACTTTTCCAACACAGTTTAATGAAACAGGACCAAAAAAAAAGGTAATAAATAATGCTTAAAACTTTGTAGAAGAATTTATATTTTAAAGACAGGGTGTTTAATAGTTGTAAAATATAATTTCCCTGACATTTTGAAGCAAATCCTTATTTTCGAAGACCATGTTCAGGCTTTCGGGGCGAGTGGGAACTCTGCAATTTAAAAACTTAATGTTTTTGTCTATCTAGTATTAATATTTTTAAGATAAAGGTTTGTTAAATGTATGTTTTTAAGACTTTTTGGAAACTTTAATCATAATTATAAAGTAAACGAATTGATTTTTTTTTTAACCTTCTCTATGAATTTACAAGCTTTTCTTATAATGGTTCAATTTTTTCCCCAAATGGAGCATTATTTGTTAAGAATATACCTGGAGAAAGAAGATTAATCACACTGTTCACTTTACTTGGAAAAATATCCAAACTTTTTATTTGGGATAAAATAAAATTAGAAAAAAAATATGTAGATAAAAATGTGTATTATTATAGGCTATACAAGCAATGTTTTTATATATGAGTATACGACTTTCTTTTTCTATCAAAACGTTAAAAACGTATTTTATTTTTGAAAGTACTTAACTAAACCATTGCTAAGCATACTATCAGCATCATATAAAATATTTTTTATATATATTTGTATGGGTGAGATTAAAAAGGAAAAAATTCCACGGGAATCCGATTGGAATCTTTCATTTTAATTTCACCCATTCGTTTAAATTAACACAAAAGAGCTTTTTATTGATGGATGAATACTTTTTATTGATGGATGAATACTTTTTATTGATGGATGACTACTTTTTATTGATGGATGAATACTTTTTATTGATGGATGAATACTTTTTATTGACGGATGAATACTTTTTATTAATGTATATTATATCACTAGTTTAAATATTAAAAAATACATTTAAACATGCATCACATATTCATAAAATGCTAACTATATTTCTGTAAAACATCAGAAATGTATCATGCAGTTCATCAGACATTTTTTCACTCTAAATATATAAAAATTTAAGACACTTTCGAAAAATCCATTCAAACCTAGACTTCAAATCATCTCACTGTAGTCCTTTAGGGATTTGATAGAAATTCAACCACCTAGGGAACTTTTTTTATTAATAAATAATTTTATTTATAATGTGCTGAATTTTTTAACGGTTATTAAAAACTCGGAATTATTTAAAAACTCTTTTACTTCTAAATTACTGTATTTTTAAAGTAGTGAACTCACTTTATTTACATTACGTACGGTCAGTATTACCACTAGATGATTTCAAATAGGCTGTCTATACAAAAAAAATCTATTTTTTATCCATATAAACCAATGTTATGCCAATTGTGTAGTTATCCAATTGAAGACGTGGGTGCAAGAACCAGACAGCTCCACTTTTTTTTCTGATTTACACTTTTTCACTTTTTTCTACAAAGAATAAAATCCTCTATCGATTGGTGTAGGAACCAGACAGCCCTAAGCAAGGACTGAAGAAAATTAACGCAAGTTATGCCCGAAGAAAATTAATATTATTAAAAGTGAAAGTTAGGGAAGATTAGAAAATTCCCAACTTGTAAGATTACGTTTACATTAGACCTCAGAACGGACACTGAATTAGATTATGGGTGCACAAATCAATGCTTGTGAGGGAACTGCTTAATATTTCCTAAAATATATATAAAAAAGATGAAAAAATGTCGATAAGTCGGAACTGGGAATTTTCAGCACTGTAGAGTTGGGAATTTCGAATTGTTAAGTTGGAAAATTTCTTGTTTCTTCAAAAGAATTTTTGTGTAACGGCACTGCTTAAATGTAAACTCTTTTGATATATAAATAGTTTGTAAGTTGTAGACATTAATTCTAATGATGTTTCTGTCACTTGAATGTGTCTAGTGGAAACTTTGATTGAAATACACTGTTCATTTTATACTTCCATGATCCAAAACAGAAAAACATTAAATAACGCTTTTACCTTTGCTAAAAGGGTCGTATATTGGGGTAGCAAAACTTGTATTAAAATTTCCAAAGTTTTTGATTTATCACGTTTCTAGCTCACTAAACAGGGTATGACAGTATATTTTAAATATATATTTATTACAAATCACAACAGTCAAATTCGAGAATATCGAAACATTTTAGTTACAGCTCTTATCTCAAAATCCATGCAACCTAAATATTCGAAATTTATATATAGTATAGTAAACACATTATAGATAAACAAAACATATTAACTTTACTGATATTTAAAATACTTTTTGAGTTATAGTCATTAAATCTAAATATTTACTGACACTTTAGTCGGATAAAGGTTTGGTGCGATGCTAATATCTGCTGCATGATGCACTACTTGGCTAGGCTCGGTTTCGAACCGAGGAACTTCGGCTTGCTACGCCGATACTCTGCCAGTCAGGCTAAAGTGATCACTTTATACAATTACGCTACAATTGGTGATTTCCGGACTGCAGATCAACGCAACCTTCTATATAAAAAAAAAAAACATGCAACACCTGCAAAACTGCAACACCGGAAAAAATGTAATACCGGCAAAAATACAGCACAAGAGATCAGCATCAACTACTGCCCACGTGATAACACTTCACGGGCATTTCAATCAATCGTTCCTCCGTCCGACTCACTGAGAGGGGGGTACTGTGGGGTTCACTTCATCTACCCGATACTCCCGCTCAGGCGAGAGTGATCACTTTAGCCTGACTGGCAGAGTATCGGCGTAGCAAGCCGAAGTTCATCGGTTCGAAGCCGAGCCTAGCCAAGTAGTGCATAATGCAACGGATATTAGCATCGCGCTACAGAGGCTTCTATAATGAAGTATAAACAAAGTACCTTGTCCATTTTTACATATTTAATAATTTCCATGTCCCTAATTCGAAAATCGACTATCCAAAAAAAAAAAAAAATACGGGATAAACTTTATACCCTTTGGTGAGTTCGTGTGGCTTGGGAATCGAACCCAAAAAACATATTCACAAGTAAATTTTAAATGGTTGTTAGATATCAAAGACTTTAAACCACCATTCATCCAAATGCACAAATGCTAAGTAAAAAACACGATATGTATCCTTTTTGAGGGTATTTGTCCACCTTTGGATATCCTTTTTTTGTGTCTGATGAAGAAGGAAAGGATTGTATTAATAATGGTATTAGGATAGGAGGTAGGAAGCGTAGAGTGCAATGTTTGAATTAACATTAACTTTACAATTACTATTAAGATTAATACCTTTAATTACTTTGGCTAGATCGTATAGATAAAGAGAGACATTGCGTTGTGATTTCAATATTAATTTACCCAGAACGTAGATTTTCCTGTTGGGAAGAAAAGGCATAGAAATGCAAAAACTTAACTAAAATTAAAATAAAGAAACGTTTAAACTTCTATGAAATACAGATTTATTTTCGAGTGCGAGGACAATTGGATGCTGACTCACCAAGCAAATAGGGGCTGACAATCCATCCCGAAGCATCTCTCAAAGAAGGGAGAGGTCTTAGTCCTCCCAGTAAGTCAGTCAGGGTCTAAGTCTAAGTGTTAAGTGTAAAAGTGTTTTCTTTGAGAGTCTACGTGCAGAAGAGTACTGTACAAAGTGGGCGTGTGGGTACAGCCCCTAGATCATCCCATTGGATCGCGGGCATAATGATTCCACGCCTGTGATTTGGCAAAAATACCTCATTCACAAGATTGGATGCCGACGAGTTGAAAGGGCCCCGACGAGATGAAGGGGACCCCATATATTTTACTTTTATGGGGCCTGGTTAGACGAAAGACTCCATATATTTTACTTTTATGGGGCCTGGGTATGGGACGAAAGACTTTCTTTGTAAAGGCTTCTTTTTAGACGGTTTATGGTCCAGTCAGTCTGGCGCTTTACTCTTGCGTGGGAAAACAGGTGGAGAGGCATATTTAATTGCATCACCACAGTCCTCCCCCAACAACGGAAGAGGGGTTCACCGCGGTAGCAGAGAAGATCACACTGATGGAGACACCAAGAGGTGGGAGAGCCAGAGGTGAAGTGGAGAGAAAAAATCATCTCTTCGTAGGCCCATCTTCATCCTGTGCTTGGGCCAGCCGAGCACGTGGGAGGAGGGGGGGGGGGTTGTTTCGCTCGTCAGCGGAGAAGCCACCTTTAAGGCCCTGAAGAGGGCTCCACTTTTTCTCCGGGCTCAGATGGGGTGAGATTCGGAGCATCCCCGACGCACCTGTTGTAGGATAGCTTCCGTCGTCTTTGCAGTATTAAGGGACAGAGGGTGTTCGTTAAAGAGAAATCTATACTTCTCGTTATCAACCCTCTTCCTCTTCTGTCTTTAATGGAGGGGCTCCGTGTTCATCTGATCGGTGCAGGGGTCTGTTTTTCCTCGCAGAATTCCAAGGGCGCAGGTGGGTTAAAGAGAATAGTCTATACCATTCTCTCTCCAAGCTGTTGTCCCTCTCTGGAAGACTGTTTGTTGAAGAATTCTCCGAGTGATCTCCGCTGCAAGGTGAAGTCCTCTCGTCCGCTCGGTAGAGTGGGTGGGGTGCCAGCTTGTGCTGCACATCATCAGAACTCGAAGGGTGCCAGCGTGGAAAAGGGGTGGTCATCTCATCAGTTCATCGGGTGGTCCCAGGTGAAATCCTCTCGTCCATCGGCGCAGGCCGGTGTAGCCTCGTCCATCGAGTGAAGGACTGGATCGCCCGGTCCCATCTAGTTGTGGTGTGTCATCTCTTGCATCGGATGGAAGTGTCAACTGCATCCAGCGGGGGCAAGGGAAAGCAGTCATCCGGATCCATCAGCTCAGTCAATATAGCCGCTGTGGCTTCAGGTGGGCAGGGCAGCCCAACTAGTGGAAGATCTCTCAGAGGGACATGAAGCATTAATTATTCAGGTAAAGTCAAAGCAAACCAAATCTCTCGCACAAGAGAACAAAAAAAAATCCTGATTAATATATAAAAATCCTTAAAATAACCCAGTTTTATTCTAACCTCAAAGAAAAACTTGGAAATCAAATCCAAATTATCAAAAAATTAAATTTGACAAAAATTCAAATCAAAATTCAAGAGAAAAATCATTTTAACTCACAAAAAAAATTCTCAAATTTAAACACTAAGTAAAAAAAAATACAACTATAAAAGAAGATTAAAAAAAAATTTACAAAGTCAATTGTCAATCAAACTTCTAACCTACAGCCATTGTCACAAGTGAAACTATTAAGTCGCATCATGATTTCCATTGCCAATAAAAAAAAAAAACTCATACCATCCACACACATATACACAGAGAGCGCAAGCGGTTAAAACCCCGCTACCCGCGATCCGGCGCACAGAGCGCCGGGGAAAAAAATCTCAATCCGATTCTCCCAGGTCGCCCCCGAAAGTGAAACCAAAAGACAAATTATCACACTTCACTTCTCTGCACACCCAAAAACAGGAACCCGTTCAGTCACCCAGTGACCCAGTCGGTAATTACCGCACGAAAACCCAGGGTGGGGAGAAAAAAAATTTCATTCCTTTTTCAAAAAAAACAAAACGACCCCTCTTAACTTGAAGGGAAGTGAATCGAGATCTTCCGACTTGTCAACAAGTGATTAGCGTTAAGTGGATAGTTAGCGTGCCCTGCTAGATGCGTCAACGGAAAAAGTATGGTCCAGCCGCGATCCAACGTAGAATCCACTTTCAATAAGGCGGTATTGTTCTATTCCCATAAATCATGTATAATTCATTTATATATAAGCTGTCACATAATCCTTCTTTAAAAATAGCCATAAAAGCTCACTCCTCTGTCCGAGAGGGGGGGTGACGCCAAAAAGTCGCCAAGGCGTTGGCCTAACTAAAACATAATCCATCTATATATATATTGTCAATCCAATCTCTCCTCCGGCATATCAAATGCCCAATTGTATATAACATATATAACATGTATTACCTAGCTATAAAATCCATTCCGAGGGCTCCGCTCTCTTTTTTTTTTTTAAATAAAACAGCATGTGGACGGCAAGGTACCCGTAATCTGTATTTAATTGCTCGCTCTATATCAATAATCCATTTTCTCTCAGATTATAGCATCGAAAAATGCATGTCCGTCTTGTATTCAATGAGAATATTACTGCATTCCATGTATATAAATCCACTTGACATATTAATAAACCCATTTGCCACAATTCTAGCGCCAATGAAGAGATAATCTTCGCCAAGAGGCAACCCCGACCCGGGCGCCGATGGAGATAGTGGATCTGAAAGTTGTACCTACGGCAACCCGTCCGAAGCGCTCGCTGACCCGGAGTATCCAAGAGGGGTGAAAAAGAGGTTTAACTGCTAGAACCTCTCTTTTTTTGGCACCCCCCCCCCTCGGAGGAAAGGGGCTCAGAAGACGCGAATAAGGCGGCCTTCCCGCTGGACATCTTCTCTCTGCCCCCCGGGGCGAGGGGGTAAGATGCGACGCCCGCTTTTGGCGAAGCTGAAGAATATCACAGGTTACCTATTAATTACCAATCCCAATCCCGGGATCTGTCTCTCTTACACAACAATAGGGTGGCGCAGCGTCTTACACTGAACACACCTGTACTAAAACATATGACATTTTCCTTCCATTTTTATTGATTTTAATTGCATAAAAATCCATGTATATATTGACTGTATTTACAACATATTTTGACTTTATTATGTTGAAGCTTGCCATATTATGTATCTATCACTACAATTACTGAACATCTTTCAAGATCTTTTTTTATTTGTATATTCGATTATATACTTTATCATCCCATACTGAAAAAAAAACCTCTAAAAACAGCTGGGGGGAGCCATTCTTATAACTATTTGCGTGGCCTTAGGTTATAATAATTTTTAGCCTCTGAATTATTTTTGCCATTTACAGAAGACTGAAGGTTTTTTCTTCGTTTTCTAGCAAGTTTAACCCTGGCTACCGAAATTTTCTTTGCTTTCATTCCATCTGTAATTTCGATTGTATGTGGGGAAATCACTTTTTTTATCTCAAATGGACCATTAAATCTCTTTCTGTTCAAACAGAATGCCTGGTCAATATATACCAAATCGCCCACGCCAAAATTGCGTTTCACAGATTTTCTCTTAGAAGAAATGTTGCGTATACTTTTATAATTATGTTGATTTATGGAAACAGTTTTCTGTATGACTCTCATTGTGCGCATCATATTTGCAATATAAACTGGATAATAAAGTAATTTCTCTTCGTTAACGTTGATTACAGCTTCATCAAAAATAATTTTGACATCTCGACATAAAAACACTTTATTGGGTGTGAAACCTGTCGCGGGATGAGTGGAATTATTGTAAAAGGTTTTGTGTAAATTTACTCTCAATTCTAAATCTGCAATGTCCTCGTCTAAAGTATAGATGGTCGTCTTTAGACTCTGGTGTGATCGTTCGACTACATTCTGCCAAGGGGAATATGGCAGGGAATGGAGAATTTTAGTATTAAACGCTTCGTTGACATGTCTCACAATTTCCGATTTAAATTGGGTTGCATTATCGGCATACAAAGTATTGACCTTACCGAATGTTGTGAAATAACGAATAATACAATCTGCCACTGTCTGAGCTTTTATATTAGTTATCACATAAGCTTCAAGGAATTTAGAAAATCCATCTAAAATTGTTAGAATGTACTTCCCATCACTCAGTGGTCCAACGATATCAACGAAAGCTACGTCCCCACAGCATTCGCCATGCTCAGTTTTTCCGTGTGGGATATGCTTTTGTCTGTTGGCCTTGATCTTTAAACATCTGTCACAAGAAAGGACATAGTTTTTTGTGTCACTGTAAATTCCTGTCCAAAAATATCTCTCTTTCAAAAATGAATACGTTTTTTGTATTCCCAAGTGACTAAAATGCGATACTCTTAATGCCGCGCTTTTTAAAGAGTCCGGCAAAACAATTGTTTCTTTACAAATAATCTGACCTAAACTGTCTCTCAAATTATTTACGTGTTTCAGTAATCCTGTATTTTTATCTATAAAATTTTCGCCCGTTCTTTGTTTAACTTTTAACGATTTTTGTTCGATGTCTTTCATCAACTGTGATGTCTGAGGGTCCTTCATTTGTTCCGACAAAATCACATTAACCGATAATTCCGTCTTATCATTTATCACCTTGGTACTGTTTTGTTCTATTATAATATTATTAACTGTCTGTTGTGGCTCCGCATCCAAGGCTGGTATCTCCTCAATCATTTCATTTCGTGAAATGTAGTCAGCCAATTTATTTTCTTTACCAGCAATATGTTTTATTTTAAAAGAAAAATCTTGGAGATAAATTATCCAGTTACAAATCACAGATGTTGGGTTTTTAAGTTTCTTATGGTATTCCAAGGGTTTGTGGTCACATAGAACAATAAAATCATTAAACAGATAATCTCTAAAATGCTTAATTGACTCATAAATGGCATACATTTCAGCTTTTATCGCCGGGTATTTTTGTTGACTGGCAGATAATTTTTTTGAAAAATACGAAATCGGCCTAATTTCTTCAACCACTTTTTGAGATAGAATTCCACTTATCGAATAACTGCTTGCGTCCGTTATTACATAAAATTTTTCCTTAAAGTTGGGCTGAGTCAGAAATGGTCTCTCAAAAAATTTTTGTTGCAAATTTCTAAAAGCCTGTTCACAAGTGGAACTCCATTTGAATTTGTTTTTAATACTAGTCAATGATTCCAAAACTCCAGCCAATTTTGAGTAATCCTGAATCATTTCTCTATAAAATCCACAAACACCCAATATTCTTTTCAATTCCCTTGCACTTTTGGGGGTTTTGAAACCGATAATTTTTTTTATATTTTTGTCCACTGGAGATATGCCTTTTTCGGAAATTTTATAACCCAAAAAATCTATTTGGGTCTTAAAAAATTGACATTTGGATGGGGACAAGGTCAAATTGTTTTTATTAAATGTTTTGAAAACTGTATTCAGTCTGTTGGCCATTTCGCTAATACTATTTGCGGTAACAATTATGTCATCAAGATACCAAAATATACCTGGCCCAACATCTTTTAAACATTCATTCATTAGAGACAGAAAGTATGCAGGTGAATTTTTATACCCGTAGCATAAACGAGTGAACTCAAAGTTGCCAAAAATTGAAGTAAATGCGAGTTTTTCTCTCACATCTTTGGGCAAGTCGATTTGCCAAAATGCCTGATTCATGTCAAGCGTAGAATAATACTTATTGCCGCTGAGCTCATTGACAATATCGTTAATTTTTGGTGGTCTGACCGGGAAGGATGACACAAAACAATTAATCGCTCGGAAATCAATAACCAGCCTCAGCTTTGGTTTATTAGAACACCCTTCCGCATTACTCTCACTATTGGGGGTTTTTTACCAACAACCATAGGAGCCGCGTAGTTCGATGTGCTTTTTGATATTATTCCTGCCTCAATGAGTTCATCCAGAATTTTTCTCGCCTCCGGGCGCAATGCATAGGGAATTGAATAATTTTTACATGCAATCGGTAAATCGTTTGTTAGATGAACTGCTGGTTTTATAGCGTCGGTGTGTCCAAGGGACTTCAGGCTTGAAGAAAAGACTTCAAAATTAGCTTCCAGTAATTCCTCCAATTTACACTTTTCTTCTGTCTTTAAATGGTTCAGATCAAAATTTTCTAAATTAAATTCCCTTTTTCTAAGTTCCTTTACTTCCTCAGAGGCGACAATTAAATTAACATATTCAATTATGTCTTCGTTATTTGCCTCCTTCTGTATTTCAAAGTTTGTTTGCGTATATCCCAGACACATATATTTTTATTAAATGTCAACCTTTCCGCCTCCAGATTCGTAATTATCGTTTTAATACTATTATCCAAAGTCGAATGTATGGAATTATTTAGTTCAACGTTATTTCTTAACGATTTTGGTTCAAAGATGACTTCCGTATTGTCTGGAACGCTGTTCTTCCCAAAGGATAATTCTACAATTTTTGACTCACCTGGGTTAGAACAACTTTATTTCTCAAAGACACTGGCCAATTTTCAACAATTAACGTGTTTAAAGATGATTCACTCGCCTCTAAAATTGGTACTTTTGCACCCTTTATCCTTAAGTATTTCCCCTCTAAATTCAATTGCGCATTATGTCTTTGAAAATAATCATAACCGATTATGCATTTAAAACGTTCTCCAAAGGGCTGTACAGCCACAAAAAACTCATGTCTAATATATTGATTTCCTATTTTAAATGCCAAATTGACACAAGAACTAAATGGAACTTTATTACCTGTCAGAGTTAAAATTTGACAGTGGCGAGCCAAATATTTTACCTTTTGTTGAGTCTTAATTTGTTCAAAAATTTCAGGGGAAATAATGGAGATGGACGAGCCAGTATCACATAGAGCAATTATTTTTATATCATTGGCAAATATTTCTATCACAGGCAAATTTCCTTCTGAACCCTGTTTGTTTATATTTGAAATCTTGTGTGTCTGCATTGCAACAACTTCCTTAACCTTCGTTTCCTGATTCCCTGATTGCTTGATTAACTCATTTTCTTGATTTATTAAATTTTGTTGGGGGATTAATTCTTGTGGAGGAGTTAACGGGGTCCCTGCGCCTCCGCTTCCCCTCCCGACTCTAAAAAAGGAGTCGCATTGGCTGATAATCGAACGTTTTGTGAACCCTCGTTGGTCTGAGGGGGCCTGTCTTGTCTTGTATTGTCGTAGTCGTTGTTAACTTCAAAATTTCGTTCGCGATTGTTGTTGCGTCCATAAAAATTTTGCTCCCGCGCGTCACCCGAATTTCTGTTACCGAAGTTTCTTCTCTGTCTTCCAAAGTTCCTCTGCTGCCCGTTACCAAAATTTCTCGGCCTTGCTTCAGGATAACCCCCTTTCAAATTCTGTAAATCCCGGTACACACTACAAAACTTAGTGTAGTGGTTGAGGCCGCATAAAAGGCAATGTTTGTCCCGAAATTCAAGGTCCTGTGTTTCTGAGACACCTCCTGTTTCTGTTTTTAAGTCACTCAATTCTCTTGTTAGCAATTCCACCTTTTTCTCTAGATTTTCGTGGTGGATATCTCTGAGGGGCGGAGGATTTTGTGCCATGATGGCATTTACTCTAAATTTTGTAATAGTCTCGTGGGCGCTTTGTGAGTTTTTCGCCAAAGTCACAGCAGTATCAAAACTGTCCGGATTAGCTTTCATCACATCGAACTGAATCTCTGGTAAAAGCCCTTCTGTGAATTTCGCCAGGCGCAACCTATTCAAAATATTTTTTGTTTCGGCGGTAATAATCTCGCCAGATTGTCCCAAATAATTATTACTCGCCAAAACCAAACGATGGGCGAAGTTCTTGACTGGCTCATTCTGGAACTGTTTACAGCCAGTAAAGGCCATTTGTCTTTCCGGCAGGCCCCTTTCTTCGGTAAAAAACTCAACTAATTTTTTTTTTACAAAGGTGTAATCATTGGAATTTGTAATTTCCTTGTCTGATAACAGAAACTGTAGAGCGCTGCCTTTTAACCGACTACTTAATATGGTTAATTTGAGTTGCGTGGACCACCCGGCTAGACTCGAAACGTCTTCGAATTGCTTGAAGAAGAATCCGCACTGATCAGAATCGCCATCAAAAAAATTTGTCAATAAATTAATGCCGCTAAAATTGCTGGTTTTAGGCTCGTCGTCGTGATTCCGTGTATTTATATCAGGCATAATAGCCGACCTTGGAGTTTGCATAATAGCATTAATTGTGCTGGTCAATTGGTTTACAGTGGGAGACATACTAGAATTGTTTTGCTGCCTAGCAGCCCTGGTTGAAATATTTTTATTACCTCTTCCCGCTAAAACTGCTGGGCGTCGAGGGGGCATTTCAAAATTGAAAGATACTCAAACAATAAAAAAGAAATTCAAAATTCTCCCAACTACTAACTTTTACCCAAAACAACACAAATTGTCTCCAAAAAATTCCGCAAACACTCACACAAAAGAAATAACACATAGGAATTATAACACACAAATCAGAGCATTAAAAATAATAGCATTGGCAATCATGAACGCAATCCGAAAACAGTTTATCAAACTCAGTAGGCATTAACACCTTTTTAAATTCAAAGGCCGCAAATTCAAAATTTTCCTGAAATTCCACATAAAAGTAGACACCCTTAAACACACTAAATCTATACACATATCAAAACTTCGCAATATGTTTGATTGACAATTAACAATTCCCATTCATTATTCGAGCTCAACAGGAAAAAAATCCACACGTCACCATTGTATTAATAATGGTATTAGGATAGGAGGTAGGAAGCGTAGAGTGCAATGTTTGAATTAACATTAACTTTACAATTACTATTAAGATTAATACCTTTAATTACTTTGGCTAGATCGTATAGATAAAGAGAGACATTGCGTTGTGATTTCAATATTAATTTACCCAGAACGTAGATTTTCCTGTTGGGAAGAAAAGGCATAGAAATGCAAAAACTTAACTAAAATTAAAATAAAGAAACGTTTAAACTTCTATGAAATACAGATTTATTTTCGAGTGCGAGGACAATTGGATGCTGACTCACCAAGCAAATAGGGGCTGACAATCCATCCCGAAGCATCTCTCAAAGAAGGGAGAGGTCTTAGTCCTCCCAGTAAGTCAGTCAGGGTCTAAGTCTAAGTGTTAAGTGTAAAAGTGTTTTCTTTGAGAGTCTACGTGCAGAAGAGTACTGTACAAAGTGGGCGTGTGGGTACAGCCCCTAGATCATCCCATTGGATCGCGGGCATAATGATTCCACGCCTGTGATTTGGCAAAAATACCTCATTCACAAGATTGGATGCCGACGAGTTGAAAGGGCCCCGACGAGATGAAGGGGACCCCATATATTTTACTTTTATGGGGCCTGGTTAGACGAAAGACTCCATATATTTTACTTTTATGGGGCCTGGGTATGGGACGAAAGACTTTCTTTGTAAAGGCTTCTTTTTAGACGGTTTATGGTCCAGTCAGTCTGGCGCTTTACTCTTGCGTGGGAAAACAGGTGGAGAGGCATATTTAATTGCATCACCACAAGGATGTGTCCTTCTTCAACAGACACATAAAAAATAGTCAAATTCTGAAGTGGTAATGGAAACCATTTCGTTTTTGTTCGATTTCCTCGTTCAGTGAATCTTAATTACTTCTTCTATAATATGCTGAGTTGACATTTGAAGGAAAAATATTCTGACAGGGATCTAACGTAGCCAAACGCAGTTTTCTTTTAAATTTACGTTCCAGTTATTTAAAAAGCAATTGAAGGATAATGTAGAAGATATTCGTTTATTTTATTGTTAGAAATACTTTTTTTAATAGAAAATCAAATATTTATTACAACTATAAAATTATCTTAACTATTCTTTCATCCATTACTGATTCATGCACAATAGAACATGATATATTTTTTCGAATGTCAAAATGACAATTGCAATCGTTTGCTTGTCTGTAGTTGGGCTTTTATTAAAAAAATCTGTCCCTGTCACATAAAGTAGAATACTTTTGGATTTAGAAGTAAACATGAGAAAAACATCTGCGTAATCTCTTGTGCTATATAAAATACATTTTTGACTCTGAGATTGAGATATTTTTGTTTCGTTTTTGCATGGATGTGAAGTACCAAAGCTGTGTCAACATGAAATATTTATTTGTTTTTATATTAGTAAAGTCGTCATGTGAGTTTTTTGTCTTCCTAAGTATATTTTCCTAGTAGATTTAATTTGCTACCAGCTACGTTTAAAATTAAATTATGAGTCAGCTGAATCGCATATGAAATCAATATAATTATATTTCAAGTAGCAATAGCAATGTTGCATTTAACTGATATGGCGATATATTTTACCCAATTCGAAGCAAAACTGCGAACTTCTATATGAATTATTCTTTGCTGTTCTAGTTGATTTGCCGAACTATTAAGAATTTATATATATTTCGTGCAATGGCACCAATAATTTAGTTCTTCTTCACGACATGCATCTATTGGCCATTTTAAATTTGTATTTTGGGCGCTTTAAATTTGCATTTGGCCGTTTTTGTTATACTCGTTCGAATTCGGAACACAATTTTTTAACACATTTGATTTTGCACAAATCATTAAAAATACATTTGATTTTGCACAAATCATTAAAAATACATTTGATTTTGCACAAATCATTAAAAATACATTTGATTTTGCACAAATCATTAAAAATACATTTGAATTTGCACAAATCATTAAAAATACATTTGATTTTGCACAAATCATTAAAAATACATTTGATTTTGCACAAATCATTAAAAATATATTTGCTTTTCATGAGTGGGAAAAGTTTCGCGACTCTTGGTTTTCCGTGTAGTACGGAAAATGCTCTACTGAAAAAAATTCCATTTCGAAATTTCGAAAATAGTTACTATCGTATCTAGACTTTCCGTGGTTAAAAAAATTACATTTATTCAATTACGTTAGAGTTCCTGGTAGTAGTGAAATAGGAAAAAAATTCCGAATAAATATGACACAAGCATTTTATATTAAAAGCTTTTGAATAAAATTAAATGTAAAATGTAGAAAATAAATAGATGCTTTTTAAATGGTACTGGTAGGAGAGAAAAATCATAACGAGAATCTTGCTTTATAAGTTTAAAGAAGTATCAAGACAACTTGTGATATTTAGAAAATATGATTAGTAACGGGGTTGTAATTTGTTTTTAGGGGGATTTACTTTCCGAAATCCCATGGAGAATCCGAATCTTTATCAAAGAGACATTTCTGGCAGACATAAGAGATCTAATGCTCAAAATCCCATGGAGAATCTTCATCTCTTTCAAGGAGACATTTTTGATGACAGGGACTATATTCCTAGAAATCCCATGGAAAATCCGAATCTCTTCCAAGGAGATATTATAGGCATGGACAAAAGTGTGAGTACTATTTATATTATTATTTATCTAAGGAATCCATAGGATTGTTGTTAAAATCCCATTGAACACAATTCTATTTATATAACAAGAAATTTTAATATAAAAAAATATTAATTGAGCGATTTTAAATTTAAAAAAATGACGCGTACTTAAATGAAAAGGAAGTATTTAAATATAAAGAATTATATCAATTACTTGAACTTATTTTTTAAAAAAATTCAAAAATATCTTTAGATTAGAAAATGGTGGAATGTAGTTTTAAAAGGAAATCATACTTGGTATCTAAGAAATTTTTCTAAATTCTAGATAATTCTTTTATACTATAAGATATTTATTTAAACGTATTTAAAAAATACTTTAATCAGTAGAGAAATATTGAAATAAAACGTTATATGTTATTTTCTAAATCAGGTGTAAATAACTTGATTTAATAAATAGAAGAAAAGGTTTTAATAGAGCTTCAATAATTTAAACATTCTTGGAAAAAGTTCATTTAAAAACTAATTTCTTTATCAAATGCAATTGATTATTATTCTAGTTAAATTTATGTTTTATTTTAGTATTGCGTTTTTAAGTAATATAAATGTACTTTTAAATTTATTTCTTACTTTTTTAAGTTTGAAAATACTATTTTAATCAATACCTGTTAAAATAAAAGTAATGATAGAATCTCTGACTGAGATCTAAAGCTTTACGCCAAATTATAATTTTGTCACATATTTTTGTAGTAGTTAAAGAGAAATTTAAAAAATGAAATATTTATTATGCTGTAAAGAGAAATGAGCTGTATTTAATTAAAAATTATCTTTAAAAATAAATAAAGGAACAACGACTTTAAGAAAAATGCGTTAAAAAGTAAAACTTTTTTTTTTAATTATTTAATATAAATTTTATACTTATTAAAACTTTTTGAAATAGGGACCAAAATGTATGTATGATTTTTGTAAATTGGCACCAATTTAAAAAAAAGTTGTAATAAGTATAAAATTGATATTAAAAAATAATTCTATTTTTTCAATTCGCTCGTAAAATTAAAAATTATTTATTTTACATTTTAGCGCATTTTTCTTAAAGTATGTTTTCTTTTTTTAAAATTTTTTTTTATAAAGATTATTTAATTTTTTTTTTAGTTATTATTTACCAAGAAATTTAAATTGTTGCTCACATTTGGCCGCAACAATGCATATTGTAAAACTATCCCTATGTATGCCAATAAATGCTAGGTAAACTAAATGTGATTGTTGTACAACCTCTATCAAACAATGAAAACCGTCAGCCTTGGGCTTGAAAAAAACAATGAAAACATTTTAAAATTAGAGAAACTGTTAAAAAAAGTCAGGTTTATCGATATTTCGTATATATAACAATCGTATAACCGATATTTTTGTAGTTTTTGCGAAAGTAGATTTTTTCTATCCAACAAAAAAAAAATCAAAATCGGACAATATTTTTTTTCAAACGGTTTGGTTAATTAATAATTCCAGATAGTTAAATACCGGATAACCGGATATTTTTTCAAATGATGCCCAAGTGAGACATCTCCTATCCAGAACAGACATCTTGCGCGAACATACATAAAAAAATACATAACAGTCGAATTGCTAACCTTCCCCCTGTTGGCGCGATTTGGCGGTTTTGGTTGGCACGCATTTCAGTCGGTTAAAAATGAAACTTAACGATAAAGTAGTGTTTTTGTAAAGATAGAATATATATTGAAAAATTATAAACATTTGTTAATGATAATTTTGACATAAAAATTGCTTATATACTCGTATAAAAAATATGTCAAAAATATTTATGGTAATTTTTGAGCTTCTTAATATATTAATTCTATATTCAGTCCTGAAATATCAGTCCTTTTAATATTACTTTTTTATTTAGGAACGCAGTGCTGCACCAAATGACAACAGGTTATGGCCAGGTGGCATTATACCCTACAAAATGGAAGAAATGGGTAATAAACGTTCTTAATTTTATAATTGGTTATTGTAATGTATGTTCATATACGAGCTATTTTTCAAAATGTGTGCGTGTTGTGTAATATACTAGTTTTGTACCAAATGTATATCTGTTATCTTTAAAGTTCCGTAGCGGGACCCTTATTGTTAACGCTTTTGTGTCCGTTTGTGTTAGTGATAAGCGATATTTGAATAACAGTTATAAAATATCATTATTTCAATTTCCGATAATTAAAAATATTATTTATCAGAAATAACAGTTATTTATATGCTAAAAAAACAAGTATTTCGAAATCAAAATTAAAAAAAATATTTTGAAAAAATATGTTCTATATAAAATAATCTTTCTAGGAAAAGGGAAAACCGACTTTAAAGAAAATGGGCTAAAAAGTAAAAAATAATTTTTAATTTTACGAATGATTTGAAAAAATTGAATTATTGAATATCAATTTTATACTTAGTACAACTTTTTGAAATTGGCGTCAAAATTTAGGTATGATTTTTGTAAATTGGCACCAACTTCAAAAAGTTGTAATAAGTATAAAATTGATATTCAATAAATCAATTTTTTCAACTTATTCGTAGAATTAAAAATTATTTTTTACTTTTTAGCGCATTTTCCTTAAAGTCGGTTATCCTTTTTTTCTAGAAATATTATTTTATTTTTCCCTTTTTAGTTTTTAATTTAGCAGGGGGCTTCGCCCCCTATTATTATTATTCAGCAAGAAATTCAAGTAGCATCTTCTGTTAAACAATGTATATTGTAAAACAATCCCTATCAATGCCAATAAATTTTGGTTAAATGAAATGTCATTGTTGTACAACTTCTGTTAAACAATGAAAATATTATGAAATCTGACAAATTGTATAAAAAAACTCAGGAAAATCGACATTTCCAGACATATAACAGCTGGATAACCGATTATTTTTTGTAGATTTTTTTTAAGTGGATTTTTCTCTATCCAACAAAAAAAGAATTTTCGAAATAGGACAATATTTTTTTTCAAACGGTCCGGTTAATTGAGAATTCCGGATAACCGGATTTTTTTTTCAAATTGCTCTTAAATGAAACATCCCCTATCCAAAAAAAAAAAACATTTTGTAAATATCTGAAGTAGAACCGAAATCCCGCGGGAACATACATAAAAAAAATACATAATGGTCGAATTGATAACCTCTCGACTTGGCGCGCGTTGGCGGTTTTATTTTAAAGTTTCTGGAGGTTTTATTCTGAAATTTTGGTTGGCGCGCTTATCAGTCGGCTGAAAATATGTAAAATCGCTAAATTCTAGGGCCTGACGTGCCAAATGGTAGCGTTAAGGTAAATTATACCTATAAGGTAAATCAGGCACTGCATTTTGGGGTCGGAAATATGCTTGTGAGGTGTCAATGTTTTCAGCACATTTAGTAAAGCATGAATGTATAATTGAATTGATTTTTAATTAACAATACTACAAGGCGAAAAATTCGAGAATTTTGAAACATTATTGTTACAGCTTTATCTCAAAGTCTATTCTATCTAGACATCTGAAATTTCTAACAAATATTATATATACCATATAGTTAAAACAACAAACATGTTCTTTTGATGTATAAAATAGTTTGCTAGCTATAACCATTAAATCCAAACGTTGACTGTTATTCCAGTTGATTCCACTTAAACTCAAAACAAAAAATATTGTCTGTATTTATTTAATATATTTTTCATGAATTTAATTTCTAAAATCATACCTAAAAATGTATAGCTTGAAAAAGGAGCGTAGATATCTGTGTTTTCAGTTCATTAAAAAGAGCATGACTATGTATTTTAAATTTGTTACAACACGAAATGCCACAAAGTCAATAATTTTGAACGCTTTTGTGGTAGGGAACATAATTTAAGGCTAACCGTGCACTAGCAACACCTGCAATACATTTTTTAATCAACTGGACAACCAAAATTAAATCACACACCCATTGATTCTTATTATTTAATTGTATCCAACTGAGGGCTTTCAAGTCTCATATTTCGCAATCGCCAAAGTGAAGGAGGAAAATCGCCAACACTCGTATTACCACATTCCATACAAAATCGCCAAATTTTCGATTATTGGAGGGGAGTCCGACCCCACACCCCCAAAACAATCTGGAAACCATGAAAGTTGGGAATTTCAACTTCTAAAAACCCCGAGTTGGGAAAATTTATGCCTGAAGAAAACTAATATGATTAACAAATGAAAGCTATGGAAGATTAGAAATTGCCCAACCTTTGTATGGTTACATTTAAATTAGACCTCAGAGCGGACACTGCATTGGAATATGGGTGCAACAAATCAATGCTAATAAGAGAACTGTTTAATATTACCTAAATATATATAAAAAACAGGTGAAAAACGTCGATAAGTTGGAACTGGGAATTTTCAGTACTGATGGATCGGAAATTTCGAATCGTTAAGTTGGAAAATTTCTTGTTTCACCCCCCCCCCCAATATATATATATATATATATATATATATATATATATATGGGCTAATTCCATGCGTGACTTACACTACATTTTACAATTTATAACACATTGTAAGCTTAATTAAAAAAAGTAATTTGTGTTTTAAAAAAACTTTTTTATGTCAGTTGATATACCAGACTTATATTATATTTTTTGACATTGTAAACTTTTTTCATTTTGTTTTACTTTAATTTTTAAAAATAAAAATATCACAGTGTGATTCACACTACAAGAAAGGACAAGATTTTTTGGATATCATTTCAATTTATGTTTTCTTCCTCATGCTTTGTTATAAAAAAATATGTTATGCCAGTTTTTTTGTATAAGGTTTGAAGTTTAATCAGGTAAAAAATATATTTTTAGATGTGTTTTTAAATTATTTTAATTTTACTTAATCTGTGTGACTTACACTACAACTGAAATGTGACTTACGATACACTCACATTAAGCACTGGGAAAATGATAAAAATAAAATTAAATTGTACCTTTTATAACTTGAAAAATTATAATGTGAAAAACTATATTAGAATTTACAATCAAAGTTTCAGTCAGGCAATTTTTTTTATTTTTTCAACAATTACAACATTTGAGGCACCTGCTTCTTCTGGCCAATGAAAATTATGCCTTGTGCATTGCAAAAATCCACTTTTATTGTAGAGCCTTCTTTAGAAATGAATTGTCCAACAAAATTTTTCACTTTTCTTCTTCCTACAAATGAAACCCAGGTCCGTCGCACCGGGAGGGGGTGTGGTGTTGGTCCGACATTCCCAATAATCTGGAAACCCTGAAAGTGGGGAATTTCAACTACCAAAAACCCCGAGTTGGGAAAATTTATGCCT
This sequence comes from Troglohyphantes excavatus, assembly GCA_963932185.1. Lineage (NCBI taxonomy): Eukaryota > Metazoa > Arthropoda > Arachnida > Araneae > Linyphiidae > Troglohyphantes > Troglohyphantes excavatus. The sequence goes on along the minus strand of OZ010669.1, from coordinate 54,137,759 downwards.
GAAGAAAATTAATATTATCAACAAATGAAAGCTAGGGAAGATTAGAAATTGCCCAACTTGTCAGATTATATTTAAATTAGACCTCAGAACTGACACTGCATTGAAATATGGGTGCAATAAATCAATTGTGAGAGAACTGTTTAATATTACCTAAAATATATATAAAAAATCATGAAAAATGTCGATAAGTTGGAATTGGGAATTTTCAGCACTGTTGGGAATTTCGAATAGTAGGGTTGAGAATTTCGAATCGTTAAGTTGGGAAATTTCTTGTTGTTTCTTCCAAATATACTGTTTGTGTAACGGCACTGATGAAACCTATACCCTATTGCCAATTTTAAGTCTTCTCGATTGTTATCTTTTTATTAGGTCTTCTCCTTTTTTGTTCAGTTCTCTAAGAATAACAAAACCCTTGATTACAGGAGTATTATATGCCTCTTCATAAAAATCTTTATCAAAGATTTTATTTCATTACTTAGTGCAGTAATTCTTAAATGTTGAACAGGCAGGTTGTCCTATCTCTGGTGTAAACTGATGCGCTAGTTTCTTTACAATGGCCTGACATTTATTTGGGCTTTAAGGTGGACTTTTCTTGACTCTTGCAATATCTTTACCACATGAGCTACAATTTTGATAGGCCTTTTTAGGAGAATCTACTGAATTTGGATTAGAAGTGCTTGGTTCATTTAAAGCGGCTGCATACATTCTTTGTTTGCCTGTATTTTTTTTATCTATTCCCTCTTCTTTGCTTTAAAAATCCCTTTGATCAACTTTCATTGTAATTTCCCTTTTCTTACACCTTTCCCTTTGCTTTCTGTATTAATTATCTTTAAATGGTTGAAATATTCCATTTGCTTTTTTTCTTTCTCTGATCTCTTTCTTTCGTTTTGCTACTTTTTTCCCCATTTACAGTTAAAATAAGAAAAGGATAATAAATAACAATATTTAAAAATAAGATCACTTGTGATATTATTTTTAAATATTGTTACTGTAGGTTTTGTAATCGTTGTTGTTCTACAAACACAACATATAGTTGTGACTTACTCTACGCTGTGACTTACACTACAGTTTAAATTTATTTAATATTCACTAAAAAATTTCGTTCTTTTAAAAATCAAAACTGCATCAAGATAATTTTTTATAAAATAAGGAGTTTGATTATACATTAGTTGTATTTCTCAAAATATTCAGAAAATGCAATTTATCTTAGGAATCAAGGAGTACAAATAATGCAAACGTAAGCAAGTTCAATTTCATTACATAGCAACCATTTAGAATTTGCACCATTGTTACAAAATATGTGCAAAATTTCTATTAATGCAAAATGTAATAAATTCAATTATTTTTCTATTAAATATAAAAATTTCAACTTTGTAAAAAAATATTTTTAAAATTCACTTTTAGGACACATTTACGTGGAATTATATATATATATATATATATATATATATATATATATATATATATATATATATATATATATATATATATATATATATATATATATATATATATATATATATATATATATATATATATATATATATATATATATATATATATATTATTTGTGTAACGGCACTGGTTGTGTGTGTGCATGCCAATAAATAGTTTAGTTGCGCCGCTATAGTATAATATTTTTGAGATAATACGGCTATACTATAGATGTACGAAACTCTCAGTGAGTGATTTCTACTCTCACTTGAGCAATTTTTTAATATTTCGAATGTAAATGCTTAACATTTCTTTTCAGACGATTTGCAGGCCGAAATCGATATAGCGATAGAAAATATCATGAACAGAAAAAGCATCAAGTTTGTCCCTCAGGATGACTTAGAAAAAGGATATCTTAAAATATATGCCGGAAAAGAGTATTTGCCGGAAAAGGGTATTTTTTTTTGCTCATGATGCTTAGTTTTTCAGAATTTCCATTTTTTATTACATGCTTTTATTTAACTCACACTGTCTGGTGTGATGTATCCTCAAATCTTGTAAATCAATTTAAACCCACTTCCAATTGTCATATAGACTTGAAACTTGGCATACATACGTAATCTCGGTGACAATACAATAATTAGTCATAAAATTGTTAATTACTAATTAATTCTAATTAATAATGAATTTATTTAAAATCGAAAAATCTGGCCACGGCAAGATTCGAACCCATCATCTGAAAAAATGACGTCAAATGAATGCGCGAAAAATTATGCGCAACGATCTGGGTTTGCTTCAACAGAAAAGCTTTCCGACGCCATTTTTAATATTTTTAAACAAAATAACAGATTTCCTCTGCACTCTCATAAAATAATTTCCAAAATGGAAAATTATAAGTCAGTTAAAATAAAAGAAAGGATTTATATATTTCTTAAAATGGGCTGTATTTGATTGAAATATATAAAAAATATAATATAAAAAAAACTTGCTCAAGTATAGGACAGAACTCACAATCTTAGAACAGATTTCCTGCACGATGCTCTAACAAACTAAGCCACCAAAACGTACTTTTGTTTACTAATGTGAATAATATATACTCTAATGACTTGTATTCACGGAGTAGTATTGTATAAATGAAATAAAGATTGATTAGTTAGTTAAATTTAAATCGCCATAGAATTGGACGATGTGCTATTGACACCGGTTCTCGACCGTAGGATAGATCTGGGAACACTGTGTCGTCATTTTAAACCAGAAAAATATGTTATTTGCAATTTAATAAATACATAATGTTGGTATCACACAGGTCGGTCGTTGTCAGCCCAATGTGCAGCAATATTTTGTGCCGTATGGGTACTTCTTTACCAGAGTTTTTCTGCAACGTTTTACTATTGGCTGTGACGATTACGGAAGTGTATATATGTATAACCTTCCTGTCAGGCAAATATTACGCCTTAGTAGGAAACGTCTACGCTGCCAAGTGTAAGACAACGAATGCGGAGAAAAACAAATTAAAACTGGTGGAAGAGGACTGGACCGTAATAAAGTTTCACATGGTGACGGATCTTTTCGTCTGGGGCCGTGAGGATATCGCAAGCCGGGACACACAGAAGATCGGTGCTTTAAGAATAGACGGGCCAAGAGGAAGCCAGAAAAAGACTAGAATGGTGAATTTTTTGTTGACTCGTAAATTTATGTAACCAACGAGACTGGTTCCACGATTTTGATTATACTGCACCTGTTCTCATCGGAGAGAAAGACTGTACTTCAAATGATCTTGGAGTTGTGAGATATCGACTTTGTGGTCAACGACATTTCGGGTAATATGAACATTAATCTGAAAATGTCTTGTACAATCGTAGAAACTTGATTGGAGGATCTAGTAGATATTGCAGTATATAAAATACTTTAGGTAGATAATAAAATGGTTTATATACTAAAAGTGATAAATATTTCTTTATTGTACATTTAATTGATAATTAATAAATTGTAGCTTTAAATATTACTGTTCACAGGAAATTCGGTCATGTTAATATTCCCCTTACAGAACATACGTTTGGTTTTGTTAATTAACGTCGCACTAGAGCTGCACAGTGGGCTATTGGCGACGGTTCGGGGTCAATCTCGAAGGAAAGACCCGGGAACACATACACATTCACACACACATTCATACATGCACCTCGTTATTTTAGAACCATGGTCAGATGACGAGGAAACACCTGAACTGGCACCCAACGCCTTCAATAGACGTCGGGACTTTGGACCCCGATCAGATTTATCGTGCACCAGTCCCGTATACACGCCAGTATAATTTGTTGGATATTCTGGACGACTTTCTAGTAATTTTGTAGCCAAGCTGGCAACCCTCCGATCGCAAGATCACTACTTTTTTACTTTTCTATGTCAAGTCCATTTCCCGGATTCGAACCACCAATCCTCTGATTAGTAGCTGAACGCCTTACCAACTGAGCAACTGGGGCTCTACAGAACATACGAGTAAAAATAACTCTGTGTCTATACTAAATTCCTAGAAAAGGTTTACATGGATTTGTGAGGTTGGTTGGTTGGATGGTGTTTAATGGCACAATCGCCAAACTGGCTAAACTGCGCCAAACATTGACATAGTTACGAATCTTTAGATATTTAAATATAATTTACTAAACCAGTGTCGTACAGAAATTCGAACAAGTTTGGGTGCGGATCATCACTTAATAAGTCTTTTAAGATGGGATTTGCAGTGCCGAAATATTTTATTCTCGCATTCCTTAAATTGGGACAAATACACATAAAATGTTTAACAGACAAAACACAGTTACACCGGAGACGTGTCGGTTCGGAAACTAAAACGTGTTTGTGGGTCAGCCGGGTGTGGCCTATTCGAAGCCTTGTCAAAATCACATCATTTTTCCTATTGCAAGTTGTATTTTTACTAGCTTTTAGTGTTGGTTTATAGAATGCAATTTATTACCTGATTGGTAACCCCAATGAATCTGCCATAATGAATCATGTGTTTATTTAACTGCCAGTTTAGAATCTTCAAGAGGTACAAATTTATACGAATTACTGAAAGCATTTTTTGCTGCATTATCCGCTTTATCATTGCCAAGAATACCAATATAGCTAGGTATCCAACAAAGCATTGTCAAAAGATTGTTCTTTAAGGCTAGTATACGTTTCAACTATTTGCAAAACCAGAGGATGACTTTTAAACGAAACGTTTTGCAAAGCTTCAATGCTGCTCCTTGAATCGATATACAAAATAAATGTTTTATGCGAAAAACGAAACAATTTTGTTAACGCTACATATATTGAACAGTGTTCACTTTAGAAACAAAAAGGGGCAGGGCGCTGTTGACAGTAAAAGGACACCCTGTTTTTGAAAAGGAACTTTTTGTTTTTAAAAGGGCACTTAAAAAAAATGTTTGGGATGAGCATGGCCACACATCGGACACTTGACCAAACAAAAAAAACTCCGATTCATTGGTTGAAATTGCGCTACAGCTGCATATTGAGCTATTGTTGACAGTTCGGGGCCTATCACGAAGGAAAGACCCATACAAAAATTGATGTCTTTTTATTAAGATACTACTTAAAATCCCAAATTTGACATTTAAAAATTAATGTTTTCCCTATAAGCCAAATCCCCCGAGTAGAGAGGTTGGTTTGGTTTTGTTAATTAACGTCGCACTAGAGCTGCACAGTGGGCTATTGGCGACGGTTCGGGGTCAATCTCGAAGGAAAGACCCGGGAACAAATACACATTCATACATGCACCTCGTTATTTTAGAACCATGGTCAGATGACGACCGAGTAGAGAGGAATGATACATATTAAATACATGTTGTTCAGTGTCTGCACCCGCGTCGTCCAATCATGGTTTGAAAATACGAGGTAGTGTTCCAGCGTTTTTCCTTTGATATAGACCCCGAACCATAACAAAGATCCCACTGTGGAACTCTAGTGCGACATTAATTGAACAAACCAAACGCTCATAACCTATTATCGTCGACTTAGAATGGGAACCTCGTAACTTCGAACCACAGATTTAGCAGCCGTAGAGAAAGCTGCATGACGACGAAACCCATGCCCAGGAGGTGCAATCACTTTTGGTTTTTCTATATTAGGAAGTGAATTGCTTGGGTTCGTTGCTAAATTTGTGGTTTGAAGATACGAGGTATTCTTTCTAAGCAGATATTACGTAGCGATGACCAAAAGGCCAAAGGTGTCGGACCAACACCTCCTATAACTAGTTATAGGAGGTGTTGGTCGGACTCTGCATCCAATGGATATAAAAAAAATCGGGTCTTTCCACTTAAATTTAGCCCGAACTGTCGCTAATAGCCCACTATGTAGATCTATAGCAACGGTAATTCAACCAACCATCCTTGTGGATGCAGGGACTAAGTAATATTTAAATTTTCAATTCCAATTTTGTTGTGAATAAAAAGTTAAGTAAATGTGTATTGTCTTAACAGTATTTGACTATACTTGCTGTATTTAAGCAGTACAGCTGCGGAAAAAAAAAACGAACCACCAATGATTATTTCGTTAGTTTTCATAGTAGAGCTAAACTTAATATACCATTTTGTAGGGAATAAAGTCTACTATACAACGATATACAAAACATTTGCATAGGGGACTATCTTCATACTCGAATCCGTACCAACTTTAAAATTTTCAATAGCAACACCTAATTTTGATAGCGCAGAAATGTTCCCCGCCCTCAAAATAATCTAAATATAAGTTTTCGTTAATTTCCTATCATTATATGCAGAGATATTATACAATATGTATCGATCTTATTTGAGTGGCTACCTCCACATTGAACAAAGGTGAACTAAGAAATGAATGAAGCGGGTAGAAAATGTTTTGACGTTAGCCGTGGTTCTTCTTTTCGTGGTCAGATCAGAGATAAGATATTGCTAGCATATAAATTGATCAAATAATATGATGCAGTATGTATTATTCTTACAGATATGTTACTACTTCAATGTGATTCTATATAGTATTTTTGATGACGACAAATTTTCACCATTTGTATTCTTAAGATGTTCTGAAATCATATAGGCAAATAATAAAATTAATATTGTAAGAAAAATTTTAAATTTTAAAATATATCTTTACAAAATTATTTATTCAAAGTTTAAAATACATATACCAATGATTTACTTTTAAAATTCATATCATTTTTTTAAATTCGGTATTTAAATGAAATATTGCAAATGTTATATTACAAACTCAGTTTGAAATGAGGTTATGTAATTCCTCATTTTACATAAGATTGTGTTTGTCTTAAGTTATGCAGGGTGGTCCAAAATTATTTTAATGCTTTTAAAAATCCTTTAAAAAACAAAAATATGCACATAAGGTTTTTTGTATTTAATAAAGAAAGCATTGAAGTTTCTTAAACAGCATTTAGACCACTTCAATGTGCACACAATTTTTGCATCTTAAAAAAAAATAGTTTAATAATATAATCACATATGGTGTGTCCAATCCGGCTATGTGAAATATTGGAAAATTTGTAATTTCAATTGCCGCTGTAATTCAATTCGGCTTTTCAATTAGTCAGTGACACTGATTGTGATTTAAACTCTGTTTTTCACGTTATCGTCAAGGGGGTTACTTTACACCTTGCAGGGTAACTTTTACTCCACCTCTTAAAAAAAAAGTTTCATATTTGAAAAAAGGCCGGGCATTCAGCGAAAGAAGTCAGTAATATATTTTTCACGTGAGGATTAACAATTCTGCTGTCCAACAGTTGGCCTTTTCCCAACCTTTCTTTCTTTAGGGAACGTTACAGCTAAAAGTGTTTTGTAGGTATTACCAACACACCGGTGTTGGTATAACACGGGTTTTCTTCCAGTGGAAAAAGCCCAATTCTGTTATGAAAGAATTTAAAAGTATAAAATCTATTTTCTTCTTCTAGTTCAGGTTACTAATCTTTTGCTTCACTAACCTCATTCCAGTCCAACATTCTGGGTTACTTTACTCCACCAGTTAATTTAAGTAAACCTTATAATAGTAAAGTAAACCTTAGTAGAGAGAAACCTTGTTATTATGTAGCGGTTGTTAAATCGTATTGTTGAATTGGATGAATCGTATTGTTGTCTAATGTTATAATGAACTAAGATATTCACATTCTTTAAATATTTACATGTAGTATTATCAACTTAAATCAATGATTCTCAATTTTTCAATGGTCAAAAATATGAGGCATCGTTCTCGGATCTTTACTTCGAGATAGGCCCCGAACCGTCGTCAACAGCCCACTGTGCAGGTCTAGTGCAACGTTAATTAACCAAGTTCATATTTTTTAACCATGGTCAGATGACGAGAACAACGTATGAATTTACATCCAACGCAACTTCAGTAGGCGATAGGACATTGGACTTGGATCATATTTAACATGCACCACTCCCGTACACCCCTCGCCTTTATATAAGAATTTAGAATTTTATGCCAACGCGATCACAGCGCTTTTTATTCTCTAAATTAGTGAAGATTTCTGTTAAGTTCTGCTAATTTTAAATTTGTGTATGACCCCTGAAATGATCATTTTTTTACACATTTTAATATAGGAAAAAAACTACTAAGAGGAAAATCACGAAATTTTATATATGGATATAAAGCGTTTTCTGAATCCATCACTATCAAAATATAGCATGGTTGCTATTCATAAATTTTATGAATATTAATATCCTAATTTAAATAAAATTAAAAAATATACATATAAGTAATTAAAGTTAGTGTATTTTAGTTGGGTCGTTTAGAAGTAACACGGATAAAAATTTCAGCTTAATAAAATTATTATTTCGAAAGATATGATTAAAAGTTTAAGAAATTCATTTAACATTACGAGTTCTAAACTTTCGAAATTCATAATTAAACAACTACTTAACCAAATGACTTGCAAATTGATTTTCAGCGATGAATTTTGTCGTAGATTCTAAATATTGAATCAAAATTGGGTGTTGCTATTGGAAATTTTAAAGTTGGTGCGGATTTTAATATGAAGATAGTCCCCTATGCAAATTTTTTGTATATCAATGTGTAGTAGACTTTATTCCATACAAAATGGTATATTAAGTTTAGCTCTACTATAAAAACTAACGAAATAATCATTGGTGGTTCGTTTTTTTTTTCCGCAGCTGTACATAGCAGTATAAGAGAACTGCTATGTTACACTTATATTCATAGTTATTGTAGATAAAAATTCTATATTTCTTGAAAACTGACTTTTGTAACATTTCCTTTTCATCCACTTGCACCTTTAATTCTTTTATCTTCAACTACTTTGAAATATGTTGAATATATTTTTGTTGGAATTGACTAAAAATAAAAGCGTGGGGCGCTCACATGTGTGTAAATAGGTATTAAATCCTCTTTAAATTTTAAATACTAGATAGTTCTGTACGGTTGGGTATTTTTGGTTCTAGTATTATAAATTTTCTAATCAAAATTATGAGTGCCTCACGCTTTAATTTTTAGTCAGTTCCAACAAAAGTATATTCAACATATTCAAAGTAGTTGAAGAAAAAAGAATTAAAGGGGCAAGTGGATGAAAAGGAAATGTTACAAAAGTCAGTTTTCAAAAAGTATAGAATTTTTATCTACAATAACTATGAATATAAGTGTAACATAGCAGTTCTCTTATACTGCTATGTACTGCTTAAATACAGAAAGTATAGCCAAATACTGTTAGGACAATACACATTTACTTAACTTTTTATTCACAACAAAATTGGAATTGCAAATATTACTTAGTCCCTGCATCCACTTCTCCATTCGTTTATTTTTTGACATTTTAGTACACTTAATAAAAGCATGTTTTTTAAAAAGTTATATATATATATATATATATATATATATATATATATAAATATATTGTACATTCCTTGAACCGGAATTTTTACTAAATTCTACGTATATATATTTTTTAGAATTTCGAACAAAAATAACATAGGAACAGACAATTTACATGAAATTTTTTAAAACATGGGGCGTTTGATGCACCCTACTATACATGTACGAAACCCTCAGTGAGTGATTTCTACTCTCACTTGACCAATTTTTTAATATTTCGAATGTAAATGCTTAACATTTCTTTTCAGACGATTTGCAGGACGAAATCGATATAGCGATGGAAAAAATCATGAACAGAATAGGCAACAAGTTTGTCCCTTGGGATGGCTTAGAAAAAGGATATCTCAAAACATTTGCCGGAGAAGGGTAAATGCAAATTTTATAATTTGATTCTTTCATGTGCTTGGTAAAATTACGACCAAATAAAAAAAATCCTCACTGTACCACAAGGTTTAGTTCGGACTGTTAAAAAGACACTCACATATTTGACGAAGCTTTTGAATAAACAGACGCGCTATATGCTCCAAATAAATATTTCGTCAAGCTGAGGAAATTCAGTTCGTTGTTTTTTAAACGAAAATTAGTTCGTCAAAAATGAGGTAGTATACGTATAAGAACCGATTATGATTAATCGATAATTAAGTAATCTGTGTAAATTACTTTACTATCGCGAAATTGGAATTTAGTACAAGTTTGGTTTACTTGTTTCTCACACGTTTTCGACTGCCTATTTGTGTCTTTCATTTGAAATACTAAGCACCACACACACATACCTCATTATTTTTTAACCATGGTCAGATGACGAGGCAACACCTGAGCTGGCACCATAGGCGTAAAGTTATCAAAATTATTGGGGGGGCTCAAAATTATAACTTTCAAGTAAAGGTATTTGCACAATTTTTTAGGGGTGCTAAATTATCTTCAAATGTTCAAAAAGGGCCGCAACATCGTTTAACCTCAAGGCAGGCCTGTAGCTGAAAATATTTCCGGGTGCCTAAAAATATTTTCAAAATGTGCATAGGCAAAAGAAAGAAAATAGTTTTGTTATTTATTTTCATAACCTCTTGTATTATAAAACTGTGTATAAAATTCTGTGCTATATCAATCAGCTAAAAAAACTGCCCTTCTAGTGTAATACAATTTCCCCTTTTTTTTTAAAAAAAATTGACGGTTTTACAAAATAGAAAATGTTTTGTAAATTTCTTTTTAACGTATAATAATGTTTTGATATTGAATAATAAGTGTTACATAAAAAATTATATTGGGAACACCCCAAAAGCTTCCAAAATTACCGGGAGGAGGTAAATTTGACTGGATGGTGCGAGGAGTTGTCCATATATTGCCTAACGCACATGTAAGGAAAGAGATTTTCTGTCCTGCATGAATTTATGTTGTATTATAGGTTCTTTACCAAAAAAATATAATTTAAGCTACAACTGAACTTAAGTAGGAAATTATACTAATTACTCTTGCGTGTGTGAACCAGTAATTTGACACATATTGTTCTTTACATAGCAAATCATTTGAGTGCGAGGTGTCATAATCGACTGCTCCAAGGTTTGCCTATAAGCACCATAGTTGACTTCTCGACGGAGTACCAGCTGCTATCATGTTTAGCCGAAATCCGGAAATCATAATTGCCCGGTGCCATAAATCGACGTTAGAAGCCTGTGACATTAGCACACGATGCGTGAGTGTGCTTAAAACTGTTGATGTTAATGCGTAAGACAATACTTACTGGCAGTGGCGGCCCGAGGTCAAAAATGTTAGTGCAGCCGAAATCATGTGAATTCCCCCTCCCCCCCCTATTTTCCACAATAATACATGAACGGAAATTCTTTATTATTTACTACGCAAATCAAAGTTTTCTTTCAATGTTTACGAAATGGTTAGATGCGAAAAAAATAGAAAACACTTATTTTTTGAAAATTAAAGCAATTCTCCTTTCTTTTAAACATGCGAATCGGTCAATTTTAAAATGTACTTAAATAACGAAACAACAGCACACAATAAATTTATGACGAAAACTATTTCCGTTTGGAGAGTTTCCCGGTCCTCCCACCCATCCCCGCGATTCATGCACGAGCCAATTTGTTTATCGAATACCAAGTGTAACCCGAGTTGAGAAAATCCTTTTGGGCTGCGTTTGTCACAACCCTCATTTTAGCGTATAGGGGAAGTCATACTGCGTAAGGTTGCCATGGCAACGATGCAGCCAATTTTGAACTTCGCTTTTTGGCTGCAGTTTCGATTTAATGGAGCTTTTTCCCCTTCTGATTTGTGCATTACGGTAACATCGGAGATTTTGTTTACTTACCGCAGAAATTTCATTTTTAATTATAATCTTCATTTAAGAAAATTAGTAAAATATCTTATTTTAGTTTTAAAATACTCTAATAAATTTAGTTACAGCCCGGCTGTACTTGCTGTAGTACAGGAGCCGCCACTGCTTACAAAAGAAAATCATGGCCTTGGCTCAAATTTTAAGAATCGCGACATAAAAAATTGGAAAAAGGGACACCATAACTTAGGAATTAAACATAAATATCCATGCAGGACAAAAATCTCTTTCCCTACATGCGCATTCTGCAATATATGAACGACCCTTCATACGATTCTGCCAGATTTTCCTACATTCAAAATTATCACATATATATGATTATATAAGATTGGTTAACTTTATCTATGATTTACAACTTTATGAAATAAATGTTTTAAATATGTTTTACTGAAAAATATACATTATTCACATTAATTTTTCAAAGAATTTAAAAATAAATTTAAAATAGTAGCTTTGTTTCTTCAAAATAGTACGTTTGATGCATTGAATTCTCAAAAGACATTTCAAATTGCTAGCTGCGAATTTTTTCTTCCTCCCTTCATCATTGCAGCTATAAAACGAGTTTTAACCGAAATATAGACAAAAAATTTTATCCAATTAAATGTATCACACGAAATAACTTTAAAAATATTATTCAAATTTCTCCTAAAGTGAGAGCGCCATTTCAAAATAGTCCGCGGTTTTATTTTGTCAATCACTTTAAATGTTTACAAGATAATTGAATACAAAATGTAATTAAAGTACTTTAATTAATGTTAAAAATTCTTTACAAAATTTATACTTCGTTTAATTAACTTTCGATAATTTGATTTTCTGTTAAATAATACAATACTTTCAATACAGAAATACTTTTTACTTTTAAAACATTTTTAATATTTTTTTTAAAAATATTCTTTAAGCATCATTATATACCACAAAAATTTCTTGAGTTAAAATATAAACTGACGTAATGAAGAAAGGATTTTTCTTCGGACAAAACAATTAACATATAGGAGTCTATATGATTAAACAAAGTTAAAATATATAAAAGTTTAAAAAAAGTTAATTTTTTCAATTACGAGCAACTATTAGCATTAAAAACTATAATGTAAATGAAAAGATTCTTACTTTAAATTTGTTTTCAACACGTAAGTTGTGAACTTTTCCTCTCAAATACATTTTTCACCTCTCAAATATATATACTTAACAAAATTATACAAGCGCAAGGACCTCCACTTTAGACTATAACTATAACTTATCAGCTCATAGAATTACTTCGCCATCATCCTTGAAAACCAATAACCCAAATGTGGTGGTGGTGGTGGTGGTGGGGGGGGGGGGGGCTTATTGCCACGTTCCTTTAGTCTTCTCGCTCGAGTCTTCGGGGGACTGTCGGGGACTTCAGAGTTAGGAACCCTCAGGACAAGACCTGGAGGGCTGTGGTCGAGGTCTGCACCTGGGCCTGGGTCTGCACACAATCCAGTTCGGCCCTGCTCTGGTTATCGCAGCGGGTGTTAAATTAACTGCGGACAGAGAATGCGTTTGTTTGCGTGAAAAACTGTCGCTCACTCAATGTACATTTCACAGAACTTGTGAGTTCCTGAAAGTCGGCGTATTTTGTTGCTCTTTTATGAAAGGGACATATGTGGGAAATTTATCTGCTGAAGGCCTTTCGGCTAAGTCCTACTGGGAGGACCCAGCAGCAGGGTAGGAATGGTCCTGGGGTAGGAGAAGGACGCTAGGGGGGGGGGGGCTGGGAGAAGAAGCGAGACGCCACCCCAAAACAACTGCCCAACAGCTAGAAAGAGGGGAGGTGATAGGGGTCTTTGTAGAATAAATGCTTTTGTTGAAGGAGAATTACAACAGTTGCTAAATGTTCCTGTTACATGTTGAATAAATAATAAAGAAAATTTAAATAAAATATATAGGAATTTTTTTTTCTGCATAATATAAATAAGAACTTCGAAATTATTGGGGGGGGGGCTCAGCCGCGTTTTCAAAATATTGGAGGGGCTCGGGCCCATGGGCCCAATACAAGTTTACGCCTATGGCTGGCACCCAAGTCCCAAAGCAACCTCAATAAGTGTCAGGACATTGGACCCCGGTCTGATTTATCGTGCACCATTCCCATATACTGGCATGTATACGGGGATTTTTTTTATTTGGTTTGATTAAATAACGTTGCACTAGAGCTGCACAGTTTGCTTTTGGGGACGGTTCGGGGTCTATCTCGAAAGAAAGACACGGGAACGATGCCTCATATTTTTTAACCATGGTCGGGTGACGAGGACAACACCTAAGCTGACATCCAAAGCTACGGCCCGTATTTAGCAAGGATAAACTCAGCGATAGCGACGTTTACCGCATCAACACTCTGTACAAGTGCTACAAGAAGGAAAACGACGATTAACAATTTTTGGCATGGACAGAGTAAGACATTTGCCTCTGCATGTTCTGGAAATGAGTAATAAACGATTTCCTTAACAATTTTCGTGACACTGCTTCCTTTTATCACAAAGAATCTAATACAGAGCTATAATGTCATAATTGGGGTTGCCATGCGGTATTATATACCGGTGGAAGGAAAAAGTAAGGTTTTGAAAACTCATTTTTTTTTAAAGTAATTAAAACTCAAAACTAAAATCAATTTATTTTAATAACAAAGAAAATTCAATACACTATCACTTATATCGTGCGGCTCCAGTAAATGGACGACTAGAACAGGCAAGAGTTTAGCAATGTTAGTGGGAATTCGTCGTGTACACGAACAATAATGATGCTTCATTATCGTCGTCATCAAAAGCCCACTGTGTAGCTGTGATGTTAATTCAACTAACAAGATCCTACAACAATGCCTCAAATAAATTGGCTCTGACCTGATTGGGGGGGGGGGGGGGGGGGGCATTCGGGGCACTTGCCCAGGCCCCCAAACCTGTTAATATAGCTTTAAAAAAAAACACTTGCAACATTCAACTCATGACTAAGACCATAAACAAACTGTTTATAGTGTTTACTAATTGATCAGGAATTTGTTCATATATATATTTTTTTCAAAATTTTCCGATATTGTAATCATTAAAATAAATAGAACATAACAATCTGGCCCAACTAAAAGATAGCTATAAAGGAAGATGAGAAACAAAAGAAACTCAGTTGAAGTACTGCACCATACACTTGCATTAAAACTGATTATGTTATTTTGCATTGTAGGTTTATATATAAATTTAGCTGTTTTATTTTAAGATATGTCGGGGAGAGTCCTTTTATTTAATATTTTTACATTAACAATGCCATTGTGATACGTAGAATATCATATACTATAGGGGTGTAATTGTGCCGGTACGTCACGTCGTACTGGTATATTTTTTGCAAGCCTTTTCGGCGTTCTGGAACTTTATTGACAGCATTAATTTTTATTTTATAAATCAACTACTACCCAGAAAAAATCAATTTCTGGGATATAAGTATGTTGCTGCTTATTACCGAAATATATTTTTAAACATTGATTATCAGATGTCAATTTGCTTGTGTTTATCTCGTCCGTCTAGAATGGTTCTTACGAGTAAATCTTATCTGTTTATTTCAAAATAAGTAGTGTTAAACAAAAATATAATCCATCCAACTATTCTATCTTTTTAAAACAAAATACGTAGGACAGAAGTATATGAGGAGGACACACATAGTATTTTTAAAGGGTCCTTATGTACATGAAATTGTTTCTAAGGACTTAAATCTCTCTCTAGTTGGTTTCAAAGACTGGAATAAATATTTTCCTAAAGCAAAAAAATTTAAAATAATGCTTATGCTTAGGGATAATAAACATAAACTATGCCCATAAGGATAATAAACGTTTCCAATACAGTTTAATGAAACCGGACCGAACAAAATGTAATAAATAATGCTTAAAACATTGTAGAAGAATTTGTATTTTAAAGAAGACAGGGTGTTTAATAGTTGTAAAATATAATTTCCCTGACATTTTGGAGCAAATAATTATTTTCAAAGACCATTTCCAGGCTTTCGAAGCGAGTGGGAACTCTGCAATTTAAAAACTTAATGTTTTTGTCTAGTATTATTATTTTTAAGATAAAGGTTTGTTAAATGTATGTTTTTAAGACTTTTTGGAAACTGTAATCATAATTCTAAAGTAAACGAATTAAAAAAAAAATGTAAACCTTCCTTACGAATTTACAAGCTTTTCTTATAATGGTTCAATTTTTTCCCCAAGTAGAGCATTATTTGTTAAGAATATACCTGGAAAAAGAAGATTTATCACAATGTTCACTTTACTAGGAAAAATATCCAAACATTTTATTTGGGATAAAATAAAATTAAAAAAAAAATATGTAGATAAAAATGTATACAATTATAGGCTACACAAGCAATGTTTTTATATGTGAGAATAAGATTTTTTTTTTCAATTAAAACGTTAAAAACGTATTTTATTTTTGAAAGTACTTAACTAAACCATTGCTAAACATACAACAGCATCATATAAAATATTTTTTTATATATATTTAAATAGGTGAGAATAAAAAGGAAAAAATTCCATGGGAATCCGATTGGAATCTTTCATTTTAATTTCACCCATTCATTTAAATTAACACAAAAGTGCTTTTTATTAATGGATGAATACTTTTTATTAATGACTTGGGTGTATATTATGTCACTAGTTTAAATATAAAAAAATACATAAAAACATGCATCACATATTGATAAAATGATAAATAAATTTCCATAAAACATCAGACATATATCATGCAGTTCATCACACATTTTTTACACTCTAAATATATAAAAATTTAAAACACTTTCGAAAAATCCATTCAAACCTGGATTTCAAATCATCTCACTGTAGTCCAGCATTATTCAACATTTCATTAATGTTTGTCTTCTTGTCCATTGTAAGGTAAACACCTTTAGGGATTTGATAGAAATTCAACCACTTAGGGAACTTTTCTGCTATCAATTTCAAGTGTTCTTTAACTTCATCTGCACACACACATACAAAAAAAAGAGTAAACTAAATGTCATATATAAACAAAGTTGTACACAATAAAAAAAATTCTACAAATATTTTGTAAGTTTTAGAAGAAAACAAGTATAAGCTTAAAAAATTATGAAAATTTAAATATTTGATGTAATCTAGGAACATGACAAATATCAAACTTAGACCAATAATTTAACATGAATGACAGTAACTACAAATGAGGCCCCCAGTTTCAAAACCAGATAGATCAATTTTCATTAGGAATGAACCAGATAGTGGTTTTGCCAAATACCGAATATCCGACGCGCATTACAAACTGGATTTTGCGGATATCCGTTTTTTTCTCTTAACAGTTCTTTAATAAACTTCATATTCATACTGATTTTGAAATGGACTGTACTCAACCACAATTTTAAAGCCAATCAACTTTTGGCATTGATGATACATCTTGGCACAGTCAGGTTTAGAAATTAGGAGATAAAAGTTAGGCTTCAGTGGCACATAGCAATTTTAGTTGTCAAAATGTTCTATCTAGGTATAATTTTAAAATAATTCAAATTGTTTAAGAAGAGCTGCCAACTGTTAAGATATTTTTTATAACCGTTTTAGCCTCTTTTGCATAAAACTAGAAACATGTTTGCATTTGTGTACTCTAAAAATATTCCTTTCTTAACGATAACATTACCGAAAAGTATGAGAGCAATTATTAAAAAACAACAATATGCATAAAAAATTATGACAGGGTGTAAAAATATGGTCATCAAATGAAAAATTTAATCAAAAAGTTAAGCGTCAAAAAAGACGCCTGGGTGTAACATTACAGTTGTCAAACTGAAATTTTTGTGTGCAAAATACGTCTGATGACCGCTAATTTTAAACCCTTTGCACAGTGCTACCATTAAAACTTTTGAAAAAGATCTAAAGTAGGTAGGCTGAAATAAAACTGAAGTAAAAAGTACATCATGTTTACACACAAATTCAAAAGATATGACTTAGTTCAATTTACCTGGAGTTGATAACGAGTTGAAACTGTATATTATATTTTGTACAACTGCATCAATAGGAAGAGCAGCTTTACGTTCCGCTATGAAATAACTTTGTATAGTTAAGGAAATAAACCATTGCACATGACTTTATACCCGAAAATAAGTAAAATAGTTTTAAATAAAACATTACAAGAAGGAAACATTACTATTTAGATTTTAAAATATATTCAAAACTACCTGCGGTTTCACACGCGTTAATTTCTCCCCTTCCATTGGTTAATTAATCCCGTGTATTTCTTGTTTTTTTTATTCTCAAAGGAAAAGATATTGGTCATTTGTTCAGAATCAATTAAAAATAGTTTCTTATATCAAATAAACACTATTTCGAGCATTCTTTCAAAAGGATACATAAAAAACCAAAGTTTCTTCAACATTTTGCAACCCTTTCATATAAAACACATTTTTTAAACTGTATCATTTAAGTTCTTCTTTCGTTTTCTTCTTCATTCTAATTGAAACATGTACAAACCCTTCTAGACCATAGAGTAATAATACAAATAGAGGAATAAAAATGCCGATTTACGCATTCGCATCATCGAAACCACGTGATCTGTGTAAGTATTATTCAAAGTATTGTATTCAAAGTAGGTTGCTTAAACAAACCAAAATTATTCTATAAGTAATATATTTCCTGTTAAAAATTCTCATTGTTATATACCATAAGCATAGGAAAGGGAAGGGCCTAGAAAGTTTTAAAAGATTTTGATTAAGATTTTGCTCATATAGTTCAGTTAAAATATGAAGCGGTTAAGTTTCCATTTAATATACTGTCATGTCCTTATGAAGATATTCATTGCCAGGTTTTAGTCCAACACTGACACACTATTTTAAACATTCAAGTAAACTTCTAATGTTTAAATATTAAGTAATTATTTATTTTTCATGCTTGTATATTTGTAAACTTTTCATTTATTTTAACCTTTTCAGTACCAAATGTATTTTTCCAATTGAAATGCTGCAGGCGATGAAGGCAATGGTCAAAGTCAGACTTACAATATTTTTCCGCCGGTTGTATTAACAATCCAGTATTAGTTACTGAAAGAAACTGGCGGAATAGTGGTACAATTCAGACTTTGACTTACATCACTAACTGAAAGGGTTGATAGTTATTGATTTAAAATATTTTTGATTAATATCCTAAGTGATTTCTAAAGTAATTTGAATAAATTTCACACAAAAAAGAAAATACTGCAAAACAAAATTGATTTAATTTTTTTTTTTTAAATTTATTTACAGTAGACTCATGATAACTCAAACTTTGATAACTCAAATTTTTTCGATATTTCGAAAAAAATCGATTTCCCTGCACCTTCATTACTTATTTAAAGTAATTTTATCTCGTTAATTCGAAGTTTTTCTTCCTTATTTTTGATAACTCGAAGTTTCCACACAACTCAAAATTTGGTTTTTCTTCTCAAAACTACGGATTTTGAAGAAACTTTAGCAATTATGCAATTGTCGTGGTGTTGATTTGTCGCTGCGAATAATGGCAACAAAACAAAAATGTAATACACTCTATATAGCAGCTTTTGATGAGAGATCGCTCTCGGAAAAAGAATATGAACCTCCTCCAAAGATAACTTTGAAAGAGGCTCTATCTTCCATAAAAACTATGCGTGCATTCAGTGAATCGTGGCCGGAAATAAAAACAGCGACATTTCAAGCAATCATGCATTTGGAAAATATAATTGATTCCGAAATAAATAGAAATACTCACCAAAAAATTTTGGATAGATATTTTAAATAAGGTAGATTAAGTATACTTGTATTTATTTTTACCAAAACAGCTTTTTTATAGGATTTTCGATAACTTGAATTTTCGATATCTCGAATTTTTATACACTTCCCTTCGAGTTCGAGATAGCGAGAGTTTCCTGTATTAACACAGTTCAGGTTTTTTTTTTAGTTTTTATATTGCGCAATTTAGTTTTAATGCACAACTTTACTGGATTTCACTAAAAAATATATAATATTTTAATAGTAAGTACATTGTACCGATTTGAAAATGGCCTCGTTAAAATAATAATTTTTCGGACTAAGTATTCTGTGAACTTCGAATCTATACGTTTTATAGTTATGTAGCCTTTCTCATTTATGGATTTTCAGTTTTGCATATTAAATTAATTTTAAAATGTTACACTCAATATTTCAAATTATATGAAGTACTTTACATGACAACGTGAAATAAATTTTTTAAACAGATTAAAGTATTGCCGTTCAATGTTTTTATATGTAAAACTTAATTTAAAATATTTTTTCCAACTTTTTAGCAGCTGTCTGGTGTTGCAGCATTCTAAAAATCAGCCTGTACCCGCTTCAGATTTCCTTCCATGCTTGTGCCAAATTTCACCACTATCTGTTTTTGAGATTAAACACAACAAGTGGACAATTTTTATTTTTTAAATTTTACAAGATGACAAATTATTTTTGGGAAATTTCTTTAAAGGGTTGTTTATTTATTACATGATTTTAGTGTAACGTGGGGGAGGGGAGTCTCGGTGATCGTGTGACATACCAAAGCACTGAAGGGTTGTTTGATTATTTTATGAAAAAATAGGATGAATGCTTTTTTAAACAAAAATTTTTGTGGTAAATGGATTGGCATCGAATATTTTATTTTGATTGGCCACAGTCTTAATAAGAATTCATTTTAGAACTCGGAAAATTGTGGAAGATAAATATTCATAATATAAAAACAGGCATAAAATATTATAAGTATTAATAATTGTGAAAAAGGATACCGAAACACAATATTCACTATTTTGGGCACTCGTTCCAACATTGCCATCTTTTTTGTTTCTGCTGGACTTCGTGTCATCGTTTTCAAAAGTTTTGCAGATTCTTTAGCCCGAATCTAAGGGAAAATATTTTTTAAACTTCTCAAACAAGTAACAAACTACTTACACAATATATGAAATTCTTTAAAATTTTATAACATTAAAAAAAATGCAAAAGGCATTCAATATAATAGTTACTTAAAGAGTTGTTATTTAATGTACTCAAAGGTAAACAGTTATTATAGTTTCAGAATAAATGACATTTAACACTTAAATTTTCATATTACCTTTTCCAAAAGATCAACAGAAATGCCTTTTAGTTCTTTTTTCGAAGCTTCTGCTTTAGAACTACTTATTTCTTTTAATTCAATTGTCACACCTGATTTTTCAGTTTCATCAGCAACACTTTGCAATGCCTTTTCAACCTTAAAAAGCAAAAAAAATTAATAATATTATTCCTGGAATACAATGATAGGTAAGCATCAATACACATTTTCATAAAGTTGCAAGACTGTATGAAATAGACTAAATGTTAAAAAAAAACTTTTAACAAAAAATTTCTAAAAATATTTTACATTTCAAATTAAAACTGTCAAGTGGTAGTTAGTGGACACCAAAACTTTGATGAAGGGATAAACAAATTTTTACACAACCAATGTTTTAGAATAGAAATGGACAATTGCCTTACAACTATAAAAAAAATTGTATCAAATCATACAATATTCAATGTTCACTTGAGTAACCCAATTCCAAAACTTCTCTGTCCACTTAGGAGAACAAGCACATCACATTTTAAAATTTTATTTCTACACCTGGAATTAACCAAAGTATGTTGTTAAGGGCGGCAACAACATTCTGGAAAAAAAGTTCCTTGATATTTCCTTAATTTCCACGACGGTGTCACAAAAATTTCCCTGATTTTACAATTACATTAAGAAATGTTGCAATACATGCTTTGTGTAGAAACAAAGTATCCATGCTACAATAATACTACAAATATATTGCATTATAAATGAAAACTCATAAGCAATACTTATATAATAATCTATGAATACAACACAAATTATTCTATTGCGACAAGCATAATAGTAATTAAACATGTTCTCTAGAGCAGAAAATGCAAAAAAACAAGTTTTTTCAAATAATTTCTTTTGTAGATGTATAATGCTGCTTTATATTTCCTATTACAATCTTCAATAAATCCCATATTCATTAACCTCTCACAATTCACGGTTCAACAAACTTTGCTTTTACTTCTCCCTCCAACAGTGGTTCATGTTATTACAAAAAAATAAAGCTGAAAATATTAAAATGTGCATTACCATGCTTTTTTTTAATTCTTATTCAGAACTAAAAGGAAATATTGACAATTAAATTACCCAGAATGGAGGGCATAACACGATAATTGCCGTTTTAATGATCCAAATTTTCAAAATTAACTTATTTTTTGAGAAATTAAAAAAAAATTCCATTACTTTTCCAGAATTAAAAATGTCCATGATAATTCCCTAATTTCCCTGTTTTCCAAGTTATGTTGCCACCCTAAACAACTCGGGTTCAAGTTGTAGATAAGCCATTGAAAATACATGTAAGTTTAGGCAGGTTTATGTGGTTAAGAGCAATGAGTTGACGTACCCAAAAGCAACCAACTTACTTTGTTTCGAATAGACCCCTTGAATTTATTTAACAAATCTTTAGCTGTATATATTTTCATTTCAGGGGATTCAGGTAACTGTGCCACTGGGACATCAGGCACAGAATCAATAAGAAATTTAGGATGCCATCGTTTAATGCTGTCTGCAGTGACTGGGCCAAAGTGTATCTTTGTTAAGAAATCCTAAAAATAGATTTATATAGCAATACATTTTCACATAGCCACAAAAATCAATATTCAATCAATAATATTAAATGCTATTTCAAAATTGTATAATTATTCTCTCTTTAAGACCAGCTACATGATTTTACTCTGGGGACATGGACATAAGGGGTCTTACAAGCAAAGCGGATGGATCTATGATTCAAGCATAAAAGGCACATAGTTTGTATTATTGAATCCCAGATCCATCTGCATCGTCTGTAAGAGCCCTAAGTTTGTTTTGTAAATTGTGTCAATTAATTGTGGGTTTGGTAATTATAGACAATACCACATAAGAAAAATATTATTTTGCAATGGAGTGGTTTCCCCACTTCATCATATCACTGATTGTAAGATGACAAAAGATCTGAGCATCTTAACTCTGTCAACTTGGGAACTTAACTCTAGAAAGAATTCTAGATGTACACGAGGCTCAATCAAGAGAATCATTGAAGTTGACAAGCATCTGAAAAAGTGATCAAACAGAAATTTTTATGAAAAATTAGACGTCAAAAATGACGATGGGATGCAAAATTGAGCATCAAACTGAAATTTTTAGGTGCAAATTATGACTAACAATTACTAATTTCGAACCATGCTTTCACATAGGATAACTGATTAAACTCTCAGCCAGCCACAAGAAAAGTTACTTAAATATTTGAAATGTGATGAATTTATAATTATATACATGAAGATCGTTTGGTTATTAGCTCAACCTCTATTTTGTGTATAGTAAAAAGGTAAAACAGACAAAATCTACAGCTTAATATGCACTGATTCATAACTTAATTTCAACCAGTAATAGAAGCATAAAATGAGAGTAAATTGTATAAAAAAAAGAGGTTAGTTTGATATAGATTCATTAGAAATTTCGATTTGATTAGAAATGTCAGAAAGTTAGTTTGTAAAATACTTTATCGTTATCTTACGCACAATGATGGCAAAATCATATACAGACCTACAGCTCGATGTTGACTCTGAATCTTAACCAAGATTTTCTAAGATTCAAACTCTTGGCAAAAGAAGACAAAGTGTTATCATTCCATCACAAGATAAGAAGAAAGTTTAGCTTGGAACTTCAAATATAAAACAAAGAGGTTGAACAGAAATAAGTTTTTACTATTTGAAGGAAAGTGACAAAAGAGGTACAATAAAAGATTATTATTTGATAGAAAATAGAATGATAAAGTATTATATTTCGTATCGTTATTAGTTTTTAAGCATATTAATTTATCAACAACTAAAGTTGCTGCAAAATTAGTTAACCATTTGATTTAAGAGACTATTATTATTAAAATTAGCAAGACATCATTTTCGGGTCATTCTTTAGTGATAAATCCATGCTGTTGCAACTTGCAAAAAAAAGGGCGCAGCGCCCTTTGAAAAACGCATAACAGGAACACTACAGATGAGGATATTTGGAAAACATTATAGAGCGTATTCTATATTACATAATATGAAGCAAAAAACTCCAAATAAATTACACATCCAAAGTAGACCTATTTTATTACCTGATGGTGCTTCTTGACTAATTCCAGTAGACTTCTGTTAAACTCATTGATCCTGCTTGCCAAACACGAAGGATCCATAGGTTGAAAAGCAGCTGCACAGAAAGTGTTGCAATTAAAAAGTGTATGTCATTTAAATTACACTAGAAATATATCAAACGTAAAGTGAGATAATTTATTGACTGCTACTTTGGGAAGGCAGACAGGTCATAATACAAGGTGGCAACAACATTCTGGAAAAAAAGTTCCCTGATAGTGTCACATAAATTTCCCTGGTTTTACAATTACATTCCATTTACTAAAAAAATATTCCATCATATATTATTTAGACAGATATTAATATAAACACCTACTCTGTTAAAAATAGGTATTAAAAACAAGTAAAATGTACTCATTTTTGAATACATTCGATGCTTATCCAGGGTGGCAACAACATTCTGGATAAAAAGTTCTCTGATATTTCCCTGATGGTGTCACAAAAATTTCCATAATTTTACAATTATATTAAGAATATTTGAAATACATGCTTTATATAGAAACAAAGTATCCACGCTACAGTAATACTATAAATATATTGCATTATAAATGAAAAATTATAAGCAATACTTATTGACAGTTAAAATAATTTATGGATACAACACAAATTATGCAATTGCGACAGGAATAATAGTAATTAAACATGTTTTCTTGAAGCAGATAATGCAAAAAAATAATCAAATGATTTCTTTTGTAGATAATTTTAAATGTTTTATATTTCCTATTCCAATCTTCAATAAATCCCATATTCATTAGCCCCTCACATGTTGCTTACAATTCATGCCTCTTTCCTTGAGAATTCCACCCGTCTTCTTTGTTATGCACAAATCACAAGTCTATTATAAATGAAATATCCAAACTTGTCCTTTTCACTTCAGTAGTAAAAAAAATATATTCCTTCCTCTTCTTAAGGAACAGAACCTGTGTTAATCGAAAATGAGATTTTCTGCAGCAATTTTTCGATATTAAAGATGAAAAAAGATTTTTTCCACTCTGATTTAATGATAACTAGTTAGTTTTAACAGCATTTTTTAAAAAACTTTGATTTTCATTTGTATTTGTTAGGTATTAAATTATCAATAGGCAATCAATGATGAAAAGTGTTTGAAAATCGTCAATTTGACACAGCAATTATTAAGTCTTTGAAAATGAACAATTATAATTCTGCTCCCATTAAAGTAGCATTAAATAACAGTTAAATTTTTCTCAAAATAGCACCTTGCAATTCTTCGCTTGCAAAATAAAAGTTCATACTTTGAAACATTGTCTGTAATATTAGACTGGATAACTAAATTATTTGCTATCAAGTTATTGAAAAAACACCAAAATATAAATAGATAGACAATGTTGTTGTTTTTTTATGAATAATTTATTTGACTAAAATCAATATAAAATAATCTAGAAAGTCTATCAATTTTTTTTTATTACAATAAATATATTGAGTGTTTTTTAAACTATAACAAAATACTGGGTGTATGACAGAGTTGGCAGTCAAAACTAAATTCAAACTTACTAGGATTTTTCTGTAATTTTTCTAAATTTCCTAAATTAAAAAAAAAAATACTAATATTTTCTTATAGTAATATTGAAATTGTTTAAACAATAATATACCTAGAAAATGTTAAGAAATTAAATATATAATATATATATGTTCATTATTTTAATTTTTTTTTTTTAATAATAGCATGAAGAATTTACACACCACTTTTAACTCAAATGTAAGGGAAAATGTCTTTACTGTTATAGGAGATTTTAAGCATTTTCGTTTCCCTTGACAATTAATTCTTTTCTGTTTTAGATCACTTTCATATTTCGTGACAATTTTAGGTTTCCCAAATGTGTGGTAAGACTATCAAAAGAATATTCTCCAAGATTTCAAAGAGAATATCCAGTATATGTAACTGGACAAAATTCGCATACTAAAAGTAATATCATGAAATCATATTCATGTAGATTAGAGATGAATTAAAATAAAATAATAAAAATAGATAACTTACTTTCACCTGCATCTAAGTTTGGTGTAATAACCAACTGGTAGTCAGAAGAATTATTTTTCTTACAAATGTAGCTAACTTTCTCTATAGATAAACTGTATGCAGTAGGAAAAACTGTGACTAGTTGTCCAAGATATATTTGACTGAAATTTCTGAAGTAAAAAAGTATCATTAGTAAAATACAACAATAAGATAAAAACTCGTCTTATAGAACATTGCGTTAAGAATTTTAAAATACAAATACAACGTTAAAATACGCAATAAAAATCCATCAAATCTGGACATGTTTCGGGAGATACATCTGCCTTCATCAGCAGAGGTATGCTCCTCTGCTGATGAAGGGAGATGTATCTCCCGAAACATGTCCAGATTTGATGGATTTTTATTGCATATTTTAACGTTGTATTTGTATTTTAAAAAAATACAACAATGCATTCATAAAATTATGTTTCATACAATTTATAAAAACTAGTTTTTTAATGTAAGTTATTTTCATCAAAGAAATTTAAAAAGGTGAAATGCAACATAAAAAACTTTGCTAAAGCCTCCAATTTTTATAACATTTCTTCCCATATTTCAAAAGAGAAACCCTTTCAACTGCTTATCGCAATAAACTTGAATACATTATCATTTCATTCTGAAGATGAAAAGAGACTGGGGACAATTTTAGAAGAGACTAACCTTTTCGTGATTTTCTTCACACCTTCTTTCAATGTGTCGAACGTTATTTTTTCTTTCCTGTTGTGTAGCGTTGCAACAAGATTGTCCATGCTACGGAACATTTCTGAGAGGACCTTGTATTCAGAAGGGAGAACTAGTGAGTTTGTACACACTGGAGGAAAAACTGATTTTTTCTTGCTGTATGTGAATAAAATATCAAAATAAATTGTAAGACAATTTTACGGCACTAATATCACAGTAATTTAATTCAAAGTACTAAAGCTTTACTTGTGCCCCCTAGACTAAAATGACAGTAGTGCTAGACGTGAAGCAAAAAAATAAATAAAAATCGTTCAATTATTTAACTTTAGGATACCTTATTCAACATTTAAAAATTCAAAACCATATATTTGTCTTTATAGTTTTATAGCAACATCCCCAAAATTTTGTGATTTGATTAGAAATATTTTTTTCCTCACAATTTAAAATAATATTATTTGAACTTCTGAAAAGGGAATCAATTTTACAATTGCAAATGGTCGTGGGTTAATACCGTCGTTCAAACTTCCCCGACTTTTCCAAATCTTAAATATTGGATAATTTTTGTTATTTTGCACATACATCAACTAAAATGTAGGGATGAAATGGATATCCGGCATCCGGACGATTTTTAATTATCTGATATCCGGAAGAAAAGTGCCGGATATCCGATTACCATGCCAGATATCCGGATGAATATAACACCACATATTTTTTGTTTGTGGTGATCAATTTTCTTTTATTCTTGCTTTAAGTCTTTTACTGAAAATACTACCAATGTATTTAGTACTCTGCAGATTCTCCCTTGAATTTATCTCGGGCTATTGAGGTGGGTAAGCAGTTAAAACCTGACCAGGTGCGTTTCGGGCACGATGGGTTATAGAGAATATATAGTAAGAAAGATATTCGGCAGACATTAGGAACCAGCCAGTAGCTATGTTGGAGTATCTTCGAATTTGAACAATCCCCATGGTTAATGGTGTGTAAGATGCATAACTACGTCTTTATTCATTTTATATTAGAAATCGTTTTATTATCCATTCTAGTAATAGCTACCGTATATACTCGCGTATAAGCCAAGAAATTTAAGTAAAAAATTTCATCAAAAAGTAGTGGGGGTCGGCTTATACGCGGGTCGGTAAAATTTAGAATATAATTTGCCTAAAATGGGAAAAGTAAATAAGTTAAAATGGAGCAGATTCTTCTAAAACGCGCCGATACATTTCCGAGATCGAGAATGTGCGTCACGTGTTGACTGAAGACCGTTCTGCGCATCGCGGCGTAATCGTAACGCAAAATTGCACTGCTCACATAAATAATTAGTTAAACTAAGTAACAAGTATATATTTTAATATATATTTCATTGGTTTGTAGAATTTATGAAGCTAGTATACGTTACTTTAATAGAATTTTGGATGGAAGACTAAGAAGTTGACATCGTGCATAGCGAATGACATCACTTTAAAGTCAATGTCTTTCTTGCTCGATTGCAATAATTACACAAAATTTATTTCCCCAATACAGATTTTATTCCTTGATAATATTATGTACAGATATTAATAGTTGTTTTATTAGTATTTTGGATGGAATTGGCTTTAAAGGGGTAAAATCGGGACGTTGCTAATCGGCGAATTCAAGTTCTACTTTCAAGTCATTTATTTTGTAATTAAAAATTGAATATTTTAATAAGAAGTATATATTCATCCATAAAATAGTAGTATTTCCTTCCGAAATGAATAAAAAAAATGCTCATCCGTATTTAATAGCGACAGTAGTCAACGATGTTGACAGAAAATAGTTGATGTTTCCTAACTTTTTTAAATCTTTACAAAACGATGTTAAGAGTTAGAAATTGCGCATTTTGATATTTAAGTATGTGGTTTAAAATATTTTATTTGATAATAAGGGAGATTTAATTTAAGAAGTCCGATGGAGGTTTGAAAAACCCCAGAACATTGCGAGTGGTACATACTTTTAAGCCCGATGAATCATCGCGAACTTTGAGGAAGGCCGTTTCTCCAGCCACTTTCTTTAAACTTTTAATTTCTAGGCTAAAATAGTTATATTTCTAATTAAACCTTAACTCTTTTTTCGAGGATTTGCCGATTGTAATCAGAATTTTTCATGTACGAAAATACAACTTGGCTTATACGCGAGTTTCCGATTTTGGACAAAAAATCATTCTAAAATAAGGGGGTCGGCTTATACGCGGATCGGTTTATACGCGAGTATATACGGTAGTTTTAGTATTTAAATATAGTGCAATTTAGATTAGCAACATAGAAATATTTCACAATTACATTTTCAAACGCTTCGTATAGTATGGCTTCGACTGTTTAAAAATCAGTATGAATATGAACAGTAATAGTTTATTAAAGAACTGTTAAGAGAAGATATTTTCATTAAAAAATAACTGCCAGATATTCGGCAAAATCTGGTTTGGATATCTGATATGCAATGTGCAATGGATAACCGGCAAAACTACTATCCGGTTCACTCCTATTAAAATGTTTAATGATATTTATAGTAAAGCTATACCACAAGCATCTATGAAAATTAAAATTACAAGATAAATAACAAATGTTCTTAAATGCAATGAATTAGGTATACTTACATTGACTTGGGTGAAGAGGCAATAGCATTAGTTTTGCAAGGGCTTAACGGGAATTCTTTGGGCTTGGAAGTTTTCTCAGAGAATAATTGCAGTGCTTTTTTTAATTCATCAAGTTTTGGACTCATAACCAACTTTGACCTGGATTGATCAATGAGAGCATCCTGTAAAATACAAACCTTTGTGATTACCTAGCACCCTCTTTAGCAGTTGATTATAGTTAATACAATTAATCAACATAAAGGTAAATTCCTAGTACGCTGTCCTAGTCCTCGAACCCTCAATCCAGTTTTAAAGTGTGCCATTCACCCTTTAAGTTGACAATGATTTACAGTGAAATGACCTAATCCCTCATACTCCAAGAAATTGCAAGACTATTAGCAACCCCGAACATTCTGGTCAAAACGAACTGCTTCAGCATGTTCAGCAATGTGCGATTCGTGTCTCCAACTTCCAAAAATATTTACTATTCAGATAGACATCTGCAGTAAACAAATCTATAGCTCAATCAAAAACACAACACTCAAACACTGGGCATTAAATGACCAAATAATTTCCGATCACTGGACTTATAATAAAATTTTGCATTACCAAAAAGTAAACCAATAGCCCATTGTTCAGCTCTAGTCTGACATTGTTTATGTTGGAATAATAATTTGTGTGTTCAATATCAACCCTTTCCCCCCCCCCCCCCATACATGTAATGAACTGTCCTACGAGACAGGTGCGCAGTCTAGAGGAATTTTCGCATTCCGTAACTGTATGTGAACCCCTCACTTCGCTTATGATCTTTCATCCTGCATGATGTAAGTTTTGTCCTGTAAAATAATTGTTCTGATGTGCATCAATAAATGTTTGTTATCCTATTAACATGTGTCTGTCCTATGCAGTGATCCACGCCTAGTTATACCAATAGTTTAATCAACCAGGCGTGTCAATTCCAAACTGCCAATAATAGCCTATTGTGAAAAAACTAGTGCAACATTATTTAAACAACAAGCCTTGTCGAATCTGAACCAGTCCCAATTGCCCATTGTTTAGCGCTAATGTAACGTTATTTAACCGACAAGCCTAAATCCAAACCGGCACCAATAACTCATTGTTACAGCTCTAGTGCAGAGCTACTTAAACAATTAACTATTATTGTACCCAGTTTGGACTTTTTTTTGTCATGATTTCCTTTTTTCATTTAAAATTAGGGATGAAACGGATATCCAGTAACTATCCGGCTGATTATTAATAATCCAATATCCGGAAAAAAAGTGCCGGATATTCGGATCAATATAACGTCGTTTATTTTTTTTGTGACAATCAATTTTCGTTTGTTCACGTTTTAAGTATTTTCCTGAAACTATTACCAATCTAATTATTAGTCTGCAGATTCACCCTTGATTTTTTCTCGGGTTATTCAGGTGGATAAGGAGTTAATTTTTGAGCGGTTGCGTTTCAGTCATGGTGGGTCACAGAGAATAGATAGTTAGAAAGATATGCTGCAGACTTTCGGAACCAGCCAGAAGCTATCTTGGAGTATCTTCGACTTTTAACAATCTACATGTATTATAAATTTTTACAATAAAATAAAATTTAAAGTTGCATTCCTTTCCATGGAAAATATTGTTAACAGGAATTTTTGCTTTAAATGCTGAAACTATTTAATAAATGGGTATGCGTTTGTTCATAAAATGTGTTAAATATTTAAATAATTGGTACTTTATTATTTAAGTGATGAATACTTATAATCTAGCAATGATTAAACGGTGCACGAAACGAACCCATAAATAACAGAGTAATGATATTGCCAAGATTCTCCCTTTAATCATTGCTGCATTATACTTGCCCATGAAAGGTATACTGATAATAAATTACGTTGCGGACAAATCTAACTCACTAAAATATTGTCGCAGGTTGTTAAGAATTTTTCTGTTACTGACCTGTATACTAGAAATGAATCCAATTTACCCCAGGACAATTATTAATTAAAATGTCAATAAAAGATTGGGAACAGATGTAGTATAGGACATTTGGCGAGTTTTTGTTTTTGGCGACGAAAAATTGCCGTTAAACAGCCCTATGACGTCATAGGGTTGCCAGATTGAAAGTCGCCACCAGAATCGGAACATACCAACAATGTAAGATGGGGTTGCCATACTATAAATTTATCGCCACTATAAAACACGCCAAATGTCCTATACTACATCTGTACCAAAGATTGAACTTACCAACTTATCTGGAGTTCGAAGTAGGTTTTTCCTGGGACTAGCAGATGCAAGTCTGGCATTAGGAGAGTCAGCAACATTTTTTGATTTACATGAAAGTGAATCCAACTGCAGTTTTCTTACTAACTTATCCGGAGTTAGGAGGAGGTTCTTCTTGGGACTAGCAGATACAAGTCTGGAATTAGCCGACTCAACAACATTTTTTGATTTGCACGAAAGCGAATCCAACTGCAATTTTCTATGAGCGGTCTCTTTTGGTTTGTCAATAGTTTGTGCCTCCTTTACCAAAGCCACACTTATTTCGGTTTGAATAATGTTCTTTCTAGATCTAGAAAGTGCAAGTTTCTCATTACGAGAGAGAACAGTTTTTGAGTTGCTCGAAAGCGAATCCAATTGCAGTTTCCTACGAGCAGGCTCTTTAGGTTTGCCGATACTTTGTGCCTCTGTCTCTGAAGCTACAGTATCTTCCAAATGTTTCCTTTTAGATGGCGTTCCTTCGTCGGGTGGACCGGGAAGATTTCGTTTTGGCGACCGAAGCAGACAATGAATCTCTTGCTCGGCTGTACTCTCTAACGAAGTTAAAGTCTCAGGATCCCGTTGTTGACTAACACAGTAGTTTTTAGTTTTCTCGTTGTTTAGCGTGCCCGGTTCAGTAGTAAAAAATGTCGATAGGGTAGATTGTTTTCTTTTGCTTTTTTTATTAATCGCAATAGGTACTTCACTTCTTTGCGAACTCGCAATTTCTTTTTTAGTCTTGGATATGCTGGTTGTTGACACATTTTTATCTACTTTTCCCACGGCTGTTTTTACTTCGCTATCTTCCGAAACAATACTTTGCGGAAATTTGGAAACTCCAATAAGGTTGACATTACGCTTTTTAATGCTATAATGCCTGGTTACTGTTGTCTGAGACATAATTAATATCACAAAACTTTTTCGTTTAACTAATAACAAAATTCAGCAACCAAAACAAATTAAATACACCACCAATTGAGTTGTTATTAATTGTTCTAAATCCGGACCCAAAGCGTAATCTTATTGGATGCAATCTCTAAGTATGTGTTGCCATTTTAACTTTACCATATAATAAAAAAAGTAAACAATTCTATGCAAACAAATAACACCACATTTCTGTTCAAATTTTCATATATAAATTCGAGAATAGGTCACAAATATTTTTTTTTATTAAAGATAACATTTATAATATTTAGTTATGAATTTGTACATGGGCAGTAGCCTAAATGTAAAAAAGAGTTTTGCGAGTTTTAGTTGCGTAATAAGAGCGGGATTTCATTATTGACAGATACAGTTAATAGGTGCTTTGAAAATAATTTCTATGCAAGTGGTATTTTTATGAGAATAAACAAAAGCACGTATATGAACTTCAGCATTGCTTCTTGAATAAAAAAATAACAGTTTATTTTTTCACAAAAGTGCATGTCTAGAATGGGAAAGTTTCAAAGCCTAAAAGAAGTAGACGTCTGATGACACAAACAGGGAGAGCAATCTGAGGTGGCGAAAAAGTTTCGTAAGATTAGTATAGAACTTCAATTCCTGTATTATAATTTTTAAGTGTTTGTCATTTAAAAATGCCTAAATATAGAAATATCTACTTAATGCAATGAGATATATTCTACACATTGTATGTGAAGCATTTTTTGTGTTGAAATAAATATATTTTTCCGTATTTCATTGATATTCTTATTATAGGCAACTTATAAACAGATAAAATGTAAATATTTCTGCATTTAAATTTATTCATATGTAGTATGAATTCATTCATATATAGTATGAATTCATTCATATGTAGAATGAATTCAATTAAATGAATGAATTAATTAATCTAAGTAGTTAATTTATGTGTGTATGAATTAATTAATCTAAGTAGTTAATATATGTGTGTATGAATTAATTAATCTAAAAGGCAGATGTTTGTGTGTGTGGTTTTTAACGTTTAAGGCAATAAAAGATTTTCGTCAGTGAAACTTAGCACTTTTAAATTCTGTCTTTATTTAGTTAATATGGTCAAAAGGAGAGCCATTAAAGCAAAATGTGGTATAAATTCCCTGTAAAAATAAGACAATCCTCAAAATGTGCGCACTGGTTTCATATTTTTGAAATGTTTATAGGTTTCTGCAGTCATGGTTTTCTGCAACGAAAAATATTCTTTACCGCATCATGTGGCGAGTGCCAGCTAGGATTTTCAGATAGTTAATTTGGAAACCTAAGTGATTTTGTCCTTAGCCAATGCGGACATTTAGAGGGATTTACTTTTAATTTTAAGTTGTGATTATACTAAATCTAAAAGATTACATTTAATCATTCTATATGTTTCAAATAGGATGAAGAAACCTAACTCATTTAAGAATCCCTCCATTGACCAAAGAAACAGTGTTCTTTAAACCATAAGTTAAACAATTCCATTCAAAATGGCCATATTGAGTTCAGAATACAGTCATGTGGTGAGTATTAGAATCCTCAGGGCCTGATTACTGAATAGGCCTGTGAAGCTCAGGCTTACACTTAAGATTTTTGAGGGTCCCCCAAATCACATAATATATAAATATTCAACAATCTTAACGTAGTTTGCTACTAAATTTACCTTTAAAAAATTGCATTACGAACTTCAGTAAATAAAATTGTCACTTCTTTTGTTAAATTTGTTCGAATTTTGAAGAAAAAAAATCAAAAAAATATTAGGAATAAACATGACTTATTAATATGTTTTAATATATTATTTTAATGCCGATAAGGGTAAACATATAAGAGCATGCGAAAGTTCAATTTGATGTTCTAGGTTATATTTGAGAGCAATGGGGGAATGGGGCCCACTTTTAAAAGCGGTGTTCCGTTGCTGCTATATATGTCTTAATCAAGCCCTGAAGATCCTTTATTCCATTTGACAATATCTTGAGGATAAATCTAACGAGGAATAGAATTTTGCGACATATAAGCAATCCAAAAGAGTCATAATAAATATAGTAAAGGGCAAAGGCTTTTAAAGGTTAAATTCCGATATTCCCAAACTAATCTAAATAACTAATTTTGTTTGCTAGAATCTGCGCAACATTTACTATTCGAAATTATGCCAGCATCCAAATGTTTACTTACACTGTTGATTCTTAATCAAAATATTCCCCGAAAAAAATAAAGTTATCTTTAGCATTATCCTGAGCAACATTAATAGCTAATTTTGAAAGATGTTGAATTCTATTAGGATCCGATGAAGACTTTGAAGCAAAGGAAAGCCCGTCTTCAAACGGGGACCCCATTTCTCTCAAACGAAACCAGGAATATCAAAAACCACGCTATTAATAATATATAAGTAATAAATATTTTTAAAATTTGTGATTATTTTTTTCGAACGTTCGAACAATTTAAACACAATAAGTGTTATTTTGTTTATCAAACTTTTGTAATTCTATATTTTAAAAGAAAATTTAGTAGCAAAGGATGTTAAATATTTCTATAATATGCGTAATTTGAGACTTCTCAGAAAAAGGTTAGTGCAAGAGCCCATGCTTCACGGGCACATTCGGTAATCGAGCCCTAGAATACTATACTTTCCAGGGTAACAATTTTAGTATTTTTGTTAATTAGAATGGAATCAGAAGATAAATTTGCTATTTTAACTAAAGTAATTCCTGAAGAGCCGAAAGCCTTCACATAGCCTAAAGGACTAATTATTAAATTTAAGACGGTTTAATTTACATAAAGGAAAGCCCAGGGATTTTCTTTTTGTGTCATTTTTTCCTCGAATGCTTAATATAAATCCCCAATATACAAACAAAAATATTGTAAAATCTTAATATCGATTAGTCAAACACCAACATATTTAGAAGTTCTACTTGATATTTATGTGAATAAACCGAAAATAACGAACAAGTCTCTTATTAACACTGAAAGTTATAACGATTCAAGATACTTAAATTTTCTTGCATCAATTTTTAAAAATGGCAAACTGCACCGTACCCAAAACTCGTAAAAAGAACCGATTCTAGCAGTACCCTTCTTTAAGTTTTAGTGTGTCTATATAGTTTTCCTAAATTTTATGTTTTGGTTCCAAGATTTAAACAAAAAACAAAACAAAAACTCACTAGTATAAAATTGTAATATATAGTTTTACCCAAAAACTTACTAGTATAAAATTAAAAGTAATAATTAAAAAATATATATAAAAAAATTTGTTCTGTAAATTAGAAATAAATAAATTAATTCAGCTACAAATTCCGAGCGTATTTTTTTTTTTTTTTTTTTGGACTGTGAGTAAAATTTAGAAATTGTCCCCATCGAAAAGGATGAATTGTCAATTTATTGCATATAAAATATATTTATTACATGCTAAACACTACACATGCAGCACGTATGTTGAAAGTGTAGTGGTATTATATATGTTACCGACAAAGTACGAAATCCAGGCAATCTGTATAATTCCTGGCATTTTCAGGTGAAGAGTGAAATAAACGAATTCTTTTTATCCATCATATACTTTGCCTAGGCATTCTATCGAATGCTATTCTCTGTTAGAAAATTCAGCGCCGATGCGTGCAAAATCCTGGAAATCCCCCCTTTTTGAGCTGTCGGTTGGTGCTACACATTCTCACCGAGCAGTACTACGTTTTGGCATCGAGCAATGGTACATTGCTTTAAAAAAAAAACTACTGGTACACTCTTCGGTGAAAAAGTCGACTGCCAGGAGGGAATGAAAGGGGTACCAGCTGTTTTTTAATAGCAATGTGCCGTTACACTGTGCCGAAACCGACTGTTTGGAGGGGATGAGTCGGACTGTTCGATGATTTTTTTTCTCTCAAGATTTTGAAAATGCAAGGAGGGGGGGTAAAGTTTATTTTAATCGTGCTATTTGATACAGGATTATATTATCGGAATTTAACACTCTAAAAGCATAAATTGAGTTTTATATCGTAATTACAAGCTTCAAGAATCTCATTTCATCCTTTTCCTAAATAGCATTTGGAATTATATAGAATGCTTAGGAAAGGTATTTAAAATAATTCATTTATTTCATACTTACCCTGAAAAAGCCAGGCATTTTATAGAATGTCTGGATTTCGTAATTAGCCGGTAATATATGTACAGCCTATTGCTTAAATTGGTTCTACATTTTCTAATTAGCAAAGTCAATGTCCTTTTATATACGGCTTGGATCTTTTGAATTAAAACTTTATTTTCATATTATTCAAGAAATATTTAGATATTTATTTTCGAAACTCAAACGATATTTCAAACGATATTTATTTTCAATTTCATTCCATAAGAACAAATTTATTTTGTATTCATAATATTAAAATGAAGTACGTGCAAGTAATCTTTTTAATTGTAACATTATTTTATATATTTAATCAATTAATTATTATAGGTTTTATGGTTCACAAGGATTCTAGCTTTTCCTTGTCCATTCTAGAAAGTCGATTCCTTTTGATCAGTCTTCGGCCGTCCAATCGTTCCATAGTTGGAAGACCATTTCTGGAAAAATCATACTCATCTCCATACAGCATTACTGAAGTTAAGTCGAATTCAAAATCAGAAACAAACCACACAAATTTCCGCTTGGCCAGAATTTTAAATTGATTTTTATCATCTGCAAAAGATTTTTAAAGTTAATCACATTATGTAAAAAAAAAAAATAGTCCTAATAAAGTACAACTGACCTCCACATACGAGTAAGTTTACATTGTTATTACAGAAAAAATTTAACTGCTACTCAACTAAAGTCTAATTCGATTTTAAATTACCAATTGCAACATTGCACATCTTTTAAAAATATCAGGTTCGTCAATTAATTTTTTTCTCAAATATAATTTTCTAAACTCTTATAACTGACTATGTTTAAAACTAAGAAATTAATAACTTCCAATATATACTTTCGACCGAAAATATTGATGTGAATTTATCAAAGTAATACTATTGATTTCCACATAGAAAAAAAATTCGGATAGGAACAGGCCGCACTATACCGCAAGGTTTGGTTCGTGAATACTTTTGGGATCCACCCGGTGCAATGCATGAAGAAGATAAATGGCCGGCTGACGCGGCCACCTTCCTAGGATGATAATTCGTTTATCCAAAAAGGCTAATTCCCATTGGAGATAAGACGGAAGCGCATACTGCAGCCAAGTGCGGCACTCCCCTCCATGCGGTTAAAAGGTCAGAGCGGAGGGTAATGGGTTAATAATTGGTCTGGTCGACGCGCAGCACTTTTCTCTGCACGATGATATGACAATTCCCCATAGGTTGATTCCACGACCGGAAGAGTATATTGTAGCCAACAGGCACATCCCCCCGCCGCCAGTACAGAGATCAGAAAGCGGAATTGGTTAACTAACAACCTGGTCGAAGCGCCCACTTTCCTCTTCATGATGGTATGTTATTTATTTACATAGGCTGATTCCACTTTGAGTTATATAGACAAAAGCGATACCGCAGCCATTGGCGATATTCCCCCTCCCACATGGCACAATTGTCAAATGTCGAAAGGGGTTAATATGCGGTCTGTTCGACTCGGCCCACCTTCCTCTACACGGACGATGGTATGTGATTTATCCCTATTAGATGATTCTGCGTAGAGCACCTTTCCTACGAATATAGTTAACTGTACCTTGCTGTATGTTTCGAAAGTAGATTTTTACGTAGTCATCTCTGTCAGGCCTCTGATGCTCATGCTGGAAACCAATTGCATGGAGCAGCTCGTGCAATGTTGTTCTTCGATCCCTACAGCCGATCCCAATGGAAACTGTCGGCTGGCATGTTTGAGGTCTACTTCCATAGCAGTCGTAAGACGAGAAGTAACATCTGTTTAAGAAACGGAACAATTGAAGTTGGAGGCCGTTGTGTACGTTAAATGGAAAACTTTATTACGATGGTTTTTATGTGACGCGAAATTCTTCAACTTCTTGGCGGTGTTTAGGACGTGGAATATGTCTGTACTTTCGGAACAGAACTCGGGGGCCAATTAGCATTATAAAATAAGACATTTTTAAAATCGAAATAATTTCCAGACTTAATTTTCAAAAATAGAGAACTATTTAGAAAATTGTTGTGCAAAAAATGACGAATACATTTTTTGTAAAACAACTTGATATTGTTACAATAACTGTCTATACTCAGGGACAACCTAAGTTGAACCTGAAGCGGAAGCTATGATATGTATAAATATTCAATTACTTTAGGCGCAACTTAGGTTGTCCCCGAGTAGATACAAAAATTTGCCTAAAATGTAAGTTAAAAAAATAATACATAATATAAGAAGAAATTTTGAATTTTTCAAATAAACTTTTTACTGGTGTAATATATTTTTCCTAATATATTTTATCCTGAATTTTATACTTTACCCATTTTGTCAATTACATTTTTGACAATTACATCTTCCTCCTTTTGTCAGATATTTATTTTTTCAATTAAACCTTCATGACAATTGAAGGATTTTCTGCAAAAAGGATGTAGTTCCAACCTAGGGGAATTTGGAGTTACATGTACTATCTTGTGGTAAAAAAAAACTTGTTCGTTTGGTGCCAGAAAGATGTAGCTCCAATCGTTAGTTCTCGCGTTACTCAAGAAATGGAGCTGTCTTTCTCATTAGTTTGTTGCAACATAGAGGTAGCTCCTGAAGCTACTACCATTTTGTCCCCAGACGACTGACGTGCTTTGCTTACAGGAAGGTTATACAGCACTTATAAACAGTAGAGTTTTTGGTTCTTTTACGTTTTGTGGTTCTACGATGGACAACAACCAGACAACGCAGCACATGAGCCGGACGTTACAGTGGGGGTGTGTGATGATTAAAAATTTAATTTTCTGTTTTTAAAGCCAAGTTATATGCTATATTTCAATTGAAATTTTCTTTAAATAAAATAACATTATAGTAAATTGTATTTTTTTTTTGGTGAAATATTTTTTATAGTGGTAGACAGAGCATCTATTTGGTTGCAAGAAAGAGGTAGCTCCAACAATCCAACATGTGCCACGTTATTTGGAAGATATATTTTTGAGTGAAAATACTGTCATACTATGTAGGAACAATTAAGAAGATTGATAAAAAAGAATATCTTCACACAACTTGGAATTTTTAATTTTCAAACGTTTTTTACGGCTTTCTGCAAAATTGAATAATTGGAGCTACCTCCTTTTTACAGCAAACCCCTCAATTGTGAAATGAAAAATTTTATACTTAAAAATTCATCATTTAATTTTTTTAAATGAAAATGCAGGTTTATTAAAGGTTTTATGAAGTCAAATTAAAAGCTAAAAAATCATGCAATTTTTATAAAGGTACCGTTTCCTTCATTGAGTTTACGTGTATCCTGAGGGGTTACTTGGGCCCCACATAAAAATGTTTTTAAATTATACCTGGGTCTGATGTCATGAAAATATAGATGTGATTCGCCTCTTCAACAGGTAGGGATACTATAGCTAGTACCTGAAGCGCTAAACTTCGTTCCAGCTCTTCCCATTTTTACTAGTACAAATTATATTGTTTTATAGAAAAAACATAAACTTTTGTGACCTGATAACTTACACTTTTTTACACCCTGCAGTCACACGCAAGGTAATGAAAAGTTTATATTTCATGTATAGCCCTCAAGCAAATAACAGTAGTTTTAACTAGATAGAAAACCACTTATATAACGCAGTAAAATTTATATAAAATGGATAGTGTCCTGATAAACTAAAATGGGGTTACGTGTATCATGTTAGGAAGTGTGTCTAAGTAATTTCTAGCGACATGCTTAATTACATATTTTAAAATTTCACTGTAAAAATAATTGATATTATACTTTTTGTTAAAAATAGATAATGAAATTAGTAGATTATATGCAATTAATAGATAATGCTATTAATAGATAATGCAATTATTTGATAACAAAATTAATAGATAGTGCAATCAATTGACAATTCAATTAATAGATAATGCAATCAATAGATAATACAATTAATATATAAGGCAATCAATGGATAATGCAATTAATTGATAATGAAATTAATAGAAAATGAAATTCATACAGATATTTAATGTCTTACCCATCTCCACTCGTTATACGAAGAAATTCTCTATTGTTATAATTCTGTGACACAAAGCGGACACGGGAAAAGTCTTCAATTTCCCTCATCGCATTTTCTATATGACGAGAGAAAGAGCCTGCAACGGAAATGCAGTTTTTTATGGTTGATAAATATTATATATATATATATATATATATATATATATATATATATATATATATATATATATATATATATATATATATATATATATATATATATATATATATATATATATATATATCATATATATTTATGACAGTGGCCACAAATAAATTAATTTTATTATAAATTTATATAGTATTACCTTAAAAACTTACACTACTAAGTACTTACTGAGAGAATTATCTAAGATGTAAGGAACGATGATCTCCTCCTATAAAATAAAACATGAATTAGAAACTAGTATTAAAGAAAACGTAAATGCAACTGCAACAATTAATAATAATGAATTTGTAATAAGTGTGCATTTATTTTTAGTATTTCAATGTGACAATACTAATTGACACTATCAAAATTATACACTTCTTGAAATGAATATGCATTGGATTGGATATGACCAAATTGGATATGAGTTGTCATTTATGTATTTGAAGTAATATTCTTTTTTGAAGTAAGGAGTGGTGAAATATAGGCAGCGTTATAATGTAACATACATTTAATCAGAATAAGATACTTCGTGAATCGCTTGTTGCTTCATGTGTATTTTGAAACTTCATGCCTCATCATAAAATGAGGCAGAATAAAAAAGTGAGGGTGGGGGTTGAGATACCCCAAATGGATGCTCCAAGCGGGTATCAGTTGTTTTAAAAAATCAAAAATCGACTGCTCAAAGAGATAACTTGCCCAAAACGATTGCTCAAAATTAGTTCCAGCTGTTTACGGGAAACGTGTGCCATTGCTAAGTTTAGCTTATTTACTAATGGAAGAAAGATAATTACATTTTATTATTTCTACTATTTTCATTTTATGTTGTTAGTTAAGGAGACAAACAGTCATGCATTCAAATTCCTATAATAGATTATCCAATCTTAAAAATTGAAAACTGTACATATTTTTGAAATAGAAACCGAAACTTACTTCATCAAAGTCTTCCATTATGCAGGAAAAATTGAAGGAAAGCTTTCTGGTTACAAGAGTTTACTTTTACTAAACAAATAGGACGAAATGCACTGCAAAAAAGCCCGAACGTTTACCTTTAAGCTGAATGCTTATCAAATTAACAAGCGAACCGAAACTGCATCAGAATTTTTATAATGATAAGATACTGTTTTATAATGATAAGATATAATAATAAAAAAATAATTTTATTATTAGTAACATTTCCTTTCCACAATCTATTACTAATAGGACGTATAATATGCCCAGTGGCTGCAATTCGGGGTAGGCGGGGGGCGCCCTTTTTTTTGGATTTTGCCCCCCGAACTTATTAATATTGCACTTTAGGAAGAATAATCACATTTTTTATTGCATATTACTAACCCTTCCCCCAAAAAATTTACCCTTACCTCATTTCCACTACTACAGATGATGGACACAAACCTATTCTCCGTCTGATATTTGTTCCAAGTTTTTGGTTCAGTTTTCAATTCCGGCCCCATAACCCCACGTGGAATCATCCTATGAGCAGGGGTGCCCATAGGGGGGGGGGGGGGGGGGATCATGGCGCAAGTTGCGCCATCAGAATTTTTGGGGGGGATTTTTTTCATTGCTTTATTATTATTTAATTTTCAGGGGGAAATGTTTTGGGCAAAAAATAATTTTCCATATAATATGTCCGCAGTCACTGGAATTTCCAGCCATTTCAAGAAACACCTCTTCAACACAAAAGTTGACGAAATTGTAAAAAAAATACTCTTGCTTGAAAATGCAAGTCT
This sequence comes from Troglohyphantes excavatus, assembly GCA_963932185.1. Lineage (NCBI taxonomy): Eukaryota > Metazoa > Arthropoda > Arachnida > Araneae > Linyphiidae > Troglohyphantes > Troglohyphantes excavatus. Next base: position 54,095,473 of record OZ010669.1, on the reverse strand, counting down.
TTATTCTGTTAAAACTAAATGCCATTTTAGAAAGATCTACAAAATAAATTACAAAAATTATCTGATTAATGGTTATAGAAGAATCTTAGGGTTGTGCGGCGCGTGCCACCGCACAGGACCCCTCGCTTTTTTTTTTTTTTGGGGGGGGGGGGGGGGTCAGTAAAAAATACCGAGTAGAGAAAAAAATCATATTTTTTAAACGTTAGTATTTTTTTAATATGTGTTACTCATATATCTAGGACATACACGTTTAGATTGTCCGGTTCATACGTTCAGACTATACACTTCAGTGCTGAGATTTAAATTAAAAAACGTTGTGAGGCAATAACTTTTCTGTTAGGAAGAAATTTTTTTTAAATAAATATGAAGATTGCTATTAACTCAGGACTGCAGACTACAACAAAAACTGGAAAAAAACGGTGACTTTAACAAAGTTAATTCTTTCGTTTGTTAATATGTAGCATATCTTTTTTTAAAAAAACTGCAATGATTGGAAGCATAAACTGTTTCCGCATCTCAACAACACTTATAACGTAAATTACGATTTTTACATACAACTCCATAAGAAACTAATAACTTTCATACGTTTGTTCACTAATAAGCAACAGTTGTGGCGTTTAGGGGACACCCCCCCCCCCCCACTTTTTTTGGATGTTGCGCCCATACTTTTTAAATTTAAACATAAAAATATATTTAGTAAATTGTGACTATTGAATTGACGAACTAAAGAAAAATTTCGTATCCCAACCCCCTTCTGATTTTTTCTATATATTGACGGACTAAAGCAAATTTTTGTACCCTCCAACTCCCTCCTAATTTTTTCTGTTACTTATATTACATTTACAATCGATTTTATTTTCTCGTATTATCTTGTATCTTCTGCCAGCACACAGACAGCTAACAGACATTTAGGAGCCACTTATGGCATTACAAAATACTCATCGTTCAAATAAAAGAAAAACAGGAAAAGCAAAAGGAAATAGGCACGACCATAGGTCTTGATTTTTGAGCGGGAAACATATTGGCGCCGATATATGTCTATGTTGAATACGAGTATTATGAAAGCCAAACTGAACTTTTAGAACCCAATCGCCGCTACTGAGCGTAGGTGGTTTTATTATATTTGAGTTTCGTCTTGGCGTCGAATCCGTTTAAATAATTTCAATGGTGTTACAATAAAATAACGAATAATATATTTTAGTCAGCAAGGACGAATGGTTTTTGTGAACGTGCAGTTTAAATGTGGAGCAAAGCTGCGAATATTTAAATTGTAAAAAAAAAAAAAAAATGAAAAGTATTTTCTGAATTTGATAAACTGTACTGGTAAGTGGATAAATATCATACGGCATTTTAAAATTAAATTTCCTTTTTAATACATTTTTAATTTAAATAAAGATTTCTTAAAATTCGATTATATAAAGTTTTTGCATTTGATAGTCATATTTAAAATAGCCAAAAATAAGAGTAGAAGGTCACGAGTGATTTTAAACAAAACCAATAACGTTAAGAATTTTGCATGAATTTAATCGAAATTTTTTCTTTCTTTCTTTGTGTTTACCTGTCTATTTTGTTGGGGGTTAATAGATGTTTTTTTAAAATAAAACTTTCACAAGTTTATTCATTACTTATAATCTGTACTTTAGTTCATGTTGACATCTCTAACCGTTAAGACATGAATTTTCCCACTTTTTCATAAATATTTCTGTTCGACCATATATGTAGCTGTGTTTTATATATACCATTATCTAAGAGAAAGTATACTTAACCAGTAAAAAACAGATATTCTAAGGCCCATTCTACACGGACGCTATTTACGCCGCGTTGCATTTTGCAGAAGCATCTGATTGGTGCATTCAAACCACGTGGTGGACCAATCTCAGAGTTATCGCAAAAGCTAACGTGCGCAAATAACGTCCGTGCAGAATGGGGGCATTATTAAAGCGCATTAGCTTTTGTAGATGGCCCTGTGATTGGGGAATACAAACTATGTGGTTTACATATACACTCGTAGAACCATCTGTATCTAACGCACGTAAATAACATCAATTTTATTTCTTTGATGTCATGATGTGTTTAAAAAAAAGCCGTTTTTTATATTTCGATCAGAAAGCTTTTCTTTCTTATATATAAAGTATTTAAGCATTTTCAGTGGCATTTTTCTGACATGTAAGAGGCAATTGTTTCTGAGCATTTAGAGTAAAACCTATTTACATCATGTGTTTCTGCTAATTAGAGTGATTTTGCATATATCACTCACAAATGTAATGAAATAAAATATTGTAGGTAGTTATTTTAGTCTAAATGGAGCGTTTGCAATGGTTTTTCTGAAATTGAACAATCAGAGATTACCGTCAGCATTTCTACATTAACTATTTTTAGGTGTTTACAAAAATGAATTCCAAAACCGGGATTTAAAATTTTTTAAATATCCATTTGTAAATTATATTTTCTGGTGGAATTGAAATCAACACCTTAGACAAATCGATGACATTTTGTAGAAAACACTAGATTTTTAGACCATAACAAAGCTGCGGTTCTTAAACCGAAATCGATCGATTCTTAGCGGACAGAGAATAACAAGTTATATGGAATTTATTATGAATTTTAACGCATGTTTTAACAATTAATAAATTTGTTAAATTACAATTTTATTCGACAAAATTATGTTATCCGAACCTCCGACCATATATTTTACCGACGAACCTGATTTTAAGCACCATTTGTTTGTATCAATGAAACGTTATAAAGAGATGCGGAGAGAAAGTTTAATTCAATATATAACTTCCATACATATTAGTTCAAGTATAACCAAATTTATATCTTGATTTTATCTCCAAGTAATTTATAAAATACGAAATGTGGAGCTTTGTGTGGATTCACTTGAAAATATTGATTCTAATAGTTATATGCTTTAAATTTGAGGGGGTAGAGATTTTTTTTTTGGGGGGGGGGTGCGCCATTGACTTAGGGGGGATTTGCGCCATTGAGTTTGGGGGGGGGATGGGCACCCCTGCCTATGAGAATAAATGACATACCATCATGTAAATGAAGGTGGGCTGTATCGTACAGGCTAATTATTATCACATTCCGTCCGCTGAACATTGAACCGCGTGGAGGGGAAAGTGGAGTTAAATATCGATTGTTGTGTTAAATAAATTTCTAGAAGGAAGCCAAGGCATTTATCGTTGTTTTTAACTTTAATAAGAAAGATAACTTATCCCAAATGAGCTAGCTTTATTGTAAAATAACAATTTAAAATTCTCCAAAAGCAACCATCTCAAAGTCAAAAGTCAATTAACCGTTTTTCAAACGGTTATGTGTAATGTGATTTTGCACTTTTTAAAGTATTAAAATGTAAAAAATAGAAAGAAAGTAGTTTATAAGTTTAATTAAGTGAACATGCGAGTAAAAAACTAAAATGACCATAGGCTGACTTTCTTAAAACTTGATTAGGGTAAATGTTTAAATAACAATAATTAAAGTTAAATGAGAGTCTCTCTTGCTTATAAGGATTTTGTATTAAATATTCGTGAAGTTCCGTGCCAAAATATCAATAGTAAAAGGAATTGAAGCAGAACCAGGTCCTAATTAATCGATTACCCTACTTTCTAAAATTTCAAATTTATATTTCAATTTTCCAAAAATTTTAATATTCTTGTTTGTATTTCTATGCAGAAAAATGTACTTCTATTATAGAAAGTACAAAATTTGACCAAAATAGCAATTATGTCCCGCTAGTCACACAGTGCGTTGGTTAAACTAAATGGATACATCGCCAAATATAAATAACAGTTTATTCTGTGGATAAAGTGCGTTTTGAATTTAATTTGCTGTCTAAATATTTATATGAAGGTATTTTTTTATGCGAATGCAATAGTGACAGTACAATTAAATTAAAATGTAGTAAACAAGGTTTAATAAAAATAGTAAATACCAAGTTTTTAATACATTGATCCAGACATGAAAAAAACCTACTAAAAATTACAATATGTGGTTATTTTTCTGTAATAATAGTATTCAATGGAATTCTTTAACATCTGGGTATTTGGACATAGTAAAAGAAAGCTGTGTGATATTTTAAAACAGACTACATTTGGTTGAATATTTATGTCGGGTTGTTAATTTTATTCTCACGTTTATTAAGAATTTGAGGCAGTTTATTTGCAAAAAACGTTTAGATTGATTTTTCTGCAAATTAAAATGTTAATGGTCTGTATGCCAAAGGCCAAAAATTCAAACTACAAATTAGGTATACATGTTGCTGTTTGATAAGATCGCAAAGATGTTTCTAAATGATACATTGAAAAAGGCACAAGTTTATATGACCTTTTTAAGGAGGGATTTTAAATTGGTACATGCGATTATCCCTGGGAGGAGAGGAAATATATATATTTTCCGTAATTTGTGGTTATTTTATTTATCCTCCCTTGCGAAGATCGTGTACTTTCGCAAGTCTTCATGTAAAATTCAATGCATAAAAATAAATTTATTTTTATTCATAATTAAATTGAAATACATTCAAGTAATGTGAGACATACATTTTCAATCCAAAACGTTGTTTTGAAATTGATCAATTATCTAGTTGTTTTGATATTCACAGGGATTCCAGCTTTTCTTTGTCCATTCTAGACAGTTGGCTATTGTCGGTCAATTTTCGGCCGTCCAATCGTTCCATTGTTGGTCCTCCATTTTCGGTAAAAGCTTTTTCATCCTCATATAGCATTATTGAAGCGAAGTCGAAATCAAAATCAGAAACAGACCATACAAAATCGTCGTCGGACAGAATATCAAATTTCTGTACATTATCTGAAAAAATATTTTACAGTTAATCACATTGTGGGGCAAAACACTTTTCAATGTACCTTAGCGAAAAGAAGAGCGGAGCACCACTTACGAGTAAGTTTACATTCTTATTAAAGAAAAATTTAATTGTTAACTCTAAAGTCTAATACGATTTTTAAAATGGTCTGTATTGCGGGAAAAACTGCTAACCCCGTGGCGGAAAATTCCAGGACAGCTGATTGGACAGTATGTCGTACCTCAAAAACGAAAAAGGTTACCGAAACAAGGTTAAAACGAAAAGGTGATATTATTCCATTAAATATTATTTAAAGCACATAAAACAACCAAGAAATGATATCCAAATGTTCGAAATAGTATTCTTTTTGAATTGCGTTGTATTTAACTAGTTCCCATAGATATGAAATATGTGGCCAAAATTATAAGACATATTTACTAAACAAAATTGAAAATCGTTTGAACCATTATACTAATCTCCGAATTCACATAATTTTCTAAAAGAAATAAAAAGAATCTTTCGCGAAATCGTACAATCAGAGTTCATAAACACTTAACGGATAAGGCTCTGGACAGTGGGGCTTGCAGATTTGGTTCGATTACCGGTAATTCTTGGTTATAGTTGTCGATATTTATTGAAAGTGATTTGTAAAGGAAGCCTATGTAGTCAAGCTGCTACTATTTTTATTCACTTTTAAATCATTTTTTAATACATGTCTTTTTCAAAAATGAAACTTATGTATTTGGAGCTATGATAAGCATCGAATGTAATAAAAAATGAGTACATTTTACTTATTTTGAATACCAATTTTAAACAGCGCGTCTTGAAAACGTTTAGTGTTTTTTAATTTTTTTTTCTAAAATAATTTAAAAGATTAGGTTTTAAGCTTAGGAATTAATAGCTTTTATATATATTTGCATCTTTTAGTTCATAACATTGTCTTTAACTTATATAGTAGTTCTATTAAATTTTAAAGCCTATTATTATTGTCTGCTGATTCACAAACTTCATACCATCTTCAACGTTTTCTTCGTAGACTTTTAAGTAGTCATCTCTGTCAGGTCTCTGATGTTCATGCGGGAAACCGATTGCATGCAGCAGCTCGTGCAACATCGCTCCTCGACTCCTACATCCTTTACCAATGGAAACAGTTGGCTGGCCATACTTAGGTCTCTTTCCAAGGCAGTCATAAGGCGAAAAGTAACATCTGTTTGAGAAAATATGTTAGAAGAGAAACTTCCAAACTTTAATGCCACGTCATGACATTCTGGTACACATTTAAATATACCTCATCTCTTACATGTTTTTTTTGCCAGACCCATTGCTTCGAGATATATATATATATATATATATATATATATATATATATATATATATATATATATATATATATATATATATATATATATATATATATATATATATATATATATATATATATATATATATATATATATATATATATATATATATATATATATATATATATGTGTGTGTGTGTGTGTGTGTGTGTGTGTGTGATCCATTTTTAACCGACTAAAAAGCGCGCCAAGGGGAGAGGTTATCAATTCGACTGTTATGTATTTTTTTACGAAAGTTTTTTCTGAGTAAAGTGAAACTGCTCCAAGTATTGGAATTTCCATGCTGCGATGTAATAATTTTTTATAGTCAACAGAATTTTTCCAAATATAAAGTATATATATTATATTCATATTAGTATGATTGTGCCACACGAATTAATCCCTTTGATTATTTTTAACAAATTTCGAACAAATCCTAAAACGTTTCAAAGATATTAAAAATAGCTATTGGTGTCATTAATGTCGGCATTCAAATTCAATAACCGAGAGACAAGTTATGGAAGGTTCAATTTGTCGTATAGTAACGTAAGAAGTTTTTTTAAACTAAAATTATCAATAGAGTTATATAAGAGTAGTGTGCTTGTTTATAATTTCCAACAAATTCACTAATTTTTAATTAAAATCTGTATCCGTTCAAAAATTAAAGGACTTTTCAACTTTTCTATGGACTAGTGGAAATTTGCATTGTGAATCTTCTATTCAAAATATCACTCTTTTTTATAGAAAATAAATTTTCCAACGTCGCAAAAATATTCGATTAATTTGTGTAGTTTTAAAGATACCAAAACACAAATTTTTTAACCGACTGAAGAGCGCGCCAAACAAAACTTTAAAATAGAACGCCAAAAACTTTTTATTAAAACCGCCAAAGCGCGTCAAAAATCGAGAAGTTATCAATTCGACTGTTATGTATTTTTTTAATGTATGTTCGCGCAAGATTTTTGTTCTAATTCAGGTATTTGGAAAATTCCGTTATTGTTGTTGGATAGGGAATGTTTCTCGTGGAAACTTTTTGAAAAAAATATCCGGTTTAATTTAACGGTCCGGAATTCTCAATTAACCGGACCGTTTGATAAAAAAAATATTGCCCGAATTCAAAAATTCTTTTTTGTTGGATAGAGAAAAATCCACTTAAGCAAAATCTGTAAAAAATAATTGGTTATCCTGCACTTTTATATCCGGAAATATCGATTAACCGAAATATTTTTTAACAGTTTCTCCAATTTCAAAATATTTTCATAGTTTGATAGAATTGTACAACAATGTCATTTTTTTACCCAACATTTATTGCAATGGATAGGGATTGTTTTACAATATACATTGTTGAGACAGTATGTGAACACAAGTTGTTACTTGAATTTCTTGGTGAATAATAGCAGGGGGCGAAGCCCTTCCTAAATTAATAACTAAAGAAGAAAAAATAAAATGGTTTGCTAAAAGGTAAAAAAATAATTTTTAATTTTACGAACGAGTTGAAAAAATGTAATTATTTAATATCAATTTTATACTTTTTACAAATTTTCGAAGTTAGTGCCAATTTACAAAAATCATACCTAAATTTTGGCGCCGGTTTGAAAAAGTTTTAAAGTATAAAATTGATATTAAATAATTCAATTTTTTCAACTCGTTATTAAAATTAAAAAAAAAAATATCGCATTTTTCTTTAAGTCGGTTTTTTTTTTGTAAGAAAAGAGATTATTTTATTTCATTTATATGTTTAAAACTTTACATATTAACTTGAGTATAGTTAAGATTTTTATTGATAAGGTTACGACTCAGAACTAACTGTCCTGATACAGACAATAGTTCTCGCGACTTCGGCCCAAGAAGTCCCTGAATCGTGTCCCACCAAGAGCACATGTGAGTATCTAATTAATTTTTTAGTAATTCTTATTTTTTTTATTTATGTTAACTATTCTTTCTGTTAAGTTTGATTGCTATGTAAATGAGATGTTTTCAAATTATTTATGTATGCATCCTCAGAAGGCCCACTTCCTTATATAAGCTAGCAAATTTCATTTTTTATTATTTTTGTGTTACTGTTGAAATAAATACGGCTTAAAGTAGAATTAGTCTCTTGTGTCAGTATTGAACTACTGGACAATATAATTGTTTTTCGGTCGAGCAATTCCCAGCAAAAAAAGTCAGCATGAAACCTTCATCAAAATTGTCAAATTGAAGGTTTATTGAAGGTTTTATAAAGGATATTGAAACAAAAAACTGCAGTTTTTTTTTAAGTTTTTAATTTTCCTGCATAAAACCTTTAAATATCTGCATTTTCCCTTCATGATTAAAAATTGAAGTTTTTTTGCAGGTTTTTATGAAGGTCTTTTGCAGTTTTTATGAAGGACATTGAAACAAAAACCTTTCATTTTATAGATCTTCAAAAAAACTGCAGTTTTCCTGCATAAAACCTTCAATTTAAAAATTTTGATGAAGGTTTTATGCTAACTTTTTTTGCTGGGTTACAATTGAATAAGGCAATTGTGCATATTCTGGAAAGCTTTTAGTGTAATCGTTAGATTTTCGTTGCACTTTTGTTAAGTCCCCACTATCAAAATACGAATATCCTTATAAAGTGTTGATGCGCCATGTTTGGAAACCGAATTTGTTTATAATCTCAGTAATTCAAATATATCCAGATTTAATATAAAATTATTATATTTTTGGAAACTGTCCAAGTAAAAAACCCCAAAACAACCCCAAAAATCACGCTTTGTCATTTTTAATTTAAAACCGACAAACATTAAAAAAAATTATGGTAAGAGATGTTTTTGTTTTTTAATATATAAATATGAAAATTACCTATTTTGTTTTCTTACCCATCACGACGTCAAAATAAATGCCTAAAAAAATAAAAAGTTTGAAAATATTCTTTTTTTTATTACCTTAGTATAATTTCACTTAATTATATTACTTCATAAATAGTATACAATTCGTAAAGAAGGGGAATGCGGATATATTAAAAGCGGCTTTAATCAGCATAAACACTTTAACCTTTACAAAAGTTAATCGAAAAAATTAACGTATACAAAGAATGTTCCATAAGATGCGTGATTGTATATAAGTAAACTGCTATGGTCATGCGGAAACAGTTATATCATGTTAAATAAACACTATGAAATTTAAATAAAACATATAAATTTAAAAAAAAAGAGATGTCTCGAAAACTACTAAATGGTATTGAATAAATTTCGTGTTATTGGTTTTGAGAGAGTGGAAAGATTATTTCTTATTAATGCATAAAAAGTTATGTTTGACTCGCTACTTAAACATTGAACAGAGCATAGACCTATTTTTAACCGACTGAACAGCGTACCAACCAAAACTTCAAAATAAAACCGCTAGAAGTTTGAAATTAAAACCGCTAAATCGCGCGCCAAGTCGAAAGGTAGCCAATTTGACCGTTATGTAATTTTTTTATGTATGTTTGCACAGGATATCGGTTCTAATTCAGATATTTGCATATTTTTTTTGGATAGGGGATGTTTCACTTTAGAGCAATTTGAAAAAAAAAAAATCCGGTTATCCGGCATTTAACTATCCGAAAATTTCAATTAACCGGACCGTTTGAAATTTTTTTTTGTCCGATTTCGAAAATTATTTTTTTGTTGCATAGAGAAAAATCCACTTAGGCAAAATCTGCAAAAAATAATCGTTTATACGGCTGTTATATATCCGAAATGTCGATTAACCAAAGTTTTTTTTAAACAATTTATCCAATTTCAAAATACTTTCATTGTTTAACAGAAGTTGTACATCAATGACATTTCGTTTAACCAGCATTTATTGGCATTGATAGGGATTGTTTTATACTATACACTAGCTGAAATAAACGTTCTACGCAAGGGAAGGAGATAAGTTACAAAATTGATACAAACACAATATTTATAACGAAATAAACAATATTCTGCATTTTTCACCCATCAGGGGGAACCACAGTATTAAAGGAACTAATTTGTAACGAAATTTCATTGGCAAGGTCCTGTAAGAACCGGAAAGATTGATAATATGGAGAAGTTGTCTATACAATAACGTGGATATATAAACGTTACTCCCGTTGATTACCATCCATATTTTAACCTTTAGTAACATCCCAAAGATTTAAAGAGGAAGAACTCATATAATTGTTAATAATAATTATTTGAAAAACTTTTATTGAACACCTATGTCAACATTTGTCGTTAAGTTTCACAAATTGGTAAGAATATAAGACGAAAAAAAAAAAAAAACGAAAACTTTTTTTGGATTTTGCCCCCGCACTTTTTTAATATTTAACTTAAATAAGAATAAGTCATTTTTTACTTCATTGCTAAATCATTTTTTTTTTAAATCGTATGCTATCCCCTAACCACTACTACAGACCCTCCTCTGACACTTGTACCACGTGGGAGAGGAGTCTACAACAACAGTTTTCGATTCCGCCACATAACTCCTCGTATAGGCATACCATCATATAAAGAAAGGTAGGCCGCATCGACTAAGCCGATTATTGACCTATTCCCCAGCGACCTCTGTATTCCGTGAAAGGGAATCGTGGTATAGGCGATAAATGACCTACGGTGGTATAGAAACGTGAGTCGCGTCGATCAGGTCGTTTGTTAACCCATTTTACTCTCTGATCTTCATACCGCATGAAGGAAAATGTCACCCTTGATAACAGGCAGTATACACATCCACTCCAATAATTCTATGGGAAATCAGCTTTCGTGGATAAGTGACATAACATGGAGTAGAGGAAGGTAGGCCGCGTCAACCAGATTGAAAATTTATACACTCTTCATCTGACCTTCCTACTACGTGGGGTCCAAAGTATTCATGAACCAATTATTACGGAACAGAATGGCTTGTACCTACCAGATAGCTTATTTTTCTGTGTAAGATATAAGTAACAACTCTGCCAAAATTCATCTTCCTGGGTATACAGAAAGTTAGAAAATTAGTGATGAGTCAGTGGATAAGTGGCAAGGATTTTTACTTTTGGCAGTTAGAGATTAAATTTTTGAAAATGAAAATTCTTTCTTAGTGAGCAATTTTAGCTTAAAATGTCATGCTCCATGACAAATTTAATTTTCATAGTTGTTGTAGTACGGAATATTCCGTTATCCAATCATATTTTTCAACCATTTTGACATTTTATAATTTTTTGACACTAATTTCGCCATTTTTATGTTATTTTTACAAATATGATCATATTTTAGTTCATTTGGCAAAATTTTTTATTCATTCGGTGACATTTCAATTAATTTAGCAATGTTGTTATTAATTTGGCGACATTTTGGCGATATTTAGTCATCAGCCAATCAGAATGCTCCTGGTTACATAATATTAAAATTTTCCATTGTTTCAATTTTATATTTTGCATTGTTATATGTTCTCCATGTTAATCCTATGGGAAGGTTTTTAAAAAATCGTTATTTTGGCAGTTCGAGTTCGAATTTTTAAAAATCCTTTCTTAGTGCACCCCTAGGGCCCAAGATGAATCTGTGTACTAAATTTCAACACTCTAGGTCTTTTGGATCTGTAGATATCCAAACTAACGTTGCTACTAACATTAAAAAAAAAGGGTTTTACACCCCTTTAAATACGTTCGATCGGAACAAAAATTGCTTACTTTTCCTATATAAGGTATAAGTAACAACTTTGCCAAATTTCTTCTTCATAGGTATACGGGAAGTTGGAGAATTAGTGATGAGTGAATGAGTGGGGTTTTCGCATTTATATATAGAGATTGTTGAACACAACTTGCTACTTGAATTTCTTGGTGAATAATAATAGGGAGAAAAACCTCCTAACTTAAAAACTAAAAATGGAAAAATAAAATAATCTTTTTAAAAAAAAAAGAAAACCGATTTAAGGAAAATGCGCCAAAAAGTAGAAAATAATTTTTAATTTTACGACCAAGTTGAAAAAATTTAATAATTTAATATTAATTTTAAACTTATTACACCTTTTTGAAATTGGTGCCTATTTACAAAAATCGTACATAAATTTTGGCGCCGATTTCGAAAATTTTAATTAAGTATAAAATTGATATTAAATCATTCAATAATTTCAACCTGGTCGTAAAATTAAAAATTATTTTTTATGTTTTAGCGCATTTACCTTAAGGCGGTTTTCCTTTTTTAACCGACTGCCCAGTGCGCCCACCAAAACTCCAAAATAAAACCGCCAGTAATTTAAACCGCCAAATCGCGCGCCAAGTCGAGAGGTTATAGATTCAACGTAATTTTTTTTTTTTTTTTTTATTTTTTTTTTTATGTATGTGCGCGCGGGATTTCGATTCTACTTCAGATATTTGGACAATTTTTTTTTGTTGGATAGGGAATGTTTCAAAGGGGAGCAATTTGAAAAAAATATCCGGTTATCCGGTATTTAACTATCCGGATTTCTCAATTAACCGGACCGTTTAAAAAAAATTTCGTCCGATTTCAAAAATTCTTTTTTTGTTGGATTTAGAAAAATCCACTTAGGCAAAATCTTCAAAATAATAATAGGTTATCCGGCTGTTATATATCCGGAAATGTCGATTAACCGGATTTTTTTAAACAATTTATATGATTTCAAAATATTTTCATTGTTTAACGGAAGTTGTACAACAATGACATTTCGTTTAACATGCATTTATTGGCTTTGTTAGGAACTGTTTGAAAATATACATTGTTCAGCACAAGTTGCTACTAGAATTTTTTGGTGAATAGGGGGCGAAGCCCCCTGCTAAATTAAAAACTAAAGAGGGAAAAATAAAATAATCTTTCTAAAAAAAAGGGAAACCGACTTTAAGAAAAATGCGCTAAAAAGTAAAAAATAATTTTTAATTTTACGAATGAGTTGAAAAAATTGAATTATTGAATATCAATTTTATATGTAGTACAACTTTTGGAAGTTGGTGCCAATTTACAAAAATCATACCTAAATTTTGGCGCCGATTTCAAAAAGTTGTACTACGTATAAAATTGATATTCAATAATTAAATTTTTTCAACTCATTCGTAAAATTAAAAATTATTTTTTACTTTTTAGCGCATTTTTCTTAAAGTCGGTTTCCCTTTTTTTTAGAAAGATTATTTTTTAGAAAAAGATTATTTTATTCATAATTAGATCACGAGCAACGCCGGGCTACAGCTACATAGCTAATACAGTAAGTTTAACTTCTTACCCATTTCCACTTTTTATTAGAAGAACGTTCTTATTGTCGTTATAACTCTGTTTCACAAAACGAATACGAGAATGGTGTTCAATTTTCCTCATGGCATTTTCTATATCACGATTGAAAGAATCTGTAAAGGAAAAGCAAGACTGTAATATATGATTATTAAAAGCAAATGTTTAGTTTTTATTTAAAATTTGTATTTGCTCAGATTTTGATTGATTTCGTGTATATGGATGAAATATCATTGATTTTGGGAATATCAATTCTTTTTTAACTTAAATAAAAGCAGAAAATGTTAAATATTTACCTAAAGTACGATGCACAAAGTATGGAACGACGATATTCTCCTATAAAAAATAAGAAATGAAAACACTGTTTAAGAAAGAGTACATACACAACTCACACAAATCTATATATTTAATAGCAAAGGCGATGTTATGTGATAGTCATTCCTCTTAAACTTTATAACCAATTTTTATGTTCAAGGCAGTGAACTATAGAAGTGCCAAAAACGTGCTAAAACTATAAAATATTAAGCAATTAATTAGTTTATAACGCTTACCTCATATTTTTAAACCGACTGTAATTATAGTACAACCAAATATGCATACGGAAAGATAGAAAAATATAAATAAATAAGAAAATATAAATAAATACTAAAATATAAATAAATACTAAAACATAAATAAATACTAAAATATAAATAAATACTAAAATATAAATAAATACTAAAATATAAATTAAAATTATATTTTAGTATATAATTATACTAAAATATATAATATAGAAGTATATAATATAGAAGTACTAATTCTGTCATATATTTTATTTACTTTCGCAAAATTACAGCCGTAGCCCCTTCCACAGCTCTAGCGTCCCATTATTTCCAACAACCAACTATTCCTAACATGAAACCTATGACGTCACAATTTACAGCTTATAATTTAAACAGCGTACATCTAGTGCGACGCAAATTTCCACCAACACCCAAATAAATATGCAATATTAAAAAAAAATGTGTCACGTGACATGTCAAAAGCCCTCTTACAAAGTTCCTCGTGACATGTCACTTTTCCCAACCTCTTTAGAAAAATCCCGTCCTCGTAGTCCCCATACAGCGCTATTTACTATAAGCCCTCTTCTTAACAGTGAAATATATCATAAAGCCCCCCCCCCCCTTCCCCCCATCAATAACATTTTATTCGCACATCTTATCACGCGACCCTTGATTCCAACTACCAACGATAACCCTCCGTAAAATACAACCCGTTGTCGTGCCTAGTACCAAATTCTCCTAATATTATCATAAATACATATCAAACATGACTTTTGACCTTATCAGCAAATACAATTCGTTCCTCAACTCTCCATCCGTCTTATCAGTAATACGGACATCCAGTGGCGGCGATTGGGTGCCAAAAGTGTGGGGGCAAGATCAAGAAAATATAAGAAATATGTAGGGCGGAGGGGCAAGAAAATTTTTGATCATTGACTGCCTGTAGAAGTGGGGTTATGTCTAAATAGTGTAATATTAAAAAAGTAAGGGGGCGACATCCAAAAAAAGTGCGGGGGGGCTACCACCCCCTTGCCCCCCGAATTGCCGCCACTGCGGACATCCTTATCAGCACGAGCGCCAAAACTCACATCCAGCTTGATCAACTCGATTCCCCCCTCAACACAAACAAAATGGCGGTTCGCGCTAAAAAAGCGCTATAGTGACTCTATTTCTATTTGCATTATATTTGCAATCTAGATCCCTTTTTATGGGCATTTCAAAGAATTTGAATTTAAATCGATGAATTAGAAATGTTATTAAGTGATCAAATATGCGAGCGATCTTATCTCGGTCCTCATGGAACTTTAAAATTATATGAATTCAATGTAAATCAGTTAACCTGTCTGTTGTTTATTATTTTTTTAACTCACATTATGTCAATTCTTATATCCTAAATTTCTTAACTCCTAATTTTGAAAAGCGAAATAACATAAAAATATAAGATTACCTTTGGTAATATTTATTTTAATATGAAGATATATAAAAGAAATAAAGTGTTTGCAATAAATATCCACTTATTACTTTGCAAGAAATATTGTGTAATATTTATATTGCAGCAGCTTATATTTCAGGATTCTTTCTTATACAGACAAACAAATATCCATAGATTCAGATTCAAATTAGTATTACATCTTACCTACATCAAAAATTATACAGTGTAACTTATTTTAAACAAAATAAGTTGAAACTTACCACCCCCGATTCTTGCATTATGAATTGAATAATAGCTCCTTCGTGACAAGAGTTTAAGTTAACTAATAATAGCATGAAATGCGCTGCAAAAATACCCGAATGTTTGATTTTAATTGTTCATCCGTTAATCTACATGTTATCAAATTAAAAAGAGCGAACTAAGTGTTACCTATCTAAGCGTAAGATAAAACTTTAAAGTATCTTATCCAACTGACAATGGAAAGGTCTTTTGATAAGAAAATCTTCTCGGTTGCTAGGCAATAATAATAAAAAAATAACCACAATAATATCTTTAGACAGTTTTCCTTTCCACAATCAATTATAAACGAATGCGCAGAGTAATGAGTAATGAGAGTACATACTAATGTATGTGAAAAGGTGTATAGAAACAGGCGTAAATTAATCATTGTATGGACTATGGAGTGTTTGTTATTTCGAATAGAACATCCACAATTTTTATTATGACACGATTACTTTATAACACACTTATTTGTCATTGTATCATGGAATCTCGAATATCAATTTTAAGCCTACACACATGTCATATCAACTTGAAATCTATCATACTTACGTATTCCCGATGACAATACGATGTTTAATCACACTAAATAGCGATTAATAATATATACTTATTAATCATGGACTTCATTTTTATATTGAATTATTGGATAACGGCAAGTTTCGAACTCACGTTCTCAGCACTATCCCACACATCATGTGCGCTGTTCACATGCATTTTCCGTGAGGACGTCTTCACTAGATGTGGGCAATGATTCGATAGATATCGAAATTCCGAAAGTAAAAAAATCATCGCGATTTCGATTTTTTAATTGTCGATTAGTTGAAAGTACAATGGGAAGAACTCAACTCCGGAAGAACATGAGGAATGCCAAAAATCTCAACTCCAGAAGAATTGCATTTGTTTGTCAACAAACATAAGAGTCGTAATGCTTTGACAAAAGTGGCGAACTATCTATATGTTTAATAATATCAAGTGGAAAACAACTATTTCTTGATTTGAAAACAATCCTGTTCCGATACGTAAGTTTAAGTTATACATATGTACATCTTTGTGTTTACTTAATGTTATTGTACTTGTACTACTAATAAAACATCGATGTATAGGAAGTATTGATTTGGTTATATATGATCGAAAATATCGTCATATTAGAAATATCTGTTAATCGAAATTTTTGATTAATCTGAAAATATCGATTAATGGATGGCGATTAATTAATCGATGGCAAAATGTCATCATTGCCCAAGACTAGTAGGTGGATATTTTTATTTCTCTGTTATATATGCTATAAAGAGATCATTTCAGATATTTCAAACAAATTTTAAAGGTAAAAAAAAAACCTATTTTTTCTGAGAGTATGGAAATTTTGTCTTTAACAAGACAGTTTAGATCTAAAAATAATCATTTTATATTTTAAGAAGTATAAGTATTGGATAGTTTTTTAAAAATGTTATTCTCAAAACAAGCTTATGTATACTGAGAACATTTTTAGCATTAACCGATTCATTTGTGTTCTTATAGCTGAAGTATCCGTACTTCGGGTGGGTTCTTTTTAGGAAACAAACTGTCTATAAAAACACGTTTTCATAGCAAAATGAGCACCATTCGCTTGTATCCATTAGAAAAAAAATAACTTTTCGGCAATCGTATGAAAAACAAATTAAATTAATTTAGTTATTGTAATAATGTTTTAGAAGGAAATAATACGTTTGGCAATTCTAATTTAAGTCAAAATATAATTAGTTTGATGTATACCACATTTATAAGAATATTCCCTATAGAGGACCATCGACAGTGAATTTGACTTTAATTCAATTCCATAACCTAATGTATAATAAAGAAATATACGCAAACTTTGTAAAAATTTGACTTAATAAATTTGTAACCGAATACACTGTTGAGATTGTTTCCGGTCGTTTCGATAGATATTGTCTACTGTTTTTCAGTATACTGTGAGTGAAACTTTAAGATTGCCCAAGAAAAATAGGTTTGAATTTCCAACTTACTGTAATTGACCAAAAAGTACCCTTGCAAAAATTATATTGAAGGTGTAGTGGTATAATATACTTCGTACATTTTAAATTGGC
The DNA here is from genome assembly GCA_963932185.1 of Troglohyphantes excavatus. Classification (NCBI taxonomy): domain Eukaryota; kingdom Metazoa; phylum Arthropoda; class Arachnida; order Araneae; family Linyphiidae; genus Troglohyphantes; species Troglohyphantes excavatus. The sequence goes on along the minus strand of OZ010669.1, from coordinate 54,077,808 downwards.
TCAACATTTTCTGTTCAGCAAGGCTTATTGCTGTCTATGTACGCCTTGGATCTTATCAATTGAACTTTATTTTCATATAATTGAAGAAATATTCAGATGTTTTTAATATATTTATAACAATTTCAATGCATAGAAATAAATTTATTTTGTATTCACAACTAAACTGAAATACATTCAAGTCATGTGGGACATATTTTCATTCGAAACAATTATTTGAAATATTTAATCAATCATTTTGAGGTTTTGATGTTCAGAGGGATCCTAGCTTTTTTATGTCCATTGTAGACAGTTGGTCATTCTTGGTCAATTTTCGTCTGTCCAATCGTTCCATTGTTGGTCCTCCATTTCTGAAAAAGGCTTTTTCATCCCCATACAGCATTATTGAAGCGAAGTCGAAATCAAAATCAGAAACCGACCATACAAAATCCTGCGCAGACAGCTTCTTAAATTGATTTTGAAATTTTATACCTGAAAAAGATTTTTTATAGTTAATCAAATTGTACAACAAAAACAGTTTTCAATATACTTTACGAAAAGAAGAACATCCCACCACTTATAAGTAAGTTTACATTCCTTATTAAAGAAAAAATTAATTGTTAACTCTAAAGTCTAATTCTATTTTTAAAATGGTCTGTATTGATAGAAAAACAGCTGATCCCGTGGCGGAAAATTTAAGGACAGCTGATTGGAGAGTTAATTTTTAATTATTCGTTCATTATTAGGGTTTTGGTTAGGTTTTGTTAATTAACGTCGCACTAGAGATGCAGAGTGGGCTATTGGCGACGGTTCGGGGTCAATCTCGAAGGAAAGACCCGGGAACACATACACATTCACACACACATTCACCTCGTTATTTTAGAACCATGGTCAGATGACGAGGAAACACCTGAACTGTCACCCAACGCCTTCAATAGACGTCGGGACTTTGGACCCCGATCAGATTTATCGTGCACCAGTCCCGTATACACGCCAGTATAATTTGTTGGATATTCTGGACGACTTTCTAGTATTTTTGTAGTGAAGCTGGCAACCCGCCGATCGCAAGATCACTACTTTTTTACTTTTCTATGTCAAGTCCTTCGCACGGATTCGAACCACCAATCCTCTGATTAGTAGCTGAACGCCTTACCAACTGAGCAACTGGGGCTCTTATTAGGGTTGCAATCTCGAACTAAAGAACCCTTTTAGCGAAGCTTTTGTGTGTGCCTGTCGGTATGTGTGTCCGTATGTCGTACCTAAAGAAAACGAAAAAGGTCACCTATTCCAAATTTACACAAATTGTGTAACTCGATGACCCGAATTCAAAAATTTTATTAAAAATTTCGTGAGGATGTATATTGGGATCACAAGAGGGGTCGCAAAAATTAATTTCAAATTTTCAGGACGCTTCAGATATCAGTTTTCAGCTCATTGAGTTGTGTATAGTCTGGCTCCGATTATTTGGCAGATGGGTCAGATACGTAGGTAAGGGGGTGATTCAAACCCCTCCCATTCAATGTAAAAAAAATTAAGAATTCCTGTAAAAATCATAAAAATACTCTAAAAAACTAGACATTTTTTTTAATTTTTCGTATAATATTTCTTGTGTTGCTCGAGAGAAAACCTATTTTAAGGGGGTCTTACACCTGAAAATAGTTTTCAAAAATATGTTTTGAGGTAAGCCTAACATGACGTCATCATGCTTTATTATCTAGCATTTAGATTTCGGCGGCAAAGGGAAAAGATCTTGAAACGTTGCCGTATGAACAAGGTGCACCAAAACAATATATTATTCTAAACAAGGATTCTCAAAATTTAAATATGTTCTCTAATTTATTTCATAATTAAGGAGTGATATTTACTAATTTTAAAAAATAAGTAATGATAATGATAACGATTCCATGAAAAATAAATGACTGTCGCTGTTTCGATATTTATCTTCCAATGTATTCTTCCTATTTACTTGAATAAAAATTAATATCGTATATACTCGCGTATAATCCGAGTTGTATTTTCGTACATGAAAAATTCCGATTAAAATCGGCAAATCATCTAAAATAAAGTGAAATGTCAATTCTTAAAATAAATATTTAAGCCGAGAAATCAAAAAATAATAAACAGTGGCTGGAGAAACGGCCTTCCTCGAAGTTCGCGGCGATCCTAGTTCGCGGCGATTTCTTAAATTACATTTATCTTAATATCATCGTGAAATATTTTAAACCATAAACTTAAATTCCAAAATATGCAATTTCTAATTCTTAACATCATTTTGTAAAGATTTAAAAACTTAGAAAACGCCAACTATTTTCGGTCAACATCGCGACTACTGTCGCGATTAATTACGGATGAGCATTTTTTTATCCACCTCGGGAGATAATACTAGTATATTATGGATGAATGTATACTTCTTATTAAAATATTTAGTTTTTATTACGAAATAAATTATTTGAAAGTAGATTCACTTATTTCACTTTATTTAGTGATACTTTATTTAGATGATGTAGAGCTTGAATTCGCGGATTAGCAACGATCGCGATTTACCGCTTTAAAGTCCATTCCATCCAAAATTCTAATAAGACAACTATTCATTTCTTTACATAATATTATCAAGGAATAAAATATGTATTGGGGAAATAAATGTTGTTTAATTATTGCAATTGAGTTAGAAAGACATCGACTTTTTAAGGGTGTCATTCGCTGCGCACGATGTCAACTTCTTAGTCTTCCATCCAAAATCCTATTAAAGTAACTTATACTTGCTTCACAGATAATACAAACCAATTAAATACTTATCAAAATATATACTTTTTATTTAGTTAAACTGAGTGCAATTTTGCGTTACGATTACGCCGCGATGCGCAGAACGGTCTTCAGTTATCACATGTGACGCACATTCTCGTTCGCGAATAGGGGAAATCTGTCGGAGCGTTCTTCTAAAATCCGCTTAATTTCAACTTCTCTTCTTTTACCATTTTATTCAAAGTATTTTATAAATTTTACTGACCCGTGTATAAGCCGAACCCCCTACTTTTTTATGAAGATTTTGACTTAAATTTCTCGGCTTATACGCGAGTATATACGGTAAGTTTAAAAATATACATATATTGGAGTGGGGCGAGTTTGTTGATTGTGGTGGAATATCCCCAACCCCTTTCTGGTTGAGGGAGTGACAAGTTATCTAAGGAAATCCGTTGCTCAGTCACCGAACCCCTTCCATGAAAAATCTATACCTACGTGCCTGAGATGGTAATGACTCTTTAAGCTGGTTGCGACGTATCGGCAAAGAAGTTTGGGCGACTGTACTCAGGGACAACCTAAGTTGAGCCTGAAGCGGAAGGTATGATATTGCAGCATACTGGAGTTCAAAGACCCTTCTTTCGGTTCCACGAAATCGAGAAAGGCATGCAATTCTTCGGCAGTGTTTATATCTCAATCCAATGAGAGTTCGCCAACGAAAGAGGCTCCACGCAGGGGAGCGGCCGCTTTCGACAACACTTGACTGAACACAGACATTTCCAGCAACCCCAGCCACAGTGACAACATCACATGTCTCATGCTCCTCATGTAATTGCAACATCACCCATTTAACCTTTAAATGTAAATTCATAACTTCCATAATTGCATCATTAAATCTAAGTTGTTTCCTAAATACTATGGCTATCATCTATTTGTCCAACAACATAATTTAACCTTCTGAAATTTTAGTCAACCATCGCGTGGCCTCACCCAACAAAACTACGCCGCCGCAATATGTATAAATATTCAATTGCTTTAGGCTCAACTTAGGTTGTCCCCGAGTATAAACGAATTGGCTTATCTAAAACAGGCAAACCATGTGACGTCACAACGACAACAGCCCTTTAGCTGGAACCGAACTATGTCACTGTATATTTTAACTTTTAATTTAGTTTAAATTAAAGACACTAGAGGTCGTCACAGTCGAGAAATTTTAAAAAATTTTTGCCATACCTCTATCTCAAAATCTCTGCTACTGAGAAATCTGAAATTCCTAACCAATACCTAAATTATTAGTTATGAACAGTGGCGAAGCGTCCAGTCATCGGTAGATTCGCCGATGACCACGGAAAAATAAAAATAAAAAAGAGAAAAAAAATTAATTAAATTTAAAAAAAAAAATTATCTATTTATCTATTTAAAAAAGTGTTTTAAATATATTTTTTATTAATTTTTAAATTTTCTTATATTTAAACGTTTAAAACATGTAAAAAAAATTAAACAATTCATTAAATTCGCATCGAAAACACTAAAATAAACCCGCAACTTCAAAACCAGCCAAGAGGCATGAGCCTGGCTTTGAAAGTTCCGCCAAAGTCATCGGCAAGGGCTACAGCATCGATGTTGAGATGCATCAACCAATCAGGTGGACGCTTACAAAATCCTTTTCATACTGTTTCACTAGACAATTTACATAGATAAAGCTACTCCGGTCATCTGCTTCTATCACCGATTCCCTCAAGCAACCTTCCTTCGTTTTAAATACTGGAATGGTTGCCAGGTTGGCTTGTTAATGCCATATTTGGCAATAAATATTATCCTTAAAAAAAACTTTGCAATGTATTTAGTCAAATATGATACTTTCCTTAGCAGTCTTTCTCAGATATGGAATTTTTTCTTTATATTGTGTGACTGACTTGTCATTCGTTGTAAAGTTCGCTTGTTTTTGTGTTTGGGTTAGTCTAAGTTTAATTTTTGTAAGGAACTGTTTAATTATTTTATTAACCGTTATTATTATTTTATTACGTTATGGAAAATGTTTTTTCTGTCTAATGAAATTAACAATTAACTAATTATCCATTTTTGTACGATGTTCACTGCTTAAGTAACTGCTTTATTTTGAAATGAACATTAGGTTTTTAATCGCAGTACAATAGCTAGACTTTGCTTAATTAGGTTTTCGTTTTATTTAAAATCAAGTAAATAATATATTTTATTCTTTTTATAACTATTACTTACAATATCTGCCCACTTATACGTATATTTGCGTCGATCACAAAAAAGGAATAGGAAATATTGAGCAATGACAATTCTTTCGGTTTTAAGATTTGAATTGTATTCAGTAATACAACACTTTGTCCTTATTATTCTTGTTATTTTATTTATTAATTTTGCGAATATGGATATAGCAGAACATGGATATATAAAAACGCTGTATTTTGACTGTCGTAAGAAAAATGGAATTGAATGTTATTCGAATGAATATGTTATTATTAAAAAAAATAGAATTTAACTTAATAATTAAGATTTTTAAAAAAATTATTTTAACTGAATAACACAGGATAAAAGGTACGTAAGTGGACAAATATAAATATTATGGCCAGGTCTGCATGGGTAAGGAAATTGGTTGGCAAGATAAACAATTTCCTGCTGATCATGCATCTAGCATGCCAATTATTTGATTAAACGCTGAAAAAAATAGGATCTTTCATTTTTTGCGTCCTGTTATTTTTACTCCCTCCACCTTCCCATGCATACTTTTTTCACACATATTTTTTACAATTATTTGGGCCACGTTTTTTAATTTACTTTAATTATCTTCTTTTAATGTGTTATGTTTTGAATAAATTGAATATTAATTATTATTTAATGGTGAATATAAAAATATGAAATTTATCATTTAACAAAATTTTATTTTAAGCATATTTGCGTTGTAAAATAAAGTGTATTATTTTTAGTATATTTCTGTCATTTTATATTTGGTACGTACTTGAGTATGTTTATAAAACATCTGGGATTTTTTTTTACCTAATACCTCAAGAATGATCATTAGAAAGATCCTGAGTTATATGAAAAGTGACATTATAAATGCTTGCGGAGAAAATGTCCGCATTTTTTGTAATTGCTCCCTCTACCATATTTTGCAGGCACGTGATTTTTTTTGTGAAATTAGCGGAAATCAATGAATTTTATTTTATTGAATGTGAAAGCTGAGTAAAATGTATATCAGAATTTATAATTAGTATTATTAATTTAAAAGTAGTTTTTAAAGTTTTGCGACAAAAATGCAAGTTCTTTTCTTTATAAAAAAAAAGGGGGGCGCGGGGTTGAGGGGGGATTCGGCTCGGAGCGATGACCATGGCAAAAAGTCACGCCTCGCCACTGGTTATGAATACACCTTGTACACACTATAAGTATTAACTCTCCTGGTTTAAATTACTCTATTTATATATAAAATAGCTTATCAGATATAACCAGCGAAAACCCCAAAAATACTACCAAAAATAAATTTCAAAAGCCTGTGATATCGTAGATTTAGCTAATTGAATAGTGTATGATTCCATATTTTAAATTTAATGCATTTAAAATTCAAAATAATCCCCTTTTCTTATTAGCCTTTTTTTTTATTAGATCACGGACAAAGTTGAGCCGCCAATAAAGGTCTATCGTCATTGTTGCAATGTTAAAACTGACATTTTGGAAATCACATGGAAGGCATTAGCCAATACAATTACTCAAATTTGATTGAGTTTTGATAATTAATGTTGCTTTTTTTTTCACCAACCTTAACAATTTTTTTTTCGAAAATAATGTGACACAGAAATATGCGCATGCGTATATCTTATCTAGTGCCATAATGCTCGTTACATCGCCTACATTTAGAAATGTCAATGTAAAAGTATAAGAGAAGAGAAACTAACTGGTCTATTTTCTCAAAGAGTTTTTGAAGTTAGTTGAATTATTTTTTTGATATAGAAAAGTTTGAAACCATCTAATGTACAATTTTAAACTGTTAAAAAATGCAATCTAAATTACTTTGCGAATACTTAATTAATAAAAAAAAAATGCCATCAATGACTGTCAACACATTAAATTTTTTTATTCTATTTCATGTAATTTCCTAAATACTGCAATTGACATCTAAAATTTCATATTTTTTAAATTAAAGAATATAATTTTTAGAATAAATAAATAAATAAATAATAACAAAATATTATTTATTACCTAATAATATATTTTCCCAAAAGATTAAAAATTTGAGAAAAATTCAAACAACAGTTTAAAATTTTAGAAAATGCTGAATTTAATTTTAATAAGTGTAAATAAATAATTTCAAAATTATTATTAATCACAAAATATTTTTTTTTAAATAACCAAACATTTGTTTTAAAATTAAAAAAAACCTATAATTTTAAGAAATTTATACAAAAAATATTACTTTTACTTACTTCTAAGTTATTTGTACTCTCCAAAGATTAAACCAAAAATAAATATAAAAATTATCAATATAAAAAAACAGGAAAAATCAAAATAAATAACGATTATAATTTTAAGAAATGTAAAAAAAAAAAAAAACAGCAAATAATTATTCAATACTTAGTTATTTATTCTCTCCAGATAAAAAAACTCCTGAGAAGTATCTGAAATATGACCATTAGATTGGATTAGAACCCCGATTTTTAAAATACAGTGTCTTTTTCATACCACATGGCCACACCATCGCTTGACAAATACGGTTAACTAAATTTCTTAAACTATTTTCATACTGGACGGATTTGGCATTCACTCGGAATCGAAACGAGGCCCTTGGAACATGAGCAGGCGATCTAACCCTCTCGACTAAAACGATCGTCTCGGCCTATAGAGTCAAGTTGGTATTTAATGCGTTGTTTACAACTGCGGATAACGCTGCAAGTTGATAACATTGCCGTTAATTTATTAAAGTTTTATTATGGACTAGCAATGACGAAATATAAAAGGATTTGACTAGCACGTGACATCTTCATTTTCATAAAAAAAATACTTTACCAAAATTTTATTATTGTCGATTTATTCCCAAACTTCATACCTTCTTTAATGTTTCCCGTGTAGATTTTTACGTAGCGATCTCTGTCAGGTCTCTGATGCTCATGCTGGAAACCAATTGCATGCAGCAACTCGTGCAATATTGTTCCTTTAGTCCTACATCCTACACCAACAGAAACAGACGGCTGGCAACTCTGTGCTTTTCTTCCAAAGCAAGGCGAGAAATAACATCTGTTTGAGAAAATAGAAAAAATAAATTATGGTAGAAGGGAAACTTCCTAACTTTAACGGACACATCTTGAAATTCTCGCGTACATTTAAATATATCTCATGCCTGTTTTTTTTGCCAGTCATGGGAACAATTCTTTTAGTTAACATAATAATCGCAAAATATTTTTAGATATTTTTTTTAAAATCCAAATTGGTATTATATTTTTAAGTAATTTATTTAAGTTATGAAATACTCTTATTTGGCTTATTGAGTATATGGACCTATACCCAAACTAGAGCTCGTGTGATCGGTGTTACGAAAGCTTTTTTCTGAGTTTGTGGTATAGTAACGTAAAGATTTTTAGGCTGAAATTATCAATACATTTATATAAGAGTAGTGTGCGTGGCTATAATTTTCTAACAAAATCAATAAATGTTAATAAATATCTGTATCCGTTCAAAAATTAAAGAACTTTCCAATTTTTCTATAGACTAGTATAAATTGACATTGTGAATCGTCTATTCAAAATATCATCTTATTATATACTGGCTATGTCAGCGATTCTCAACCTGTGGGGCGCGCCCCCCTAGGGGGGCGCGAGCACACTAGAAGGGAGACGAAGAATATCCAAGAGCAAATATTATTTAAAAAAGTTGATTAAGTGACTGAAAGGAAAGCACACATACACATAGAAAACAAAATACATTTCGACATATTTAACAAATAAAGTAAAACATCTTACTAAGTCAAAACTTACTTAATCAAAACATACTAATTTAAAAACAAATTTAATAATTATTAGTGACTTCCTTGGGCCTGTCTTGCAGAACAAAGTTTTTCGAAGGAAGGCTTAATATTAGACATAGCCACTTTCAGTTCTGTTTCTATATTTAGCCGAGATCTATATTTTGTCTTCAAAGAAGCCACAACAGAAAATCCAGTTTTACAAAGGTAGGATATTGAAAATGGTAAAAGAATGCGAAATGCCCTTGTTTTTAGTGCAGAAAAATCATCCTCTACTCCTGCCCAAAATTCAAATTGTCTTTTGGTTTCGCCACTTGTCGTGAAGCCTATGCATTTTTCTCCTCATCAATTGAGAGTCCTTCGGGAGTCTTATGAAATGGATCCCTAACCCTCTCGTAACTTGCTATCAGTTTGTCTTTAGCAAGAAAATACTTTTTAAAATTCTTTGCCAGCATGGCTAAATGATTTTCAATGGTTACAAAAACAACTTTTATATGTTCTTCTTCAGCCTTGTAAGTTTTAGTACAATCATCCACATTTGCAAACACTTTTAGTTTTTTTTTTTATAAATTTCTGCTCCACATTTCCAATTTTCTACAAAAAGCATTCACTTTATCACTCGTATCCAACATATGTTGTGTATTTGCTCCTTGAACTTGAAAATTCAAGTTATTTAATTTCTTGAATATGTCGACCAATTAGCTCAATTTCATCGCAAATAAACCATCGCGAAAATTCTCAGCTTCCGGTCTGTTTTCTTCTTCTAGGAAAATGGCGATTTCTTCTCTTAATTCATAAACATGTTGCAAAAATTTCCCACGTGATAACCATCTTGACTTGCAATAAAATAGTAACGCTGAATTTACTGAACCCATGTCTTTACAAAGTGCGGAAATGATTCTCGATTTCAGGGGTCTCATTTTTATATAATTTACTACGTTTACAACCGTAGTTAACACAATATTCAGACCAGGACTCATTTCTTTCGAAGCCAAAGCTTCTTTGTGGATCATGCAATGTGTCCCAGACGCACTGAGGCGATTTTTGTTTTACAAGTGCTTGTATACTTTGGAATCTTCCGGACATTGAACGAGCACCATCGGTGCATATTCCGACGCAATTTTCCATTCTATGTTTGCCTTGTTCATAAAATCATATAAAATAGGAAATATTGCGATCGCTGTTGTTTTGAGTTCTATTGGTTTGCAGAAAAGTACTTCTTCTACTACTACTATTCACAAAATCGAACATAGGCAATTAAATGAGCATCTTTATTACTATCTGTTGCTTCATCAAGCTGTATTGAAAACAATTTGTCACGCAACTTCGAGAAAAGCTGACACTGTACATCTTCAGCTATATCACCAATTCGACGAGCAACAGTATCATTTGAAAGAGGTATGGACTGCAATTGTTTCGAAAAATTATCTCCAAACATAGTTTCTACAATCTCAATTGCTGCTGGCAAAATAAGCTATTAACCAATGGTGTGAGGTTTTTTACATCTGGCTATTTTATATGAAACTTTGTAAGATGCAATTAAAGCTTTTTTATTCACAGACAAAGTTTCTTTAAAAAATGATTTTTGCTTTTTATATGATTTTAATTTTAATTAGAAGAATTCTCTGGGTTTGTTGACGTACTCACCACGAAGCGTTTCCAAATGTCGTTTTTAAGTTTATTAGGTTTCATGCTGTCTGCGGCCAATATGTTTGAGCAAATGATACACAGGGGCCTTTCTTCTTCATTTACTTCAGTACTGGTAAACCCAAAATTTAAGTATTCTTGAGAATATTTTCTTGATTTTATTTTCGGAACCACGCTTGTCTGTGTACTTGTTGATGCTTGACTATGGTTTAATGCTCGCTTACTTCCGCTTAAAAATTTATCAATGAGTCTGCATAAATCTGCTGCCGTGAATATTTATTATGGTAAATTACAATTAAGACCAAAATATATATAACATACACATTCACAATAGATTCGATAGCGATAGAAGGATCTACTCGAATGAGACTGGCTGGAATTGAAACTTGTGTTATCGAACATTTTCTTTCTTCCTATGAGAAAACATTTGCTCTGCGCATGCTCGAGATGGTATTGCTCGGTCGTGTGGATTCCCTTCTACAAACATTACTTTTTTTTCTCTTTTGTTTAGTCTGTTTTATTTCTTTTATTATTCGAAAAATGTATTCCCTGTTTCTAAATTTAACCTAGACGGGGTGAGCTAACTTTCATTAACGAATTTTTCTACTTTCATATTCTTTTAACGGTATCTCCCTGTTTGGCTTTCATTTCAAATATAATATTTAAATTTACCCCGCTTTCATTCGCTTCATCCGTTCACCGTCCGCTTGGCAAAATGCCAGATGTGGTTTCTCGCCAACGTTGGCAACAATTTAAAAGCAGAATCCAACATATTCAATATACATTATTGTTGTATACATTTTATTGTAAGCGGGGGGCGCGATGAAAATTATGATTGAAAACTGGGCCGCGAATACTGAAAGGTTGAGAAACGCTGGGTTATGTAGATCGTCTTTTCACCTTTGGTCTAACAGACAGTTAGTTCGTGTAGCTAACCAAATGTCTCTCTTTATTCATTGGAAAGAAATACACTCTCTAACTTCGCAAAAAAAAAATTCATTTCACTAGTTTTAAAGATACTCAAATCACACATTTTTTTTAGACTTACTTTAAAGGAAATTCAACGAGTTTTGCCCATCGAAGAACAGAACTCAGCGCCGATACCTGTCACCGAATCTCAAATATAGCATGCGTCGCTCACCAGATGATCACCAGGATCTTCACTCACCAGGATCATCGTTTACCGCCGGTTTCTATCATCATCGCCGTTAGGAAGTTCAACCCTATCTAATCATAGCCAGAATGAGGAAAACGAAGAGGTAAAAAATCCTTCCAAGACGAATGTCGCTAAAGGCGCTCCAGACGACAAACAAAGATGCTACAGACGCCAAACAATGACGCTCCAAACGCCAATCAATGACGCTCCAGAAGCCAAACAAATAATTTCCAAACACCAAACAAAGATGATATAGATCATCGAGCATGAATGGACTGTAGTAGAGACGTCACAATCGTGAAACCAACATCTCAGACCGAATGGCCTCAAACACGTGACTTCATTTCAAAATTATGAATTAAAAAATACTCGCGATTGGCTGATGAATTGGGAAATGTGTAACAGAGAAAAATTATGAATGGAATGACGTAATTAACCATGTGTCTGAGGCCATACATGTTGGCCTCACTTTGATGTTAGCGAGTATATAACATTATGTTTTCTCTACCATGAAGGATCCATGCACGAAGATCCAGACGCCAAACAAAGACTTTGCAAACGCCAAACTTATATATTGAAAGCGGATACATTGAAAGCGACTTAAACCAGCATAAGCACACAAAAACCCTTTCATCTTTACAGAAGTTAACCGGAAACTTTAACGGATACAAAGAGTTTTCAATAAAATGTGTGATTAATTATAAGTAAACTGCAATGGCATTTCGGGAAAAGATATAGTATATGATAAATAAACATTTTCACGGTAACGTTATAAAAGTTAAACATATAATTAAAAAAAAATGAACAATTTGGATATCTCGAAAACTACTTAACGGTAATGTGAATAAATTTTGTTTGGTTGGTTTTGGGTGAGTAGAAAGATTATTTCTTATAAATGTATAAATCGTTACATTTTACTCACTATGTAAACAAAAAAGAGGGCACCGCCCTATTTTTCACAATTAGATCACGAGCAATGCCGGGCTACAAGTTACAAAACCCTAGAACATTTTCTAGGTGTTGGCGAGATCTGCTACTTGCGTGTTAAAAAGCGTTTTGGCAGAGTAAAATTAAAATCCACTAAATAGTATTTTGATTTAAGAATCTTAAGTAGTTGAAGGAAAAGTTAATAAATTCCAGTTTTAGAAAAACTAAGACAAATATTTATTTACTAAAACAACACACATGCTCCAAAGAGCTCGATGAAATTTCTCAATCAGAGAAAAGAAAAAACGAGACGAGATCACTGACATGCGAATGCCTACATCTTATGTGCAACAATATGATTTACATACTTAAAAAAATCGGTATAATCAATTGTATAAAAATTTGCATATCGCACTAAAAACATACACACAAAAATAACGAGGAAAAAAAAATAACGTGTTGGTCTAAAAGTTAAATTTAAGAAAGATATTAAAAAGGCCGAAAAGTAGTTAACACATAAAAAGGATTTTTGCAAATTACAAAAGACAACATGACAAATCAGTTCCTGACTTACGGGAAGTCAAAACGAACTTAAATTGGAGGTCAGTGAAATGTCTACGTTTGAAACCAGACTAATTCACGATCGGAAAAAAAGGAAATTTAAACACAGGAAATTCAGTAAGTATTAATATTTATATAAGACATTTCCTATCAACTTTGTACTTCTTTACCACACTCTTTGAACTGTGCTATCAGACCGACTGAACTGGTGGAAGGGTAACCATGCTAACGGAGGCGTGGGAGACAGTGGGTGTTAAAAAACTCACACATATCAAATCAGTAGCTTAGTAATGTTTACTATTGATGCTTAGTAGAAATCAAACGAATTGAATGTACAAACAGCTATAGTTTTTCTCCGTGCAATACCCAGCAAAAAAAGTCAGCATAAAACCTTCATCAAAATTTTGAAATTGAAGGTTTTATGCAGGAAAACTGCAGTTTTTTTTTGAAGATCTATAAAATTAAAGGTTTTTGTTTCAATACCCTTCATAAAAACTGCAAAAAACCTGCAAACAGCCTTCAATTTTTAATCATGAAGGGAAAATGCAGATATTTTAAAGGTTTTATGCAGAAAAATTAAAAACTTAAAAAAAACTGCAGTTTTTTGTTTCAATATCCTTTATAAAACCTTCAAAAAACCTTCAATTTGACAATTTTGATGAAGGTTTCATGCTGACTTTTTTGCTGGGTATTTTATTTCGGCGCAGCCCAAAAGGCAGCAAAGGTTGCTCCTTTTCCGCATCGCTCTAAGGTTGCTGCTGTACTCAGATAATTCAATAAACTAATCTTACCCATCTCCACTTCTTATTAGAAGAACGCTCTTATTGTCGTTAGAATCCTGTTCCACAAAACGAACACGAGAATGGTGTTCAATTTCTCTCATCCTATTTTCTATGTCAGGAGCGAAGGAATCTGTAAAGGAAAAGCAAGGCTGTAATATATGCTTATTCAAAGTAAAAGTTTAGTTTTTTATTTAAAATTTGTATTTTCTCAGATTTTGATTGATTTCGTGTATGTTGACGAAATATTATTAATTTTGGGAATTAGAATTCTTTTGTACAAATGCGGGCTTAAATATTTTTTGTTAACAATTTCCTAGCAATAATATAAAATCAGAAAATGTTAAATATTTACTTAAAGACGGATGTAAGAAGTATGGAACTTCGAGATTCCCCTACAAAAACAAGAAATAGAAACACTATTAAAGAAAGAATAAATACAAAACTTACACAACTCGATATATTTAATCGCCTAGGCGAACGTTAAACATGTTCTCTGGAAGCCGATAATGCAAAAAAAGCAAGTTTTAACAAATTATTTCTTTTGTAGGTAATTTTAAATGTTTTATATGCTTATTATATTTCCTATTCCAATCTTCAATAAATCACATATTCATTAGCCCCTCACATGTTGCTTACAATTCAAGGTCCAATATACTTTGCTTTTGCTTCTCCCTCCAGCATTGATTCACATTAAAAAAAAATTGATATATGAGAATGCGCTTTACCATGCTTTTTTCTTTAAATTCTTTTTCATTACTAAAAGGAAACATTGACAACTAAATTACCCAAAATAGAGAGCATAATAGACGATAATTGCCGTTTTAATGATCCAAATTTTAAAATTCCCTGATTTTTTTTGTGAAAATTTGAAAAATTCCCTGACTTTTCCCTGATATTTCCAGAATAAAAAATTCCATGATAATTCCCTGATTTCCCGGTTTTCCAGGTTATGTTACCACCCTGTTGTACTTAGAAATATAATTTTGATGTCGTTCGATTAAAAATAAAATGAACTATTTTTTAAAGCAATAAAATATTTTTGGATAATTTTGGTGATTGTGTCCTATAAGTGTATTTAATTTTTAATATACACCTTAAAGTATATTTTATTTTTAATGTAACATTTAGGTTTTAGAATAACAAGAAGGGATCACACACAATATCTTCTCGATTTCGTGACACAATATTTAAACTAAATTTTTACTAATAAGTGCAGAATTGCTGTATATTTCCCAATATTCAATTATCCTCCATCTTGTTTACTAAAACTAAACTCTAAGTAGCCTTTTAACTGCTATGCCAAAGAATTCGACCTCGTTATTAAAAAGTTTCGTTTGAAGACCCACCTCCATGAATTTGATAAACAAAATAACATACAAATTTGATATTTATTTTAATATGCAGATATTAAAAAAATGAAGTTCTTACAATAAATATCTACTTATTGTGTGTTGTTTTTCAATGCTGTAAACAAGGTATTTATAAGAAGGATTACATATTATGCAACTGTATTCTAGTAAAGATATAACTAAAGTATTAAAGATAAATATAAGTACAGATATATCATTAAAATTATTAGTTATTCGTTTCAGCATGCCGAATATTTTATGGGCCTTTTTTGTTATTTCTTCTATTTGCAACGTAAAATTAAAACTGGAGTTGTAAGTATGCCAAGGTTTCTTACATTTTTTTTACGGGTGAGATGTTTAATGTTGATATTATAACTGTTAATAAAAAAATAGTTATTCTTGTCAATGTTAGAACGAAACAATTATCAACGTTTAAAAAAAGTATATTTTTAACTGCAGTGTGTAACTTAAAGAGTTCACTTTGTAAAATTTCACAGTCAGCATATGTTAAAATACATTTGTAAATTGTTAGGTTATCAGCAAATAATAAATAAGAGTAAAAAATATCAGCTAAATCATTACAAAAAATATAAAAAGAAGAGTCCACAAAACCTACCCTTGAGGTACCCCAGACGTATTTGCAAAAACATTCAGAAAAAGCTGATTTAAATTTAACACAGAAAGGTCTTTCTATTATATAGGTATGTAACCAAATGATTAACTTATAACTAATAATTAAGTAACTTATAGAACAAAATATTAAAATCAACAATATAAAAAGTTTTAGGAAAATCAATATATATATAACATTTAGTTGTTTATTGAGGTTTAAAGCATTAGTGACATCATTATTTAAACACAGTAAGTTGCTAGCTGTGGTTTTTAATAGAACCATGTTGATAGGGATAAATTATTTGAGAAGTTTGATGGGATTTTATGACAAATGGTAGGTTTAAAAATTTTAGCAAAACTTTAAACAATTGCCATAGGTTTATAGTTTTCAATGTTAGATTTGTAACTCCATTTGTAAACAGGTATAACTTTAGTTGTCTTCCAGATATCAATAAAAACCATTATGTTTGAAGAAAGATTGAAAACAACAAGTAAAGGATATATGAAGTATTAAATAATTACAGTATTATAACTTAACTACATCAAAAATTATATAGTGTAATATATTTTTAAAAAATAGGTTTAGACTTACGGCACGTGACTGCTGCATTGTGTATTGAATAATTGCACCCTCGTTACAAAAGTGTTAGTTCACTAAAAATGTAGAATTCAATGTACTTCGAAAATACCCGAACGCTTGCTTTTAATTGGTTATCCTTTAACCTTCATATTATCCAATTATAAAGAGAACTGAAACTTTTAAGTACCTTATCGAACGGTCAATAATAACGGTCTTTTGATAAGATACTATTGCCAGTTGGCTATGAAATAATAATAATAAAAAAAACAATAATATATTTAGATAAATTTCCTTTCTATAATCAATTACGAAACGGATGTGCAATGTGGCTATCGTAATGTATTCTAAGATGTGCATAGGAACAGTCGTTGCCTGGGAATTAATCTTTATAAGTATGGACTATGGAGTCAGGAGCGGAGGTTAGATACTAAAATTATCTTACGATTTTTATACACCTTTGTTACTAATATAATCAACGATTAGATCAATAATTAGACTTACCATTAATTTACACAGATTTGTTTACACAGATTAATTTACACAGATTTATTAATACTCCTATTTTAACTATGGCGCAAATAGTATAAAATTAATGCCTTTTTAAGTCACTCTTTAATAGTATTTTATTCTTTATATTCTAAGATACACTAATTAGCTATAATGAGAAGAACAAAATATAAGAGAGTGAAATATAGATTTTCTAAAAATAACTATTGCTTTGGCTAGAGGATTTTTGCACGTATGATTTGTTATTGTCGTTATTCGGCCTTACGTTGGCTTTGGTGTGGAAGTTTGTAGAAGGGAGTGACAGCTCAAGTGTTGTACCTATCATCTGCCTGTGGCTTTAAATTAGTAGGCAATATTTCCAACAACTCTTCGTTATAATAAATCGTGTATTAAATTATTAACATATTTTTTATAAATAACTTCCAAAACAAAAAAAAAATTCATTTTAGGTAGTAAAAGTTAGTAAATCTCGAAAAGGACAATTGTCCCTAATATCCTATTGGTAGGGTAACCATAACGACGGGATTTCGTCCAGGACAATCCTGATTTCAACCTCACGTACACTGTTATAAATTTCAGTTCAATGTTGCACCATATCTTGGTGAAATATGGGTGGAACCAAAAATCCTTTATCGGAAAAAGCAGAGGTTTCATCAATAACAGGTTCAACCTCTGTAACTGCAACCGAAATTTTCGCTCTCGCTACATCAACAAGCCAAGGAATCCCTTTCAAGAAAAACAACGATGGACAAGAGTATTTCTGGCCCAGTGGATAAAGGCGTTCAGCTGTGAATAAGAGGATTCCTAGTTCGAGCCCTATCGGTGAGATTTAGAAAAAAAGTAAAAATGTGTGATCTTGTGATTGGAGTGTTGCCATCTTCGCTATAAAAACATTACTACTAAAATACTAAAAAAAACTCTAATTTTGAGTTTTATGCAACGTTATGAGTTTTGGTGCAACGTTTCATCACTAAATGGTACAACGTGACATCGTAAAATGGTGAAACTTAGCACCAAATGTTGGCTGCAGCTAACCCAGGTAGCACGACCATATGGGCCCACTTGGGTTGGTAATGGGATATCCATATGGGCCCTGCTGGGCAGCCCATGTGGATCCAGAAAGAAACGACCCCTTTTGTTCTATACTGGCCCAGTTGGGGTTTTCCCACTTGGGCCCATGTGGGATTACTCAACTGGGCCGAGATGGGATTTCCCATCTGGGCCCGCGTGGGAAAACCCAACTGGGCCAGTATGGAACAAAAGGGGCCGTTTCTTTCTGGATCCACGTGGGCTGCCCATCAGGGCCCATATGGATAAACTATATTGCCCAGTATGGGGAATTCCATCTGGGCCCGCGTGGGAAAACCCAACTGGGCCAGTATGGAACAAAAGGGGCCGTTTCTTTCTGGATCCACGTGGGCTGCCCATCAGGGCCCATATGGATAAACTATATTGCCCAGTATGGGGAATTCCATCTGGGCCCGCGTGGGAAAACCCAACTGGGCCAGTATGGAACAAAAGGGGCCGTTTCTTTCTGGATCCGTATGGGCTGTCCATCCGGGCCCATATGGATAAACTATATTGCCCAGTATGGGGAATTCCATATGGGTTCATGTGGGACAACCCAACTGGGCCAGTATAGAACAAAAGGGGCCATTTCTTTCTGGATCCGTATGGGCTGTCCATCTGGGCCCACATGGATAATTTATATGGACCTGTGAGGGTTTACTACATGGATTCAAATGGGTTTTTCCACACTGGCCCTTCTAGATTAGGACACAATACAAGGCCAATGAGTTAGTCAACTTAGAACACTATTTAAATGGCTATAATTTCTTGAAATGGTGAATCTAAAGGAACTTCTTGTATTCTAATATTTTACCAATTTTTTTATTGTCATAATATATATAAGAATTCCATCAATATTTTAACACTTTGTTTAGTGACAATTTTAAGAAAAAAAAGTTAATTTGATAATGTAGTATTAACATATGTATTCAAATTAACCTGTCTTTCGATTTAAATTGGCGATTTATAGTGTTAAATGTCTATAAAATTCTTATTTATATGACAATTGAAAAATTGGTAATATTGAAATACACCAAATAGATTTTTTAGTTACACAATTTAAAGAAATTATAGGAGATTAGAATAGTGATCCACGTTGGCTAAATCATTAGCCCTTATGTAAAATGTAAACTAATAAAAAGGCCAGAGTAAAGAAACCCATTTGAATCCATGTAGTGAAACCTCACATATAAGTTATCCATGTGACCCCAGATGGGCAACCCATATGGATCTGGAAAGAAATATGCTTTTTATCTTTACTGGTATAGTTTGCTTGTATGGATATGTACTTTTAACTTGCTGTAAATCAAAATACTGACTTAAAATACATAAATTCTTTAAATTCAGCAGTTTGATTTACAGTAAGCATTTTAACAACAATTATACAAAGTGGAACTAAATTGTAATCAGGATTGCCACTTAATATTAAGATCAAAATCCCCCCACTTTTCCTAGGTTATTGAAAAATTCTAGATTGAGAAACTAACGGAGTCTATCTAACGGAATCTAACGGAGTTTTCAAATAATAATATTAAAGATGGTAAAAGTAAAGTTTCAGCAACAAAAAAAAAATTAAGTACAAAGTAATGAAAATAGTATTTTTACAAATTTATAATTTCAATAAAAATTGTTCAGTTTCCCTGACCTTTTAGGTACAGAAAAGAACATCGTCTTTACTTAAGATGAAGTGGCAAAATATCTGCTTATACCCAATCCAAAATTTAGATAGTTATATTCTTACTTTTTGCAAGACGAGTATGACAACAATATATCTTTCAGTTGTATTTAATAATTTTTCTATATTGAATTATTATTTTGAAATCAGGAAATTTTATTCTGGTAAGCTTATGTGATTTATAAGCTTCTCTTATTGTATTGGTTTCAAATACATAATAACATAGTAAATTGCATGTAATAATCTACATTACTGAGACTATTTTACAATCAGTCTCAGTAATGTAGATAATTAAAATGTAATATGATTAATATTTTCTACACAAAAACTGAAATAAAATACAAGTAAAGATCTAATGCTACAAATAGGCCTGCTGTCTGCCAAGAGGTTATGTCACAAAACCTGAAAATGAACTAAAAAAAATTCCACTACTAGGTAAGCTAAACTATCATTTAGAAAAATTGTAGTAGGTTCTACTTCAATAGGCTGATCAATAACGAGTTAAATATCATTCCACTTAACATTATATCCATAGCGAGGGGCGAACTTTAAACATTCTTATCTCATAACTCTATTTTGTGACTTACTCCACTTGGCAGTCAACCAAATTAAAAATGACAAATACATTTATTAAACTCAGTTTATTTTAAAACAATACAATTATGACTTTTACAAAAAATCATGTTACTTTGCCAGTTCCTTCTGATATCGAACTTGACATCTACCAAAACAAATATTGTTGTTTTACTTCAAATTTCACAACTACTTGTACACCAGCTTAAATGAACCTAATCAAACACAAAATGTTAGAACAGATTGATGAGATTTTTTAATATACTAAAATAAATATACTCTAACTTATTCATATAGACATGCTACAGCTCTTCCAACTAAAAAGGCTTAATTTAATGTA
The DNA here is from genome assembly GCA_963932185.1 of Troglohyphantes excavatus. Taxonomy (NCBI): domain Eukaryota; kingdom Metazoa; phylum Arthropoda; class Arachnida; order Araneae; family Linyphiidae; genus Troglohyphantes; species Troglohyphantes excavatus. The sequence goes on along the minus strand of OZ010669.1, from coordinate 54,057,336 downwards.
TGTGATGATATTCAACCAGATTTTTGTCAAACAAAGCATGATTTTAAAAATTAATTACAAGATTTGACACACAAATATAACATGCTATAGTAAAATAATAGAAACTTGATTCGACTTTTATGTATTTTGTAAAAGATAAGTAAAGGAGATGGAAACGACATGTTTTTTGACAAAGGCTTAATGAATGGTCGTTCCGAGAAGCAATGTGTAATCGAATGTGCTCCAGTGGTGTTGGAACCACATTACTTTAGTACTTTAATAGAATTAACTAAGGATTTCTTTCCAATTAAAGTTGAAGATAATTACTGACAATTGATTATTCTTAAAACGAGATTACTAAAAGCATCGCGTTTAGCCACCAAGTCACTGGATTTAGGTGTATCCTTAGCCACATTACAGACCTTTATACGAGGCAAATATCCCTATCGAATACAATAAAGTATTCCTTCTACCATGGCATGCATGGCAGAGATATTTGTGGAACTATGCCATATGCGCTCTAGGTACTGTGTATGTCAAGATAACCATTTCTAAACAGCGAGACACAGTATGAAAACATATCATGTACTTACGCCAAGTATCTCATTTAAAAAGAATAATGCAAATAGTTCTCTGATAAATGCTTAACGCTAAGCCTAATATAGCTATAGCATTCAATCATCACTGTGTTCACTTTTGTCGACCACCAAAAAAAAGATTGCCTAATGGGGTCTTATAAACAATCTGTTCCAAATTTGGCATGCAGTGCAGATTTATTCTATGTAGGATTTAAAAAAATTATAATTTGACATGCCAATGATTTGTAAAAGTTTTTATCGGCCATGCAGTTTTTCTTCTTGCATACATGATTGGGCTTGTAAAATAAAGTTCATAACCTTTTCATTGAAGAAATATTTACAAAATTTAGTATTGCAAACAGGAAAAACCTTTTTAGTATATATTTGGGGCAATCTAATTATTGAAACAAACTGGAATTATGCCCCCTACCAGCTAACACTTAACTATGAAACACTTTAGACATCTGGATCTGAATGTTTCATATTTTCCAAAAATGCAATGAGGCCTCCTGAACATTTAAACTAGGGAAGCTCTGATATTCAGTGTACCACCTATTTAACAGTCAAACAGATATTCGGTTAGGTTCTGAATAATTTGGCATTTTAATTATTTTTGTATAAATTTGTAATGTAAACATTTTTATATAATAATTTAAAGTAAAAATTATGACAATAAAAAAACATATTTTGAATAACATTAAAAAGGAGATTATCAAAACACATTGCATTCTTGCTTGAAAAGTGACATAATCAAAAAATAATGTTTGAGTTATTTCAACTTTGAAAATGGGACTGTAGTTGTGTCGCTTTAATTGCCGTCAAGCAATTGTTTTTAAAAAAAGTTTTTTCCATTTCTGGAAACACAATGATTTTGAGCTTTCAGGTTTGAAACAAGAGTGTGACAAGATTATTAAAAATTACTTAAATCTGATCTAACACCAAATCGTCACTTAAGCCGTGTCACCATGTAAGTCTAATATTACTGCGATAGGACTTGCGTAGTACAATGGCTTAAGCGAAGAAATATAGTTTTAATGTAGATACTGGAGATAATACAATTAGTAATTGAAACCAAAATATAATAACTATGGGGCAGAATATATAGAACACGTGCATTTTTAAGTTGCACCTAATTACGATTTCTCTCATAAGTATTTCCTCCTTCTGGGAATAAGTATAGTTATAGATACTGCAAACAGAAAGAGAAGTATTTCTTTTCAAATTCGCTATTATTTCGCTAAGTTGATTATGAAACTATAAGGATGGATTAAAAATTTATTGTGTGGGATGGAAATACATTATCAGTAAAAAAAATCGCAAGTTTTAACATTTAATAGAAAGTTTAGTTTTATAAACTAACATTTTACAAATTCCTTTTTCAAAATACTGAAGAAATTAAGTCTATAGTTGAAATACATTCAAAAGATTTGAATTTTAAATTAAGCATTCTTTCTTTTTTTTAAATCGTAACTTAAATGAAAAATTTTGTAATTCTTACTTTCAATTAACGACTTTTGGCCTTCGCAGCTTTTCTAAAAATCCTATATTCGCAAGACTAAAACGTTGCTTATCGACAAAAACTGGTTCGGTTGCCAAAGAACTCCATTTCCGTTTGGAGGTGGGTTGCCAGATTTGGCAAAAAATTAAGGCAACCATAAAAGACAGATTAACCATGGAATGTTGTATGTTCAAGGCAAGTTTTTATTTTTGGATATATTTCACATTTCGGTATACTGTAAATATTTTTTAGTTGTGATTTTCACATCAGCACCGATGTTTTAAAAAGTTATTTACTTCAAATGTGATAATCGAAAAATATGCAAGGTGCTTAAATTACAATTAACGATAAAATTATCCAGCCAATGTGAAACTAATAGCTGTTAAACTTCATTTTGATTTTAGTTATCATTGTGTTTTGTACAATTATAATTAGGTGTTTTAATCAACTGCTCCAGGGTTTGCATGCAAGTACCATAGTCGACTGCTATAAGGGGTACCAGCCAGAATGCTAAGTAATCGGAGGCCGAGAACACAATTGCCAGTTATGGCTAAGCTGCGCCAAACCATAGTTTAGTTATGAAACCATACGGATTAAAATATGGTTTATTAAACTGACATCTCGGAGAAATAAAAACAAATTCGGGTGAGGAACATCACTCATCGTCTGTCAATAAAGGATTATTAGTACCAAAATGGCATAGTCTTTTGTTGTTAAAATTAGGGCATATATTACCTTACATGTGTGGGAGCCATGACGGAGAGAAACTTGGCCAAGTAGAGTGGAAAAAGGGGTGTATTCAGCTGCATTCAAGGTCATGTCTACACTGGGAGGTCCCCCTCCTTGGAACCAAGACTAACCTGAAATGTAAAGGAAAAAATTATAAACAGGAACTTCTGGTAATATATTTTATTCAGTTAAATTACGGTGAACAGCAATCCAAGGCCACTTTTCTAAAATTTATTCTACGCTAACCATACTTGACAACAAATATTGGTTTTGCTGATCAAAGAATTGCTTCCTGCAGGTCTGCCAAAAAGAACCACAGAATTGGCGGGAAAACAGGGTTACCATTCAAGTGTATTTTTAATCATTCCCATGCAATATTCTTTCCAAGTTAATAGAAATAGGGTCGAAATAGCATAGTTAGTTGTATTAATTAACACTACTGTTACACAACTGTAGATGATTTAATGTTATTCTGAAATAGTACAGGAATTCGAATAACATAATTTTATTGGTTTCAATGCAAGAGATTAAGACAAAATGTTCCTGAAATAATCTTGTTTGATAACAATGTAAAAAAATAGCAAATTCATAACTTAGATTAAATTTGTGTGGTTACAACAACATTAATCCACAATAGACTCTTGTACCATGTACGCATTGGCACCGAAACGAGTCTGGCGGTCGCCATACATATTTTCATCCAAATAATGATTGTTTTCATAAAAAGATTCTAGAAAAAAATTATCAAATGTTAAATGCTATATTTTATCCTCGAAACCGCTTTGAGCCACCTGTATCGTAACCCTACATTTCAACTAGCATTGCATTTGCATTGCGGGTATTTGAATATAATCTCAAAATAGTACCAACAAAGAAAAAACGGGGCATCTATCTGAAATAAGTTGTATAAAATGTATACACATAATTTAAATGAAGTAGTACGTACCTATTTCGTTCATAATATATTTTGCTGTTTAAAAAATCCACGGAAAAACGTGTTGTTGTTTTGATGATACTCTGGAACCAGCACAGGAATTATAGTCTCTTTGACGTAGTACGCATGCGCGTTGAAATTGAAATCTTCTTCGAGGATATCTAATGGGAAGACCATGAATTTGCATAAGGGGGGGACCATATAGAACCATGTCAATCTATGTGAATTTCCTTTTCACTTTGAAATAACCAATAAATAAGAAATCAGAATATTAAACTGTTTTATCTTGAGTGAAAACTTATTAAAATAGTATTGTAACACTAAAATCACTTCCATTAAGTAACTCTAAGCGTTATATTCAACGAAATTGATCATCTGGGTTCAACATGGGTTGTTGGTGGGCAGATGGGCCCACACGAGCCCAGCTATCCCATGTGGGTCCCACGTCGGCCCATGCGAATCCCATGTACGTGTGCTACCTGGGAAGTGGGTACCAAATTTTGGTGCAAGGTCATAATAATTTTTAACAGCGTACGAACTCCTTCCTTTCTGTTCTTGTGTTATGAAAGAAGGTTGTATTGAAGGCAGATATTAGAATTTTACTTTGACCCCCTCCACCTTTCAACCGCCCCTCCCCAAAGCGTCCGTATTTCACTCAAATAAATAATTATTGTCAGCTTAACTATAGGTAGATCCGCCACTGTGGAGTGTATGTTATTTCGAATACAACAATATAAATTTTATTATTACCAGGGCTCGAAATAATATTTTTAAGCTGGCAACAAACACTGCTGTGAGCTTTTGTAAGATTTCAGAAAATTAAATTAGCAGAATAATTATTGGTAATTGAATGGTTATTAATTTGATCTGTATTTTTCCCGCATGATTTCTGTTTTAATTCAGGTATCCGGATAAATCAATTATTGGAAAAGGAATACCTCACTTATGAACCTTTTTTAGAAAATATTCGGCATTTAACTCTACCCGGAATTATCAATTAACCGGTCGGTTTGACAAAAATATTGCCGATTTCGAAAATTCTTTTATTGTTTGGATAGAGAAATATCCACTTTGTCAATTTTTTTTTAATTGGTTATCGGCTTTTATATATCCAAAAATATAGATTAACGTGATTTTTTAAAAAATATTTTCCCCGATTTGAAAATATTTTCATTATTATATAAGGATTGTCCAACAGTGAATTGTTTACCTGGTATTTACTATATATTGGATAATTTCAAAATATGCTATCCGTTGAGTAGAAAAAAGTTTGCAACAACATGAGATTCCTGGTGAACAATAGGAGTGGGCAATGCCTCTTACTTAATTAAGAACTGAAAAGGGATTAATCTAAATATTCTTTTTAAGTAAAGGAAAAACAACTTACCAAATAAGAACTAAAAAGTAAAAAAAATTATAATTTACGGACAAGTTGAAAAAATTTAATTATTTAATATTAATTTTATACTTATTAGTTGGTGCCAATCACAAAAATTGTACTCAAATTTCAAAACGTTGAAAAAAGTATATAATAATTTCAACTTGTTCGCAAAATTAAAAATTATTTTTTACTTTTTTAGCACTTTTTCCGTGAAGTCGGTTTTACTTTAATTTAAAAAGATTTTTTTAAATTCCGTTTTAAGTTCATTTAGTACGGAGAAAAAAAAAAAATTCACTCTTTACTAAAGATTACACATCTCGGTAGAATTTTTTTGATTTTAAGTAGACTTATAGTAAAACTTATCACTTTTCATGCCTGAAATTACACCCATTTAGATATTCAAAGCAACTTCTATATATTTACAAAGCGAAACTCTATTATTTTCGGTTCGGCGTTGTTTACAACCGAAACACAAGTAGCAGTCATGCAAAAGTTATCTTTCCGGATAAGAAAAGGGGAAATTCCCTGTATGATGTATCTGTTAATAGCCATTTAGCCAGATAGCATTTTTGAATTGCAAAACGTGATGCAATTTTGATTTTCAAACTATCTATATATTGAACCCCCCTTAGGCACGTCGCACAGAGGGGGGGGGGGGGGGGTACCCTCCTCAATAATCTGGAAACCCTGAAAGTTGGGAATTTCAACGTCTAAAAGCCCCTGAGTTGGAAAAATTTATGCCTGAAGAAAATTAATGTTATTTACAAATGAAAGCTAGGGAAGTATAGAAATTGCACGACTTGTAAGATTACATTTAAATTAGATCTCAGAACGGACACTGGCATTAAAATATGGGTGCAACAAATCAATGCTTGTTGAGAACTGTTCAATGTTACCTAAAATGTACATACAAAAGATAAAAAAATATCGATAAGTTGGAAATAGGAATTTTCAGCACTGTCGAGTTGAGAATCTCGAATAGTTAAGTTGAGAATCTCGAATAGTTAAGTTGAGAATCTCGAATAGTTAAGTTGGGAATTCCGAATCGTTAAGTTGGGAAGTTCGAATCTTTAAGTTGGGAAATTTTTGTTTTAACCCCCCAAAATATTGTTTGTGTGACGGCACTGCCCCCCCTCCCCCTCCCTCCCTTCGTAAAAAATCTACGTTTTTGACCTCCCCCGTTTTGCGTTTTCCGCCATCTTGAAAAAATCGCTATGAAAAAGCACTTTTTCTTCAATGACTCACTTCCAGTGCATTTTAGGCCAAATTGACTGCTTACTAGGTTAGTATGGTCTACAAATGTGGTCACAAACGAAAAGTCAGCAATCAAAAATAAAACACCTGACACGACTTTAATTTATTATTTTATATTTTGTCCATTATATTTTTGATTTGTACTTGCTGAAATAATACTTGTACAAAAATAGTTTATTTTTAATTTTTCAATTTTCTACATTTATAACACTCTATTCAATTGTATTTATATCAGCAGAATCTACTTCAATAAAGGCAAATATTTAAAAAAAATCAATAATTTCGATTAATTTTTGAAACCTTTGACAACTTTGAAAAACCTAAAATAAATTAACGTTCAATATAACCTGGAGTAGTCAGTATCTCACTCATATAGAACGTACCTGATAACTTTACAGATTTAAACTAAACTTTTAAACTTACAGCTTTGATTGGATATGGTTAGAGGTAAGAGAGTAAACACAGCACATGTAAAACATAATTCAATACAAAATGGTAGGAATAAACCTGACAGATTTACGTAAATTATTGAATTAAAAGAATGCTTTTAGTCTTTTATCTTCTAAACTGAAAGTAAAGAAAATATTTGAGTTGTTGGTCGAAATATCAAATATATAATGTTTGCAGGTTTAATTAACATTGCGCTTGAAGATTTTATTTGATTTCCTTTCGTTTTGTTGAATATATATTTGAAAATAAACTCTCTCTATGATTTCTTTCGCTTTGTATTTCCTGTTACGTTGAAGCTTATCAGTTAACGTATCCGATATTCCTGTCACAAGCAGTGGCCTGGTTTACAATTTCTAATAGGACAGGTTAGAACATCATATCCGGGAAACAACTCGAACACAAAAATTTATGAAACTATAATATAATTCAGAAGGAACATTCATGGTAATCTTGTGTGAAGTTAAATTCTTATTAAATAGGGGATTGCAATAGAATGTAAAAAAAGACGAAATATCATTAGCAATGGTTTTGAGCAAACCGAAGACTTCCAAAAAAGTAATATTTCCCTTTCATTTATTTTTTTATTTAAAATAATATCATAAACAAAACCTAATGTATACTTTCTAACTAACTTATTTTAATCGCTAAAAAATTTAATGAAATAAGGGTGTTATAGTATTAATATTTCACTATGTTCGTACAGAAACTTCATTAGTAGAAGTTTCTGCAAAAAAATTATATTATGTTTAATGGAATGTATAGGGTAACGTTACTTAACGTTTACTGTTTTACGAATAACAGTTACTTTATTTTATTTATTTTAACTGTTATTCTAATATCACTCATCCCTATACCCATTATACCTGCATAAAACTTTCATATTCTAGGACGCCAAGTGATATCTGAAGTTACAAAATCCAGAAAAACGTAACTCCATGGTGAATGTCATTCCACTGAACACTGTGGCCAAAGCGAGTTGCAACCTTTAAAAGAAAAATGAAGTATTTGTGGAGCGTGTATGCAGAACCAAAAAATATATTAAAAAATTAAGATAAATATAGAATATTTTTTTTAAAAAAAAAGTTAAAAAAGGTTTTTAATAAAAAATAATTAATATTTCCAAAAATATCTCTTTTATTTTAAAACTTAAAATCCGGGGATCCAAAGAACTGCATGCATCCACCAAACGCATTTGCGGTTTTCCTCGATTTTTCAAATTTATGATGCGTTTGTATTTGCACACACGCTCTTTAATTGTGTTGTAGATTACAGGAAATTCATTCTCATAGTAGTATAGGTAAATAATATTTTAATATTTCACAGTTTTAATTTATTTTCAACAGTACTCTTTATGATATATATTTGCATACTTTATTATATTTTACTTAGAATGTATGTTTGCTTTTACAGAGTGGCGTATACTTTGTCCATTATACCATGGATTTATCTATAAGTAAATATCATATATTTATCCAATACTATATATCTCTTAAATACATTTCTTTAAACTGCTTTAAGAACCTGATGGTTTCCTGAAATCATTTATAAAAAATATTATTTAGTGAGGAGATTCAAATCAAAGAAAATGTTTCATGGGTCAGCAAATATGATAAAAAATTTGTAGTTTTTTAATAGTTAATAGTAAATGAGTGATTTTTTTTGCTTTGTTGCAGAATCACATGTTCGTCATATAGAGGGAGTAATGAGAGAAATTGAAAATTATTCTCGTATTCGATTTGTGCCGGTGTCCTTTGATGATGGGAAATGTCTTCTTATCAATAGCGGAGAAGGGTAAGAATATAGTAATTAAAATAAATAATTTATCTTTTTTTTAATGATATGCACTCGTTGACAAACTATCCTGAGCCTAAAGAAATTATTACGATTTGCTAACTGTATCGTAATTGATTCAATCGCAGTTATCTCATTTCCGGTGCCTCAAGGGGTTCGGAAGAAGGCGATGAATACTTGTGCGTGTATTATTGTCAAATTAAAAAAAACTTTAATAATTGCGAAATTCGACACAATTAATGTCGAAAATGTAGCAAATGTCGTCTTAAAATATATATTCTTCTTTTCCTCTAGATCCACATTGGGATCAAATGCATCATCTACAATCTTCCATACAAATTTCTTCATAAGCTGCTATCTAAACATTTGAAAATATTATTTTTTCTTACCTTCAGTGCATTTCACCGTTTGTTTAAAGTTCGATGCTTTCTATTCAACTCTTTGTACCCGCACTTTGCAGTTCTGGAACTGTTTTTAATAATTGAACCTCGTTACACAAATTTATTATCATGTATGTCATTCACATCTATCTTCACAGTATTGCAAGAAACATTTTCGTTTTCCAGGTGCTACTTCTCTCCATTCGATTGCGTGGGCACCAGACCTCTAACCTGTCGTCCGACTGTTTCCTTCGGCGAAGGATGCAGGAGTCGAGGAACGATCTTGCACGAGTTGCTGCATGTCGTCGGGTTCGAGCACGAACATCAACGTCCTGACAGAAATCGCTATCTCAAGATCAACTGGGGAAACATCGATCGTGGTATAATTAAGCAAAGAGTTAATCCTTGCTGTTTATATACTATTTGTTAGAAATATAGTGATCATCATGTATAATATTTCTAATCTATGTCATTGCAGCTAATACCCGTATATCTCAAGGGAGAGATCGGGATAAATTAAATTAAATATCCTTGCTATTTATATACGATTTTTCTGGTAGAACGTATCCCAGAAGAAAAAAGCATAAAACCTTCATCAAAAACCTCCACGTATGTTGTACTTTATAAAACCTGCATGTTTTTTGAAGTTTTTAATTTTCAACATAAATCTTCTTTTTTTTATTAAATCTGCATTTTCACTTTAATTATTTCAAGGCTGAATTTTTCAGCGTTGTACCTATTTAGGGATGAGCTTAGCAGTTATTCTAAAAGAACGGTAGTTATTACGATGTTATTGACGAATAACAGTTACTTTATTTTATTTATTTTAACTGTTATTCTAATATCACTCATCCCTATACCCATCATACCTGCATAAAACTTTCATATTCTTGGACGCCAAGGGATATCTGAAGTTACAAAATCCAGAAATACGTAACTCCAGGGTGAATGTCATTCCACTGAACACTAGGGCCAAAACGAGTTGCAAACTCAGACGCAACGGATCTTAGCGCATGAGGTATCAAAAGAAAGAGAATTTCATGGACCAGTGACAAATTCTACTTTCATCTCATAGATATCAACGTTTTTTTTTTTTAAATACTTTTGAAAAAAATTATTTTAACGTTTTTTTTTAAACAAGCCGTTAATAATGCTGCCTTCGATGAATCTATTGCCATCTATGAACAGACACCTTTTAAACTGTTTTGTTGGACACAAAAGATAGATTCGGTAGTGTTTTTCACCCGAATGGGTTGGGGGGGGGGGGGGCACGCTAGTGTTATGGGTATCGCACAGGCATGCTAGTATTGTAAGTATTAATGCTACAACAATTATCGAAAAGTTGTGAGAGGTTGGGCAGAAGAAGCGAATGTAATTTTTAATGTAAATAGCCATAAAAGCGTTACAACAATATTTGTTACGATTATCAATTCTTAATTTTTTTTTATATATATTAGGTAAAGTTATTTGTATATAATTTTGCTTATTAATTACTGTGAATACAGAAAAAATCAAAATGTCAGTACAGTAGAACTTCAATTATCCGGATCAATTGGGACCAGATCCCATCCGGATAATCGAATATCCGGATAATTCATTAAAAGGTTATTTCTTAGTAAAAAAACGAATTTTGCTTTAGTATGTAATGCAATTTAATGACTATTAAAAACAATATCATTCACCGATAAAAAACTTTTAAGCGGTGGATTTTGTTGATTTGGTCTTAAAGCGATCCATATAACTTGGTGATAATTTTTTGCTTGTTCCGGATAACTGAAGTTCGGATAATTTGAGTACTACTGTAATCAAGTAATATAATTGTTGTGTAACGAAAAATATTTATCCAGCTTCCATACTTTTACTAATGGGATTTATATTTAATTGCGAAAACATTTCAGCTTGCTATTCAAAAACAATCAAAATTGACTTATACATATTTTCAATAAAATATATTTACAGTAATTGTAATACCAAAATACATATTCCCTTTTCCAGATGAAAAGAGTCAATTTAAAAGGCTTGGCAAAGAGGCCTACGCTTGGGACGTCTCACGCTTCGTATTCGACTACTCTTCTGTAATGCTGTACGGGGAGTACGACTTTTCGAGAAATGGTCGTAAAACAATGCAGTCCAAGAAGAGAAGAAGTTGGAGGATGCAAAACCAGTTGTCGAGAATGGACAAAGTAAAGCTCAGTTTGTTATGACGTTTTACACTGTTAAAAATAGGTACTCAAAAATTAGTAAAATGTACTCATTTTTGAGTATATTCAATGCTCATCATTGCTCCGAATGCATAAGTTTCAATTTTGAAAAAGACATGTACTCAAAAATGAGTAAAAAGATTAGATGCTAGCCTATATAGGCTGCCTTCATAAACCACTTTCAATAAATATCGACAATTAGAAGCAAGACTTACCGGGAATCGGACCCAGGTACCGCAGTCCAGTGCCTTATCTGTTGAACTACCAAGGTGACGTGAAGTTGTAAACAGAAGAAATGTTAAAAAGGTATTCCAAAAGAATGGGAAGCAAGATTCAATTTACTTGTAATAACTCTGTTTCCATTCAAATGACGTTGAAAACCATTTACTGTACACCTACTTTAAGTGTGTCAGGTCGCTTTGTTAAGCTGGCTTGAACAGATGCTGAGATTATTAATATTAAATCCCACTGCTCATTTTTGAGAATGTACGATTACTTAAATTTGAGTACGTCATAACTCATTTATGATGCATTTGCACTCGAAAAATACCGAACATGTTCAGATACTTATTTTTAAGTACCTTTATTTACAGTGTGTAAACTTTCCCAAACTGTTTAATACTTTATGTTTGTATCTTTTTATCATTTGAAACTTTAAAATTTGGTGCTTGAAGATATTACTTATCAAGCAGCTTTAGGAAATAATTTTGTATAAAATACTGTTGGTTATGTAGTATAAAATTCTAGTGTTGGATTATGGCTTGTGAGCCATTGATTGTCCTGTGATTTATTTAAAATTCATGGTATGGAAACCCGTGATAGTCTTGCGTTACTATTGAACAATTCCTTTTTTGTAAATAAATGTTAGTTCATTTTATCGGAAAGTTCCAATTGCGGCCCATGGCAACCTTGTGTCTGGCAGGTAAACAATTGTTTTCTTCTTTGGCATATGGTAAACCCGGCTCCCTTCGGCCGCAATTGGGCTATTGCCCATTTTATACTGCCTACTCAATTTCAACACACTAGGATTACTTAAATATACACAACAATACTTTTCTTTTATCATGTTTCTTTATAGTTTCATACAGCAAGTTTACAAATATCATATATGAACTGTTAAATAAAGTTTTAAGAATATGTAATTGTAAATTTTAGTTTTAATAGTTTTGTAAAAGTATTTTTTAAGTATGAATGTATGCAATTGTGTAAAGTTTTAATAAACTCTTATTTTACAATTTTTTAAAATATTTTTCAATGTACTGTACTTGAAACAAATGTAGTATAATTTTTTTTAAAGACTATTATTTTAAATTATATTAACTTGAAATGAAAGTTTTATAGTAAAATGTGTATAAGTATTCATTGTTATATCAATATTTCGTATTTCCTAATTTAAAAGGGAAAATGCCGCTTATTTTTTTACTTTTAAGCATTTCGGTTAATTATAACGTATACTTCATTGATATCAATCATAAAAACACATAAATCTACATTACACAGCATTTAAAAGAAATTCATTAAGATAGCTATTGAGCAATAAATAAACTAAAATTTGACAACATCAGTGTTTGAATGCTCACTTTTTAAAAGAACCTTGTCTTGTTCTATGGATACATTTTTTATTTACTTCTGCTTTGTGAAGAAGATTAAAATTTAATTAAAAAACAAATTCGAAATCTTTTAATAACAAAATTAAAAAAAACATATAACTAAATTTCATTTTTAATTTTCAAATTTGATGTGCGGTTACTACCAAATAAAAAGATTTAAAAATACATATATGTGAACAGTAATATCTTTTATTCCAATTTATTTAAATATAGACATTTTATATGTTATTTACATAACAAGTCATACACTCAGAGACGGCGACATTTGATACATGAGATAAACAATAATGCGAAGTAAATTCGTTAGTAAAATAGTAGAGCAACCTCAAAGAAAGTTACAGACTTTTAAGCTTTTTTTTATCTATTTCAGATAGATTTGTTTTTTTATGTATTGGTTTTCCATTCAGGGCTATAATCGTTTTCAAGCCATTTTTACTGAAAGCGTATTCATTATACAACATGATGGAGTCGTAATCAAATGGGAATTCCGACCAGAAGTATTCTTCCGCTTGTAATTTCTGAAATTGAGATTCCGTACCTGAAAGGCAAGATATTTAATAAAATGGATTATTCATTTTAAATATTTACTTTATTATAACATCTGAATTTTTTATATTATATGGGTAATTTTTTTTAAATATTCCAACATATATTTTTTAAACAGATATTAGTATAAACAACTACACTGTTAAAAATAGGTATTCAAAAACAAGTAAAATTTACTCATTTTTGAATACATTCGATGCTTATACGGCCTGATGGCAACAACATTCTGGAAAAAAAGTTCTCTGATATTTTCCTGATGGTGTCACAAAAATTTCTCTGATTTTACAATTACATTAAGAAATGTTGCAATACATGCGCTGTGTAGAAACAAAGCATACACGCTACAATGATCCAATTGCATTGTAATCCAATATTGCATTGTAAATGAAAAATTATAAGCAATACTTATTGACAGTTAAAAGAATAATTTATGAACACAACACAAATTATGCAATTGCAACAGGCATACTAGTAATTAAACATGTTCTCTGAAAGCAGATAATGGAAAAAAAGCAAGTTTTTTCAAATGATTTCTTTTATAGACAATTTTAAATGTTTTGTATGCTTAATATTATTTCCTATTCCAATCTTCAATAAATCATATATTCATTAGCTCCTCACATGTTGCTTAATTCAAAGTCGAATGCACTTTGCTTTTGCTTCTCCCTCCAGCAGTAATTCACGTTTTTACAAAAAAAAAGAAAACTGAAAATATGAAAATGCGCATAACCATGCTTTTTTTAAATTCTTTTTCAGAACTAAAAGGAAATATTGACAACTAAATTACCCAGAACAAAGGGCATAATAGACGATAACTGCCGTTTTAATGATCCAAATTTGAAAATTTCCATGATTTTTTGAGAAATGTTGAAAATTTCCTGACTTTTTCAGAAATAAAACTTTTCCTGATAATGCCCTGATTTCCCGATTTTCCATGTTATGTTGCCACCCTGTTATCATAATTCCAAATACATTAGTTTCATTTTCGAAAAAGGCATGTACTCAAAAATGAGTAAAAATGAATAAAAAGAGCAGTAGCTTGCCTAGGTAGGCAGTTTTCATAAATCACTTTCATAAATATCGACAATTACAACTTACGACTTACCGGGAATCGAACCTAGATCCTCGGGCACCGCAGCCCAGTGCACGATCCGTTGTACTAGCAGGGCGACGCGAAGAAATTATAAGCAGAAGAAATGATAAAAAGGTGTGCCCAAAAAAAATGGGAAGTAAGATAATGGAGTTGTAATAACACAGTTTCCATGTAAGCAATCGACATCCAATAATATGGAAAACCATTTACCGTACACATATTTTAAATGTGTCAGGTCGCTTTGTTAAAATGGCTTGAACAGAAGCTGAGATGAGCAATATTAAATCACGCTCATCATTTTTGAGAAAGTACGATTACTTAAATTTGAGTACGTCATCGCTCATTTACGATGCAATTGTATACCAAGAAAAACGAGAATATTCAGGTACTCATTTTAAGTACCCTTTTTTTACAGTGTATATTAAAATATTTTCTTTCTAGAAAAAGTTTGAGCTTATTTAAATTGAATATATAAATAGTAATTTGAGTAACAGTTCAAAGATAATTTGAGTTAAATTGAGTTCAAATATAATTTGAGTTAAATTGAGTTCAAAGATAATTTGATTTAAATTGAGTTCAAAGATAATTTGATTTAAATTGAGTTCAAAGATAATTTGATTTAAATTGAGTTCAAAGATAATTTGAGTTAAATTGAGTTCATAGATAATTTGAGTTAAATTGAGTTCAAAGATAATTCGAGTTAAATTGTGTTCAAAGATAATTTGAGTTCAAAGATAATTACCCCGTTTTATATTTTCCCAGCGGATAATGATGTAGTCGTCTCTGTCAGGCCTCTTCTGTTCATGTGGAAATCCGATAGCGTGCATTAATTCGTGGAGAACTGTGCCAAATTCTTCACATCCAATGCCAAGAGACACTCGTGGCTGACTAAAACCATTTCCTTTGCGAAAATAACACCTTTACAAAAAAAAAGTTAAACGCAAAACTGTAAAAAAAATGTTAGCTTAATTCATAACTGTTCTTCACTGTTAAAAATTTCAGTTCAACGATGTACCATATCTTAATGCAAAACAGAGGTCTGCAGAAAATTACACCATATTATGGCGGAATCCGAGTCGAACTTGCGATCGGAGGGTTGCCAGCTTCGATACAAAAATACTACTTCTAAAATGCTAAGAAAACTCGAATTTCGAGTTTTATGCAACGTTATGAGTTTTGGTGCAACATTTCACCACTAAATGGTATCCTTTGTAGTGCCGTAAAATGGTGAAACTCACATGTTGGTTGCAGCTAAATGTGTACCAAATTTTGGTGAAAGATCGTAATAATTTTAATATACTTGTCATGAAAATGTAATTTTATAACTTGAGAAGAAAACGATATTTTATATACATACAAAACGATATATATTAAAAAGTATATTTTAAAATACTTACTTTTAGCATTTCATTGTATATTAAGCGTTTTACTATACTCTCTCATTAACCGGTAAATAAGACCATTATTTGAAATTTTTTTTTTTTTTTTTTTTTTGCTCATCTTTTTCGTCAAAATGAATAAATTCTTGCTCTATTTTAAGTAATCTGCAGAATTAAATATTATGGTGCCAGTTTGACAGCATAGGATTACTTACAAATTGTAAAATATTATCAAAGAAATATGAAACCATATATGAAAGAATCCTTACATGTTTAAGGTAAAATTTAATTATTCATTTTTATGATAACAATTGTGAAATATTTCGTTTATCAAATTTGTATTTAAAATGTTAATATTCAAAATAAAGTCTCATTACAACTGATACTTACCCGTTTGCTTTGGTTATATCCAAAAAAGTTTTTTGGTGACATCTTTCTACAAAACGCATTCGGGAGTACTTTTCAATAGTTCTCATGGCCCTTATTATACGGTCTTTATTAAAATCTGAAAATAGTAATATGTAAAATTAAATATTTAGTATTAGTTGATAGATTCTTGGACAAGTTCAATATTTCTTTTTAATTTTATAAGTATGGTTAATATTTTTTATTAAAAAAATATATTGCCGAAGTATGGCATTTTGTATTTTTGATATATAACAAGTACATATAGCACGATAATCGTGACAAATAACAAGTTTGAAAGAAATTTGGCCTCGTTCGATAGGAAATAAAGCTGCGGCGCGTATAAAAGCTATAAATCTATTTATAAAGGAAAGCAATAGCGGGGTAAAAGGGAGGGGAAACCGTACCAAAAGCAGTACAGCTTGTTTTTTTTCCCTTCTGTTGCGAAGGTTTGCGTTGACTATAAATTCCTACTTCTACAATCTGCTGAAATGACGTTACGCAGAAAACATTCCTGGCCGCTCCGACACAACCACACATGATTTTTGTTGTGAGTTGAGCGAAGCGTGCGGAGTACCGTAGCTCCTTTAACCTCCTATATGACTGTTATTTATAACAACATGACTTTATGATAAATTTGAATGACATGTAAAAACAAATGAGGACAGAACAGGGACAACACAGGACGTAAAGACAAAACAACATATTAAAGCACCAGAAACCGAAGGCATGAGCCTCTTTCCATGAAAATGACTATAATTACATAGGTTCTTTTCAAGTCCTTTGGACATTCATAACAATTGACACAGTGAAAAAAGAATGGGCATGATGCCTCAAAATTACATGGGTGAATTACATTTCTATTTTACAACATGAGGGGTGAATAATGATTTTTGTTGTTGACCATATCCGATTTTCAAATTATAATATTCGTTGTCGGTTGGCCATGTAATTAATGAAAGAATGGTAAAGGACTAATGATTAAATATTAAACCTTATTTAATTAAAAAAAAATTGAAAAGAATTTTAGAAAATGTTTCAAATGTAGTGTTTTCTTGTGTTATTATAATAACTTGAATTTGGTTGGTAAAAATTCTTAAAAAGTGTACGTTCATAATTGATTTTTTTTTTAAAGTATAGTTAAAAAAAAGTGAAAACAAATTCACTCTTCATGGTGATTCATAAAAAATCTCTGAATAAAGTCAAATGCTAATTAAATAAAAAGCATTTTATTAGCTATTAGCATGTTTTTTCAAACACGATAAATTTGAAAAGAGCATTTGTAAATTAAAAATGGGCAGTAGTACATTTAAAAAAGAACTGCCGTAAATTAAAAAAGAGCAGTCATAAATTTGAAAAGAGCAGCCATAAATTTAAAATGTACAATCGTACATTTAAAAAAGAGCAGTCGTAAATTTTAACTTGTTGTTGCTAGTAATATGAAAGAATAACCCATACAATTAAATTTATTAAAAATATCTGAGTGCTTGTTATTTTTTTTTTAAATTGAATAAATTCTATAACAGAGTTGAAGAATTAGACGCATCTAGAATTTATTACTTTTAATTTTAAATGTGATCAAAGGATGAAAAACGTTTTTTTTTCTCTTTATTAGTAATTACTTTTTTAACAATTCATAACAAATTCACTATTTCATATCACTTTAGAATTTATAGAAATATAAATTTATTCAAAATTACGTAGACATTGCTTTAAAAGTTAAAAAAAAAACGCTTACAAATAGAGTGGAAAGTTTGCGGATATATAATTGAATCGAGTGCAATATATGTACAAATTAAAAAAAAATATCAAGATTTTAAAATATATAAATAAATAAAAAATATGTAAAACAATTCAAATATTTCTTAAAACCAGTGACAATAAAGAGCACTGATTTATAGTAAATATAGAAAAATTTAAACATGGAATAATAAAAAAAATTAGTATTTAATAAGGATTAACAGGTAAATTACCTAGACAATGATTCAGTTCGTACGGAATAATTCCTTTTTTCCACAGCTGCACATCATTAATAGCTACATCTCTTTGCTAAAACACCAAAATGTCAAGCACTCAATTATCATGGTTATTGTAGATAATAAAAATTGTAATAGTTTTAGTTACAAGAAAATTTGGTATTTTGTTATATCTTTATAATGTTAAATTTATTCACGCTTATATTAATAATTGATTTAAAATTCTAAAGTAAACATGCAAAACAAATAATTTGGGGGCAAACAATGTTGAGGTGTTTTTCATTTTCCCCTCTATAATTTGCATTGTTAAACAATAAAAGTAGATAGATAAATAATTTAAATCATATTTTCAGTAGCACGAATTTTAGAATCATCAACCATTTGTATATTCCCTCTTTTTTACCTTTAATTTTCGGAAGTCCGTAATATTATCCCCTTAAGGTTTGTATTGGGCTGCATTTTTTTATTCTTCCTCTTTCAAACCGTGTATTGTTTATTCAGGTATGTCTCAAACTTTTAAAGTTTTTAGGGGTTTTCTGATATATACAAAAACTACCTTATAGTCAGTCAGTCACCCGCCATACCGGACCCTCGGTATGGCGCGTAACTATCAAAAGTAAATTGTAATGCAGGTGAAGAAGGTGACTATTAAAGTAGACTATACCTTATGACCTCTTTCAATAACTGGTTGGATCGAAGTGCAAGAACTGCTATCGCACTTTTCAACTTCATCATCCTACAAATACACAAACAATTATTATTTTTTGCAATTTGAATAAAATTTGTAACAAAATTTCTATAACGAGATAATAAAATTAATCGATTTGTAAGTAACATTTAAGAGTATTAAGTTTTCAGTTTAGAGTATTTCAGTTTTCCTCAGAGCTGTTAATAGAAAATTAAATAATATTCAAAGAAAGTCAATGTCAATGTAATCAATGAAAGTCAATGCCAATGTTGATAAAATGTAATATTAAAGTGTTTTAAAATCTTATATTATTAATGGAAAAAAATCAATTTGTCGAGTGTGATGTTTCAGTGCCGCTTCATAGCTTTTTTAAAGTCATTTAAGCTAAAATGACTTTTTTATAATTATGTTCACAAAAGTGCTTACTGTTAGTTCTATAACAAGTCACAAGAAAACATTCATACATATAATGATAAATAATTATGGATACGAATTTTTTAAAATCTTATTTTAAATGTTGTGTGTTTAAAAAAACATCTCTCACTAATTAAAAGTATATGCCGCCCTTCACTAAATCTGTCTTATTGGAGCACCCTGATTTTTCTCCAAATCTGGCGACCCTGCCCATGCAGGAGAAGAATGGAGTTGTTTGATTGATTCATAGCCACCTATGATTGATTACCAAATCGGGATTTGTCGCCAAGGAACGTGTTAGTGTTGCGAATATAGGATTTTCTGAAATATCGCCAAGGGGGACCCAATACCACAGATTAACCGAAATATAATATAAAGGTGTATTGAAAATAGAAAGTAAGGATATTAAGTTGTAATAATTAAATTTGTTTTTAAAAAAATCAACATAAAATAAAATAGAAAGCCTTCTTGTCCTATGTTACCATTTTTAGCTGACCAATTTCATCAATACGATAGTAATAGATGCTGGGATTAACATAAGCAGAATTTAATATCAATTGGAAAGAAAAAGAAAATAGATAGGCAAAACATTTTTATGGTTATAACTATTTAAGATATCGAGAGAAAAAAACTTGATGTTAACCTTTTACCTAATGAAAACTATGATTTTACTAAGTCTTATCAATATCGGATCGTTAGTTTTCAATATATAAATAATTAATTAAACTCAGATCATTCTTCTCCCACCCTCTGTAAATTTATTAATATAGATTTTTATATTCGTCAAAAGTCAGCTTTTTAGTAATGCAAGTATTATTTTTTTTCTGTCAATTAAACTAAAAATCAAAATCCGCAGACGCTTAAGCGATTTTGGCAATTGTAAAATTGTTTTCTCTGTTTAGAAGATTGGATATTTTTTCTTATGCAAACTTTTCTCTCTCTATTTTTTTTTAAAGTATTAATTCATTTGAAAGAGGTAGATTTCATGTTGTTCTCCAAACCAATATATTTTATAATTATTATGAATTTAAGTAATTTTATGAATTAAAAAAATTCAGTGCACTGATAGATAAACTGGAGATCAATGGAACCCTGGACGTGAACTCCAAGGGGGTTAAAACAATATTTGCAAAACAAAATTATTCGGAACAGATGTAGTATAGGACATTTGGCGCGTTTTTGTTTTTGGCGACGAAAAATTGCCGTTAAACAGCGCTATGACGTCATAGGGTTGCCAGATTGAAAGTTGCCACAAGAATCGGAAGATACAAATAATGTCAGGTGCGGTTGCCATACTATAAATTTATCGCCCATATAAAACACGCCAAATAAAACCTCAAACGCCAAATGTCCTATACTACATCTGTACCAATTATTCCACTTAAGTAAATTTATTTAGGTTATTTCGTTATTATACAATTTTAAAATTGTTCAGAACTTACCGAAAATTCTTCGGGCATAGAAGGTGTAGGACAATTTCCCATTTCTAAATCGAACAGCTCAGAATTGAGAAATCACTCAGAGTAGATGAATCGCTGTTTGCGAAACATTGATGTCCACATTTACTTCAACAACCTAAAGCGGAAGTTTCTATTTGCGAACCGAAACTTTTTCTCTCTGGCTAACGCTGTTTATGAAGCAGCAAGCGACTTTTTTTAGATACCGATTCTTTTACACTTGATAAAACCAGATGACGTCAGAGGCGGCCCGTGGTCGAAAATGTTCGTGCAGCCGAAATCATGTAACTCCCCTCCTTCCCACAACCATACATGAACGGGCATTCTTTAAAATTTATTGCTCAAACTCAAATCAAAGTTTCATTTCAACTTTTATGAAAGATAAAATGTGAAAAAAATAGAAAACACTTACTTATTTTTTGAAAATTAAATCAATCCTCCTTTCTTTTAAACTTGCGAATCGGTCAATTTTAATATTAATTTAAGTAAAGAAACAACAAAAAACGTGTAAACTTGTCGAAAACTGTTTCCGTTTGGAGAGATTCTTCGAAATTCTCGTTTTCCCCCGCCCCGCCAATTCACGCACGAACCAATCATTTCATCGAAATCCAAGTACAGCAGAGTTGAAAAAATCCTTTTTGGCTGTATTTATGTCGTCACATCCTCCATTTTAGCGTGTAGGGGAAGTCATACTACGTAAGGTTGTCATGGCAACGATGCAGTCGATTTCGAACTTCGCGTTTTGGCTGCAGTTTTGATTAAATGGATTTTTTTTTCTCCTGAATTTGTGCATTACGGCTACAGGTTTGCTATTTATCGGAGATTTTTTTACTTACCGTAGAAATTTCATCTTCGTTTCCAATTCTAATCTTCATTTAAGAAAATTAGTAAAATACATAACTTTTGTTTTAAAATACACTAATAAAATTAGGTGCAGCCCGGCTGTACTTGCTGTAGTGCATGAGCTGCCACTGCAAGTGGAGTTTATGCTGTTTCGTTTGATAGTTTTGAAGAAGAACCAACATGCAGGCACGGATTTCTTTACTTATCTTCTCCCCCTTCCCGAGGGGGGGGGGGAGGGGGGATAAGGTTCCTAAAGAAATCCGTTTCTTTTTGGGGAGTCCCTCTTAGGGGGGGAATCCTTAAACCCCTCCCCCCCCCCAAAAAAAAAATCTCTATTTTTATGAATTTTACAGTAATTCGTTTTTTTTTATTGGACTTACAATGGGTGGGGTTTGAACCCCCTAAACCCCTCCCTTACCTACGTGCCTGATACCCCATGCTGACAGTGGTATTCTTTTACCCCTCTCCAGTCCCCCCCAAAAAAATCTCTATTTTTATGAATTTTACAGTAATTCGGTTTTTAATTTTTTTTATTTGACTTACAATGGGAGGGGTTTGAACCCCCTAAACCCCTCCCTTACCTACGTGCCTGCCAACATATTAAACTTTTAAATTTAAGTGGCCATCTTTAACCACCGATGAATTTTTTGACATTCAACACAATAGTCGTGAAAATGTATTTTTTCAAGATCATGCTATTAAACAATCATGATATTTTTTATAAGATAAACTATTAAACCAATTTTATTCTATTTCTGGGTATTCATAAAATAATTACTATTCACTCATAAAGAGATAGCTTAATTTTCTAAAGGATAAGTATACGATCCTTCTTTACTTGCTTCAATCAAAAGAGGATTGTATGATACCTAAAGTTGCAATACAAACGAATTTTATTAATCACGAAAGGAGAAAATTAATATTTTTTTGGTTGAAGAACCGCGTCACTTTCAATCATACATTTTGTTAAATTAAACTGTTTATATTGTATATTGTCCCCAAAATCTCTAAACATTAAAAATATTCAACAGAGGAACGTAAAACTTTTTTTTAGCCTATTTTAAAAATGTTTTGTATACATATATTTATTAACTTTCCACCTATCCGATTTACTATATTGAAATAAATGAACAGTTCATCAGTTGTTTTTTCTCGAAATTAATATATATGTTGGTTTTGTTATAAAATTTTTATATTTTTCTGTAAAAGGAAATAAAACATAATTAGTATTTTTCATATTATTTACGGCAATTATATGACATTGTATTTTCAACGTGAAAAATTGCTTCAAGGACTCCCGAGTCCAATTAAAAAAAATCGACCCCCCATTTTTTTTAAAAGACGGTAGAACACAACGTAGAACTTTAAAAAACACACACTACATCCTATTTTTCCTACCAGGATATTTAGAATAAAAAGCCTACAAGCTCGATTGTTAATGATGCAGAGAAAAAAAATTTTCGAAATAAAAACATTCGAAAACATTTTCGAAATAAAAATCCCCCCCCCCCTGATCTTTCCCCCTCAGTTTTAGCACCCAATCACCGCCACTGTTTGTAATAATATGAATAAAGATATTTAGTGCTAATTTAAAAGTGCGAGAATCAATTTGACTGCCACAGGTTTTAAACGAATGAATGGTCCTGCTTCTGAAGTATCTTCCTGTTCAAGTTAGCTAATTTAGAACAATATCTTTCGATAAGTTATTATTATACAAATGAGTTTTACTTAAAACTAGGACTCCTCTCCTTGCTCGCTAACGCTCGTCAACCCCCGGAGGATTGCTACACAATCCTTCTTGTATTACTTTGCAAATTACCTTTTTGATCACATTAATTCCATGCCATTCCTGCGTTTTAATTTGAATACACCTACGTGCACAACGTAGTTAATGAGCCACGATGATAACTTTCAGTTGTTTTTTAAAGCCCCCCAAAAATAACTAGTACTTAATATTTTATAGTTTTGGCACGTTTGGGCACATCTATAGTTCACTCCCTTTCAAATGACATCTGGAACATAAAAATTGGTTATATTGTTTATGAGGAGTGACTGTCACATAAAACCGACTCGGCTATTAAATATATAAATTGTTAAAAATTTTGATGGGTGAGGAATACGAATGAAAAAGTTTTTGATGATGATAATTGCTAGAGAAAATCCTAAATTCCAATTTGAAAGAATTTTTTTTATGCGAGTAGGTTTGTAATTTTTTTTTAAAATCAAATATCATTAAATTAGTATTATTATTCTTTTTAATTTTAATAAATACTTAGATATATATTAAAAAAAACATTGCTTAATGTACCCCTTAGAAGTTTAGAGGTTGATGATTATAAAAGATTAATGAAAATCACATTTTTTCTGCAGTTTCATTGTTATATCATTCTTTTGAATTCCCAAATATAGCAGTAAAGACAATTTGAAAAATATCATAAGGTAAATAACATTAATTATGAAACCACGTAACCCCAAACAGTTAAGACCTAGCAACTGTATTGCCTTGGCATTTTTTTAAGAATTTGGGTGCTCCGTTCTCTGTTCCGCCAAAATTATTATATTTTTTAATGAAAAAAAAAATATTTAAAAACTATTTAGAGCGATTTTAATTTTTCACTTTTGAAAATTCATGCCAAAACTGCTAATATTTTAAGCATTTCTTCAATATCCACATTATGTAAATACTAGCTGAAGTGCCCGAAAAAAAATCTGCTGCATCGTAGATTTGTATAAAAAACAACTCTTCTTTTTGTGGAGGGCTTCAGAGAACCTGAAAGGGAATGTTCACCTCCTTCTGTATTTCTGTGAAATTGCCACTGTCAATCACAGCATCGAACGAATCACAACCTCCGAGTGTTTTCTGTGAACACGCCTTCGATAATGCCACCGAAATCGTGTTTTTTGATGGTCAATAAATGGTATTAATTTTATCCTCTTGAGAATACTTTCGCAATTTTGGTGATATTTCTTACATATATGATCCTATTTTAATTCATTTGGTGACATTTGTATTCATTTGGTAACATTTTCGATTCATTTGGCGACATTTATATTTATCTGGCGATATTTCCTTACCAGCCAATCAGAATGCATTGTTTATCCATCCTAATAGCTAACTATGTAAGATATGTTACATTGTTGAAATATTATATTGTTACAGTATTGGATTATTATAAATAGGTTTTATTAAGAAGTCAATAGTGTAAAGTGAGTTAAGATGGAAAGGGGGTTGTTCGAAATTTCATGTAGACAGTCATCCCCCTAGTTTCGAAAGTCAAGTGTGCAAAATTTCATCAATATCGGAATAAAACTGTAGATTTGTATAAAAAACAAACACAAACGTTATTCTTTATATACTCGTAGATAAGAGACGTTTTATATACATATATTTTATTTACGTAACTTACTAAGACATTTGATACAGTTAAACAATAATAAGAAACATATTCAAACACACGATACATTAGCAAAATATTAGCATAGAAATTCAAAGAAAGTTACAGACTTCCAAGCTTTTCTTTATCTATTTCAGATAGATTTGTTTTTCTATGTATTGGTCTTCCATTCAGGGCTTCTATGGTTTTCAAACCATTTTTACTCGCAGCGTATTCCTCGTACAACATGATGGAATTGTAATCAAACGGAAATTCTGACCACACATGTTCTTTTAATTTCCGATATTGAGGCTTCCAGGCTGGAAAGGATGAGAATAGGTAAAGTATTTTATACCTTATAAAAAATATTAATTTTATTTTAACATAAAAAAAAATTAAATTTATATGCATAAAACAAAAATAAAATACAGAATTGTCTCTTTTAAAGCAAATTGAAGTTAAAGTATATGTTACAAACCAAGTGCGAAATCCAGACGTTGTTCTATAGAGTTCGATTTCAAGCAAAGTATGAAATAAACGAATTATTTTAATCTATTGTATACTTTGCATAGGTATTCTACAGAATGTCTAATGCTATTTAAGTAAATAATGAAATTAGATTCTTGAATTATGATGTAAAACTCCATTTGTGCTTTAGAATGTTAAATTCCGACAATACAATAGCACGATTGAAATAAACTACTTTTGGTGATTTGTTTAACGAATGACCAATTATTTGTTAGCTATTCGATAGAAAATTAAGCGCCAATACATGCTAAATCATGAAAATTCCCTTCGAACAGTCTTTTGCGGTTACTCATCCAGTCCGAACAGTCGATTTGGGAAGCAGGCAATGGCACATTGTTTTTAAAAACCACATTTACCCTTTCCGAGCAGTCGTTTGGGCTATTCATCCCTTCCGAGCAGTCGATTTCGGTATCGACGGGGGTACCAGCCGTTTTTAATAGCAATGTGCCATTCCCCGGTGCCAAAACCTACTGCTTGAGAGTAGCCCCAAACGACTGCTCGAAAAGGGGATTTTAAAGCTTTTGAAATCTTCCAGTCAAGGAAGAGTGTCATTCGTAAAAAAAATTATCAAAAAAAGTTTATTTCAATCGTGCTATTTGATATCGAGTTATATTGTCGGAATATAACACCATCAAAGCAAAATTTACGAGCTGCAAGAACCTCATTTTATACTTTGCATTAGGTATTCTGTAGAATGCCTAGGCAAATTATATAATAGATTAAAATATTTTTTTTTATTTTATATTTTGCTTGAAAACGCCTACGAAACAATTCTGCAGAATGCCTGGATTTCGTAATTTGCCGGCAAAATATATACTTTTCGATTTAATTTGAAGTAATTCCACGGGAAAATCGAGACGTTATTTTTATAAGTATCTTAAGTTGGGCTTTCTTGAACTCTGGAGCTACGTGAACCGAAAAAAAAAATCACTCCTGTGTAGGCCATGGAAATATAGACGTGATTCATCATCTCTCCAACAGATATTTTACCAACAGATAACAACAAGCAAGAGTGATTGAAAAAATTGTCTTTGGGTCTAAAATTAACCCAAGTTACGGTATTTCAAATTTTCGGCTAAGAAATGAACTTACCTCACACATTTTTCCAAAAAATAATACAAACTTTGATAATTAACTATTTATTTTGTCTGATAGAAAATCTTCTCAATTCGATTCCGTGTACGTCTCATACACGCAAATAATAAGACTAGCTGGCGGGGTTATCTGATAATTCACACAAGATTGTACTCGTATACCATATTCAGAAGAACTCGCATACTATATTCAGAAGGAAGGGTATTCAGAAGAACTCCTATACCATATTCAGAAGGAAGGGTATTCAGAAGAACTCCTATACCATATTCAGAAGAAAGGGTATTCAGAAGAACTCGTATACCATATTCAGAAGAACTCGTATACCATATTCAGAAGAAAGGGTATTCAGAAGAACTCTTATACCATAATCACCCCTACATTCGCGCTTTATTTGTCATTAGAGAATGCCATAGAGAAGACAAAAAGGACGGGATACCTCCAGCAAAATGCGAGTTTTCGATATGTTAATATGAGAAAAGGTAGTATATCGATATTCAAAGATATCGATATCTGATTTATATAAGACTTAAACTATCTGTCATCCTATAGAATATTTTCCCAGTGGATTATTTTTTCATCATGCTTATGATTAACGTCTGAATCTAGTTACACTATTCGGGCTATTGATGCTTACGATTACAATTTAAAAAAATAGAATACAGAAGGCTATTTCTATGATTGAATAGGAATTTCTTACATCGAATAATATTTTCCCAGTGGACAATGATGTAGTCATCCCGGTCAGGTCTCGTCTGTTCGTGTGGAAATCCAATAGCATGCATTAATTCATGAAGAACCGTGCCAAAATCTTCACATCCTATGCCAAGAGACAATCGAGGCTGTCTAAACTCATAGGCTTGATGAAAATAACACCTTCACAAAAAGAAGTTATAAAGCATTTGGCAAAAAATTAAAAGGAATAAACGTCATTTAAAAATAAATAAATTATATGTTAGTGCGAAAATCAATGCATTCACTAGTGACTCTGCAGATACATTAAGCCGATACGTTTAAGTGCGGAAAATTGTTTGATTTCGCACATTCACTAGTGAATCTGCAGATACGCTTATAGATACTCGTGAAAGTGAAAATATTATCGTTGCTCGAGCGTCAGCACGATTTTTCAATGGAACTTATGATGCGTGGTTCTAAAAACAACAACAGGAATGCCAAAACAGATAGCTCGGAATTACGAGGAAATGTTCTTGGGTCTTTTCTGCGGGACAGACATCTAACCTTTGCCAATAGCCAACTGTGCAGCTCAAGTGCGACGTTAATTCAACCAATCGCATTGGAGTATCTCATTTGATACAACCACGTTTTACACTGCAGCTTTGCTGGCTTGCGTTGTTCAACTGATAAATCTAAATTTACGGACTATAAATTTATAGACTAAATAACAGACTTCCAATTATTCCCTCCCCCCCTTCATTTTGAAACCGTCTCCAAGCGTCCATGTCTCGTACTTACTTGGATAAAGTTAGGGTTAGAGCGTTTCACACTTTCACCTTCGGAAAAGGTGAATCTGCAGATTCCCTAGAGTAAGTGCGGAAAAATCTTATTTTGCAAATGATTCTGTATTTACACTGAATAAATCAGTGTATCTGTAGAGTCACTAATGAATCTGAAAATCCAAGGCTTTTCTTGCACTTTCAAGGTAACATATACGAGTTATACTCGTATTACTCGTATAGTAATTTTAGCATGGGAAAAATGGATCTTCTAAGCTAAGGTATAAAATGTAATATTAGTATTCTTAGAATTCAGCGGTACTAGTTTTTGTAGAAAAGGGGTGAGCGACTATGTCTAGAAAAAATTAAAGCGGACATTAGTATATATATCGCCAGTTTATTCATTATAAATCAGGGTGCAAAATTAACGCTAGATCTCTAGATAGTGTACATGTTTTTTTTCCGGAAGTCCAATGACAATTAAAAACTTAGCAGACCTCCGGTCTTGTAAAAAAAATCAAGTCCACGTGATCCGCATTATCCACTTACCATACGATAACCACAGTAGATACTCACGTATAAGCCGAGAAATTTATATAATTTTTTTTGCAAAATTAATGGGGTCGGCGGCTTATATGAGGGTCAGTCAAAATTATTATATAATTAACCTAAAATGAGAGGAGGGGGGAAGTTGGATTCGAGAAACCGCGCCGATCACATTTCCCGGATCTGAAACGGAGAGTATGCGCCGCATGTCCTGATTGAAGACTGTAGTGCGCATCGCGTCGTAATCTTTACGAAAAATAGTGCTACTCGCATAAATAATCAATTTAGTATATATTTTGATAAATATTTCACTTTAAAGTCAATACTTTTCTTATTCGATTGCAATAATTAACCAAAACTATTTCACCAATACAGATAATATTGCTTGATAATATTATGTAAAGATATTAATGGGTGTCTCATAAGAATTTCGGGTGGAATTGACTTTGATGCGATTACATCGTGGTATTTCTAAGCCGCGAATTCAAACTCTACCTTCAAAGTAATTTAATTCGTAATATGAAAATAAATATTTCAATAAGAAGTGTATATTCATCAATAATATTATTTTTATTAATAATATACTTGTATTTCCTTCCGAGATGGATAAAAACAAATGGTCTCCCGAATTATTTGAGACAGAGAACGATGTCGACAAAAAAATAATTTTTAATTTTCTTTGCCTTTTTGTTGGAGTGATTTATTTTCGAACAGGTCGTTTTCCCAATTTTGAGGTATCGAGGCCCCATTTTTTTTCAGTAATCCATATTATTTTTGTAGTGTTGGAAGTCACCACCAGATGGCGACACTAAATGTAAGTCTACCAGCGACACCTAGCGTGTCACTGGCGGGATGTATTCAGATTAGGTGAGACAGTGGAGAAGATTGGACGTATAGCGGTCCTTAAGATAATAGCCTGGCTGCGGTTTAGGCAAATAAACGTATATTTATATCTTCAAAGCCTGTCTTTACTGTCTCATAATCCCACATGGGGGCTCTGGGCCGGATTTGAATCAACGAGCGGTTGTAAAAATTTGCGTCGGTGTGAAAACAGAAACATCCGATCGTTAAGCCTAACGCCACGAGGAAAACGTGCGGAATCGAAAGTGGCCAGCGTGAGTACGGAATCCGAAAGCAGCGGAAGCGAAATCGCACAGCGATTCGGCGGACTACAGTGATCCCGTAGTGTCAAAAGAATACAGAACTTTCTTTTTGGACATGGCTTACTTAGCAAGAGCGCGGAAATGTGACTTGCTGGTGCTGATGAGTGAACTGGATATAACTCATCCGGACAATCCAAAGATAGCCCAAATGTGCAAAACAATTGCGGAGCACGCTGACTATAATGAGGAGACGACCAAGAATCTAATGAGTACAATCGTGTTGGAGCGGGAGGAACGAGAGCACCGAGAAATCGAAAGGGAAAAAGAACTGCGGCAGATTGAAAAAGAAAAAGAACTGCGGCAGATTGAAAAAGAACTTCAACAGATTGAAAAAGAAAAAGAACTGCGGCAGATTGAAAAAGAAAAAGAACTGCGGCAGATTGAAAAAGAAAAAGAACTTCAACAGATTGAAAAAGAAAAAGAACTGCGGCAGATTGAAAAAGAAAAGGACATTCGAGAATTTGAGTTAGCAAAATTACGAATCGAAACCGAAAGTCGGCAAAATGGTGCAACGGCAATAACGCAAACAAGCGTTACGAATCCGAATACCAACTTAACGTCCTTTATGAAACCGTTCGACGGCAGTGATATTAGTATGTATTTATCATTATTTGAGAAACAAGTAAATCGCCTGGATATACACAAAGATATGTGGATAAGTCATTTGATAGGCTTAGTGCCACTTAGCATTGCCAACTTGATAACACGGGAACCTGACGATGTGTCAAATAATTACGACCATATTAAACAGGTGCTACTTCAACAATTCCGAATGACTCCGGAACAATTTAGATTAAACTTTACTTTTCAAAGAAAAGAAGAAAATCAGTCATGGAGAGATTTTGTGTATATTCTAAAGAACTTTTTAAATGAATGGTTGCATGGTGTTGAAGTGAACACATTTGAAGAATTAAAAGAGTTAGTTCTAGTCGATCAAATTAGGAGAAAACTGCCTAAAGAAACACGTGAGCATTTTTTGGATGAATTGCCAAAAATTAAAAGTGTAGAAGAACTTATCCGTAAACTTGATGATTTTGACGCCGTGAGAAGTTTAAAAAGGAACATATTTGAGGAAAGAAGCAAGACAAATTTTCACCCAAGAGACAACGAAAAATCGTTCAGAACTGCGTTTACAAAGGACCGAGCAGCGGGGACTATCCAACACAATCGACAAGTGATCGGCGCGGGAAAAAGCGAACCGTTCCGGAAGCCAAATCAACCAACGGATAAAAACAAAGGAATAGTTTGTTATTCGTGTGGAAAAATTGGACATAAATCGTTCGAGTGCAGGGAAAAGAAGGTCAACAATGCAAGGATCAACGGCCTGGGTGAAATCGGGAAAGTAATGAAAAAAGTATTACTACTAAATAATGAGCTACCCGCTACATTTGATACAGGATCCGAAGTGAGCTTTCTAAGTGTAGACATCCACGAAAAATTGGGCGCGCCAGAATTAGTAAAAGACAACATTAAATTGATAGGAATTGGAGGAAGTGAAGTTACACCTAAAGGATATTTCATAACACAAGTAGTAATAGATGAATATCCAATTAGAGCAAAAATATTGGTGTTAGAAAATCGAGTGGATGAAATAATATTTGGAATGGATATATTAAACTCGTGTGAATATAATATATCAAACAAAGAAATTGACTATAAAAAGTATTAGGAAACAAGTCAGTTTAGTACGGGTGAAACAAATATGGCAAGATCTACCCGACGAGAAAGACAAAACGCCCCGGAACAATATCGACGCAGCGCCGCAGAAAAACTCATTCGGAAGCAACTGTATGCAGATAATGGGAGCCATTCAGTCTAGACGAGGAGAGGAGAACCAGAGAGCAAAGGCAGACATGTCTGGCCAAACGAGCAACAACCAGGAAGGAGTCCAATCATCGGTAACTTCGCCCTGGGAGGAACTTAGCGACGATCGACAAGGAGTCCAATCGGAAGCAAGAGGAGGAGGGCCCAGCGTAACCACGCCTCTAAACCAAGCAACGAGTCTCCTTAGCTCCCAGGCGGGAGGAAGATCGATCCAGGACGGCGAAAAAAGTTTGCGGCGACCGTCGAAACATCGCCGATACCAGCGGAGCAGATTACCGGCGGGCAAGAAAACTTGATGCGGCCGCAAGCAGAGACTTTCACCGCAAATTTGTTTCAAGTGTTACCGAACAATGTGGAATACGGTGAAATTGAGGTGAAACATTTAACGGATTCAAGAATTAGGAATGAACTGATCATCTTGATAAATGAATATAAACCAAACAAAATTAAAGATACAAATCAAAGCATGAAGATTATATTGACGGATGAAACTCCAGTTTATATTCGAAGTCGTAGAATTCCAATAAGCGAACAAAAAATTATCGACGAACAAGTGGAAAGCTGGTTGACAGATGGAATTATTCAAGAAAGTGTATCGGACTTTGCTGCACCAATTGTCTTAACGAAGAAACGAACTGGTTAGCATCGCATCTGCCTGGATTTTCGCAAATTTAACAAAAGAATTGTAAAAAATTGCTTTCCTCTACCAATAATAGAAGATGTAATTGACAAACTGCGAGGCGCGAAAGTATTCACATCACTGGATTTGAAAAATTGATTTTTTCACGTGAAAATAGATCCTGAAAGTACAAAATTCACAGCATTTAATACATGCAATGGACACTACGAATTTTTGAAGGTACCATTTGGACTATGCATATCTAGTTCAGTATTTCAACATTACATAAACACAGTTTTCAAGGAACTATTACGAGACTCAACAGTAATAATTTATTGTGATGGCATAATAATCCCCAGTACTACAGAGGAAGAGGGATTAGAGAAGTTGAAAAAAGTCTTTAAAGTAGCATCAGAATACGGACTAGAAATTAACTTCAAGAAATGCCAATTTCTGAAGCGCAAGATTGAATTCCTAGGACATGTAATAGAAAATGGCACGGTCAAGCCATCTCCATACAAAACCTCAGCTT
Source organism: Troglohyphantes excavatus (assembly GCA_963932185.1). Lineage (NCBI taxonomy): Eukaryota > Metazoa > Arthropoda > Arachnida > Araneae > Linyphiidae > Troglohyphantes > Troglohyphantes excavatus. Next base: position 54,024,618 of record OZ010669.1, on the reverse strand, counting down.
TACAAAATTTCCACGAACCAAAAAATGAGAAACAAATACAAAGTTTCCTCGGATTATCAGGATATTTTAGAAAATTCATTCCGGAATATGCCACAGTGGCCAAACCCTTAAGTGACATGCTGCGCGACAATGTCAAATTTCAGTTTGGTCCACAGCAGAGAGAAGCCTTTAATAGACTAAAACAACTATTATCGGAAGAGCCGGTTCTACACATATTTGAACAAGGGCGTGAAACGGAGTTGCATACAGATGCAAGTAGCCAGGGATTTGGAGCAATATTGTTGCAGAGAGCAGATGACAATACATTACACCCTGTGCACTATATGAGCAAGAAAACCAATCCCCAACAGCAAAAATATGGTAGTTATGAATTGGAAGTTTTAGCAATTGTGGAAGCGGCTAAAAAATTCCGCAACTACTTAGTGGGAACTAAATTCAAGATTGTTACGGATTGTGCTGCATTTCAGACAACTCTAGACAAAAAAGGATTAACACCAAAGATTGCAAGATGGGCGTTAACTCTAGAAGAATTCGAATATACTGTGGTACATCGTCCAGGGAAAAAGATGCCACATGTAGATGCACTGAGTCGCGTCTCTATTTTGAAAATTCAACATGATGAAATAACGAAAAAAATTAAAAGTGCACAAGAAGCAGACGAATTTGTACGAAGTATTAAGCAAGCAATGGAACTATCACCACTTCCAGAATATGAATTGAAAAATGGACTTTTGTACAAAATAGTGAAAGACCAAGAGCTGTTGGTAGTGCCACAAGAGATGCAAAAGCAAATCGTACAAATGGAACATTTGAAAGGTCACTTTGCTATAAGCAAAACAGAAAACCTAGTCAAACAGCAATTCTATTTTCCACATCTACGCAAAATAGTGGAAGAAGTCATAGCCAGCTGCGTACAATGCATACTATCATCAAAAAAGACTGGCAAAGGAGAAGGGTTGCTACATCCTATTCCTAAAGGGAGTACACCACTGGACACTTACCATGTTGATTTTGTAGGACCTTTACCATCTACTAATAGAAACTACAAACATATATTTACTATAGTAGATGCGTTTACGAAATTCATTTGGTTATACCCAGTTAAGTCTACATCAGCTAGTGATGCATTGCAAAAACTAAAGCAGCAGCAAGCAGTCTTCGGGAATCCAGCCCGCATCATCAGCGACAGAGGTTCAGCCTTTACATCAAAAGAATTTGAAGATTTTTGTCAAAGTGAAAACATTGAGCACATCAACATAACAACTGGAATACCACGAGCTAATGGTCAAATTGAAAGAATGCATGGGACTCTGGCACCAATCCTGGCCAAATTATCAATTGAAGATCCAACTAGATGGTTCAAGTACATAGATGCAGTACAACGTGCCATGAATTCAACTATTTCAAGAAGCACCAAAAGAGCTCCATTTGAATTGCTAACTGGAGTAAAAATGCGAAGCAAGGAGGACACAAGGATCCTACAACTGCTGGAAGAAGAAGAAATCGAGACTATGATGAATGACAGAGAACAGGAGCGAGAAGAGGCCAAAAGAAACATCCTCAAGATACAAGAGGAAAATCGCAGGACCTTTAACAGGAAAAGGAAAAGAGCACACGTGTACAGAAGAGGCGAACTAGTAGCAATACAGAGAACTCAGATGGGACCGGGTATGAAATTGAGAGCCAAATTTTATGGTCCTTATGAAGTAACTCAAATAAAACCACATGACCGTTATGATGTGAAAAAGGTGGGGCAACATGAAGGACCAAGTATTACATCTACAGCGGCTGACCATATGAAAATTTGGGCGACTACTTAGTCACTAATAAGACCCCGGTATGAAAATTTTGTGACACAGTGTCTTTTTTATCATCATAATTAGCAGAGAGAATAATGTTCAATTTATGGAATTATTTTTGTAGTGTCGTGTTTACATATGTAATTATCATTATGTTTTTTTTTGTTCAAGAGGAAATAGTTGGGAAGTGTGAATTTCAAACTCAAGAAACGTCAATTTTAGTGATTGAACTTTAAATTTTTAGGAATAGTTAATTTTTGAACTTTAAGTCAGTAGCTGAACTTAATATTTAAATTTCATATTAGCAATTTTACAATGTTTAAACAAGATTTTAAATTTGAAGTAAGATAATAAATAATTTTAAAGTATTATGAAACTTTTAGCAAATGTACAATGGAATGTTACTTTGTCCATATTGTGAAATATGTGTATATGTTATGAATGTAAAAGTAGATGTGTAATGTCATGTATTGTAATATAACGTGTTATAGTTTAGTATACCATTGTAATTATGTAAGTCCGAGGACGGGACAAGTCGAATGGCCGAGTGTAGTGTTGGAAGTCACCACCAGATGGCGACACTAAATGTAAGTCTACCAGCGACACCTAGCGTGTCACTGGCGGGATGTATTCAGATTAGGTGAGACAGTGGAGAAGATTGGACGTATAGCGGTCCTTAAGATAATAGCCTGGCTGCGGTTTAGGCAAATAAACGTATATTTATATCTTCAAAGCCTGTCTCATAATCCCACATTTTTAGTGTGTAGTGCGGGACCACTAGATTGCCATTTATGCCTAAATCCGCTCATAACAAAATATATAACTCACAAAACACCTCCGTCCATTTCACATTGAAACTCTAAACATAGATACAATAATACATGAACATAGATACATGAACGTACTAGTTTGCCTTTGAGTACAATTGTATAGTAAATGAAATTTAAGTAATTGTACGTTCGAAAAAATGAGCAGTGTGATTTAATATTGGTAATCTCAGCTTCTGTTCAAGTCATCTTAACAAAGCAACCTGTCACACTTAAAATAGGTGTTCAGAAGATGGTTTCCAATATTATTGGATGTCGATTGCTTAAATGGAAACTGAGTTATTACAACTCAATTATCTTACTTCCCACTTTTCTGGCACACCTCATTAACATTTCTTCTGTTTATAAGCTCTTCAAGTCACCCTGGTAGTTTAACGGATAAGGCAATTGACTGCGGTGTCTTAGGATATGGGTTCGATTCTGGTAAGTCTTGGTTGTGATTGTCGAAATTTATTGAAAGTATATACTGAGCATATTTAAAAAAAATATAGGATTGGAGATTCTGATTTTCTCATCAGAAGCTTTGTGGTTTTTATTAGAATTATAAAAATAATCAATATTAGAATAAACTTACTTTGATTAATATATATAATTTCATTATTAAACTTCCGGCAGTTAATAGTTAAGTAAATTTTATCTTAAATTATACAAATAGATTAGTTATCATTACAAATTTTACTTACCCATCATCTTTAGTAATCTCTAAATAAGTTTCCTGATTAAATCTCTCTTCAAACTGCATTCTTGAATATATTTCAATAGTTCTCATAGCTTTAAGTATACGGTGTTTATTAAAATCTGCAAAAAGATAAAATATAAACAGTTATAGTTGAGAATTTATATGAAATGTTTTCTTTGAAAGAAATTTCGATTTTTTTTAGCTCCTCAACCGTTATATTTTTTTGGTGTGAAAACTAATTAACTAATCATATTCTAAGTAAGTGTACATTTAAATAATTCAATATACATTAAAAAAATATTAGCAAAATTTTTGGAATATTTAGCGTGTCAAAACGAGGACACAACCGATTGAAGTACACATTACAAATTTCATTTTCTTAAGACTAAATCATGAAACAACTACTATTCTTTAACGGGAATATTTTTAACCAAATTTATTCCTTTCTATGGAGTTATTAAATATATAGCCATTAATAATTATAAATATTTTTAAGACCTTAGCACTTCTCAAAAGTATTGAACGAGGCATTTTAATTTCATTTTTTTGATACTGCATTCAATTGCTTTTTCAAAGCAACAAAATTGATTAAAAAGATTTTTACACTATTTAACAAAATGTTAATATCTTAAAAATACCATAAAAATGAATTTGCATAAAAATAAAGAGTACTTTTTCGCAGGGAATAATGAAAATTGAAACAAGAAGCAAAAATAAATAAATAAAAGTTCGACACCGAAATATACTTAGAGAATGATCCAGCTCGTAGGGAATAATCCCATATTCCCACACTTGAACGTCATTGATAACTACGTCTCTCTCCTGCAACGTCATGTTGATTGGTGAAAAGAAATATGAATAGTATTAGTAAAAAGGAAATATAATAGTTTTGTCTATCTTAATGCATTGAAATGTTCTATTGTTTAATTTAATAAATATTTTTTTAAATAAATTATTTAACTAACTATTCATTATTTATTTGTGTTATTCATTTTAGGCAAATGATATTGAGATGACTTTAGATTCGGCGTATAAGGAAATTTATTTCTAGAACATTCTTTCATCATTGTTGATTTTTGAAGGTAATACTATTTGTCAATAATATCGTAATAACTACTGTTCTTTCAGAGTAACTGTTAAGCTCCTCTCTAGTCTATTCCGTCTCAATAAACATTTTATATTGTGCCCTTGGTAAGCTCAAAAGTCGCTAATAAAAGAATGCTGATAGGTTTCTTTGTCCTGCTTGCAACTTTTCCTGCAAGAGCTTTTATTATAAGAATAGATTTCACGGCACATTTTCAATAACAGCTGTTTCCCCTTTGGAGCAGTCAATTTTTGCATCGGGCAATGGCCCATTACTTTTCAAAAACAGCTAGCACCCCTTTCGAGCAATCGTTTGTGGCTACTCATTTCCCCCCAGCAGTCGGTTTTGGCACCGGGCAGTGGCACATTGCATTTAAAAAACTGCTGGTTCCCCCTTTGAGTATTTGTTTGGGGTTACTCGTCCCCGTGTCGTATTGCTACAACAGGAGTAATCTTACACTATAAATTACAGGGGTACACAAAAAAAATTAATTTAGAACGAATTAATAATTAAAGTTTAGAATAATGTTCACAGTTTTTATGAACATGAGTAATTAAACTGGCCAAACGCATAAGTGAAGTAAAAATGAATCATGAAAGGCAATAACACAAGTTCGAAATAAAATACATCCAAATGATGTATCGCTAGAGCAAGAAGATCCAAGAGATAAAGAAAACACAACACAAAATTTAAATAATTAAGTTTTAAAGTTTAATGAATAAAAGAAAACATTTACATTTATTTGTGGGTCGGCTTAAACATAGTTTTTTCAAAGATAAATGTATACATATTTATAAACCTGTACACAAACATAAAACACAAAAGTGTAGGCATTTAATTGTAAGATAGAGAACTCTCTTGCAGCGCGATAAAAAAAAACACTAATTGAATAAGAAAACATAAAAATTTAAGTCACGAGCAATGTTATGCATCGCATAAGAAGAATTTATAAGTTAAGTAAAATAAGGCGCGAGTGGTACCAAAATAAATTAATAAAAGAAATGGGGCTTAGCTGACATCTCATATTGCTGCAGAGGATGATCTTGCTACTGGATCCTGGCTTCGGCATTTTGAGGAGAGCATTTTGTTATCCGAAGACTGCGTCGCGTCTCCGTTCGGAATATTTTGGAGATGGGCACAGACCACCCCCTCTCAGGGTCGTCCGTCTTTAGCTCGCGAGGGTGGTAATCTGCCTCGAAGCAAAGGGGGTCCGTTCGCTTCTTAGAGCATGTATGTCGGGGACCCATGTGACCCTTTTTTCAGGATCCTAATTGGTTGAAGAGTGGTTGTGTGTGAGGGTTCATTTGAGTTCAACACTTGTTGAAGCGCTGTGAGAAGAAGGCATATTGAAATGGTGCAAAATGGCGGATCTGTTGTTGTCCGTAAGGATGGCTGTTTGTTAAAATCTTGGGATTTTGTAGAGGAGGCCTGCTTGAAGGCAATGGCAGAAGATGTTGAAAAAGTTCACAGGTAGATGAAAATTAACAGGGATAAAAATCGGGAATTAATTTAAAACAAAGCCTGAATAAAAATAATTTTAAAAAAACAACAACAAAAAACGCTAAAATAAATCCAATTTTGATTTTGGCAAGAGAGTTTCTGTGCAAGAGAGTTCAAACAATGAAAATAAAAACTTAACTAATATGAAATATTAAATCGTTGACATACATGATGAATTTAAATTAATATAATATGGGAAATGATATGCAAAATAAGTTATATATAACAAAGCACTATATAGACGTCGTACAGCGTTACGACACCCGCAGAGCAATCGGTTTAGCCATCTTAACCCTATTTCGGGAAGTCGTTTTGAGAATCTCGATTATAATAATTTTTTGACTGGAATGAATCCTAAATTAAATTCTGCGAATAATTAAAAAAAAACGTTTTTAACCTGTATATTAATCATTTTCTTGCGTTTAGAACATTGTTGTACATGTCCTGTGTAAAGGTAGAAAGTACAACTAAAATATCAATTCATTTTGTCCCAAAATGACTGCCTTTCGACCTTGCGCTAATCTTCCCCTCAGTATAAATTTGTTTTCAATACGAATGTGAAAAAAAACCGGGTGGTCTTTATAGCCCATGAAAAAAGGTCGCCATAGGACCCAATTCGAACTTTCCGCTTTCAAATACCTACAAATATTGATGAACAGGCCTTTCTATTTCATTTTCTCCGATTTCGATTTTTTTTATTTTGTTGGTTAGGGAATATTACTACTTAGGTAATAATTTTCGGTTATAACTGGATTTAAATTAGCTGAAAAAAATAACACGAATTAAAAAAAAGTCAAACAAAACATAATTTAAGAGGTTAACTATCAAATTGGGCCATACCTTATCGAAGTTATCATTATAAGAGTTATAACTTCTTCGAGTTAAAGATTTGACCGAAGTGCAAGGACCGCTGCTGCATCTCTCAACTTCTTCCTCCTTAAAATACAAAATGAAATTATTAAAAATATATATATAAATAGACGAAGGAGTGTAAAGTTCAAAAGGGAAAAAGAGCCGCAATTAACTACTAATAAACTTTAATATTCTCCAAAACATTGACGTTGAGTGAACATTGACGTGAGTTGACACGACAAGAGATAAAGAGCGAATGACACAATACAGTTGGAAATTTACATAGAATAAATTTGGACAACATTTGATTTGTTAAGAAAGTTTCACTTCTCCTTTTAAGGACTTGAGATATGCGTGAGAAAGAAATCCAGAGAACGGCCGTAATTGAAAGCTGTTTTGGTTTTAAGAGTATACAGTGTAACCTTAGTTAAATTAGGTTGGGAAATTGAATCATGAGAAGAAATCGTCAATCGGAGAGAGAAAACTCTTAAGGATTTTTAGCGGTTAAGAATAAAGAATGTTAAGGGCCGGTATCCAAAGTAAAGAGAAAACTTTATAGGTGTGATCTAAAAGTGTGTGGTAGTTAGAAAATATCCTTTCATATATATTATAAAAACATTGGGTCGATAATTTTCTCGGAGATTTTATTCAACGCTGCTCTAGGTGTTAAAACTATGCTTTCGTGTACCGGTCTATGTTAAGGATATTTACTTTTGGCGTAAAGTTTAAATTTGTTTAAAATTATGAATCCAGGACCTTTATTTTATCAGTTTCCCTCAATAGTATTGACACCCAATTTTTTTTTTTTTTTTTTGGGGGGGGGGGGCAGATAGTCCTCAGACCGTCGTCAATAGCCCATGTGCAGCTCTAGTCCAATGTTAATTAACCAAACCAAACTCAACGATTCAAAATTCCCAACTCGACAGCACAAAAAATTCCTAGTTCCAATTTATACACATTTTTCAACTTTTTTATAGGTTAGATATAAACAGTTCTCTTAAAAGTATTAATTTGGGGCACGCATGTTCCAATGGGGTGTCCGTTCTGAGGTCTAATTTAAGTTTTATCTTGCAAGTTGGGCAATTTCTGATTTTCCCTCGCTTTCATTTGCTAATAATATTAATTTTCTTCGGGTATAAATTTTACCAACTTTAAAACTCGAAACTCCCAACTTTTAAAGTTTACAAATTATTGGGGGGGGGGGGGGGAATGCAACGGGTCTGCCCCTCAACTCGGAATACTAAAATTTTGCATTTGCTTGAAAGTACCCTCCCATAATAAGAAAATGTAAAAACTTTTCATAATGTGTTTCTTTCATATTCAGGCAGCTTAGCAAACTGTAACTTAACATGAACTTCAGTTTACGTTGCGCAGATGAATTTTTTTTCGAAAACGGAACGTTTAAATCCGTTCAAAAGTTGTTCCAAATTAAAAAACGGCTAAATTTTCTAGAACGCTTTGGTACTTTCTTTGCAACCAACCAAGAGTCCTAAAAATTAGTTTATTCAGGTTTTAACCTATCATCGCTTTTAGGCAATTATATTCATCCAGATCTTTTTAGCTTTTTAAAATATATCAACTTATAAAGTTGCATTTAAAATTTATTTTTATCCTTTACAACGATTTTAAATTTTAATAATTGTAACTTGAGAATCTTGTGTTTGGCGCAGTATGGCCAAAACTAGATCTTGTGCCATTAAAAATTAACCAACCAAACCAAACCTAAAAATTAGCGCTCAGGAACACACTTAGGAGGGGTGTGCGGAGTCTCACCATAGACGGCCCCGTCCTTTTATATGGGCCCCGCGTCCAGCTAGTGTTAAAATTAAAGAGTTTTTATATAGAAATCAATGCCATTTTTTGAACAAATCAATTTCGATTATTTTTAATTTGCTCGTATATTTAGAGTACTTTTGTTCACCCATCATAACGTTAGTTAATGAATAAAATTACTTATATATAAGGGAGTGTCTGTCTGTGGAATCGAACAAAACCCCTCATTTTGAGTTTTCTTCACGAATTAGAATACGCTGATTCCGAAAATCACAGTAATTTTTTTTTGTCTGTCTGTCCGGATTTAACTCAAAAACTACTGTACGGATTTTTATGAAACTTGCACCATTTTAACAATATATTCTCAGTTTAAATTCTGCACTTTGTTTCATGTGGGTATCTGCAACCGCTCAAAAATTATAGAACTTTTTCCATTTTCCATTACATTACTCCTATGGGAAATTTACATGTGACCAAATATATTTTTCGACAATACTAGGATACGCGATGCATTTTGATTGGATGATGAATAAATATCGCCAAATGTTGCCAAATGAATTAAAAATATCGCCAAATGTTGCCAAATGAATTAAAAATATCGCCAAATGAATAAAAATGTTGAAAAATGAGCTAAAATATGGTATTATATATGTAAAAATATCGTCAACATGGCGAAATTAGATTTCAAATAATAATATTAATGTCAATTGGTGATATTAGTGGAATTTTTTTAAAATTAATGTCAACGTAAAATTAGAAATTTACATCTTTTAAAAATCACCTTGGCGACCAAAAATACTTTTCGACAATACTGGGATAAACGATGTATTTTGATTGGCTGATGAGTAAATATCGCCAAATGAATAAGCATATCGTCAAATGAGCTAAAATATGGTCCTATTTATACTTATATATAAGGATGGAGTGTCTGTCTGTGGAATCGAACAAAACCCCTCTTTTTAAGTTTTCTTCAAGAAGTAGAATACACTGAGTCAGAAAATCGCATTATTTTTTTTTTGTCTGGCTGTCTGTTTGTCCGGATTTAACTCAAAAACTACTGCACGAATTTTTATAAAAATTGCACCATTTGAACAATAGTTTCTCAGTTTAAAATCTGCACTTTGTTTCATGTGGGTATCTGCAACCGTTCAAAAGTTATAGAACTTTTTCCATTCCAAAACTCCGGTCGTCAATTGGCACTCAAAACACTTTTCCGAATACGATAAATTATTTCTTATTGGAAGAATAGAATTTTTTTTGACATTAATTGATGTGTTATTGCATTGTTAGTATAAAAAATAATGAATGTGAAGTTTAATAAGTGCATTTTTTTGTTACTGAAGTTAATTTCTATAAAAAAATATATATACAACTTTTTAAATAATATAAGCTTTCAACTCCATTTGGCATTCAAACAACATTGCCAAGTGTTTTATTTTCATTTTCTTCAAAATCGACTTTTCTTTTATCGACATCATATTACAGGCTAATATTAGGAAAAGCGTTTTTAATTATTAATTTTTATATTGCAAAATATATGTATTTAAAAAAAAACATCAGTTTATACGCGATAGCATGTAAAGTCGTGATAATAAAAAAAATAATACGTTAAATATCTCCATAACTACTCAAGGTAATTAAATAAATTTACACAGGGTATAGATATTCGACTGAAAAAGTCGCATAGTACTTCACAAATTGACCACGAGCAACGCCGGGCGATATTGCTATATAAATAATAAATATAATAATAATAATTTTTATAGTCATAAATAAAAAGAAATATTATGCATTACGGAATGAGCTACACTACAGTTAAAAACTTAGCTAGAAAAACTGTGACTTTTATTTTCGCTCTCGATGACATACGAGTGCTGAACAGGCGGCCCAGTCGGAGGTTTTCTATCACATTCCAGAAGTATATTTATTTTGGTATTGTGAAAATTACTAACGGCCTTGAAAAAATACAAACAAATAATAATAATAAATAAATAAAATTCAATAATAAATAAAATAATTATAACGTATTTTAGTAAAAAAACACTCACGTTCAATTGCATTATGTCATGCGCTCTGCCCCCCCCCCCCTACCCCCCCCCCCCAAAAAAAAAAAACTATTTGTATTGCTAAAAGTAGACCGCACCGCTCTTGGGACAGTGGTGCTCAAATAATAATAGATTTTTATTAAGAAGTGAGCGCAAAAAAATCGGTTATTTAATAATCTTTTTTTGGTTAAAATGTACTCTACGGTCCACCTGATGTTTAGCTACATCTATTTAACATTTTTGGCAACCCTGCAAGAAAGAAAATGGACGAGTTCTTTGATTGGGAACAAAACAGCTTTTTGTCGCCAAGAACGTCTTAGCGTTCAGAACATCGCTTTTTTAAAATTAATATTTTTTAACACTTTTTATATTTAATACTTTTTATTCATAAGTCCAGATTCCAGTCCATTCATTTTCCAGGAATTTAAGTTTTTTCTATAAATTTAGTTCAATTAAATTGATATTGGTTATTATTATTACGTAAATTGTTTTGAACTTACCGAATGTTCGGCCAAGGAGGGAGAAGGACAATTGCCCATTGCGAGGTTTCAAGACAGAGATTCGAGAACCGCTCACTGAATAAGATGTTTTGATAATGCCATCTAGAGATGGGCGATTATGAGTGACGATTAGTGAATCACTCGATTATTGAAATCACTCGATGAATTCGATTACTTGAAAATAATCGATTATTCAAAAAAGAGAACTCGTAACTGATTTTTTTTTTAGAAATTGGCGGAATGATATGAATGATTTTCTCGCCCGAGACAAGATGATTCGAATGATTTTAACGCCCGAGCGGAATGTTTCGAATATCATGATGAGTGATTTTTCCGCCCGGGCGGAATGATTCGAATGTCTTGATGATTGACATGAGGGATTTCACTACTAATACGGCTAATCAATGTTTTCCTATTCGTAGATTTGACGTGATAGTGGATTAAAATACGGCAGAACCCATTCAGTGATTGGCTATTGTGGCTAACAGTGTTTTTTTTTCTGAAGTAGAAACAGGGATGTATCCAATGCCACTATTATCTCGATTAATTTGAGTTTATGTGAAATTTTATCTCGATTATGTACTAATCGAATGAAGTTGAGGTTCGACGATTATGGAATGATCGAGAACTTCTGGAATGTTATTCGATTATGGAATGATCGAGACATTGTGGAATGTTACTAATCGAGAACTTCACTCGATTAAGGAATAATCGGCAACTTTTTGCCGATTATACTACCAAAATTTCGATCATTCGAGCATTTTCATTAGTGATGGGAATAATCGAATGATTTGAATAATCGAATGATGAGTGAATTCTGAAACGAATAATCGAGTGATTTCATAATCGAGTGATTTGTCACGTGACCGATTCTTCTATACCAGTTACGGTTACAGTTAATATTATTGTTTGGGTTCTTTTAAATAAAAACACCATTATTTACGAATTTACTGTTAAAAAAATGTTTCCGGATATAATTTTTTTAAAAATAATTTTGTTTAATTCTTTTGTATCACTATTAAATTATAAATTAACATTTATTTATATTAGATATTGTATTCTTTTTTTATATATGTAAAATTTCTGATTCTGTAGTTAACTGTAACTGTGTGTTTTCTTTTGATGTGATTAAAATGTTTATTATTCTGAGGTTTTTTTTTTACGAAAAATAAAGTTTGTTTCATCTGGGATCTTTAGTTTCAAACAAATTATTTTAGCTCTATCTAAAATTAAATTTTTAGATGGCAATAATGGCGTAACGGATGGGGCCGCAATGTGGGTTGGTCAAGGATTAAAGGGAGTTTTCAGAGATAAAACAAAATTTAAATATCACCAAATAAAAAAGTGTATTGATGCTGTCTGTATTCAAAATAATCTTTTAATAAAAGTGAACTGAATATAACCTCTAGTCAGTGTTCAAAAATCTAAAATAAATTTTTCCGCTTTAGATAAATTCCAAAAATCAAACTAATAGAAAACTGCATAACTACAATATTGTTTGGGTTTTATACTATAAACTTCTATATGATAATTTAGTAATTATAAATATTGGAGGTACACTAATTAACTATATAGATTTTTCATACTGTTTTTAAAATATGGCTTCCATAAAACATACATAATATAATGCTAACAATAAATAACAAACTAATTCTAAAATGTTTTTTAAAAAGTTAAAATTTTGTTATTTTAGCAAAATTTGTTACTGGAGTTGACTATTTAGAATTTTGGAAATAGTATTGATGTCGAACCCTAGGATGCTTGTGTTAGCTAAAATTGGTTTTCCAATCTAATTTTCTAATAAGGTTTACAATTAGTGTCCCAGTTTGGTAATAATTTGTGGGGGCCTCAAATATTTTTTGCAGGAGAGTACCAGCAAAAACTGTTGCAATACTGATAAAACTTAAAGGGATACCCAGCAAAACATTTTTTATTTAAGCCGAGAATAAAGATTCTTTGCATGCATAATTTTTTTTTTTAAATGTTTGGTGATATACAATAGTAATAGTAGAAAAATAATTTATTATTGCCATTATGACACAAATGGGGAAAATACAACAAAATAGGAGTTTGATTAAAATATTCAGAAAATTAAATGTAAAAACTCACATTTAATTAAAACTATTTAATAAAAAAATTCACTTTGGAGATTTGTTGTGTTTTGAAACTTTTTTAAGTAGTACCACAAAATAAATTAACTTGTTTAATTCTTCAATTATAATAATCAATCATCGACAGAAATCAAATCAGGATTTTAAGAATTTCACTAAACAATCCATTGTTTATTTGAGAAACTTGGAATATATAAATTGTGAATAAATAATTCAAGGAATCCAACAACTTAACACACAAAACTATTAGCAAAGACTGTAATACAAAATATCGTCTAAATATTAATTACATTACTCGGGAGATTGCTTACTTGTCGAGAAATTAAACTATAAAAATATACAGGCCCATCGCACAGGGGGAGTTCTACATGGGAACTTTCATCACTTGGAAATTTCGAATAGTTGAGTTGAGAATTTCGAATTGTTAAGTAAGGAAATTTCTTGTTTCAATCACCCCAAAATATTTTTTATGTAACACCAATGTTTACATACTTAAGCTTGCTTACATAGAAGGTGGTTTAAATTATCTAAAATGTTTAATACTCAATACAGATAATAAAGTATTAATAAAAACTATCAATGTGTTATTATATTTATGATGAACAAAAATAAATGTTATAAGGAAAACCATTTTGTATCCAAGATTTAAATATTATCCACCTTTAAATACAACTTGAATTGTATTCTTTGAGAGCATTATTTTGACATTGGAAAACATTACTGCATTCTAAAGTTGGAATAATAGAAGCTTTTAGACAAAATTTATTACAATTTGAATCTAGCACATTATAATGAATATACTATTTAAATGTATCAAAGGAAACAGTTTTATCAGCTAATGTATTATCTGATATGTATAGTCACATATATTTCTTAACTTCATGATGTGTACAATGAACAGAGCTGCCGATTTGTAGAGTAACTTTACATTATCCAAAAAATTCTTGTATTTGGCTTCATTAATATAAAATGATCACCAAACACAAGAATCATTTAGTCGTCGATTGTAATTCTACAGCAGGACTTGCCATCTGATAGTTTTCTTCTTAGAATATACATGATGTTTCTAAAACATGATAACACACATTGGAAAAGCACGCAAGTCACATCAATATTCCAAATATATAATCCTCTGCAAAAATTAAATAATGAATGCCAGCTAAACTTCGCTAAGTAATAATTTTGTTTTAATAACATATAAACAATTCTATGAATCTAAAACTCTATTTAAACAGGGTTGTTGACAGTCAGTGACAGTACCATATATTTTAATACAAGCAATTATGTTCTTGCCAATTCGTAATGAATTTAATCAAATCTTTTCTCGAAAGACTTGCCTGAAAATGCTACATGCAATCAACAAACACCTGTAAAAATCACAGAGGAAAGAAAACGTCTTCTCGCGTCGTATGAAAATGCTCGAATGATCGAAATTTTGGTAGTATAATCGGCAAAAAGTTGCCGATTATTCCTTAATCGAGTGAAGTTCTCGATTAGTAACATTCCACAATGTCTCGATCATTCCATAATCGAATAACATTCCAGAAGTTCTCGATCATTCCATAATCGTCGAACATCAACTTCATTCGATTAGTACATAATCGAGATAAAATTTCACATAAACTCAAATTAATCGAGATAATAGTGGCATTGGATACATCCCTGTTTCTACTTCAGAAAAAAAAAACACTGTTAGCCACAATAGCCAATCACTGAATGGGTTCTGCCGTATTTTAATCCACTATCATGTCAAATCTACGAATAGGAAAACATTGATTAGCCGTATTAGTAGTGAAATCCCTCATGTCAATCATCAAGACATTCGAATCATTCCGCCCGGGCGGAAAAATCACTCATCATGATATTCGAAACATTCCGCTCGGGCGTTAAAATCATTCGAATCATCTTGTCTCGGGCGAGAAAATCATTCATATCATTCCGCCAATTTCTAAAAAAAAAATCAGTTACGAGTTCTCTTTTTTGAATAATCGATTATTTTCAAGTAATCGAATTCATCGAGTGATTTCAATAATCGAGTGATTCACTAATCGTCACTCATAATCGCCCATCTCTAATTTTCATACGACGCGAGAAGACGTTTTCTTTCCTCTGTGATTTTTACAGGTGTTTGTTGATTGCATGTAGCATTTTCAGGCAAGTCTTTCGAGAAAAGATTTGATTAAATTCATTACGAATTGGCAAGAACATAATTGCTTGTATTAAAATATATGGTACTGTCACTGACTGTCAACAACCCTGTTTAAATAGAGTTTTAGATTCATAGAATTGTTTATATGTTATTAAAACAAAATTATTACTTAGCGAAGTTTAGCTGGCATTCATTATTTAATTTTTGCAGAGGATTATATATTTGGAATATTGATGTGACTTGCGTGCTTTTCCAATGTGTGTTATCATGTTTTAGAAACATCATGTATATTCTAAGAAGAAAACTATCAGATGGCAAGTCCTGCTGTAGAATTACAATCGACGACTAAATGATTCTTGTGTTTGGTGATCATTTTATATTAATGAAGCCAAATACAAGAATTTTTTGGATAATGTAAAGTTACTCTACAAATCGGCAGCTCTGTTCATTGTACACATCATGAAGTTAAGAAATATATGTGACTATACATATCAGATAATACATTAGCTGATAAAACTGTTTCCTTTGATACATTTAAATAGTATATTCATTATAATGTGCTAGATTCAAATTGTAATAAATTTTGTCTAAAAGCTTCTATTATTCCAACTTTAGAATGCAGTAATGTTTTCCAATGTCAAAATAATGCTCTCAAAGAATACAATTCAAGTTGTATTTAAAGGTGGATAATATTTAAATCTTGGATACAAAATGGTTTTCCTTATAACATTTATTTTTGTTCATCATAAATATAATAACACATTGATAGTTTTTATTAATAATTTATTATCTGTATTGAGTATTAAACATTTTAGATAATTTAAACCACCTTCTATGTAAGCAAGCTTAAGTATGTAAACATTGGTGTTACATAAAAAATATTTTGGGGTGATTGAAACAAGAAATTTCCTTACTTAACAATTCGAAATTCTCAACTCAACTATTCGAAATTTCCAAGTGATGAAAGTTCCCATGTAGAACTCCCCCTGTGCGATGGGCCTGTATATTTTTATAGTTTAATTTCTCGACAAGTAAGCAATCTCCCGAGTAATGTAATTAATATTTAGACGATATTTTGTATTACAGTCTTTGCTAATAGTTTTGTGTGTTAAGTTGTTGGATTCCTTGAATTATTTATTCACAATTTATATATTCCAAGTTTCTCAAATAAACAATGGATTGTTTAGTGAAATTCTTAAAATCCTGATTTGATTTCTGTCGATGATTGATTATTATAATTGAAGAATTAAACAAGTTAATTTATTTTGTGGTACTACTTAAAAAAGTTTCAAAACACAACAAATCTCCAAAGTGAATTTTTTTTATTAAATAGTTTTAATTAAATGTGAGTTTTTACATTTAATTTTCTGAATATTTTAATCAAACTCCTATTTTGTTGTATTTTCCCCATTTGTGTCATAATGGCAATAATAAATTATTTTTCTACTATTACTATTGTATATCACCAAACATTTAAAAAAAAAAATTATGCATGCAAAGAATCTTTATTCTCGGCTTAAATAAAAAATGTTTTGCTGGGTATCCCTTTAAGTTTTATCAGTATTGCAACAGTTTTTGCTGGTACTCTCCTGCAAAAAATATTTGAGGCCCCCACAAATTATTACCAAACTGGGACACTAATTGTAAACCTTATTAGAAAATTAGATTGGAAAACCAATTTTAGCTAACACAAGCATCCTAGGGTTCGACATCAATACTATTTCCAAAATTCTAAATAGTCAACTCCAGTAACAAATTTTGCTAAAATAACAAAATTTTAACTTTTTAAAAAACATTTTAGAATTAGTTTGTTATTTATTGTTAGCATTATATTATGTATGTTTTATGGAAGCCATATTTTAAAAACAGTATGAAAAATCTATATAGTTAATTAGTGTACCTCCAATATTTATAATTACTAAATTATCATATAGAAGTTTATAGTATAAAACCCAAACAATATTGTAGTTATGCAGTTTTCTATTAGTTTGATTTTTGGAATTTATCTAAAGCGGAAAAATTTATTTTAGATTTTTGAACACTGACTAGAGGTTATATTCAGTTCACTTTTATTAAAAGATTATTTTGAATACAGACAGCATCAATACACTTTTTTATTTGGTGATATTTAAATTTTGTTTTATCTCTGAAAACTCCCTTTAATCCTTGACCAACCCACATTGCGGCCCCATCCGTTACGCCATTATTGCCATCTAAAAATTTAATTTTAGATAGAGCTAAAATAATTTGTTTGAAACTAAAGATCCCAGATGAAACAAACTTTATTTTTCGTAAAAAAAAAACCTCAAAATAATAAACATTTTAATCACATCAAAAGAAAACACACAGTTACAGTTAACTACAGAATCAGAAATTTTACATATATAAAAAAAGAATACAATATCTAATATAAATAAATGTTAATTTATAATTTAATAGTGATACAAAAGAATTAAACAAAATTATTTTTAAAAAAATTATATCCGGAAACATTTTTTTAACAGTAAATTCGTAAATAATGGTGTTTTTATTTAAAAGAACCCAAACAATAATATTAACTGTAACCGTAACTGGTATAGAAGAATCGGTCACGTGACAAATCACTCGATTATGAAATCACTCGATTATTCGTTTCAGAATTCACTCATCATTCGATTATTCAAATCATTCGATTATTCCCATCACTAATGCCATCCAAATTTTCAACTAGCGTCTCCCACCTAATCTGGCTGAAGCGGGAAAGCCATCTTGGCAAGATAAATGTAAAGCGATGAGTGGATAAAGCGCCAAATACTGCAATCTTAAAGCGCCAAATACTGCAATCTTGTAGTTTCATCAGCTGTTTCTCTCTGCCCGGGAGATTCAAGCTTACAGCATATTGTTGTATTAAATTGCAGGAGCTACTTATTCGATTTTTTTTCCTTAGGCATTGAAACCACCGTCCAAGTTGTAGTGATGCAAATTTTATGTAAAATATACTATTTTACCGTGTATAAAAATAAAAAAAAGTAAGTTTTTTTTTTACCATTACCTGGTGCCAAAACCGACTGCTTGAAGGGGATAAGTAGTATTTGTATTTGATAGCCATATTTAAAATAGCCAAACGTAAGAATGGAGAATCTATGAGTAATTTCCATAATAACGGTACTTGTAAAATTTTGAACATATGGTGTCCTTTGAAAGTTATATTTATTTCAACAATCCTAACTAAGTGCGGCCCTGGGGGTACCAGCTATGTTTTAAAGCAATGCGCCATTGCTCTACGCCCAAACCAACTGCCCGGAGGGGATGAGTATAAATGTAGTATTTAAAATATATCAAGCATTTTAATTTATTTGCAAAAAATAAAAATAATAATTATACATTTTAAATATTCATAGAGGAAAAGCGAAAGTGCATTTATAATTAAGAATATATTTTCTATTGTTTATAAATATCAATTTTTTTCTCTCTATATTTTGTTATTTTCTTCCTGTGCGTAAAAAGTTTATTTTAGCAACATATTACATGTAGAATACACTCTAAATATCTCGGATCATCATCATTATAGTTTAATGTAAAAAAATAGCTTATTTATGCTACAATTTCATTTTTAAAAAAGACATGTCTGTTAAAGAGTACAACAACCATTCTCTATATTTAGTCGTTTCTTCCACAGTGTATCGAAATGATAAACTTTTCAATATCGCCAAAGCTAGAATAATTAACGCGCCAAGATGCTTTCCCTCTATCAGCCGGATTAGGTTAGAGACGCTAGTAATTTTCTCAACCCAAAGCGGTACTATTTGCGAACCGAAACTTTCTCTCTGTCGGTGACGTGTTGTTTATGAAGTGGTGAGCGCCATTTTTTGGGAACTAAAACTAGACTCGCAGGTGTTCGGTGTTGGTGATCAGTGGCGGCGATTCGGGGGGGCAAGGGGGGGCGGCTGCCCCCGCACTTTTTTCGGATGTTGCCCCCGCACTTTTTTAATATTGCACATTTTCAAACTAAATAACAAGTCAATTGTTTTACGGCGGCATTGCCTAACCAAGAAAAATGTTTGAAGCCAATCCTCCCACCACCACAGGCATTAAGGAGGTTGGGCTAAAAGTCAAACCCCTTTCATTGAAAGTCAAGTGATAACTTTTTTTGAACGAATGTGGTATCGTTATTCTTTAAAAAAAATTCCACATTTTAAAACTAAAATAAGTTCTTTATCTAAATTGAGCAGCGTCGTTTTCAGATTTCCAGATAGACAGCTACTAGCATAATTCAATGATTGGCGCCTCACATTTACTCATTCTGTTTTTTTTTCGGAAAAAGAAATAGCATATCTTTACGTAGAAAATGCAACTGTTTGACCTTCAATTAAAAAAATAGATCAAATCCTATGCTTTTATTTATGTCTATCTGATACATTAAAATAGTATTCGGTCTTAATAAAATGCGTTAAATGAGATGTTTATTGTTTAATTTATTGGCGCCGAATAATTGCGTAATCTATAGACCTGTAGATAGGTGGGTAGTGGTTGTCATGAGTTTGCCATTAATGTCCTTGTTTTGATCTTCGTCTGCTCTGCTTTTTAGCAAAATGACCCGAATTGTGCAAAATTCAGTTTTAAATTACTTTAATAAAAAGAACAAATGTGAAGTTGAACATGACAGCAGCAGTAACACAAGCACTACCGTTTCCATTCAAGAAAGCTTGTCTGTTTGCAATCTACGCCTAGGAATTTTCAAAATAGCGCAAGTATACGTTTAAAGATACCATTATCTTGATTTGTAACATTTATATATCATATTTTGAAATCTTTTACATCATTCATATTATGCGATTGTACTTCAATTTAATTTAGCATTAATTGTTCAATTTATAATTTAATTTCAAATTATTATTGGAAAATAAATTCGAATTTCAGTAATCATTGATATTCGTAAATTTCGACTATTATTGCACTTTATCAAATGCGTAACGAGGGTACAGTTTAATTTAACCGTGAATAGATATATTTAAAAAACTTTTGTTTAAAGATTGATTTATTCATACACGGATGAGATGTTTTTGCTTTTCCCAAAATATCCATTAAAAATAATAGTAATAATAATTCGACAATGAGATCTTGTGATATTATTATGATTTTGGTTTAGATTTTTACAAACCCGAGTTGGAAAAATTTATGCCCAAAGAAAATTTATATTATTAGCAAATGATAGGGAAGATTATAAATTGTCCAACTTGTAAGATTAAATTTATATCAGACCTCTGAACGGACACTGCATTGTAACATGCGTGCAATAAACCAATACTTTTGAGAAAACTGTTTAATATTACCTAATTTATAAAAAAGTTGAAAATATCGATAAGCTGGAACTGGAAATTTTTACCACTGTTGAGTTGGGAATTTCGATCGTTAAGTTTGATTTGGTTAAAAAACGTCGCACTAGAGCTGCATATTGGGCTTTACCGACGATTCGGGTTCGGGCCCATCGCGAAGGAAAGTTATTAACAATTGTTAAATATAATTAATGACAATGATAACTGTTGATGTTGTTTATCTTCCAACGTATTCCTGTCACTGAACTCCCAGGAAATCTATACCTACGTGCTTGCATTATTATAAAGTTTGCAACTGTAAGTATTTTTCTCCAGGTCCTAAAAGTCACACCACAAATGTAGGATTGTAAATGCTGCAGGAAGTTTCCTAGGGATTAAAAGGGTGAGGAGGGAAAATTTCCCCCATTTCTTTTTCAATACTGATACAAATGGAAAGGATAGCTATCCCTTTGGAGGTCGGTCAATAAGTATGTTAATTAGATTCTTTGCAACAGTCCGTATCCTTCCAAAAAAAATTGGGAAACAATCGGTAATGTGTTAATAATCGGCCTGGGCGTCTCGCACTTATTTTAAGTTAGTATCCTTTCCTTCAAATAACTCAAAATAGAGAGTAAATATATAAATATGCAATATTTATTGTTTTGGCGGTCAACATTTTTATACCCCCCCCCCCCCCCGCTTGTTTCGTCTTGATCTTGCCCCCCCACTTTTACCACCCAATCGCCGCCACTGTTGGTGATGATAACAGGATGACTTTTTTTTTGTGACTTTTCTGAATGGAATAGATATCATTGAACAAAATCTCGCGTGCAGCGAAACTCAACAACGTATTCCATCAAAATATGGAAATAATTTGTAGGAATTTCGTAGAAAAAAATTTGTCCGTCATTTACAAACTGCAATCTTTCATTTTAACTGTGAGTAGTAGTCATTTCTAAAACAAATGTATATTTCTGTCAGAAATTCTGAATGAAGATGTTTTTGCATCGTTTTTTTATGTGGTATGATTGACGGAGTTGGGGTTACGAATTCGACAAGGTATCTTATAAAAAAAATCTCGTTATTCTAACTTTTGATATTCTCTAGAAGGCATGGCCTTATTAAAAAAAAAAAAGAGAGTTAAATACTCGATATATGAACATGTAACTCTTAGCAGAGCAGAAAGAAAGAAAAATAATGTTTTAAAACATTACGTTCAAATTTATTGCAGATAAAATTATATTTATTTACAGGAAATATATCTTTTTGTTGGGAAATTCCATTTCATAAAATATGAAAGAAATCAGATTCTACGCAGCTTTTCTTTATCCAACTTTGACAAACCGATTCTGTTTCCGTGTATCGGTTTTCCATTCCTGGCTTCAATGGTTTTCCTGCCGTTTTTACTGAACCCATACTCATCGTATAACATGATGGAATGGTAATCAAACGGCATATCGGACCATCTATACTCATTGGGTTCCATTGCCACAAACTGGTCTTCGTCACCTAAAAGAGATTTATCAAATTAATACACTCTTAGAAATAACACTCATTTTTGAGAATTCTGCGATCCAAATTGGCCTTCGTCACCTAAAACAAATTATGTCAAATGAATACACTCTTAGAAATAACACTCATTTTTGAGAATTCTGCGATCCAAATTGGTCTTTGTCACCTAAAACAAATTATGACAAATGAATACATTCTTAGAAATAACACTCATTTTTAAGAATTCTGCGATCCAAATTGTTCTTCGTCACCAAAAACAAATTATCACAAATGAATAACTCTAAGAAATAACACTTTTGAGAATTCTGCGATCGTCAAGGCTACACGGCTAAAAATACTAAAAAACTAAAAAATACTAAAAATATAGGTACTAAACTATAGGTACTAAAAAATAAGTAAAGTGTATCAACTTTTGATTATGTTCGATGCTTATCATACTTCGAATACATAAGTGTCATTTTTGAAAAAGACATGTACTCAAAATGAATAAAAAGAGCAGTTGTTTGCCTACTTAGACTGCCTTCATAAATCACTTTCAATAAATTTCAACAATTACAACCAGGACTTACCGGGAATAGAACCCAATCCGTCTGCATGATTTCGTACTCACCAAAGTCCATGGCCTTATCTGTTGTACTACTAGAGCGAAGTGAAGAAGTTATAAAAGAAGTAATGTTAAAAAGGCGTGGCAATGGGAAGTAAGAGAATTGAGTCGTAATAACTCAGTTTCCATTTAAACAATCGACATTAAATAATGTGGAAAACCATCTTCTGAACATCTATTTTAAGTTTGCAGGTCGCTTTGTTAAGATGGCTTGAACAGAAGCTGATATAGGCAATATTAAACCATACTACTTATTTTTGCGAAAGTACTATAACTTAAATTTGAGTACATCATCGCTCATTTACGATGCAATTGTACTCAAAGAAAAAATAATACGTCCATGTATTCATTTTTAAGCACATTTTTTTACAATGTACTTTAGTTATATTTGACAATCGTTTTGTTATTGAATAATGTGACTTTCGACGAAACAAGAATCCTCAAATTTTGAACGAAAGGCATTTACTAAGATTCCTTTTCGTTTCTTTTCTGGGCCACAAACTCATGTTTGGTTCTTATGCTTATATTGTCAGGATTTTTTCGAATCTTTTTGGCCGAGTGGTTAGCGTGTTGGACTCTGAGACGAGAGGTCCGTGTTCATGTCAGCTCGTCCATATTAAATTATTATATTATCTAACATCGGTCTATATTTTTACGAAATAAATTACATTAAAGAAACGACAAAAGGTATTTCCTCAGATTGACGAAATATTTAATCGGAGCATATAGCAGGCGTCTGTTTCGTCAAAAAGAACAAAAGTTTCGTCAAATATGATAATGCATATATAACAATGTACAAGTTTTGTATCTAGGCTGTTATACCTTGAGTTAATTATTTAAATTAACTGCGGACAGTATATTTAAAAAAAATAAGTATGACACTATAGTTAAAAAAAACTTCCCACTGTAAAAAAAAGGTACTTAAAAATGAGTACCTGTACATACTCGTTTTTCTTTGAATACAACTGCATCGTAACTGAAAGACGGCGTACTTAAATTTAAGTAATTGTAATTCCTAAAACTTGAGCAGTGTGATTTAATATTGCTGATTTCAGCTTCTTTTCAAGCCACCTTGACAAAGTGACCTGACAGACTTATAAATAGTTCTTCAGATGATGGGTTTCCTTTTAACATTTCATCTGTTCATAACTTCTGCACGTCGCCCTGATAGTACAACGGATAAGACACGGGACTGCGTTGCTTGAGGGTGGGTTTGATTCCCTGTAAATCTTGGTTGTTTTATCGACATTTATTAATTGTGATTTATGAAGGCAAGACAGCCTATGTTAGACAAGCAACTGCTCTTTTTACTCATTTTTGAGCACATGTCTTTTTCAAAACTGAAGCTTATGTATTCGGAGCTATGATAAGCATGGAATATACTCAAAAATGAGTACATTTTACTTATTTTTGTGTAACTATTTTTAACAGTGCATAATTAAAAAAAAAATCCGTAATACATAAATGTGTGTGTGTGGATGGATGTACGTATGTATGTTAAAATTTTCGCACTGTGAAATTTGAAGTATGTTTAACGACAAGGTAATAATGGAAAAACACTTAACCTCTTATTGGTCTGCGTCGCATGCCATACGTTTAGAAATGTCTGGCCGCGTATGATCTCCAATAGACCGTGCGGGCCAGATAATGGTCAGAATAGAACATACGAATAATTAGCAGCATTTAACACATAAGGCACCTACTGGTCAAACAATTAGAATACAAAATAGTTCACAATATTTTTCAATTCACAATACACCTGAGCATTTTTCCAATTTGGTACTCTATTACATAGGCAGGGACGGTTTTAAGAAATGTCTATGACAGAAGCGAATTTATTTGACCTTGGCGCCCCAATTTGTATAAATTATTTGTAAGACAATTTTTAACTTGTCATAGTTTTAAGAGGGGTTCAGGGTTTATTGCAATTGTTTAACTTTTTTAGTTAACTGAAAATCTTTTATATTTTCGCTTGTGTTCCTCAAATTTGACTCCTTACTTCGGCTCTACAAACAGTCGCTTGGGGTTTAAGCCGCTTCTGTACATAAGTGGAATCAATATAATAGTCAAATTCAGGCACGTAGGTATAGATTTTTCATGGAGAGGGGGATCTCAAAACCAATAAACAACAATTTTCATCATGATTTTGATTAACGTTCGAATATTGTTCTACAGTTTAACCAGGCACGTAGGTAAGGGGGTTCAAGCCCGTCCCATTGAAGGTCAGGGGAAAAATCAAAAACTAAATTACTGTAAAAATCATGCAAATGCTTTTAAAAATTAGAAATTTTTTAATTTCTCGTATTATACTTCTTGTTGAGTTGCATGAGAGTAAACCTGGTATTTTTCGAGAGTCCTACTCCGGAAAATAGTTTTCAAAAGACTTAAAAAACAAGTTTTGAGGTAATTTGTATCTCAAACTAAGCCTAACATGGCGTCATCGTGTTCCATTATCTAGCATTTGGAATTCGGCAACAAAGGGAAAATATTGCCAAAAGGAGCCTTATGCTCCAAAACCATACATTATTCTAAAGAAGGATTCTCAAAATTCAAAATTTGTTCTCTAAATTTATTTCATAATTAGGGAATGATATTTACTAATTTTAAAAAGTTAATGATTGATATTGGCAACGATTTCAAGAAAAACAAATGATAACTGTTGCTGTTTCGATATTTATCTGGCAACGTACTCCTGTTTATTTGAATGAAAATTAAAGTTTTTTTTTGGGGGGGAAGGGGGGGAAAAATTGGTAGATGGGTGGGAGTTTTTTTAAATTTAGATGGGGGAGGACTTGTTTTGAAATTTTGGTGAGAGGGGAAGTCTGTCGGTTTTGGGGGTGATTCCCCCCTCCCTTTCCCTTGTAGCGTCCTCTTCGCATATCTGTGGGTCAGGTCTGGAAAACTGTGTTCACTGGAAGACTAAACGCCACCTTCATACTTAAACAAAACTTCAGTTTAAAAAAAATTAAAGACTAAAAAATAAATTTTAAAATATTTAATTAAAGTTAAATTTTTAGAGTTCAAGGAAATTAACATTTAAGCAGGTTATTTACAAATATACAAAAAAAAAACTCAGAAAGGACGCCTAGCGACTGGTCCCTTCTAAACGACATAAACATCGTTCCAATTCAGTGTCCAAAGGGTCTCTAATCTTCTTTTAAGTTTTCTCAGAAATAGGAAAAAATATAATTTCTCAATGCATCAAGCTGGTGGCTTCACCCAGTGTCACTAGATAGAGATAGTCCTTGATGATGGTAAGATAGATATAGTTCTTGGGATGGTACACCCTGTGAGTTGGGGGATAAGTTACCTACAGAAATCCGTTGCTCGGTCTCTGAATACCATTGAAAAATCTATACCTATGTGCCTCACTTTGACTATTATATTGGATTCAATTCGAGAAATTAGAATAAAGAAAACTATTTCAATGAATATGTAGGAATTTGTCACCCGGCATAATATTTTCCCAGTGAACAATGATGTATTTGTCTCTGTCAGGCCTCCTGTGTTCGTGGGGGAATCCAATAGCATGCAGCAGTTCGTGGAGAACAGTTCCAAAGTCTTCACGACCTATGTCCAGTGACACCCTCCGGTGGCCGACCCCATCTTCGTAGTAATAGCACCTTTTAGAAATGAGACAACAGTAAATCCCTATTAAGTTAATAATGTTCATACATACAAAGGAGTAAGAAAAGTAAGGGAAAAACGCTATTGAACATATTACATAACCTTAAGCTACATCTTTAAGTATCATTAATAAATCAAGTTATTGCATTTTCTCCAATACTGAATTTTATTAGTAAACGATCAGCCTGGATTTTACCAAACCTGAATTTTAATAGTAAACGATTAGCCTGGATTTTACCACACCTGGATTTTAATAGTATACGATCAGCCTGGATTTTACCAAACCTGGATTTTAATAGTAAACGATTAGCCTTGATTTTACCAAAAGTGGATTTTATTAGTAACGATCAGCCTGGATTTTACCAAACCTGGATTTTAATAGTAAACGATTAGCTTGGATTTTAACCAAAGCTGGGTTTTATTAGTAAACGATTAGCCTGGATTTTACCAAACCTGGATTTTAATGGTAAACGATTTGCCTGGATTTTACCAAACCTGTATTTTATTAGTATGTGTGACCATAAAATACCTTTCAGGTTTAACAAGTAATTAATGATATAACATATTTCCACAAAATATCTATACAAAATAGTTGTATCTTTTTCTCAGTCTTTATTTTTGTATTTATCATCTAAATTATGAAAATAGTTTTTTTTAGCTAAATGGATTTTTTTAACTAACATGATATATTATACTAATTACAAGGTTTAATAAAACTTTTTAGTACACTATATGACTTTTTTTTAATAACACAATTTTATGCACACAATTTTATTTTAAATTGTAAAATAGTCACACTGTTAAAAAGGCATTCTCAGATTAAAAAAAATGTACTTAAAAATGAGCACCTGAACATACTCGTTTTTCTTTGAGCAGAATTGCATCGTAAATGAGCAATGACGAACTCAAATTTAAGTAATCGTACTTTGGAAAAACTGAGCAGTATGGATTAATATTGCTAATCTCAGCTTATGTTCAAGCCATCTTAACAAAGGGAGCTGACACACTTAAAATAGCTGTTCAGACGATGGTTTTCCACATATTTTGAAGTCGATTGCTTAAATGGAAACTAATTTATTACAACTCAATACTTCCCATTCTTTTGACACACCTTTTTAACATTTATTCTGTTTCTAACTTCTTTACATCACCCTATCAGTACAACGGATAAGGCTCTGAACTGCTGTGCCTGAGGATCTGAATTCGATTCCTGATAAGGCTTGGTTGTAATTGTCGATATTTATTGAAAGTGATTTAAGAAGGCAGCCTATGTATGTTATCATATGCTCTTTTTAATTATTGTACTCATTTTTGAGTTCGTGTCTTTTTCAAAAATGAAACTTATGAATTGAGAGCCATAATAAGCATCGAATGTACTTAAAAATGAGTATATTATACTTCTAAGTCTTGGTTGTAATTGTCGATATTTATTGATAGGGATTTATGAAGGCAGCATATACAGGCTAGCATCTGCTCTTTTTACTCCTTTTTACTTAATGTACTCATTTTTAAGTACTACATGCATTATTCAAAATTGAAACTTATGTATTAGGAGCTTTGTTAAGCATCGAATATACTCAAAAATGAGTATATCTTACTTATTTTTGAGAACGAAACTTTTGCAGAACTAAGCATGAGCTAATGACTCAGAAAACGGACGAAATGGGATCAATAAATGAATTTGGTTCAAATTTTGAGGATTATTCTTTCGTCAAAAGTCACGTGATCCAATGACAGAACGGTTGTCAAATATAACAAAAGTAGCATTGACGATCGCAGGATTCTCAAAAATTAGTGTAAATTAATTTTGAACAACACTCTTTAACTGAACAAATGGCGGAATTTGATGGAAATCTAAAAAAAATGTGAAATTACCTTCTTTTAAACAATCTAGTAATGCATGCTTGTGCCTTTCTAACAGAAACTTCGAACCGAAGAAAGATATTGTGACACATGGGACGACAGAAAAAAGCAATTATAAATTCTTTCCCTAATTTCTTTGACTGACATTTCTATTATAGTTTCTATTCGGGTTTTAATTAATTTTTTTTCTAACAGCTGCCACTAAACTTCGAATCAGTTCCTCATTTTACTAAAAAAAAACTCTTAGATTACATCCAGGAATTTAAAGTATATATATATAATCAATGTTATCTGCACTGCATTCTATACTTCGCTTAATAATTTTTTTTAGTATCATTAATTGAATATCCAGTATATATTCATTGGTACACTGTTAAAATTAAGTACTTAAAAATAAGTAAAATGTACTCATTTTTGATTACTCTCGATGCTTATCATAGCTCCGAATACATTAATTTCATTTTTGAAAACGACATGTACTTAAAAATGGGTAAAAAAAAAGTAGTTGCTTGACCATACAGGCTGCCTTTATAAATTACTTTCAACAATTTTAACCAGGACTTGCCGGGAATCGAACCAAATCCGTCTACCTGATGTCGTCCGCACCGATGTCCAGGGGCATATCCGTTGTACGATCTTAAAAAGTTATAAACAGAAGTACTGTTAAAAAGGCGTGGCAAAAGAATGGAAAGTAAGATAATTGAGTTGTAATAACTCGGTTTCCATTTAAGCAATCGACCTGAAATAATGTGGAAAACCATCTTCTGAACAAATATTTTAAGTCTGCCAAGTCGCTTTGTTAAGTTGGCTTAAACAGAAGCAAAGATTAGCAATATTAAACTACACTGCTCATTTTTGAAACAGTACGATTACTTACACTTGAGTACGTCATCGCTCATTTACGATGCAATTGTACTCAAAGAAAACCGAATACGTCCATGTACTCATTTTTAAGCATATTTTTTTTTACAGTGTAATGTTCAAAATGTCTATCAATTTATTGAATGCCATTTTTTCATTTAATTTAAAACTTGAATATGAAAGCATTTGTGGTAATATATAGATTTAATTATTGAATAATATATTGTTATACCATTATCTATTTAAAAATTAGAAGGATTTAATTTAGTAATCTTTAAATTACTGATGAATAAAAAATATATTGGTATAACGAATTCTTACCCTTTTTCTTTGGTTATCTGCAAATAAGTTGTCTGGTTTGTTTTTTCTACAAATTGCATTCGGGAATAACTTTCTATAGTTCTCATAGCCATTAAAATTCGGTCTTTATTATAATCTAAAAAAATGTAATCAAATAGTATTATTTTTAAGGGAATTACCAAATATAAGGATATGAAACAACATTTAGCCATTCACATACATTGGTTACCATACATTGTAAAAGTTAATTAGCACTATTTGAATAACACATGCTTATTATATTACATTGCAACTAAAATCTTTTAGAAAAAAAAAAGAAAAATATACATTATTTTAAGAGGTCAGCAAAGGTAAAGATTCTTAGATGATCTGAAACTGCTAAAATCAAAATTGTTAACTTCATTGGAATTATTAGAGTTTGGGCCCAAGTTCCTCGTTTCACTGTTAATGTCTTGTAAAATAAAAAATAGTAGACATTTATTTTCGAATTCGTTTAATTTGTTTGTAATTTTAATTTGTTTGTATTTTTCTGTTTTTAAGTATAAAAATGCAAGTAAATAAAATTATTTGAATGTATTTATAATCATAATAATTAAATAGAATGCAAATAGAATGCAAGTATCATACAAATATATCATACATGAAATTACTTTAATCCCATTAAAAAAATAATTTTAATACATATATATTACTTTTTTATACTTTGAGTTCTATTTAAGAATTAGATAAATATCATGTAATTATAATACCCATCAGTAGGAAAAGTCAGAATTAAATCTTGATAAATATGCTTATTTATAATCACTGTTTGTTTTAAAAAATCAAATTAGTGAGCTAATAATAAGGAAATAATACGAAAAAAATTAAACCACAACGACTATTTATGCGACGACTATTTATTCAAAGACTATTTATGCGACGACTATTTATGCAGCGACTATTTATGTGACGGCTATTTATGCAACGACTATTATTACGTAACGTATTCAGATAAGTACAATTAATCATGAGTAATGTAATCAAATGTACGGTGTATACCAAGAGAATGGTCCAATGTGTAAGGAACAATGCCATTTTCCCACATTTCAGGTGTGAGGACTTCTTTCTGAAAAAATATCATTTAAAATATTTCATGCAATGTCCAAATTTAGCGCCAATACAAGGAAAAAGATAAAAATTAAAGTTTATACTAAACATTTATTGAAAATAACGAAAAATCTTTTTTTTAAATATAATTTACATAAAATTTTTGCAACTGGTATTACGTTTGATTCTGAGTTCAATATAAATAATGTCGTATTTATGTCGTATTTTGATCACAAAATGTAATTGAAGATATTATTTTTAAAAAAAACAATTTTTCTACGATCTTCTTCAAGTTTTTTTTTAACTTAGATTTAAATTATGCTTTAGTTTACTAGTCAAAACACTCAAACGATTCATTTTTTTACTATCTGTCTTGTTATTGTGAGTTTAAATTAAACCTTTGAACTAAATTTAATTCCATTAAAATTTAATATCAACTTGAAAAGGCGTATTTGCGTAATCACGATGACAACAATACGCTATGTAGTCATAAAAACAAATAATTACTAAATAAAATAATGAATTTTATATTATACAGTAGACTCTCGATAACTCGAACTTCGATAACTCGAATTTTTCGATATCTCGAATTTTTCGATATCTCGAAAAAAATTGATATCCCTGCACCTTCATTACTTATTTAATGTAATTTTATCTCTTTAAATCGAAGTTTTTCGTCGTTATTTTAGATAACTCGAAGTTTCCTCACAACTCAAAATTTTGTTTTCCTCTCAAAACTACGGATATTGAAGAACCTTTAACATATATGTAATTGCCACGTTCTTCTTTATCAGTTCTCTTTCTTATTGTGCGTTATTGAAAGGGTATACGTACAATGGATTCCTACCTGTGCCTCACTCTTTTGTTTGAATGTCGCCAGGCTGGATTCCCTGAGCTGAGTCAGTCCAACCAGGAAGATTAATGATTTATCGTCCCTCAAGCCAGCTGACGTTTTCGGTAAAGTGCGAGTCACTTTCTTGGAACATTACCGATCGTCCAGAAAGCAACTCACTTAAAATATGAAGACGACACTCGACCCCTTCTCATTTTTGTTTAGCCAATGCACTCTCTATAGCAGCATTTGATGAGAGATCGCTCTCAGAAGAAAAATGATAATGACGAATGCTAACCTCCTCCAAAGATAACTTTGTAAGAAGGTCTATCTTCGATAAAATCTATGCGTGCATTCATTAAATCGAGGCCGGAAATGAAACCATCAGAGACATTTCAAGCAATCGTGCATTTGGAAAATATAATTGATTTCGAAAAAAATAGAAATACTCACCAAACTATTTTGGATAGATATGTTAAATAAAGTCGTGTAAGTATAGCAGTATTTATTTTTACCAAAACAGCTTTTTTATAGGATTTTCGATAACTTGAATTTTCGATATCTCGTATTTTTATACACTTCCCTTCGAGTTCGAGATAACGAGAGTTGTCTGTATTGCAGAATTGGATCGCGAAAAGTTTTGATTTCACCACATCACCAGAATGCTTCTAAGAAAATGCGAAATTAACCAGGTTTTCTTCAACTAACACTTTACACGAACACGACATACATTTACATTATATTTCAATTTAAATATTAAGTAAAAACATATTATTATTGATATTTTTTACTAAAGGTAAACAGCGCTAAACTTTCTATAAATCTTTCTGAAAATAAAACAAATCTCTCCTACAAAGACAAAACCACCAAGGCAAGGTGCTAAACGATTTTGTCAGTGAGACGTCTGTGTGGTTTAGCCACTAAAAAATTAATAACAGTATAAAATATTTAAAAAAAATGTTTTTATTAAATTTTCTAAAGTCCAATATAAACATTTTTGATAATTTGAATAAATATAAAAACATAAGGTGCTCAAGTGAACGGGTTCATAATTTCATATTATAAGCAACCCACGCTTTTACTTTTAGTCAATTTATTACAATGATTTATTTCGGATTTTTAATACGTTTGATAAGTATATTTTTAAAAAAGTAATTCTCTTTATATTGAAAGCTGGGAATATAAATAGTCAAATGATCCCATGTTTGTTTTTCAGGAAAAGATCTCAAAATTTGAGTTTTCCATATATCGACTGTACATATGAGTATTTACATTTACATTCCTATTGATAATTTAGGTTGCTATTCAGTCAGCAAAATTAATTTGTATTACGATAATGCTCGTGCAATTGCATGGTTAAGTATCGATAATTCAAAATAGAAAAAAAAAATTAATAAAATAACAAAATTGATAATCCCAACATGAGATGGTTCTGTAAATGAATTTGTATATTCGGTCTTTTTATCTTCTAGTCTTACCAGATATACACACAATTAAAAAAAAATCTAACTAAATTATGTAGGGAAGCATTATATTAAATCTAAAATTACCTTTTGAAGTTTAGTTTGTCTTTTTTGAACTGATCCGCATGGGTATCTTTCTAATTTCTCATTGTTCTAAAAGTAAAATAAAAATAACTTTAAAAATATCAATGAAAATATCCTATGAGATATTTAAATATAAGAGAGAGTTTTATATATGTTTAAAGAATTACATCAAGTTGAGGTCAAAGTTGAGTTGTTTTTAAATAGAAAATTGTTTTCAATGTAATGCTAACATCTTTTGGACGTCAAAATTTGTATTTGTAAAATGACATGCTCATTTATAAGTGACTATGCATACTCGTTTAAACATGAATCGGTCTAAAGAGTATTATAGTACTTTATGACCTGGTATGCGAATTGTTTTCAGATTCTAGTTCTGTTGTTTTACGACTCATTATTCATATGCCTATGTACAGGTGGATTTCCTGGTATCATGGAGATCACTCAGTCTTCTATTAACCCCTTCTAGGTAAGTTTTTTTGGAACAGATGTAGTATAGGACATTTGGCGCGGTTTTGGCGACGAAAAATTGCCGTTAAACATAGTTCCGGGAACACACAAAAACGATTACGCGGAGCAATGACGTCATACGGTTGCCAGATTGAAAGTCGCCAAAATATTCGGAAAATTACCAACAATGCACAGGTGGGGTTGCCATACTATAAATTTATCGCCCCTATAAAACATGCCAAAAAAAACCTCGCGCGCCAAATGTCCTATACTACATTTGTACCGTTTTTTTTCTTCAAATTTCCGTTCTAAAAGATATTTCTTTTTAATTCTTGAAAAAAAAATTTATGTTCTATCTAAATTCTAAAATTTCAAATATTTATGTCCTTCAGCGACATCAAGTTCCCCATTTTCGAATAAGAACATTCTAAACGGAGCCCGCCCCAATGTTATAAAATGTCTCCCATTTCTTAGACATAACTTTAAATGAGATGAATGGGATAATTGGTCATTTTCCATTTGGAGAAAAAAGTCGTGTATATTGTTTTTTCTCACAATCAAAGTTTTAAATGAAAACTACTGATTGGTTATTTATACTTTTGCTGATTCGTAGAACGAACAATTTAAACTGTATCGGCTGTTTGTTTTTGAAAATAATCTTGTTAGAATTTTTCATTCCGACAACATTTTATGTAAAATTAAAATGTTGCGTGTTTGCAAATGTAAAAGTTTTTGTAAGTAGAAAACCGAATTTTCCTTCAAAAATACCAATAAAATATTCTAAAATATAGCAGCTGTTTTCAATACTGTAGAATGTCTTTTTTTTAAGTGATATGTACTATATTTTGAAGATTTTTTATTACATTTATGTATTTTGAATTATAATATTAAAGATATAAGTTACATTTCTATCAAGAAACGAAACATTCTTGGCATGACGCATGTAATTACTTGTTAACAACGTAAAATTTTCCGTGGCTATTAATCATTAAATTTGGCATTGTATTATTGATAAATAAATTTAATAAATACGTTGCATACGTCCAAGTAAATTAATACATTGAATACTCAAAGTCATACATCTGTAGAAAAAACATGCGCAGTTGGCTTGGAAGGTTAATGTTCTGTTATAATCGACATCAAATAATGTGGAAAACTATCTTCTGAACAACTATTTTATGTTTGTAAGGTCGCTTTTGTTAGGAAGGCTTGAACAGAAGCTGAGATTGGCAATATTAAATCACACTGCTCATTTTTGAGAAAGTACGATTACTTAAATTTGAGTGAGCCGTCTAGTTCGAAAACCAGAGATATCCATTTTCATAAATTTTATAGGAAATGCCTAAAATGATTGTCTACCATTTAGTTTAGGATCTAAAACAGCGACTTTGAATAAATTTGTAGACTGGATTCCGACACTTTTGGTAAATTCCGCTGTGTAAGGTGATGTAGTGTATTGAAACTTACGAAAAATTTGAAGAAAAAAATTTTGCTAAAGATATGTATATCTGTCTGGTTTTGAAAACAGACGATTCAAGTATAATATTCTTTCAAACGTGGAATTAGTTGCAAGGTAGTAACTAGAAAGTGTGTGTTTGTAAACAAGATACCGTAAACTGTTTCTCAATAAACTGTATAACTAATTATATACTGTAAAAAAAGGTACTTTAAAAACCTACTCGTTTTCCTTTGAGTGTAATTGCATTGTAAATGAGCGGTCACGTACTCAAATTTAAGTAATCGTACTTTCACAAAAATGAGCAGTGTGATTTAATATTGCTAATCTCAGCTTCTGTTCAAACCATCTTAACAAAGCGACCTGACATACTTAAAATAGTTGTCCAGAAGATGGTTTCCCACTTTTTTTTCATGTCGACTGCTTTAATGGAAACTGAGTTATTACAACTCAATTACCTTACTTCCCATTCTTTTAGAACACCTTTTTAACATTTCTTTTGTTTATAACTTATTCAAGTCGTCCTGGTAGTTTAACGGATAAGGCTCTGGACTGCGGTGCCCGAAGATTTGTGTTCGATTCCTGGTAAGTCTTGGTTGTAATTGTCGATATTGTATCTATATTGTTTGTACAGTAAATTGTATAATGCATGTGACAAACAGCGTATCTGTACATCTTATAATATTTTCAAATTGCATTATATATTATTACACATTGCATCATAATATATTAATTACACATTGTATCATAATATATTATTACACATTGCATTATATAAAAAAAGATAGAAACTAGAATATTTTTTTATTATAATTCATGCTATAACAATGTGGTAAAAATTATTTCCATAAATATTCTCAAAAGACAGTAGTTAGAAGTACTCAATATTCATCAAATTGAAACGTAGAAAATAGAAAAAAAAATGTCTATAATGTGACTTTGAACTTACCGGTATCTTTTCATAAGATGAAAATAGAGGGCAGTTTCCCATTCTGAGGTTCTTTTAACTTTTATGCCGAAACTTAAAACAAAAAGTCATGGATATTTAAAACAACATTTTTAAAGCTACGCCTAAATTATTCTCTTCGTTGTCTAGATGTTGCTTACGGAAGAGTTACGTTCCACAGAATAGTTGTTGAGAATGAATATAGAATACTTCCCGCAGAATCATATGACGAGTGTGTCAATGTGCGTTGCAGCTGTGCGACTTATCATGACATCTGTTTTAAGCGTTTATCCGATAGAGAAACTTCTGTAATAAAGAATGCAGTGCAAACATCATAAAAATCTGTTAGCATAAGTACGAGAGTACGCCTAACAAGAAGTTCATCTAATCTAGCTAATTTTTTATTTAGTTGAACTTAATTGTTGAACTTATTCTTCTTGAAATACAAAATTCGCTGTATAAAATTACTCATATTTCTGTCTTTTTTAAATATTGAAAAATACGGGCGCTATAAAAATTAATTTAACGCCAAACGACTTTTGGGATTATTCTATCGAATTCTGAAGAAAAATATTTTCGTGCTGTTGCCGCAACCAATTGTAATTTAGTAAGAAATTTATAAAATAAATTAAACATTGAACTAAATAAAATAAATTAAACATTGAACTAAATAAAATAAATTAAACATTGAACTAAATAAAATAAATTAAACATTGAACTAAATAAAATAAATTAAACATTGAACTAAATAAAATAAATTAAACATTGAACTAAATAAAATAAATTAAACATTGAACTAAATAAAATAAATTAAACATTGAACTAAATAAAATAAATTAAACATTGAACTAAATAAAATAAATTAAACATTGAACTAAATAAAATAAATTAAACATTGAACTAAATAAAATAAATTAAACATTGAACTAAATAAAATAAATTAAACATTGAACTAAATAAAATAAATTAAACATTGAACTAAATAAAATAAATTAAAAATCCTTTATCATTGTTCATAGCTCGTTGAAAAGCAAATAATGGGTAAAAATAGTGAAAACTACTTTTACATTACCTCATATTGCATGTGTGGATATATAAAGTAAAATCCGTTTTGGAATCAACTGTAAGCAAGTTAAAATAATAGTACTTTGTATAACTCTGAATAGAGTTCTAAAATCATGTTGAACATTTAATTTTTTTTTTAAATTCATTTATTTTAAAAAATGTGAAATTCGGGAAAATAATGTTAGCTACAGAAACATAATGTTAATTTAAAAAATAGCGTCAATGTTCTATTTCTCTACAGTACAGTAATATACTTAAAAATGAGTACCTGAATCTACTCGTTTTTCTTTGAGTACAATTGCATCGTAAGTGAGCGATGGCGTACTCAAATTTAAGCAACTTCTATTTTCTAAAAAATGAGCAGTCTGATTTAATGTTGTTAATCTGAGCTTCTGTTCAAGCCATCTTAACAAAACGACCTGACAAACTTAAAATAGTTGTTCGTCAGATGGTTTTCCACATTATTTGATGTCGATTGCTTCAATGGAAACTGAGCACCTTTCCCATTCTTTTGGTACATCTTTTTAACATTTCTTCTATTCATAACTTCTTAACGTCGCCCTGGTAGTACAACTGATACGGCACTGGACAGCAAAGCTTTAGAATATGGGTTCGATTCCTGATAAGTCTAGGTTGTAATTATTGATATTTATTGGAAGTGATTTATGAAGGCAGTTTACGTAGGCTAGTATATACTCTTTTTATTTATTGTGCTAATTTTTAGTACATTTAAAAAAAAAAAAATGAAACTTATGTATTCGGAGCTATGAAAGTATGGTATGTACTCAAAAATAAGTACATTTTACTTATTTTTGAGTACTTATTTTTAACAGTGTTCCGTTGTTTATTTTGTAAATATTAAATAATAAAAAAAAAATTTCAACCCAACTTCTTTAAACTCGTGAATTGGAATTTACTTGAATTATAAGCATCATAATTTTAAAGTAATTCATAAACGTATTTAAAAATACCACATTTCAAGCAATATTTTAATTCAATACAATTTTTTCAAACAAGTTAGCCTGTTGGTTTTCCTTTCGAAGTTCGTTTTAACACTTGTAAAGCACCCTTATTCTGTAAGCGTCATGCGGGGACAAAGCGTTCCTATTGTAAGACAGTGGCAGCCTTTTCCCATCTTTGGTGACTATGCTGAACGTATTTTGATGCTTCACAAATGAAGAGCTGTCGTACAGCATGAGCGAGTTAAAGTCGAAAGAACTCAATAATCTGTTCTGGGAAGGTTCGAGCTTCTTAAAAGCGTAGTACCATTCTGAAATGAAATTGAAATGTAATGCAACTACAGGATGCTCACAAATTAATATTGATCGATGGTCATTGTTTGGCTGTACCATATTAATTTATTTTGCACAATAAAGCACTATGTTTGCCCAACTACTCCGCTTACATTTTAAACAATCTTTAGTAGTAACAAACGAAGTAGTTAAATTATAGCACAAAAAAATGGCGTATTATGTGTAGTTAAACAGCCAAACAATGGCCATTGCCCAAAATTTATGTGACCACCCTATACAGTAAAATAGCTCAGTTAAAACAAAATACATAAATTCGTGATATTTAAGGCTATTTTAAAATTTAAAAAATATCATTTTTATAATCTTATAATTTTTAGTGAAAATTAAATAGTTTTTGTATGGGATTTATCGAATTCGTCGAATTTTATCGAATTTTAAAGAACTTTAGACACCAACTCAAAGCAAAAAAAGAGGTTACATATTCATTTTTTAAAAATGTATTATTTAATATTGCTATTAATTATATTACTATTACATAATATTACTATTAATAATTATATATAATTAATTATATTAATAGTAATTATATTAATATTAACCCACTGACGCTAATGCTGTTTTAGCAATTGTATAGGTTGTTTTCACCTTTTGGAAGTTAAAATATTCTTATGTATTCAAAAATGAGTACATTTTACATATTTTTAAGTACCCATTTTGAAAAGTGTATAAATGTTTTTTTTAATCTCATACTTCCATACAGTCAGGAATATGAAACGTGCCTTTTTAACCCGTATAAAGGAAATTAAGCTATTGGCGTTTCAATTAAACGTTTCCTAATGGATGTAAATCTCATTAATATTTTAAATATTAAAATTCATACTTTTTCAATATGTTAAGCCGGAAGCTGAAAATAAAAGCAGAATTTTCTCTTAGGTAACTTAACAATGAAATTGAACTGGGTTTGATTGAATGCACCTCTGGAGAGCGGGGGGGGGGGGGGGGGGGGTAGAGAGTATGAAGTTTAAAACCTATAAAACATTTAATCTTCTTATTTTCCATATAGTCAAGGAACTAAATTTCAATAGAATTATGAACAAGATCATTGTAATTTTCTCCGAAATTTCGAAATTGTATAGTGTGTTGTGCAAGGTTGGTAAATTGTTTGAAGTTCCGAATTGTGATAGCTTATAATATATGGTTCTCTAACTGTAACTGCAAGATTTTAGACAGGGAATGTAAAAACGTTCGATGCAAATTAACTAGCACAATTATAAATTTCGTACAACAAAAGTATTTGTTGATGAAAAGAGACGTAACAAGGCGTTCAGGATGAGTTTTAAAGATTTGTGGAACATGACAAAATGCTGTCGAATAACGCCATTTTAATATTTCGATTTCATTCTATACTTACTTTCTTCAATGTTTCCCCAGTTGATATTCACATAGTCATCCCGGTCCGATCGGTTGTGCTCGTGTTCGAAGCCAATGGCATGGAGCAACTCGTGGAGAATGGTTCCGAATCGCTCACATCCCACACCCAACGACAACAGCTGCTCGTTGCCGATTCGACCCCAGTGAGAGTAACATCTGAAAGAATTTCCCACATTTTAAATTACATTAGTAATTAGTAGCTCGAATCGAACCAGCAATATCTTGGTCTGTAGTCAGGCTCGCTATCGACTGGGCCAGAGAAGCTCTTTTGAATTGTGGCAATATATAAGAACCAAAAAATGGCCTGATACCACCGGAAAGTAATTGGAGTAAATTACTTTCGCTAAATATTTTTAATGTTCTTGTTTCGTCAAAAGACAAATGAAGGGTTTGCTGCAAAAAGGATATTTTTCCAACCTAGGGGAATTCGGATGTACTAGTTTGTGGGAAAAAAAACTTCTTCGTTTGGTACCAGAAAGATGTAGCTCCAATCGTTAGTTCTCGCGTTACTCAAGAAATGAAGCTGTCTGTCTCATTAGTTTGTTGCAATATAGAGGTAGCTCCTGGAGCTACCGCCATTTACCCCCAAACGACTGACGTGCTTTGCTTACATGAAGGTTAAACAGCACTTATAAACAGTAGAGTTTTTGGTTCTTTTACGTTTTGTGGTTCTACGATGGACTACAACCAGACAACGCAGCAGATGAGCCGGACGTTACAGAGGGGGAGTGGGATGATTAAAAATTTACTTTTCTATTTTTAAAGCCAATTTATATGCTATATTTCAATTGAAGTTTTCTTTAAATAAAATAATATTACAGTAAATTGTATTTTTTTTTGGTGAAATATTTTTCATAGAAGTAGACAGAACATCTATTTGGTTGCAAGAAAGAGGTAGCTCCAATAATCCAACATGTGCCACGTCATCTGGAAGATATATTTTTGAGTGAAAATACTGTCATAATATGTAGGAACAATTAAGAAGATTGATCGAAAAGAATATCTTCACACAACTTGGAATTTTGAATTTCAAACGTTTTTTACGGTTTTCTGCAAATTTGAATAATTGGAGCTACCTTCTTTTTACACCAAACTCCTCAAATGATTCAATGACGAAACAATTGTCATAATTGACGAAAGTAGCATTAAATATATATTAAAAACGTGAGCATTATTTCTAATAGTGTAAACTGAACTTAACATAAATACTTAATCTCAACTACAATGCAATGGTTAGCCATAAAATTATAAACTATAATTAATAAGGATTTGTCTTCGAAATGAAGAATTGGCTCGGAATAAGAATCGGTTCGCCCTTAGCGGAATGCTTATGACGTGTGCTAAGAAGATTCCCAATGGAACCAGCTGTGTTTTAACTAAATGGTTTTCTGACTTCAGAACTTTCGGAATCTTGAATCTTTAAGATTGTAAATAAAAATTATGCATATCACTCGGAAAATACACAACCAGTAACTTGCTTACCCCACAAAGCGTTATTGGAATGGGGTAATTAGATTAACACTCATGCTCGAACATATGACAGAGTACATGGACAAAAATATTATGTTCCTTTTTAATAGGGGTTATGGAAACTGTCGTAAATGTGCAAGTGTATGTATCTTTAAATGCATTAAAGTAAGAGCAGGGGGGGGGGGGATTAGAAAAATAAAATTAGGGGGAAAAATATGGAATTTTGTCTCCCATATTCAGAAAAATATATGCCAATCAGGAGAATCATATACAACAATATTCACAGCTGACAATAATATGCCACTCGAGTTAAAAGCCCTTCAGTAGCGGCCCGTGGTCGAAAATGTTAGTGAAGCCGAAATCATGTGAATCCCCCCATACATGAAAGGAAATTCTTTATTATTTACTACTCAAATCAAAGTTTCCTTTTAATTTTTACAAAATGATAATATGCGAAAAAAATAGAAAACACTTACTTATTTTTTTTTTTAAATTAAAGCAATCCACCTTTCTTTTAAACATGAAAATCGGTCAATTTTAATATTAACTTAAATAACGAAACATCAGCAGCACCATGTCCTGAAACAACAGCACACAGTAAATTTATCACGAAAACCATTTCCGTTTGGAGATAATCTCGTAAGTTATCGTTTCACCCACCCATCCGTTTCACGCACGAGCCAATCAGCATATCGAATCTCAAGTGCAGCTAAAACAAGAAAATTCATTTCGGCTGTACCTTCTCACAAATGCAGTGCATTAGCACGGGGAGGAATCTCCATACTACGTAGAGGTTGCCATGACAACGATGCAGCCGATTTCGCTTTTTGACTGCAGTTTTGATTGAATGAAGTTTTTCCCCTCCTGAATTGTACATACGGGAATAACAACAGTTACATTTTTTTTACGGTAACAGGCTTGCTATTTATCGGAGATTTTGTTTACTATCGTAGAAATTTAATTTTCAATTCTAAACTTCATTTAAGAAAATTAGTAAAATATCTGATTTTAGTTTTAAAATACTGAATTTAGGTGTAGACCGGTTGTACTTGCTGTAGTGGACGAGCCGCCACTAAAGCCCTTCATCCAATAAATTCATCTCATGCATTTGGTTTTGAGTATTGGAAAGGCCATAAACCATGTATGCTTCATAACCATATATGGTCTTATAACAGGGTGACAATATAACCTGGAAATCAGGGAATTATCATGGATTTTTTTTTCTGGAAATATCAGGGAAAAGTAAAGGTGAAAATTAACAAAATTTGATGGTGGCCAGTGGCCACTAGACTTAAAAAAATGCAGTTGCCACTTTACATTATGTAGCGACATTACCAAGTTCATGCAGTACTAAAAAAATTAACCTTAAAATGTATTAATTCACATTATGTTAAGAAGCTGATGATTGTGTGAATAAAGCTATTATTCAAAATAATTAAATTGCATATAAAATAATTAAATAATTAAAAAAAATTCGGAAAATTAAAAAAATATATACAAATTTTCATTTTAAGAGTAATATGACATCTTTGATGAAAATTGAAAAACAAATTTAAAATTCCTGCTATT
Source organism: Troglohyphantes excavatus (assembly GCA_963932185.1). NCBI lineage: Eukaryota > Metazoa > Arthropoda > Arachnida > Araneae > Linyphiidae > Troglohyphantes > Troglohyphantes excavatus. The sequence continues at coordinate 53,982,136 of OZ010669.1, read as the reverse complement.
AAAAAAAAAAACTTCAGTTGCATTGAGGTTTTTTTTTCGTTCACTATGTTTATTAAAAATTTTAAGTCTTTCATTCAAAATTTTTTTTAAGTAATGTGTACTATCTTCATATATTCTACAAACCAATTAATTATTTATTAAAACACCTAAATGTTTTTTAGTTATTTTTATATGTTTGGGAAATAACGTCAATTTTGGTTGTGTTGCTGCGCGATGCGTAGCAAGCTTTGCGGCGACTTCGGATGCGAAACTTCGGCGCTCAGTACGATTTAGTTGCTCGAATCCGACCTACACTACACTACCCTACCTTTAAATTTTAGATAATTTTATAGTCTAGAGTAGTAAGGAGGCATAAAGAGCTATCGATTTCCGAAATTGTTAAATTTCTGATTAAAAAGAAGTCGGCGACTAGATAAAAAAATTTCGATCGCCACTTTTAAAAAGTTAGTCGCCACGTGGCGAGTGGCGACTGTAAATTTTCATCTTTAGGGAAAAGTCAGGGAAATTTTTGAAATTTCACAAAAAATCAGGGAATTTTCAATTTTGGATCATTATAACGGCAATTTTCGTCTATTATGCCTTATATTCTGGGTGATTTAGTTGTCAATATTTCCTTTTAGTTCTGAAACAGAATTTTTATTAAAAAAAGTATGGTTATGCGCATTTTCATATTTTCAGTTTTATATTTGTAAAAACGTGAACCACTGCTAGAGAGAACAGCTAAAGCAAAGTGCATTGGATCTTGAATTGTAAGCAACATGTGAGGGGCTAATGAATATGCGATTTATTGAAGATTGGAATAGGAAATATTAAGCATATAAAGCATTTAAAATAATCTACAAAAGAAATAATTTGAAAAAAGTTGCTTTTTTTGCATTATCTGCTTCTAGAGAACATGTTTAATTACTATTATTCCTGTCGCAATTGCGTAATTTGTGTTGTATCCATAAATTATTATTTTAACTGTCAATAGGTTCTTAGTATAATTTTTCATTTATAATGCAATATATTTATAAGATCATTGTAGCGTGGATACTTTGTTTCTATATAAAGCATGTATTGCGACATTTCTTAATGTAATTGTAAATTAATCAGGGAAATTTTTGTGACACCATCATGGAATTCAGGGAACTATCAGGGAACTTTTTTTCCAGAATGTTCTTGCCACCCTGTATAATTTCTGATAGTGCAAGCGACAACTCATTTGAAAACGCTATATATATATAACAAATTGAATAAGTTGGATAACATTTCAATGTTATTAAAGAACTATATAATATATCCATTTTCAGTATATTAAAAAATCATTTACATAAAGTCTTAATTAGTCATTCTTACCCATTCTCTTATTGAATCTAGTTTGTCAAGTTGTTGAACTTAAAAACTACTTTTTTATTAAATGCTTTTTGTTAAATATAAATGTAATATATGAAATAATAAATATAATATAATAATAAAAATACAGGAATATTACTAAATATATCAAAATTATATATAAAACATTAGATAATTTGGAAAAATATTTTTTAATATATTTTGGCCAGAATTGTAGACGTGGGTGTAAGAACCAGACAGCTCCAGTTTTCGAAATAGTTCAGGAAGGACGAAAAACAATGAATGTTTCTTGCATTGTATAATACAAAAATACAGTTCCTCTTTTCCTTTATATCTCCATAGCCATTTCTTAGAGCTGTCTGGTTCTTGCACCAATCGATAGAAGATTTTTTTTTCTTTATAGAAATAAAAGAAAAAGTGTAAATCAGAAAAAGTGGAGCTGCCTTATTCTTGCTCCTACGTCTTCAATTATAATTGGGAAAGGACATTAAAAATTTAGTTTCATGTAGAAAATGACACGAGCATGTAAGAAAGCTTTGAGAATAAAATTTTATCGAACCCTGTGTGTTTGAAAATTTTGATATAGTCCTTTTGGTTGGTTCTCTGGACGAACCGAATGCATGAGTTGTCTTCGATGTGCTTCATTGCTGATAGAATTGCCTTTTTTAGACTATCTAAAACAGAAAAAAGTAGCAAAATAAATTTGAATAATCAACTTAAAATACACTTAAAACAATGATTAGGCTCAGGAATGTTTTACATTAACTTACTTTTTGTAACGTTTATCAATGAAGGAACGTGCTATAAATTGTTATGATAAAGTAATACGGTGTTAAGTTAATTTAAATATCTGCAGAGAAAATAGATAATGGAAATATCTACAGAGAAAATAGATAATGGAAATATCTACAGAGAAAATAGATAATGGAAATATCTACAGAGAAAATAGATAATGGAAATATCTACAGAGAAAATAGATAATAGAAATATCTACAGAGAAAATAGATAATGGAAATATCTATAGAGAAAATAGATAATGGAAATATCTACAGAGAAAATAGATAATGGAAATATCATGAACAATGATTTAACATAAAAAACAAATCCATTAAAAATTAAAAAAATAAGGAACACAAAATTCCATATAACATTTCTCAAATAACTTATTAGAAAAAAATAATTAAAACCTAAAATATTAATTTCAAGTGTGCGTTACTGCTTTTCCTTATACCTACTCAGATCAGATTCTATTCTGTATGGTATAACACCTGAAGGCCATCTTTGAGAATCTCGAGGAATTGCATTTCGGTCCTACGTTGTAACGAAAAGAATTGTTTATCTGTTGTAGAGAGACATACTTTAATACAAAATATATAACACATCATCCCAGAGTCAGATCCCGAAAACCTTAACTTATTAAAACTACACTGTTAAAAATAGTTGCTCAAATAATAAGTAAGATTCACTCATTTTTGATTACATTCGATGCTTATCATAGTTCCGAAAACATAAGTTTCATTTTTGAAAAAGACGTACTCAACAATGAGTACAATGAATAAAAAGAGCAGTTGCTTCTCTACATAGGCTGCCTTTATAAATCACTTTCAATAAATATCAACAATTACAACCAAGACTTAAAAGGAATCGAACCCATATCCTCACCGCAGTCCAGCACCTTGTCCGTTGTATTACCAGATAATAAGATATAAGGTAATTAAGGTATACTATAAGATAATTAAGTGTAATAACTCAGTTTCCATTTAAGCAATCGACATCAAATAATGTGGAAAACCATCTACTGAACAATTATTTTAAGTTTGTCAGGTCGCTTTTGTAAAATGGCTTGGAACAGAAGCTGAAATTATCAATATTAAATCACACTGCTCATTTTTGAGAAAGTTCGGATACTTAAATTCGAGTACGTCATCGCTCATTTACGATGCAATTGTACTCAAAGAAAGATGAGTATAGTCAGGTACTAATTTTACCTTTTTTTTTACAGTGTATACAGTTATAAATATTATATTCCTATGCTCCTATAGATATATTCCTATAGCTCAGCGGTTCTCAACTTGTAGTACGTGTATCCCTGGGGGTACGTGGCGATCCGGTTGCGGGTACGTGAAAATAATATTAGTAATGGCGGGAAACAACTAAAATTAATAAATGTAATAAGTAAAATCAAACATAAAAGACTATGAGTGTCATCAATTTTCCAGTTCACCTAAGAATATTACTGCTTAACAAAAATAAACTTTTTTTTGTGTAGAGGAATGGGTGATCATGGGTACTCATAAACAAGAAATTTTATCATGGGGTACATAAAAACAAAGATTGAGAGCCACTGTTATATAAGTTATCTTTTACATCGTTTTTAGTATGGGTGTGTTTTCGAAGATGCATAATTTTACAATACAGCAATTGCCATTGGCTAGGAGGTTTATTTTAATATTTCGTATGGATATCATGACTAGCTGAAACTGGTGTTTGAAAAGATATAATTTAGAAACGAATTGTATATCAGCATGGGATCAATGCTGAGTAAGATTCTTGAGAGTAATAAATCACAAAACCTTTACCTTACAAACATGTGTGATTTGGGATTTAAAAATAAAAATAACACAATATTTTTAATTTGATTACTGAAATCTTTTATCAAAAGAGTGGAAGTATAATATTATTTCAAATACTGAAGCATAAAACACGCAGTTCAAAATAACTTACGGCATTAGGGTCTATTCCTAGTATGTCTCCTTCGAAGAGTCCTTCATTGATCATGGGATCCCGAGGAGGGGCTATGGAAAGATTTGTTACTCTAAGCACCATATTTCACAAGCGAATTATTTTTTTTAAAGATTAATTGAAATCAAAGGAATTATACTTGGTGCTTAATTATCTAAGGAATACGAACTCGTAGGGGTGAGTCAGGTAAGACCGAATAGCGGAGTCGAACCGGGTACCTTGCTTTTAGCGTACTTATGCTTAGTGCACAAGAGCTCTACCACTGAGCCCATATAGGAAGAATAGACACACTACATAACCCGAACTCCTGTGAAGCACTTAAGCTGCATTAACACAAGGAACGGTGAATATATATTATAACATCAACCATGCCAGAAAAACACAGAATAAATCATACCGAGTTCGATTCCTGCCTAAGAAATTTTCACTCATCAATTTAAATAGATGGATACATAGATAGATACATACATAGATAGATAGATTTCGCTCTTATTAATTTGGTTGGTTGGTGTCGTGTCCATAAAAAGTCAAATTGAACCACGTGTGTGCTGATATCACTGCCCTAGCCAAATCCGCAATCTTCTTATAAAGTTCTCCCTGAAAAGGGAAATCTCCATGCCCTGTCACCAGTATCGCAGGACAGTTGAAAATATGTTCTGGAGTTAGTTCTTCTCTCGGACAATTTCTACAAAATCTGTAAGCCCTGGTTCCGTCAGCATTTATTTTCATACCTCCCAGGTGTCGAGTTCTCAGTCTGGCAATAGCCGTGGTGATTTTTCTATCCGCATTGATCGCGCAGACCTGATGGTCCATTCCGATATGTTTCTCTCTAAGTCTGTGCCAGACGATAGCATTTGCATCATCTAAAGTGACAGCGCTAGAGGTATGGTAATTTAAATTTCTAGCCTCTTTTGCCAATTTATCGGCCCCGCCGCATTTCCTTCTATACCTACATTCGCAGGTATCCACTGTAGAGTCCAACTCTTTCCCAATTGGTCCACTATACTCGGGGACAACCTAAGTTGAGCCTAAAGCAATTGCACATTTTATACATGTCATAGTTTCCGCTTCAGGTTCAACTTAAGTTGTCCCCGAGTATAGCTCTGTCTGTATCTCCTAGTAAAATATAAATACTTAGGGCCTCATGAATTGGCCACTTATTAATATACGAATATATACACTTTGAAGATGAGGAGGGTTAAACGGAACATAAAAAAATCTTAATAAAAATAAGAAATTTTACCTGGTATTGCCCATGTGCTTGCGATAATTCCTAACAAGACGTATAGCTTCATCTTAAAAAAACAAATCAATTAATACATTTCTACTTTTGCTATATATCATATATAAAATATTATCTAATTTTAATCAGCAAAAGTTTACCAAATAAAATAGATACGAAGACAAAGAGTGTAACGATGGTTATGTAAGTTTATTTTCCACTTCAAATAGATTAGGTTACGTTCGCAACATCTATGGATGATACGAACAGGTGAGCATTTCGGGCGAAATATTAGTTCAACTTTGGAACGACTTATTGTTTCGATATGAATAAAAAGAATTTGATAGCCTTGTTTTATTTCAGAAACGTGAAATAGAGGTTAAAAAGTTGGGGGTTATCTGTAAATTCTTTAGTTTAGTTCATACGCCAACTCAATTTTTATTCTATACTCAGGGACAGCCTAAGTAGTCCATTGCAATTAGGTAAAATAGGAGAAAAAATTGCAATAGTTTTTAAACTTTGGTCAAATACTCGTTTGACCTCCAGGAATTGAGAACCGAAGAGTTCCCCTCGTTGAGGGGGGAGCTTTCCCCCCTAGCCCCCTTAACCCCCCCCCCCCTCGATATTTCGAAAAACCTTATATCTCGCTTATAAAACAAGTTATATTTTACAATTTTTTTTTTAAATATAAGTATTTAAGTTTTTTATAAATTATTTATTTAGATTTGAACTTGTACCTACCATAGTTTTCCTGTAAAAAAATATATTACAATAATATACCTGTATATTATAAATTTTTTTTATGATAATTATTTTTATTAAAGTGAACCAAATAAATGTTTTATTAAACTACCAAACATGAAATGTAAAAAAAAAAATGCTAAACATTTTATAAACCATATAGTTTTATATATTGTTTTATCAGAGCTGCTCTTAATAACCTATATGACCAAGCCTGTGTTTGTGCATTTAATTTTAGAAGAGAAAGAATGCAACGCAGTTTAAAATCCAAGGTTTATTAAACATAAAACAGCACATAACCTTCTTTAAACTGAAAATAGATTAGGACATAGTAATTAATAAAGAATGAAAAAGTATCGGAATTGTGGATACATATTAGGTTACATTTCAATAAAAATTATTTTATTTTACAATAATTACATTAAAATTAATTCTTTCTAGATAATGCAGAAAAATGTAATAGTTCTTGCTTTACTATCATTTTCTATTTCATCGACGATGTCTATTGCTTCAGTATTACTTCAACTTTTAGCCTCGGCAGTTTTTGCACATAACAGTGCAATGATGGTTAACTTTTACATACTTGCATTTCTTTCCATAACCTTTATAACATGCACAAATAATTAGACACACTATTTTAGCTGGAGCTGGTCCTGTAGCTGATATGTGTGTTAATAATTTGTTCACTAACTTCCATCCCCAGCCCGATGAGTTCAAACAATCTCCTTGGCAGCTTTTGCATTTGGAGGTAATTTGGAGAGGACAACAACAGCACTCGCATGACCTACTAGTTTATTAAAAACAGTCATACATAATCGTATTCAAGTTGCTTTCTTCTTTGTTCATATTGTTATACGATGCGATGACGAACCTCTACCCTGCTCGTTCAATGTCATCACAAGTAAAATTAAGGTTATTGAATATCTCAGGGATATCTTGCATGTATTTACTGTGGTTGAACAACTATACTTCCTTCAGTTTTCAAATTTCCATAAAATCCTGGGGTTATGTCAGTACCACTAATCACATGAAGCAAAGAATGGATATTTTGCAATAGGCGACAAAATTAGAGTTCTTCAGGTTTTTAGAGTTCTAGAACCTATCTTTGCGTTACCTTTACTCACTTTCAGCATGAAGACGTCCACTGTGAATGTAGTAAGCAGAGTCAACATCTTGGCCAACTATAATAACTTGCTTTTTATTCTTCTCGTGTGTCTCTATTGCGATACTCACAATATATCCATCAGCATCATTTGTTGCTATACAATGCCTAAGTTCACCAGGTGGCCAGTGAGTTACAAAATGAAACATTCCTTATTGACAAGACAATTGCTTAGAAATTGTCTGTGGGAGTCAACGAGAAACGTACTAATTAAAATTTATTTATTTTTACATACGCTTCATCAAGCACCTTTGGCTTTCTATAACCTAGTTCTGATATTACTATTGGTGTATCCGTCAAACACAACAGTTACTTGATCGCTTAATATTTTTTTATGTAAGGTGTATAGGTAGTATAAACATCATTAAGAGTCCCTTGCTTTGGCCATGTCACGAGATGAATAAGTGAGCCTCCATCAAGGACAAAGTACAGGTTGTCAGAGCTACCAACTAGTCGCTCTGGAACTGTATTATAGCATTATAAAACGCTAATTTCTTTGTCTTTCTCATAATGGCGATTCTATCAAATAAAGCCATGAGTACAGTTGCAAGCTCGAATATGAAATCATGTAGTTCGTCAGGTGAATGTACAGTATCCTCTGGAAAAGATGCGTTGTATCTACTTCAATAACGGTCCCTCCTCAGGTCCACCCCCCAATGTTGGTAAATTCCTGAGGACTTGGCAAAATCACAAACCTAGTTGGCAAACTTGTAAAACTTTTTTTTAAAAATTGAAATTAAGGAGTTTCACTTAAAAAAAAAATCACATATTTCGCAAGTTTGCCAACTAGGATTGTGATTTTGACAAGTCAACAGAAAATTACCAACATTCTTATTACCACGTATGCATAAAAATATTGGAGAAATATTTGTAAAAAAAATGCAATATTTTAATAAATTTTACTTCTGGTCGTGTTGGCAATTTTCCATCTAAAACTAATTTTTCCCAACCAATTGGCAGGGTTCAAAAATGCGAGGCATTATTCCCGGGCCTTTCCTTCGAGATAGATCCCGAACCTTCGCCAATAGCCCAATGTGCATCTCTAGAGCGATGTTAATTAACTAAACCAAACACATCCAATCGAAAAGAAACAGGTACATTAACAGATTCAAAAAAGTTGGTAAAAACTGTAAAAACCCATATTTGACTTGGCAATTTTAAGGCATCTATTAAGAATGTTACCCCAGGAAAACCTCTTCCATGTATAACGCCAACAAAGCTTTTAAAAATTTTCATGATCGTTTGCTCAATCACCATGTCTGACCAAACTCCAGACCAATTGTTATTTGAACGATGAATTGTAAATAAGCTGTCCAGAGTAAATTTACGGAATTCCTCAGTTGTCATGTTCTTTTCAAGTACATTCATATCCTGGAGGCCGGAGGTACAATTGGCAAGCATTGGTGTAAGGGAAATGTTCTGTTGCATGAAGTAAATAACTAAATAAATAAATTGAACTTTTCAATTCAAGTTTAGTAGTTTAATAAAACATTTTTTTGGTCAGCTATATTAGAAAAATAGCCATAGAAAGAAATGAAACATTTTACATATATATATATTTTTATATGAAAACTATGTCAGATACAAGCTTAAATATGAAATAACAATTAATAGAAAAAAAATTACTTATATTAAAAAAAAAATTGTAATTATAGCTTGTTTCATAAGCGAGATACAATTTTTTTCGAAATTTCGAGGGGGGAGGGATTAGGGGGGCTAGGGGGGAAAGCTCCCCCCTCAAGGAGGGGAACTCTTCGGTTTTCAATTCCTGGAGGTCCAACGAGTATTTGACCAAAGTTTAAAAACTATTGTAATTTTTTCTCCTATTTGCCATTTTTCGGTCTAATTGCAATGGTCTAAAGTTGAGCCTAAAGCAATTGAATGCTTATACTTGTCAAAGCTTCTGATTTAGGTTCAACTTAGGTTGTCGCCGAGTATATTGGTCTTATTTAACATATTATATTTTATCGCAATATACTTTAAATGCGTTGTTATTTAAATTATTCTGATATTTAAAATATTTTGCAATTAATTAATTTAGCAATATAATTAGTTTCTCTTTTGATGACTGTGTCTTTATTTATGTTATTATTCATAATAATAAGTGAATAATCATAGTTCATGCTACAGTGGATTCTCTATATAACGACCCGTTACGTATCCAATACCAGACCGGATTTAAGATTTTTGAGGCCCTATGCCAAGTTTCTCAATGCCAATCCGATATCGAAAATAAAGCCGAGTTCAATGACAATTTTATTTCCATTGTTAAAAAATAGGGATATATGTGTAGAAATCTCAAAACATTCTTCGTTTGGATATTTAAATGCTAGAAAAGAAAATTCTCTTGTCGTACGGTTGATATTTGTCCTACTGAGCTAGTATATAATATAACTAGAATATAATATAACTAGAATATAATATAACTTATAAGCAGTGGAACGATGACTTCCATTGACCGAAAATATCCTTTACCGTGCCGTGCGGACGCATACAATTCTGAAGAAAGGTTGAGAAAACATTCGTCCTTGGCAATGACGTCTTGCGTGACGTCACAGAAATATTTAAAACTGTTTTTTCGGTGCCTTTTGTATTCTTTTTCTTGTAAGTAAGTAATGAAAAAACGTTAAATGTATAACATTTAATGTATTTTTGAAAGCCAGAAATGCGTTTTTAAATCCACGGAAACCTGTGCGAAAGGAACTATTTTTTCTACCTTCGCTCAAAAAGGAGTAAAGTGGTCGGCAATGCTTAGTCCTTGCTCCAGTGCTAATAGTTATATTACATTATAGCTCAGTGATTTTCCCTGGCCATTATAACACTTCATAAGCTGCCGTTCGTTTATTCATTATTACAAGATGTAAACGGTGTCACTGCACTATCATATAAATTATTAAAGTCATTTTTTTCTAAAGGCGTAAATGCTACGTCACGCAAATACTTGTACAATTAGAGGATTACGTTTATTAAACATTAAAATGCCCAAAATAGAAAACTTTTTCTATGATTTCTATATCTCTATTTATCGATAACAGCAATCTTCAGTGTGTCATTAAACTTTACCATTTTTCAAATCTCATTTATTTTTATGGATAGCCCTTTTTTTTAACCGACTGAACAGCGCGCCATCCAAAACTCCAAAATAAAGTCACCAGAAACTTTAAATTAAAACCACCAAATCGCATGCCAAGAAGAGAGGTTATCAATTCGACTGTTATGAATTTTTTTTTTAGTTTAGAGCTTGGCCATTTTTAACAGAGATGTTTTTTTTATGGGATTTCACTTCTTTTTTGTAGGTATTCTATTTTATTCATATACTCTTGTGTATGAAAATATACCATGATAGCCATCGCATGTTGTATATTTTAATACTGCAAAAAAAATCCCAGTTCTTAATCTGAAGAAGATCGTGATGTTGTGTTTTGTTCAATAACTTAATTATTAAAAGAATTATATCTATAAAAATTAAAAGTTGGCGATAAAAAATTCCTTTGGCGAAATACCTTTTTCTTTTGTGTTTGTTATGTTATTCTGGTCATATTTTTACACCCAATTCCCATATTTATTTTAATTTAATTTTAATGCGAATTATCTTCAACAGTAAGTTTTAAAACTAGATAAAATAATAATCGCCATTTAGCACCCAAATTACTTAAGCCAAAACTCAATGCATGGAAGCCACTCAAACGCAGTAGGCAACGATGATTCACTAATTTTCATGCTAAATGGGTTGTTTTTCAAGAATTAGTCAAACTTTTTTGAAATTCGTAATAGAAGAATCAGCAATGTGTTGTTAAAGAATCGAAGAGGTAACTTAATAAGAAATGTTCTGGGTTTACCAGGTACATATGAAAGAGTTGAAGTATAGCTAAATATATGGAATATTGAATACTACGTTGTGTAAAATGTTTTTCGTGATTAATCGTTTTTAAACACTGCAATACTTAAACAACAAAATACTTTAATTATTGTTTGGGACAGTAATTGAAGAATATATTTATTTGTAATCCTTACTTTTTATTTTTTTTAATGAATTAATTTAGTTAATTAAAGAGGTTTGCGAAACTTAGGGATTCGGGGTATTAAGTCAAGGCGTCTAAATCAATGTCGCCAAATACAGTTTCAGCTCCATCGAGACATTTACGGCAAAAATGAAATTCCATAAAAACACATCTCTTAAAAAGTAGGCACAGTACCGTAAGGTTATTTTTATGAATACTTTGTACTCCTTTTTGCCTCTTTGGCAGGTCCTAGATCTCTACGATTGTCATGCATTTAAACTTCTTGGTTTAATTTTGCTTGTGTTGAACTGCTCTTTCAACCTATTTAAGTTTCTTATGGCGCAATTGAAATTGAGTGTGATATTTTGGCTCCACAGTGAAATCTTCATTTTCCACTCCACACAACTTTCATACAAATGGTTTAAACTGGCAACTAAACAAATGTATTAGTAGAATTATTCTTTCTCTTGAATACGCACTCGCCACGACCCGTCGATTAGATATGAAGTTAGAGGTATTAAAGAGGTCAGCGTATGATCTTAATGTGATTTATCCCCCCCCCCCCTCCCACGCTGTACGAAGGTCCAAGAGAGAACTGAATTAGTGGCCGCCTGGGCGACGTGGCACAATTTCCTCTACACAATGGTTAGTCATTTATCATTATAGGCTGCTTCTCCCTGGAGTTATGGGGCTTTGAACTATCAATGCTTTTCGTGTCGCTTAAGTTTCCGCCGATGATTGCTATACACGAAACGATTTATTCATATTAAAAAGACCACCATAAAAAGGAATAGTCAAAATAGAAGGAAGATCTAAAAATAAAGCCAAGTTCAATAAAAATTTTAATACTGCTTTTGAAAAATAGGGATAAAGAAATCACACAAAAAATTCTTCTTAAAATGGCCAATAGACTATTGACCATTTAGTATAGTTAGTTAGGATACCGTATATTTCTGGATTACAATATGTGAACGGTCACTAGACTATTATAATCAATTATCAAAGTCCTATTTTTCAAAAGGTGTATTGGCTAAGTCACAGAAACACCTGTAGTGTTAGAGTATATGTTTATTAAACATTAAACAGGTTAATAGAAGAATTTTTGTATGATTTCTATATCTATATTTACCAATAGCAGCAATCTTCATTGTCATTCAACTTGGCCTTATTATAAATTTAACTTCTTTTTATGTGTAGCCCTTTTTTGGTGTAAAATTTTGTCTTTTTTAACAGATATGTTTCATATGGGATTTTGCTTTTTGTTTGTAGATTTCTATTTCATGAAAATATACCCTGAAAGCCATCGCATGTTGTATATATTAATACGGCAATTTATTAAACAAAAATTTAAGCAACTTTTCGAAGATTTATAATGGATTTGAAAATCCTATCGGTGGACAAGTTTTTGCAGAAAAATAAACTACGATTTTAAAAGATTGTAATGGCTGATCCAGTTCTTCAAATAGTTGAGGGGGCTCGGTACAATGCAATGTATATGCATAAATTCTAAATATTAGCACAAAATGATAGTTGTTCCACTTCATAAAAGTGAATACGTGGAAATTGTAAAGATTTATTGAAACAACGTAAATACAAACAAAATTAAAAAATACAAGTTGACATGCGAATTAACCATCAATTAAGTATATTTGAATAACCATAACACTTCTCTTTATAATTCCTAATACCTTATGTTCACAATTTGAAGGGGAAAAAAGTTTCTAATTAAAAATAAGTTTTAGGAATTTACCAGATAGAAAATGACAATCGAATTTAAGTAAGCTCATTGCACTTATCTCATTAAAAGACGATATTAAATTTTACTGTATAGATCAACAATATGAAAAACATATAGACGGATATGATTTTTAAGCAGAATTAAGGCTGTTTCGTGCACATCCTAATCATGGTTTCTGTAGAAAGAGTCGGATTGTCATTCATGAAAGCCTTCCACTGAGGTGAATGGAAAATTGCTCTGGTATTTGTATTCAGAAAATTATTGACGTGTACCCAAAGAAAGTTGTCGTGGCGATGGCTATCTGCAGTGACCAGAACATTACACACGTTTGCCACAGACAAGTTGGACAACAGCAAATTCGAACAGCACTGCTGCAGTGGCAAAACCTCGTACTTGTCCGCTATGGAATATAAGTTGCATATTTCTTCGGTTGACAGTTCGTCTTCGATGACCGCCTTGTACAGGAATTCCAGCATCTTTTTCACGGTAGGTGGGTCGAAATCGGGGACCTCGATCACACCCGTTTTCTTCTCTTTCATATCGTTTTCGAACATGGCAGTGAAGACAGGGGATTTGGCACAGAGGACAAGTTTATGGCAAGGGAATGTCTGTTCGCCGCACCGAACTTCGACGTCGCAGAATTTTTTGTTCTCGAAAAATTTTCCCAATTCGGATGACCCTTGCGAAGTATTCGGCACGCGAAAGGGCAAATCCAAGTGGTGTTCGCTATCCTTCTGAGGAAATGTAAATTCGCAGTAGAGAAACATGGTGTCACCCAAGTGTGCATACTTACCATCAATAAGTCCATCTATTAAAATAAACTCAGGGAAATGCCACACTTCATTGAGATTCGAACTAAACCAATGCGAATCCTCGTACGAAGTTTGGTGTTCTTTGCGGTCGGTGACGACTGTCATTCGGCATTTAACGAAATTAGATATGTCTGCAAAGGGAGATTTTAATTGAAGAATGTCAATCTGGGCAAATTCATCATTTGAATCTTTATTGATGTAAAACGATAGCTTCAAACTAGGAGAACGTACATAACTATTATCCAAATCGATATATATTTTTTCTTGACTCTCGCAGAGCTCTCTGATTTTCGTGATAGGCCACATAAGAGTAGATTTATCAACTTTAATTGTAGTTAAAGCGGAACATCCCTTTTCAAAGTAGTTGTCTAGAGTAGCTGACTCCACCGTTAATACCGAAGCCTTGCGTTTTTCTTGAGAGGGCCATATGTGACATTTGATGGTCAGGACGTCGTGAGGTAAATACTTGTTTTTACTATCAAAAAGAATGTCTGGTGACAAATATAGAGGGTAACCCCAACTTGGAGAATTATGGTTAATATGAATATTTTCTGATACCTTCACATTTTCAATTGCACCATCCACAGACTCTATTGCGAAAGTGAAGCTTATTCTTGAAGCAGTTTTGTTCTTATAAAAGTCAGCTCTTCTGAGGAATAGCGATATACAGTTGTCCCTGTTGTTTCCTTTTGGATAGAAGTTTAATTTCCATTCAGTCTTATTTAAATTTTCAACGACGAATGTTGGACTTTCTAATTTTTCATTCTTTTGATGTGGTAGTAAACTAAACTTTTCAATCTTCCAGGTAATTGAAAATCCTTTTTCAAAATTTTTAAATTGCGCCATGGCAAAGAAATATTATTGGTAGCTTTAAGAAATATTGCACAAACGGTGTTCTTTAAACAAAAATGGGAAAGAAATTAGTGTTGCCACGTTTTAAAACCAAATATACTACAAGCTCTTCTCAAAAATACTACTTAAAACCAAGGATAGTGGAGACTATATATAAAAGGTGTGCTGGTACTCGCTCTTGCTGATGGAGGGCGGGGAAAAGGATTCTTTTGACGCCATAGTGACGCCTTCCTCCGCCTTCAACCGTCTGTGGGCGTGTCTAATGCTCTCGACAGTCGTTTTAAGAGTAATTGTCGCTATTGTCAAGGAGTACTTAATTTAACAAGAATTCTTGTTTTTAACTAATCATAAATTTATTTAAAAGAAAACAGTTAAAATTTGCTTCAAAAACCTAAGTAGCAATGCTTGAAACATACAGCCAATGAGAATGATCAAAAACTCATAGTAAGGCGGAGCTAAAATGACGTCAAAAGAATTCTTTCCTTGCCCCTTTCAAAAAGTGAAACACAAGCACACCTTATATATATATATATATGGTCTTCACTATCCTTGACTTAAAACTACAAAAACTTTTAACATAATTCCAATACTTATATTGAAGACACTAAGCGATTAAGTTGTATGAATTCATGTTTTGACTTATTTTTAATTTATTGTTTGTTTGTTTAATTATTTATTTATTTTGTAAAATTCCAAAATAAAAAAAAGATTTCATCAAAATTATCTTTTATAATTGTAGTTTCTCCCTTTACAATTGTCTATATTTTAAAATAAATATTGAACATAGCTCAAAACAACTTATCTCTAACTGTAACTTACAGTACTGTAAAGTTACAGTTAATGTTCAGTGCTCAAAACAACTCATTTCAAGAGTAATATTTTATTGAATCACAAAGTTTTCCAGTAATTTATTCTATGCTAAATCTGCTTTTATTTCTTGTTCAAAGTCTTTTCAGTTTGTTTAACAGTTGTAGAGCATCCTTATTCTCTGAGCATCAGAGGAAGACATGGCCTTTTTATTGTAAACCTCTGGAAGCTGTTTTCCGTCTTTGGTTGTCATGCTAAATTGATTGTATACCTTGACAAATGAGTTACTACCGTATAGCATAACTGAGTTGTAGTCAAAAGAAGTCAATAATCTGTTCTGGGCAGGAGTCAGCTTCTTAAATGCGTAGAACCACTCTGAAATGAATAATGAAATATAATGTTACTGTAATGAATATTGAAATGTAATTACTACTGTTAGGAAAAAATATATAAAAAGTAGAGGTCGGAAACAGAGCTTATTAATAAATAATTTATTAAAAGTAAAGAATAAAAACGCACTTCGCAAAATCGATTTTTATGGACAATTTTGGGGTGGAAGACCTAGATTTTTATTACCGATATCGATATCACGTAACAAGTGGGTGGAACTACTTGCTGTAGATTAAACCAATAAGAAACACAAAATGCAAAACTTATCTGATGTTATTTTGAAGACGGTTTATAACCTATACGAAACTATTACTAAATATGCGAAGTAATACGAAATAGCGAATGGTAAAATTATCGTAATAACTAATCAGAAAATGGAGATTGAAAATTAACAAAATTACGATTATGATTCGAATTTGCACATGCTTGTAAAATATATTACTCATAAATTTGCACATGCGTGTAAAATATACTGCGCAAGTACTGCGCAGAGTTGCCAATTTGAACCGAAATCATATTTGGTGACATTAATTTTGGGGTCTTGGCGGACTTGTCCCTTATTCTTTACTTTAAACAATACATTTTAGTAAATTGGTTCTCAATAAACCATTTCTTCTAGGTATTTAAAATATAGGATGTGGCTTTGTCGAAGCACGAACGGAAGTGTTTTATGTAAAATATAATTTCAGAAGATCATATGGAAATAAGATTGGATTGCAAAAAGAAACCTCGCCAACAGAAGGAAGATCCGCAAGCTGTTACTTTTGACTTCATGGCCCCCTATTCACGACCCGTACCTGTGCATCAATATTTTACAAGCATCGGCGCCTTATTTTGTATCTCACGAAAGTGCCTTATTATTTAAAGTGTTCTGTTTGTACTTTTTCTTCTAAGTTTGCTACTTTGTATATGAGGGTGAAATAATAAAAATTTCCCCCCTAAAAAGTTGGCCATACTTGGATTCGACATTTTTATAGAAATCTCAAAACGGCCAACATTTTTTTATAAAGCAATATTTTCAAAAGTAAATGGAAGAAAAAATGTTTTCAGAACAAGTGAAGAAAAAAATTATTCAAATTTTGTCAAAGTTTTCCTTCTGAATAATTGACAAATCTACTACAAACCAAATCAATTCACTAAAAATCTTTTCAAAAGCTATTTATCTTTTTTTTTATTTTCGTTGTGTGTACACAGGCATTTGTACGGATTCACATACTTCATATTTTAAAGTTTTACAAACTACCAAAAATGAAAGAAATAACATTGATTGCATCTTCTTAAAAACGTAGAATTTAATAAAAGATAGAAGGAGATAAAAAAATTATCGTCAAGTTAAGCCAAAATTAATGCAAAACAAGAATGGAGCCCGATAAGTTTACTTCACTTAGATTTGGCATTATTGTTTACAATGCTTTTTGTTGGAGAGCTGTGGGAAAGAAAATAAATAATTACAGAAATTTAGGTCAGACAGAACCTGTAGTACAATATTCCAGTATACAACCAGTAACTAGTTTTGTAATAGTACGTCGCCAAACAAAGTAGGATACAAATTGAATATTAGTGCATAATGCAAGTCCAATATAACTTGGCGCGGCCAAATTCTAATATATCTCATTTTTTTAAAAAACTTATTTAGTAAGGATATTTTCCTTTGTAGGTTTCGGGGATATTTACGTGCTTTATAAAAGATATACATATTTTGTTTATGTTGATAAAAGTGCAATCGAAACTGAAGGCAGTTAAGTGTTTATACATATTACCACTTTGGTAAAACTTAAGAATAAGGGGACACTCTACCAAATCAATTTTCATAGCCAACTTTATAGTGTAAATATTCTAGGATTATCGTTTCCTACACTGAAATATGACAAGTAAACGAGTGGTAGAGCTACTTGCTTTAGATTAAATCAATAAGAGACACAAAAGAAAAACTTTCTTAACTCAAGCTGCGCAAGTAGTAAGCAGGGTTCCTAAATTAAACTAAAATCGTATTTGGCAATTTTATTTAGACGCCTTAGTGGAATGCCCAGGTAACATACCTACATTTTAGCGTCGATTTCAAAAAGTGGTAATAAGTATAATATTAATATGGAATATTTACACTTCCATCGTTTGTGCAAATTCTTTTTAGAGCATTTTTCTTGAAGTTGTTTTTTTAATGCTATTTTATTTCAGAATTACGTGTTACACAACACGAAAAATTTCGAGCCAAATTAGTATCTTTGCTGCTTGATCAAGATCGGTTTTCATGATAGATTTTCCACAATCCAATCCCTGAATGTCGTGACTTCAGCTATCGGACAGTGCAAGTCATCCTTGATGTGATACCCACAGTCCTCCAAATCCGATTCGCTTTTCTTTTTCAGGACGCTAAATTTCGGACATCCGAAGTCTTCAAGATTGACGTAGGGTATTCCCAAACGCTCCAGAACTTTCTTTTCCACAATCCCACCCTTAAAAGACACCAAGTTCTTTTCCGAAGTCTTGAAAAGATTGTGGACTGCAGTGACTTTGGAGTCCAGACAGCTGAATGGAATGGTCGCTTCATCGTCGGTCGGCTTGAAAGGTAAACCTGTGACATTTTTAGTTACGTAGCGAACTGTTTTCCAGTGTTTAGGTTCCAGGTCCTTCTCGTAAGGTCGTAGGTCAAACTTTATGCTGTTTGCAGTAGAGTTTTTATCGACCCCGATGTAACCAAATTCCCGAACTAGAAATAGGCTGCCAATTTGAAAGCCGTCAAAATCTATCACACAGCAAATATTTTCCATTCCCTGAATTTTATATGTACTCGAATAGATTAGGATTGTCTTCTGGAGCTGAACTGGTAATTAAGTAAAATGTCGATTTGATAATTCAAACTGCTTTTAAACTCTAAATTATAAAAAACTTGTATATAAAAATCTGGTTAATAAAATTTTTCTGAATTTGTAAACTACTCTGATGTAAAAGTGATGGTTTGACTGAATTTGCTCGTTCTTCAAGCGCGTCGAGAAACTAAAATAATTTAAAAAATCGGTAAGATTTTTTTTATCTGACGTCATACTTTCTTTAAATTAAATGTTATACATGAAAAATAAGTATGCTAGAATTTTTTTAGCAACTATGGATTGATTTACTTTTATGTTTTCTATTTCTTAAAGAAAGTAGGGAGTGGGGGTATATATAAATATGGGACACAAGTAAACAACGTCTATTTAGCCCAACTTAAAATAAATCATAAATATTACGAAAATTACCAATATATTATAGTAATATTACCATCCTTTGCATGAACTTTCAAAGCAATCTGCCATATTGATTTTTAGCTGTAGAAATTTGAGTGCTTTAGAATGTATTTTATAGAATTTTTCCGACGTTATTCAATTACAGACTCTAAAAAAATATTTCAAGTTAAAAGTCACAATACGATATATAGTGGTATTGATAACTGAAGTTTATGATAAGTTGATTTTTTTCTTTTCTCAGTTAGGTGTACTTTATTTTTGCATCTTAGTTTCAAGAGGGAGCGTTTGTGAACAAAAAATATGGGACACATGTAAACAGTTCATATAAACACCTTCTATTTCAATTTTAAATAAGTTTTATGTTTACATTTTGTGAATATACTAATTTTATTGAAGATATATTCTGTAATAAAGATACATTCATCGGCAAGCATTAACCAATCAACAGAAAGCCGTTCTATAAAAATATTTTTAAATAAGTTACAAAATGCCGTATGGAATGGAAAGCCATAAATTATTGTTATTGAGAAAGCCTGAATATACCAGACAAACAGAGCTCTGTGGATTAATAAAGCAATAATTGAATCATTATTTTAATAATAAAAAGAAACTGTTGTATACGTTAAATTTTTCACTCACGGAAAAAAAGTTCGATTAAACGGAAACTACGAAAACTTCACAAGCTAGTAAATACATAAAATATTACAAATGCTTTAAACTTTAATTTCAAATTTCACATTAATGTATAATTATTAACAAAATCAATTCGTAACAAACAACAATAAAAGAATAGTACAAACAATAAAAGAATTTAGTACAAACAATAAAAAAAATTGTACAAACAACAAAAGAATAATTAAAATACAAATACAACGTTAAAATACGCAAAAAATCCGTCAAATCTGGACATGTTTCGGGAGATACCTTCATCAGCAGAAAATGTCTATGTGTAATAAAATATAAATAAACCCAGAATTGAAACTCCAACCGATTGAAATAGTTTTTTGTTCTTTGGCAACACTTTCAATTCTGGGTTTATTTATATTTTATTATACACGGACTTTTCCTTTTCTGCTGATGAAGAGAGATGTATCTCCCGAAACATGTCCAGATTTGACGGATTTTTTGCGTATTTTAACGTTGTATTTGTATTTTAATATTCTTAACGCAATGTTCTATAAGACGAGTTTTTATCTTAACAAAAGAATAGTTTCAATTCAACGGTTTGACAATGGAATGGAATATATTAAATATTCCACCTTATGATGCAAAGGATCATTTATGAAAATATAATTTTAATTAAACTATATCAAAATTAAAAATTTTTAATTTTAAAACGTGGTGAGACAACAATGTTATGGGGTTTGGGGCCGACGTAATTATATGAAATCAAGAGGGAATGTAAAAAGTTTGAGGAATTCCTGATATAACCTGATGAAAAATACTACTTTAATACTATAAAGTCATTCGATACTTACTGTCCACAATATTTTCCCACTTGATTATGAGATAGTCATCCCGGTCAGATCGGTTGTGCTCGTGTTCGAAGCCAATGGCATGCAGCAACTCGTGCACAACAGTTCCGAAATAGTCACATCCCACACCCAACGACAAGAGCTGTTCGTTACCGATTCTTCCCCAATGTGAATAGCAACTGCAAGAATGACAAAAAATTATAAAAATTAACCTTAGTATTTGCATTCAAACGAGAATTACACACATTTAAAATCAGGGCCATCCTTAATCCTTTTTGTCAAGTCTCTTGTATCAGCCGTATTCGAACTCGCAACCAGAGGATTATTAGCCGACGACGGTACATCGGGCTATCAAAATTTATGGATCGAATTAAGTGGGGGTCCATAACTATAAGACACCAAAATGATTATTGCAACGGATAATTAGATTAAAACTTATGCTTGAATATTCATAGAAAAATACAAACTCAGGGAGAAACGTTTCAGTCTTTTTTAGATGTTGGTTATAAAGAACAACAATACTCTAAATATTACAATACTTAAGCGTAGAACTATAAATTTTAAAAAAAAGAAGAAATGTCAAGCTTAATATATCAAAATTTATTTCCTGAAATCAGTATTTTAGATGCGATTCTCCTCAGGGAAATCACAAAATGAAATTCGTGGAATGTCTAAAATGCCTAAACGATTCAGTTTTGTTGGTCATAGTCTTATTACATTATATTGGTGTTATTGGAACAATTTTTTAATCTTACAAGATATATATATTTGCTCATACTTAATTTGCAAGAGATATATATTTGCCCATTATCAGAGTAAGTCAAAGATAATGGAGCGGGAAAGATAAGCCCTTGTACTTGCGCAGTAGCACACAAAATAAGTCATAAACGCAATGCATCTTGGGATACTGACAACAGTTCGTCATGCGCGGAACTTGAAAACTGGTCGGAGCGCACTAAAGAACCCATCGGAGTAAGTAGGAGAAAACTTATATAAAAAACTGCATAATCAATGAGTTTAGAATTAACCAATTATGAAAGTTCTTAGTTCTTTATTTTTAGGCAACGAACTTAAAACACGTCAAGTGGCTGTCAAGCTTGTAATAAATTTCCATTTGGTTAGAAATGACAATTCATTTATCTTATTTTAAATGTAGGAATAATGCAAAAATTCTTAAAATTTAAAAATACGTTTTAAATATTTTGAGAACAGTTATATTTTCGCCAAAGCATATTTGTTATTATTTTTATGTCGGACGCTGGTATGTAACAAAGGCAATAGCCCAATTGCGGCCGAAGGGAGCCAGGTTTACCATATTCTCAAAGAAGAAACAATAGTTTATCGCCCAGACAAAAGGTTGCCATAGGCCGCAATTGGAACTTTCTGGTAACAAAGCGCTAAGAAAGTAAAGTTGGTTCACACCCATTGTGCTTGAAAATTTTGATGTAGTCCTTTTGGTTGGTTCTCTGGACGAAGCGGATGCAGGAGTTGTCTTCAATATGCTTCATGGATGATAGAATCATATTTCGTATACTTCCTAGAAGAAAATATAAGAAAATAATCTTGAGGATCACCAAAAAACGAACTTAAAAACATTTGTATACATAGGAAAAATTATTTTTCAACATTCCAACATACTTTCTGTAAAATTTATTCCGAACTAAAAACATTTAGTTTTTTTTTTTAAATACTAGGGGGCTCCGCCCCCTGCTCCGCTAACGCTTCACCAACCCCCGGAGGATTGCTACGCAATCCTCTATAGTTTGCTTCGCAAACAATACCGGCTTCATACACTGTAGACAATGACAATGTGTCCTAACAACAACACTTTTTTTAGTTATATAAATTATTGCTGGCAGTGCCGTCACACAAATTTATTTTTGGGATGTTGAGACAAGAAATTTCCCAACTTAACGATCCGAAATTCCGAAAGTGAACGATTCAAAATTCCCAACTTAAGGACGTCAGGTACCAACTCTAGTGTTGTCCTCGTTATCTGACAATTGTTAAAAATATTCGACATCGTTCCCGGGTCTATTCTTCAAGAAAGGCCTCGAACCAAAGCGTCCTTGATGTAGTAAGTAAATACGTACCAATAACCAATCAAGGACGCTTTGTTCGAACCAACGCCAGTAGTTCAATGTGCAGCTCTAGTGCGACGTTTATTAACCAGACCACACTTAACGATTCGAAATTCAAAACGCAACAGTGCTAAAAAATTCCCAGTTCCAACTTATAGACATTTGTCAGCTTTTTTATAGGTAATATTAAACAGTTATCTCGAAAGTATTGATTTATTGCACGCATGTTCCAATGCAGTGTTCTGTTTTGAGGTCTAATTTAAGTTTCATCTTAATACAAGCTGGGCAATTTCTAGTCTTCCATCGCTTTCATTTGCTAATAATATTAACTTTCCTGAGGCATAAATTTTCCCAACTCAGGGATTTTTAAAACTCGAAATTCCCAACTTTTAAGGTATAAAAGTTTACAGCTCCCCCCCCCCCCCCCCCCCCCCCCCCCCCTGGATAACTGGAAAATCTCAACTGCTTCAACGCAATTGTTTCTACTCATTGAAAAGCGAAACATGTGTAAACAAACAGTAGCATAAACGCGCCAATCTTAAATAATTCGCCAACTTTTATTTATATAAAGTAAGATTATTGAGAATTGGCGTTAATAATAATTTCCCGTTAAAATATATAATAAGCTACAGGATTTAGATTTACATACATGTTGGCATTTTGCCAACGTTGGCATTTTGCTCCGAAATATCTTTTAATAATAATTATAGTACTTCACATAAATAGTTACATCTAATTTATTTTTTAAGATAGAATTTCAGTATTGATACCATTCAAGAAAGGAAGATTTTACGAATATAACTATATTTTTTTAACGGGAAAAAAGTATATTTTTGAACTACTTAGAGCAGTTTTAATTTATCACTTAAAATTTTACGCGTAAAATTGACGATTATTTCAGACATTTCGTCAATTATTTAAAAATTTATAACTACAAAACTAAATCGAAATTTGACAAACGCTCTGGATCATTTGTAGCCAATAGTTTAATCTATACCCCTAATTTTTTATTTATTTTTTTGTTGAAAATTGGAAGACAAGTATACAAAAATGTATGAATTATTTTCAAAATGTTCTAAAATCATGAATTTAACATAAAATAACGTCTAATATACTGATCGTATTGAAAAACAAAAATATTCATCTTATTACAAAAACATTTCTTAATAAACTGGCATAATTTCATAATTTTAGGACATTTACTTTTTAGGATGCAAGCGGAACAATGAGACAAAAATTCGCAAATTAAAATTTTCTCGAAATATCCGACATTTTTCCTTTCTTCACTATTTTTTATACCTATCTTAATTGACTATATCTAATTTAATTGTAAAGATAGAAATATAATCTTTATAACATTAGAAAGAAGAAGTTTTAACGAACATGAATGTATTTTTTTGAATAAGAGAATATCTAATTTTAAATGACTTATAGCAATTTAGAAATCACGTTTCAAAAATGAGGGTGAAAAAACTTCAAAAAGTGGAGCGTGTTTAAATGTTTAAAAAATTTATAAATCCAAAACTAATTCGAATTTTAAAAAATGCTTACTTGGATTTCCAGTTCAAACCTATTTGTACACTCCCTAAAAAAATTGGATCTCTCCTCTTAATAGTGTTTCAGAAACTCGACGGACAAAATAACTTGTAAGCGAAATTTTATCAATGACGACTTTAATATTAAATAACTTATAAACTAATAACAGTATTGAAACGAAAATACATTCTTCTTATTTATCAAACATTTCTTAACAAATTCACTTAATTTCGTAATTTTAGGACTTTTACATTTTAAGATACGATCTGAATAACATTGAAAGAACTGAAAATTCTCCCTAGGGCCGACTTTTTCCCCCTAGGGCTTACTTTTTTTTTAAAATAGAGAGATAATAGATTATATAGAAATGATATAGAAAAATTATAAAATTATAATAAATTTAATTACCAGTCGCGAGAACATAAAATAAAACCAATAGAAATCTCATGATTATTTAAATTTCTCTCTATTTTAAAAAAAAAGTAAGCCCTAGGGGGAAAAAGTAAGCACTAGGGGGAATTTTCAGTTCTTTCAATGTTATTCAGATCGAATCTCAAAATGTAAAAGTCCTAAAATTACGAAATTAAGTGAATTTGTTAAGAAATGTTTGATAAATAAGAAGAATATATTTTTGTTTCAATACTGTTATTAGTTTATAAGTTATTTAATATTAAAGTCGTCGTTGATAAAATTTCGCTTACAAGTAATTTTGTCCGTCGAGTTTCTGAAACACTATTAATAGGAGAGATCCAATTTTTTTCGGGAGTGTACAAATAGGTTTGAACTGGAAATCCAAGTAAGCATTTTTTTAAATTCGAATTAGTTTTGGATTTATAATTTTTTTAAACATTTAAACACGCTCCACTTTTTGTATTTTTTTCACCCTCATTTTTCAAACGTGATTTCTAAATTGCTATAAGTCATTTAAAATTACATATTCTCTTATTAAAAAAATATATTAATGTTTGCTAAAACTTCATCTTTCTGATGTTATAAAGATTATATTTCTATCTTTACAATTAAACTAGATATGGTCACTTAAGATAGGTATAAAAAATAGCGAAGAAGGATAAAAATGTCGGATATTTCGAGCAAATTTTAATTTGCGACTTTTTGTCTCATTGTTCCGCTTGCATCTCAGAAAGTAAATGTCCTAAAATTATGAAATTATGCCAGTTTATTAAAAAATGTTTGGGAAATAAGGTGAATATATTTGTTTTTTAATACGATTAGTATATTAGACGTTATTTTATGTTAAAGTCATAATTTTAGAAAATTTCGAACACAATTCATACATTTTTAGATACTTGTCTTCCAATTTTCAACAAAAAAATAAATAAAAAATTAGGGATACAGATTAAACTATTGGCTACAAATGATCCAGAGTGTTTGTGAAATTTCGATTTAGTTTTGTAGTTATAAATTTTTAAATAATTGACGAAATGTCTGAAATAATCGTCAATTATACGGATAAAATTTTAAGTGATAAATTAAAACTGCTCTAAGTAGTTCAAAAGTATACTTTTTTCCCGTTAAAAAAATATAGTTATGTTCGTAAAATCTTTCTTTCTTGAATGGTATCAATACTGAAATTCTATCTTAAAAAATAATTTGGATGTAACTATTTATGTGAAGTACTATAAATATTATTAAAAGAAACTTCGGAACAAAATCCCAACATTGGCAAAATGCCAACATGTATTTGGCTGCCAGAGGCGAATTATTATTAGCGTCAATTCCCAATTATCTTACTTCATATAAATATAAGTTGGCGATTAGGCCTATTTATGTATGCTTGGCGCGTTTAGGCTGTTGTTTGTTTACACATGTTTCGCTTTTCAATGAGCACAATTGCGTTGAAACAATTCTACAGTTGAGTTTTTCCAGTTATCAGGTCCACCACAACGGCGGGTGGGGAGAAGCATGCCCCCACCCATCCCCTCTGTAAACTTGAAACCTTAAAAGTTGGGAATTTCGATTTTTAAAAATCCCTGAGTTGGGAAAATTTATGCCTCAGGCAAATTAATATTATTAGCGAATGAAAGCGACGGAAGACTAGAAATTGCCCAACTTGTATTAAGATGAAACTTAAATTAGACCTCAAAACGGACCACTGCATTGGAACGTGCGTGCGACAAATCAATACCTTCGAAAGAACTGTTTAATATTACCTATAAAAAAGCTGAAAATGTCTTATAAGTTGGAACTGGGAATTTTTTTAGCACTGTTGCGTTGTGAATTTCGAATCGGTAAGTGTGGTCTGGTTAATTAACGTCGCACTAGAGCTGCACATTGAACTACTGGCGTTGGTTCGAGCAAAGCGCCCTTGATTTGTTATTGGTACGTATTTACTTACTACATCAAGGACGCTTTGGTTCGAGGCCTTTCTCGAAGAAAAAAAACGGGAACGATGCCTCATATTTTTAACAGTGGTCAGATGACGAGGACAACACTTCAGCTGGTACCCGACGTACTTAAGTTGGGAATTTTGAATCGTTCAAGTTCGGAATTTCAGATCGTTAAGTTGGGAAATTTCTTGTCTCAACATACGAAAAATAAATTTGTGTGACGGTACTGCCAGTAATAATTTATATAACTAAAAAAAGTATTATTGTTAGGACACATTATCATTGTCTACAGTGTATGAAGCCGGTATTGGTTTGCGAAGCAAACTAAAGAGGATTGCGTAGCAATCCTCCGGGGGTTGGCGAGCGTCAGCGGAGCAGGGGGCGGAGCCCCCTAGTTATATAAAAATTAATAATTCTATCGCAAATCGAAATTGGTATTCATTTAGCAAAATTCTTTAAATAATTGTATCCCAGATATTTCCAAATATATTATCCGAAAGGTATTAAGGTATATAAATTTACTTTTAGATAGACTAATCCCATTTATTTTTAAGCAGCGTTAAATATCAATTTGCTTACAAGCTGTGCGAAACGTGGTCCTTTAATACTTACCAAGCTCCGGTTCTATTTTGTATGGCACCACACCCCGAGGCCATCGTTGAGAATCCCGAGGGATAGCATTCCGATCCTGTTTTGTAAAAGAAAAACCATTAAGAAACATATATACATATTTCAGAAAAAAAATCGGGTATTCACAGTCCAATTCCCACTGTAGCTTATGATTTGGTTTGTGATTACTTTGTACGTTCGCTTGTTGGCACCTTTTTACATCATGGGTAAGCTCTCTAGATCTCTGCGCACTTGTCATACATTTAGACTTCTTGATAAGATTTGATTCGCCTTGGACCGCTCTTACAACCTGTTTAAGTTCCCTATGCCGTAATTGAGCTTCAGATGAATATTTTGACTTCATAGTAAGATCTTTGGCATATCATCGCTACCCACTCCACATAATTTTAACGCAAATGGTCCACTAGTCAAATGAAAATGTACAACTCTCCGTCCTCGTTTGATATTTTGGTGCCTAATATCTTATCGAGCGAGACAGGGCCGGATTTAGACTTAGTGAGCCCCTAGGCTGAATATATGCTGCGCCCCCTCCCCCCCAACTACAGGAGAAATACCACCAGTAAAACAGGGAGAGGGGGGGGGGGAGGAATGTTTTTGAAAAATATATATTCCAGAACAACAAATTAAATAATTTTAAATGTTCAAACAAAAGTGGGGTACACTGGTTTTTGCAAATTTTAAATACTATGTTACAAAATTTTAAGAAATCTCAAAGGTGCAATGGCATTCTGGAGTCTATGAAAATAATAATAAAATATTACACTCGTCCTTGTGTTACCCTCAAGCAGGCAGTCTCTAAGCAAAATAAAAACGATCGATTTCCAAAAATAAAAGTCAATTATGCCATTGTAATTATCCCAAATTAAGCATATTTTTTAAGAGAACATAAAAGTATTAGAGTATATTTACGTTGTACAAATCTGTATATATATTAAGAAAAATAGAATTTTTCTTCCTCATAAAAAGATTGTAGTATACTATTTTCATTAGGATTTGGATGATCATTCTTTTTTTTTTTTTTAATTTTTTTACGCAAGTTGACCCTGTTATTTTTTTTAATTACTAGGGGGCTCCGCCCCCTGCACCGCTGACGCTCCGCCAACCCCCGGAGGATTGCTACGCAACCCCCTTTAGTTTGCTTCGCAAACCAATATCGGCTTCATACACTGTAGACAATGACAATGTGTCCTAACAACAATACTTTTTTTAGTTATATAAATTATTACTGGCAGTGCCGTCACAAAAATTTATTTTTCGGATATGGAGACAAGAGATTTCCTAACTTAACGATCCGAAATTCCGAACTTGAACGTTTCAAAATTCCCAACTTAAGGACGTCGGGTACCAGCTGAAGTGTTGTCCCCGTTATCTGACCACTGTTAAAAATATGAGGCATCGTTCCCGGG
Organism: Troglohyphantes excavatus; assembly: GCA_963932185.1. Taxonomy (NCBI): domain Eukaryota; kingdom Metazoa; phylum Arthropoda; class Arachnida; order Araneae; family Linyphiidae; genus Troglohyphantes; species Troglohyphantes excavatus. The sequence continues at coordinate 53,953,634 of OZ010669.1, read as the reverse complement.
TCTTTTCTTCGAGAAAAGCCTCGAACCAAACCGTGCTTGATGTAGTAAGTAAATACGTACCAATAACCAATCAAGGGCGCTTTGCTCGAACCAACGCCAGTAGTTCAATGTGCAGCTCTAGTGCGACGTTAATTAACCAGACCACACTTAACGATTCGAAATTCACAACGCAACAGTGCTAAAAAAAAATCCCAGTTCCAACTTATAGACATTTTCAGCTTTTTTATAGGTAATATTAAACAGTTCTTTCATAAGTATTGATTTGTCTCACGCATGTTCCAATGCAGTGGTCCGTTTTGAGGTTTATTTTAAGTTTCATCTTAATACAAGTTGGGCCATTTCTAGTCTTCCGTCGCTTTCATTTGCTAATAATATTAATTTGCCTGAGGCATAAATTTTCCCAACTCAGGGATTTTTAAAATTCGAAAACACCAATTTTTAAGGTTTCAAGTTTACAGCCCCCCCCCCCCCCCCCCCCCACACACACACAAACGTTGCCGCCGTTGTGGTGGGTCTGATAACTGGAAAAGCTCAACTGCAGAACTGCTTCAACGCAATTGTTTCTACTCATTGAAAAGCGAAACGTGTAAACAAACAACAGCATAAAACGCGCCAAGCAAAAATAAGCCTAATTCGCCAACTTTTATTTATATAAAGTAAGATTATTGAGAATTGGCGCTAATAGTAATTCCCCATTAAAATATATATTAAGCTACGGAATTTGGATTTACATACATGTTGGCATTTTGCCAACTTTAGCATTTTGCTCCGAAATATCTTTTCCTCTGCCTCTGGCAGCCAAATACATGTTGGCATTTTGCCAATGTTGGGATTTTGTTCCGAAGTTTCTTTTAATAATAATTATAGTACTTCACATAAATAGTTACATCTAATTTATTTTTTAAGTTAGAATTTCAGTTTTCATACCATTCAAGAAAGGAAGATTTTACGAATATAACTATATTTTTTAAACGGGAAAAAAATATATTTTTGAACTACTTAGAGCAGTTTTAATTTATCCTTTGTGAATATACGCGTAAAATGTACGATTATTTCAGACATTTCGTCAATGATTTAAAAATTTATAACTACAAAACTCAATCGAAATTTCACAAACGCTCTGGATCATTTGTAGCCAATAGTTTAATCTATACCCCTAATTTTTTATTTATTTTTTTGTTGAAAATTGGAAGACAAGTATACAAAACTGTATAAATTGTTTTCAAAATTTTCAAAAATCATGACTTTAACATAAAATAACGTCTAATATACTGATCGTATTAAAAAACAAATATATTCATCTTATTACCCAAACTTTTGTTAATAAACTGGCATAATTTCATAATTTTAGGACATTTACTTTCTGAGATGCAAGCGGAACAATGAGACAAAAAGTCGCAAATTTAAATTTTCTCGAAATATCCGACATTTTTATCCTTCTTCGCTATTTTTTATACCTATCTTAATTGACCATATCTAATTTAATTGTAAAGATGGAAATATAATCTTTATAACATCAGAAAGAGGAAGTTTTAACGAACATTAATATATTTTTTTGAATAAGAGAATATGTAATTTTAAATGACTTATAGCAATTTAGAAATCACGTTTCAAAAATGAGGGTGAAAAAACTTCAAAAAGTGGAGCGTGTTTAAATGTTTAAAAAACTTATAAATCCAAAACTAATTCGAATTTAAAAAAATGCTTATTTGGATTTCCAGTTCAAACCTATTTGTACACTCCCTAAAAAAATTGGATCTCTCCTCTTAATAGTGTTTCAGAAACTCGACGGACAAAATTACTTGTAAGCGAAATTTTATCAACGACGAATTTAATATTAAATAACTAATAACAGTATTGAAACAAAAATATATTCTTCTTATTTATCAAACATTTATTAACAAATTCACTTAATTTCATAATTTTAGGACTTTATCATTTTGAGATACGATCTGAATAACATTGAAAGAACTGAAAATTCCCTCTAGGACTTACTTTTTCCCCCTAAGGCTTACTTTTTTTTAAAATAGAGAGATTATTCATATAAAATACCTGTTATAATGCACATTATCTTTCAATAATGATGACAACAGTAATTAAAATTTCATCGATTAAAGTAAGCACTGTAAACTAAAATATAATTATAGTCATTTCACAAATAAATTGCGGCATCCGTGTTAAAAAAAATCGGTTATGTACAGACCGCGCTGTATTGGGCCCCTACTCGGTACAAGGTTGAGAGGGGGAGAGAATAAATGGCCTACAAGGATTGAAACGGCCTTCCTTCCTTTACACGATGGTATGTCATTTATCCATATAGGCTAATTCCACGTTGAATTAATGATAGCGGTACACTTATTTTCACCTGGTACAAACGTAAAAAGGGGACTGGCTTAAAAATCGGCATGTACGAAACGTCTGACTTTCGTCTACACAATAGTATATTATTTATACCCATCAACTTATTCCACTTGGAGTTAAGGATTTTAAAAACGTCGTTTTTTATTATGGTATTTAATGTAACTATGTATACCCATACCGAAAAGAAATTCATATTAATTTCTAAACATATTTTTGTGCAGGAATGTTTAATTTTTAAAATTCCATACCTTATGAGAGATAAACTAGAAATTATTCGATTTTTATCGGTGTTTTAGCAACCAAATAGTATAGAGATATTTTTACTTTTTTTTAACTTCTAATTTATTAAACATAAAAATATTTTAAATTATAAAAAAAAGCTTTATCACTTTTTAAAGAGGAATTCTAAAATGGTATATGCGATTATCCCAGGCAGGAGAGGAAATGTATATATTTTCAGTTATTTGTCGTTATTTTATTTATTTCCGTGCGAAGAACGGGTAGTTTTGCTAGTAATTTATATAACTAAAAAAAGTATTATTGTTAGGACACATTGTCATTGTCTACAGTGTATGAAGCCGGTATTGTTTGCTAAGCAAACTAAAGAGGATTGCGTAGCAATCCTCCGGGGGTTGGCGAAGCGTTAGCGGAGCAGGGGGCGGAGCCCCCTAGTTTTTTAAATAGAGAGACGATCTGAAAAACATTGAAAGAACTGAAAATTCTTCCTAAGGCTTACTTTTTCCCCCTAGGGCTTACTTTTTTTAAAAATAGAAAGATTATTATCGGTGTGTGGTCTCTAGACAGCAATTTATGTAACCTATGTCTAAATCCGGCCCTGGAACGAGACCAAAGTTGCATAGTCGTGCTATTTGTCTCAAAGTTGTGTCTAAATGGATCTCTCTTTCCCTCTAAAAACGTAATATGGTTTATCTGTCTTGTTACCCTAAGCAGCTGATTTTAAATTCAACAGATTTAGATTAAAACAGCAAAAAATAGGAATTGCTCGTCAACAAAAAAAAAAAACACACACCAAAAAAAGAAATATAAACAAGTTATTCCATCTGATCCGCGAACAATCCATGCCTAGTACGTGTTTCTTTTCTTTCTAAATTTTACATCAGCGCCTAATTTCTTATCAAACGATACCAACTTTATGTCAATAGTACTATTTCTCACGAAAATTATTGTGTTGGAATGGACCACCAGAAAAGCATAACAGCGTTTCGATCCTTCTACTCCATGTAGTTGTAAATACGTTACATACTAAAAATGTCCATTTTACACAACCAACTTCATTTAAAAAGTGAGTGCCTTTAAGTTGTGGAACATGTCCCTACGCTTTACAACCGTGGACGCCGCCCTAGACGTCAGAGACACTGGAATGATAGCGTAGGAAAACAGAGTTTCTGAGACGACTGAAGAATGGATTGCCATCTGTGTAATTGTTACTTCCATTTTTAAACGGGTAAAATTATAACATTGTGCATTCATATAAATTTAAAATAACTTACGGAACTAGGATCTATTCCTAGAATGTCTCCTTCGAAGAATCCATCATTTATCATAGGATCCCTAAGAGGAGCTACAGAAAGATTTCAATTATGAGTGTATATTAAAATCATATTCTAAACTATATATTTCTCAAATTAAATTATCTCTGGTAAGATTATAGTAATTTATAAGAATCATCATATATATTATTTCTGTAATAAAAAGCCCTTTTAAAACCCTTATAGAAGCAACGAATCTTAAAACATGAGGTATCCAAAGAAAGAGAATTTTCAGGTGCAGTGTCGAATCGTACGTTCATCTCATAAATATCAACGTGTTTTTTTTTAATTCGTTTAAAATAATTATTTTAAACGTGTTTTTTAAAACAATTGTTGATAATGTTGCCATCTATGAATGAGCAGAAGTGTTAAAATTTTATGATTGTTTGGAAAGAACACAGTTTGAGAGTGTGGGGGAGCTCATGCAATAATTATCGCAGAGCATTCTAGTGATTACTTACTTCTACTAAAGAACATTTTAAAATAATCTGCATTGAAAAAAAAATAGGAAGTTGAGTTAACTTCACGCTGGGATGAATAATACCATAAATCGATAATAATACCCATAAGAATACCATAAAAAATAATTAATGAGAAGTTAGTTGTCGAACACTGAGCCGCCATGTACCATTCTGATTTTAAATTCTGTATACACAATCAAGTATTAACTTAAAGTTTAATAACTTCAAAATTATTGTAATATTTTACAACCTGAAGCGATACCTACTCATTTTTAGTACTTAGTGATAATCAATTTTAATTCTTTGCACTCTAAAATATTCATTGGCATTTAAGTTATTTTTCATGAACAGTTATTCTTGTTTATGTTCTTTTTCTTAAAACCTATGAAGCTGCTGGATGACACAAACAACATTACTGTTGTGGTGGTAGTAAAAGAACAAGTAAACGAAAAAGCGACGTTTTCCAAACTCAATAACATGCTGGTCTCGTTCTTTTTGAAGAATAGGAAACAAAAGAACAAATTGTTATTTTGTCACCCGAGAGGTGACAATTAAGTTTTAAGGGGTAAGAATAATCATGTTCGCATTTCACTTACAGTCATTTTTGTACCACCCCAAAATATACTTTGTATACTGCAAGAAATCCATTTATTTACATTAATAACTTTTGTAACATCGGGAACAATATCAAGTGCTAAGCTGTTTAGGCATACAAGGTCAAACACTACCTGAGACAAAAAAAATGACACCCCGCGAGTAATTAAGGGATATGGGACTTGCATTTGTTTACAATACAGGATGGACACAAATTAGTTGGGCAATTTCGTAACAGAATAATCTGCGAAATATTAATTGTAAGGTTCCAGTTCAATAGCAGGTTAGTAATATTATAACCGAAGTTTACTGAAAATCATTCGCTGTAAACACTGCTATTCTTAGCTGAAGAAATTGTTATACTCTGCCGATAAAATTGCTATTCTTTGTTGAAAAAATTGCTATCCTTTGCTGAAGAGGTGAATAGTGAATCGTATGCATAGATGTGCTTCAGACTTACTTTACGACAATTATATAGGAAACAATTAATTGTGTTTTTCTTATCCAACAAGATGGCGCACCCTGTCCCTTTTCACAAAGATGTTATTTCAAAGATGTTCTCAATGCTGAAGTCCGAGTTTGGATTGGTCGTGCATATATACGATTCCCATAACATGTATTTTCAGCAATAGTTATAGACATTTTCCTTAGCGAAGAATAGAAATTTCTTCAGCAAAGGGTTTTCAGAGTACTTAGAATGGAATACTACTAATCTGCTATTCATGATTTAGAATAAATTTTAGTTACTAAATTATCCATCTAATTTTTGTCCACCCTGCGCTTGTCATAATTAGTTATTATTCATAACGTCTTTTAGTCATCATAAATAAATATCCATACAGATTTCTATTGCGCACCAACTGGAATATATAGGACTGGAAGGGGAACTGGAAGTGTTTTACCTAATCAAGTTAACTAATAGGAGTAAAAAAATCTATATCCCGTGTTAGACAATCGTAAATTAATTAGCAGTAATGAAATATAAGCAATTCAATATATACAATAGGTATAATTTAAAATGTGTTCAAATTATTTGAAGAATCTCTTTCAACTTTGTCCTAATACAATTATGTTTCTTAATTAAAATGAAAAGTTGAATAAAAAGGGTTTTTACCTGGGATTGCCCATGCGCTTGCAATAATTCCTAAGAAAACGTATAGCTTCATTTTAAAAGGTAAGTATAATCTATACCTTTCTACATTTAACATATATTATATATAAGCATATTATCTAGTTTTAATCAAATCAGCAAAGGTTTTCTAAACGAAAAAGATATGAAAACAAAGAGTGTGCGATAATTGTACGGTTCTTTCCTACTTGAAATAGGTTACCTAGGTTACGTGTTGTTGATTCTAATAAGTGCGATATCCATGCATTTGAATTGAAAGTATTACTTCACCCATATAAAAACTCATTGTTTTGGTATCATTAAGAAATATACGATAACCTTTTGAGACACAAATGCAAGTTAAAGTTTGAAAACTGCAGTATCTACTTGTTTACTGCAGTTTGTTGCACTTGGATATCTCGTACCGTCTTTAAACGGTGAACACTCAAAGAGAACTAATTCGCGAATCGACATGATTTATGTTTTTCACGCTCACTTTCCTCCCTCTACGCAAGGCTGTGACGACGCAAGTACTTACTATTTTTGTAGCTACGTTCGTGCGGTCAACAACGATACCAAAAAGTATCACCATTAGAAAACAATGAGCTAATTGAAAATTTTCTTGTTTTTATTACGGTTCACTTCACCCTCCATGCACCTCTTTTATTAATCGACTGAACAGCGCGCCAATCAAAACTCCGAAATAAAACAGCCAAGTCGAGAGGTTATCAATTCGAATGTTATGTATTTTGTTTATGTATGTTCGCGCAAGATTTCGTTTCTAATTCAGTTATTTGCATTTTTTTTGTTGGATAGGGGATGTTTCACTTGGGAGCCATTTAAAAAAAAAATCCGGCATTAACTATCCAGAATTCTCAATTAACCGTACCGTTTAAAAAAAATATATTGTCCGATTTCGAAATTTTTTTTTTGTTGGATAGAAAAAAAATCCACTTAGGCAAAATTTGCAAAAAAAAAATCAGTTATCTGGCTGTTATATATCTGGAAATGTCGATAGTTTTTTTAAACAATTTATCCGATTTCAAAATATTTTCATTGCTTAGCAGAAGTTGTACAACAATGGCATTTCGTTTAACCAGCATTGATAGGGATTGTTTTACAATATACATTGTTGAGTACAAGTTGCTACTTGTATTGGCGAATAATAATAAGGGGCGAAGCCCCCTGCTGAATTAAAAACTGAAAAGTAAAAAATTATTTTTAATTTTACGACCAAGTTGAAAAAATTGAATTATTTAATATCAAGTTTACACTTATTACAACTTTTTGAAGTTGGTGCCAATTTACAAAAACCATACATAAATTTGGCGCCGATTTTCAAAAGTTTTAATAAGTATAAAATTGATATTAAATAATTAAATTTTTTCAACTTGGTCGTAAAATTAGAAATTATTTTTTACTTTTTAGCGCATTTTCTTTAAGTCGGTTATCCTTTATTTAAAAAAAATATTATTTTATGTCCATTCTACACAGACAGATGGAGTTCTGATTGGTGGATACAAACCACGTGATTCGTATGCTCTAATCAGAGATCCATCTGCAAAGCCCCGCGTACGTTTATCTCGTCCTTTACTTAAGACGTTACAAGTCAACAAACAAAGAAAATGACTTGTGATATTATTGAAAAGATTGGAAACTTTGCCATAAAAACTTTCTTTATTGTCATCAAAATAAATGAACGGGTGTAAAATTCCGTTTTCTCCTAGAGTCTTTCGGCAGCGAAACAGAACATGTTATCGTAGTCATACTCATAATCCGATTCGACCTTCGGAAGAGTCTTCAGATCGCATATTTCAAAACCAGCCCTCTTCACAGCATCTGTAATCTGTGCCATCGAGAGTTTGACATGGTGGAAGACGTTATTTCCGATTTTCCAGGGCGATCCGTTTTCGTATCCACAGACAACCAGTCCACCTCCTGTCCTCAAGAGCTTGTTTATTCCCTTCAAGATGGTCACGTAGCTGTCGAAGTCTTGCGCCACAGTCTCGATGCAAAGTATGGTAATGATCAGGTCATACGGTGGACAGGTGTCAGTAGTGAGGTCTTCCAATGGGATGATTTGGTCGGAGAGAAGATCCCCACGGACCACACATTTCACACTGGTTCTTATTTTAGCTTCGAGTTCTGGTAAGGACTTGATTGAGTTACTGCGAAAGAATAATATTAAAAGTTAAGATATTAATTTTAGTGAGACAGTAGAAAATGGCAAAATCCAAAAAATACCGATTACAAGTTTTGTCAATCAATTAAAATAATTATAAATTGGCTTTAATTTAACCCACTAATAGTGGAAGATCTTGGTATTAGTTTAGGAAGGAAAAAAGTTCGGTTTAAAAGTTTTTCATTTTTAAGTTTAAAGTAGCGAATACAACTCTTGTTAACGATAATCTATCAGAGTAAATATTTTTAATGTGTGTTAATCTTTAATTTAGTTAGTTATGCTCTCGGAATCGGCTTTGTCAGCTTTTCCCAAAAAAATTCAACATTTTACAAAAGTCTACCAATTTTCCATTTTTTCTGCGAGTTTACAAATAGTTATCAAGTATTTAAGATGTATATATACAAAAAAATATGTAAAAATTCGTTTGAATTTAATTTAAATTTTTTCGATTGTAAAATTATTTTTATGATATTTATTTGTTGTAAAGGTAAACTCAAATGGTCTTTAGCTCCACTGTAAATTTACCCTTGCTCTATCATGTTCAGCTTTGAGTGGTGTTATTTACTTGTATAAAGAAATAAAGTGCGTTGTTTTTATACTATCATATCATGAAATGTACCTTAAACTAAATAACGTATTTAATGGCAGATACTAATGGCGGTTCATAAATTTTGTAAGGGGATGAGCTAAATTTGAGATGCAAACTCCATTTCAATTTCAATAAATATTTTAACGTTTCGTTTTGACTCCCGATTTTTATGTATAATTCCATACATTTCCAAACTAGTTAATTGTTCAGCATTTATAAATAGGTTTGTCAAATTTATTTAGAAGTGAGGCTAAGGTCATCAGTTCGGTAAATGTTCACAATGCTAAAATTTCATCTTTCGGTGTTTGAAAGTTTATATTGAAGAAGGTAAAAAGGATACTATAAAATTCACTTTTGCAATTTAAAAAAAAATCGGTTATCCGACTGTTATATATCCGGAAATATCGATTAACTGGACTTTTTTCAAACAATTTTTCCGATTTCAAAATATTTTTATTGTTAAATAAAGATTGTACAACAATGACAATTCGTTCACCCGGCATTTATTAGAATGGATAGGAACTGTTTTACAATATACACTACAAATATTGCACTCAAATAAATATTTCATGACTAATTCAACTTTAGCTAACTAACATAATTATATAACGAATTAATTAACTTAACTAATTTATCAGAGGGTGAAACCACCTGCTAAATTAAAAACTAAAAAGGGATACATAAAATAATCTATTTTAAAAAAAGAAAAACCGACTCTAAAAAAATGCACTAAAAAGTAATTTTTAATTTTACGAACAAGTTGAAAAAACTGAATTATTTAATATCAATTTTATACTTATTACAACTTTTTAAAGTTGGTGCCAATTCACAAAAACAGACTTAAATTTGGCGCCAATTTTTAGCTATAGACAATAGCTTTTTTACTGTGTAATATGTAAATATATTTGTGTTACGAGGATCGTTTCTTATTATACTCTATTCAAATGTGAGCTGGGCCTTACAGCGGATCAAATCGCGATGCGTGGCGTAATAGGTAACGGCACCTAACAAAAATATGCTATCCCAGTTCTTATATATCCGATTTCGTTCCACCTCCAATTCGATTCGTCTTGGATTGAGTCTCTCAGGCACAGCGCGAGCTCTGCAATGTTAATTTCGAAAATTATTGTATCAAAATAAGTAGCTTTATTCTTGCATTCTTTAATTATTTCTATGATTTCCCAATTAAAAAAAAGGACTCGTTTTCAGTTTCACAATAACTACATACCCCTTTTCCCCTTCTATGTTAAGCACAATTTCTAAGAATTTGGTCCAATCCAGAGTCGATTCCCCTCGATGCCATCTTCTAAGCTCCTCACAGTTATCCAAGACATAGTCGCTCTGCACAATGCTGGTGTACTTGAAGCTTGCGGATGCTATGCCGTGGACGGTGGCCCCAGAGCCGATTTCCAATACTTTCGTTCCCTTGAACCTTCCTGTGAAACAAGTTTATTCACGATTAAAAAGAGTTAAAATATTTAATGAAAGAAGATTTATGTTAAGTTTGATATTGACTTTTTCTTTTTTTTAAGGTTATTATTGTATTTCCAATTAGTTTCTTCGTTAGCCCATTGTAAAAGGTAAGTCAAGTTGATCAGGCCTACAAATTTTAAAAGGTAAAAGTTTTCGTAAAGGAATGAACTTTGAGAATCATCCACTGATCTGTAACTTTTGGATTGGGCAAGACAGTTTATTGACTTGAAGCCAATGGAAGGGGTAACAACTGTACCCCACTTTCACCGCTACCGCAATATTTCGTATATTTTTCATGTTAAAATAAGCCGACATGTATCGCTGTTGGCTGAGATGTTTTTCTATTTTCCTTTGAAACCCATTTTAAATGTAATATGCTATTAAAATAGAAAGTCATTTGTAAGTCAAAGTCGAAGTGGCTTAAAACAAAAACTATTTGTTTGGCAATACAAAAGTTTATTCTGTAAGAAGAAAATATGATATTTATATACATTTAATATTTCTACAATGCTATGGTATTAAAAAACGCCAAGTCACTTAAAATAAAATTGGGGTTACAGTATGGCTGCTTCCACATCGGCTTCAACGCGCTCATAGAGGAAACAAGCTTTGAGCCTCCCAGAAGTTACAGTTAGAGTTCAGTGGATGTTTCAGGCTCACTGTCATTTATTATGCTGCCAACTAAATTAAAAATTTATAAGAAATACGAATATGAAAAATAGCTTACTAAAAAGTGAAAAAATGCTCTCGAATCAGTAGTTCAGTTTAGGAAAAAAGGTTGTCCGAGAGACGCTTTTGTGCAAGTCGGAGAAGTCCCAATAAGATTAATTACCATATTTTAAGTAAGAATATACGCAATAAGAATATTTTATGTTATTCAGATTTTAATATTTTTTTCTTGTTGTTTCAGTACCTAAGAATGAGCATGCATTGAAATCTCTCGGAAAGTCCAATCATTCAATCAAATGAATCATGCTGGTAAATATTTAACATAGATAAAAATTATATCCAGAACATGTTAACTCGTGAGTATTACAGATAAAATTAAAAGCAAAATACTAATTTCGTTAGATAAAATAACTTTTTAGAAATATAATTAAGGCAATAAATCAATTTTTAAAAAATCAGTACCAATAAGTATACATATTTCAGAGTAATATAGCCAGTTTGTTACTGCCTTAAACATGAAATGTGCTTTTTTAGAAATCTTATTAAAGTAAAACTAATAATTAAAAAAACGCAATTGAGGAGAGTGATAGGAATATCTGGGATAGTGAGAAGAGTGTGGAAATTGCATATTTTTTTTTCGAAATAGAGTAATGCAATATTTATTTCCTATTCTAATTCTAAATAAGTAACTATCTTACTCATTATTTTTTTCTATAGTTCCAGCTTATACAAAATTACCAGAATATTTTGTTTGAATTTTTTTTTATTTTTCCTTAAAAGTAAATATTTTTTTTCTTTGATTGATATTTTCGTATATATCATTACAAAATAAAAATATTATGTTGGTAAACTAATAACACATATATGGTGTTAGTTAACCAGTAGTTATATATAAACGAGTAGTTAATTTAGGTCTGAATTTAGCAGGATATAGGTAATGAGCTATGTTATTGAAATAATATATCATGGGAGGATTTGGATAGTGTAAATTGGGAAAAAATGAAACATGTCTCAAAGTCTCAGGATTAAATGATTTTTTTTTTAAATTTCGAACATAGAAGTTATTTTACATGCAGAGAATTAAGAACAAAGCTGAGAACAAGAATGAAGAACAAATTGATATTAACGGACGTTCCACAGTAAAATGGAACTCACACAATTTTTAAAAACGATATTATAATGAAAGTGAAACTGCCTTCAATTTCGACATAAAATATAGTTAAATTCTTCCTAAATTAAAAAAAATAAATAATGCCTGCTCCATATATATTTATACTTTTTGGTCTCATACCTCCCATTCTAATGTACCATTGTTCACTCACATCTGGGAGGAAGGGGACAATATTTTCATAATCTGTAAATGCCGATTATAAAATATATTAATAATAATTTAGACTTTATTTGCTTTTTTTTAATATCTAAAACAATTCCGAATATTGGAAGGGGAAAAAATAAAAACATACAGAATATTAAGAATACTCTATATCAGTGGTTCCCAAAGTGGGTTCCGTGGAACCCTGGGGTTCCACGAAAAAATTTAGGGGTTCCGCGTGACAAATTTTATTTGATTAAAAAAAAATAAGAATGGTGTTTAGTATATTCACATTTTCGATGAATATCCAAATTTAGCAAAACAGGCTATTCGAATCCGTTTGCAACCACTTATTTGTGTGAAGCTGGGTTTTCAAAATATGTTGCGACAAAAACCAAATATCGTAACAGACTTGATGCTGCACCAGATATGCGAGTTCAGTTATCAAACCTAACGCCCAATTTTAAAAGAATCATGGAATCAAAGAAGCAGGTGCATTCTTCACATTAAAGATTTTCCATTTATTTTAGTTTATGTTTTGTATTTTTATTAATTATTTCTAGGATGAATTGTTTTTTTTTTTAGTTTTGCTTAATTCAATAAAATCTGAAATACCAAAATAATACTTGTTTTATTTAATATCAGATATTAAATTTTAAAAAGTCGTTGATTAAAAAATATTCAGGGTTCCGCGATCATTGGCAACAAATTTTGGGGTTCCACGACTAAAATAGTTTGGGAACCACTGCTCTATATGTATGCTCTCTGTATGTTAAATATTTTGTTATATTATTTTTTATCAGTTTAATTTTAATACCATTCAAGGTCAAGTATTTTAGTGCATGTAAAAGTTCAATTGATATTATCTCCAGGACCTATTTAAGAGTAATGGGGCCCCATTTAAAGACGAGCTTCCCTTACTTCAATGTCTTGTTTGGGCCCTGTTGAAGATTTAATTGAAACCGCATCTTTCAGAACCGATATCAATTTTAGTGATATGCAAGCACATATACAACTGACGTACCGTCTCACAGATACACATACCTTATGACGCGCACGAATACAAACAAAAAGGGTAAATAAGGAAACATAAACTCACCCGATTCAACGACATCACTTAAGAACTGCAGCATAAATTCGAAATTCCCTCTTATTAAAGTGATAAGACGATTAAATTTGTTATTGTACTTTTTAGCTTTTAGATTATCATTGTAATTAGTTTTCATTGAATCTAACTCATCCTCCATTTTGAAGTATTGCGTTGAGCTAAACTACTTGCACTCCTTCAGTTCTATCGTTAGAATGGAATAGTTCGAAACTTTAGAACTTTTTATCGAAAGTGGGTTTTACGATAAGATTGCAATGGAGTCACCAGTAGGTGGCGTTGGTACTAGCATCTCCATGTGCGCTCGCCTGTGTGAGGAAAAGCATCTTGGCGCGATAATTGTTTGGCGGTGAGGGGATAAATTGCCAAATGTTGCAACCTTGTATGGCATTTATTCCCTTCCCCGGGAGATTCAAGCTTACAGCATATGGTTGTTTAAATTGATGTTTTTTTTTATTGATATTCAACTGTTTGGCGTAGATGTGTGGAGGGAGGGGGACATTTTCTGCTTATTAATGAGGAAAGAGTGGGCGCTCGAAATAAAGTGTAGTATTTATTTCAAAAATAGTCTTATAAAACATTAAAAATTTGAACTAATAAACAAAGTATAATATCTTTAATATTTTGTAATTAAGTATTCTGTAGAAAAAAAAATTAAGAATAAGAAACAGAAAAAAAGCAAGTAATTTATGGAAGTTACAAGTTATATAAGGTTAATTTGAAATACATAACGAATGTTTATAAAGAAATTGTATTTGTGTATGGAGTATTTTTGATTCACATAAGCATTTCTTATAATTCATAAATCCTTTTCTGTAATCCTTTTCTGTAATAATCGAATGCACTAAATTTATACTATTTTAATATAACAAAGTTAATGTTACAAAGGTCTCGGGGTGAATAAATGGCCAACCTGGTTTATGGTATGTCCCACGATGGTATAATATAATTTCTTAGATATTCGTAAAATCATTTTTATAATTACAATAATATTAAAATTGCGAATTACAATCAAATAAATATATTAAAATATATATATATCAATAAATCGAATGCATGTTCTTAAATCGTGAAATTACCATGGTCGCAATTTATTGCGAAAAAACTAGCTCTTCTCCATGCTACAATTACAATGCCATTTAAAAAACAAAACAAAAAAGGTCAGTCAAAATGTAGAACAGCAATTATTTCCACAGGGTTGCGAAATACTAAACTTATCAATATCGCCAAAGCTGGAACAATTATCGCGCCAAGATGATTTTCCTCACACAGGCGAGCGTACATGGAGATGCTAGTGGCGTTGGTAGTCTAGACTAGAGATGGGCGATTATGAGTGACGATTAGTGAATCACTCGATTATTGAAATCACTCGATGAATTCGATTACTTGAAAATAATCGATTATTCAAAAAAGAGAACTCGTAACTGATTTTTTTTTTAGAAATTGGCGGAATGATATGAATGATTTTCTCGCCCGAGACAAGATGATTCGAATGATTTTAACGCCCGAGCGGAATGTTTCGAATATCATGATGAGTGATTTTTCCGCCCGGGCGGAATGATTCGAATGTCTTGATGATTGACATGAGGGATTTCACTACTAATACGGCTAATCAATGTTTTCCTATTCGTAGATTTGACGTGATAGTGGATTAAAATACGGCAGAACCCATTCAGTGATTGGCTATTGTGGCTAACAGTGTTTTTTTTTCTGAAGTAGAAACAGGGATGTATCCAATGCCACTATTATCTCGATTAATTTGAGTTTATGTGAAATTTTATCTCGATTATGTACTAATCGAATGAAGTTGAGGTTCGACGATTATGGAATGATCGAGAACTTCTGGAATGTTATTCGATTATGGAATGATCGAGACATTGTGGAATGTTACTAATCGAGAACTTCACTCGATTAAGGAATAATCGGCAACTTTTTGCCGATTATACTACCAAAATTTCGATCATTCGAGCATTTTCATTAGTGATGGGAATAATCGAATGATTTGAATAATCGAATGATGAGTGAATTCTGAAACGAATAATCGAGTGATTTCATAATCGAGTGATTTGTCACGTGACCGATTCTTCTATACCAGTTACGGTTACAGTTAATATTATTGTTTGGGTTCTTTTAAATAAAAACACCATTATTTACGAATTTACTGTTAAAAAAATGTTTCCGGATATAATTTTTTTAAAAATAATTTTGTTTAATTCTTTTGTATCACTATTAAATTATAAATTAACATTTATTTATATTAGATATTGTATTCTTTTTTTATATATGTAAAATTTCTGATTCTGTAGTTAACTGTAACTGTGTGTTTTCTTTTGATGTGATTAAAATGTTTATTATTTTGAGGTTTTTTTTTTACGAAAAATAAAGTTTGTTTCATCTGGGATCTTTAGTTTCAAACAAATTATTTTAGCTCTATCTAAAATTAAATTTTTAGATGGCAATAATGGCGTAACGGATGGGGCCGCAATGTGGGTTGGTCAAGGATTAAAGGGAGTTTTCAGAGATAAAACAAAATTTAAATATCACCAAATAAAAAAGTGTATTGATGCTGTCTGTATTCAAAATAATCTTTTAATAAAAGTGAACTGAATATAACCTCTAGTCAGTGTTCAAAAATCTAAAATAAATTTTTCCGCTTTAGATAAATTCCAAAAATCAAACTAATAGAAAACTGCATAACTACAATATTGTTTGGGTTTTATACTATAAACTTCTATATGATAATTTAGTAATTATAAATATTGGAGGTACACTAATTAACTATATAGATTTTTCATACTGTTTTTAAAATATGGCTTCCATAAAACATACATAATATAATGCTAACAATAAATAACAAACTAATTCTAAAATGTTTTTTAAAAAGTTAAAATTTTGTTATTTTAGCAAAATTTGTTACTGGAGTTGACTATTTAGAATTTTGGAAATAGTATTGATGTCGAACCCTAGGATGCTTGTGTTAGCTAAAATTGGTTTTCCAATCTAATTTTCTAATAAGGTTTACAATTAGTGTCCCAGTTTGGTAATAATTTGTGGGGGCCTCAAATATTTTTTGCAGGAGAGTACCAGCAAAAACTGTTGCAATACTGATAAAACTTAAAGGGATACCCAGCAAAACATTTTTTATTTAAGCCGAGAATAAAGATTCTTTGCATGCATAATTTTTTTTTTTTAAATGTTTGGTGATATACAATAGTAATAGTAGAAAAATAATTTATTATTGCCATTATGACACAAATGGGGAAAATACAACAAAATAGGAGTTTGATTAAAATATTCAGAAAATTAAATGTAAAAACTCACATTTAATTAAAACTATTTAATAAAAAAAATTCACTTTGGAGATTTGTTGTGTTTTGAAACTTTTTTAAGTAGTACCACAAAATAAATTAACTTGTTTAATTCTTCAATTATAATAATCAATCATCGACAGAAATCAAATCAGGATTTTAAGAATTTCACTAAACAATCCATTGTTTATTTGAGAAACTTGGAATATATAAATTGTGAATAAATAATTCAAGGAATCCAACAACTTAACACACAAAACTATTAACAAAGACTGTAATACAAAATATCGTCTAAATATTAATTACATTACTCGGGAGATTGCTTACTTGTCGAGAAATTAAACTATAAAAATATACAGGCCCATCGCACAGGGGGAGTTCTACATGGGAACTTTCATCACTTGGAAATTTCGAATAGTTGAGTTGAGAATTTCGAATTGTTAAGTAAGGAAATTTCTTGTTTCAATCACCCCAAAATATTTTTTATGTAACACCAATGTTTACATACTTAAGCTTGCTTACATAGAAGGTGGTTTAAATTATCTAAAATGTTTAATACTCAATACAGATAATAAATTATTAATAAAAACTATCAATGTGTTATTATATTTATGATGAACAAAAATAAATGTTATAAGGAAAACCATTTTGTATCCAAGATTTAAATATTATCCACCTTTAAATACAACTTGAATTGTATTCTTTGAGAGCATTATTTTGACATTGGAAAACATTACTGCATTCTAAAGTTGGAATAATAGAAGCTTTTAGACAAAATTTATTACAATTTGAATCTAGCACATTATAATGAATATACTATTTAAATGTATCAAAGGAAACAGTTTTATCAGCTAATGTATTATCTGATATGTATAGTCACATATATTTCTTAACTTCATGATGTGTACAATGAACAGAGCTGCCGATTTGTAGAGTAACTTTACATTATCCAAAAAATTCTTGTATTTGGCTTCATTAATATAAAATGATCACCAAACACAAGAATCATTTAGTCGTCGATTGTAATTCTACAGCAGGACTTGCCATCTGATAGTTTTCTTCTTAGAATATACATGATGTTTCTAAAACATGATAACACACATTGGAAAAGCACACAAGTCACATCAATATTCCAAATATATAATCCTCTGCAAAAATTAAATAATGAATGCCAGCTAAACTTCGCTAAGTAATAATTTTGTTTTAATAACATATAAACAATTCTATGAATCTAAAACTCTATTTAAACAGGGTTGTTGACAGTCAGTGACAGTACCATATATTTTAATACAAGCAATTATGTTCTTGCCAATTCGTAATGAATTTAATCAAATCTTTTCTCGAAAGACTTGCCTGAAAATGCTACATGCAATCAACAAACACCTGTAAAAATCACAGAGGAAAGAAAACGTCTTCTCGCGTCGTATGAAAATGCTCGAATGATCGAAATTTTGGTAGTATAATCGGCAAAAAGTTGCCGATTATTCCTTAATCGAGTGAAGTTCTCGATTAGTAACATTCCACAATGTCTCGATCATTCCATAATCGAATAACATTCCAGAAGTTCTCGATCATTCCATAATCGTCGAACATCAACTTCATTTTATTAGTACATAATCGAGATAAAATTTCACATAAACTCAAATTAATCGAGATAATAGTGGCATTGGATACATCCCTGTTTCTACTTCAGAAAAAAAAACACTGTTAGCCACAATAGCCAATCACTGAATGGGTTCTGCCGTATTTTAATCCACTATCACGTCAAATCTACGAATAGGAAAACATTGATTAGCCGTATTAGTAGTGAAATCCCTCATGTCAATCATCAAGACATTCGAATCATTCCGCCCGGGCGGAAAAATCACTCATCATGATATTCGAAACATTCCGCTCGGGCGTTAAAATCATTCGAATCATCTTGTCTCGGGCGAGAAAATCATTCATATCATTCCGCCAATTTCTAAAAAAAAAATCAGTTACGAGTTCTCTTTTTTGAATAATCGATTATTTTCAAGTAATCGAATTCATCGAGTGATTTCAATAATCGAGTGATTCACTAATCGTCACTCATAATCGCCCATCTCTAATTTTCATACGACGCGAGAAGACGTTTTCTTTCCTCTGTGATTTTTACAGGTGTTTGTTGATTGCATGTAGCATTTTCAGGCAAGTCTTTCGAGAAAAGATTTGATTAAATTCATTACGAATTGGCAAGAACATAATTGCTTGTATTAAAATATATGGTACTGTCACTGACTGTCAACAACCCTGTTTAAATAGAGTTTTAGATTCATAGAATTGTTTATATGTTATTAAAACAAAATTATTACTTAGCGAAGTTTAGCTGGCATTCATTATTTAATTTTTGCAGAGGATTATATATTTGGAATATTGATGTGACTTGTGTGCTTTTCCAATGTGTGTTATCATGTTTTAGAAACATCATGTATATTCTAAGAAGAAAACTATCAGATGGCAAGTCCTGCTGTAGAATTACAATCGACGACTAAATGATTCTTGTGTTTGGTGATCATTTTATATTAATGAAGCCAAATACAAGAATTTTTTGGATAATGTAAAGTTACTCTACAAATCGGCAGCTCTGTTCATTGTACACATCATGAAGTTAAGAAATATATGTGACTATACATATCAGATAATACATTAGCTGATAAAACTGTTTCCTTTGATACATTTAAATAGTATATTCATTATAATGTGCTAGATTCAAATTGTAATAAATTTTGTCTAAAAGCTTCTATTATTCCAACTTTAGAATGCAGTAATGTTTTCCAATGTCAAAATAATGCTCTCAAAGAATACAATTCAAGTTGTATTTAAAGGTGGATAATATTTAAATCTTGGATACAAAATGGTTTTCCTTATAACATTTATTTTTGTTCATCATAAATATAATAACACATTGATAGTTTTTATTAATAATTTATTATCTGTATTGAGTATTAAACATTTTAGATAATTTAAACCACCTTCTATGTAAGCAAGCTTAAGTATGTAAACATTGGTGTTACATAAAAAATATTTTGGGGTGATTGAAACAAGAAATTTCCTTACTTAACAATTCGAAATTCTCAACTCAACTATTCGAAATTTCCAAGTGATGAAAGTTCCCATGTAGAACTCCCCCTGTGCGATGGGCCTGTATATTTTTATAGTTTAATTTCTCGACAAGTAAGCAATCTCCCGAGTAATGTAATTAATATTTAGACGATATTTTGTATTACAGTCTTTGTTAATAGTTTTGTGTGTTAAGTTGTTGGATTCCTTGAATTATTTATTCACAATTTATATATTCCAAGTTTCTCAAATAAACAATGGATTGTTTAGTGAAATTCTTAAAATCCTGATTTGATTTCTGTCGATGATTGATTATTATAATTGAAGAATTAAACAAGTTAATTTATTTTGTGGTACTACTTAAAAAAGTTTCAAAACACAACAAATCTCCAAAGTGAATTTTTTTTATTAAATAGTTTTAATTAAATGTGAGTTTTTACATTTAATTTTCTGAATATTTTAATCAAACTCCTATTTTGTTGTATTTTCCCCATTTGTGTCATAATGGCAATAATAAATTATTTTTCTACTATTACTATTGTATATCACCAAACATTTAAAAAAAAAAATTATGCATGCAAAGAATCTTTATTCTCGGCTTAAATAAAAAATGTTTTGCTGGGTATCCCTTTAAGTTTTATCAGTATTGCAACAGTTTTTGCTGGTACTCTCCTGCAAAAAATATTTGAGGCCCCCACAAATTATTACCAAACTGGGACACTAATTGTAAACCTTATTAGAAAATTAGATTGGAAAACCAATTTTAGCTAACACAAGCATCCTAGGGTTCGACATCAATACTATTTCCAAAATTCTAAATAGTCAACTCCAGTAACAAATTTTGCTAAAATAACAAAATTTTAACTTTTTAAAAAACATTTTAGAATTAGTTTGTTATTTATTGTTAGCATTATATTATGTATGTTTTATGGAAGCCATATTTTAAAAACAGTATGAAAAATCTATATAGTTAATTAGTGTACCTCCAATATTTATAATTACTAAATTATCATATAGAAGTTTATAGTATAAAACCCAAACAATATTGTAGTTATGCAGTTTTCTATTAGTTTGATTTTTGGAATTTATCTAAAGCGGAAAAATTTATTTTAGATTTTTGAACACTGACTAGAGGTTATATTCAGTTCACTTTTATTAAAAGATTATTTTGAATACAGACAGCATCAATACACTTTTTTATTTGGTGATATTTAAATTTTGTTTTATCTCTGAAAACTCCCTTTAATCCTTGACCAACCCACATTGCGGCCCCATCCGTTACGCCATTATTGCCATCTAAAAATTTAATTTTAGATAGAGCTAAAATAATTTGTTTGAAACTAAAGATCCCAGATGAAACAAACTTTATTTTTCGTAAAAAAAAAACCTCAAAATAATAAACATTTTAATCACATCAAAAGAAAACACACAGTTACAGTTAACTACAGAATCAGAAATTTTACATATATAAAAAAAGAATACAATATCTAATATAAATAAATGTTAATTTATAATTTAATAGTGATACAAAAGAATTAAACAAAATTATTTTTAAAAAAATTATATCCGGAAACATTTTTTTAACAGTAAATTCGTAAATAATGGTGTTTTTATTTAAAAGAACCCAAACAATAATATTAACTGTAACCGTAACTGGTATAGAAGAATCGGTCATGTGACAAATCACTCGATTATGAAATCACTCGATTATTCGTTTCAGAATTCACTCATCATTCGATTATTCAAATCATTCGATTATTCCCATCACTAGTCTAGACCACTTGTCGCGCGGGGAGAGTTTCGGTTTCGCCTTGATCGTGAAAACTTGCAATCTCATTTAACGTTTTCAGCGTAGCAAATTTATTTTTTCAACCCTAATTTTTAAATTTAAATCCCTGGAATCATTTTCCTAAATAATGTATTCAATTCTAAACAGACACCTTTATTTAATTATTTTCGGTTCAGTCAGTATGATACATCGCATGAAACCAGTGGCAGATTTAAGACAAAAGGCCCAGGCGGCAAAAATGTTTGAAGGGGGCCCGTTTTCTAATAAATAATTTAGGAGCAAACATTCAAAAAACGTGTTTTTTTTTCTAAAATTTCTAAAAATAGGATTATTACGTCTTTTGAACTTGCTTCCGAATTTTTAATTGAACTTAACTATTTTATTTGTCCAAAACACGTTTTATCCTTTGAATTTATCTAGCAAAGTTTGAAATCTGTAGATCAGTCAATATAGTAAGAAAAAGTTATTTGCGGTTTTTCCCACGAACTCTTCAAATTCTACAGGCGTGCGTGTGACAAAACACAATTCATATTTTATGCCTCATTGTCCAGTTTTAATTTTCTTTACAAGAAAACGTACCACATTCTGAGAAATACCAAAAATGAAATTACCAAAAGTAATATTTTAATTTTTTTTTTTTACATTATTCTTATATCTACTTTTTACATTTTTAACGAAGTGTTGTAGATGTTCATAAAAATATCTGAAAATATGTTTATTTCAGCTACTTAAATTGATAAATTTTATAAATAGTTTTCAAACTCTCAAATGCTTTTAGGAAACATAAAAAGTTAGTAATTTAAAAAATATATACGATTTTGCATGAGTCAGAGTTTATTGATTACAAGAAAAGTTTAATTGGACAATGTTCTGAATAAATATAAATTATCAATTTAAATATTAGCAAATGAAATAAATAATAAATTGTTGAATATATAATTATTCAATTGATGCAATAAAACCATTAGAAAATTAGACTTAATATAAACCGTATTTTCCTAGTATTTACACTAATTCGCTACATTGCAAAACCGTAAAATATACTGATGTACAAAACCTCCTACATTTGTTATTAGTATTAAAAAAATTGCTTCCTAAATTTACCTTACTCTGAAATAAGAAGCTGTGAAATGAAAGCTGTTCGATCTCATCAATTAGGGATTTTTTTTCAAGTAGTCCCCTACGACCTCACGGGGCAATGTAGTTGTAGTGTAGTCCATTCTAAACCCCCACAAGCATATAATTCCACAACCCCCCCCCCCTCTTTTTTTCTAAATCAGGGATTTGGGGAGGGAAATTTTCCCAAATCAGGGATTTTTTAAAACTCGAAATTCCCAACTTTTAAACGATTACAGATTATTTGGAGAGGGGGGGGGGAGGGGGGTGTCGACCGGAAATCTCAAAGAGTAATAAAACGAGGCCAAATATGCTTGCTCAGACTTTCGGCGCCTATAGATTACGTAATACAACATTTTAATGTAAAAGTTACATTGGATAAAAGAAAGGGTGTCTGATCTATTTTCAGAATAAAAATAAAAAGAGCGATACGAGCCGACTGGTCTACGTCCTGGGGTGAGGGGTTAATTCGTAAAAAAAATAAAACAAATCGCTCGCTTGTTTTTCGAGAAATTTAGATAATAATCAAAGAGCAGGTGTTTTCGCGGACCAACAAAAGCAATAAATTTAAAACCATTTTTGAAAACATGGGATATGGTTTTGTTTTAGAAAAAACTGACAACTTATAATGAAGTATTTTAAGATTAACGAAATTATGCGGTCGTGGCTAGAAGAGACAAACCACAATATGGTTTCAATAGCATGTTTTAGAGAAGTTAGCTGCGAGAATCCACGAACTATGAATTCTCGCAGCTACCTTCGTCTGGTAAGAGGCCCCACGTTTGGCCTCTTTACAAAAGCAGGGCCCTGCCCCCGCGTCGTAGATGATTTGGGGGCTGCTCAGAAACCTTAAGTAAAAGTTCTGTTTGCACGGACCTATTCGATAATGGGGCCCTGTAAAGAAGAGTGGGCCCGGGCCCGTTGAAGAAGGGGCACCTGTCTATTCATATGCATAAGGATAAAGGAATCCAAACAGATAATTTCAGCAAAATGTTTAGTAAAATTAAAATATGTTAAAAATAAAAGAAACAATTATTTCTCTTCCTCCCTTTTCTAATTTTTGGAGTCGAGGGGGCCCCAAATGGACCCAAGACAAGGGGACCCAGGCGGCAACTGTCCATTTGCCGCCCGTTAAACCGCCACTGCATGAAACCTACAGCTCTTTCAATAGGCCAGCTTACGATTTTCAATTGATAATCATTGGCTATTTATCATCAGTGTAGCATTTTCTTAGTCCTATTTTTTAATATTATTTTTTTTGAAAATTTGTTTTCACCAAATACATGCATTTCAGTGGCGTAGCCAGGATCGTCCGAAGGGATGGGGGGGGGGGGGGGGGGGGGGGAGGGGGGTTAAAAATTATTTTTGGTCCGACCAAAACAATTTTTAACTAATAATTTTAATTAAATGTAATTAAAAATTAAAAATAATTAATATTTTGAATTAAATTTAGTTAATATTTTGAATTAAATTTAATAATAATTTTGAATTAAATTTAATAATAATTTTGAATTAAATTTAATAATAATTTTAAATTAGTAATTTTAATTAATCATAATAATTTTTAAATTAGTAATTTTAATTAATCATAATAATTTTTTAATTAGTAATTTTAATTAATCATAATAATTTTTAAATTAGTAAATTTAATTTATGATATTTTTTTAATTTAAGCAGTAGTTTTAATTTTAAATTCTAATTAATAATTTTAATTAATTAAATATATATATAAATTATAAAAAAGATGTAAATTAAAAGCTTAACTTTCGCAGGTAATTCTTTAGTCATTTCCTAATTTAAATTACTAACAAACCTGGCTGACATTTTACTGGGATTTAAGTCTGTAGCTAGATATTGATAGGGGGTCCGGTCCGGATTGAATCAATTTTAATTAATAATAACAATTTTGAAGTAGTAACTTTAAATTTGTAAATAATTCTTTATTACATAATTAAAAAAATACCAGAATAATAATAATTATATTCTGGTTAATTTTATCATGCATGACTGTGGCGTGACATGGGGGAGGAGGTTTCATTGGTTGCGTGACGCAGCAAAACGGCGCATTGCGGCAAAATCATGACAGAAAATGGCGGTGCTCGTAAAAATATGTTAGTATTAAAAAAATATTGATTTGTAGAATCTGTGAAGTTAGACAATGGAAAAATGCTTGTCTAATCATCAGCTCGAGATGCAGCGCTGCAGAAAAAAATCCAGATCAAGGTTATGAACTCAGATTTAAACGAGAATCTGTGGACCCCACCCTCCTTAAAAAGAACCAACTTTTCCATTATGTGCCTTTTGTATTTATAATAGTTGAATATAACTTTTTAATAATACCCCATAAAAATTTTGAAACGAATGTGCATCAATCTTGGGAATGATCAAAACCCAAATTAAAAAAAAAAAAGCGGAAAACCGCGTTTCCGCGTGAAAAGTAACACGTCTGAGTGACAGAAAACTAATTTGTAAATGTAATTGAATAAAAAATTAGTTATTTTGGAATATTTTCAACGATAATCTCATTAGGTATACAAAAAATATTTTAATAAGAAAAGGAGTACATACTTTAAACATATCAGCAAATTTTTTGCACAATTTTCCTTTCTTTTTTCTTGAATCTTACCAATAGTTTATGTTTTGATGACGGCATCCGTGAAAATGGTAATACAGATAAGCTTAGAAAGCACATGCAGTACTGGAGGGATTTTCAAATTCAAATTTGACATATAACCTCTCAGAAAACTGATTTTTGAGAAAGGGAAAAAATTCCGCCGGCATTGTGAGGGAACGAAGAGGATCAGAGAGGATCGAAGAGGATCAGGAATTAGGGGAGTTATTTTTTTGACAGGAGTCATTAAAAATCCTTTCTTAAAGCACGTAGGAGATGAATGGGCCTTTTCAGGGAAAATACCTTACTTCAAAGCAAGCAATTTCTGGATTGATGCATTGTGAATTCCGGCTGAACTGCCGCCCCATTTCGAGTGTTAAGAAAAGAAACCCTTTACATGTACAAACAACGTACAATTATCTTTTATGTCGCCAACTGACTACAAATAGATCTCTTTACTCCCGTGTTAAGCAAATGTCACGTAGGTTGAGGTACAATTGAGACACTAAGACAATCATACAGACCTACTCAGATCGCCGCCCCCCCCCCCCCCCCCACAAAAAGTCGAATTTTCTGTTTTCAAGGTTGTTTGACCACTGTTCTCCTTAAAATCATCCCTTCAGGCAGGGGACAGAAAGGAAGGGAGCAGGAAGTACATGTGGGGTAGACCATGAAATGCTACGTGTGTTTTCTCTATAGAAATCAGAGACAAAATCTTCGTTTTTTTTTTTTTTCATTTGTTATTTTTCAAAAATATAATTTTGATTTTAAACTGGCTATGGGGGGGGGGGGGTCTGACCCAAAGTAACCCAATGCTGGCTACGCCACTGCATGCATTGAATTTAATAATTTCTAAAATCAATCTTGAACTAAATGCTGTGTCATTTCAGTGTGTTTCCTTTGGCATTTCCATTGTGTGTTTTATCTTGGTTGGTCAATATCTGGATGTCTGCTTGGATGTTGAAGGTTGGTTGATGTTTAATTGCAGAAAAGCAAAATTGGCTATACCAGGGCCGTCCTTAGCTGTCGCAGGGCCCTGTGCTAACTAAAGGCCCCCAACCATGGGGCCTTTAGTTACGAGTGTTGAAATAAATGCAATTTTTGAAGTTCATCCCTATTAAGAGAACATATTTCCTTCAGCCCCCTTCCTCTATAAAATAAAAGGGGGCATAATAGAAGTAATATATTAGTAAAAATTCCAATTAATAATTATTGATTAATAGTGTATAATAAAACCCAAACGTTATTCTAATTAGAGTCATTGCCAATTGATAATCACAATTACAAAAGATCATTTATCATTAGAAAAGGTGGTATAATTTTTAATTGACTTTAAAATACGGAAAAAAAATATTTAACTGACAAAACACTAGAATATGCTGACAGAAGAAATCTCCTACATTTGTTTGTAAAACGAAATGCTAAGATTGCAGTCTTTATTCTACAATAAGAAACTGTGGAATGGGGTTGTACAGTCTCATCACCAGTTTTTTTTTTTTTATCGCTGTACCCCTCTCTGAAAAGATAAGGCCTTTATTCCAAAGATTTCGGTTCCTCGGGGTAAGTTTTAGAATTCGCAATGAAAGGAGAATAAACAGCTTACAAAATCCGAACTTACCGAAAACAGTTTACAAAATCCAAAGGGGAAGGGTCAGTAAATGGCGATATTTGTGCCCATTGACAGATGTCTTGCTACACTTTCAACCCAAGAGACTGTTGGCGGCAGAAGAGGTAATTACAGGTGCTTCAGAAAAGGGGACATTTGACTAATGATATGTTGGGAGATTGGATTCCCCTGTCAAAGGTCAGAAAACTCATTGTCCTCCTGTGTCACTCAAAGTGAACCCCTTTTTTTAAAAAGTAAAACTTCTTAATTTACTTTTTAAAAAACGCCAAATGTTTCACAAGTTTGCCAACTAGATGGGATATTTCCAACCTAATTAATCTAGGCAGTAGCCTATGTATAAATCCGGCTCTGCACCGAGCAGTCAATTTTATCATCTGAACTTTTTCATCTGACTATTTTTTCCAATGAATGTAACCTAAATTTAACAACAAAAAAACTTGCTCTAATTGCTCAAATAATAAAAAAAAAATCATATATATTATGATTTTATATACACGGTTAAACATTGTATTTTACTTAGTATTTGCATCACAACAACTTACAGGGTTGACAAAGTTGGCTTAGTAATCTATTTGGCTACAATACATATTGCGTGAAAGAACAGATAATGTTTACAGCTGAATTTACCTATTGATTTAGAAAAACGAAAAAATTTGCGCCGGAAATTCCTTATACCGATTTATTGATAATATTTTTATTTAAGAAAGAAATTACGTAAGAAATTATTACGTAAGAAACAATAAAAAATTAGTAGTACAACATTAAAAAAAAGCACACCAAAAATAGTGAACATTACATTCAAGTATTGGAGAAACTATACTTTTGCTTTCTACTACGCTAACAACTTTGCAAATAATCGGAAATTTGGCTATTTTGTATGGATTGTAATAATGCATTTAATTGGTTTTCGAAACAGAATAATATTTTTAGAATTTAAATTAAATTCTAAAATGTTATTAATTGTATTTATTATAAAATTTTATTATTGCCTTTACACAATAACGATTTTACTTACTTCTATTTGAATTTTTAAAGAAAATAAATAGTTTTATGCTGGTTCTGCATTTTGTTTAAAGAACATAACAAATTTATGGGCCTTACCAATATACTATAAGTGAACCCACTGTATTGGAAACCTGGATTGCTGTATCAGTAATAATTGAAAGAATTGTGTTCCGAAATGTCACCCTTGCTAATTTACAAATGAAATTGGTTATTTCTTAGATTTTAATTTAGATTGAAATTAACTGACAATCAATTGAAAGTATAGCCGGACTACTGATATACATGATTGACTAAATATTTATTAAACTAATATATAATAAAGTAAATAAAAAAAATATCATACAAAGGTTTTATTAATGATCATATAATTAATTTGGAACATATCTTCCTTTCCATTAATAGCCTTTGCGTCCACGGAACCTTTGTCTATTATCCAACTGAAATATAAGTAGATATGTTTATATAACGGATGAAAAAAAATATGTTTGCACATTGATTTATACAAAAGAGTTTAAAAATGGCAATTCAATTAAATATACAATCAGCCTTATAATTAAATATGTATATTTTATTTTTATCTTGATAAGTGTGTAACCAAAGGATTTGGTTACACAACACAGATACACAAAGATTCCATCACTGGTCATACAATTTATCAGGAATATATCTTCCTTTCCATTATATATATAGAGAGAATATATTCTTATTCTGTACTTCTGCAAAGTGGTATTGTAGTGTATTATAATTTTCTGGGTGAACAAAAATTATAGTAATTTTAAATGCTACGTTGATGATATTGAGCATAAAGTGTGACATTCTTACCAAAGATCTTTTACATTCAAACAGTAATGTTCTTAAACTGAAGCACTCATCTGCAACAGAAGGATCTCTGGATAACAAGCATTCTTTTGGAGATTTTTTATCCTATCAGAAAGCAGTTTACAAGATTATACAAAATGTGTTTTTTATAACTGCATATATAATAGCTAAAAATTATTATCATGCTGTAATATATTTGAATATAGGCAGCAATTGAAAAGCATATAAAATTTTGTGAATAAGTTTTTTTTTGTCAAAATGCCTCATTGTATGAAAAATTGGAAGACACTGAGTATAAGAACCAGACAACTCCAGTTTTCAAAATTGTTTAGAAAGAACAAAAATTACTGTACGTTTCCTGCATTGTATAATACAAAAGTACAGGGAGTGCAGAAAATGTTAAGACCCTTGAAATTTCCCAAAACACATGTTTTCCACAAAATTTCCCCCAACAAATATATCGGTTAATTACGTTTTTTCATTAAAACATGAAACCCTCAGCGGAACGTGTGACAGAAAAGAAAACTTCACGCTATCATGTTGGTTTCTTTGGCATCAATAATATAATAAAATGTGTTTTAAATTCATTTTAAAGTTCACTATTCTTCATAATTGATAATTATAAAAGAGATGAGGACAAAAATGAAGTAGATTTATATTTGTTGTAATTTTTAATTTTTCTTCTTAGTCAAAATTTCCCTGGGCAATCCAAATTTTTCCTGAACCTCGTTTCGAAATATCCTCCCCCCAGCCCTTCTTCAATTACAAAAAACAAAGTGTCATAAGCTCACTTATTTAAATAAACAAATTTTTTAACTAAACACATTAAGCTTTACTAAAGGATAAATACTAATAAATTTGAAGAATTCATTGGAAAACAAAATATACTTTACCAGAAGACATTTTGGATTAAATCTGTATAATTTTATAAGCGATTGTACAAATGTACAACAGCGAAAGAAAGCATTATCATTTTGTATTGGTAGGTATGCAATTAGCAACTTTTTCAACTACACAAACCTTCTTTCAATAGAAATTTATATTTTTTTTAGATTGTTCTTTACACTGCAAAAAATGAGATACTCAAGTACTATATATTTAGAATATTAAAATTTAATTGCTTAATTTCAGAATAAAACAATATTTACATTCCCTGTCTATAATTTTTCGTAAAAAAATGTCGATTTCTTTGGTTAACACAGACTTTCATTCACTTAACATTTCTTTGTTAAACAAAATATCAAATTAGTGGAGCAACTATAAAATAAAGCAAAAAAGCTGTTTAATAAACATGCATTGTTAATTTAAGGTGTTACTAAAGCTTATTTTTTTTTACTTAATTAAAAATATTCAAATCTATAATCTGTATATCATTTGAAAATATAAATTTATTTAAAATTGTGATTCCAAAATATTATATTAGTAAATTTAGTTACAGCTTGACACTTCTCTAAGCCTTCAAAATAGTTACCAAAATTCATAAGCAATACATTTTTAAAGAAATACTACTAACCACTTTCACACAATCAGATGCTTTAAGGCAAAGTAGCAGGTCTTCTCTCACACCAGAACACGGTTTGTCTGTTTTTTGAGTTAAATCTCGGTCTTCATCGTACAAAGGCATTACAGAATGTTAAATTTATACTTTTAAAGAAATCAAACAATTCTAATTTTCGGTTACATTTACCTTATTACAGAGTTTTTACCTTGTAAATAAAACTTTTTAAAAAAACCTTTAAGTTTAAAGGGGATTTGTTTATAAACAAGTAAGAAGTAAATGTGTTGCCATTAAAGCAAAATACAGACTATTTTTTTACCAACTTATAGAGCTGTTGAAACTACGACTTTATGGAGGATAGATAACACGAGTGTCTAACGAGAAAATTTATCGGCAAACGATGATTGGTTTTCACAGCATCACGTG
Organism: Troglohyphantes excavatus; assembly: GCA_963932185.1. NCBI lineage: Eukaryota > Metazoa > Arthropoda > Arachnida > Araneae > Linyphiidae > Troglohyphantes > Troglohyphantes excavatus. The sequence continues at coordinate 53,922,950 of OZ010669.1, read as the reverse complement.
CAGGTTTCCAATTTGGCTGGGTATATGACGTTGATTTTGACCAATCACGACTAGGAATTTCGATGGTTGTTACCTCCACAAAACATGTTTAGCGTGGAGGTAGGCCCCGATTCGTCGCCAATAGCCCAATACACAGCTCTAGTGTGACGTTAATTAATCAAACCAAACGCTCGAGTAAAAAATTAAATTTCTGAGATAAAACTCTTAGAATCATTAATTTATTAAATGAAAAAGTCTTGCAGGGAATCATGTTGATTTATCAACTAAAATATAAACTAACTAAAATATGAGGAAAATCCCTTTTAGCAGGAAGTTAACTACTAATCCGTAACGCTTTAGGTTTGTAAACAATGCGATTGCACTTGCTACATTTTATTTTAAATTAATATAAGAACAAAAGTTTCTATTAAACTAGAATTATATTTCTTTTCAATTTTAAGAGACTAATTTTTTCTAAGCACGAAGATATTGGCAAAGATGAATCCGCTTACGTAAGTATTTAATTTTATTTGGAATTTTCTGTAGTTAAATTTCAAATTTTCATCAGTAGTGTTTTTGTGACACAGATTATTCATTTTATTTTCAAATTCTTAATCATATTGATTGACTTGATTCTTTAAAAAATACCTTTACATGGAATATCTTAAAAAGCAACCACAATTTGGTCTATGTAAAAATTGTAATATGAGCTATAAATAGAAGAATAATCTACTGATATAAATGTGTGAGTTTCAAATCACCATTGTAAATTTGATAAAGCCTACGGCCTAGAATATTTATATGACTCCGCTTGGGGATGTTTTTACTTGACCCATATCGGCTTAAAAAACTTATTGTTAAAAGTAGGGATGAAACGGATATCCGGTATCCGGCCTATCCGGCTGCTTTTTAACTATCCGGTAACTATCCGATATCCGGAAGTAAAGTGCCGGATATCCGGATGAATAAAACATTGAAGATTTTTTTTGTGGCGATCAATTTTCTTTGTTCTTGCTTTAAATATTTTCCTGAAAATTCTACCAATGTATTCACAGTATGCAGATTCTCTCTTTAACCAATAGAGACTTTAAAAAACCCACTTTTTTTAAAATTTTTAACTTTAAAATTATATTTTTAACGAATCCTTATGATGGAGGGTCATCACATCTCACAACTAATATAAAGTTGAATAAAAAAATAAATATCTCAAAAGTTTAAGCAAACTTGAGTTTTCATGTTTGGATTAAAAGGGCCATATGGTAAAATTACAATTATTCAGAAATTAAGTGTAAAATGTACAAAACATATGACCATTGCTAGCAGCACCCTAGAATAACCCTTTGTAAATAAAAAAGTTTTTTGAATGTTTATTCAATTTTGGTATCACTTTAAAGATAAGAAATTGGGAAATATTACAGAATAAAAAAATATTTTTAAATTTTTGACCGATTACCGTTTTTTCTAGTGTGTATAAGAAGTTATTTTCATAAAAAATAAACTGCCGGATATCCGGCAAAATCCAGTTCGGATATCCGATATCCGGTTTGTAATGTGCGCCGGATATCCGATATCCGGTATCCGGCAAAACCACTATCCGGTTCATCCCTAGTTAAAAGCAAACTGCTAAATAATGAATTGGTTAGAAAATTTACAGGTTAGCCCACTTTAGTGTAAAAAGCTTAGAGTTACCATTTCCAACACCGAAATATCAATGTCACATAATCAAGTCTGTGGAGATACTTGTTGTAGATTAAACTGATAAAAAGCACGGTAAATTTAGTGTACGGTGCCCTGTTGTCGCCAAGGCCAAAAATGATGGGTTTTTTTTTCGCCAAATCAAAATGGCGGACTATGCGTTGGTCGCACTTGAGCTCTACAATGGGCTAATGGCGACGGTTTCGAATTGATTCCGAAGTTTTGTTTTGGTTAATTAACATCCCACTGCAGTTTATATTGGGCTGTTGGCGCCAGTTCGGCGTTTATCTCGAAGGTAAAAATGTCCGTACGGGCAGTCGATCATAGTGCTTACAGGCAGTCGTTTGGGGCACTTAAACAGTACTCTTAAGCGCACCCCGTATAACACGCTTAAGTCACAGACTCCTGGCGTCGATTTTGTGGTCTTCGGCCTACGACTTCTCAGGATCACATCCATGACCCCCTCCGGGCAGTCGATCATTTGCTGCATAATGTATCCATGGTTCGACCCATAAACCCATTCCACAGTGAATTGCAGCGGGAACCTTCCACATACCTTGCACGTTCGCTTGTAGGACAACAATCCGGCATCCATGCAGCAATCAATCACGGCACATTTGCCTTTCATTTCCAACTCCCACAAATACCTACTATTAAATAAACGGGTATACCCGGAAGCAGAAAAGCGGCGACGTGCGTCGTACGACGCAGATTTTTTCAAAGGTCTGCAGACAAATTTTTGCAGAAGTCTACCATAAATTATTTTTTTTATGCCTGCACAACTTTAGAACATTTTCTGCAGATTCTTTTTAGGTTAGATAATTACTTTTCTCTCATTTAAGAAAGTCAGGGGATGGGGGAGAAGTCCGGATAATAGAAAGTCGCAATCGCGATAAGTTACACGTGTTTGAACAAATCTCCGCAGACGTTTCTTTGTTGTCGATTCGCTTTTGTCAACTCCATAGTACATTTGAGTACCTGTTCTTTGAGAAGATACATTACTAGAAAATAATTAGCAGAACCTTCTTTGAGAAGGGAATTTGCGCTAAACGAAAACAGTATTTTATACAGCTTTCACGACAGGTTTCCGACTTTGGCGATAATATTTTTTCTCTTTTGGATTTAGAGCTCATTTTTTTACTTTAATATATAATTTTTTTTCTTTCTCTTTACTCATTCTTATCTCATCTATTTGATAGTCAATAGGTAATCAATGATGCAAGTTCTTCAAAAATCGGCCATTTGACGCCGCGATTACTCCGATGTTGGTGACTAAAAATGCATTTCTTTTTCAGATTTATTAATTTTGGTCTAGCTTTAACATGGTTTTCTTAACTTTTTATAGAGTTTGTTAGGAATTTGATTATTATCAGCTAACCACAGTTGCCGATTTTATCCAAAATCGGCGTTTTATCCCGGTGATTTTTCCGATTTTCAAGACAGAAAACTTGTTTTACTACATGTTTAAAGCCAGTTTTCTCGTTTTGAAAGGCATTTCTTTAGTTTTAATTTATTTTTATAATTTTTTTTACAATTGCAAAACAATTAGTTATGCCAAGTTTGTCAAAAATCGAACTTCTCTAATTTCTTCATTTTTATAAATTGGAATATTCGAACATTCCTGATCATATTGCGTGAATTCTAGTATTTTAAAATAAACTTATATTTCAATATATTTAATTTTATGTCATGATTCTTTTACATGTAAAATAACAGTTTGAACATTAGTTTTCAGTTAGTTTGTTTGCATTAAATTTCAATCGTTATTCCTATTCTTCAATGAAAAGGAAAGCATAATTTATCAGATTTGCATGTTATAAAACTTATATTAAATGTTTAAAATCCTAATGAATAATAATTTAAATTGCTTTAGAAGTTAATTTTTGCAATTTTGAGACTTGCATATTAAATTAATGGCATATTTAAAAAAAATGCTTTTTTTTTACGCCCTTCCTTTTTTTTTATTTCCAGTATGAACTCTGCAATTTAATGAAGTTACCATACTTTAAAGTTATAATTCCAATTTTAATTTACCAAGGAAATTCGGAAAATAATCTTTCTTTTGTTTCATTTATAAATATTAACAATGAAATAAAATTTTAATTTGTATTGTCCTTTTCATAGAAAATATTGTTAATATAAAGAGTTTTTGTTTAAATGCTGAAACTGTTTAATCAATGGGTATGTGTTCGTTCATAAAGTTATTAAGCATTTAAATAATTAGTACTATATTATTTAAGTGATGAATACTGAGATTCTCTCTTTAATCGAATCATTGCTCATGAAAGGTATACCAATAGTTATATAATAAATGAAGTTGCAGACAAATCTTATTCACTAAAATCTTGTCGCAGACAGTTAAGAATTTTTCTGCTACTGGGCGGGTATACCTACTATAAAAATTTAGGGTTGCCGTACAACATGATATTTTCGCACATCATCAACAAAAATATAAATAATATACAAAATATAAACTTTATCGCCCAATCATTTGTCGCCAAATCCTATTTGGCGAGGGCACCGAATACTAGGAATTAACCAAAACCACAAAATGAAAAACTTGCCTATCATGAAATTGCCGATAGTTTTCTTAAAGGGATACTTGAATTTTTGCATACAAGTAAAACACGCTGTGCAAGTAATGCACAGGGTTGTCTACAATCTTTGTACCATAGAAAATGTGAGATGGGCATCATAAATTTTTTTGTATCACTGATTTAATATAATTTTTTTTTTACTGATTATAGTCTTAACTGCTTTTTAAAACTATAAGAACTCTGTAAAAAAACTGCAGGGGTATAATTTATTTTCTTACGTTTTCTGTAAACTAATTTAATTCTGGGGATCATGTTGCTTTTTAAATTGAATAGGGCAATCATATAAAAAACTTTCTGCAGTACAACATTAACTCTGCAGTGTGTCAGTAATGTATATGCAGAAAAGTTGTATGGGAGATGTAAGTGGGTATTTTAAGAACCGATTTCTAATAAAAATAATCTAATGGCGTTTCACTGCAGAAAATGAATAGCTGCAGCGAAAACGAATAGCCACTGCAGAGAAGTCGGAAATACGAAATCAAATATTTACTGAAAATCTTTCAGCAAAGATTTAAATCTACTTTGTACGACAGCGCCGCTGAATCATAGATTTTACCGAAGGGCTGGTGTCCAAGTACTCAAGCTTATAAGTCTATCCCTGATTCTTGATAGATTTTTATAGCAATTGCCCTTTAAAAAATATTCACTAATATTTAAGTTTAACTAACTTTTTATTTCTTGTAGGAATGTCAAAAACATAACCAAGTTGAATGAGTTGGAACTCTCTAGAGGTACTGTAGATAAGAAATCATGGCACGACATGTACAAAGAGAGTGCCTGGATATTCATAGGAGGCTTAGCCTATGGTTTGACAGAGGGTGATATATTAAGTGTATTTTCCCAGTAAGTAATTATATTTTATTTTGAATATTTTTTTACCTAAATTAGTTGAATTCTTGTACTTATTTAAATATGTTTCTATGCTTGACTAAATCATGATCGTAATGATTTGCTAATGGTCGTACTTTTTCATAGAGCCTCTGTGGACTGGTGTTGAGCTCGCAATTGGAGAGTTGCAAGTTCGACTCACCGAATGTCATCCTGTTAGTTATGCTGTGAAAATGTTTTAGTGTGACAACAGCTCTGGTACTGTCCTCGTACATGAACCTTTGTTTAAAATAATCCAATGGCAATTATTATATGGCAATGTGTCTGGGTCCTGGGTCTTTTTCCTACTGCAAAAAAAATAAACAACAATATCCTGTAGTAAAGCTGTATTCGACAAACCTACTGTTTAATAAATATTTAATCAAGGGTCTGTGAGGTGGTTTTTGGGGGTCCATTGTGATTTTTTTTTAATTTTGAAGAAAAAACTTCTTTTATGGAAGGTTGTAATTTGTTATACAGTTTGATGTTGAGACCATAAAAAGTTTTAAACTTTACAATAACTTTTCTAATTGAAAACAAACTTTCTTTTTTTGTTTATGAATAGGATGCAGCTTGAATCTATAATATTCTTGACAGAAAAAATTATTTGGTGATAAGTATTAATACAATTGGATTGTTGACTTAGTTAATTGACCAATTGTATTTCACTTAGTAAACACTTTTCCGGTATCAATGAAATGGTTTGCATTGGTTCTTTTGCTCTACCATTTGTTCAATCTACTTCATTCATATAATGTGATAATCGTATGTAAATTTGTAATTTTGTATAAATTATTATAATAAGGAAAAAAATGCTGGCTTCTCGGATAGAATGAGTTATGTGATGAATAGAGATTTGATTGAATACCAAATATTTGGTTGACTTTGAGGCTAAATACCAAATATTCGGTGGCCGAATAACAACTTCTTTTAAAATTCTTTATACAGATAAACAACCCAAGTTCTTTATACAGTTAAACAATCAAGTTTAGGAAGTAAAATTATCATTATATAGTATTTGTATTTACCATGGAATAGAATACTATTAAAGCTAATAATAAATATTAAATCTATATTCAATTCAATTTGAACTTTAAATACACAAAACCTTTTTTCTGTAAAAAAATCTTTCAATTTTAAATATTTTAGATTTATTATTTTAATATAAAGTTGAGAGGTAGTGTTCATTAAAGTTTTCTCATCCTATCATTAACACCATTTTTGTCATGATCAAAATAAAAAATATTTATTGTTTAGAATGAATAGGTTTTATAATTTTTTAAAAGATATTTCAAATTTTAATCGTTGATTAAAAAAGCTGCATATTCCTGAAAGTGATTAAAAAATAGTAAATTTTACATAAACTTGTTTAATTCAGCTAGATTTTTTTTCACTAATTACAAACAAACAATTTATCAAATCTAATTTTTTTTCTTCTAATCCTGTTTTTATGAATACTTGGCTGATGATTGGTCGAATATCATAAGTATTTCACCTAACTGAATTTTTGGCATATGGGGGCCAAATATTTGTCCCATCATCTGTAGATAGAAAAGTTAAAAATTAAGAAGGCTCATTATGTATTTTGTCGTACTATATAAAAAATAACTAAGATAAATAAAGAAGTCCATAGTAACAATTAATTTTAAAAAATTGTGGATTTCTAAAAAGATCAAATTTCAAGATGCTCTATTGAAAATTATAAATTTTATTGTTGTTAATATTTTTCAAAATAAAATAATTATTGGGATTATTATTTTTTCAGATATGGAGAAATTGTCAATATGAACCTTGTCCGCGATTCTAAAACGGGGAAAATAAAAGGTTTTTGCTTTCTTTGTTATGCCAACCAGAAAAGTACAATTTTGGCTGTTGACAATTTTAATGGAATTAAGGTAATTTGTTATTGTTTCTTGTTTAAATATTTTTCAATAACTTCTTGAAATATCCTGTAATATAAGGGACTTGGTAACTAACTTGGTAAAAGTTAAAATTTTTACAATTAAATATTTTAAAGATTTTTAATGGGTGGCAAAGATTTAATCTAAATATTTATTATCTGTATATGTTTGTAGCATACGCTGCCTTTTAAATTTTAAAATTAATTGCTATCTTTATAATTTATTTTTTACATACTCTATTTGTTATAAAGAACTAATAATCAATACACAAAAATAATGTATCTGTGATTTTGAATAAAATAACTAATTTTGAATTCTTCTTAACCACAAAATTATATTTCAACAATTTTTGCAGTTCGTGTTCGGTTTTACATCAAAAACTACTGGATAGAGCTTGCAGTTTATCCAATATATACTAAATTAAAATCAGTGTTTTATTTCATGTTAATATCAGCCACTTCTAAAAAATTCCGTAGTAGATATTACGTTTTGGTTAGAAATTTGCATTGTGAATCTAATATTCAAAACATGGTTAAATTAAAAGAATGTGCAAATACTGAAATAAAAATAGGCTCTTTTTTCTAATTAAATTACAATATATCGCTGAGTATGATTGAATTTCACTTGGCAGGGACAAAAATTTAAAACGAAGACATGCTGAAAAAGTTAGGCTAAATAAGTGTTTCATTAACCCCACCTTACTAAAAGATTTTTTTCTCTACTAACCAAATGTGTTCAGAATGTTTTCCATTACTCCTCAAACTCTGCTTGACCACCATGGGGAATTTTTTTCAATAATTTCATATTTTTTTAATATATTTTTATTTTTGTGTTACTGGTTTGCATTTTGTTTGATAACAGCTTAATCTAAATTAAATGTATTGAAATTTCAAACTAAAGCTGTATAGAAAAAAATACTTTGCCAGTTTACATTGAAAGTGGTGCCGACTAACAAATAATTAGTGAAATCATTATTTACCTCACTTTTCATATTTGGTCATTTGATATTTCCAATAAAGAGTATTTCATCTGATACAGTCAAACCCCGTTATAACGAACTGGTTCAGAAGTTCGCTATAGCCGAGGGTTCACTATATCCAAATTTTCAAATATTGACGAAATAAAAACTTCCTAAAGTCCTTAAACACGTTTTGTGCGAAACAAATTACTTACACTGAACACTGAATTGCAATTAGTAATGGGCAATAATAAAGTAAAAGAAATATTTGTTCTTAAAAAACAATTAAATTATTTTTACTACTTAAATTTATTTATCTAAAGTATGAAAAGAAGCTTTGATTTTTTGTTGAAAGCATCAAAAGAGTCCATTACATTCTTATCCACAGTTTCTGTTGCAAAGAAATTATGCAAAATGTTCACAGCTGCCCTTAGCATCAGAAATTGAAGGACCTGAACTAACACCCCCTTCGTATGCAATATCTGGTAGATAAACGAAAATCACCGTTTTCTATTCTGTTAATAATTTTCGATTTATCCTCAATGGAAAAGGCATTAGCAAACAGGCGCGATTTTAAACCTACGCAAAGTCCACAAGTTAAACGATAATCTTCAGCAATAGAATGAAAGGGATAGGCAAGAAATGTATGCTAAACCAGTTGAACGGGGGAAGGGGAGGAGCTGAGCAGGGAATTCTATTGTCACCTTTGAGGAACCTGGCTTCTGTCAAAGGAACAAAGGGTAGGAATGTGGTCGGGGCGAGTAAAATTTTTGGGAAAAACCTGAAACTAAACTGGAAAAGTGTGAATTTTAGTTCGCTACATCCGAATTCCTTACTTTTGAAGATCGTTATAAGCATTTGAAAATACATTAGTGACATAGGAGTTCGGTTGGGACCAATTGAAAAGTTCGTTACAACCGAGGGATCGTTATATCCCGGGTTCGTTATACCGAGGTTTGACTGTATAATTATACTTTTCTATATGTATTTTCATTTAGAAAGAATAACATACATATTGAATTTTTAAAAAAAGATTTTTTAAAAAACTAAAATACTTATTGGCAACTGTTTCTTAAACAATTAAAAATCAGATGTAGATGTACCTTTGATGTAAATAACCAGTTTTATCACTATTCTGTCTTTCAAATTGGAACAGGATCACAAGTTAACATATATTATCTTTTATTTCAATTGACACTGTATTGGTTGAAAATTTGATCTTATTTTTGTTTTTATTTTGGTTTGAAAATTTGATCACTTATTATTTTTATCTTCTATCTTTTAGTTATGTGGACGTACCATTAGAGTGGACCATGTTTCAAACTACAAGCCCCCCAAGGAACATGAGAACGACGATCAGCTTACAAAACAGTTGAAAAACGACGGATGTGCACCCGTCCCTATAAAACTCGAAGCAACTCATTCTTCTAATGTCTCTGAAATACCCTTGGAAAAGAAAAAAAGCAAGAAAGTTAAAAAAGGTTAATTGAATTTCTTTCAATTTAATATATGATTTTTACAACATTCTCTCCAAAAATTTTAAATATTTTATACTTTTAATTTAGATAATCTAAGCTGAATTGGAAACTTGTCTTTTGATCATTGATTAGGATCATTTAATAATTTGAAAGGAAACTAAAAAAAGACATAAATTTTCATATCTATGAATAGTCAGAGTTTGATGTGAATAGTGCAGTTTTAGGGAACTTGTGCCCATCACTGCTATATGGACTCATCTTTACTTAATTTTTTTTATAATATTGCTTTAAAAATATTAAAGTATATCAGTTTGTGATTAAGGATGTTTATTTATTGATTTATTATAATAGTGTACAATTGAGTTAGCTTTTGTTCTTTGGCAACGTTTTCAATTCTGGGTTTATTTTCATTTTGTTGTGCATACAGATTTTTTCATTTCTGCTACTGAATGGAAATGTATCTCCCAAAACATGTCGAGATTTTATGTATTTTTATTGCGTTGTGTAACTGTTGCATTTGTATTTTAATATTCTTAATGCGATGTTCTATAAAACGATTTTTTTATCTTAAACTAATTAATTTCATAATATTTTGTAGTTTTGGAACATTTTTGCACATCTGCAGTTTACTTCCATTCAAATGACACTTTGATCATAAAAATTAGTTATACATTTTAAGAGGAGGGACTGTTAGTTTTGATTGTTTGCTTAACCTTTCATCATATATTCTTCTTTTTGCTATTTTCCCTCAAAATTATAAACTAAATACCACATAATTTTAAACTTTTAATCAATATAAACTCATCTTAAATATATAAAACATATATTTTATGTAGTTAATTGACTTTAAAAATCAAATTATTTTATCTCATTATATACATATATAAACTTTTTATATACAAATCAGCCCAAAAACATAATAATTAAAGTAATAATCATTCTATTTTACATGTACAAAGTAATATTTAGAAAAAGTCAAAACGGAACTATGTAGGGTTGATTTGTTTTCGTCTAAAATATTTACATCAAATTAATAATTTACATAAATACCAAAATAACATTTTCAAAATTGCCATGATCTTTAGATTTTTCATTAAAATATGTTGAATCATTCTACTATTTTATTAACAGTAGAATGTTTTAACTGTTTTTTAATGAAGTGTCTATACTATTGAGCTATTTTGGATTTGCAGCATAAATCACTTCAGAATAAAATAACTGTGAGATAAATGTTAGAGGCATAGTTTCAACTAACTCTATAAATTATATCCAGGATAAATAACAATATGTGGCATATATATTTCCAAAGCCCATTTTCATGAATACAGGATTCCATAAGTTAAGGTAATACATACATAAAAAAAATTATTATTAACTACTTTACTGCTATTAGTGTGAAAGAATAATAGTTATAAATTTAAACAAGATTCCCCAAACTTTCATACTACTCACAGAATTCATCAATTATGTTTCTTATATTTTTTTTATACAATTTGTATTAAGAAATTTCACCATTCTAATCATTGGTAATTGTTAAAAGTATGCTTATATTTCATTGCAGAGAAAAAGAAACACAAAAAGAAGAGGAAGCATGATAGTAACAAAGAGACCCACAACTACAAAAAGGTCAAAGTGAAGGAAGAAAAAATTGATCCAGGCTACACCAAGAATGAACTTCCTGTTAAGGAAAGAGATCCAAAGAGAAAAGACAAAAAGGGGGATTCTTCAGACAGTGAAACAAGTTCATCAGAAAGTGACAGCTCCGACCCTGACTCCAGCAGTCAACTGTTGTCTAGAAAAGAGGAAAGCCGCCATAAACACAAGACGAAACAATCGGAACAAAATTATAAAGAAAAGCATGGCAATCACAATAATCCTAGATCAAGAATTTCCAATGATGTTGATACTAACAAAAGGTATGCGATTACACATAAAGAAAGGGATTTATCAAGTAGGGATTTCAATAATGAATCCGTCAAACAGAAAAAGGTTCAAAATGATGACGATTCGAATAGCTCTTCTTCTAGAAGCAAATCTTACCGATCTTCAGATCAGGTTCGAAAAAGAAATCACCCTGATGATGATCACTACATTGATCATTCCGATTCTCACAAGAATAAATATTCATCCGAATATAAAAAATCGGCTTCCAAACGTCAGAGACATAGTGCATCCAGCAGCGAAAGTGACGTACAGGACAAACCAAAATGGAAGACTCGTGATAATGATAATGAAAAGCACTTGAAAAGTCGTTATAAGCATGATAGAGTGGAAGAACGGTATTCTAAATCTCCAAAAAGGTACGAGAGAAGTCCTCTCCGCCGAAATGACAAAGATTACGAGAGGAAATCAAGGCATGATAGAGATCGTTGATATGGCAAAGTATAAGGGCAGTGGCGTACGCAGGAAATTTGTAGGGGGGGGGGGGGGTTGAATGTCAGATCACTTTACACACACAGCTCATATATATATATATATATTTTAAATTAAAAAATAATTAAATCAAACTTTTTTAAGTCACAATAAACAAATACCATAGTAAAAATTTTTTTATAAAAACAGTATAAATGAGGGGATGTAGGTAACATACTGCAATTCAAAAAATTAAAGGAAATATGTTATTTAAAATCGGTTGTTTTTTGCATTTGACAATGTTAGCAACACCATTGCATTTGTAGTATCATTTACAATATTAAATTTTAAACACGGAATTCAAGTCGACGTGGTGTTTCTGAAAACAAATCAATTACTTTCTCAGGGTTTACAGTTATTTCTCGGTGAATATAGAGTGCAGCAAGACCATTTAGTCGTTGCTCACTCGTAGTACTCCTTAAATATGACTTTAACCGTGTTAAGGAAGAAAATGATCTTTCATTGGAAGCAATGGAAACTGGAAGAATACAGATAATTTTTAACAATTTGTAAATATTAGGAAAAAACTGAATATCACACTTGTCAAGAGCACGAAGGGCATTTTTCGGAACTAAATCTAAACTTGACAAATGTCGATACCACAGCCGTAGTTCGCCAATTAGTATTTCTTCATTTGAGTCCAAAACATCTGCATAAGCTGAATGCAAGTTTCTAGCTTCTTCTTCTTGTTTCACGGTTATGTTAACGTCAACCTTTCCTGGAAACAAACATTTAAAATTTGAAAGCACATTTTTATGCTCTAAAAATCGTTCTTGAATTTCCTTTAGAAAGCAATCTAACAATGGTATATATATTGCTGCCCTATAATAGTCTTCTGGATATTCACTTGGAATATTGCATCTATTGATTTGACGCCTAGCCCGACGAGGAATTGTCACAGAAATATCTTCTTCCTCGCAAAGTTTGACTACATCGCTGAAAATATATTTAAACTCGTTCTCTGCATCTCCTCGCATGTCTTAAACAATACTTTGGCAATGATCTGCGTAATTCAGTGCGTCTCTCAAATCCATATCTTCAGTTTGCAAATATTTACTCAGCGGAAGGGTGACAGAAAGAAGTCGCTGTAAGCAATATATTTCTGTTAAAAACTCAATTTGTTTAACTGCAACCAATAATATACTGGTATTTGTGGCAGTATCTTTATCACCAACTGAAAAAAGCATTTCTAGTGATTGTAAAATTGCAGGCAAAAGTTCTACAAATATAATGACAGAGTCATGTCGATCTACCCATCTAGTTGGGCAAAGTTTCTTTAAATGTCTTGATGCTGAAGGCAACACAGACGTAATGCAGTTGTTGAGCACATTTTGTCGTTTTGATGAAGAAGAGAAGAAATTAATACATGTACTCAGAGTTCCGACCGCATTTCGAATACAAACTACATTGCAGGCGTGGCTTATTGCTAAATTTAAGCAGTGTGCACTACAGTGAACATATAATGCATGCGGAATTTTTTTTTTAATATGCGCTTGAACACCAGAAAATTTTCCGCTCATTGCACTAGCGCCATCATATCCCTGACCTCTTAATTTTCCAGTATTGACCCCATACGATTCCAAACTATTCAAAATGCTGGACGCTAAGCCAGAACCCGTTGAATCATATACAGGAACAAATTGTAGAAACTCTTCATGTATGCGAGCATGCCCATCAGTGCTACCCAAAAATCGGGCACAAAGAGAGAGCTGTTGAATTCCAGAAATATCAGTCGTCTCATCTGCCAACACGCAAAACCCATCAGCAGAGTTGATTTTTTTCACTAGTTCCGCTAAAATAATTTTGTTACATGTCGATATCACTTCATTTTGGATTCTCGGACTTATATACATTGCATTTTTACTTGCCGTTGTTAAATGTTTGTATAAATCAGCATCACCAGCTCTTGCTCGAAAGCGTAGCAGAGCTCGGAAATTCCCGTCATTTTCAACGGGCTCAGAAATATCATCTATAGGTCCATAATCTCTGTGACCTCTTAATGCAACACCTTGTCTTCCTAATAAAATGATGGTTTCGATGACTGGCATTAAGCGCTTGCGGTTGGTGTCTGTTTGGCTTCTAAGCCCCTCATCTATCAGCAGGTCTACAGGTTGTTGCCGTTTCTCCATTACAGAGAGGAAGTTTGTTGCCTTTAGTGTGCTAGTTTGGTGGTAACTTGATTCCTGGTGTCTCCGAAATTCTTCCACTGCATCTTTCCAATTGCTAAATTTTGTCTTTACTAACTTTCCAAGGGGTTGCCCACCACGACCAGCACAGCTTCCACTGAAAAGTGCACATGGTTTACAAAACGCCCCATCTAAATTCTCAGAGTAGGAAAGCCATTTCCAACGATTCAACCAATTATACTGAAACTTCAAATTTCTTTTTCCTGATGAAGGAAATGAGTACGAAGAATCCGGTGTCCATGTATCACGAATCAGCGAAAGTATTTGTGCGTCCGTAGGCTGAAAAGAAAACCAAATTTATTTACTAATGCATGCTTAATGAAATTGCAGTAAAACTATTTGATGCAGTTGTAATAATCTTAGTGTTTATTAAAATGTTAACTATTATATAAGAAATGTTTAGCTTTTCAAGTTATTTATTCCTATGCTTTTTTTTCCTTTTTTTTTATACATTACCATGCAATAAAAGTCTTTAAACATGTGTGTAAAATAGCCTTGGAATTAATGATACATAAATACCAGTAATAATAACAGTTAATATATATTAAATTTATTAAAATTTCTCGATTTTCTTTTATATGTGACCGAAAAATTGTGGTTTCGTGCTGTATTGGCTATAGTAATGCCAAAAAGATTCAACTCTAATCTGTTTGCAAAGGATTGGACTTCATTTTTCGTCGTATTCTTAAACTGTCATAAGATTAAATCTCTAAGTTAAATATGACATTTTAAGACAGTCGAAGCTGCAGCGTCACTCAATTCTGAGCAGACGTGCCAAATGTATTGAATTTGCTATATGTTTTAGAGACTAAGAGTGAGTCCTAAGCGAACAAGGAATAGTATCGAAGTAAGAATTATTCTCTCTTTTCAACCGAAGGGGTGATTTAAAATAAAGAACCCATCGAAAGTTTTCGAAACTTCTATCAGGAACCGGTAAAAACTATAAAAAAAAAAAAAAATACAAAGAAAACGCACTGCGACAACATTATAAAATATGGGGTTGATTCAACCAACCAATCACAAAACGAAGCAAGAAAAACAATCCTAGACACGAGACAATAATTTACTACAGGGCTGTCGGTTTGAATTATGCTCCAAGAAATTTTACATTGTGGAAGACCTGAACAAATAGGTTTATGTGAAACAAAAGTTTTTGAATAATAAAATAATCTTTCTAAAAAAAAGGAAAACCGACTTTAAGAAAAATGCGCTAAAAAGTAAAAAATAATTTTTAATCTTACGAATGAGTTGACAAAATTGAATTATTGAATATCAATTTTATACTTAGTACAACTTTTTGTAAATTGGCACCAACTTCCAAAAGTTGTACTACGTATAAAATTGATATTCAATAATTCAATTTTGTCAACTCATTCGTAAGATTAAAAATTATTTTTTACTTTTTAGCGCATTTTTCTTAAAGTCGGTTTTCCTTTTTTTTAGAAAGATTATTTTATTTTTCCCTTTTTAATTTAGCAGGGGGCTTCGCCCCCTATTCACCAAGAAATTCTAGTAGCAACTTGTGCTCAACAATGTAAATTTTAAACAATCCCTAACAAAACCAATAAATGCATGTTAAACGAAATGTCATTGTTGTACAACTTCCGTTAAACAATGAAAATATTTTGAAATCGGATAAATTGTTTTAAAAAACTCCGTTTAATCGGCATTTCCGGATATATAACAGCCGGATAATCGATTATTTTTTTGAAGATTTTGCCTAAGTGGATTTTTCTCTATCCAACAAAAAAAGAATTTTCGAAATCGGAAGACATTTTTTTTTAAACGGTCCGGTTAATTAAGAAATCCGGATAGTTAAATCCCGGATAACCGGATATTTTTTTCAAATTGCTCCCCTTTGAAACATCCCCTATCCAACAAAAAAAAAATTGTCCAAATATCTAAAGTAGAATCGAAATCCCGCGCGCACATACATAAAAAAAAAAAAAAAAAAAACATACAGGTCGAATCTATAACCTCTCGACTTGGCGCGCGTTGGCGGTTTTAATTTAAATTTTCTTGCGGTTTTATTTTGGAGTTTTGTTGAGCGCGCTGGGCAGTCGGTTAAAAAGGAGAGGATTTTGATTTGGACAATTACCTAAAACATTTAAATAGAAAAGTTATTTTAGCAAAACAAACACTGTGTGACGTTATCGCAAAGAGCAACGCCATATAACTTTTTAATTACACAGTTATGCTTTAATTTATTTGTAATTCCGGTTCTCCCATTTTTCATACTCACGAGCCACCACTGTTATTCGCATACATTTTTAACAACCTTGATGTATATATATTTGTACAAAGTATAAGTCCTTTGTATTTTATCAATTAAATTTTAAACTAAGTAGAAGTAGCACAATTGCTTTAATTGAGGAACGTGCTATCAAAATGGAACATATCATAAATTCGCAAATCGAGAACAAAAGAAAAAAAGTTTGGTTTTATTTGTTTCTATGGACAGATCTCCGGAATTTTCAAGTTTTAAAAATAACTATATAAAAATTTGGGAAATATTTTTTTTTTGCAAAAACGGATATAGATTACACTTTTTTACAAAATTCAATGTTTATAAAAAAAATTTTACACGTTTAGTTTTGCACGCTCCTCAACTCTTCTAAATAAGCATATATGGAAATTGACAATGGGATTAAAACATTAAAAAAGATCAACGTTGTTATTATCTATAAAAAAAGTTTATTGACTGTATTCATCTTACCTTTCCTGATTGAGCAACAATTCCAATGTCTTTAACATTCTCTCCACAAGAAAATGAAGACGAAATCGCCGGCATCTTGGAGACTCGGGATGTGGCACCGGAAACACAAGAATTCTCATTCGGCGTGTTTTCTGTTTCTTCGCTTTTGCTTTTTTTAGAAAAAAACGCAACTAAACTCGATTGTCTTTTGCATTTATCCATTGAACTTATATGAACATGAACTATCTTCTCGGGGCAATGTATTGTTGTAGTGTAGGGTCCATTCTAAAATCCGTAGAAAACTTACTCCACAAGCATACAATGCCAATGCCCATGCCCGGCTGTCCAACAGTCAATAATTACGAAAAGACTAGGACGAAGCGAAGTAATGAGCAAGCTTACGCAGCATCTCGGAATTCAATTGTAAGTTATCACTGTTTATGTGCTTAGGTTTCTCACTTCATAATTTCTGTGTTTGTGAGTAAGGTTACTTGAATATGATATATCATAAAACAATAAGTTTTTGCTTTCTATTGCATGAATATTTAAGCAGAAAATATAACTTTACAATTAATTAGGTAAGGTGTGCAGTTTTGACACAAGTACTTCTTAATGTAAAAAAAAGTGTTAGGGATTTTCATCAAGCGACCCGGTCGGGCTCGCAACGCTAAGTCGAAAAAGAAGAAATAACGCCAACTCGTCAAAGCAGCCAACAAGAAACGAACGCCCGACCGGTAGAGCTTATCTCTACTCCGCACAACTTATAATGTTAAAGCTCGTCCGTAAAATATATTCCAGAAGCCAAACTACATTTCGTAAAAAAATAAAACCAGTATTGGTGAAACCGTATCTGTAAAACCTTTAATTTAATACAAGAATTTTTTTTTTAATTGAAAATTAACGGAGATACGGAGTTTTTTAATTTGCGTAAAGTTAGTCGATTTGTCACTTTTTCAAATTATGAAGCCCAAATTTGTCAAACGCCCTAGACACTACAATTTTCAACAGATTTTTCTGATTAATAGCTTATATGATAGCTTTATGGCATCACTAAGGTCACATGTTACTTTTATTTTATAATATTAATTATTTATATGTTTAATTAGCTAAACAAGTTATTAAATAATTTAAGCCAAATTTTTACGCCGTCAGGCGATTTTTATCTAAATATGAAATCCTTACATTAAGCGCTCGCCAAAGAAAATTATGTTTTAGAGCGGCTTAATAAAAGTTAAAATTATCGTTAAATAATACGCTCTACAAAATAAAAATTATACCACCTGATAGATTAAAAATCCTTTTAATCGATGGATCAATTTTCATTTAACTTGGACAATTATTAATGAAGATAGAAGCATTTGAAATAATTAAGAACATTGAAAAATTTCCCCTATCGTTCTTCCGCGGGAGAAGGGAGAAACATCTCAACAGTAACCATTTTAAATATCAACAAGCTGAAAGAAGTAGTGTGCGTGTGGGGATCGGGGAGGAGGAAGCATGGTCATATTTACCTTTTAATACTTCGCGTGTGATTAATTTTTCCTTGAATAATCGGATTTTACTAATGACATGGGAAAACAAATAGTAATTTTTAAAAAGTTTAAATGATGATCGGTCTGACATCCTCCAAAAGGTGGGTTGAAAAAAAGGACTGATATCCCCCCAAAAAAACTTTAGAAAAGTAAAAAAACTTTAAGCCCCCCCCCCCCCCAAAAAAAATCTTCGAAACTGTGGCTAAAAAAGTTGTGATATAAAAAACAAACAAGCCAAGAGCTCAAGCATGCACACCCACTCACTAGCCTTTTCCCGGAAAAAAGCTGCGCTTTCTTTTCTTAGCTCGATTAAAAATTAAATTTATGTGTGTATAAAATTTTAATTGAGCTAAGAAAAGAAAGCGCAGCATTTTTCCGGGAAAAGGCTAGTGAGTGGGTGTGCACGCTTGAGCTCTTGGCTTGTTTGTTTTTTATATCACAACTTTTTTAGCCACAGTTTCGAAGATTTTTTTAGAGGTGGGGGGTGGGGGGCTTAGCGTTTTTTTACTTTTCTAAAGTTTTTTTGGGGTATATTTATACAGTATTTAAGTTAAATTAATTTTTGTCTATTTTTTATAGAGCAAATAAGTAATGTATAACAAACCAATAAAATATTTTGATTTTTAGGAACCACATGGTTGGCTTGTGGACCTTATTAATAAGGTGTGTATTTTACAATGTGTTATATCATGTGCATAGTATTTTTAAGCTCTTTGTAAAGTTTTTAAAAATTTAAATTAGAAAGTAGTTGTTTTTTAAATTAAATGTGTATTTTTAATAATTTAAGTTTGGTTAACAAGATGGGTTTAAAGAAATTCAAGATCGATTTAGCAGTGATGATATTACTGGAACAGTAAGTTTTATTTAATAAAATTTATTTATGTGTGCAATATTTTAAAACTAATTTAATACATTGGGCTCTAAATAATTGCTTTGATAAATAAGGAGTGTCTTATTCTTTATAATAGTTTGTAAATAGTGTGCTGAATAAAACTGTTGGTTAAAAGTTTCCAAATTGTAAAAGGAGAGAAAATTTCAGAGTTAAGATAGATTTTAATAAAATGCTTGAAGTTATGAAAATAAAATATTTGTTTTGTGACAGTTTATCCTTTAAAAGTATTTTGATATAATTTTTGATTTTTTTTTTGTTGTGAATTTTGTATATTAACTTTGAGAAAAAGTTATATTTTTGGATAAGGAAAGTTATTTTAACACTGAAAAAATATCTTATATACATATATCGAATGAAAATTCAGGAGTATTTTCTTAAACTACTAGATTTGATTTTGTTATTTAACTTAATGTCTGTATATAATAATAAAAATTTAAAATATTTTCACAAACATGTTCTAACATATTTCACTTTAATAAAACTTTTTCAAAAGCTAAAACAAGCATCTATATTTAGGTTTAATCTTTATATCTCTTTTCATAGTGATATATATATTTTACTAAACAAGTATAACTTATTAATTTAGGGCATGGCTGCAATGTTGGCCCCTCTTTCAAAATGTGCTGAGTTCCTAAATCCCACTAAAGTTTGTCCGTACCTATCTATCTTCATGCATAGATGCAGCTATTCAATACATCAAGTCTCTTTCGGACAATGATAGAAAGAGTAAAGTAGGTTCAATTTTCATGTTTATTCGCATTTTTGTACTAATGATATCTCTCTCTTTCTACTGTTACTTAGTTTAAAGGATTTATTACATTGTTCAATTTATTGATTTTAATTTGTTTTCTTCAAATTAGTGGTAGTATTTTTTATTTAATATTTTAATTATTAATTTTTTTAGAAATTGTGATGTAATACAACAAAGATATTAATTTAAGATAAAAACTCGTCTTATAGAACATTGCGTTAAGAATATTAAAATACAAATGCAACGTTAAAATACGCAATAAAAGTCCGTATAATCCGGACATGTTTCGGGAGATACATCACCCTTCATCAGCGGAAAATGCAAAGTCTGTGTGTAATGAAATATAAATAAACCCAAGTAATCCAAAATGTTGCCAAAGACCAAAAAACTAAAAAAAACTATTGCAATCAGTTGGAGCAAGGGTGAACTAGATAACCCTTCGCGTGGGGTGGGAACAGGCTGTTCCATTTCTTCCGAGAACAATGGATTTAACGCCGACACTAAAAACTGGCTAGGGACAGCTATTGCCGTAAGGTGGCGCCAAAATCTTAAATGTGATTTTGTGTTGCAATCGCGAGCTGAAACGTGAAAAATTTACCGCGTGGTTTTTTTTAGCGATTTTATTGTGGATTTATGTTTTACAAACGGTGAATATTTTTCATTTATATTTCATTTAATGAACTTTTGAAATGTATTGTTGTGTGCCGTACTGCAAGTCAAGCAGAAAAGTCGATAAGACTATTTCTTTCCACGAGTTTCCATGTGATACGAACTTATGTGATATTTGGCTCAAGAATATTTCTAGAAAAGATTTTGTTCCTAACCACAAATCGAACTCTTCTGTTGTTTGTTCGAAGCATTTTAAGGCTTCTGACTATGTGCCAAATATTAAATACAAGAGACTACGAAAGGATACCGTTCCAACTGTGTTCGAGGACTATCCGGTGTATAAAATACCCGTTGAAACAAAAGCAAGAATGCCAGTTAAGAGAAAATGCTTGGATGAAGCAGTGGATAAAAAAATAACAAAGCGTAAAAGGGAAGTTACAAATCTGAGTGAGGAGAATAGAATAGAGGAAGTAGAGTTATTATTACATTTTGCTAATCAAGTACCTAATGATGTTAGTCCAATGGAATTTTCTGATCAAGGAGTCCAAACGGAACCTTTTATTTCGTCAACAGTTTTAAATCACAAACTACGAAATATGTGCAAACTGGTGTCTTCAAAAAACCGAACCATTTCGAAGTTGCAAAAAAAGATCGCTTATTTGACAGCCAAAGTGGAATATTACCAAAAGGACGAGTATTTATCAAATATCGAAAAAATGGTAGTAAAGCAAGGGGAAGGATTATCTTCTATACAAGAAGAATTTGTTTTATCACAGGTAAAAAATTCTGATAATAAAGTACCAAGCATTATTCTCTAATGTTAATTTTATAAAGTTAAATGATAATAATTTTAATGCAGAAATCTAAAATTTTCTTTTCAACTACCCAGAATCTTGTCACTAATAACTTTAAGAAGAAAAATGAAATGTTTGGAAATTTCAAAAAAAAATCCAGTGAATTCTTCACAAAGTACATAAAATTCAACTATGAAAAGTAATTGATCTGACATTTTAAAAGCCTATAATGTACAACTGAAAGTATAGATATACCTTGAAAATTCCAAAACATGCAATTCTGGTGTTTTATTAAAAAAAAATCCCCAAAGATAAGCTTTAAATCGAAACAATTTTATTTACGACATTCAAAATATATTTTAAATTTTCTACAAAATTCCTATAGTTTTACATTTTAAGCTGCATTTCTGTAATAATTTCAGCAATATGAAAGTAAATTCAAACACATTAAACTTCATTTCAAATAACCCAATTTGTAAAATTTAGACTATCATGAAGACAATGTGGAGGGGCTTACCTAAATATAATTTATATGTTCAAATTTTGCTCTATTTAATTTTTTTTTTGTTACAAATGTTATAACAAGATATTATCATTACAAAACTATTTTATTTAAATGTACCATTTTAGTATGTCACAAGTCTTGTATTCTATTTCCAATAAAATTCAAATTTCTAAGCTAATTTGAAATAAAGCAATCACTGTTCTAGTTAGACAAATGTTAATTTACAAATTAAGTTTTTCACCTATAATTTTTATTTCATTGTTACATTTTTAAAACTAATAAACAGCAAAAATTTAAAAAGCAGACTCAAAAAATTAAAACTTTAAGATATATGTGTACCTTAAAAGCATTGAAATCTCTAAAAATATATTATACCCAAACTTTAAAAAGTAATATTTTATAGATGTTGTATTAAGAAATTATTTCCAAATAAGCTTACATTTTCTCAGAAGGATATCAATTATCGCATTTTTATCAAATACAATATTATTCAGTACTATTAGATTATATGTATATTAAAATAATTTTTACACATTTACTTCCTTTTTTAATCGTAAAGCCTGATTTTAATATGCCTAATTCATATAGTCAGATTAGTTTTAATCAAATCCAATATTGTTAAAATAAAATGTTGTAGAAATTCAGCTCAATAAATTCTCTCCTTATTTGAAAAACCCCACTTAAATCTAAATTTCTATTTCAACTACAGAAACCAAAATGGCATAGATTATTGCTCAAGAAAATGTTTTTGAATGAATATTTATCGTGTAATGTGTTCTCCTGAACTATTGAAATTAAAACAAATTCAAGTTTTTTAAATTGAACAATCAAAAATTTGTGTTCAAAAAAACATCTACTTAGTTTCGCTATCCGTTTGTTTATACTTTTATTTCCCGCTTTCGCCGCAGTGGCGCTCCGATCTTAAGCAATCCGGAGAAAAAGTTGTCGGCAGGTTTTGGAGGGAATGGAACAGCCTTATCAGCGAGAAGCTTCTCCCCATAACGTCCCTCCAACCAAAAGCGACACCTACAGGCAGGATCGGAACTACCCTGACAAGGAGTGACGGGGAGGGAAAGACCCTGAAGGATGGGGTTGTAGGAACGGTTGGTTTGGTTTGGCGCACTTCGGTTTCTTCTTATGCGATTTACTTGGCGCACTTTAGGATGTTTTAAACAGTTTGTTAACAATGCATAATTGTCCGTAGATCGGGTGGTGTAGTGGTAAAGTGTTTAAGCCTCATGCAGTAGACCCGGGTTCGATCCCGCTTGGTGTACTTTTATAAATTTATTTTTTAACGTTGTTATTCTATGGGAAATAGTATATTTTATATTTTTTTTTACTTTGGTGATAACTAATGTAGAAAACAAAATTTGTTCGATGAATTTTTTAAGTAAATTACCATCTTAATAAATATTTAATTTCTTTTAAGAAACTTGGGAAGATTAGGAGGCTTAGGGTTATTGGTTACGTTAACACAATGCTTTGGCCGGTTTTGGCGAAATTTGAATCTTCAATTACGCATGTATTTGGCGCGCTCCGAATACGTATATTGTATTTCCTTTATAAATAAATATTATTTGGTATATTGGAGAATTTCCTTCTTTTGAATTTTTGGAGGATTTTTATCAATAGATTTTATTTTTAAGATACTTGAGTGAAGGTATAAACATTTTTTTCCTTCGTTAACTTCTTAAGAAGTATGGATCACATTTAACGTTTCTTTTTTTTATTAGCTTACATTATTTTATTTTTTTTAATTCATATGTTTGCAAAGCAAAAAATAAAAATTAACTTTTTTAATTAAAATTTGAAAATGTTTGATGTTTTTTTTTATTTATTTATTTTTGATATGTCAAAAAATATTTTCTGAAACACTATTTTTGTTATGTCAAAAAATATTTTCTGAAACACTATTTTTGTTATGTCAAAAAATATTTTCTGAAACACTATTTTTGTTATGTAAAAAAATATTTTCTGAAACACTATTTTTGTTATGTCAAAAAATATTTTCTGAAACACTATTTTTGTTATGTCAAAAAATATTTTCTGAAACACTATTTTTGTTACTTGCGAAATATTTTTTTGAAAAGTATTTGAAAAAAATTCACACACTTATTCCTTTTTTAAATTAAACTTTTTCTTGAAAATATATCGATTTTTTTTTAATTTAGGAGGGGTGCGGTTTAATTTGCAAATCGGGTGATATAGAAAGATTTAACACGCTTGACAATAGGGTCATCGAGGTAAGATTCGGACTTGGCCCAGCTACTGCTTAATGCGGCTCTGAAATAGAATAATTAATTTCAAATTAAATTGTGAAATAAAATAAAAATAGCAAGTTAACGTTTTAGAACAATGGCATAATACATGACTTTATTTATTATGCCATTATTCAAAATGTTCAACTTCAGCGCAGCCCCCCCCCCCCCCCCCCCCCCCAAACAATAATACTACACCAACCGCTTTAGTACTATATAAGTTTTAATCGGTGTATAACAGTCAAGAAATCAATACAAGATTCCATACTTCGTTCAAAAAATGTATTGATTGTATAGTGTCGCATTACGAATTTGAAAATGTAAATAGACAAAAAGAAACTGCTAATGAACAACAACAAAGAAAATAATATGTTGTCCTAGTCTTATAAGCCCAATTTAAGATTTGATAGACAATATTAAACGCATTTGAATCAGCAGAAAAATATTTAATGTTAGTATACTTTTACGAATTTAAATTAAAAATATAAATACCAATAAAAAATAGTATAAGGTCAATTTATTTGCGTAAAATAAATATATATATATTACTAGCTGCATGGTTTACATGCTGGGGACCAGTGACATAGCCATAATTTAGATTCGGAAGGGACCAAACAAAAAGACATTCAAGAGAAAAACATTTTTTTAAATATCTAAAAACTTATATCATTAATATGCTGATTAAAAATTGACAAATTTTATTTATTGAGTAGTCTAAATAATATTAAATAGCTGTTCGGTTTCGCATTGCTGGTGAATCCGCGACGCCAAATTTAGTGGCCCCCGTTGAGACTCGAACCAGTGAGCTATTGTTACGAAGTCTCGTGCGCTAAATACTACGCTCAAAGGTACGTTCTAGCTAGATTTTGGAGAAAAAAACTTAAGATGTTTCTTTACGCAATTATTCTTTTGAACGCATTTTTTAAATATTTATGTCACGAACGTTATCGAATTCGTTAGTTCTTTTGACACTTACTAGTTAAGATACTCGCGTAAAACGGTTTTCTGCTGTGGAAATAATATATAGGATTACTTTTTATCAAATTTACGAAGTTATCTTCATTAGATTTAAATACTACGAAATACTTAAATTCATTAGGGTAACCCGTGCCCCAAAAATCCTAATATTTTTATTAATGAATTCCATTAGTATTGTACCAAGCAAATAGGTAAGGGTTCAGCGAGTTCAAACCTCTCCCATTATGCATGGTAATATAATGGCCAAACTAAAGAAATTCAAGTAAATCAAAAAACTGTAAAAACATTAAAAATTTAAAAATATGTCATTTCTCGAGTTATACTTCTTGTTCAGTTATATGCGGGAATAATTGATATTTGTACAGCCAATAATTCCTATGCAAATTTGAAATAATACATTTACGAACATATTCTTCAATAATCCATTCATATCCATATCGGGATGTAAGTAAATTTGACAACAGTAAATTTGGCGGAATCGTGAGAGAGGTCGTCCATATATTGCATAACGCAAAAAAATGGAATATATTTTCTATCCTGCATGGATTTATATTCAATTTCTAACTTACGTTACTCCTTGTCGCGAATATTTTATGTTGCGATTCTTCTATTTTTGTCGCGAGTCTGAAAATTGGCGCTAAGGCCATGCTTTTCTTTTTGTTTGAGTTGTGTAATACGCGGCATCTCGTCAATAGTTTTAAGCGCCGTTAATCTTATTCTCGTACCAGGAAGCCAGGTTTTCACGGGATAATGTCGCGATATGAGAGAAGGGGTCTCAGTGGTTGCGTGACATCTCAAATTTTTTGTAGAGAAAAAAAGCTGAAATTTATTTCAAAAACTTTGATAAAATTCATTTTTTGCAGAAATCCTCATGATAGTCACTATCTTTATGCAATATATGAGCACATTGATACACAACAACACAAATAAGCAGACTTCATTTGGACCTATTATACACTGTTTTGGTAAATGTAAAGCATAAAATTAAAGAAAAATTAGGTTAGGAGCTGTCCATATCTGATGTCACACCTTTTCCCACATTTTTGACACCTTCCCGCCCCCTATGTCATAAAGTGTCCTAATTCACCTAACCCCCTCACCCCTCCGTCACAGGACCAAGGATCTCCTATAAGATTGAAATAAAGTTTGAAAAACCTTTATTTTTATCCATTGCGAATTCAAGTGTTTTCCAACTGTGCGAAATTATATCTCGGTACATTTGTATAAAATATCACTTCATAATCGATTTAAACTGGAAGCTAAATAGTGTATTTTTCTGAAATTGTTTTTGTTTCGGTTTACTACTGATTTGCAATATTTTTAATCCGATGTATGTTGTCACAGCTTCCTGAACCTCCCCCCCCCCCCCCCCTCCAAGCATAAGATAATTTGTGGACGGCCCCTTATGAACAGTACACGACTTTCTTTCAAGAAGAGTGACACATTTTAGTCCCCCATCAACAGCAGGACAGGATGTAAATTTGCCACTGGCTATCATTAGCGCACCCCCCTATGACCACTGCTTTGACGCTCCGAAAAAAGCTCGCATTGCATTCATTACAAACACGTGTGCCTTCTTTCCGTCAACAATGAGACTAGCCTCTCTGGCAGCGGATGGTCTGTATTGTCCTGTGGGGTGCGTGTATAAATTGCATACGAATACATACTTGTCAAAAATTTGTTAACAACATTTTGCTTTTATCACCTGAATTTGAACAAAGTGATAATTATAGAGTAAATGATATATTAGAATCTTTTTTTCATTATACATCACGTATAAAAAATCAAGATGAGAAATTCTATTATATCCTTAAAAAACTTAAAATTTGTAAGGTCAATGTTTTTAGTAAATAAACAACAACAACAAAAAAATGAACAATTACATGTTGAAAAAACTCGTTCTATTTGGATGAAATGCATATAATTTGCTAATGAATGTTAATCATATCATCAACTACATTTGTGCCAAAAATACTTTAAAAACATATAAACAAAAAATGCAATTCCACAAACTACATTTAAATATACGAAGAAGAATTTATGTATAACGTTATTAGAATTTAGATCCAAAACTAAAGAAATATTGATATCCACAGTCGCACATGTAGGATTTTGTAAAAGGATTGGCTAATTTTTTGTTTGTTTGTACGTGTGTTTGCGACTTGTAACGTCTTTAAAATCAGATCTAGGTTAAAAGGTGCATATATGGGGAATTGAATTTTAATGAAAACAAGACTGTAACGAAAAAAATACGTGTAACGAACACACGAGCCGCGAAACAACGTTAGAGCGGTGCATCTATTTCAAGCTCGTCTGACGCTTGCAAAAGTTATTTTAAGAACGAAGTCGATGTTAATAAAGACGGTGTTACATAAATTATTATGCAACTGGTATGTTGACAGAAATTGTCGAAAGAATTTAAATAAAATAAGTGGAAGTACAATCAAAATAATGTGTAGTGTATAAGAAGTTGAGAAACTTGATGCATTAAATTAATAATAATCTTGTTTCTATAACGAATAAAGAAGTATTAATATAAATAGAACAAACTACATAACTCCGGTAGGTGACTGGAATTTAAGATAATTTTAGGCTCTACATTGGAAAACAACTGGTATATTTTATTTATGACATACATTTTCGTAAAATATTTGTGTATAACTTAAATTTTAGCATAGTAGAGGTATAGATGAGATCTAATCAAAGACACAGTCGTACCAAAGGACATTTGACTTTAAAAATTAGTACCTAGTGAATGAGAAAAATATTTTTAACAAACTTCGGTTTTATGCTCCTGCAATTGCTTACAAAGTTTCGCGCAGTGGAATCGACAGATAAATTAAAAAAATACTTTTATGTGTTTTTGTAAATAAAAGTAAATTAAACATGATTCACATATTTATATTTTTTATTAATTTACAACTATCATTTATTTTGAATATGATTTTTAAACTTTCCACCTGTAATTTTCGTTTATTGAATACCTGATTCCATTATTTGAAACTGTAAAAAAGTTATGTTGAACTAAAAATGTGGAACAAATGTGGTACAACTTTAACTTACTGGTACACACAGAAAGATAAAATTTGGCAAAGTTGTTCCTTATATTTTAAATAGGAAACGTTAACTGTTTTTGTTCGGATAGAAAATTTTTAAGGGTCCCAGAATCGTGAAATTGTGCATACAGAGAGAGTATTCTCATACATACAAAGAAAAAAATATGATCTTGAATTTTGCACGTGGAACCTCTAAAAATAAGTTGCTATTTTTTTTACTAAATATTTGTTTTAGACACCTCCGAATAACTTAGCATCGTAAGATTCAGAATATTGATGGGTATTTATATAAAAACAAAGGAAAAAATTGGTAAATTAATTTTTTTTACGTGGAACCTTTAAAATTGAAATCGGTTTCTTTCATGGAACATTTGTTTCAGACACTTTTTATTGCCTTAGAATAGTGGTATCGTCATTCTGATAGGGTTTACGATACAAAAAAAAAAGGAAATCCAGAATTTTGCATGCGGCATTTTTTACATTTGTTTTCCCTTTTCATTTTTATACCTTTACCAATTTAAGAAGTTTACAGGTTTTTGTTCATATATATATTAATGTTATTGAGAGATTACTGTATTAGAAAGTTATTGTCTAATGCATGTTATTGAGAAATAAATTTCTCTATATTCAAATGCGAAGCCGTTGACTACTCATCCATTCAGTCATCACTAATTGTTCAACTTCTTGTATACCCAGTAAGATGAAATTTGGTCATGTTATTGCTTTTACTTTAAATAGGAAAATTAATCTTCTTTTTTTGTTCGTATCGAACGTTTTTATGGTTTGAAAATCCTCTTATTCGACGTTAGTTTCGAATACTTCTTTTTCTTTACGGAACATTAGAGTCGTAAAATTTCGTATGCACATATGGTTTTACGGTACAAACAAAAAAATATATGAAAATCTAAAATTCTTTACGTGGAACCTTTAAAAATTTTCCGTTTTTATTTTTATACTTTCGATAACTTAAGAAATTTAAAAGGCTATTGTTATCATATGTGTCTAATACAAGTTACTTAGAATAATTATTATTTGTTCATTTTTATATCTTTGGGATGTTATAGTTTAAAATTCGAATGTTAATCAACGGCAATACCGTATCGATGTTCATTTTGTTTTATTGCCATCTTCTTCGTATTATGAAGTTTTCCATTTATTTCAGGACCTTGCTAATATAATTTCGTTAAAAATTTGAACTTTTACTTCTTTGAGTCCCTCTGACGAGCGAGAAAATAAAAAATATTTTTCTTTTGCTTATAAATATTGTATTTATTTTCTTTCCATGCGTAGAACGGTCTTTTCTGCTAGTACTTTAATAATCAACAACTATGTGTAAATTCCTGGACTATATAATTATTGGAACATTTATTCATTTAAACGTTTTTATGAAAATAAAATAGTCTGTAAATATATTTATAGTTTTTCAAACAAAAAAGAATAATATATTACATAATAAAATGTATTTCCTATATAAAAGTATATTATTTTACATGCAGGGTAAAATTTAGTAGTTTTTCATAGGTTTTTATTCAATAATGTAAACATTGTAATATATATCGGAATCTTACCTAATACACTAACTCTTTTATTTATATTAAAAGCACTTGAAAAGCAATATAATGTGAGTTAACTTAAGTGACAATGTTTAAGTTTTGATTAAAAATAATTTTGTATGGGTTTTAATTCTGATACCCAGGGATATAGCGTAAAATATTTAAAACTATCAATATACATTAACATAATCAAAGTTTTAAAAAATGAGGATTCCGTTGCCTGAGTGCACATTCATTTTTCAGAACAGCCATTGGAAAGTTTGTAGCTTTATGATAAGAAAAAGACAACCAAGGGTTTGTAACACTTAAAATTATTGTTTTTCATATATCAAGATTATATATGTTATATATTTATTACAACGTGAAGATTTATAAAAGCAATTAAACTAAAGTTTATGAAAATTGCACTTAACGCATCTGAGAAATAAGGCATCGATTTGCCACTTTAAAACTTGTAGTATTTATAAAGAAGAACATTCTAAAAAATGACAATTTTTTTTTAATTTACATTTTTTTTTGCAGAAATACAGGTTTGAATACAGAAATTTATTAATTTCAGAAACTAAATTTATAGTTAAAAAAATCATAATTAATTTCAAATTGATATAGTCGAAAGATCTATTCTCGGCGTTACTTTATGGCTATTTTTTAAAACATAATTTGAATACTTTTAATCAGCTTTTTCTGGGTCGTTAGTCGTTTTTAGTTTCATTATTTTTTACGTTATCTCCTCAAAATTTAGCCAAAACGGTGATAAAGCGCCATTTCTTGCCTTACGGTTTCACGCGTACTTTCATTTCTTCAATTGCGATAAATGAGCCGTAACGGCGATAAAGCGCCAGTTTCTACCTACCCTCCAAGTGGAGGGATAGGCGAACGCCCGTGGAAAAGTTCTGCCTGTAGGTGGCGCTTAGGGTTGGAGGGACGTTATAGGGAGAAGCCCGTTATCAGCGTAGCGTCAACGCGCGCGGATCTAGTTCAGCCTCGGTTGGAGTTAACTATTGTGTGCCAACAAGCGGGAAACACTGGGACCGCAAACGTTTCATTGACAACCGAATCAATATTGCTAAAAATATGAAACGCCTCCAGGAAGTCAAGTTCAACTGGAGATTTAGGTTTGCAAATTAAATGTGAGTTAGAAAAATTAAATATATGACCATGTTCCCAAGAGTGCTTGGCAATGGAGGACTTCTTTATTTCTTGAGAAATAAAGAAGTATATGCTCCTTTAAGTTAAAGTTTTGAGACTTATTAAAATATGCTAAATAAAACAGATAATTTTTTTTATTTAGCCAAAATTACCATTGTATTTTTCATTGTTGTGTTTTATCCAAATGTATTCAAACTTTTCTTTAATAGGATAGACAGAATGCCAAAATTGTGGATAACATTCATTCGATTATGACAGCAGCTTCTTCCAAGTACAGTTCCAAGCAGTTCGATCATTTGCTACTTCTAGTACAAGATGTAGGTATTTTTTAGATAAAGAACTTTTCTTGTAATATTAACTTTTTTTTAATGTTATAACTATTTTATTACATTTTCAGAGTTGGAAAGATAGTTCAGATCAAATGAAGAAACGTCTGTTGCTTTTTCTGAGACGGGTTGGGAAAGAGACAAACCAAGGTAGAGCATCAACAAAGGTAACAAAAAAATATTTTAAAATATGTAAACATTCATACCTTGAATTTTAATAATTTATCCTAATTTATCGATTTCTTTTGTATATCAGTTGCTAAATGTAAGGATGCCAGTTATTTTTTTTAATTTAAATTAATAAACCTATATTTTATAAAATTTTGTGTATTTTTGAAATGACACTGTTATAGTGGCCTTATTTAAGTTCAACTTTATGAATTATAACATAAAAATTGTTGAGATTTAAATAAAAAGAATTGTTGGTGCTTAAAAAATTCTGTAAACTAACAACTCCAATGACATTAAAGTTGGAATTTTGATATGTTTGTCTATATGTTACAGATTATTGATCTTCTATGGGAATTAGCACACTCACATTCCCTGTCTATGAACTTGGTAGAACTAGCTCTGGAAGAACTATTTTCCATTTTAAGAGAAGTGTCACATAAAGATCAAACTAAGAAACAGTATGTTGTAAAATGGGTACAAATGTATTATCACGGGGCACCGAAAAATTGAAATTTAGAAATGCAAAGAAGTCGCCAATATGACTATTAACGGCCAACGATGGACAACGGCGATAGGTTGATGTATGATGCCAGTTTCTTCAGTTTAAAATCGGGCCACGGTGGCTGCGATGAAAAGTTCGATGATTAAACGCGATTGGTTGGATGGAATGCACGGTAGACTATTACAACGTTGTACAATGGGCTATTGCACGGACACATTTGAAAAGTAATTGACATTTATTAATTGTTTAAGTAACTTTGTTTTGGTTTAGTTAAGGCAATATTTAAGCCACACAATGGAGTATTAAAGACGATCCAATGTTATTATGTAACGAATGGTTTATTGAATAAGCGTCGCATTAGGGCTGCGCAATGGGCTATTGGAAATGGTTCCGAATCTATCCCGATTGGTTTGGTTTTGTTAATTAACGTCGCACTAGAGCTGCACAGTTGGATCTATCCCGGGAAAATGTGGAATTATTTTAAAATGACGGACCTGTGGTTTCACCCCACTCTCTAAACTTTTGCTCCACTTTGATTGATTTGAGAATTACTGGGATAATTTTATCGTCTGCGAATTTTTTTCGTATCGTCTGGGAGCTTTGTTGCTATACGAGCTCTTCTTTTTTTTTGTTATATTTTGCATGGCTTTTTTTACAAATTTCATGACTTTTTTAATCCTGATGACGCTCTTTGAAAATTTCCGTTTGGTCTAAAGTAGCCTCTTTTTAGTTACTGGCGAATTGTTTCAACTAAATACGGTAATGTATCTGTTTTAAATTTTCATTTATATGTCTAATTTTTTCATTTTATATTCTATGTATAACTATAGTTTTATTTTAGAATATTATGCTTTATATTGAGGTGTTGCCCCAAACGACTGCCCGAAGGGCAGTTGTTTAAGAGTGCCGTCGAAATGCCCCAAACGACTGCCCGAAGGATTGCCTGTAAGCACCATGATTGACTGCCCGGAGGGGGTCATGGATGTGATCCTGAGTAGTCGGAGGCCGAAGGCCGGAGACCACAAAATCGACGTAAGGAGTCTGTGACTTTAAGCGCGCGGTACGCGTGTGCGCTTAAGAGTGCCGTCGAAATGCCCCAAACGACTGCCCGAAGGATTGCCTGTAAGCACCATGATCGACTGCCCGAAGGGGGTCATGGATGTGATCCTGAGTAGTCGGAGGCCGAAGGCCGGAGACCCCAAAATCGACGTAAGGAGTCTGTGACATTAGCGCGCGATACGCGTGTGCGCTTAAGAGTGCCGTCGAAATGCCCCAAACGACTGCCCGAAGGATTGCCTGTAAGCACCATGATCGCGGAGGCCGAAGACCACAAATACCCGGAAACATAAATCGACGTTAGGAATATGTGACGTTAGTGCCACGGTACGTGCGTGCGCTTAAAACAGTGTATGGCATTCGTGATGTCCACACGACTTGAAACGGCTAACCAACAGCGGATCAACTGATCGCGAGTTCTAATCGCAACATTTGCTTTTAAACGCATTAACTTAATGTCAGTTATTTGTATATTTCCGATATGCGTCGATCTGTAAAATATCATTTGACCAGGGTGCTAAATTACGAGGCAGTATTCCCGGGTCTTTCCTTCTATATAGATCTCGAACATTAACTTTCCATTAGAAATAGCAACATCCGTCCTTTAACCATGGTTCAAAAATACGAGACAGATTTCCCGTGTCCTTGTTTCAAGATATATGCGAACCGTTTACAATAGCCCAAAGTGCAGTTCTAGTGTGCGCTAACCAATCAATCGCGAAAGCAACCAACAAGGCAATTACCGACCATCCATTTTAAAGCAAAATGTTTGGTTTGGATAATAAACATGATCTACAACTGCATATTGGGCTATTTAATACAAATGTAAATAAAAGTATTACTCTTATCAAAGTGAACTGGCAACGATAAAAATTATTTCATGTTCTAAAGTTTGTTTATATTTTTAAAACGACGATAGTTTACTCTTATTACATTAATTTGTTATTAAAATATCAGAAATTACGAAAAAATAACATTCCGATATTAAATCAGTAAATTATAACATTTATAAATATAATATTTAGCATCGTTCCATTGTACTACGACTGCATAATCGAGGGTTACCGTCTCGTTTGGCGGGATTAACAAACGCGTCACAGAATTGGCGACTTAATTTTGTTGAAAATTCGGTGCCCCGTGATAGTACATTAGTTCCATATTAAAATTAAGAAGCCTAATGTTAATAATTTGTATTTTGCAACATGTTTAAAAAATTTAATTGTGTTTAAAATCTGAAACGTTTTTTTCAGGGAGTGTCAATTTTGCCTTCTCTGCGACTGCTGCATAATGTTTGTAAAAATATCTTGAAGTGTGGTACCCACAGAGTACAGAGGTCTCACTCCCATTGGCCGCCTATACAATTTTTCTAGCATGGAACTTCGCATAGACGGTGGCGCACCGGTGGTAGATATCGGAACTAGGCCTTGTAGCGTAAAAATAAAAAAAGTAGTAGAGCGGGTTCGAACCAGGGACCTTTCGGGTGGAAAACGCGTGCTTTACCTCGCGGCCGTAAGGTCTTGTGAACTTTCGTCACATATTATATCGAATATGTAAAAACTTAATATATGTAAACTTAATATATAATAAACAATTTTGTTACGTTGAACAAAATTGAAAAAGGTATATTTCTTTTAATTATAAGATTGTCAACTATCTTTGTAATTACAATTTTATTTTTTAATTAAGTTTTTTAACACATTAAATAAATATTTCATTGGATTTAAATTTTAATAATTAATTTGCAAAAAATTTATAAGTTAAAGTTTTTAACGTATGTACAAAAAATAAATCGTTAGTTGAAATATAAATTTTAAATAAAATTTGCTGTAAATGATTTTTTTTAATAATTTCTGAAAAAATTTAAATATTGGTTCAAATTAATATTTAATTTTTTGTTCAATTCAACGTATGTTTAATTACAATTAATATTTAAAAATAAAATTTGAGTAAAAATATATACGTCACGACATTACATTATTTTTTCAACAATTTGCTGAATAAAATAAAATGTTGATTTAAGGAAATTGGACAAAAAGGAATCTTTTACTAAATAAATTTTTGAAAGAATTAATTTTTTTAAACGTATGTTTAATTAAAATAATTAAATAATAATTTCGAATAAAATTGGAGTACCATACATTTAATTTTATTTAGAAAGAAAATAAATATTAAATTAAATAATAAATTTTAAATGAAATTTTGAATAATGACGAATGCTCTAAGTAATTGTGTGAAGATATTTAAAACTTTAAACAAATGTTTACTTACAATTATTTTTAAAAACAATTAATTTAGAATTAACTTACATAAACATAAGCTACAAATTTCAATAAATCTACAAAATAAAATATTCCTTAAAAAAATAACTAAAAAAACCATCATTTTGATTAAAATTAATTTTAAATGAAATTGCACAGACATAAGTTACAAATTTTATTTTAATTACAAAGAAATAAATTTGAATAAAATAAAAACTTTTAAATAAAATTTTGATTAATGACCAATGTTCTAAATAAATTTCTGTAGATTTAAAATTTTTTAAATAAATGTCTACGAGCAATTATTTGAAGAAAAAAAAATTGCAAGTAAACATTATTATTAAACATTTTTACAAAACGTTTAACACAATTATTATTTTTTTTTAAAACTTACATATGCATAAACTACAAATTTTTATCAGTCTGCAAAATAGAATGTTCATTAAGATAAAAAACACTGTCAAATAAAACTTTTATTAAAATTAAATTCCAAAATAAATGTTTGAAAAACTTTATACAAATATATATTTATAATGAATGTTTTAAAATTAATTTTGAATACCCATTCATTCAATCAAATAAACATTCAAATAAATCATAAATTTCTATTTAAAAAAAAAGAGCTAAATACTTAAAGTTGAAAATATTACTTTCTTAAACCTGCTTTCGTTATTTTATATATTAAATTTTTTATTTTAAATGTTAAGTTGAATTTATTGATTCCGTGTTTCTTCATAACAATTGGTAACTACAAAATAATTTCGGGTTTCATTTCTATAATCCGTAAAGAAATACATATAATACCCTTCAATAAGAGCAAAATCGGCAATTTATCTCAAATTCAGCCAAAACGCTTTAAAAATAATTTGACACTTAGCAAATTTGCCGTGTCATAACGTGTGAAAACTCATTTCAGGTGGGGTTTAGTTCCAATATCCCTCACTGGCGCGCTGTCGGCGTTTCTACAAAATGCTTGAGTGGGACCTCTGACTCTGTGGT
Source organism: Troglohyphantes excavatus (assembly GCA_963932185.1). Classification (NCBI taxonomy): domain Eukaryota; kingdom Metazoa; phylum Arthropoda; class Arachnida; order Araneae; family Linyphiidae; genus Troglohyphantes; species Troglohyphantes excavatus. The sequence continues at coordinate 53,886,793 of OZ010669.1, read as the reverse complement.
GGTACCTATAACGTGGATCGGGTAAGTACAATTTTTAGTTCAACGATTTTCTTAATACTTATTAAGACGTAATAATGGGTTTGCTGTTTTTAAATGTCATTTTTTGTTTATAAATATACTAAATTTTGTAATAGAAAGTTTTTTTGGGGATATTTTATACAATTAATATTAATGTGTATAATTAAAATTTTCTAAGATTAAAATGATATATTTTATTTTTTTTTAATTTTAATAAATACAATAAATGTTTTTAAAAATATTTTTATTCATTGAATGCTCTCTGAAGTAAGTATCAGGCACACATGACATGAGATTATTCCGATAATATTGTATTAGGGCTATAAGTATTTGTAGCAGTGTAACAATTTATCTTTTAAATTTTTTGTGGATTTAATAAAATTGTGTTTTTAAAAGTATGGTATACAGAGGACAGGCATATTTATCAACAAGAAACGCTCATGCATTCGCAAACCACTTATCCTACTAAAGTCCCCCCAAACTGGTTTGAAAATCTAATCCCTCATTTCAGTTTTTTAAAAAATATTCTTTAAATATTTAATTGTGATAATAGTTAATTAAAATTTTCTGATTTAATTATTTTCTTTTAGTACATTGCAATATCCAGTTTTTCTCACCAATAAGTTTTTCTGATTGTAACCTAATAAATAATAAATGATTATTTCAAGTGACAATTTTTAATTACTTTTTATTTGATTGGATAGACAATATTATAAACTAATAATTAAAAAACTTTTTTTAGTATATTTATATTTACAGAATTTTTTTTTGTGTAGGCTAGTTTACATGACTTAAACAAAAATCATGATGAAACTGGCCACTACTACTCTTGCAAGATGCCATAAGCAAGCATCTGAAGCTGCAAATGGCAATCTAAAACCATCAACTTTGGTGGATGGTAGATACACCCATGAAGATGTATGAACCTATTTTATTTAATATTTATTTAAACCCATTTCATGTACTGTTTAGTATTTTTTTTTCAATCATTGTTGCAATAACTTATTAAATAGAAATAACTTTTTTGTTTTATCAATATGAATACAGTAACTGCAAATCTTAAAATTTTTATGTGTTTTTCTATTGAAATTTTTTATACCATTACCAAAATCAGATTTTGGGGTGCACTATTATGTTCAATTAATATTTATTTCATTCAATTCTAAAATAATTTATATTTTCATACATTTCATATGGTTACAGTTAAATAACGGATTTATATAATGTAGAGTTGATACTTTTGTATTTAGAGTTTTTGTTTTTAATAGATATAAATTTTAAATAACTACTACTAATTCAACTGTTCTATTTTATGTTTAGTATCTTTTTGAGCATTTGAGCTTCTTACAATTCATACTTCAAGATGGAGCTCAGTATTTGCAATGGACAAGAGCCAAAGATGTTTGGGATACTTTGATATCCAATCCAGATGCTTGTGATCGAGATAAGGAGGTAAAGCTTACATAAATATTTAAAAATATATTCACACTTGTTTAAATATTATTTTTGTGTACTTTAAATTTTTATTGACTTAAGGTAATTATTTTAAATTCTAGGTGTGCTATGAATGGTGCACCAGATGTATACAAGATTTGGAAAGCGATACACATTCGATGCTGTTTCAGTATAAACTATTAAAACTGGATTCTTCTTTATTAACATACATAGGTAAAATACTTGTAATCTGAGTTAAGAATTGAATTTTTTTGGGGTGTTCTATAAGCAGTTATCTATGTGTTTCATTTCAGAATAGGATTTTCAATACATATTTGTTGGCAATTTTTTCACTACCTAACTTGATTCTTATGTCTTATATTACTATAAAAATGTATGATGTTTATTGAAATGGTTTAATTTTCACAATTTACACATTAAATAATTTAAAGGATAATATATAAATGCTCCATAAACACATAAAAATGCTTTACTCATGTTTAATAGTTAAAAACGTTAATTTTTTTCTGTTTAAATTTTTCTAAAAAGGAATTACGTAATTTAAAAAAAAATGTGCAAAGGCGATATAAATTATTTGGGGTTTAAGTTTTTAATATTTGTTTAGCATTTAACTTAAATGCTTAATTTTGTGTTTTACTTTAAATGTGGGCAACTATGTCACTTTTTAAACTTATGAAAATTAAATTATGAAATTATTAGTATGATGAAAAGTATAACTAGTAAAGTATATACATATATAGATCAAGTCTTTTGTTGCATAATACATTAATATTGGTTACTTTTCTTATTTTATTTCTCTTAGGATTTAATTGTTTTAAGATGTATTTTGAAAGTGTTAATCAAGCTGAACATAGATTGAAAAGAACAACATCAACTCTGGTAAAAATTTACATTTTTTTTTAAATGAATGTATAGTGTATGTTTTAGCAAGTATGTCTTTCCTAAATAAGTTTAATTTTATTAATATATATTTTGCCTTGAAGGAGACTCGCATACTTTTTGTTTACAAATAATGTGATAAACTAAAAATGATAAATGTTGTATTGCTAGTTACATTTTCACATAAAAAAATATTATTACTTATTTGAAATTCATTGCTACAACTTAATTCTTCCAGTTTATCCAATCACTTTGCAGGGCTAATCCCAAATAAGATTTTTTTATATGTTGTTTATATCTAAAAGATTACCTATTTCGGAAATATTATTTGTGTTAAATACTTGATGCATTCAAGTATTGTATTTGGTAAATTTTTCTTTTATATAGAAAAATTATTTTTGTTTTTCCAGTTACTGAATGCTAATTTTGCTTTAGTCAAATGTCTTTATAAATCACGTATGTTTTTTTTTTTTATAGAATGTAGAGAAATTAGAACTAAATGGGTCTGATTTCTTATGGCAAGTGGCATTGTCTTGTGAAGAACATTTGGCAAATGTTGCCATTGAATATTTATTGGAAATCTCGTATCATGCTTTGGTGTCAAGATTAAAAAAGGTAAAATTATTTTGTGTTCAATATTTTTTGTTTAGTTATATATGCATGTGATTTTATATATTCTCAGGAAACAAATCTTATATTTATTTTTGTCTTATGATTTGTATTAATTTAGAAGTAGTCTAAAACAAATGATTTTTTAAAAAATCTCTCAAGTATTTCCTGGTATATTTAAGAAGTTATGTTTTTGTTATTTTATTCCTCATATTGGATGCAGAGATGCAAAATGCTCGATATTATATTTTCAGCAAGATGTAAAGTGTATCATAAAAAAAAATCTTAATTAATTTTAACATATTTTAGTTTGGGCATTTAGCTATTCACGCAGAAGTTATAGTGCACAATAACTTAATAAGTTAAGCCCTATATCTCAGGATAGAATATATAGGATTCTAACCCAATATCTTTGGTATGAATGGTTATTTGAATTATATGAGATGTAATCAAATTTTTAGAGAATGATTGCCAAGAAATGTGGGTTGAAATAAATCTAGCAAGAAATAATCTTTTACCATGATCTTATAATTGCTCAAAATGTTTCTTTAATGTAGTTTAGCAAGGTCAGATTTAGTAAAAAATGTTCACCTTAGGCATTTGCATCATTAACATTGGGCAATATTAGTTTGCCAATACTAACGTTTACTCTTTTCTGTGTTACAATGTTCTGTAGCATGCAATTTAATTTTATATAGGATGTATTATCATTGCATAACAGATTCATTAATGAATGCTACACAAAATTAAAGGTTAGTAAAATTTTATTATGTCTCATTTATTGTAAAATGTTGTATAAATTAAGGATTATTATTTGAACACTTTTTGCTATATTGACAGGAAATAAGGTTTCAATAAGTCACTTTAATTTTCCTTCAGGTCCAATTACATTGCTCTGGCTCTTGAAATATATTTAATTATTTCAACCACGTTTTCGTTGTTAGACTGTGCAATTTAAGCTATGAAAAAATAATATTTAACAAATAGAAATAGTTTATTTTTAAATATACATTTTAATTTTAATTCTTTGTTATATCAATTTGGTCTTAAAGTTAACTTTTATTAAAATTATTTAACATATTGAAGTATATATTCTTTAAAAATAATATGGGATAAATGGATGTTTTTCTTACTTATTTTATTATTGCAGTATGTGTCACTTGCATTTAGCCCAAATGCTATTGTAACAGCTGTTTCTAGCGCTACTAAAACTCTTACTGCAATGTCTGTATTCGAAGTAGCTGCCACTCCAACCCCTAAAAAGTAAGCATTAATTTCATGTTTAAGTATTTACTGTCAGTTATTAACTATACTTAAAATTACTGTATAATGTAAACAAATTTCATAACTCCTAAAATCAATTCAAAGTTGATTTCCTGTTTTTTTCAGAATTTCAAATGATAACTGCTGGGTTTCGCATGAGAATGTTGATTTAATGTATTCAATTATTAATCAAGTAGTTTAAGGAAAACCTTTGTGATATTTTTTTCTACTCTAGTTATGAAAAGTTTATATGACTAAAATTATAGTAGTTGGCATATTCATATTTTTGACTCTTTAAAATTCTTTATTTATGATAATACTTAAAGTTAAAAAACAACTATTTTTATTACATTATTTTTATTGTGCACTTTTACTGCAATATTGTTATAATACTCTTTTTCTAAAGTATTTCTCATGCAAGTTATTTTATTTTGTATAGATCCGAAAGATTTCAAAGCATATGTCATTTGCTTCAAATTGCTGAGCGATACATATCTTCAATTGAAGAAAATCATCCGTCTACCAGAACTATATTGCCCCATGGAACATCATTTGTAGGACACCCTTTATTACTTAAAATCTGCATTGATTCTTCAAAAGAAGAACACCTTGTTGTGGTAAGTTTTTTCAAATTGAAAATCTCTGGAACCAGCTTTTGGTTTTAAATTTATTGTAACAATATCAATATTTGAAATTAAGGGAATTCAATAGTTATTTTCAAGTAAAAAACTATGTAAAAAATTATTACTTTGTAACTAATATTCTGAAATAGAATTTATTGCATTTTAAATAGCTGTTTTGGTATTACTATGTACTTAATTTTAATTAGTGCAATATGAAATTAACCTTGTTTTGTTCAGTTTTTACATTGAATTTAATATAAGCATATAATAAAAGTATTAAAATTACCTTGGGTACTTATAATAAAACTTTATTTTAATTACTAATTTTTTTAATATATCTATTTGTATGTATATTCAGCAATGTTTATAATCTATAACAATTTATTTTTAGACCCATAGCAATGAAACTCTTGGTTCTGTAAAGCAACGGATAGCTCAACATTTGCATCAGAATTCCATGCAAGTACATCTATATCAGGATGAGATTCCAGTAAGTAAAAAAGCTAAATGCACAGATTATATCAAGGAATATTTTCTAATGAAATATGACAAGGGAACTGTTGCTATTAAATTCACAAATGGTTTATTACCCTGCTACTTTCCCACATAATTATTTTTACGAGCAATGTAGTAGAGTCGGCTTTAACCAATGTTATTGGAAGAAATAAATTATATTTAAATTAGTTTATTTGATAATAATTGAGGTAACTAAGTTTTTAAATGCAAGCAAACAACTTTGAAGAAAAGAATGAAAATCACCTAGTATTTTATCATGTTGCAATAGGCTTAGATTGTGTTGTATTTTTGTGGATGTTATCAAAGTATTTATTAAAGTTATTGTTTATTAAAAACATTGCAAAGAAGTTTTACTAAGTGAAGTAATAATGTATTGTAAGGCAGTCAAATTTGAATCTTTTATTATACTAAGTATCACAAATATTGATAAAATTGGATTATCTTTCACTGACATTTGATGAAATCTAATTTGTAGTAATTTAAATTCAATAAGTAAAAGTTGAGGCAAACATTTTTCCTTATTTACACTTTCATATTCTATTTGCCTTTTATATTTAAATTTAGTATTTTACATTTGAAAATTTTCTACTTTCTCATTGTGCTCTTTTTGGATTTTTGCTAGATTCCAAAAAATAAGGAACAAAGATTAATGAGTCAATTAAACATTCGTGATGGACACGTTCTGACTGTTAAATGTGTTGGTAGTGGAATGTCAACTATAGTCTCAACTCAGGTACGTGTTTTACTAATGATATAACTACATGCACAGTGCTAATGTTAATTTGTAATTCTATTATGTAAAAATAGTAATTGTAGTCAATTCTTGTATATCAAATAATTAATGACTTAGTGTTAGGTGTTTCTCATTTAACAAGTTACCAACTGTTTAAGAATACTTTGCTTCATTTGAAAAAATGTATTTTTAAACATTTTTATTTATGTTTTGTAATTGTATAAATTCAAAAATGAAATGTTAAATTTTAAACAAATTACAATCCTAAGTTTTGCTTACCCTTTTAGGATTCAAGAAATTATTCCACTGTTTATGGTACTGTAACTTTGCTTTCTGATTCTGCATCAGCTGGCAACCACCTTTCTTATTTCCTAGACCAGGTTGTTATTTAATTTGGCAGCAAAAGCTGTATTTTTTAAAAATAATATATTTAATTTATTTGTATGTAAACTTAGATTTGTTTATTAAAAAATAATGATTAAAAAAATATATGTGATTTTAATTTTTCCATTATATTTTTAACATCTTTGTCATATTTAAACTACTTCTGTAGTGTAGTTGTTTGGCTTTACCCATTTATTCTAAATATGCCGATAAGAAAACACTGTAAATCTGTGATTTTTCTGACTTTTAAAAAAAATACTCAAAGATATTTTTTTTTATCATTGTATAAAAATTATTAGTTAATAAAAAATACTCTAAATTTTTTTTTCTAACAATTAAAAAAAATATTTTGGTAAGACCCTTCCCCCATCAAAAATTGGAAATGTTAATTAAAAAAAATCTTATTATTGTACAAAAATTATGGGTGGTAGTGGTGACCTTCCCCCCACCAAAAATTGGAAATGTTAATTAAAAAAAATCTTATTATTGTACAAAAATTATGGGTGGAAACTCACCAAAGGGCATCATGCAGATTACAATTATTACAATTACATGCAGATATAATTTACATAAATAATGTAAATCTCTTTTGATGAGTTTTAAATTTACATTGCAGTATCACGTCTCAAGTCAGGAACTTATTGCATCTCATACCTACTGATCCTGCCATTTTGGATGCATTGGATTCAATTAGTGCTAAGGTATTAATTTGCGAATTATTTTTAGTTAAAAAAATTACATAAAGTCTAATGAAGTAGGAATATAACTTGAAGTATTTATTTTTTTACAGAAAGTAATGGAAATCCCATCACCTGGAACTCCAAGAGAAAGTCCAAAATCTAGTCCGAAAAAATTTACTGTTACTTCACCGACAAAGGAACGTTGTGAATCTCCTAAAGAAGTCTTCAAAAATTTGTTTCATGTATCTTATCAAATCTCACATTTCAAACTCCTCTACAACTTAGAGGTATTTAAAAAAAAATATTTTGATTATATAACAAGTACTGACCAGGTTATCTATATAATGTCAAGAAATAGAAAGGATTTTAGTTTATTTATAAGATTGTAAAGATAAACAGTTAATGAATAGATAAATAGTTAATTTATTTATAAATGAATTTCTTATAAGATAATTTTTTTTCTAATTTTTTTTAGAAATATACTATGAAATTACTCATTTATTTTCATGATAACTGTTATTCATTTTGTTTTAATTTTTAAATTGTTAATTTTCAAAAAAGTTTAATTTGTTGGAGTGGTTTTTTCGAATTTTCTCTGAATTCTGTTTTTGAAGCCAATGTTATATGATGCTGTTTATATTTGCAAGTTGCGAAAATATAATTTTTTTTTAATAAGAAAATAATTGAGAGAATTTTTTTGTAAACTGAATATTTGTTAGAACCAATAAAAAATTATAGTTATCTTTATGATTTAAAATATTCATAAATATTTTATTTTCATTAAAATTTATCACCCAAACAAAATTATAGATTTAGAATTTCAAAAGTTGGAAGATGTAAGTGAGATAATGAAATTTGACATTGAAATCTAATGATTTTTAGTTTTAAAAACTTAACTATTTTACAATTATTTTTTAGAAGATATAAAATTAGATATTAAGATAAAACTTTTAGATATTAAAATAAAAGTTTTTCTTAGATATTAATATAAAAACTTTTCTACATCAAATGTTTAATAATTTGCATATTTTTTATAGGCTTTAAGTGGCAAATTGATGCCTGTCATACAAGATACTAATACTGTACAAAGTGCTCAAATGTTCAGCAATGATTTCCTTTCTGCTGGGGGTTTGACACTAGTTCTAAATGTTCTTCAGAAAGACAGCATACCTAATGATGTAGATTATGATATTCGCCAGGGATGTTATTTGACTGCATTAGCTATTGCAAGGTAACAATTAAAATTTAAATTATATAAACTTATGACTTACTATTTGTCTTAGAAGGCTATTTTAATTATCTTTGTTTACAATATTTTTAAGGATTTCTTTGGTTTTATTTTTTGATTTATATGTAAAAAAAAAAGCTCTAATGAATTAAAAATAGTCTTAAATTTTTCTTGAAGTGTTGCTTTTTTCATTCATGTTAAATAATTGTTATAGTTCATATTGTTTATAAAAAAATCTGTGAAATCCATTTGGTGTGCTGTAAAAATTCATTGTTAAATTAATATTTTAGTGGAATATTTCAAAAGAAATGTAGATTTTTTTTTATTTTCAATTTAATAAAGTGTATTTCCCCATTTGTAGGTTTTTGCTTTGTGGAGAAACAGGACTTGAAATAACTTCATTATTTGGGCATCAGGCTATTTTAGCAAGTGGTATTGGGAAGGTGTTAATAATTGAATTCTGCACAAACTCTGGAATATCTGATGAACTATCAAGTGCAGTAAAAAGACTGAACTGTGTGAAAGCAATTGAAGTTAGTAATTTGAGTTTGGTTTTCAACTTCTAAATTGCAAAACTATACCAGAAATTTTCAATTATGCATCTATAATTTGACTATTAAATGTTTAGCCACACTTTTGTTTTTATTTAATTTTATGAAGTATTTTAGTACTTAATATAAAAAGTAACTTTAATATTAAAACTAATCCTATTTCATAAATTTAAAAAGATAATTTAAAAAATTTCAACTATGTAATTGAAGATATGGATGTAAGAATCCGACATCTCCAGTTTTCAAAATTGTTCAGGAAGGACTGAAAACACTACGTTACTTGCATCGTATAATATAAAAGTATAACTCTTTTTCTTTTATATATTTATAGCCATTTCTTATAGCCGTCCGATTCTTGCACGAATCGATAGAGAATTTGTTCTGTATAGGAATAAGTGAAAAAGTGTACATCAGGGAAAAAATGCAGCTGCCTGGCTCTTGCACCCACATTTTTAACGGAGTTATTTTTTTGTTTTAAAGTTTATTGATTAGCTTTTTATAAAATTTCGTATCGGAATATCAAAAATCACAGAAGCTTCTTTGTTCTGAATTAATAACCCAATTTATGTGACTTTTTTTTTTGTTCAAATGAATATTTAATAAGTTTTATTGTAATGATTAATAATCTCAAATGTCTTTTTTTTATTATTTTGTATGCATTATTTAAGTTATTAAAAAATATTAATTTTTTGTTCACTAATTCAACTTGCTGTGTATTTTTTATTATAAACAATTAATAGTGCTGAATTGTTGGGAACTTTATCGAGTCTAATCCGTCTATCATGGGCCGCAGCTGCAGGCAATTTGTTACTAGTGAATTGTTCCTTGCCTACCAAAGAAGGAACTTGCTCTTCCATGGGAAGGAGGAGCCGTCAAAGCAGCGCTGGTAAGTTGAACTACTATTCAAACATTGCCTTTTTCAGTTCCTCAAATATCTTATTTAAACATTTGAACAAAAAGTATTCAAATATCAAATGCATTTTAAAATAACCCTTTGAATATCTGTCTACAATATAAAATGAAATCCCTATTTCAGTTGAGTTTTTACAGTATTTATATAATTACAATTTATCAGATTTCTTTGTTTGTGAATTTGTTTACTTTAGTCTTAAAAACAGCTGACTGAGATTCTCATGAAATGTATGCAGTTTATAAAAAGTGTGTCATATTAATTTATGATATTATTTCGCTAAATGTGATTATTCTGAAGTTATGTATATTACAATTTATTTTTAAATGTGGTGCAAGCTTAAAGACTTGCAATAAATCTTTCCATTGAAGTGATATAAAAGAAGGATTCTATGCATCGAGCAATATAATTATTTATTTTTCCATTTAATATTCATTCTATTTTCCAATTTGTTAGTTGATTGATATACTTTTTTCTTTGATTGAGCTCTCTTACATTATAAACAACAATTATATAGGTAGAACAAGTTTTTATTAAATTTATATTGTCTACATTTAATACAATTTTTTAGATAGTGTATGTTTTGGAATTGTAATTTTTAAAAACTTTATTTTTATTTTACATTATATAAATTTAGTTCAATCATGTAAAATTTATATGAAAAAAATGTTTATATCTATGTTAATAATTTGTGGTGGAGGGGGTGGGGTATTTAAAGGGACTGCTTTGTGTTTAAGAATCAAAATATTTAAAAAAAGGCAAACGATACCATTTACTCTTACAATTTCCATTATACTCCTTAGAGTTACCACCAACTGAACTTTTAAATTAAAATTTTTTTTTAAGGGATCAGAATTTTTACTAAGCTTTATTATTAAAATATACATAATCTGATGGAAAAATAAAAAAAGTAATTAATACAATTTAATGTAAAACTTGTATAACAGGGGTCAAAATTAAATTTTCAAAGCAGATGCATCATTGAAACCATGTTTTAAACTTAGGTGCACTGAATATTATTTGGGTGAAAAAAAAATTCACTGAGCAGAAACCGGATTGTGAAACGAGATTGACATGGTTTAACTCGAATCCATCTTTTCTTTAGGCATCTTGCATTCTAATTCTTAATGAGTCACATGAGGTAACATTCTCCTGACTTTTGATTATTTTTTTTTATTTAAATTTATTGGATTATACACAAATATATATGTTATCCATAGTTTTTAATGTAGTTTCAGAAACTCCATAGTTCGAAATCGCAATTCATTGAAATTATGGACAATCCGTAGTAATTGGCAGGTTTGCTGTGCCAACAAGGGATTACTTGTAAAACCTGACTACGATCTTGCTATCTAGTGCTCTGCGCAAGTGGCAAACTGGATTCTTAGGTTATTTGTCAAATGATGTGCAGGAGAATTCTGAGTTAATTATTAGGGATGAACCGGATAGTGGTTTTGCCGGATATCGGATATCCGGCGCACATTACAAACCGGATATCGGATATCCGAACTGGATTTTGCAGGATACCCGATCGGATATCCGGCAGTTTCTTTTTTATGAAATTATCTTCTCATACACACTAGAAAAAACGGAAATCGGTCAAAAATTACAAAATATTTCTATAATATTCCCCAATTCCTTACCTTTAAGGTGATAACCAAGATTGAATAAACATTAAAAAAAACTTTTTTATTACAAAGGGTTATTCTAGGGTGCTGCTAGCAATTGGCGTATGTTTTGTACACTTTAAACTCAATTTCTAAATCCCGTATATACTCGTGTATAAGCCAACCCCCTAATTTTAGGACGATTTTTTGTCCAAAATTGAAAACTCGCGTATAAGCCGAGTTGTATGTTCGTACATCAAAAATTCCGATTAAAATCGGCAAATTCTCGAAAAAAGAGTGAAATTTTAATTCTTAAAATAAATATTTAAGCCGAGAAATTAAAAGTTTAAAGAAAGTGACTGGAGAAACGATCTTCTTCGAAGTTCGCGACGATTCATCAGGCTTAAAAGTATATACCACTCGCGATGTTCTGGTGTCTTTCACAACTCCATCGGACTTCTTAAATTATATCTCCCTTTTTTTTATTATCAGAATAAAATATTTTAAACCACATACTTAAATACCAAAATGTGCAATTTCTAATTATTAACAGCGTTTTGCAAAGATTTAAAAACTTAGAAAACATCAACTTTTTTCTATCAACATCGTTGGTTATTGTCGCTGTTAAATACGGATGAGCATTTTTTTTATTCATCTTGGAAGGGAATACTAGTATATTATGGATGAATGTACACTTCTTATTAAAATATTTAGTGTTTCATACCGAAATAAATTACTTGAAGGTAGAGCTTGAATTCGCGGATTAGCAACGTCCCGATTTTACCGCTTTAAAGTCAATTCCATCCAAAATTCTAATAAGACAACTATTAATATCTTTCCATAATATTATCAAGGAATAAAATCTGTATTGGGGAAATAAATTTTGTTTAATTATTGCAATCGAATAAGAAAGACATCGACTTTTAAGTGGTGTCATTCGCTACGCACGATGACAACTTCTTAGTCTTTTGGAGGGTCATAACTTTAAGAAAGATACTTCAAATAATTTCAACAAAAATTATGCTTCTAGATGAATTACAACTTGCATAACCATGTTTAAAAAAAACATGAAAATTAGCATTTGACTTAATTCAGGTTTTTTGTTATAATCGTGATTTTTAAAGTGTTTTCATACATAAAAAAAATAGAATTTTAAATTTATAGTTAAAAAAAAAAAATTCAAGTGTGTACGTACACCTTAACAGTTCTTTAATAAACTGTTCATATTTATACAGATTTTGAAACGGCCAGATCTGTATTGTACAATGCGTTTGAAAATGTAATTTTGAAGTATTTCCAAATTACTAATCTAAATTGCGACATACTTAAATGCTGAAACTAACTTTTAGACTGGGGAATAAAACAATTTCTAATATACAACGAACAGAGATGTAGCTATGGCAACTCTACACACCACCTATGTGAATTGTTCAAACTCGTAGATACTCCATTATAGGGGCGTGTTTCGAATGTCTGGAGCATATCTTCCTTGCTATCTGTTCTCTGTGCCTCACCGCGACTGAGTCTGAAATGCACTCCTTACCCACCTGAATAGCCCGAGAAAAATTCAAGGGAGTTGATAGAATTGTCAGGAAAATACTTAAAGCAAGAACAAATATAATTGATCACCACAAAAAAAAATCTTTGATGTTTTATTCTTCCGGATATCCGGCTTGGTAAATCGGATATCCGGCACTTTACTTCCGGATATCGGATAGTTAAAAATCAGCCGGATAGGCCGGATACCGGATAGTTACCGGATATCCGTTTCATCCCTATTAATTATCCATAATTACGCTCACCGTGGGAAAACAGAATCATAAATAATTGAGAGTATTTTGAAATGGCAAATAAAATCAGAGGTGTCAGAAAAGTATGTGGTATTAGGTACACTGTGCACCTGCTAAATTTCGAACCCTATTGTACAATTATTATAATTGCTTTCTTTAAAATTCAAAACAAATATAACTGAAAACTAACAATAGGTTTTGTTTTTCATTTTACAGGCAGTAACGCAAGTAGTGGCAGTGAAAATGGGGATGGTCTTGTTTTGCAAAGTGGCATTTGTGCTCAACAGCAATTTGTTAAGGAGAAAGATGTATTGCTGTCAGTCAAAGCTGTAGAATTTTTGATCACATGTATTAAAATGAGAACAGATATCTTTAGTAAGTTAGTTTATCATTATTAATGTAATTCAATTTTTCAAAGAAACTAAACTACAAAAAAATATATAATGTATTTAAAAAAATAATTGTTTTTAATTAAAAATTGAGAACATTTTACAAAAATAGGATCACGAAAAAATATGTATTACTCTAATTACGATTGTTACATAGTTATTTATCTATTGTTTGTGCTATTAACATTTAAAAACTTTCTATCAGAAACTAGTGTATTTAATATTTTAAATGGAATGTGAATAATTTGCTCACATTAAAAAAAAATTCTTATTTGTTGAGAAGTTATTTTTCATTTGCAATCAGGCTCAAGGGACTCATTTTCTTTCCAAATGCTAAACAATTATTTTACCCAACGTTTTGAAGTATTATTTATTATAAAGTGTCAGTAAAGCAAATTTTACATTTAAATAAGTCTCTAAGAATATTAGTATTCAAGAATTTAAGACATTTTATGTACATAACATGTAATACAAGTTGTAAGTGTGTGTGAAGTTGAAAGTGTGTGTGTGTCTAAATGTCAAGTCTAATTGTCAAACATATAAAATATAATTTCTCATATAAAAGCATACACTCAAAACTATATTTAGTAAGTTTTAGTTTTATAAAATGTACTTATGTCACAGCATTTTATGTTCATAATTGAAAAATTATCTATTTTCAATGTTTTGTTATAATAATTTAGGTAAATTTGCATCCCTGCCTTGTATAAGTGATTTTGTTATCGACATCCTTTTGTGCTCTCCAAGTCCTGTTGTTCGGCGATGTGCTTTAGAGGAGTTCAGCAAGTTGAGTACTACAATAGTCAATTCCTCACCAAGCCCAAGAGATCACCTCATTGGGGTCCTCTTAAAGGCTCGCTTGCCATTGTAGGTAAGGAAGAACCAAAATTTTAATACATTATTTTGTATTTACATCCATTACAAGAAAAATTCCTACACACAGTTTTAAAAAGTTAGAATTTGGGATAATGCAATATTGTTTTTGTAATTCTAAATTCTTATTGTGATAAGTAATACTTTATACCAATTGATGTCATTTTTTTATTTTATTTATTTTTAATTTTTGTATTTAATTGCTTATAAATATTAAATGTACCTTTAAAATGTTAAATGTATGTTGACAATTAAAGGCATGTTTTTTTTTATTCTAAGTGTTTTCTTGCATAGTATTTTCAGCAAGTTGTATTGTTTATAAAATTTTAAGCTGCAGTTATTATACAAATATATTTTTTACAGGCTTTTTAGTCAGTGTTCGGAATATTTTGAGCTGTGCTGCAGACTTCTTAGAGGTTTAACAGGTTAGTTTATTTATAAGCTTTTAACAAATTTTGTTGTATGAACATTTTTTAATCTATGTTTATTTATTTATAAAACTCATTCAATATTTTATAAATTAAAATATTTTCATTGATTACCTAAAATTTTAATAATTTAATAATACTGTACAAAGTTGTTCATTTGAAATATAATTTAAATTCTAAAACCTAAAATTACCAACACTTAGTTATTTTTGAAATTGTAAAGTAGTTTTTGCCTCATGCAGGTTAAAATATTTTATAGTATACAAGCTTTTCGAATAAGTTATTTTAAGAGACAGTTTTATGATACAACCTTAATCCAATTGATTGAAAACTATTGTAAAATGACATCTTTTCGTAAATTTAAAAATTAGGTGCTTGCTAGAAAAAACTGGAGTTTCCATTGTGAGATTGCAAAATTTGTTTTATTTTTTTATTTTAGTAAAATTATTTTGTAAAGTTGTTATAACCATTAATTAGTATTTGATTTAGTGTAACATCAATTTCTTGCAGATTTTGATCAGAAGCGTCTTTATGTGGACCCTAAACAAATGATTGAGGATGAAATTGCATGGCTTCAGGGGTTTTCTCCTTCTTCAACTACAGCATTGCAAGCTGCCGACAGTGCATTAATGGAAGGCCACTTTCGTCTTATTAAAACCCTTTTGACTTGTGATGGGGTACAAAAAAATGAAGCCGGTAAGTTTATACCCCAGAAATGTATTTCCATACAATATAATAAAATTTTGTTGCATATAGATTGTTCAGCGAAATAGTTAAAATATAAAATTGTTACTATTTGGAAGTTATCTTAAAATGAATCAAGCAATTCTAGAACAGTTGGAATCGCATTAAGCATTATTACTACAACAATGCCTTTTTGCAGGGGTGTGGTAAGCCATCATGTGGATCCTCAAGTTATAATTTATATGCGTCACTAATGATTAATCACTAATGATTCATTCTAAGAAGTCAAATTTAGACAATACATTAATATATTTGTATTTCAAATATCTACTTTGTACCTATTCTTTTATAATAGTGGGGTGATTAATAAAGTAAGGAATTTAATTTTTTTTCAATTGTACATCAGTCAGTAACACTTGAGATTTAGTTTTTATTACTTTATTATCATTATTTTTGTCCATACTTCCGAGTTCTGAAGTTCATTTGAAATTGTAAGTTATTTGTGCTTTGTAGAAAAGTTAATTTGGAATTTTTTTCTACATGTTATTGCTTTTATAATTTTGTTAAGTTATTAAATATGTATCTATGCAACTTCTTTTACATTAATAGACATTTGAAGCTAATAATATGCTAGTGTATTTTGGTTATTTGAATAATTCTAAAGTTAATTTTGACTTTATTTTAGCCTTTTTTACCAATTTCAAATGGTCTTTGGTCATTTATTAGAATCACGTCTTCAGTATCATGCACCTGAAAACTTTTGGAAATGTTTTCACCTGTGGGGCGAGCCGGTAAATGTTCGAGTGCAGCAAGATGCTTTTGAATTCTTTACTCATTTAATTGACCAAATAGATGAGTACCTTATTAAAAACGGTTGGGACCCTGTTTTTAAGACAGTATGAAGGAGTATTTTCTGATCAGAAAATATGTCAAGGAAAATATGTCACACAGGTATGTATTGCATGACACTTTAACCATATATATATATAAATAAAACAGTAACATTTTATAGAATTTGAAATACTATGATAATTTAAAAATATATATATAATTGATTACCTATTATCTACAAATATTTAATATTTTACATCTCTTCAAATCATATATATCATTTATCATTATTTTCCTTTTCATGTCAAAATGGAATTATTGTAGTTATGCATTTTTGCATAGTACTTGAGAAACTAAGGATGAAAATATATAATCCTGTGTAACGGTAATAAATGTGCTTTCAATCTAAAAATTTTAAACATAAGGAAAATTGACTAATATTTTTTTTTACTTATGTTTTTTAAATATAATTGGATATATATTTGCCTAAAATATCTATTCATGATGTAATTTAATATTGTATACATGTAATGCACACAATTATATTATTTAATACTGATGTACAAAAATTTCAATTTAGGTATGAAAGGGAGGAGACCTTTATGGCCCTAAATCTACCTGTAAAAAGTCAAAACCTTCTTGATTCGTTGGACCAGTTTGTGAAAGGTGAACTTCTTGACGGACACAATGCCTACTTATGTGAAAAATGTCATGAGAAGGTAATATGGAAGAGCCACTCTTTGTTTTGCATTCATTTTCTAATTTGTATTCCCCTCCTGTCAAAACTTAGCAAAAAACAAAATTGCCTCTGTTATGAATTTGCATGTCTATCACCTTGTAGATATTTCGTACTATCTACAATTTTCTACTATTTTATATACTTACATGGAATTCTTATAAAATTCCACGGATTTCGGTAGATTTTGGTCTTATCGTATTTGTGAATACAGTAGGCTCTTTAGTAATAATTTATTTAATTTTTACTAATTTCTTTAATTGTAGATGATTTGCATAATTTATCTAAATAATGTCAAAATTGTATAGAAAAATATTAAAGGCAGTTTTTTTTTAATTAGTTAGTTGGTATGTAATATAAAGATGTGTAAATGTAAAGATATTAAAAAATATATTAAAAAGTAAAAACAATGGTATGTAAATGTAAAGATACTTAAAAAAAATATTAAAAAATGGTATGTAAATGTAAAGATACTAATACAGGGTGGCAACATAACCGGGAAGTCAGGGAATTGTCATGGAATTTTTTTATTCTGGAAATGTCAGGGAAAATTAAAAAAAATCACAAAAAGTCAGGGAATTTTTCAAATTTGGTTCATTAAAACGGCAATTATTATTGTCTATTCTGTTTTGTTTATTCGTCTTTATTTCCTTTTAGTTCGGATTTTAAAAAAAATCATGGTCGAGCGAGCACATGCGCAATTTTGTTGTTTATAGATACGTGAGCCGCTGCTGGAGGGAGAAACAAAAGCAAAGTTGGACTTCGGACTGCAAAGAACATGTGGGCTTCTAATGAATCTGCTGAATGAACATTGTTGAAAATTGTATTAGAAATATTTTATTTCAAGTATGAACTCTTATGACAAGATAAAAGATTGGATTTAAAGACAGCTAAGGAATTTGAGCTTTATTTTAATAAAAATAAATTATACCTTTTCTATTGCACCCTCTTCATATGCAAATAAGTTTTAAAGACTTCGAGTTTTTTTTCTGGATATTTTATGGAAGCTTTTCAGATTTTATAATAGATTAAATATAAATTTCATCTTATTATTTTTCAAAATAATTCTTCAATATCTTGGGAATTTAACAATTTTAAGAATTCCTCCAGTGTATCACATTTTGAATTATTCTTCGATTTTGCTTAAAAATAGTACAGTTTTGTTATTTTCTGTACTTTTTTATTTAAAATTAATGATTAGATACCGTATATACTCGCGTACAAGCCGACCCCCTAATTTTAGGACGATTTTTTGTGCAAAATTGAAAATTCGCGTATAAGCCGAGTTGTATTTTCGTACATGAAAAATTCCGATTAAAACGGCAAATCATCGGAAAAACAATGACATTTTAATTCTTAAAATAAATATTTAAGCCGAGAAATCGAAAATTAAAAAAAAAAAAAGCTGAAGAAACGACCTTTCTCGAAGTTCGCGACTATTCGTCGTGCATAAAAAATATATACCATTCGCGATGTTCTTGTGTCTTTCAAACCGCCATCGGACTTCTTAAATTAAATCTTGCTTATTATCATAATAAAATATTTTAAACCACATACTTAAATACCAAAATGTGCAATTTCTAATTATTAACATTGTTTTTTAAAGAATTAAAAACTTAGAAAACTTCAACAGTTTTCTATTATGTTGATTACCGTCACTATTAAATACAGATGAGCATTTTTTTATTCATCTCGGAAGGAAAGTATGTATTATAACATTTATTTACCAAAATTGCAAAGTCAGGGAAATTTTTTGAAACCATCAAGGAAATGTCAGGAAACTTTTTTTCCAGGATTTTGTTGCCACCCTGTAAAAGGTTTAAGTTATTACTGTCAAATTTTCTATAATATTTAATTTTATAAAATTTAGCTGATATTAATTTTTAAAAGGTGCTTTTTTTATGACTTAAATGTATTAAATACATAGGAAAATCTCAATGCAGTTAACACATCTGCACATTTTTGCTTTGCAGCGCAACACTATTAAAAGAACATGCATCAAAACACTGCCTCCAGTGTTGGTGATTCAATTAAAAAGGTTTGACTATGATTGGGAAGCCAACAGATCCTTGAAATTCGATGATTACTTTAAGGTAGATTTTGTTTGATACAACTGCAAGTGTTATAATACTACTCTACTATTTACGGAAAAATATTGTTATATTTATTTTTTATAACTATTCATTTTAAAGCTGATTATTTTTATTTAGAAATCAACATTGTACAAAATTTTAAATTCAGTTAATGAAATATAAGTATTTAATACAAAAAAAAATGTTCAATGCAAAGTCAGGATCATTTCTGAACATAATTTACAAGTCCAGCAGTCTTAGTCTAACTATTCTTAAACCTCCAAAAGGTGCTTAAGTCTTTTCCTAAATTTCTTATAAAAAAATATGCTTTCATATAATTAAAAAAAAAAGCCTTTGTGTTACAAGTTTTTTTTGTGTGCAGAATTTTCATTAATTTTTACATTTGCCTTATCAATTTACTTCTTATTTGATTTTATTGTACACATTAAACACAAATCAATGACAATCTAATATATATTATAATAGTTTTTACCCTCAATTTTCATTTGTATCTTACTAATCCAAACAATCATTTCATCCTTTATGACTGCCTATATTTTGTTATAGCTGTTTTTTTAAAATAGATTTTAGGTGCAATTGTAGCTTATTTTATATAGCTTCTTCACCTGTTAATTTCCATTCATCTTAATCAAATTAGCATGCTACAATTTGCATTACAACAAAAATTATACTTTTAAGTTTAAATATATACGTGACTTACAAAGGATAAAACCACTTTTATTGCTGTTTAATCTTTTTCGTGCACATATTTGATAGGTGCCTTATTATTTTTTTTTATCTTATAATTGATTGTTCATATTTTAAAATTCATATAATTGTACAATATAAATATATCATTGCTTTGTTATGATGTTACCTTTATCATGTCTAATGTGTTTAATTGTTTATAGTTCCCTTGGAAACTGGACATGCAGCCCTACACGGCTGAAGGCATACAAGAGAGGGAAACAATGAAGAATGAAAGTGACAGTGATGACCAAGTCGTTCCGGCAACAGCGAATGTCCAGAAATTAGGCAACAGCAGGTATGAGTTAGTTGGAGCTCTTGTCCACAGTGGGCAGGCAAATGCGGGTCATTATTACAGTTATATCAAGGAACGAAGGTATTTCTGTTCATTTCTCAATTCTGAACTAATACAATTTTGTAAACTATTTGTTCCCTTGTATTTTTATTATCATTTACTTTAAATTGTAATAGTGTTTGATGGACTGTGTTTGTATGGTTAGAAAAGTATCAATTTCAGAATTGAAAGCTTGTCGTCCATGTAAAATTGGCCAAATATTTGCAACTGATAGTGTTTTACATTTCAGTTTTCAATATATAAAGTTTTAATGTAAAATGCATTAATTAAAAAAAAATTCGAATTTTTTTTTAAATTTTATCCCAACTAAAAGTAGGCTTTGAAAAAGGTTTTGATTTTAATTTTGTGTGTTTGATTTTAGATTGGACTCTGGTGATAAACTTTCGAAGTGGTACAAATTCAACGACATTTCTGTTGAGGAATTTGAAATGAATGATGTAACAATTGAAGCTGAGTGTTTTGGAGGGACATACAAAGCAAAAGTTAGGGATTCAAGTAAGGAATTTTAGAATTTATCTGTAATTTATTTGTGTTGGGGCAATATTGTACTTAAAAAAAATTTATTTGGTAGTTTAAAAATTATATATTGTTTTAAGGAAATTTTATGTATCTTAAGTAGTTCCATTATTTTAGTTCTATCATCTTTTCACAAAATTAAAAATCTTATTTTGTAAACATAATGGCATTTTACTTCGCTCTAAATTTTTATTTGGAATTGTTATTTTAAAAGTCAAGGAAGACAAATTTTTCATTTTTTAATTTATGTTTATTAATTTCATTTTATTTAAAAGTGTTTATTGTTAATTTAAAATCTTAGGCAACTCTTATCCTGAAATTCGTCAACGGTATTGGAATGCCTATATGCATGCTGTTTTACGAAAAAGTGGAAGAAGCTGCTCGCACTCCAAGAACCCCAAGGAAAACTCCAAACAAATTCTCCTTTAGGAAGTCAGAAAAACTCTTAATAAATACGTATCTTATAACTTCATATTTACTTTGCATAAATGTTTACGCTATTTATTTATATTAGTGTGTACGTAAATCTCAACACTAGATAGTTTCATGGAAACATCAGGGAGTTCTTTATTATTTAGAAAAGGCACTGATCTAAAGCATCTACAGCACTCATCTTGATAACTAATATGATTTCGGTCTGCAGTCATTCAGATTGTATAATTAGAAAAAAAATTTACTCTGAGTGATTTCTATCATCACCTTTCAATTGTCATCAGTTATAAATTAATTATTATTTCAGTTTGCAATTGTATACAGGCTATTGTGCGTGTTTATGCCAGTTGGCAGTATTCAAATACTTAACTAAAATAAATGCTCAAACTTACCTTTATTCAAGAACACTTGATGGAATTTCTGTAGAACAAGCAAGTATAATTTTAGTGCCCTTTACTTTTTTGCACAACATACCATTTTGTTGGTAATCAGGCAACCTGGTCAAATACATTTATATTGGAATGCTTTAAAATAGCTGGTTAAAGTATTATATTAAACATGCCAAATTTCTTAAATACTAAATTGCAATTGTTAACACTAAGAATTTGCAGATTATTAACTATAGTAGATAGTTCTTTCTAAGGAAATAATATAATAACTATGCAACCTCTATAAGAATTATGATTATTTAAAAAATAATAATATAATTAAATGTAGAGATCAGTGTTTCTATAGTAATCTACAGTTCTACAATTAATCATTGTTAAACTCAAATTTAGGGCCCTCCTCAGTCTGGCGACCCAAGCTGATACTTGTGTGGCTTGGTCCTTAAGTCCCTGCTTTTATTTTAAATATAAGTTTTTTAACGCACACTTAGTTTCTGTTATTTTTCGGTTCTACTTTCTGAAATCCATGCTAAGAATGTGTTTAATTGTATTTTAGAACACCCAAGAAGCAGAGTCCCTGCCACCATCGGCAGAGAGACAGTCTCTCACAGCTCACTCAGCTAGTGGACCGGGGGAGAGGCATGGCCTGTTTCTCGAAAGGATGCCCGCGAGGATACAGCAGGTTGTGCAGGACGAAAACTTGCGCTTCATGCACAACCGGGATGTTTATAATGATTCTTATTTCTTGTTTGTCAAGCAGCTGCTTTTCACAAATGTTGTGAGTGCCTTTAAATTTGCATTTCTGTACTAAATACAGGGACGGGAATTCTGCGCCAGAGAGCGCCAAAAGTGGTATCCTGCGCCAACCTGCTACAAAACCACATTTATGTGCGATTCTGCGCCAATTTTGTTTTAAATCCTTGTTAAACACGTGCGCCAAGTCTTGGTGCCCGTTTGTCTGGCCATAAACGAAGTTAAGGCAACCTTAGGAAGAGGAAATGAGAAAAAATTTAAGCACATTTTTCTCAAGTTTAAATAGTATTTGTAGAAATGTAGAGTACGAATGGAGTATAAGCATGCTGAGAAATGGAATAATTCGCGTCATTAAAAAGGACTTGATTCCTGATGTTCAACTTTTTAGACAAGGGCATTTCATTGTCATAACAAAAATTTCATAATTGGAATATCGGATCGTTTGTTTTTTTGTACACAATCGATGCTCAATCTTGGAAAAACTGAGAATTTTAAAAGAATAGAGCAACATGTAGGAATATTTGCGATCTTCGTCAAACGGTGATAATTCACTCGAAAGTTGATGGTTTCTGTTGATGTCTTTCGTTGCATAATGGCACTCACTGTTTAAAGAATTTTTTTCGGACTTGAAAACTAAGATATTCACTAAACGCGGTCAGCTGCTATCTTCGTTGAAATGCTTACAATCCTTTTGCATCTGATAAATAAGTACTTATTTTTCATTATTTTCTATTTCATCGTGATTTGCTTTGCACTACCCAGGGGTGGTACTTTTCCGGGTTTTTTTTTTTAATTTTCGGAACCCGAAATGAACGGGGTTTTAAAAATTTAGAAATGTAGAATTCAAGATTTTAATTTGATTAAAAATTTCGTGAACATTTCAATTTAAGCATATTTTCTAAATTTTAAATATTTGTAAAATTTAAGGTAATAACTTTTTGAGATTTGTCCGAATTTTTAGTCAAGACTATTTGATTAAAAGACACTTGATCATTGGAAAATTTCAGTTCGTTTGTTGTTTTATGAAGAATCGATGCTCAATAAAAAAAAAACCAGATAATTTCACAAAAATTTAGCATCTTGAATATGTAGAAATATTTGCGATATTCGTCAAACGGTGATGATATCATTCTGAAGTTGAGATGAATGATTAGAACTATAATTACGTCTCATCTGCCGAATGCAACTTTCATTTGGCCCTCTTTTGTTATATATTTTCATTCATGGAAACCTTGAACTTGTAGAAATTCGTTAAACGCGATCTGCTGCGATCTCCGTTGGAAGACTTTCAATCCTTTTGCATCCGATATACAAGTTCATTATATTTCACTGCTTCCTGTTTTATCGTGATTTGTTTTGCACTACTTAACAAAATTACATTACATTTTTCGAAAATATAATTTAATTCACGAAATTGAAATTTAGGACTTGTAATTTTCAGTAATAAAAATGGATTTTTTTTAAAAAAATCTTGTTTGAATGGTATTAAAATTCCAATTTAATCCTTTTTTGTTTAAATGTTCATATATTTTATTAAATTAATTATTTTTATTGGAAACTTTTCTTTCTAACAACCCTCCAACTTAAAAAAAAAAAAAAAAAAAAAACTTGCTTTTATTTAGCTTTTTGAAAGTTTTCAAATTTCTCATTAAACTAATTTTTAAGATAATAACTTAAGTGTAAATTTTAATGATTTAGATTAACATGCTTAAAATATAGGAAGGTATGTTTTCTATAAATTTATTACTATTTAATAAATCTAGTTTGTGTGGAAAAGTTAAGGAATTTTATATCCCTTAGCAGTGTTCACTCTATGCGTTTTTTGAAGGGCGGGCCGCCCTGCCCGCCTTTTTTTACTCTCGATTGCGCCCTCATGCCCTTTTTGAAAAAATTCCGCCCTTCTTGCCCTTTTCAGTCACGGCACAAGCGTCAGTGCTTTCCCGGCTGTCTTTAAAAAAGGCATCGATTAAAAAAAATTGTGTGTAAATTGCAATTATGTTAATTGTGACAGTAGAAGAACAAACTCCTTTTTAACTACGCGTGTTATGAAATCACGATTCCGCGGTAATTTCGAGCACGGGGCACGAATCCTATTGGTTGCCTGTGCCCGCGTATGAAATGCTAATTATTGTTTCTGTGTTTTTTTAAAGTGAAGATAGTTTGGGGCGAAGTTGCAAGTCTAGGCATTTTATTACCAAATTTTGGATTTAAGTAGCATTTTTATCAGTTTTGTAAGGGGTCTGATTAGGGCTACTTACATATTTGGTTTTTAGGGAAAACATTCAGTTTAAAATGTCAAATTTTATATTTTAAGGTAATATCTTAATAAAAAATCATCAATTTCGTTCGGGTTTTTTCTGCGCAATGTCAATCAATAAATCGGAACTTTTTTTGTTTGGTCACGTGTCAAATGTGTGGCCACGCCCACCCCATATTTTTTTTTTTAAAGTGCCCTTTTCAAAAACGGGGTGCCCTTTTACTGCCAACTGCGCCCTGCCCCTTTTTATTTCTAGAGTGAACACTGCCTTAGACAGTGGTGACATTCTAAATTGTCTTTTTCATGTACAAGGTATGTGATATTGTAGTTTGTTAGTGTTTTGGTTTATTGATAAACCACATTTTACTAAAAAATTAAAAATTGAAAGTTAAGTATATATTGTAAAATATTGTGTAAATGGGTTAATTCTTAATTAAAAACTCTTTTGGTTAAATATTTTTAACTGCTTTAAATGGTCTCATAAAGCTTAAGAGTATAAAAAAGATGTAAACAGCAAAATACAGTTTTAGGGTTTTTCACTCTTTAGTTGAAAATATTATTTATTTACGAAATTGAAGTTTGTTATATTTTATGTAATAACAATGGACAATTTGAAAAAAGCCTTTTTTTTAGGGATTTGCAATTCGTTTTGGCATTAATATTTGATTTAAATTTTAATAAATCTTTTTGTGTTTGAACCCCTCACCCCTACGCTTAACATGTTTAAAATAAGTAGTAACATAGGTTTTCCATCAAATTATTACTCTTTAATTCTAAAGTTTATGCGAAAAAATTAAGTAATTTTATTTCCCTTAGACAGTAACAACCTTCTTAATAGATTTCATGCACATATATGCAAGATTGCAACACTGTTTTAGTTTTTATAAACCACATTTCAGTGGGGGAAAAAATCAACATATGAAAGTTAAGTATATATTGTTAAAAATATTGAAAATTCAATAATTCTTAATTAAAAACTAATTTTTGTTGAATATTTTCAACTGTCTTTAAACTGTCTCATTTATAGCCTCTACTGGTTTTGATTTATTGCATAAAAAATGGCATAAATAAGCAATAGAGACCTTCAGGGTTTTTACACCTTGGGTAGTGTACCACATCTGATTTAAAATCGCATGTTACAAATTTTAATTACTACAATTATTGTTTAATATGCTAAAATTCACTGCTACGTTTTATTGCATTATTCCTACAAATCTACAGTTTTCTGCTACAATTTGTCGCGTTTCTGCTCCAAAACTTAAATTTTGCTGCTCCAAAACCCTACAATTTATTGCGTTCCTGCTACAAATATTCAGTTTTGCTGCTACAATTTGTCGTGTTTCTGCTCCAAAACTTAAATTTTGCTGCTCCAAAAATTGCTCCAAACTGGTCTTTAGCACTTCCCATCCCTGTAAATAACTTTTAAAGAAATGCAAACTACTAGTGTTATCAGTTTGTATCAAATATTTTATCACTGTATTTCAAAACCAAATTTAATTTGTCTTACTTTTCATTTGAAAATTGCAACATTTCAAATTTATCCGAATTATTTTATTTATGTATTTTTATATTTAATTTATTTTTTGTAAATCACTGTTTTTTTGCCTTCAAATTACTAAGAGAATTTTTTTTAATAAGTTAAAAATGTTTTATTTGTACTTGTATTTGATATTATTAAAAAATCTTTCTTTTAAAACATAATTCTGTACATCTGATTTTTTTTGTTTTTAATCAGATTTTGATATAAACATGCTGGTCTTTTTAAGGATAGAAAGTATTTGTATTAAAGATTCAAGTATACTAAACTATAATAATGTTTAAATCAATTAAATAAAAATAATTAATCATACATTAAACTTATAAAAATGTATTTATATTACTGATTTCTCTTTCTTTTAGAATCTTGTTGACTCACTGTGTTTTTCAAACTATGCTGTAAATAGTCTTCTGCCATTGAGTGTCAATTTTCTCTTCAATACATATTTGCGATACAGAAAACGATCTAGTTAAGCTGATGGTTAAAAGGATAATTAGGAATAATGCAAAAAAAATTCTTATGTTTGTATTAAAAGTAACAAATAATCCAAAATTATAATTGTTTGTAAATATTCATCACTGTATTCTTTTGTTTTTGTTAAGCTCTTTTTAAGTTTTCTATTTGTTTGCATAGTTGCTAATATAAAAATGATTTTAATACATATTTGCATAATTGCTAATATAAAAAAGATTTTAATACATATTAGTACCTTTTTAATAGTGTTACTCAGGGTACTTGCAAGGGGAGCCCCAACCTCTAGATGGCAAACTTGTGTAAATTTTTTTTGAATGAAACTAAGACATTTCGCTTTAAGGAAAGTCAAAATTATAATTGTTTGTAAATGTTCATCACTGTATTTTTTTACTTTTGTTCAGCTCTTTTTAAGTTTTCTATTTGTTTGCATAATTGCTAATATAAAAATGATTTTAATACATATTAGTACCTTTTTAATAGTGTTGCTCAGGGCCCTTTCCAGGGGAGCCCCAACCTCTAGTGGCAAACTTTTGTAATTTTTTTTTAAATGAAACTAAGACATTTCACTTTAAGGAAAGTCAAAATTATAATTGTTTGTAAATGTTCATCACTGTATTCTTTTACTTTTGTTCAGCTCTTTTTAAGTTTTCTATTTGTTTGCATAATTGCTAATATAAAAATGATTTTAATACATATTAGTACCTTTTTAATACTGTTACTCAGGGCCCTTGCCAGGGGAGCCCCAACCTCTAGATGGCAAACTTTTGTAATTTTTTTTAAATGAAACTAAGACATTTCACATTAAGGAAAGTCAAATGTTACACAAGTTTGCCAACTAGGTTGGTAATTTTGCCAGTTCTACAGGAATTAACCAACATTCTTATGGCTCGCATGTTGGAGTAAATCACCGAGAGCATCACGGCCGAGTGTTCTGTCTCATTGAATATAATAGCAGATCAATAAATGAACAGATCGTTCATAGAATGTAGTTTTAATTATTGAATGTAATAACGATGAGCTATTATCAATGAATGAACATTTGTATCACTGAATGTAATAATGAGATTAAGTAAATCATTGTAAAAAATAGCAAATTTTTAATAAGTTTTACTCCTGGTCGGGTTGGCAATTTCCCATCTAAAACTAATATTTCAAATTCAAGCATGAAAAACCTGGTAAATCACCAGACTAAAAAAAATCGGTAATTTGACTCTAAAAAAAGTTGGTAATTTGACAAAGAAAATTGGTAAAAACCTATGTCTTAAAAGGCTTTTACCCCTCCGCTCTCTCAATCATAAACCCTAGCGATGACACTTGTGTTACTTAACTCTGACTAAAGTCGTTCTGCAATGCTTCACCTCCCACGGCGGTCCTTGTGTGTGTCGTCAGCACACTCCACTCCCGACACGGAGCCGCACTCCACCTCTGACTAAAGTCGTTTCGCAATGCTTCACCTCCCACGGCGTCCCTTGTGTGTGTCGTCCGCACCCTCCACTCCCGACACGGAGCCGCACTCCACCTCTGACTAAAGTCGTTCCGCAATGCTTCACCTCCCACGGCGGCCAATGTGTGTGTCGTCCGCACCCTCCACTCCCGACCATACCTCCATGCTTTTATTTTCACTCCAATTTTTCGTCATGTCGTTAACCATGTCTAAACAAATCAATTTAAATTCATATTTATCTTAATGTTTAATTATTCAACTTTATTTTAATGGCATAAGATAACTAACCAATTACATTTAAATTTGATCGTGAGACATCAAGTTCAAATTTAATTGGATGTTGAGAAAAAAATATTATCAGTTGAGTTCGTAATCACGAGATGTGATAATTTCAAACAAACTATAAATTATTTTTCATTTAAATCAAAATTCTTTTTTCGATCTACGAAGATTTATAAAATAAAATGCCGCTTTCAACTTGTATTATCTCTAACCTGCCACGGGAATTATTCGTCGCTGGAGTAGGATGGGTGACCAGTCAGGTATTAAATGCGCTCTGGGAAAGAGGTGTAAACTTGATTACAAGAGTTTTTGAAGGAATAACCAGACGCGATGATCAGCTGGAGCCGAATGAAGAAGAAACCCGAAATCGAGCCAGTTCTACAGATATCGACGAAAATAATCAAAATTTGCATGGAGAGCAAGAGCCCAAAAAGACTCGGAAGAAATCGGTCACTACCAAGGACAGAAAGAAATCAGGAAGTCAAAAAGTGATTGCAAAACCAAAGACCCCAAAAGGAAAAGGTATCGGGCGAAAGGCTTCAAAGCACAGAAAGTAAAACATTGCCAAAAGAAGAAGGTTCAGTAGAATGTAATATATATTCAAAATAGCTTCAATGTAGAAAAGATACCGATTCAAGTGAACTATCCGTATAAAAGCAGTTTAAAATTTATTTATTCATTTTTAAGCCTTTATCTTTCAAAAGTTTTAATTTGTTTAATGTCTGCCTCAGTATTTCCAAAGTAATGTGTTCTCTAGTGTAATAGAAATGCACACTTCAGTTTAACAGATTTTATTAAAATCTTGTAGAACAAATTTTACAATGTTTTAACAGATGTTTTAAAAGTTTTATTATATTTTTTAATAACATATGGTTCCAATCATTTTAACTAAGAAAAAATACAAAAGCTTGAATTTTTTTTTCAAGAAGGCTTGTGTAGCATGACCTGCCTAGAGAACACATGACTGTGTTTCATACAAGTTTTTTTCTATTCTTGTCTTTCTGGATATATATTTCTTGCTAAGTTCTGATGGTTTGATCGTGCAAGAACCTAACCCAAACCGTGGTCTTCAAAAAATCCTTGGGGCGTCTCCTCCTGCATAAGTGTAAATTAATAGGTTAAATTAGTATTTTTAA
The DNA here is from genome assembly GCA_963932185.1 of Troglohyphantes excavatus. Classification (NCBI taxonomy): domain Eukaryota; kingdom Metazoa; phylum Arthropoda; class Arachnida; order Araneae; family Linyphiidae; genus Troglohyphantes; species Troglohyphantes excavatus. The sequence continues at coordinate 53,857,215 of OZ010669.1, read as the reverse complement.
ACATAAAACTTAATTTGTGCATTTTATCTGTGCCAATTAACAAAACAGATTAATTTGTGAATTGTAAAAAATGTCTATTAAGAATGCCAAGATTTTTTAAAAAAATTTATTGACAGACATTGACTAGTACAAGTACAAAAAGACACGGAGAGACAAGTTTTAATACTTTTACAGCAATGTATTTTTAAGAGTAGCTTTGAAGTAATTGCATTACCAATTTTTATGTAGAATGCAATTCCTTTGTTTAGAAGTTACTTTTCTGAAAAATCTTTGCTTTTAATAGAGAAAATATGAAGTATATGATATATTAAACAATTTGTATAAAACCTAGTACCATGTGTGAATTTAATACTGCTAGAATATAATGTATGTTATTACAATAGACAAATGAAGTGATAAGTAGATGGACATGTCATGTAACAAATTACTTTCAAAAAAGAAAAAAAAAAAAACATACTGAGATATCATTAAGAGATCATCACAAGATAAGGGTGAGGCGGGATTCAAAATTATAAAATTTGCAATTTTTTTATTCATTTGTTAAATTTTGAAGAATAAACACTTGATATTTTCCAAAGATTAAAAAAAAAAAAAGATAAGAATTTTGACATTAAATATTTGCATTGCAATGTAAATTCGCAGGGACGGGAATTCTGCGCCAAAAGTGGTATCCTGCGCCAACCTGCTACAAAACCACATTTATGTGCGATTCTGCGCCAATTTTTTTTTAAATCCTTGTTAAACACGTGCGCCAAGTCTTGGTGCCCGTTTGTCTGGCCATAAACGAAGTTAAGGCAACCTTAGGAAGAGGAAATGGGAGAAAATTTAAGCACATTTTTCTCTTTGATTTTCTCAAGCAGAGAAATGGAATAATTCGCCTCATTAAAAAGGACTTGATTCCTGATGTTCAACTTTTTAGACAAGGGCATTTCATTGTCATAACAAAAATTTTATCATTGGAATATCGGATCTTTTGTTTTTTTGTACACAATCGATGCTCAATCTTGAAAAACTGAGAATTTTAAAAGAATAGAGCAACATGTAGGAATACTTGCGATCTTCGTCAAACGGTGATAATTCACTCGAAAGTTGAAGGTTTCTGTTGATGTCTTTCGTTGCATAATGGCACTCTGTTTAAATAATTTTTTTCGGTCTTGAAAACTAAGATATTCACTAAACGCGGTCGGCTGCTATCTTCGTTGAAATGCTTACAATCCTTTTGCATCTGATAAATAAGTACTTATTTTTCATTATTTTCTATTTCATCGTGATTTGCTTTGCCACTACCCAGGGGTGGTACTTTTCCGTTTTTTTTTTTTTTTTTAATTTTCGGAACCCGAAATGAACGGGGTTTTAAAAATTTAGAAATGTAGAATTCAAGATTTTAATTTGATTAAAAATTTCGTCAACATTTCAATTAAAGCATATTCTCTAAATTTTAAATATTTGTAAAATTTAAGGTAATAACTTTTTGAGATTTGTCCGAATTTTTAGTCAAGGGTATTTGATTAAAAGACACTTGATCATTGGAAAATTTCAGTTCGTTTGTTGTTTTATGAAGAATCGATGCTCAATAAAAAAAAACCCAGATAATTTCACAAAAATTTAGCATCTTGAATATGTAGTAATATTTGCGATCTTCGTCAAACGGTGATGATATCACTCTGAAGTTGAGATGAATGATTATAACTATAATTACGTCTCATCTGCCGAATGCAACTTTCATTTGGCACTCTTTTGTTATATATTTTCATTCATGGAAACCTTGAACTTGTAGAAATTCGCTAAACGCGATCTGCTGCGATCTCCGTTGGAAGACTTTCAATCCTTTTGCATCCGATATGCAAGTTCATTATATTTCACTGCTTCCTATTTTATCATGATTTGTTTTGCACTACTTAACAAAATTACATTACATTTTTCGAAAATATAATTTAATTCACGAAATTGAAATTTCGGACTTGTAATTTTCAGTAATAAAAATGGATTTTTTTAAAAAAAATCTTGTTTGGATGGTATTAAAATTCCAACTTTAATCCTTTTTTGTTTAAATGTTCATATATTTTATTAAATTAATTATTTTTATTGGAAACTTTTCTTTCTAACAACCCTCCAACTTAAAAAAAAAAAAAAAAAAAAAAAAAAAAACTTGCTTTTATTTAGCTTTTTAAAAGTTTTCAAATTTCTTATTAAACTATTTTTTAAGATAATAACTTAAGTGTAATTTTTAATGATTTAGATTAACATGCTTAAAATATAGCAAGGTATGTTTTCTATAAATTTATTACTATTTAATAAATCTAGTTTGTGTGGAAAAGTTAAGGAATTTTATATCCCTTAGAGTCCACTGTCTAAGGCTTACACAGTGGTGACATTCTAAATTGTCTTTTTCATGTACAAGGTATGTGATATTGTAGTTTGTTAGTGTTTTGGTTTATTGATAAACCACATTTTACTAAAAAATTCAAAATTGAAAGTTAAGTATATATTGTAAAATATTGTGTAAATGGGTTAATTCTTAATTAAAAACTCTTTTGGTTAAATATTTTAACAGCTTTAAATGGTCTCATAAAGCTTAAGAGTATAAAAAGATGTAAACAGCAAAATACAGTTTTAGGGTTTTTTCAAATTGTCCATTGTTATTACATAAAATATAACAAACTTCAATTTCGTAAATAAATAATATTTTCAACCAAGGAGTAAATCCTTGGTTGAAAATATTATTTATTTACGAAATTGAAGTTTGTTATATTTTATGTAATAACAATGGACAATTTGAAAAAAGCTTTTTTTTTTGAAGGATTTGCAATTCGTTTTGGCATTAATATCTGATTTAAATGTTTATATACTATTTAATAAATCTTTTTGTGTTTGAACCCCTCACCCCTACGCTTAACATGTTTAAAATAATTAGTAACATAGGTTTTCCATCAAATTATTACTCTCTAATTCTAAAGTTTGTGCGAAAAAATTAAGTAATTTTATTTCCCTTAGACAGTAACAACCTTCTTAATAGATTTCATGCAGAATATATGCAAGATTGCAACACTGTTTTGGTTTTTATAAACCACATTTCAGTGGGGGGAAAAATCAACATATGAAAGTTAAGTATATATTGTAAAAAATATTAAAAATTCAATAATTCTTAATTAAAAACTAATTTTTGTTGAATATTTGCAATTGTCTTTAAACTGTCTCATTTATAGACTCTACTGGTTTTGATTTATTACATAAAAAATGGCATAAATAAGCAATAGAGACCTTTAGGGTTTTTACACCTTGGGTAGTGTACCACATCTGATTTAAAATCGCATGTTACAAATTTTAATTGCTACAATTATTGTTTAATATGCAAAATTCACTGCTACGTTTTATTGCATTCTTTCTACAAATCTACAGTTTTCAGCTACAATTTGTCGCGTTTCTGCAAAACCCTACAATTTATTGCGTTCCTGCTACAAATATTCAGTTTTGCTGCTACAATTTGTCGTTTTTCTGCTCCAAAACTTAAATTTTGCTGCTCCAAAAATTGCTCCAAACTGGTCCTTAGCACTTCCCATCCCTGAATTCGTAAAAATTGTTAATTTTTTTTTATATCACTTAGAATTAATAAAATAACTCCAAAATTACACACAAAAAACACAATTACAATAAAAGAGTTATTACAAAGAATATTAGTGAAAATAATATATAGTTACTGAAGACAAAGTAAAACATGTGAGAAAAGTAAAAAATTATAAATAAAAAAAAGTAATGGGGAAAAAGGGGACTTCGAAGTTTTAAAGTATATTAATCAAAGGGTGTATTTATTTAAATCCAAATATTGAAAATTCTAGTAAGTATAGTAATCTATACTTATGATGTCATTTTACTCAGTAATATTTATATTTTTTTAATAAAAAAAATATCTCATTAGATGTAGCATCGGAACATTTTTTTTCGAAAGTAAAATTCATTAGCAATACATATCCAGGATTTGAAACAAACAGGATGTGAAACAACAGTCTCTTGTACTTCACATGAAAGATAGGCTCATTGTTTTATTACATACATTTTGTTTCCTTAAACATCACTATGTTCATCTATTAATATCCAATTTAGCTAATTTATGACACTATTCTCATAATTGTCTTTAGCATTTGTATAGTAAATAAAACTAAAACGTGCGAGTTAAATATTTCAGATCAATTAGAATATATCACATAATCCAGCATGTTTTTTCCTAGTCCTATAAAATATTCAATACCGGATTTTTTTTAAATATATATTACTCTTAAGTTTTTAAGAGATTCATCATAAGTTACTTTCTGGAAGCCTTTAAGTTAACAAAATGTAAATATATATCAACTTTATCTCCTACACATATATTAGTTCAGAATACATATAAATAAAAGCTAAACATATAGCGAGAACATTCCCTAACATTCACATTTGTAAAAAAGTTCATGCATTCTAAAACATTTAAAAGTTTATATTAAGCAGACATAGTTTTGTGTAGTAGGTTGGGTGTTTAACACTTAGATTTCAATAGTTTTACAAAAAAAAAAATTATCCTAAAAATTAATATTAATTTCTTGCAGCGGGGTTGTTCCCGTACTGATCCAAAGCACCAAGTTATAAATTCTCTCAACCAATGAAGCTCTCATCTGGGATGCATGTAAAACTATCTGAAGAGGTACACTTATCTAATGAAACATTGAAATATAATATTATGCATAACACACACATATTTGAGATTCCTTTATCAATTCCCAGGTAGGACCCCCAGAAAATACCAGGTTTTCCCGCACGCAACTCAACAAGAAGTATTATACGAGAAATTAAAATTTGTCTAATTTTTTTAAAGTATTTTTTACAGTAATTTGGTTTTAACTTTTTTTTTGACTTTCAATGTGAAGGGTTTGAACCACTCCTAACCCCTTCCCCCACCTATGTGCTTGCATTAGACATTAAAATCTTGAATTGAAAATTATTGACCCTAATTATTCCCCCCATGAATTTCAAGTAAAGGGGATAACACAGTAACAGCACTTTTTTACACATATACCAAAAGCGACAGAATCTTAAACAGGAGATTGAAATATAACAAACACACAAACTTTAAGCTAATTAAGAAAAGGAACATTGTTAGGTAAGAAATTTAGACATGTAACTATACTACTAAGATTGTCTAAGGACATGGCAGTTAAAAGTTAAGTTCATTAACTATCTTCCTTTATAACACACAATTACTTCCATTTTTTTTAAGCCATTTAACAAATATTTTGTAATTTTCTTCTATGTATAACACTGACTACAACACTAAATGCTGAAGAATTAAAAATGTGTGTTTGATGTAGAAACAATCATGTTATGTAGTATTGGAAATAAACTGTTCGAAATTAACTTTATAAAGGAAGAATTTGTGTAGAAGTCATACGTTAAGTCAAATTAAAAAATCGTTTCACTTAACTTTAAAAATATTAGCTTAAATAGGCCATATTTAAATAATAAAATTGGTCAATAACTTTTAGCTTAATGCCTTACAACTTCTATAGAGAGGAGATTTAAAGTAAGTTTTAAACCTTTCAAATAAGCTAGGGTCATGCAAATCATTTACACTTACAACACATATTAAATAGTAAAAATCTCATAAATAGCTCAATTCACAACAAGATGATACATACATTAATATAGACCCATTGAGATATTACACATACATATACGAGAGATCTTAAGTTGTACAAATAAAATAGTATAACTAATCTTCATTAATATAATTACACATGATCACACTTAAACATGGAATAGAGAAAGATTTAAATATAAATAAAGTAAAAAATATTATAAAGCTCCTTCTGAAAAAAGTTTTACATTATAAAAGATTGACATTGTAAATGTCTCTATAGATATGCATAAAGCAATCTTGATCTCTAAATTATGACTACAGATGAATAAAAAATAGTATTCAGGTATACAAAGTTATATAACTAAACATTTTAAATTTCTGTAAAAAGCATCTAAGAATACATTGAATGGAGTTATCTTCAAAAAGTTCAGAGATAAGAGGCATTTTGCATATCTATGGACAAATGTACAATATGGCTTCAAAAGTAGACATCTCCAATATTTTCCGAAAATAAATGTGTTGTGAAGTAGTTTAGTATGTTTACATTCTTTTAGCAGTTAACACAACTTTAAAATTGAGTGGATTTTTTTTTTTTAGATTATTCACAGACCTTCTCTCCATAAAAGAATTTGTAGAATCCAAGGAAAAATCAATTGAGCCTAATGTATTTTATAGTAATTTTTAATTAATTTCAACTAAAAGAATGGTTGAAAGACGTACACAGTCTCACAAAAAAAAACATTAATATTTTTGAACCTGAATAAGATTATCAGTGTTTGATAGTATTAAGAAATAAATCCAGTAAATTAATCAAAAATGTTCTATGTATTTATATGAGTGAACATGTTTTATGCATATACTCATAGCACCAGTGACAGATATCATCCTACCTATGGTTTGCAAACCACTGTTTTAAAACATAACATTAATATTTTGTTTTAGATACATTTAAAAGAAACATTGCTTTTTCACAAGAATGCATTTGGAGATGTCTACTATACAAATGATGCCGTAAATCCTGACTTTGTAAGCAGGGCACTAGTATAAATGTATGCCCGTTTTTTACCGGAACAACACTTTTCTGTTAATGGGAGTGATGCTAATTCATAAATGCTTGGTGTATATTTGTATAGCACCCTTCATGAACATATAGAAACAATGATTAATAAGCAAAGTAACACTTTGTATATTATAAACTGTGCGTCTCATTCAATGAAATATATCTTAACAAAACCAATAAAATATCCTAAAATACTAAATTTAAAAACAAACAATAAAACAATTTTTGTTTTTAGAAAGATAAAGAAACATAAATAAAAATCAGTACTTTAAATGTGGTAAAATAAAAATCCTATAACAATAAAATCTTTTTAATAGCATTGCATTGTTTGTATTTAGTCTGATACCTAATGCAATAATTTGAGATTATATTCATACTCCCTGAATGACACATTTTGAAAATTAATATTATTAGAGGCATGGTACAAATTGACAAGTAAAAAAACTTGTATAATTGAATTTCGTTTTAAAGAAACAGCTGTTTTTATAAAAAAAATAAAAAGGTATACAGCTCAGGAAGACTTATAATCTTTGGCGAAAAGAGATGCTATATAATCTTCTATAAAATTTTAAATATGCACAATATTAAATTTTTTTAAAAATCAACCCACTTTGGAAGAACTTATTGAAATAACCTTTTTTATAAGTTCCTAAATTTACCATAGTTATTTGCCAGTTTTAATAGTTACAAAAAAACAGATGTAGTTTATTTCGAAATTTTCAAAACTACAAGATGTGACCAGCATCTTTTAGTCAAAACCTCAATTGTTATTTTATGTCTGACATATAGTTTGACCAACCAATCCAAATTAATTCGATTTTGTAATGAAATAAATTTATTTGAGATTGAAACAAAACAATAAAATTTCGTTCAAATTATAGAAATTCAGATGCTATGGGATTGATACTACATTTCTTAGTTTTGGCAAGTCTGCTAAAGCAGGCATTAGCTATGCAAGCCATATTTTGTGCGCAATTTTAAAATACCGTTATATAGCAGCCAATGTATAAATTTTAAATTATAACAAAACGTATTACATTAATAAAAATACATTCCACTTTTTTTTAATATTTTTGTAGATATATGCCCATAGTTTATTATATTAACCCATTGATACCTCAAATGATTTTTTTATTGTAAAATTGGTTTCACTGAATGAAAATTTGAATATTTCTCCAGCACATACTTTTTTAATATTTTTTACAAATCTCAAATTTTTTTTTTAAATATACACAAAAATATGGAATATTGTAAAAAAAAAATGAATTAGTTTTATGAATTTTAAAATTTAGTAGAAATGCTGAGAAAACAGCAGTTATGCAGGATATCTTGTCCTCAAGAACCAGTGAGTTGAAGATATAGAAAATTATTCCAAAATTGCTATTTTTGAAAGTCATAAAAATATTATGTTGAAACATTTTTTTAATCTAAATCATTGGGGTATTATTTGAAAGCTCTCTCTATTAAAATAATTAAAATGTCAATTTATAGAAAAAGCTTGTTGGATATACTTCCACAGTGAAAATAACCTTAACATTTCAATTATTTACCTTGTCAATCGGAGAGTTAACTAGAAAACAGGTATCACACGAGACCAAAACCTTAAAACGTTTTTTTCTTTATAAATGATTGTAACGTGTATACTTATATTCCAGTGTAAAATAAAATTAAAAAATTGCTTGATGTATTTATGAAATAAATATATAATGTTGATGCTGTTGAATACTTTTCAAAGCAACCCACAAAAGTAATGGATGATTCTCCTGCAAATCTATGTATATATTATATTTAATATGATTAACATCAAATACCAGACATAGCTGAATCAGTAATTCTGAATAATTAAAGTAACATAAGTGATCTTGCAATTTAGACTAATCCAAATTCTTTCAGGGCACCTTCCACTGCTTCGTCCTTTGAGAATTAGCAAGCAAAAAAAGTGTAAAAATTGTGTTTAGTGCAAAAGGAAGTTTAAGCTAATTGACAAATACTTGATTGAAACCTTTTCAAGTTGCAAATATTTATTAATTTAAAATAGCTTCACGTGAATAAATGATGGGGATAAAAAAAGGGAAACATTTTCAACACAAATATTTTTTTAGAAATGATTAAAGTCTTAGAAAGATACCATTACATATTTTTTTATTACAATAACAGTGCTTTCTAAAAGAATTTTTTGTAATTTTTTTTTTAAATAAAAAGTTAAAATAAATAAATTGAGTATATAAATATGGAAAAATTTAATTAAAAAAAAATACATATTAATTTTTGTTTCTTGATGAAGAATATCTATACCATTATTTACTTTTTTTAATAAGCCTGATCTTTAAATTTTTATTTTCATTTAAATTTAACTACAATTTTGTTTTGTCTGCTTTTGAAAAACAGAAGTCCTTGTACTAAAGCCTTTACCATAGTATTTCAAAAAGTATAAAAACTGACATGATCCTAATTTTTATTAATATTATTTAAATATATATAAAACAATAAACCATTGAGGATCAACTTATTTCTAAAATAAAAGAAAAAAGTATAAACATTACCTCTTGAAGCAGATCCTGAGCAGCAATTGCTTTTAAAACATTCTTCTTGCTTGTTTCTTGCACTTCCCCACCAAGCAGTAGTTCATCCAGGATGAAATAAGCCTTTTCGAAGTTAAAAATGATATCGAGCTCACAAACCTGGAAGAGTGCTTTGTTAAAGAAAGTAGTATAAAACATATTTAAACTTTGAAAGATGTAAAAAAAGTTATTTAAACTAAATTCTACACTTTTAAATTTATTGTAAAAAATATCATTGTCTGATTTTATTCTTTTAAACCCGAACAATTACTAGAAACAGTTTGGAAAGTTTTGATTTGATAGAAAAACATTAATTATGACTGTATTTTGCTGAAAATCAGATGAGTATACTTTACATATAATTCAACATTATAATTATGCAATGTCCATCTCATAAAAGACATTTGAATGTTACGATACATTGGCAAAGGAATTGAAAGCATGACAGATTTTTAGGACAAAATGAACATTTTTGAACTTTTGACAGAAACAGAAGTTTGGATTACTAGAATCATATTTTTTTAATAAAAAAGAAATTACATGAAAGAAATTTAAAAATAATAAATGTAGTATAACTCCATTAATCATCCCAGGAAATCAGGTGTCTAGTCATCTTCATTTTGTGGATAATATTGTATCAGTACTTTTTCAGATTTGAACTATTTCTAATGTAGACACACAATTCCAGCTGTTTTACAAATTTAAAACTTATGAAAAGAAAAAAACTCTCGAAAAACTTGAACAATTTTAAAAGCAATTAATACATCTGTACATTGAAAATGTATCCTTACAAGGGGGTGAGTATATTGTAGTAATACTTTTGTACAATAAAACTTGAATCTACTTGGAACACTTTGATACATTTCCTAATGCTAATTGCCTTTCCTTGTTATGTCTTTAATATCAACTTATAAAGAGAACATTACTTTTTACAAGAATATTTACATGATATTAATGAACAACTTTACAATAACTTCAATTTGAAGTATGACTTGTTTACGACCTTGCATTTTAAGCAAACATATATTAAGTTCTCATGAATTTAAGAGAACTTACTAGTATTTCAATTGCTGCAGAAAAAATAATTAAAGAGAAGAAGGTATAATAATATACTTTTTGTACTCAAGTAAAAAACTTACACTTCCAAAATATTTATCGAGAAGCTCTACGTAACGATGAATAATTTCCAATGTTAGGAGTTCATTATCGCATTGTTCCACTGCACAGCAGAAATACAGGCTTGCATACCTAAAAATTAAATAATCTATATAAATATCTAGTGTAATATATATATATATATATATATATTCAAGGTATGTTTAGGGAATATACTGCTTTTAAATGTTATTACTATAGAGACTTGGGTGTTTATTAAATTATGCATGTAAAACATGCAAATGCTGCAATACATAAGTATAAAACTAATTAGTAGATGCCCCTTTCTTCCACTAGCCTTTCCAAAACTCATTTATAAGGTAGAAATGAAAGCAAACAATTGATCCTTTTCCTGATTTTGCAACATATATATCTTATCTGTTTAACAAGCACTAAATGCTAAATCTTTTTACACAATTCATTTGCTCTCTGGTCGACTGATAGAAAAAATTATAATAAACATAACAAATTTTTTTAGTATTTCTTTGGTATAAAAAATAATTCTACTGTGTGTGTCTCTATGGATGGATTTAATTAATAAAACCAATAAACATTATTTCCTTTAAATGAAACTTTCCAAATTTCATCCAACTCGTAATAATGCATAGTTTCTAGTGAAATAATATTAACAAATAAAAGTAAATTGAGATGTTAATATATACTATAGTTTAAGTTTTCAATTAAAAAATATTTTTGTTCATTGAAAATCAAAACTTTTAATAGAGAAAGTCTATACAGAATGCAGCTAATACAAGTAAAAAACAACTTTTTGTTGCATCTCCAAAATGCACGCAAACACACATTAGCTAATATGCAAAATATCAGTTTTAAATTCAATACACTCTAAATTTTGGAAATATTTTACAGAATTTTTTTTAAAACTGTTTCTTATAGAATATTTTTGTTAAGCACTGAAACTAGTACAGGAGTGTTCATTTATTATATCACACTATTTTTCATCTTTTCACAACTTTCATGTTAGGTTATCTTTGAGTTAATGTGCCATTGCCCGGTACCCAAAACGACTGCTCGGGGGGGATTAGTAGCCCCAAACGACGGCCAGGAGAGGGTACCAGTGTGTTTTTTAAGTTAATGTGTCATTGCCCCCTAGCCGTTTTTCTAAAGTAAGGTGTCTAATAATCTAATCAGGATTCAATGCCTGATACCTATTAACGTTGTGCCGGGTATCAGCTCAGGTAATGTCCTCGCCATGTGACCATGATTAAAAGTTATGAGGCATCCCCATCCAGATAGGCGTCGAACCGTCACCAATAGCCTAATGTTCAGCTATACTACGAATTTAATTAACGAAAAGAAACCTTCGCGGTAAATTCTAAACATTCGACATTAGCTCATTGTGGAATTCAAGTGCGACATTATTTCATCCAATCATGCAGACCTAATAGAAATCCTACAAAATTAATTTTAAACCGTCACCGATAGCCCATTACGAAGTGGACGTCATCCAATAAATGATGTCATTTGGCGACCACTTTAATACGCAGCCAAATCCGCTGTCGCACGTAACTCCTTACCTAAAACTCTATATTTTTTCTCTATAACTTTTTATTGGTTTTTAGCATAGTTTTGATTAAGTGAAGCGAACATATTTTTTTAATGGAAATCTGAGAGAGAGAACATGCCTTACCTTTTGTAAACTACTTTTAACTCTTTCCATTCCAGAAAAGAACACATTTTAGGTTTTCTTGCCAAAATCGTTGTAACTAGTTCCCTAGTTATTTTCTTTTTAAGTTTATCTGGATGAGCGACATACCACTTCTGGAGACGCAACTTTCCTTGTCGGCTGAACAGAAGCATAAATTGCATCTGCAAAAAGAAACATTTAAATAATAGAGAAGAAAAACATTGATTAAGAAATACGTATAAATAATAAAAATCAGCAAATTCAATACCATATTAATGGAATGTTTTGATAATAAATTTATAAAATCTTAGATACTGAAACTCATTCAATTCGTCTGTCAGCCATCAACAAACTCCATATTTTAATACCACTTCATTTCATTTCTATAAGTGTTACTATATTATACGTTTATATAGGGGATGGGCGTATTTGTAAACAAACCGGCTTCTCGGAAAAGCTGAAGGCAGAAACGTCGTTCGCGGGTCAGCGTTTAACATGGGTTTTGCATGTTTGTTCGCGATCGACCAATGCGTTATTCGTTAATACTTCATTTAAGGATTACCTGAAACTAATTATACTGATTAAAATTATAACTTAAAAATAAAGTTATATATTTATTACTGTTTTTGTTTATTTTAAGGACATTTTAGTTATTTCTTGGGGTTTTCTGCTTATTTTAAATGTTAAGAAAAATGTGTATACAAGTTCAACGAAAATTTTTTAAATCAAAATTACTTAGTTTTAATTGTATATTTATACAATTAAAGTGTTTATACAATTAAAGTGTTTATACAATTAAAAAATAAATATTATCTGTTTTGTTCGGCGTAAAATTCAAATGAAAAAAATACTTATATATTAATAATATCCACATATTTAAATATAAATTAACAAATATTTTTCATTGTTTTGTTTTCTCTAAGAATGATTAAAACATTACCATAATTAGTATTTATATTAAAATATCAGGCAGATAATTGTAATTAATAATTTCTTTTAAAAACATCAAATTATTAAATGCATATATATTATAAAAGATCGTCATGGGAATTGTATTACAGCGGTTCAAGGGATGTTTGTGCACAAACGAAAATTATTTTGCTTCATAATTGAAGGTGAAGCAAAAACAATCACCATACAAATTTCAAGGCGCGAACTTGAAGGTTTTATGCAGCAAAACTCCAGTTTTAAGTGCTATTAAAATCTAAAAATAACTGCATTTAATGAAGATTTTTGTTAAAAATTCCTTATACAACATGAAATAAAGCCTTTAAAACACTTTTTATTATAAAGTATTGAAATTATTAAAGGGAAATGCAGAATTTTTAAAGATTTAATTCATGAAAAAATTAAAAACTATAAAAAAAAAGTGCAGTTTTTTCAAATTCCTTTATAAAACCTTCAATTTCACAAATTAATTAAGTTTTATGCTAGTTTTATTTGCCGGGTAACAACATAAATATATATAGTTCTTTTATAGATGATTTGACAAATTTGTTTAAGAAAATCAGCATAAAGCCTTCATCAAAGTTGGAAAATTGAAGGTTTTTTGTAGGTTTTATAAAGGAATTTGGAACAAAAATCTTCAAAGCTACATTTTTTAAAGATTAGCCTGTTTAAAACCTTTAATTTCACAACTTCGATGAATTTTTATGCTAATTTTTGTTTTTGCTGTATTTTATTTTAAATACAGGAATTTTCTAACTTTGCATGTCATTTTTTTTTATTAGTTTCATGAAGACGCCAAATTTAAAAAAATTTGGGAGAAATTACTATATTATAAAGTGTCAAACATGCATTTTTCAAAACAAAATCCAAGCAATATATAGCCGTCTTAAAATAATACACGGATAGTTGCGAACCTCAATATTATCAATTTACTCAAATGTAATGTACAATTAAAATAAAAAATATCAATCTAAAAACATCCTAATGCAGACTAAAATTTTTCGAATAAATCTTCTAAATTTTTCTTTTTCCACTGAAATTTTGCACCCTCCTTAGTCCATCACTCCATGCGACAACTTATTGTGTCATTTGGGCCTACTTTTACAAGAAAACATATTTGCAGAATCGAAGTCATTTTTTAATACATTTATGTGTAATATTTTTTGTGCTTAAAGTTTTTATGCATATATTTATTGGATTAGTATACAAGCAATTCAATATAAGTAATACGATTTATATATTTATACTATTAAATAATGATTTACAACTTCAGAAATCTAACAAAGTCGCCGATGGATTTCAAAAAATGTTTAAATATAGTTGTAACAACATTATTGTTAGGTTCAATTATTTGTGTTTAATGAACCTATGATGGCATCTCATAAACAAAACTTGACACAAAAACTTATAAGTTATTGCTACAAATATAAAATAATAGTGCACAATTAATGTATTATTAGTTTACGTTTCATTATCGTCTATTTTCAGTATTTTTTTTGTTCGAATATAAAAAATAAAATTATTGGAAATTTTTGTTTTTATAATCCTTATGTTACTAAAACTATAATTGGACTTGTATTTGTGCCTAATCGTGTGCTTTTATTTTGAGTTTAAAACAAAATACCGCCTTTTAACGCGACGCAAGCATAGCGAAAGGCAACGGAATTCTGTTTGTTTTGCCTTTAGATTTTCCTCGTTGCTCTGCGCGGCAGCCTGTGACGTTGCAGTGCCCATCACCTATATTAGTTGAATGTCAAAGAAATATTTATGACTTGGTGTTATTCTTAAGTTTTAAGGAACCTTGGTTTAATGCAGACGTAATTTTGTATTTAAACCGTGTAGTTACTTTAATACAAATAGAAATAAATGAGAATTCAATCGGATGTGGTATTTAACTGTGACTTCACCCGCATTAAACCGGAGGGAAAATATCAAAATAAATACTTAGTTTCTTTTACTCACAGAGGATTAACATTGTTGAGTATACAAAATTATAATACATTCTAATTTTGTAATCTATTTTATACTTATTTTCAGTAGAAATGGGTAGTCTTTGGGTTGACAAACATCGTCCGAAAAATTTAGGTCAGCTTGATTACCATAAAGAACAAGCTATTCATTTGAAAAAATTAGTGAGTATCTTTTAGAAGTTAAAAGTTTTGAAATTACTTATGTAAAAAAACTTTGTTTTTTAAGTCAGCTTCAATTAAAAACTAATTACATTGTATCAAGTAGTTTTAACATTTTTCAAAATCGATGCTTCTTGGAAAAAATGACTAATAGAGTATTCTAAACCACTTATCGACAAATTCGTACCTACAATTTCAACTTTTAATTGAAACTAACCAACTTCGCAAAAGTTGGTCCTAATTTATCAAAGTGGCTATTGTAAATATGGGATTGACGTACGCTGTCCTATCTACCCCAAACCTTGATGTTCATGTATGAAGGGGATTGGCATTTATATATAAATATATTGTGATTATTTGAGAGAGGAGAGATATCACTTTACGTTAGATTGATTGATTTAGTGGTTGTTATCCAAAAGTTTTTAAACTTGACTTTCTGATTTTGTAGAAAAGGCCAAAAACTGGGCAAAAAAAATTACCTGTCTATGTCTTCCATGTACACAAGTGGAAGTGGACTGATCTGAGAGGGGAACGGGCCCCCATGCCCCTCCCCCGGATGTGCCAATTCTTAAGTTCATTCTGGTTTGAGACTGTTTCGATATTATTAATGACCATAGATAAAACTACAAATTCCCTCATGCCACAACATAAGTGAAGTCACTAATTATTATTATTATTAGTGTTTTAATTGGGGATTATTAACGGATAAGATATCACAATTGACCCTTGTGATTACTGCATAATATCTATAGTTTTATTTACATTAATACTATTTATCAATAAATATTAGATTAAATAGCTACTTATAATATATTACACAATTTATTTTTCTTTTAAAGTCAATAAATATTAAGACTTGGTTATTTATTATGTAATTTTTTTGTTTTAATAAGTTTTACTTCACAAGTTTTGTCTTTTTTTGCAGGTGAACAGTGGGGATTTCCCTCACATTCTGCTATATGGCCCTCCAGGTGCTGGAAAGAAGACTAGGGTGATGTGCCTGCTTCGTGAGTTGTACGGGGCTGGTGTGGAAAAGCTGAGAATTGAACATCAGGTGTTTGAAACGCCTTCCAAAAGAAAAGTGGAAGTGATAACTATTGCCAGTAACTACCACATTGAAGTTAATCCCAGGTGATTATTTTTCTTTTTTATATAAAAATTAATTTTTAATTTTGCTTATATGCACTTGCACAGGTTAATAATTTTGCATATGATTTCTTTATTGTTAATATATTTCTAAATTATATCGGCAATTAGTAGCGTCTGATTCATATTTGAAGTTTTAAAATTCTGTGTATTGGAGTATCCTTAATAATGTAACAAATGAACAAACTATCAGGTTTTTTTTTAAAATTATTTTCACTTCAGGAAATTTTAGTTTATATTTCCATCACATTCTTTTTTTGTTTAATTAAAATATTTTTATAGAGAAGTATTTCAAAAGTTCTGTTGATGCTTTAAATTAAAAAAATATTTCAGATAGATTGGGAATACTGACGACATTTACTGATATAGTTGTCCGTAACCATCAGGTGGTAAACAACTTATGTTTCTTGAGAAATATTTTGATTAACTGTGACTTCAGTATTTACTAGAGATTTATACTATAAACTGATGCAAGTCAAACTGTTTGGATTTATACTGGAATACAATGAACGTTTTATATTGTATTTATATGGTTTATATAAATACAATTTTATAATGAACAATTGATATCAAAGTTACTTATCTTATATTTAAAAAAAAAGAACTTAAAATGATCATGACCTTGATTAAATTTCTGTTTTGTTTTCCTTTATATAATTCAACTTGCATATACTTACTCTTCCAAAGCCTTAAATATGCATGACATTTTAAATTTGCTATTGCTTGTTTAAAATGTATTTTTTTTTAAATTATGAAATTACATTTGGCTCAAAGAAAACTACATCTCATGTAACTTCAAATTATTTGCAATTCAAAGAAACTATATTCCCAAACAACACTAGTTTCTCAACATATTTTTTTTATTAGATCTAAAGTTGTGTAAAGCGGGTAATTATTTCAAGCATTTCTTGTTTTAGATAAAGTTGCACGATTACCTTATTCATAGTAAATTCAAGCATATGTTATAAATTTTATCAGTATATTTTATTAAATAATGAAGTAAATGCTTCTTTTTCAACTGTTAATTATCAATACCCAAGAGGTTGACTACATTCGAAATAATTTTTTTTATTACATAGTATTTTTTTGTTTCAGTGATGTTGGAATATATGACCGAGTAGTGATTCAAGAACTTTTAAAAACTGTCGCCCAGACCCATCAACTGGATAGCCAAACTCAAAAGGCATTCAAAGGTTTGATAAGAAAGACATTATTATTAATTCATTAATAAATAGAATTTGTATGTATATTGCAGTAACAAAATTTATTTTACTCTGATTTCTTTCCCTATATTATTTATTAAATATCCAAGTGAGTAAATACTCTCTTTAAATATTCCAAACATTTTCTGTGTAACAATATAATTTTAATGCAATCGCATTCTTGCACCAAAAAATATCTTAAATTGCATTTGTTGTTATATAATCATTAAATAACAATGTATAAAATAGCTTTTGCTTTTGTAAGAACCATAGTAGTGGATGACCTACAGTGATGTTATTCAAAAATATATCATCCAGTAGCATATACAGAAAATGGTGTCCTTGTTAGACCTTTTTCAAAAGCACTGCAGTCTGCTGTTTTTAGAAGTGGAAAAATGTGCTTTGCCACATAATCTACGTTTGAAAATTTTCAAAATATTTTGCCAATTTTTTTTGTGGCAAGAACATAGTTCAAAAACACAATGTATACTGTATCAGTGTTTACTCTAGGCGTTTTTTGAAGGGCGGTCCGCCCTGCCCGCTCTTTTTTCATCTCAATAGCGCCCTCATGCCCCTCTTTCGAAAAAAATACTACCCCTATTGTCCTTTTTAGTTAAGTACACGCATATTTGCTTTCCTAGCTGTCTTTAAAAAAGGCATCGATTAAATTTATGTTTTGTGTAAATTGGAATTAAGTGAATTATGACAGTAGTAAAACAAACTTCTTTTTAACTAAGCTTGTTGTGAAATCGCGATGATTCTTCGGTAATTTCGAGCACGGGGCATTGCACGAATCATATTGGTTGCCTGTAAGATGCTTTGGGGCAAGATTACAAGATTAGACATTTTATTACCAAATTTTGGATTTTAGTAGCCTTTTCATCAGTTTTGTAAGGGATAAATTCGGGCTACTTATCGATTTGGTTTTTAGCAGAAACTTTAATTTAAAAATGTCAAATTATGGATTTCAAGTAGTATTTCCAAAAAGTGACATGAATTTTGTACTGTTCTTTTCTTCGAGGTAAGCCCCGAGTCTTTACCAATAGCCCAATATGCAGTTCTAGCGCAATGTCAACTAATAAATTGGAATTTTTTTTTGTTTGGTCACGGGTCCGATGTGTCAACGGGTGGCCACTTCCACCCCAATTTTTTTTTAAAGTGCTCTTTTAAAAACAAGAAGTGCCTTTCTAAAAACGGGGTGCCCTTTTTCTGCCAACAGCTCCCTGCCCCTATTTATTTCTAGAATGAACACTGCTGTATGGATAAATAATCTAGAGGGAGATAAAGAAAGTAAAAGTACCCTTTCACTCCACAGAGTGCCCTTTCTGATAAAAGTGCCCTTCCCTTTTTTTAAATGTAAACACACGGAAAATTTATATGGGAGTTGTTATTCTCTTACAACTCCATTTTTATTTATGTATATTAAAAATGTAACATTTACAGTCCAATGGCAAGGATTCTGACCTGTACCGCTCCTTGGCATAGGCTACTGTTGTCATGGCTATTATTTAAAGTAAAATATTTGATATTTCATCAAATAGTTGAAAATATAGTTTCCTATTATGTGTTACAGTGGTTGTCTTAATGGAGGTTGACAAACTCACTAAAGATGCTCAACATGCCCTCCGACGCACAATGGAAAAGTATATGGCCACCTGCCGAATAATCCTTTGCTGCAATTCTAGCAGTAAAGTCATTCCTGCCATTCGAAGTAGATGTCTAGGAGTCCGAGTTGCTGCACCCACTGTCAATGAGGTCAGATGCTTGATTAAGTAGTAAATCTGTTTTTATATCATTATCCTTCTGACCATTACAAAAAATTTTACGTCCTTGCATTAGTAGTTTTTCCAGCATTACACAGCATTTTTAAATTCATAAAAATACTTAATTTTCTAATATTTTCAAAACTTTTTTTTTGCGGTATAAATTTAAAGCCATTAATTCAAGAATAAACAAGTTTTTTTTTTAAATTTATATAATTTTTTTTAAATATCAATTAAACTCTATCTATGAAAACAACTTTACAATATGATTAATTTTCTTAACGGGGTTGTACCTCCTTACTTTTTCTAAAGGACTTGTATGATATATTCTTTCAATGTCCGTTGTCCAAAAAGAAAATATGTTGTTATGATATCGCATTCATAATTACATAGTATATTTGTTTCTCTTTATTGGGAAAATTGGATCAGACAGGGTTTGTACAGTAATTATATATATATTAAAACTGTCCTCAGGAACTTTATTTTTTGCTAGACTAACAAAAGACTATACTTTACATTTTTTGCAATAGTATTTTATTAATAAAATATATTAATGACTACTATACATTTCTTTTTATTTATAGTTATTGAAACTTATATCTTAGCCATTCGCATATTAAGTAACAGAAATAAACCACTAACTTTCTTCATTTTATTTTGAATTTTTACGACTGTGATGCTGTTTTTAGGAAATAAGTCAATAGGATATATATTAAAAAATACATATTTTTATAGATTTCTAGCATATTACAGAGTGTTTGCCGCAAAGAGTGTCTTACGTTGCCATCAGAGCTTGCACAAAGAATTGCAGAAAAAAGCAACCGCAATTTAAGACGCGCTATATTGATGTGTGAAGCTTGCCGTGTTCAACAGTAAGTTTTTGTATGGAAAGTTTTGTCCAAATCAGCTTAGTTTTTTTTATAGAAATTAATTTATATCATCATAGTACTGTAAGAATTTACAAAGTATCTCTCCTGAGGTAACTAAAGTTTTATGCGTCGGCCATGTTAGGTATTAGACAAGTGATTTTTTAACGCATAAAGTTTTCTAAATGTGTCATGTGACGCAATTACTGACTTTCACATTGCTAAAAAATAGATTCAGGAATACTTTAGTACCATTAACTAAATTTGTTATAAAATGCTTGCGACTTTTGTCAATACCATGAGAATATAAGAACTATTAGAAATATCATCCGATCACTCTTGATGAAAACATCCCTAAAAAGGTTACTATTGCTTCAAATTAGGTTAAGAAACATATAACTTTATTTTATATTTTGAAAATATATATTCCGTTATCTGTAAAACAGATATATATATCCGTTATCTTATATATAACGGATATATATCCGTTATATATTCTGTTATCTTATATATTACGTTTTCTGTAAAAAAAAATCTGTGAAATGTAGTCCAAATTCCTACTTGTCACCAATAGCCCACTGTGCAGCTCTAGTGCGATATTAATTAACCAAACCAAATTCCAATACATTATCAATAAAGCACTACTCCAAACATCTCTTGCATATGAAAGCCTTTAAACAGCTTTGCCTAGTTAAAATGTAAACCCCAATGAACTGCTATCAAGCATAAATATGATTATTTGTCTTTCATAATCAATTTAGTGAAGATCAACTTCCATATCGAAGCATTGGCTATTTTGTATATAACAAACGGAAATCAACTCAACAGTTTCTAGTTTTCTTCTAAAGAACATGTTATTTTGAAAAAAAATCATTTAATTTTCATATGACAAAACTGAAGTTTGATTCCTTGTACACTTTACTTGACTAAATTATATCTGGGTAGATATTTTTTAAAAACAAAATGTTTAGAGATGGTAGAATTTAAAGAGGAAAAAAAAATGAAGAGTTTATATAACACTACTTGCAAATAAATTACTGTAAGTTGTTCTATTTTACTTATGTCTTACCAATTATTTTATCCACTACACTAAAAAGTTCCAAATTTAGAGTCATCGGGACTTTCCATATTTTATATTATACAATATCCATTACCAATCCATATTGTCTGTACGATAGCGAGTCCGGAATGGAAATTTTCCACATCAAATTTCAATTTCTTTAACGTGGATGCCAAAACTATTCAAAGAAATCCATAAATTAAGGGGAAAAAAGAGTTGATAGCCAATTATTTATTGCAACTAGAATGCATATAAAAAATGGCTAAATCAGTAATGTTTTACTAGAAAATATTACTGTAGAAAAACAACATTACTGTAAAATTTTCAGTAAAAAAATATATATATTTTTAGAAATTCAAAAAGGTTTGGGTATTGGATCATTCTGTATTTTAGATGTTCAGATTTCGGACTTTCTATTGCATTACATTTGTGTTTATCGTTAAATTTTATATCTAAACAAAGTAAAATGCTGGCGATATTGCCAGTCTATTAATCTTCTCTTGCAAATTAAGTCAGTTTTTATTGCAGAATTTGAGAACTGTATAATTTATCACTGTTAAGTTCAGTCAAACATATTGCACATATTTGAGTAGTTATGCACAATGTTCCAGTCTTTATCCAAATTAGGTTAACCTTTTACTTATAAAAACATGTTTAATAAAGTGCAGGTCTTATTGCTTCATAAATTTTAATATTTCAAATTGTTTATTTTTAAAGATATCCTTTTTCACCTGATCAAGAAATAGTGGAACCAGATTGGGAAATATTCCTTCGTGACACAGCTAATTTTATCGTTCAAGAACAGAGCCCGAAAAGGTATTTAATAAATGTATTTAAAGCATTTAGAAATACTTAAATATTTTATTTTAATATTTATAAATGAAATATTTCTATATTTTTACAAATTGCTATATTAGGCCTATAACTCAATACATATAAATCTATGTTGTTTAATTTCAGAGGATTATAGTAAATTTAATGCACCTGAGTTTTTTGTTATGCTCAATTAGAATTACAATAACTAGGTTACACTTACTACTCATTCCTAGTTTGACTATTTAAACACTTCACAAATGTAAAGTAACTTTATTTTTTTACAGACTTGCAGAAGTTAGAAACAGAATATACGAGTTGATATCCCATCTAATACCAACAGATGTCATTTTTAAGGTAAATGTTTTGAAAACACCTCTTTAAAGTGTATGGAAGTATTTGAAAAATTTGTCTTTGCATCTTCTTTCACTTCAATCAGGTTGCTTTACTCTGTTTTGTATATAAACATGCATAAATGCACTAATTGGCCTATGTTGAATGTTTAGTGTCCTATAGTAACTCTTCCTTACCCCATTATGCAGCCTACTTGGAAGAGCTTTTAGTTAGCAGCCAGAGGATTTCAAGTTTGCTTGTTATTGTCCAACACTGTATAAAAGGAGATGATGCACATTAAATCTATTGTGTTTCAAATGTCCTAACAATGGTAAAAAAAAAGTAGAATGTTCACCTAGGTGTTATCCTTGTCACCTGTTCATGGTGTTCCCAGGTCTTTGCTCCATCATTGATCGTACCGCCAAAAAAAAACATTTTGTAGCTTTCCTCTTGAGGTTTACACTTCAAAGTTTGAGAATTTCTGTGTCAATAGATTAAAAACTAGTAAACATTTTATTATAATTGTCTTAAGCTAGGGGAAATTTAGAAACTTTTTATGTTCCATCATCAATTTCACTTGTCTGATTAATGGGACTTTTTGTTTATTGTAAGGGCAGCGGAATTTTTGTAGGCGAGTTAAATAGAAAAATTAAGACATTTTTAATGAAAAACAAAGCACTTTGTAATCAAGCTTGGATTTACCAAGCTATTATTCATTTTCAGATATAAAAATACTTTCTGCTATCATAAAAAACTTATTCAAAAAAAATGTTCTTTTACTTTCACCACTCATTTCAGGGTTTGTTGAAGGAACTGGTTAACAATTGCGATGGTCAACTTAAAGGTGAAGTAACACAGCTTGCTGCTTTCTTCGAACATCGTCTCCAGCTGGGTAGCAAAGCAATATATCATATTGAAGCTTTTGTTGCTAAATTCATGGCTCTGTATAAGAAATTTTTAGAAGAAAATATGGCAGATATGTATTAAATAGCATGTTTTTGAAATATTGATAATTGTGATTATCAATGTAGTTTTGTGTTCTAAAAACTGTATATTTTCATTAAATGTTTTTAAATATTTTAATTGTTTTTTTTTCATTCATTTTTTACGCTATAAACTTTAAATAATTACATCTAAAAATAAATTCAATGTTTACTTAGAAACTTCTTATTTTTGTGCCGGCAGCGCGTATAGCCAAATTTCTCTATAAAAATTAAGCAATTGGATAATTGAGGTGAGCAGCAACTCCAATTTCTCTGCCTCCTGTATAAACAGCACACAAATGTTTTTCGAGTACTGCAGAACCGTGATGGGCATACTACTTGACACACTAACCTTGTTGAAAATGGAGTGTTGTAAAAGACTTCCACGCCTACTGTTTCGACATGCTATTACAGTTTGGCGAAACATGCGAGGAGTGTTGAACTCCCATGAAAGACAAACACATTCAATCCAAAGCATTTCTCCAAGATAATAACGAGACAAATATAGAGCCGGAAGAATATTCCAGACTTAAGTGCAAGATAAGATCTCGTCACATTACCAGGAATCGAAATTCATCACAAACTGCCTGCATTTATTCCACACAAGCTGTTTCTTGCAGTGTATGGAATATAAAAAAAATATGCTGCCAGTGTCAATGCCTTCAGGAGCAACGTAAGCATGTGTCCATTGCCAACACCCCACTTTCGGAACAGGGAAAAACCTGCTGAGAGAAGTGAGTGCTGTTAGGGGACGAATCTAATGCCCACAATACGTTGACCTTGGATGGTCGCTGGTGAGAATTTTGAAGAGGGGTGTATTTGCATCATTACTACCCAAGTGAGGTTATAACGATCTTGCAGGGAAAGGTGTGAAGATCTATATATATGCTTAGAATATTAATTCGTCAATGGAAATCAAAATAATGAAAATGGTAATTCACCAACAAAAATCAAATAATTTTTTTTTGGAGAATTTAACATTTGCTATTTTGTTTATATCCTCTATCAATCCTCTAGACAATGATTTTTCCTTCTTTCATTTATTAAACAGGTATGAATTCAAATGCTCTAATCCCCCTTACAGAAAAGTACCAATAAAATATGGTTTATTTTTTTAATAAAAATTAAATAACTTTTTTTAAAGCTTGTATTTAAAATATTTCTATAGCGAAGACAAAACATTTGTTTGAAATTTGTTAATCCTTATTCTATTTTTAAATAATGGAAATGCACTTAATTAGTAAATAAATAGGACAATTTTTTAACAAAAATGATTTATATAATGAAATATTTCAAGTACAATTATTTGCAGTGGATGGTTGTAAATTTTCTATTGAAATTCTCTGCAGTGTCTCAAATAGGACTTGCAGAACAATGAAATTTTTGTTTATAAAACACAGCATTCTCACACTTGATATCTAAAATAGATTTTGTAAAGATGCTTAGTGAAACAACAATCTGTTGAAATGGGAATGTTATTTGAATCTTCATGCTTTATACATGCTGCAAACGTCGATGGTCAAATTTATCTAATTGAACTAATCTGATAACAAGTTAAGAAAAACAAAATTTATTGATTTCACATTTGAAAAATATAGGCCAAAATTTTACCTATTATAGCACTGTAGTATGAAATGGATTTAATGGTAAAAGTTTAAATATTATTGCTTTAAAACATATTTTGGAAAGTAGGATTTCATTATCTATGCAGTTAAAGCAATTGTAAATACCCTAAAATCATAAAAAAATGTAATGATGTATTGGATATACGAAATTTCTCTAACTTTTATAGGTTAATTTCTTTGTGCAATTTTGAAATTCAGTGCCTTCAGTATATAAAAAAAACAAGTAATGAAATTCTTTATCGAAATACATTCAAACATGTAGGAAAAGTACTTGAATAAAAAACAATTCCTTACACAAAAAGAAACTTGTGTGTATCAACACTCATTTCTTCTTAATAATTACATATTGACTGATAGAATAATTATAAATTGACTGAATATATGATTAAAAAAAGGATACGGTTTAAGCTGTTCTGAAAATGCTTTCATCTCCTCAGCAAGGGCTTCCTGCAATGAAATTAAAAAATATATATAAATAAATTTTATTACTTAAATTTACTAAAAATACTTTATTTAAATGTAACATATTCAAGCTCCTAAAAAGAAAACTTACGTAATGCCTTTAAAATATATTTTTAAATGCCTTGTTACAACAATATATAATGTATTTTAATAATATTGTTTTAATACATATACCATTATCCTCGAAATGATTAAAATGAATGTAATAACATTTGAACTTGAAATGAACATTTAAACTTAAAGGGATTAACATTTTACTTGAAATGATTAAGATCAAATTACAATTTTTTTAAAACCTATATAGGGTGTCCAGGCTTAAGATGTCCAAACGTAATGACTTATACTATGAGAACCACACATTATAGGTTATACAATTAGTTGCATTAAAGAAGTGGTTCTTTACAGATAAATGAAGTTCGATGTGGGCATGATTATGTTTGGCAGATGTCAAAATTGTGTTTTACTTCTTTCCAAGTCAAATACTTATGTAACTTATTCAAGCTTCTAATAAGAAAACTTATATAATGAGGTGTTATAAAAGAAAAAACTCTTTTCAGCAGTTAATATAAATTAAAATTTTCTGCTGGAATGCAATCATTTTATAATAAACCCTCAACCAAACAGGTTCAGTTGTTTTACATCCGGAGTGACCAAGTACTAGGTAGAATATCGTTGACCAGAAGTTAAATACCGCTTTAACATCTGTACATCCACAAATGGTGCTAACATTAAACTTCTTGACTGCAAAGCAACTTTAAGAGTTTCACTTTGTAATGCAACTGAAATTTATAACTAATCATGTGTGATTCTGTTAGTATGTCTTTACTTTTGGATATGTTTTTTAGCTTGGGCAATCTGCATTTTTTTTTTAAATTTACAGTCTAAATAAAAGGGTTTAATAATTAAAAATTAAAAGCTTTTATATATTAATGTAAAAAAATGTGTTTTTAGAAAATCTAAAGATCCACAGATGATTATATACTGTAATGGTGCTCAAAAGATGAAAGCTTTCTATTAGTGATCCACCAAAACCAAATTATATAAATAAGTTGAAAAAAATACAGTTTATAACCCATAAATTGCTAATCATGCAAAGAAGCTATAGTTTAAAAGTTATTTCGTATCATAGTGAATACTTGTGAGATTAATATAATTTGGCGAAAGAGATGTTTGTGTTCTCAGTGACATGGTAGTTCAATTTAGAACAAATTGGTAACGCATTAAAATATACAAGCAATTCCTAGAAATCAATAGTTAATTCCTATATATATATATATATAAAATGTATTTTTATGAATTCGTTTTTGAATGGTTGGTTACATAGAAAAAAAATACACATATGTCTGATACAAGTCACAACACTGTTTGATATATTTACTTAATGTAAATACCCTAAAAGTTAGCTGTTATAAATTAATAAATAAATTTTAATGCAAAGTACAGACCTCAAAATTAAGAAATAAAATGCCAGCAAAATAATATTTTACATCCGACAATGGCTAAATATTATACACTGCTTGATAAATATAATGGTGCGTTTGAAGACTAATATTTCTGAAATATAACATATGCAGCAACTACTTCATTAGACAAAACACATTTTAGAATAGTAGCTATGTACATTGCTTTTTCTAACCATTTATTGCTCTGTGATGGTTAAAAGTTTACCAAACTTTGTAAACAATATATGATTTATATAGTGGTCTAGTGCTGTTAAGTAGTACTACTTTTGATTAATAAAAGCACTATATACACAAATATCTCAAACATATTTTCACAATATTCAAACATACCTGACCAGTTGGGGCTACAACACTCAATTCAACTAAATAGGACTGTGAAACATGTTCAATACTATCTGGATTATTCTGTTGCAGTAACTAAAATAAAAATATTACATTTTAAAACAATTACAAATTGTGTAAAGCAGATAAATCTTAAGATTTAATTTGTTATTGTCGAAAAACTTACACGGCACACTTTGGCGACTGTTACTTTCATCCTACCTTTTCTGAACATAAATCCTTTCAAAACAAACTCATAATCTAATCTATAAAAAATAAAATATGTTTTTAATAGAAGCACAACAATAAAAACTAACAGCAAACTCAATGTTTAAAAGTACCATACTATTGAGTTGGTTAATGGAAGCTAACTTGTCTGTTTTATGTAATTCAAATTTGTGATAGCCTGCTACCATTTAATTGATTGTTAAGAGTATTTTTTATGGTTGCTGCGAAAATCTTAACTAGGCAATAAAGAAAAAAAATACTACTAAATTCAGTCTGATGATGGACAATCTATTAGCCTAACTCAATTTTTTAATATAACTTAGTTGACGGTAAAAGAAAGAAACTTTCAGTCCAAACAAATTAATTTTGCATTTTTTCAGTGTTACACACTATATACAATCAAGGATTCTGGGCAATTTGATTAACGCACTAACTCATATTTTCTGAGTATGGTTCAATGTCTCAGTATATCTTATCATCTTCCTACTAGAATTCAGTTACTTTTTTAAAGTTGTGTACCTTAAAGCCAAAATGAAATGTTTCATTTGTCAATTTATTAAAAATATAGCAATAATCTTCATTAATTAAAAAATTTATACTGATTATTCTTTATTCATTTCATGAAGTTATGCATTTCAAACTACTTGGTAACATTTATTTAATTCATTATTATGTAATGATTGAGGATGTAGGTAGTTTAAAATAATAAATGTAACTTTACATAAAAATATTCATTTATTTGTGTCAAAAATATGTTTACAAATATATATAACAAAAAGTTTTAGTTTAAAATATTAATAAAAAATATATATAGTTGTTGGTGTTTCCAAATGCATAATAATAATGAGTTAATTGAGGGGCTGACATGGGGAAGACAGTAAGTCACAAATTTCGAGTTTTTCGTTTTTTTTCACAGAAAAAACAGTAAACGTTCAAGCCAATGGCATGGAATAAACAGTAAGTCAATCGGCAAAATGGTTTAGTTTCTACGAGCGAGGGAAGATGATAATAAATTCTCGTTTTCTAAGTTGTAAAACCCGTTTTTTGCTTCCCCTGTAAAATTTACTTTTTGTGACTTACTGTCTTTCCCATGTCAGCCCCTCAATTATATCATTTTGGTAGGTAATAATAATATTAAAACTGTAAAAATGGTTCTGTCCTCACTTACATAATACCAAACTAAACCAATTTCACAAATAAATTGTTATATTATAAACCAATGCCTTACCCATTCCATAATTCAAACATGCACTAATGGCATAACCAAACTTTACTAAAATGACAATTGATGAATGGAGATAAACACTTTACTAAACACAGATAAATTAACTTTTGAAAATTAAATCTTACCGAAAACCAAGTTCATTAAGAAATTGCACCACATTGTTCGAAGTGTCTACATCAATACAACTACGAATCATTGTGGCTCTGTTTTTATCTCCGATTTCAGGTTGTCCAATGTACCGCAAATGCCTTAAAAATAAAATTTATACACATGGTTATATGTTCAGCATTAATGTCAAACATCAACTTTAAACCAAACTAACTACCATGGCATTTCTGGGTGATCCAAAGCTTGTCTAGCTCGTAGAACTAAGGGAGTGCCAGTGGGTCCACCTGCAAAAATAATTTGGTTTAATTTTAAACAAATTTATTTAATTTATAGTATTTTTACGTGACGGCTTTTGATTGGAAACAAAATATAATTTAGGAAACCATATTATTAAACATTTGGAACAGATGTAGTATAGGACATTTGGCGCTTTTATTTTTGTTGGCAACGAAAAAAGTCGCCAAAACTGTTTTTTCGATTTGCGCCGCTAAATTGCAGATTTTATTATGAAATTTTATGCAACTGTTGTTAACTATTTTGTTGTATTCTTCCGCTTTCATTCGACATTGGAGTTAAAAATAATTCCGACAATGCACAAAAACGATTACGCAGCACGATGACGTCATACAGTTGCAAGAATCGAAAATTACCAACAATGTCAGGTGGGTTGCCATACTATAAATTTATCGCCCCTATAAAAACACGCCAAAAACAACTTGTGCGCCAAATGTCCTACATCTGTACCAAACATTTTCAGTCTTTATAAAAGTAAACAGCCATTGTTCAGCTTTTAAATTAAAAATCCAGATTACTCAACTCAGAAATTCTTCTGATTAAGTTGCATTTGAAGGTTTATTATTTTTATAGTTTTATGAAATATCCATTTTACTTTTGTTAAATGGAAATGTAACACACTACTTCTTGGTTAAAAATAACATATAATAATTACTCAAAAAGTGCTGCAATGGAAGTTTTCATTATAAACTTTGCTAGTGTCACATTGTCAAAGTTAACTCAAATGTTTTTTATCTTTCTTTCAGTTGCCTACATGATTTAACTTTAAACTCAGGCTTCGTTTTAGTAAAAATTGACAATCAATATATGCTTTAGATGAGATACCAATGTTTCTTTGCATATCATTTCATTAACTTTTTTTGCAACCAACTTCAAAAACTTTATCACTTCACAATTGCTACAAGTTAAAAAAATATAAATTTTAAGCGAACTTACGTATTTGAAATACCATTTCATAATCCTGAAATGTTTCAGGATTCTCATCGGCATTGTCACATAAACCTCGAAGTCTATGAAGTAAAACTTCGCAAGATGTGTCCATAATGCTGCCTTGCATCAAAAACTCTTGCTGATTAGAGAAATTAAAATTTCTCCGTACAGTCGGAACAGGCTCCATGGTCATTTAAAATATTATTTTAAAACGGTAAATCAAAAGTTAGTTTAGTAATTATTGAAAAATGACTATGAGAAACACTAGTAAGAGAAATCGCTCAAATGTTAAATTTATATAAAAATGGGAATTCGGTTTAAAATTCAAATGACTCCATTAAGAATTAGTATTTAACAACTTGATGTTTGATATTTTCAATTTTATACAGAAACCGCTATTTCTCACTCAAAAATAAATTATTGTAAATAAACAAATGCAGAAAAATAGAACACATTCACTTCACTTTCATTAGTTGTAAAATTGAAAATTGATTTCTAAGGCTACATTTTTGTCGTCAAAACTAATTAATGTAATTACAAAATACTTAAAATTTTTATTTAAATCATCATTTAAATTCGCCAAGACTAGCTCATAAACAAATTGCTTCAGATTAAAACATTTTAAAGTAAAAAAAACGTATCTGTAACTGTAATCTTCCCTCCTCCCCTCTCCTTCAAAACAACTTGGTTTTGTTTTTTGACGAGTCAAGGAAGTAATATGGATAGTATTATAGTTATTTAGAGATCGTTTATAAACAATTAAATCATCATGGAATCTTTTTTGAAAGCGGACAAAGTGAATTTAGTTGCAGCACTGGGAGCTGGAGTTGTTTTAGGAATTAGTGGAATATATTACTATTACAAAGTGAACAAATGTGTTACTCAAAGATTAAATCATCTATCTGGTACTATTGATAGCTTACGAAGGGAGATCGAAGAATTAAAAAGTGCTACTCATGTTGATAAGTCAAATCGATCGCCTTTAAAAAGAGGAAATACAGCCAGCTCGTCGACTCCTTTAAATAGGTTTTATAGCTATAGTAGTCTTGATGATGCCGATGAAGAATATTTCGATTTCACTGATACGTAAGTTTAATCTTTTTCATAATTATTAGTTAAAAAAATCAGAAAAACGTGTTTTTTGTGGAATTTTCAAATTCAATGAATCGTTAAGCTTTGTTTTATTTCTATTTGTAATTCCATGCTCGGTTAATTTTTAATATTTTAAACTTAATTGCTATGTTACGAATATGCTGTTTATGAATCAACTCAATTTCAGATTTAAAGCCACACAGATCTCGCTTCATATTAATTTATAATAAACCTGCATTTTTTAAGCAACGTTTAAATGCTAATAATAAATTATGTTCCATGGTTCATAATTTTTTAAGTGAAAATTTAAATGGTAAACCTGGTCATGATGCCTTCTTCTCAAGAGGAGATCAAAAACGGTACCGAATATGGTGATAAAGTACCTAATATTAAATATGTTCCCCCTCTTTATTAAATTTTTGTATTTGCCACTTATTAAGTTACAATACATGCATCTTTTCATACATTTACAATTCTAGATACAACAGTAGCATAAGCACTTGCGAACTTCACAAATTATTTAAGTTGCTTTGTAGGAAGAATGATTGGATGCTTCACATGTACGGTACCTCATTTTTTTTATGTAAATACCAAGTGCATTAAAAATACTAAGTATATTTGACAGTCAATTTTGTAAATTAGTCTCATTGTTTATCTCTTATAAGCTCAATGAACTAATATTAAGTATTTTTCTCAAGTAGAACGGACTTGAAAAATTTATTTTTTGTTGATAAGTGGTGATTTGTATGGGTTTCTGAAATATTAAATTTAAAGTAAATTAAATGATATATTTCTCTTTTATTATTTTCTAATATAAATATTCATTTCTAACCATAAAAGTTATACATTAAAGAAATGATATCCCTATACATTAGTTGAAGGCTTACTAAAGTTAAGATTTGCAATCTCTACATCTTTATTTGTACTTTTACTTTGATGCATGAATAAGCACTTACTGATCTAAGTATAGCTGGAAGTTGAGAATAATGAGCGGAAGACTGAATTGTGTAATACTATGATAAAATCTTCCCATACCAAACTGTCTAAAATAGTGTATGCTAAGTTTTTGTGCTGAATTAGTGCTCCAATAACAGCTAATTTGATACCAGTCCAATCATACAAATGTTTGACAAAATAAATAAAATAAAGCAGTTGTTTAATGATTAAAAATGACTATTTATTTAAATAAATGGAACATACTGCTTATTCAAACATAATTATTCTTATTTTAAAGGGTAATATAAAGTTTTTCAATAGTCTCATGATAGGTAAATTTAATAGAAATAAGAATTTAAAAAAGTTTTGTTCAAGAATTTTCAAAATATTTGACAAATAATCAAATTACAGTTTTAAAAAAATATTACTTTAATTTCAGAGATTTACGAAAGGAAATCAAATCATCTTTGTCAAAAGCTTTGGATAAGCAATTATCAAATGTTCTGTGAAAAATAACTCCACATTTTATTTAAAAAATGTTTTAAATAAAAAAAAAATATTTAAATATTCCTAAAAAGATAAAGATTACATAATGTTTCCCTTTTATATTAAAATAATTAAATTAATTATTCAGTAACTATTCTTACTTGACACTATCTTTATTATCTTTAATAATTAGTAATTGATATTATATTTGTTATAATATTCGTTTTCAGAGAAGAAGGTGCCTGGGCTAGCATTAATGGTTCTCAGGAAGATCTGCGTGTTGATAGGAACTTAGATGCGCTATTAGAAGAACTAGATCTGTTATTAGATTCAGAAACTTCAGATAGAGAATATGTCTATAATAGGTTGTGTTCAATGAAGAACGAGGTAAGAATTTAAAGAAAATTCTAATGATTATTTTTTTAGGAAGAATTAACTAGGACTAATTAGAAACACTTAAAAATTACATCCTCCTACTTCACCATGAATACTTTTTATTATACTTTTTGATTTGTTTTCCAAACTTCTGTAAAGTAAATTCTGCAATTTGTCTCATCCTAAAATATATTTATAAGCATGTAAATCAATATTAATGTATGTTGAAGAAGATTTTTTAAAATATTTAAATTAGAATGTAATAAAATACGGGATGAATTTCTTTCTTTTTGAACCCCTTCTCTCTGTTATCTGCCTTCTACCTGACTATTGTTAATAATGCACAATATTAAACACTTAAAGATTAAATTAAACTTATAAATTCAAATAAGTTTAATTTTATAGTTATTTGATTGCTATTAGCATTAATAAGTGATTGATTTTATTTGTTGATAGATTTTTTCTCACCTTGATTAATTGCATTATCTCTCTGATCCATCTTTTATTATATTCCATATACAAAATACATATGGCACAAATACAACCATGTCTTACCACGGAATCGAACCCCAGACTGCATTTCAGCTCTCAAACCGTTACACAAACTGGGCCACTGCACTAATAATAAATTCACTGCAAATTAAATGTTGCCACACCAATCAATTCACTTTCTGTACATACTTATTGCCATTTTACAAAAAT
The DNA here is from genome assembly GCA_963932185.1 of Troglohyphantes excavatus. Taxonomy (NCBI): domain Eukaryota; kingdom Metazoa; phylum Arthropoda; class Arachnida; order Araneae; family Linyphiidae; genus Troglohyphantes; species Troglohyphantes excavatus. Next base: position 53,823,696 of record OZ010669.1, on the reverse strand, counting down.
AAAATGATCCTTTTCGACAACTGCAGAAGAGAAATATCTAATAGTTACGTGTTAGGCATGAATGGAACCAAGTCTTTTATTATGTTATAAGACTATTTTCACTTTATTTACAGTGTTCACTCTAGGCGTTTTTTGAAGGGCGGTCCGCCCTGCCCGCCCTTTTTTTCATATCGATAGCGCCCTCATGCCCATTTTTCAAAACTGCCGCCCTCTTTAAAAAGAATCCCGCCCCTCTTGCCCTTTTCCGTCAAGCACAAGTATCTTATTGCTTCCTTAACTATCTTTAAAAAAGGCATCGATTAAAAAAAATGTGTAAATTGGAATTAAGTGAATTATGACAGTAGAAAAACAAACTCCGTTTTAACTACGTGACTTGTGCAATCACGATGATTCCACGAATCCTATTGATTGCCTGTACCCGCATATGAAATGCTAAATTTTGTTTCTGTGTTTTTTTAAAGAGAAAATAGTTTGGGGCGAAGTTGCAAGATTAGGCATTTTATTACCAAATTTTGGATTTAAGTAGTCTTTTCATCAGTTTTGTAAGGGGTCTGATTAGGGACACTTATAGATTTGGTTTTTAGGGAAAACATTAATTATAAAATGTCAAAATTCGGATTTTAAGTAATATCTTCATAAAGAGACATCAATTTTGAACAGGTCTTTTCTTCGAGGCTCCGAAACGTCAACAATAGCCTAATATGCAGCTCTACCGCAATGTCAACCAACAAATCGGAACTTTTTTTTATTTGGGCGCGGATCCGATGTGTTAACGGGTGGCCACGCCAAACTTTTTTTTAAAGTGCCCTTTTAAAAACAAGAAGTGCCTTTTTTAAAAACAGAGTGCCCTTTTACTGCCAACAGCGCCCTGTCCCTTTTTATTTCTACAGTGAACACTGTTATTTATATTCAGAATCTCATAATTATATTGTGACAGACTTTTAACACATTCTAAAACAGTGATTTTCCATCTTTTAATAACCATATGCTTGTTAGTTGACAGTTTAAAATTACTATGCTTCCCTTAACCTAAAGGATCTATTACAAAATCGAAGATACTTTTTTTATGAAAGTTATAATTACAAAATTATATTTAATAATAGATAAATATTATTTAGTTAAATATTTTTTTTTGTATTAATTAAAATGCTGTTTCTGTACAAGTAATTTTAGTTCATTTGGAATAGGAAGTTTTAAAAAGCAATCGGATCAGCATTGAGGAAGTCTTACAATGTGTCAAACAAAACTAACTTTATTGTGTTTAGAGCATGTAATTAATTGTCATTATTTATATTTTAGTAGTTTTTTCAATTACAAACATTGTTTCATGTAGAATTATCCACTAATTACCTATTAAAGATAAATATTTTATATTTTAAATAAATATTTAAAGGGTTTTCCCAAGAAAAATTATTGAATATATTATTGTTTTGGTTTATCTAAACTTAAATTAGTACTTATATATAATAACTTTTAATATTTTAAAAATTACATGATGTTTTATTCATTTTTTCAGTATTTAGATAAAGCAGAATTTCTTTGGAGGTTTGCGAAAGCAACTCATCTTTATGGTATTGTTCTTCAGAACCGAAATGAGATGGAAAGAAGAAAAGAGTTAGCTTTCGAAGGTAAGATTTTTTAAAAAATAAAATCGCTAAATATTTTTTGTTGTTATGTTTAAGCAAATTATGTTACTAGATGTGCTGTTTGAAGTATTTAAACAAGTTTTCCTTAACGAATATTTTAAGATAATTTTCAAAGCATGTTACTAATTATTTACTTGAATATAATTTTATTATTTTTTTTTTTATAAATTAATTTATTATTGTGGAATGATACATCAACCATGAATTTTATATACCTATGTGTGTGAACCTCAAAGTTAAATGTGATAGGAATTAACTTTGGTTATATTTTTTATTTAGAAGAATATATTGTAGTTTATACTAAGAAGCAATCTAATTGTCCTACTTTATTTTTTATGTTAATAGAAAGTATAACTTAAAATTGCCAATAAATTGCAATGTACTTAAAATTTCAACTTGACATATCAACATTTAACTTATAAAACAAACATATTTGAAATATTAGTATGATGATTCTAAATTTTATATTTAACGATTTATAAGGGTTTATAATAAATTTAATAACAAAAATGATAAGATTAGTTAAAACTTATGACTAAAGTAATATGAATTTTTCATTTTAGCCTTTGAATATGCAAACAAGGCTTATCAATTAGATAACCAACATCCTGAGGTTCATAAATGGTGTGCTATTACTGTTGGATGCCTTGGGGACTTTGTAGGAACTAAAGAAAGAATTATGAATGGCTATACTTTCAAAGTAAGACATTTTTCAAGAATTGTGTATTTGTAATAATAACATAAATCACTGAAGTATTTAATATTATTGAAAACAAACTAAAATATTTAAATGATTTTTTTTTAAATTTTAATATATGGGTATAATTAATCTTATTTCTAACTTTAGATTTTTTAGAACTATAGATTTTATTAATCTATAGGATACAATTTATTTTTCAATGTAGAAATTATGGTATACATAACTTTTGAAACTTTTTTCTAGGAACATGTAGATAAGGCTATTGCTTTGAAGCCTGATGATCCATCATTGCACTACATGCTGGGAAGGTGGTGCTATGAGGTATTATAAATGACATTTTAATTTGAGAAATTTTGAAATGAAATGTTTTTTAAGTAATTTGCAGAGAATCAGTTAGGTTTAACTTTATTATTTTTTAACAAATGGAATGTGCTGCTTTTGTAATTAAAAGTTTGAGCTGAAGAAATTTGAAAATATGTTATTTTTTTATGACTAGAAACTGTGGCAAGTTTCCAGCCAAAACTCTAATGGGATGATTTTCTAGAAAAAAATTACTTCATTTTAAAGGAACTGCCAATCATTAGTCAATAGAAAATTAACATGAAGCAAATTTATTGAGAGTGGAAGGACTTATCCTGGAAAGTTGTGCTTGTGAAAAAAAAAAAGGATGTAATTAAAAAAAAATTCAAACAGGTTTTTGCATAATTGTACTCAATTGGATGCAGCCACATTTTGTACAATGGTAAAAAAGCACTGCTTTATGCTACAAAATAAACAAATATTCCACTTTTAAATAAAAAATGTATATTCCCTTTTACCTCATTCTCATAATCCTAAAATGTTTGAATTATGTATATGAGATATGATCAAGTACCATCTACTTTTAAAATACTGTTATTTTTTATTAATGTGCTTTTTTATACTTATGGCAAAATTTATTTCAGAAACCAGCTAATAAACGTTTTATTAATTTGGTGTTTTCATAATAAATATTATAACTTAATTATAGGCAACATCCCCTTCGAGAAGATGTTAACTAATACTCTAATTTTTTTCATTTCGGAGATAGAACGTTTTCTTCATTTTCAGAACATTTGAAAAAGTACACATAGTTGGTTTCTGATATAAGGGATTCAGTTGATATAGATTTACTAAAAGTGTCAAATATAAGAAGAAAAAAAAGCAAATTTTTTATTACGAATGCAGATTTTTCAAATTCGCAGTGCAGTCAGCATCCATACAAATTCGAGTCCACTCAAGGGAAAATTGCACATTTGAAATGAGAAATTGTAACTGTGAAATTAAAATTGAGTTAAACACTTCCCAGCGAAAGGATTTTAATGATAGATATAGAAAGCTACTTGATTTTTGTATGAGTTTTTTTTATTCAATGTGCGAATTTTGTAAACAGTTTTCTCTTTGTTTACTTTTCCAAATAGGTATCTATGTTGACTTGGCTTGAAAGGAAGTTAGCTTCTACTTTGTTCTCCTCACCTCCAGAGGCAACTTTAGAAGACGCAAGGGGGCATCTACTTGAGGTAATCAGGAATAAAAGTCAAGAAAACAATGTTTGCTTGTTTTATGCAACTTTCACTATTACTTTACTTATAAGCATCATATATAATCATCTCGGTTTTAGTTCGCATTTTTAGGTTTGGGTTCGGGATTTTGAAGTGGCGTGGGAGGGAAAGTAGTCACATAAGGTATGTTTTTGTACTGGGAAGAGGGGACTATATCCAAAGTTAAAGAAAGTTAATTAAAGTACATTTTAAAGGGGGGAAGAGTTATAAAATATATTACATACATACATGGCAATTCACTATAATATGTTTATATTGTTCTCATTAAAAATAATTTTTGTTTAAAATGTTGTAAATGAGACAACTGTGGAAGGAGATAATTTTTTTTTAATAATAAACTGAAAGTATAAATATGTATAGAAAAGTAGTTATGATACATATCTAAATTTTTTTAATAAGGATTTTAGGTTGAAAAGGTTTTAACCAGCAAAAAAGAGAGTCACAGTAAATTGGATATGAGAAAAGCATAAATTCAAAACTTATTAATAATAACAAATTTGAAATGTTTTATTAATATTTGTTTAAATTAAGTAAACTTGAATAAAAACAACTATTATTATTATAATTAGCTAGGAACATTTATTATATAAAAGTATTGTATTTTAGGCCGAAAAATTAAAGCCCAACTGGAAAGAAAATATACTTTATTTAGCTAAGGTAAGTAACTTGTAATAATTTTTTTTTTATAAAAACTGTTATGTACTGCGAGAGCCGGAGGCAGGGGACGTTGGGGATTGGCATTCTTTTCTCCCACTCCTTGGCGCGATTGGCGCTCTTTCTCCTCAAGACATTTCGGCAAACCCTGCATTCGGAAAACAGCGCTCCTCTCGTTTGGACGTAATGCTTGGGTCTCTGAAGACCATTCCCTACCGTTTCTCCGTCTCCGGCGGGTTCGCAATGACCCGTTGCGTGAATAATCTCTCTTGAATAACCTCTCTATAATAAATTGTTTTGTTAAAGAAAAACTATACAGTCCATTATTATTTAGAACCAGCGCCGGTACTCTGGCAGTAGTATTTAACAAAAACTATACAATGCATACTTTATTCCACTTAAAATGTGCCTATCATCCAAATTTAAATTGTGTGTATGTAATAATCGAGTGTAATATAAAAAATCCTCTTAAAAGCACTTTGAGCATATTCGTAAAATAAATGTACTGAATTTCAATTTTTTTCATGAATTAAATTCTATTAGATATTGTGTATATTTGTCCTGTTTTAACTGGACTGATTTGAATTAAAATTACACTTTTCTTAGTAATATTGTTTTTTACTTAAGAGAATGTTTATGAAACTTGTCTTTTTAACCATCACAGAGAAATTGTATATTTTATTTATTTCAGACTAACATAGGAGAAGGAGACTATGGTGCAGCTATGGCTTTAATTGACAGAGCTTTGAGCATTCCTGTAATTAGTGAAGATGTAAGTATTTCTAATTTTTTTTTTATGCAACTTTGTTCTGTGAATACTTTTCTTATATTATTAAAAAACACAAATGAAATCTAAATTAGTGAAAAGCAATTAATATGAAATACAACCCTAAATTTTGTAGATATAAAAAAAGTAGTCTTTATTAAAAATTCCTTGGTTTTATTTGTTAATTTTAACTAGATTTATATATATCACATCTGTTTTTTCTTCTATAGTGCTTCATAAATTTATATAAATATTTATAAAAGTATTTGCTTTAAAATCTTGTTTACAAATTTGTTAACAATCTTTAAGCCACCTGTTTTTTGTGTGAACAATTAATATGAAATTCTATAGAATTCCTCCTTATGTACTATGAATGTAAAATTAAGATTTTATTTTGTGTGTGTGGATCCCTTATTTTATGCTTAGCAAAACAAACTCTCGGGATTCAATACAATTACAGATATGTTATATATCAATTAACACATAAAATAAGAAATTATTTTAAGATTAAACTATGATAACGTTATAATAAATACTCAAAACATGAGTAACATGCATTTCGAAAGTCAAAACTACAAACAAAAATTATAATTCTTGGTAAAATCTCTGCTTTATAATTAAACCTTTTCTATCATAATTTACACAAATCTTTGTTATAAAATGTTTGTCATAATTTCTCTTTACTAAAAGATTTGTAATTTTTTTTTTCTAGGATAACATAATTCACAATGAACTTGAAGCTTTAGAGAGCAAATATCAAACATATCGAGAAGAAGAAAATTAGGACATGCAATACTTAACTTCCACAAAATTGGTTGCACAATGGTTGTGTATGGTATAAACGACACTTCCTTTTCCATAAGTCTTCTATGCCAGTACTTCTGTTGTTTTGAATGTTAATAGAAGAAGCAATGTAAAACTGTATGTTATTTCATAATCGTTAAATTTAAAATGGAATATCTAGGGAAAAATATAATAAGTGTTATCTAATGAATGTGAAAATTGACGATAGGGTGCAGGAAATTGAAGTGTATGTCGCTATTGTTTTGTTAACGAAGCGGATTCTCCAATTTATAAGCAATGTTTTCTGTAAGTATATTTGAAAGTGTATTTTAATATTTGTGTGACGGGGCAAGTTATTTATTGTCTTTATATCTTTATACGAAGCATATATTTCTTGAAAGCTGTTTTGTTTTTAATTTTTATACATGTGTATTTGGTCATCAGAAAATCACTACCATGCTTGTTTTAAGATATAATAAATTGTTGAGCGTCTCAAAAATATAAAAGGAATAAATAGGTAGTTTAATAACAATATACTGTTCTACGACATTGTAAAATATTCTTCATGCTAAGGCCATTAACAAAAATAAAAATATCTATTTTCAATTTATGTGTTAAATTTTTTTAGAAAGGTTAGAAATTATGACTCGAATCATGATTTGAAATAAAGTTAATTTGATTATTTGAATTCGTCCAACATATATAAAATAATGAAATGTGTGTGTCTCTTTTATTTGGAAATTATGATTATCACTAAAACTATACAAAAACATTGATTTGACAAAGTAATAATACATTACTGTTACTTCTTTACTTAAGTTGATATTAAACTTATTCTCTTTTCAAAAGACTTATGTTCAAAATCTTAGAATAAAATGCTTTATTATGATATACCTGTTTTCAATGACTTTTTATTTATATATATATATCTGAGTAAGCAAGGTGAACTATTTATCATAGATAAATTTAAGTGCAAAACTATGTGCATTTTTATTGTTTGGCTATTTAAAACTTCAAGTGATAGGTTTATATATTATTATTAAAAAGAGAAGATGCTTGTTATTGTAGTTGAATCTTAATAATAAGCAATATAAATTAGCAATCTCCAGTCTTTACAATTTTATTTTATTTATAAAATGCTTCATTGATAAATAACCAGGAATATATAATTTGCATTGCAATGTATCTTTTATATTCATAGTAAACCTTTTAGGTTTTTAAAACACCTAACAAGCTTATTTATTAGGGTCTACCTCAAATAAAGATATTACAATTGTATTAGCAATAAATGTATGAACTCTTAGTATATTTGAATTGAAATTTCAATTTATACGAGGTAATAATAATTTAGTGTGACAAGAAAAGTTTTTTTAAGATAAAAATTTACATATTTTCATGCCACATTATTCTTAATACTTAAAAAATATTTTTCTTCAAAATGCGAGTTTTACTTTTTTTGTGTTCATCTTATGGAGAAAAAAATATATTAGTCAATAATTGATGTGAATTCTTTATATTTTCAAATGACTGCATGGTACAAACTGTTTTATTTATTGAATTTTCACATGATTTTGATCAAAAAATAATCAAAGGTTTATTTAAAACTATAGTACTCGAACTGTACGCAAGAATTGCATTCATTGTTCCGTTAGTACATTATACTTCCCCTGATTTTGATGAATTTACCATATCTGTAATGACACTTGAAACTATTCCATATAATTACAAATGGCATGTTGTACAAATTCATACATTTGAATTTTATATAAACTTTGATGTTGTGTAATGTATTTGTTTTAAAAATCATAGTACTTTGAAATTTTAATAGCATGTTTCGTACACCATTTCACAAATATTAATACACAAAATAACTCATTTGGTATATTTTAAATTTGAATGTATTTAAAACTGTTTTAATTATATTCTAATAGAATTTTATATCATTGCTCAAAAGCAACTGTTACAACCATCCATGGTGATTAAAATTTATAAAGCAGATAAAGTTATGTTCGTAACCAATAGTATTCCACAAAAGAAAAAAAATACCTAGTAGTATTTAAAAATTTTGATCAAAAAGGGTTGTTTAAACTTTAAAGTACAAGGAAGTGTTTCGTTTGTAATTGCCCTATACATAATTATTACTTTAATTTAACAAATCCGACTTCATTTTATTTTTTATTATTAAATACTATATACTTATAAACTCAAACAATTGGTGTAAATAAAAGTGTATTTGGCAATATATTTTGTAGTTAATAAAGCATAGTGATACAATTTTGAAATGTGAATGTTAAATACTCATATCGTTAAAGAAATTTACCTGTATTTTGTGTATTTGTTATACGTTTCTGTTATTTGTTTTTAAATAAATCATTCCATTACTTGAAGGCAACTTTTTTCTATATTTTTTTTATATAAAATTAAAAATAATTATAAACCTGATAAGCCAGGTGTATCATTTATGAATGCATGATTTTTTATAATAAATTATGAAAAACTTGTAATAGTCAATCATTATTTGAATGTTTATGCATTGTTAAACATATACGTAACAAGCTTTTTATTATTATTGCAGCAGTTTTGTTTATTAAGATAGGAAAAAATTAGTAAAATACAGAGCCAATGTTTTCTAACTTTTAGTGTCTTAAATTTTAGATTGAATGATTAAGTACAATATTTTCATGTTTTATTTACTTAATTTTTTTATCAACTATTTAATCTTGTATATTTAAAAAACATGTACACTTGTGTTGTCTGGTGGTAATCCCAGCAGAGAGGATTACAGAGTCTGTATCCTCTGCTGGGTATTAATTCTGTATTTCTTTATACAAGGCATTATGACAAAAAAAAAATATATTTAAATATATTCAGAAATCTTGAGATGACTACATAAATTTATTATGTTTAATCTTTTCTGCTTTAATCAATTCATTTTAAATCTCAATACATGATTAATATTTGTTTTGAATTTAAATGTTTTATATTTACAATTGTTATTAACTATATTTTGTTTAAAAAAATCAAAAAAAAATTTTCTTACATTTTCACAAAATTTTATATTGTATAAGAACAATTAAAATTTTCTAAATTATTTAAAACACACACAAGTTAAAGGTAGTAATTTTATCTAGGTTAAAATTGGCACAAAAAATTGGTTAATCACCAATTAGATTACTGTCTGAATTTGATAAATGTGCATAAAATTGAAATCTTATGTACTGCCACATGAGTTAATGGTACAGTTTTGAATGCATCAAACACATCAATATTACTCTTACAGCTTTCAGAAATGAATTGGTGAGTACACCAATATATATTACCATACAAAATGAATTGAAACATGTATATTTTTTCCTACTCCCCAATTCAAATACTATATGGACAATAAACCGACAATTCCCTGTACATTTTTGCAGCTCAACAAAAATAATTAGAAAGACACAATAAAAACTCAAATACCTATTTTAATCTCAATTTGTTTATAGACTAGACAAACATAAACAACTGGAATGAAACATTGGCATCGTAAAAATGAGAAACATAATACAAAATCAATGACTTTCAGCTTTTTTCTCACGAAAGCGCAAAGTGAAACGTCTATGGAGATAAATATCTGTGGATTGAAATGAGAGATCCTTTCAAAGGAGGTCACCTGCAAATTCGTCTTCTTCCTCCTTTGCTCCTCCCTTCTTACCTCCAGTTGTCTCCGTGACAGTTACCTCCAGTGAACGGGCCAGCCGCGCATACTATACGGAATAATTACATTGTTATATAACACTCAATTAAAATAGGTTATATTTATCATGAAAAGAAATCGCTTAACTTTTTAAAAGCGAGTTTAACATTCTAATTGGTGAAAAAAAATATCAATGTCATAAATTTGTTCGAAATATAAGAGTTTATTTGTAATTTTTTTGTATTACCTATTCTTCATGTCTTAATTAAATGGAAAGAAAAAACGTAATAATGTTTATTTTTCTTGGTAAAACGGAAAAGTCTATGAGACAGGGATCTTCATGGGATTGTCCTACATCTTTTAAACAAAATAGGAGGACAAAGTATAAAGTTATGTTTGCACAAACTTTAAAAAAGTTATATCAAAGAAAAATGTCAAAGAAGTAATAAATTAGTTCATTTTTAACATATTGACACAAAATAAAAAGGAAAGCCTTTTTTAGGCCAGTATTACACTAAAAAATTCTTTGGCAAAGATCTTTTATAAACGTAAGTTTGAAAAAGAAATAAGATAGTGTAATGTCAACTTCGATAAACTTTATCAAAGTTGACTATTACTAGAGTAATAGTCATATTTCTTTGTCAAGCTTATTTTATAAAAGATCTTTGTCAAAAGCCCTTTCACAGCAATACTGGCCTTGGAATATTATTTTAAGCTTGTCGACTTTCATTAAGATTAGTCAAATAGATGCTGAGATGAGTATGAATAAAATTTGATCTTTATGTCAATTACAAAATTACACAGGGAATTTTTTTTAGAATTATAACTACTCTTAATTTTGCTGTAAAAAAACAATGTTAAAATATTTTTCAAAATATTAATTATGGCTTAAATCGGATCATTAGTCTGAGAGATATAAGCAATCAAACACAGACCAAACTTTTAATTTCATAAGTATAGATTTAATTTCTAAACAGTACACGTTACATATAAATGGTTGCAACACATAACACACATGTTAATAGTAAAAATAGTTGCATTTAAAATCCATGTTAACACATAAAAGAAGCAAAGATATTTACTTCTACGTCCATGTGCTTAATAAAGGGGGAGTTGAGGGCTCGGTTCAATTGTTCCCCATCGCCCTGGTCATAGCCTTCCAGCACGTCCATGAGTGTGTTGCATTCTTCCCGCTCACAGAAACTATTTTTCAAGGAGAACAAAATGGAATGTCAATAGGAAAACATATTTACAAGCCCCTTTGATTCATTGCTTAGGATGTAACAGCAGCAAGACAGAGGCATACTATGATTGTTTACCAAACTGTATAAAGGACAGGCACGTAGGTAAGGGAGGGGTTTAGGGGGTTCAACCCCCCCCCCCCCCCATTGTAAGTCAAATAAAAAAATAAATAAAGACCGAACTACTGTAAAAATTATAAAAATAGAGATTTTTTTTTGGGGGGGGGGAGGGGATAAAAGAATACCACTGTCAGCATGGAGTATCATGGACGTAGGTAAGGGAGGGGTTTAGGGGATTCAAACCCCTCCCATTGTAAGTCAAATAAAAAAAATAAAGACCGAACTACTGTAAAAATCATAAAAATAGAGATTTTTTTGGGGGGGTGGGGGAGGGGGGTTTAAATATTCTCCCTCTAAGAGGGCCCCCCCCAAAAAAAAGGGATTTCTTTAGCCCCCCCCCCCAGGAAGGGGGAGAAGATAAGTAAAGAAATCCGTTGCTCAGTCACTGAACCCCCCCCATGAAAAATCTATACCTACGTGCCTGATAAAGGACATAACAAAAGTTAGCAAAAACCTTAGTAACCCTCCTACCCTATTTCAATACAAATAAAGGATTATTCTCGATGATGTGACAAATATTTGATTCGTTTCTGGAGCCTGGAAATAAGTTTGTTATGAATTTTTAAATTAGACATTTCCAATCATAAATTATCTCGATTTGGAACCAAAAAAAATGCGGAATAAATATTTCAAACATTAAAAAAAATTATGCCATTTACACAATTTTATATTTTTGAAAAATAAGTTTTTCATATATGTCAGTCACAAATGATCTGAACTTGAAAATAACATATTTCTATGTATTAAGTCGGCTAAAAATTAAGTTTAAGAAAATAAGTACTACATAAACTATTTTTATAACTATCAAATCACTTTTAATGTTGTATACTTTGCAAAATATATGACATGTTTAACAGTGATTCTTTTTATTTTATAAATCGTATTAAAATAACTAAATATTTCTCATAAAGCTACAGTAAGGTGTGAGATTCAAAAACTGGAACATACATCTTTTAAACAGAAAAAACAAGCATCCTTGAAAAGTTTTTAAACACGCACAAAAAAAACTCCAAATTTTTTTTACTATGCTAAAAATAACCCAATGACATTGGAGATATAAAAGAAGTTTTAATAAAACAAAACATATTGCTGTTGTGTAACATGTATTAGAACTATTTGAATTATTTTGAGTAAGACATTTAAGAAAAACTTCTCACTTGTATCCTTCCTTGAACGCCTTGTCTGCTGCAACATAGTCCTCCCGCATCAAGTGTATCAGCACCAGTGCCACCACCAGCCTCCCCACAGCTCGGGAGTTTTCTGTTGCATGGTGAAACTCCATTTCTTTTTTCACCATCTCAGCAGCTTCATCATATCTGATAATTAATTAAATAACAACATATATTAGCAGTAACAAATATAGGATCCAGCATTGTGGCAGGCGAATTCATAATCTCCTCCGCTATTATGAATTATTAACAGCCACTTTTTATCCCCTGTTCCACCCATGAAGACAAAATAAATATTTTGTTCATTAAAACTACATAAAATATTTAGTTTAAGCAATAATAAAAAATCGTAGCAAAATTTTTATCTTATGCCCATTCTACACAAACCGCACGAGCTATGCAGTGATTCGAGAATTCGTACCATTTGATATGGATTTACGAATCACAGAGAAGTTTGCACGTGTTTTACTCGCTCGTGTAGAATGGGCTGTAAAGTGGATGTGAAATATCATTAAGTACACACTAGCACATATAAATATTATAGAATCTAATTATCTAAGACCTTGGTATTAAATAACATATAATATAAAATAACAAGGTAATTTATTTAAACCATTTTAAACTTTGTTTTAAAATAGTTTCTGACAAAAATCTAAAGGGACTTCCAAATCAAATAACAATTTTTTCAAATATATAAAATCACCTTTTGAGCTTCAGGAGAATTCTGGATGCTTTTCCTGCGAATTCTGATGCTTGTGACGGCCGATCCTCAATCTAAAATGAAATCAAGGATAAACAAGCGGAAAAAGTTACCAAACAATACAAGTGATAGATTCGGAAATTTAGTAGAATAAGATCTGAAATTACATAAAATGCATGGTTTTCTACTTTGAAATATTAAATAGGAATATATAAATAGAAAATTATTATTTAATTAAAAAAAAAAGATAAATTTAAATCATACAAATAACCTATAAAACAATGAGCTATATGTTTTCAACAAATGTATAATAAGGGTGAACTTTTGTAGTAGTATTAATTTAACGTATAAGGAGTTAAATAGTGTACATAGCAGAAATGTAATTGCATAAAGGGGGTTAATTTATATATTCGATTGAAAAGACAAAGTTCTTCACTGTACAAAAATAGAATGAGATATTCTGAAGAAATTGAACTCACTTAAATTTATTAGCCATTTGACTAGAAATAGCGAGTAAAACTTGTGACTAGCGGGTGACAAGCTTGACAATAATGAACTACAATAGTGTGATTGGTTCTGAATGAACTAATGCACTTTTATGGAATGGATTTTACGAAATTAAAATGTGAAATAGCCAATAAGAAACTGAAGTGTGTGTTTTGGTAAAAAAATATATTAAAATTTCATTCCAATAATTAATACAGGGTGGCAACAAAATTCTGGAAAAAAAGTTCCCTGACATTTCCCTTATAGTGTTACAAAAATTTCCCTGATTTTACAATTACATTAAAAAAAATTGCAATACATGCTTTGTATAGAAACTAAGTATCCACGCTACAATAAATCTATTACATTATAAATGAAAAATTACAAGCAATACTTATTGCCAGTTAAAATAATAATTTATGGATACAACATAAATTATGCAATTGCGACAGGCATAATAGTAATTAAAAGTGTTCTCTAAAATAAAAAAAAGCAAGTTTTTCCAATTATTTCTTTTGTAGACAATTTTAAATGTTTTATATGCTTCATATTTCCTATTCCAATCTTCAGTAAATCACATATTCATTAGTCCCTCACATGTTGCTTATAATTCAAGGTCCAATGCACTTTGCTTTTGCTTCTGCCTCCAGCAGTGGTTCACATTAAAAAAAAAAATATGAGAATGTGTATAACCATGCTTTTTTTAAAATTCTTTTTCAGAACTAAAAGGAAATATTGACAACTAAATTACCCAGAATAGAGGGCATAACAGACTATAATTACCGTTTTAATGATACAAATTAAAAAATTTCCCTGATTTTTTGTGAAATTTTGAAAAATTCCATGACATTGCCCTGATATTTCCAGAATTAAAAAAATCCATGACAATTCCCTGATTTCCCGGTTTTCCAGGTCATGTTACCACCCTGTAATACCAATTAACAATTAGAAAGCACTCAATTTCCACCTAATTTATTTATTCCTTATTTAAAGTTTGCATATAAACTTGGATACCTGAAAAAAAATCCAGTATCTCAGACTCAAGTTAACAGAATCTTAAATAATAATGACTGAACTCTGGTCTCTTCAGAGGTATTATCTCCTTAAAAGTTAAATGTAAAATTAATTTAAAAATGAATTAATTGATTTCACTATGAAATAATGTTAAAGTTTTTCTTTTCTTTTCCCAAAAAGTGGCAAAGGCTTTTGAACTTTGTTTCTTTATATTTCCTTTTTTTTTATATTATAAGAACAAAGCAGCTGTGTGCTTTTTTGTAAAAATGTCAGGTATACCTTTTCCAAAATTTTTAACTCTTACGTTTTGAAGATATTTCATTGTATACCTAGAGATGATATTCACAGTTCTAAGTATGTTGAATTTACTGTTCCCAAGTGTTAATATATTTTGAGGGAGGAAGAAGACGTTAAAATTTCAATGCAATGATAAAATATTACCTATTATACAAATAAAGTATATTCTAAGCAAATTGAGCCAAATGCAAAACTAATCCTTGACGAAAAATGAGAGTGTAGAATTGAGAAAAGGAAGAAATGGAATTGAGTTAACATAATATAAAAAAGATAAGCTTTTAGAGTATTAAATATTATTGAACCTTTCCAAAAATATTATTTTTAACATAAAACTTTTAAAAAGATAAACCAAAACAACATATTTACAATCAGTGCGAAATACAAACCATCACAACGTCCATTGATTTTTTATACAAATCCAGAGCAACTTCCGGATGCTTCATTTCTACCATCCTACATAAAATATTAAAAATAGTATTACTATACTTGGTATTCACAAACTAGTAAATGTATAAATATTACAGCACTTAAAATTTTTAGGGAAATTCTAGTTTACATAATTTATTAAGTATTTATTAGGTAACCTGTCCACTCCCGAAGGATGTACATGTGTCTTAATGTGACTCAGTGTCAACAACCGCAACCCCCTCAGTCGAACGATTATTTTAAACCCTTACAAACTTTGTAAGAGTGAGAGGTTTTGCCGTGACATGTAGACTGCACATTATAAATCGTTCACAATATTTTTTTTTAAAACACCATAATATGTTGGAGCAACACGCTCTTGTAAATATTACATATAATAAATTTAGTTCAATGGGTTACAAAATGTTCACCATGCTGGGGAGTAATCACCCTTAGGGGGAGGACAATACAAACATGAAACATAGAAAATACACACATAATATAGAACGAAATGCAAAACAAAATTCCTGTAAGGGTTGTGACATTTCCACTGTATAAGTTTTACAACTGCGCAATTAAAACATTTGTGCTGCAAGTAAAAGTTCTAATGTATTTTTGAGTTCATTTTTAATAAGTGAAAGTCTGAAATGTCAAACCTGGAAGTCACGTGCATAAAAGTTACAGGAGCTAGTTTACATAATGCAAAACTAAAAGTGCTGCTCACTTCGCTCCCTTTTCCAGACATAATGCTGCCGTGTCTGGTGTGCCATGCTCACGGAATAATTGGCATGCTCTCTCGATCATCTGCACAGTGCTTGACAAGTCGCCCATGTCCTTGTAGACGAACGCCGCCTGCTCGTAATTCCTGTAAAATATAGTGAAACATAATTTAATTTTTTATAATTAAGAAGAAAAAAAAACATGAGAATCTTTTTATGGTGTTTATTATTATGAAATGTTAACAAATTTTTCTTCCCTGCAGATCGGCATTAGAGCAATGATCAGCAAGGCAAACAGTCCCATTTCTAAATCCATTGGTAAATTCTAGAAAACTTTAGTCTACACAGTCTTTCTCCAATCACTACCAAAAGAAATCCTGGTCTATAAAAGTAACTGAGTAAAGAATTTACCACACTGTGAAATGGGTCATTGCGGAAATTCTTAGCTTTTTTTTCCCCCTCAATGTTTCAGAAAAATATGTAATGTAATTTTGTAAAAATGTCTAATTTAATGATATAAAAAAACATTTGAGTTTTCAAAAATAAAAATAAATTGTTTACTCTAAATACACAAAAACAAAAAAAAATCTATTATGACATATATGAATTATTGAAATAAAATATTGCATATAAGTACCATATTTGACTGAATAAGGTATTGATAATACAGAAGACATTTAAATTATATAATAAGTTAGAAATATAAAAAAAAGATAAAAATTTTCGAAAAATCAAAACAACTTTATAAATAGTATGTAATTATTGAATACAGTAAAAAATTATAAATTGTATGGTTAATCATTACAAATAAACAGGTATGTGCGTTTAAAACTTAAACAAGAAAATTATATTTAAGAAATAATTCAAATTATAGTTTAATTTAATAACATCTAAAATACTTACTTAGCAGCAGAAAAGAATCTTTTGTTTGGTTAAGACAAAAATATTTTAATACTGTTAAAATAATCAATTTTATAACAACAACAAATAACAAAATAAGATAAATTATTTACTTGATAATAGCAGCTTAATGTAAAAAATATTAATGGAAATAATCTTTCTCCTTCTTAAACATGCAAATATTTTGAATCCAAATACTTTGAATCCAAATACTTATTTGCCAGTACCTTTAAAGTTTAACTAAAAACAATAGTTTATTAAAAAAGTTAATGAATATTAAACTATTTTTTTAAAAGGTTTTAAGAAAACCAAGCAGTAAGTTGAATTAGCCTTAAGACATCTTATAAAACTTCATTAGCAGTAAAAATAGTCAATATAATACTATTTATTAACAAGAGACTTGATATTTAAGAGGATACGAATTATTTTTGCAATAGCAATCTGCAGCCTTCAGCAAGCAATCTTTACATTGTCCAAGTACTTTAGCAGTTTTAAAGCAAGTGGCTGAAATGGAAATCACCATAGTTACATAAAAGAAGTACACAAGCAAAACAATTCAGGGATGAAATTAGTTATTAATAAGACTAAAAGCACTAGGAAATAAAGGTTTTCTTGAAGTTCACTAATGAGGCTATATTGAAACTGTTGTATAATTTAATAAACATCTCCTTTTGATGGAAACTTTCAATGTAAATAGTATAGTTAGATTTAGAAAGAATATAAATAAAAATTACAAACAGCCAAAAAAGCAACAAGAAGGGCATGCATTTAATTCTTTCCAAATTAATATTAAGAATCAAAATTAAGAGAAGAGCCAAAGTTATAATATTCTAGTAACACAAATAATAAAATATAAAATTTTACATGAATAAAAAAAAGAAGAAAATACAATAAATGACAAAATACAATAAATGAAAATAGTTATTTAACAAAAGAATATGGTAAATAAACATAGTAACTATAACAGCCTACTTAAACCCACCCCCCTATGCCTGTTCCTCAAAGTATGTTATCTCTCACTCATTGTGTTACTTTCAATTCGTAGAATACAAAAATTTATTAGTTTAACTATTAGGTTCTCTTAAAATTAACCACATTAGACTACAATATCTAATCAATTTGCGACAGGATTATCAGAAGAAACAATTTGTTTTCAGGCATAGTTTCCAGCATTTAACAAAAAATCTACTTGGTTCATGTATTTATTTTTGATTATTGTGTTGTATTCCTTAAATTTTACTTTAAAATAATTTATCCAACCATCAAATTTAATTTTAAGTATACTTTATGGGAAGTAACTATCACATTGAATTAAATTTGAATCTAGAATCAATGATTTTGAAATATAACACTCAAATATTTCTTGTCAACATGTTTTAAGTAAATTAAATACAAATTCTTGTAAAAAGCGAAGTTAATATACTACGAATATTCACCTGCTTTAGAGTACTCCAATGCTGCACTGTCATAATCTGGTTTCCATTTCATAAAAGATGTTTTTAAGCTAGAAATAAAGGAAATATAAAAGTTAAAATTAAAAAGTATTACACATACCATGTGAGCAAATATAAAAAATATCTATGTGGTCATATTACAAAATCGTTATTAATAAGAAGTGTGCTCTGATTTATCAATTACAATTTATAAATAGCAAGACTAACCAGGTAAAGTACTGTTTTCCCACCACAAGATCAACTCCGAGTTGGGTTGATAGCGCGGAACGTTCGCGGAGTGTAAAATTAATGTTGGAAGTTTGATTTTATTGGGGACAACGGGCAACCATTTTATTTGCATATCCTATTAGAATATTAAAGACAATTATTTATTAAAGTCATCGTAATTTTCAGAGAGTTTGAAGATGCTTTATTGGTACAAAAGCTGACGACATTGTAAATAATTTCTCTAGCTTGAGAATGCAGGGTCTTTCCTTTGTTAAAAGTACATTCCATTTTAGAAAGATCTTCACAAGAAATTGCAAAAATTATCTGTTGCAGAATCGCACATACGAAATCGATATACCGAAATCAAAAACATATTGAAATGACAATTATATAAGGAGAATTAAAGAGTGCAGTTTAGTATAACCAGAAACGAACGAAAATGCAAAGAAAGATTTCTTCAATCTGCCAAATGGAATTATTCCTTTTATATTCCACCCCCCGAATTAAATACATTTGCCGGTTGCCATAGCAGGTGACAGACAACAGAACAATGTCGAGAGCTCTTCTCGTGATGGGAGAACAGTAGGTAAGCTTTAGGTAAACTAATAAACAGAAAACTATTTCACTTATGCATATTATGTTTTGTCCTATGTCTACAAATATTCCTACCTTTTTCTTAATGAACTTATTTTGATCTTCTGAATTTAAATATTTTATTTCGTAATATTATTTTATTTGCAAATCCTTTTCATAAAAGAAAGGTTATATAGAAGTCAAGTTAAGCCTTGCCAAGCAGGTTTAAAATGATTCCATGCGGTTGATGGAGTACCTATCATATTGATTTCGCTGTAGATATGTGCATTTTAATAATAAATATTTTTGGAAGTTAGAGGTGCTGTCATTAACCTGTGTGAACTTTGGATTGTTAGTGAAGACTTGTCGCTGCCCAAAGTGTGGAGAAAACATGGAGCCTTGACCTGCAGAAGATGTTTCTAACGACTTAACCGACTGCTCAGAAGATTACCTGTTAGCACCATAATTGACTGCTCGAAGGGAGTATCGACTTTGATTCTTAGTAATTGGAGGCCATAATCCGGAGACTAACGTTGCCTGGTTGAGTAAATTAGGTATAAGTCTGTGACATTAGCGTACGGTACATGCATGCACTTAAGATTTTTGATTTTGTCATATTTTTATTGATCAATTGCATAATTGTTGAATTCGAACCGCCGCTAATAGGCCATTATACAGCTCTAGTGCGACATTATTTAATAAATCAACCATTATTGACTGTGTTTATGTTTGCTATTTTGTCTTGACGACAAATGAAAAACACATAATTTTGGTTTTGGTACTATTTTCAGAATCGCACCAGGCCTTACCATGTTTTATGAATTTACCTAGATCACTTACATGTATTAAAAAAAAAAGATATTTTCAAGCACACTAAAATGTAGTGATAAAGTTTACATAAGGTATTTTTTAATTTTGTTTTATAAACCATTTTATTAAAAGCTACACACAGTAATGATGGTATTTCAACCCAATAAGGGTACGGTATATAGCACTAAGTTTAAGAATATAGGTCAGGGGAAATTAAGCCTTATTATTGTTTTCTTTATATTTATATTAAATTGGGACCAAGGTTTAAAGTAGAATAGAATGTGTCTATAATGAGAAATAGACCATTGCTTTTACAAAACATTTTTAAATATATAAAATATCATAATCGATCAAATGAAGTAATATTTTTTTTAACACTGAAAATTCACAAATAGTTTCACTACATGTACAAAACGAAATTAAATTCGAATGCGTAATATATAATAAGAACAGGGGAGTACATGATAGCGAAACTAATTTAAAAAGATAACTGCTATAATGAACAAAAATAGCCGAGGTAAAACGAGCAACAATGAAAATATTACTATTTCTCTGCTTGCTGGATGCATTCGTTTCCTTCACAGATTTTTCTTTCCGAAGTCATGTTTTAATTTTAAATGTGAGATATCGTAAAGTTCACTTGTCATCCAGACATTTGTAAATAAACAAAAAAGAAAGTGCGAGATTATATATCGATTTTGTAGAGAAACCATTTGATATTTTCTACTTGTGTTTGATTGGCTAACACGCACAGTGACGCTTCGCACGCAGCACAAATGGGCATTTAAGGATGGTTTAGGAGTGGTTGCAGCACATAATATATCTCTGAATTAAGTCACACTAGAGCTACAAATGGGCTTGGAGAAGGTTTGTGATATATTTTGAAAAAAAAGGCTCGAGAACATTACTGTTTCCTAGTTTTCAGCCATAATCAAATGACGAAAACATCACCTCAGCTGGATCCCGCGCAACCTCAATAGACGTCAGGACATTAAGAAAATTCGAATTCCTACGGATTTAACACTCGTCAGTCCCAATATACACAGCTGGTATTTTAATAATGAATAGCGAAGAACGAACTCTCAGATGAATCGTTCGCTTGCACTCTTAATGTCGAAATTTGAGCCACGACCTTATAACCCACTTTGGAAATGTGCGACGTTAATAACCAACGAAACCACAAC
Organism: Troglohyphantes excavatus; assembly: GCA_963932185.1. Classification (NCBI taxonomy): domain Eukaryota; kingdom Metazoa; phylum Arthropoda; class Arachnida; order Araneae; family Linyphiidae; genus Troglohyphantes; species Troglohyphantes excavatus. Next base: position 53,802,612 of record OZ010669.1, on the reverse strand, counting down.
CCTTCAGCCATGGGCAATGCCATCTCTATGGGCCTATTAGCCATGGGCAAGACCATCTTTATGGACCTGTTACTTTATCGCCTGACTACTGCGAGGTTCGGAATCTTAACAAAAGCTGATGGCTGGTAAAATTAAAGTCGCAGAGATACACAATGGAGTATTGGATGACGGTACGGAGTCTATCCCAAAAGAAATACACAGGAGCAATGTTATAGTTAGTAGTTAATTTGAAATACCTGTTGAGTTGGCACCCCGCCACGCAACCTGAATAAACTAACCAGAAGTAAGTTTTCGGGGAAATACTTTGAAGAAATCGTTGACTGCTTTGAGGACTTATTATGAAAGATAGACCCGAACAAATTATTTAAATGTTTACCGATTCAAACACTATATAGATTTTTTATATATTCAATTTGTTATATATCATACTGATTGTAAACCTGTGCTAGAGAGAGAGAGAGTGAGTGCGTAATGCAACAGAAATTTTCTTTGTGTACGTTTTTTTTAAACTTATGTGCTTAGATGTACTTTTACGGCATAGAAAAAAAAATTAACGATATTTTTAATAAAACAATATATTAAAAAAAAAAACGACTTCCTGAAAAATGCACTAAAAAGTAAAAAATAATTTTTAATTTCACTTACAAGTTAAAAAAATTTAATTAGTTAATAATAGTTTTATACTTATTACTTCATTTTGAAATCGGCGCCAAAATTTAGGTATGGTTTTTAAAAACTGGCACCAATTTCAAATTTTTTTATTAAGTATAAAATTAATGCCTGGTGATTGTTATACAATCTTTATTCAACAATGAAAATATTTTGAAATCGGAGAAAATGTTTTTTAAAAAGTTGGTTAGTCGATATTTCCGGATATACAAAAGCCGAATAACCAATTTTTTTTAAAAAACATATTTTACGAAATTGGATTTTTCTCTATAAAAAAAACAACCTAAATTTGACAAAAAAAAATTTCAAAACAGTCCGGTTAATTGAGAATTTAGGATATTTAAATGCCAGATAACCGTATATTTTTTTCAAAAGGTGCTCAAACAAGACATTCAAGAATTCTCCAAATATTTTTGGCGGTTGGTTGGCACGCTTTAAGTCGATTGAAAATACAAAAAAAAAAGTCTGACACCCAACTAAGGCCATCCACTGAATTTCTATATTAAAATCCCGTACAACTTTCTATTAAACTAGAAGGCTTTTAAATAGTTTTTATTTTATAGTAGGAACCGCCCATCCCATTTTTACGTGCTTTCATAAAACAAAAGAATTTGCACTAATTGAAAAAGGGTTGTACTTTGTTATTTGTTCGTTTTTATAGTTGTATTCTTACTTTTAATCTTCTGATGAAATTGTTTTGAATCCCTTGAGCCAGCGATTCTCAACCTTTCAGTATTCGCGGCCCAGTTTTCAATCATAATTTTCATCGAGCAAAACAAGAGTAAAAGCAAGCCAACGTTGGCGAGAAACCACATCTGGCATTTTGCCAAGCGGGCGGTGAACAGATGAAGCGAATGAAAGCGGGGAAAAATTAAATATTATATTTTAAATGAAAGCCAAACAAGGAGATAACGTTAAAAGAATATGAAAGTAGAAAAATTCGTTACTGAAAGTTAACCTAGACGGGGTGAGCTAAATTTAGAAACTGGGAATACATTTTTTCGGATAATAAAAGAAATAAAACAGAAGCATGACTAAACAGAAGAGAAAAAAATAAGTAATGTTTGTGGAAGGGATTCCACACGACCGGTATCATCTCGACCCAGTGGCGTACGCAGGAAATTTATAAGGGGGGGGGGGGTGATCGTCAGATTACTTTACACGTGTATATATATAGAAAAACCACACCTAAATTTTAGAGCCAATTTAAAAAAGTGATAATGACCCTTATTTTTGACCTGACTATTTTAGTCATCTTTTACTTCTACACTACAAGACTTACAAGATGTCTATATATTCTAAATGATACCGGCGACAACTTTTTTGAAACAAAATATTCTAAACCAAAAAAAAAAAAAAAAAATACGATATTTTATTTACCATTGAAAAAAAAATATTTCATATTGACTTATTAAATTTTCACGTAGATATATATCGGCGCCATAATTGTTCCCGCCCTCTAAAGTCGAAACAGATTGCTTTGTGTTTGTTTTATATTTTCTTCTTATTTCCTGTCAAACGATGAATATTTTGTAATGACGAAAATGGGAAGGCGCCTAAATGGCTGTTAGCTGTCTGCCTGTTGGGAAAAGATAATACAAGACCCCCCCCCCCCACACACACACTTTTAAATGAAAAAAAACCGTTTGTATTTTTCTAAACTTTTTGTTTTGTTTTGGAAATTTTTATTAATTGGGGAAAAAAAGCATTATTTTGTATTAATTTTTTTTAAAACTTCATACCGATGGGGAGGATGGGGGGTTACAACCCCCCCCCCCCCATCGTTAATCAATTTTTTAAAATAATATTTTCTCTTGGATATTCTTGCGTCTCCCCTCTAGTGTGCTCGCGCCCCCCTAGGGGGGCGCGCCCCACAGGTTGAGAATCGCTGCCTTGAGCGATTAAGGAAAAAGTCAAAATTGTGGTTGTTTTCTCTTCAAAAAAGTTTACATTATATTTCTAATACATGCAATTTATATATATTGCAATTTGCATTATTTTATTAGAAAATACTTTTTCAAAAACATCTCAAAGCTGTAGACTTGACAAATATTTCAACATATATTTTTAAATTCTGAATATAAAGTTTATGTGCATTCCTGGAAAAACTTTAGTTCCATGGACGTCTACTAACACTCGAACGGGTTAATTTAACTCATTTTAACTTCAAGAATACAAAAAACATTGTAAAATTGAAATTTTAAAATACATTTTTTTTTAATTTTTCAATAACAAATTTTTATCTCTTTCTGTAATTTCCCAAAAGTATTCATCTGCAATGTAAAACTTCTATGTTGAGTTTTATTGACAATTCCTATGCATAATTGTTACTTCTTTTTATATATTCAAAGGATACTCATACAGAAATTTCCGAAAATTATCAATAATTCTTCACAAAATGTTCAGCTGTACACAATGATTTATAAAGGTTTTCTTTTCTGCACCATTCTCTTGAACTTAATACCGTAATGATCAAACTCATTAGTTGAGGGTTAAGCAGCTGTTCTATCGTGCTCGAAGAAATGGAACTAATATAAAAACGCATTTTAAAATATACCTCGCCACAAGTTTATTATTTTGTATTATCGAACAAGACTGATTCACAATGAGCTCATAGTGAGTATGCTCTCATTTTGATTCTATTTATTTTTAATATCATTAATATTAAATTTAATATTTTATGCATTCAGAAACGTTCTCAGCTTTTTATAATTTAAGAAAAACTACTTTAGAATTTGGGTGGAAATGTGAACCTCGGGTGCTCTTTATATTCAGAAAGTTGGTTTATTTCATATATGTATTAAAATGTAGATTACTTCCAATTACAATCTGTTATTTATGGCTAATTTTGCTTGCAATGAAAGTGCCTAATCAACAATTTAGTAAATCAAAGGCATCGTTTGGGAGATTTTAGGTTTAGAGTTATTGATTCTAAAACAATAAGACGTCGACGATTATAAATTTGATTGTGACTGAAGCAGTTTTGAAATCACCCAATACTTTAAGTTTTATCCTTAAATTTCATAAAAATTATTTTTAATAATATTTTTAACTTTACTTTTTTTATTAGATTAATTAAAAATGTCGTAATATACCTATTTAGCATAAAGCTAATAACATATGTCATATTATTAAAATATGAATATTAGTTTCCGTTTCTTTAATTTCGCTTGTTTATTTTTTATCAGCATACATTACATAGAATTTTCATCGTCATATATCTCATTACATAAAATAATAGTTTGAATTCGCTGCTCCCTTGTTCGATTAAATTTTCCAGTTTTTTTCACTCCAATTATACTTTCGTTTTGAAATCAATAGTCTGATTTCTCCATATTTCTAATTTTTTTTTGTTTCAAAACCACGCGAAACATACAAAAGAAAATTTTGCCTGTTTGATCGCAAAATATTAAAAATTCGCAAATTCCACACTGTATGGTGGAAGATTCCATCTTGAATAAAGTGAGTTGTCCCAAGGTACCAAAGTGGTACCCGGTATTTCTCAATGAAAAATACCAACATTAAACAATTTCAACAATAAAAACAACTCAATAGAACAGAAACAGGTACCTAACTTAAATTAATTGTTTAATCAAATATCTATAAAATAGTGGAAGAACCTGAAAAATCAAACTTTCATTATTATTATTATTTTGTAAAAGATTAAACTTTAACGTTCTTTGTTGTATTTAGATACTATTCGATTATAATCAACTTTCTTTACAGAAGTATAAATTTATTTATGGATATCAGTGTGAAGTAAATTGTAACAAATATGCATTCGAATTATTTTACTCAAATATATTGTGAATGATTTCTCAGAGAAATAAAACCGTTAAGGTGTTTTGCAGCTTTTCCAGAACATTACTACTTTCACTGAGAAACTACTCCTGCTGAAGGATAGCTTTGGAAATCATCAATGCAAAAAAGAATTGATCTTTTGTACACGTTGAAGCTATTTGGCAAAGTATATTCATATTCGTTGGCATCACATCTGCAGGGATTGCAATCAGCACATGCTTTTGTGGTCGCACAATGGCGAAAAAACGAGTTTCCAGTTACTTGTGCAAGTAATACATTAAAAGGCCTCCTTCTGAATCAGCGTGTCTCGCTTAAGAAATTGTAAGCAACTCTCTTGATGCAAGCAGGGCAAAGTGATATCTCTTCCTTGAATGCGTCGTGTGTATAAACACCATCATACAGAACAGATTTCTTTTGCTTGATAAATAGCAAAATTATTCGCAAAAGTGCCATTCGAAGCCTTTTGGAATCTTTGGAAATGTACAAATACTGTGAATGGAAACCAAATACGGGAAATAATCGGTAGAACGGTTCTCTTTAAGTTTATTTTTTTTATGATTTTGATTGCCAAAGAAATATTTGAGAGACTCATTTTGGTGGACTTGGCGAAATGTTCTCAATTGCAAATTGTGTTTTGGTATTAAGCAAATATTTGATAAATACCTTTAAATACTGAAGTAAGGTAACTAGAAGAATTAATTAGAGATAATGCTGGTAAGAATTAATTCACTCACCCTACCCTCCAACCATAAAAAAAACCATTAAAAAGTAAATTTTTAAGTATCATCAATAGTCTTTATAGTCCAGTTGATCTGTTGATTTGTTACTACATTGAAACAAGAAGACACATTGGAGGTTTTTTTGTTGTTGTCCTTTTTTGACTTTTTAACTTTCTTTGTGTAAACAAGTATCTTTTAAAACATCGATTTTTCGCATTTTTGGAAATACATCAACAGCTATAGAATGCCGGTGCTTTTACCGAACTGTAATTTAAACAATTCCTTGTATGACAGGCTGTTAAAGGTATGGGCTGATTAAATAAATATATGGGCCCTTTTCAAACGTTATTGTAATTATTTAAATTAATTATTATTCTCATTTTTTTTTATCTCCTGAGGCATCTACCTACAAAAAATTTACGTATATTTTAGACACAAGTTACATCATAACAAATAAAAGGAAACCATTTATTACATTATAATGACCGATAATTTTATTTTAGAATTCTAGATTATTATTGGTCGCTTTATCTTCTTAAACTTAAATTTTTAAGATGCATTTATTTGGGGAAAACTTCCTTTACCAACTAAAAGTAGGTAGCTAAAAATTGAAGGGGGCGAGTGGAAGAAAGGGTTAACTGACAACAATCACTTTCCAAGATACAACAGCTTTTTCACTGACAACAATCCTGAAGAAAAGGATCGCTTTCCGTTGAGCTTCCACTATTTGTCTCCAAGGAAAAAATTGGCACGAAAATATTTCCTATTAATCGATCGTGAGCGTGATTAGTGTTGGTAGATTAACAAAATTGGCACGTTTTAGCATATTTTCATTTGGGTTCGCTTAATGTAATCGAATTATTATAAGTGAGACATATACTTTTTACTGCCCTGTATCTGCCAAGCAGAGCCACACAATTTTGAGGGAAGACGCATATGTCCTTAAAGCTTTCGACTACATTAAATTTATACATATATTTTTTTAACCCCTTGCTTTTGATTTTCTACAAAATGGTATAATATAATTTTTTTTAAAATTAAAAATTAAATTAAATTTTTTTTTTAAATTTACACTTAAAATGTAACAAAATGTTGACCTTCGAAAAAAAAAAAATGGTCAATTTCCCATTTCTAGTGCTTGGATCGCCTTCAAACTGCTTCCAACAGACTGCAAACGTTCATAGTTCGTCAATTCGGTATTTGTCATATTTGAATTTTATGCTCTATTATTCTTGTATCGATCTAACTAGCAATGGGAATGGTTTGAAATGCTGGACTTGCTGGAGGTCCATTGTCATCCCATTTGAACTCGCTTAACTATACTTTAAAAGGATCTTTAAACTTTCCTTTTAGTTAAGTTTTGTTTTTAAAAAAATGTAAGCTTATAAATAAATAAAATCATAAATAAAGTAACAAATTGAATTTTCATCAGTACGATCCATCCTTTGTAGTCTTCAGTCTCTACATAATCCATTCTACGAAAAAGATTCTATACTTATATAAGATTCTATATTTATTATATCTATAGAGGTACTATACTTATTTTTTCATATACAATTATGCATTCTTAAATTATTTTAATCCGATTTTCTTTGTTTGCGTTGGTTGTTTATAGAAGTTACTTATTACTGTATACTTATTGCATCTGAATAAGTTCTATTCTTATTTTTTTAAATAAAACTATTTATCCTTAAAAAAATTAATATTTTTTTTTTTGCGTTGGTTGTTTATAGAAGTTACTAATTACTGTATACTTATTGCATCTATATAGGTTCTATTCTTATTTTTTCAAATAAAATTATGTATCCTTAATAATAAAAAAAATGTTTGCGTTGGTTGTTTATGGAAGTTACTTATTACTGTATACTTATTGCATCTATATAGGTTCTATTCTTATTTTTTCAAATAAAATTATGTATCCTTGAAATTTTTTTTTTTTTTTGTTTGCGTTGGTTGTTTTTAGAAATTACTTATGATTGTATACGTAGTACATCTATAGAGATTCTATATTTATTTTTTCAAATAAAATTAAGCATCCTTAAAAAAAAGTTTGCGGTGCTTGTTTATAGAAGTTACTTAGGTTCTATACTTATTTTTTAAAATAAAATTATGTTTCCTTAAAAAAAATATTTAAACTTAAGACTAACAAAGATAATGGCAACCAACGAAAAGAACCAATTAAGGAATTATCCTTGTACTTTGGAAATGAAGTTCCCTTCTGGGTTGAAAATCACCGAAAAGTGTTTTTTTATTAAAACAGATGTAAAAAATATTCTAAAGACATAAATAATCCGACAATAGTGTAATTTTTACCATTTAAATGATTAATTTTTTAAACAAACGATAGTTCGAATGTTATTGTTATGAATATTTATTTTATTAAATAAAAATTAAAACTGTTTTACATTAATTAATTTCAGTATGAAACGGAAACGTGATTGAATGTTTATTTCAATTTAAACAATTTAACTAATAATCAGATTCACATGAACAATATTGAAATGAAATAGCAATAACTCTAATAAGAAATACGAATTAATGTAAACATTCCTTTAACAATTTGTAATGGAGACTTTAGTAAAGTACTTTATGATTACTAAAGATTGCCATTTGAATTTTAATAATTAAAATATCTTTTATAAAGGTATAATTTCGGCATTTATGCGAATACTAAAGAAAAGAAAATCATTAAAATGAGTGAATCATTAGAGTTTTATTTTATATTTATCGTCAGAAAGTATTCTAATATATGATTAGAAATAGCCAATCTTCCTTAAAACCCTGTTTCGATGCCATCTTCCACGCGTATTTTTTATTAATTTGAAAGATTGCTTTAATTCTTAAATTCTAAATCAATGCAGTCCGTCAGTGTGCTGTCGAATGTCTAGGTGATCATTCCTAATAATTTATTTTCAAACTAATTTGGATAATGGAAATGAAAATATTCCAAATTAAATAACAAAAATTAGTTTTCGATGGAAGATTTCCGAAACTAATTCGCGGTTTTTCTCTTATTTGCGATGTTATTATGGAACTATTATTTATGAACATTTAATTAGAATATTTTTCTAAATTAAAACTTTTATATTTACTTCATTTCGTTCTTATTCGATTTGATTAATACTACTCAATTTTTAAATTTGTAATTTTATGTTTATATTAAGAGTTTTCTTATTCTCTGTAGTTGTTCTTATCTTAGTAAAGTAATTACTATTGTGAACTGTATCTTATTATGTTATTATGATTGAGATGCTTTTTCATTTCATGTTATCCTAAATTTAATTTAATTACGTATTTGATATATGTAGTTTCATTATTTTCTAGGATTTTTTTATTTTAAAATTCAGTTAATGATTTAATGAGAACTGATATTTTGTAATTCTGCAATGTTAAAAATAGGTTCTCAAAAATAAGTAAAATGTACTCATTTCTGAGCACATTCGATGCTTATCATATCTCCGAATACATAAGCTTCCTTTTATAAAAAGACATGTACACAAAAATGAGTACAATGAGTAAAATTGAATAAACAGAGCAGTTGCTTGCCTACTTCATAATCTCTTTCAATAAATATTAACACTTACATCCAAGACTTTCCGGGAATCGAACCCAAATCCTCAGGCACCGCATTCCAGTGCCTTATCCGTTAAACAACTATCGCGATGTGAAGTTATAAACAAAAGACATTTTAAAAAGGTGTGCCGAAAGAATGGAAAGTAAGATAGTTGAGTTGTAATAACTCGGTTTCCATTTAAGCAATCGACATCAAATAATGTAGAAATTAACCACTTTCTGAACAACTATTTTAAGTTTCTCCGGTCGCATTGTTAAGATGGCTTGAACAGAAGCTCAGATTAGAAATATTAAATCACACTGATCATGTTTGAGAAAGTACGGTTGCTTAAATTTGAGTACGTTATCGCTCATTACGATGCCATTGTACTAAAATAAAAACGAGTAGGTTCAGATACTCATTTTTAAGTACCTTTTTTTTACAGTGACTGATTTACGAAAGGGCATTCGGGGCACTTGCTCCCAATTTGAGGGGTCCCCATAAAAAGCTCATGAAGCTGAAAAATTATTATTTTTTAAAATTACTAACTAAATCTTTTTTTTTAAATCAATAATTTTGTTTTATGTTAATTTTTTTTTGCAAAACTTCTGTTATTCAATTAATTCATTTTCATGCTTACTGCACGTTCATTATGCGTGTCATCTCGTCAAAAAATGTTTGTTCAATGAATATTGAGAGTTAAAATGTGTTCTAGTGTAAGAAAAGTTCAAATTTATTTTCCATATGTATGCTTATAATTTAAATTGTCTTTGTTTTGAAATGACAAACTTCTTTGATGTTCTTTATGTACTTCACAATCTATTCGGACATTTAAATAAAATTTGAACTTCGTTGATTATTTTTTCTCCTTCAATGATATTCTTATTTAAAGTTATATTTTAAAAATTACTAATGTTAAATAATAAATGTTATTTTGCGTTGTATGTTTATACATAAATTAAGCAGGTTTCTTTTTAAGATACGTCGAGGGACCCCCAATTGTGTTTTTGCTCTATACCTCTATACTTGTAAGTCGATCTCTGACAATACGTATCCATTCTTTAAATCTTGAGTAACGGAAAGGATTGTTATAGACTAAATATTATTCCGAAGAGAAACAATATAATTTAAACCTTTATCTACGTTATTTCATCTACATGCATGTAGGAATCAGTAGCTTGATTGCTAATGGTTATAGACAGCACATTCCGAACAGAAACAGTAATTTAAACCTTCATCTTCGTAATTTCATTTGCATGTTGGAATCAGTAGCTTGATTGGTAAGGATTGTTATAGACTCAATACTATTCCGATAAGAGAAACAATAATTTAAAGCTTTACCTACGTTATTTCATTTACGTGATTTCAACTTTATGTTAATATCAGCAGCTTGATTGCTGAAAACAGTTATAAACTGAATACTACTCAGAAGAAAAAAATAATTTAAACCTTTATCTACGTATTTCATCTACATGCATGTAGGAATCAGTAGCTTGATTGCTAATGGTTATAGACAGCACATTCCGAACAGAAACAGTAATTTAAACCTTCATCTTCGTAATTTCATTTGCATGTTGGAATCAGTAGCTTGATTGGTAAGGATTGTTATAGACTCAATACTATTCCGATAAGAGAAACAATAATTTAAAGCTTTACCTACGTTATTTCATTTACGTGATTTCAACTTTATGTTAATATCAGCAGCTTGATTGCTGAAAACAGTTATAAACTGAATACTACTCAGAAGAAAAAAATAATTTAAACCTTTATCTACGTATTTCATCTACATGCATGTAGGAATCAGTAGCTTAATTGCTAATGGTTATAGACAGCACATTCCGAACAGAAACAGTAATTTAAACCTTCATCTTCGTAATTTCATTTGCATGTTGGAATCAGTAGCTTGATTGGTAAGGATTGTTATAGACTCAATACTATTCCGATAAGAGAAACAATAATTTAAAGCTTTACCTACGTTATTTCATTTACGTGATTTCAACTTTATGTTAATATCAGCAGCTTGATTGCTGAAAACAGTTATAAACTGAATACTACTCAGAAGAAAAAAATAATTTCAAGTTTTATCTACGATATTTCTAGGTGACTTCATTTACATGTTAACACCAGTAGTTGATTATTAAAAATGGTATAGATTACATACAGTGCCATTACACAATTTTTTTTTTTTGGGGGGGGGGGGGGGGGGTCCCAACTTAACGCTTCGAAGTTCTCAACTCAACTATTCGAAATTCCCACCTCAACAGTGCTGAAAATTCTCAGATTCCAACTTATCGACATTTTTAATCTTTTTTTATATATATATTTTAGGTAATATTAAACAGTTGTCTCACAAGCATTGATTTGTTGCACCAACATTCCAATGCAGTGTCCGTTCTGAGGTCTAATTTAAATGTAATCTTACAAGTTGGGCGATTTCTAATCTTCTCTAACTTTTATTGTTAATTATATTAATTTTCTTCAGGCATACATTTTTCTAATTCGAGATGTTTAGAAATTGAAATCCCCAACCCCTCCAGGTGCGACATACTATTACGAACAGAAAATGTAACGCTTTATCTACATTATTTCACATCATAACTGCATTTACATGTTAGCGTTAGTAGCTTGATTGCTAAGAATGGTTATAAACTACAAACTATTCAGAAGAGAAACAATAATTTAAAGCTTCATCTATGTGATTTTATTGTTAATTACATCCATAGTTTTTGTTTTGTTTGGGAATTTAATTGATAGTAAAACGGGGATCACACAAATAGCGAATGCTACTCTTTAAATAATTAGTCATAACCTAAACCAACCAACCCAAATATGTATTATTTACTTTTCAGAAAGAGAAACATTGATTAAATATTCTTCTTAATTAGTTAAAAATATACAATCCGTACATGGAAACCTTTTCCTAAAAAATTGTTACTTTTTAATTTGAAATCAAACCCCAACTTAATTACACTAACTACAAAGTGAAATTAATTTTCCGCAGTCGCCATCCAACACGCAGAAAAAAACCAAACCAAAGCCTCCAGCGAAATAAAACGATACGCGATCAACAAAAACTAATTACAAACAATATAATTTCCTCATCAAACACACACACACATACAAAAAAAAAGTTCAATTTTTACAGCGATCTCTTAACAACCAGCGTCCAAACGCATTGCGCGCAAACAAAAAACATCAAAACGCTGAAACAGTTGAAGAAATATAATTAACACTCGCAAGTAACAAAATGAGAAAACGAATTAATCAACCCTAACTCAAAACTGATTAGCCTTTGATGCTTTTAATCAACGCACATCAAAGCATTTCATCCCTCCCCCCCCCCCCCCCCCATCTTCAAAAAGAAAACCTCTCACGTATCCTTTTTTGGCTCTACGCTAAAATCACAAACTTTATTTAGAAATTGAAAGCCGACGCTATACAATTTTTAAGAGAAAAGCGAAAATCGGGGGATGATTTTCATTTGGATAATAGAACCACGCAAATGAAACTTCCATATAATATTCCTCCTCCCCTCTTTCACCCCCTCCCCCCGAAACATTTCCAAAGCTCATCATCCCCCCCCCCCCTTTTCTCCTCCAAAACCTTCCAATAAGGCACTTTGGAACTTTAATAATAAGAACGTCAATAGGCAAAACAGTAACATAATGAATACCGCATCTCCACATAATTAATTACTCTTCGTAACATGAATGGGTCGGGGTTGCCATCACCGAAAGTCGCCAACTCGAATTCAAAATCGCCAAACTAAAAGAAAGTGTTCGCCAAGTTTTATAAAATTATGGAATTTTTTTTACTAATTTTATGGAAAAAAATTATATTCCATAAATTAATTGCCAGTGGGTGACCTGGCTGTGTAGAGTATTCGACTCATAATCGGAGGGTTGTGGGTTCGAATATCGACTTCGACCGTGTGGCGAGCTCATAATTGTAGGGTTGACACATTCTCTCCTCGTTGTCGGTATCCGCATGACATCCGCGTTGTATAGAAGAATAGTGAACGTAAAATCTGTCGTGGTCCAAAGTCCTTTGGACTATGTCAGTCCCGGCGGGTTCCAGATCAAGTGTTGTCCTCGTCGTCTGACCTTGATTGAATAGTGTTCTCGGGGCTTTCTTTCCGGATAGATCCCGATTCGTTGTAAATAGCCCATTGTGTAGCTCTAGTGAGACGTTATTTTCAACAAACCAACCAATAAATTAAAACACAAAAATATTTAAAAGTATTATAATTTGTTTCTAAAATTATTTTAAACAAATGAGGATATGAGTTTTGTAACTGTGTACATTTGGCAGTTTTTCTGTAGCAAACAAATATATTATTTATTACGCATTCATTACATATGCATCGAAGATATAAAACAATATAATTATTAGAGTTGTCAATTAATTTATGTTCTAGCGTTAATTATTAGAAAACAAAATAGCACAATGTTAAAAAAAAAGTATTTAAAAGTACTAAAAGTATTTAAAAGTACCTACTCATTTTTCTTTAAGTAAGAGTTTTTCTTTATGTAACTCTACTTTCTCAAAAAAGTAGCAATGTGATTTATATTGCTAGTGTCAGCTTCTGTCGAAATGTTCTTAATGTTACCTGATAAACTTGAAATAGTTGTTCAGAAGACGGTTTTCTACATTGTTTGATGTCGATTGCTTAAATAGAAACTGAGTTATTACAACTCAATTTCCTTACTTACCATTCTTTTGGCACGTTGTAAAACACAGTTTGACACATAACGCTATTTTGTAAATAAATTTGAGTTTTCTTTTAATACAAATACAAATATTGAAGGCCAACAACAGGGTGAAAGCCCGACAAGGTTGGTTCAGCTAATCTCCTAACTATCTCTAATGAATATCTAACTTCTTCTTAAAATCCTTTACGATTAATAGTAATCACTGGCAAGTTGCTTCATTTGTCTATTACACTACTGTAGAAATAATGTTTTATCCTTTCTCGATTAAAATGTGATTTGTTTAATTTAATCCAATGATACTTTCTCTCTAGTTGTATCACTCATATCAAATCTAAACCTTCCACAACCCTTTGTTTAATAAATTTGAACATTTGAATCAAATATCCTGAGAGTTATCCCAATAATATATTGGGATAAATCTTAAACAAACAAACATATACATACTTTTGGTTTGTATTTAATATTACTGATAGAGTATGAAACTCTCTATTTTTTTTAATCCCTTATCGTTTTGTTTCCAAGACTCGATATATCAAGACTCTGTCGTACTTTTGTGAACATTGAAAACGCGCGATTCCACAGAAACAGTGATGTTACCTACACTGGTAAGCCAGAAATTATAACAACCACTTTATGATTTTTCTTAAAATCTCTGTTACCTACAGACATTTTTATTTACTTGGTAGCCGAAAAAAGTAGACTTTTTAAATTAATAGATGGATCTACAAAATAAACCCGTTATTTAATATCCGATTCCATTTAACATCCATCAAAATCGTATTCTGAAGCTAAATGTTTTAGAATTTTCAGAAGGTAATGGGGGACTATGTATATCAGTGCGCCTTAAAAATTTTTCGACTTAGTTGTCTTTGGCTTATAAAAGTATATATCCCATAAAAAGCGTTTCAAAATAAAATAAAAATCCGGCAATCACTTTAAAATTAAATTTGATTTATTTTACCATCAAAAAAACTTCTGCACCCTACAACCGAAACTATATATCAAAACACATCAATCACCAAGCTTTTTCCGCGATTCGAAAACATCCCCACTCAGTCAGTCTAATTCGAATATTTTATTTAATTCCTAATCACCATTTTTATACGGGCGGAATTATTTTAACTCATTTTTAAAAAGTCGCCAAATAAGGAATTTTTCGCCATTTCTGTCAACACAGTAACAGATTCTGAGAGCCCTAGCATAGCGGGGGGGGGGGGGGGGGGTTCGGCCCCCTTTGTGAAGAGAGAGAAAAGGGGGGGGGGGGAGAAGGGTGGTATTTAGTGTAATTAAGAAAGGGGACACCGGTGTTCGAGACGAAGGGGATTTGCTGGATATGAAATCTCCCTGATTGGTGTGGCGCCATGAATGGCTGAAATTTGCGCATGCTAGGTAGAGATTTCCGAGACGGGAGCGATATTAGAATGCTTGTGACGAATGAAAATGCCTTATCTAGTTTTGAATATTTGGGAAAGTTATTACTTGGGTGCCTAACTTTGTTTGAAGACGAGATATTCTTCAAAGGGGTGGTCGTTCGTCGCGGTTGAAGTTTGTTTTGGAGGCGCTTTTTAATTTCATGTAAGTATTTTTGTATTTTCTTTTTCGATTTTTGTTATTCAGCAGAGGTGATGTATAATGGGATTAACTTAGGAATTTTGCATTGAATGATGTTATGTTTGCATGAATTGACGCACTGTAAGAAAAGTACTTAAAATTCAATACCTGAATCTACTCGTTTTTCTTTGAGTACAATTGAATCGTAAATGAGGGATGTCGTACTCAAATTTAAGCAACCGTACTTTCTAAAAATTGAGCAGTGTGATTTAATATTGCCGATTTCAGTTTCTGTTCAAGCCATCTTAACAAAGCGACCTGAAAAACTTATAAAATAATCTTTCTAAAAAAAAGGAAAACCGACTTTAAGAAAAATGCGCTAAAAAGTAAAAAATAATTTTTAATATTACGAATGAGTTGACAAAATTGAATTATTGAATATCAATTTTATACTTAGTACAACTTTTTGAAATCGGCGCCAAAATTTAGATATGATTTTTATAAATTGGCCCCAACTTCCAAAAGTTGTACTACGTATAAAATTGATATTCAATAATTCAATTTTGTCAACTCATTCGTAAGATTTAAAATTATTTTTTACTTTTTAGCGCATTTTTCTTAAAGTCGGTTTTCCTTTTTTTTAGAAAGATTATTTTATTTTTACCTTTTTAGTTTTTAATTTAGCAGGGGGCTTCGCCCCCTATTCACCAAGAAATTCTAGTAGCAACTTGTGCTCAACAATGTAAATTTTAAACAATCCCTAACAAAACCAATAAATGCATGTTAAACGAAATGTCATTGTTGTACAACTTCCGTTAAACAATGAAAATATTTTGAAATCGGATAAATTGTTTTAAAAAACTCCGTTTAATCGGCATTTCCGGATATATAACAGCTGGATAATCGATTATTTTTTTGCAGATTTTGCCTAAGTGGATTTTTCTCTATCCAACAAAAAAAGAATTTTCGAAATCGGAAGACATTTTTTTTTAAACGGTCCGGTTAATTAAGAAATCCGGATAGTTAAATCCCGGATAACCGGATATTTTTTTCAAATTGCTCCCCTTTGAAACATCCCCTATCCAACAAAAAAAAATTGTCCAAATATCTAAAGTAGAATCAAAATCCCGCGAGCACATACATAAAAAAAAAAAAAAAAAAAAAAAAATACATACAGGTCGAATCTATAACCTCTCGACTTGGCGCGCGTTGGCGGTTTTAATTTAAATTTTCTTGCGGTTTTATTTTGGAGTTTTTTTTTGGAGTTTTGGTGAGCGCGCTGGGCAGTCGGTTAAAAAGTAATTGTTCAGATGATGGTTTTCCACATTATTTGATGTCGATTGCTTAAAGGGAAAATCAGTTATTACAAACTCAATTATCTTGTTTCCTATTCTTTTGACACACCTTTTTTTAAAAAAATTGTTTATAACTTCTGCACGTCGCCCTGATAGTACAACGGATAAGACGCTGAACTGCGTTGCCTGAGGATATGGGTTCGATTCCCGGTAAATCTTGGTTGTAATTGTCGATATTTATTGAAAGTGATTTATGAAGGCAGCCTGTGTGGGCAAGCTACTGCTCTTTTTATTCATTTTTACTAATTTTTGAGTACATGTCTTTTTCAAAACTGAAACTTATGTATTCGGAGCTATGATAAGCATCGAATGTATTCAAAAGGAGTAAATTTTACTTATTTCTTGAATACCTATTTTTAACAGTTGCAAATTAAATACGTTGTAAATATTTTTTTATTGCTAATATTTTATTATTAAAAATCAGATATTAAAGTTATTTACATAATATTTAAAGACATGTTTCTTGATTTCAGATTCCCACAATGGCGTTTGTCCCTTCACTGAGCTCTCACGTGAGCATGGACGACTATCTGCTCACTAGAAGAAGACAGGTGAGTGGAATTCGGTGAAAAAGATTCTTAAAACAAAATAGGAAATTATAAACTAAATGAATGAGTTGGTTGCCTATTTAAATGTGTGTTTAGAAATTAGAAATCTCCTGCATCTTGCTTAATGTATTTTGTAATTCTCTAATCTCGGTTTTAATTCCCAATTTTGATACCAAGATTCCCCCTTAATTGGGTATCTATAAAATATAATATAACACGCTTAACTATTTTGGAAGAAATTTTTAGCCAATGTACCACAGATGGAACTTTTTTGTCATCTGTGGTACACTGGCTAAAAGTAATTATGGTATTCAAACCAGGTCTATTGACGTTTCAAGCAAATGTTCAAATCATAAAACTGAGTGGCCTAAAGAGACTAAATACAAAATTATCACATTTTTTTTACCTCTACGTTGACATGACGCAATCAATGTAAGTAGTCTAAGAGTAATGTACAATGTACCAAGAGTATTTTGTACCCAAATGTCATCCACCACCTTCTATCATATACTTTCACACACTCTTGAGAAGATATATTTTATTGCTTTATAATGATACTTAATACTAAGCAATATAATAATTAAAACTCTAATAATAACAGTAATTAAAACTCTAACAATATTAATTAATAATTAAAATTTTAATAATAACAATAATTAAAACTTTAATAATAACAGTAATTAAAATTAACAATAACAATAATTAAAACTATAATTATAATTAATTAAAACTCTAGTAATAACAATAATTAAAGCTCTAATAATAACAATAATTAAAACTTTAATAATATGAATAATTAAAACTTTAATAATATGAATAATTAAAACTTTCATAATAAAAATAATTGAAACTGTAAGAATAACAATAATTAAGAAACTCTAATATTAACAATAATTAAAACTCTAATAATAACAGTAATTAAAACTCTAATAATATTAATAATTAAAATTTTAATAATAACAATAATTAAAACTTTAATAATATGAGTAATTAAAACTTTCATAATAAAAATAATTGAAACTGTAAGAATAACAATAATTAAAAAACTCTAATATTAACAATAATTAAAACTCTAATAATAACAATAATTAAAACTCTTATAATAACAATAATTAAAACTCTCAAAATAACAGTAATTAAAACTCTTAAAATAACAATAATTAAAACTCTTATAATAACAATAATTAAAACTCTTATAATAACAATAATTAAAACTATAATAATAACAACGTTTAATACTTATGCAATTTAATAAATAATTATTTTTATTTATGAAAAATGTGCAAAATTAAAAAAAATATGTGTTTTAAATCATAAAACTTGCTAAGAATAAATATATATAATTTTAGAAACAAGCATTAAAAATATGTTAATCAAATAAAATGGCACATTTTAATATTTATTGTATTATTTAATTTATAGCAAAAATATATATTATAATGTAATTATATATTTTTTTACAAATTATTGTTTGAAAAAAATATCTACAAAAGTTTTCTTACATGTATTAAAGATTTTATTATGTGAAATAATTTAGAAAATTGTACAAGCTTATGTATTTTATGTTTTAATCGAAAATATAAGTATTTTTAAAATTGAATATATGAAACTATATAGTGGTAATCAAGTGTTAAGTTTTTCCTTTAGTAACAATTAAGTACTTTATTTAAAACAATCTTGAATCAAATTAAGTTTATTCTCAATAACATTTAAAAAACTTAAATTGAGGAATTGATTATTTTATGTCAACAATTCGCAGTTTACTGGAGGAAATATAACCAGTAAATTTCTAGATGATAGATATTCTAGTTACTTGTAATTTTTGAGGTATAGAATATTAAAAATTATTTTATTTTTATTAAAAATTCTAAAATTCCTTAACCTTCAACTTTAAGCGAAATTCAAAATTCGAATAAAAATATACTTGTTGCTTACACTAGGAACAAGGACACCTAATAGGATTTTTTTTAATTATGGTATAAGTTTTTTGAACTACAGTGTTGTCTAAAATATTCATACATACTTTTTTCTATTTGAGAGGAACAGAACAAAAACTTACTTTGTCCATGTCAGGTGTTTTCTAGAAATCAATAGGTTTATTTAATATTTTGGAAAAAGCAAGTTTCGAAACGGTTCTCCTCATTTAAAAAAATATTAAAATTTATTTTTAGTTGACAAATTTGTATGCCAACTTATTTTATTACTTACTAGCTGATGTGCCACGCGTTGTCTGGGCTTTACGCAGTGTTGGTTTATTATTTTCAACGTGGCGTCATCTGGCGGTTTTAATAAGAAGTTAATTCTGCTTTATGGAGTGGAGGGGGTTAGGGTAGTTTTTCAAATTATCAAGTAAACTGTTACCTTTCTCTTGTTTTGAAGGTATGCAAAATTTCGTCAAGTCCGGAAGTATTGATAATACAACATAGCATAGGATGCTATGTTGTGCTATCAATACTTATAATTCAGACAAATGAAATAGATTGCCTCAGTATTTTGTTATTTCTTTAAAGTTTTAAAAAGCAATTGGATCGGCATTGGGGAACCGTGAGGTAGTGCTAGATTTACAGGACCAACTTTACCGGTCCTAGAGCCTGTAGTTGGTCGACATTATTTGTATTTGTATAAAACAGGAGTTTTCAAACAAACAATGCATTTAGATAAGACAGGTTTTGGAACGATTACTGATATTTTCAGTTAAATTCTAATAAGATGCAATCAGTTATTGAACTAAAACTATATTTTACTGAGTTTCCATGTGTATTAAGGCAGTAAAAATATAATTTTCTCAAATTATTATAAGGTAATTTTCCGAATTGTACTCCTTGTTTATATTTTCTTTTTAATATTATTTACAACATCCGACAGTAACACCTTCTTTGTACTCGTAACCCCTTATTGAAATACAAATGTACTATGATATATTTTTAGCTTATAGGGAAAACGTACCATCTAAACTTTTATTATTTTTATTTTTGACTTTTCGAATAAAATTTTTAGTGTATATTATTTATATTTATATAAGAAAACAATATTTCATACAAAAATTCCATAATTGTTTGTATTTCTTTCGAAATTTAAAAAAATATATATTTTAAAGCTTTCTTAAAAAAAGTGAAAGCTTTTTGTAAATCTTTATATTTTTTCACCAAAATGTTTTAACAGATCCTCTGAACTATAATACATAAGAATTGACATTCAAAATTTTGTATACTACACGCATTTGAATTTTATATTGATTGTAATTCATAATAACGCAAAATGCTTTCTTAAAACCGATTTTTTTTACTTTAGGCATTTAAAAAAACTACTACTTAGAGCTAATTCGCATGCCAATTTATAATCTACACCTATTTTACAATATGCTTAGAAAATCATGCATTTCTCCATTATTAATAACAAGAAGCCTTTGCGCTTCGAAAAACTTAATATCAAGGAAAGCCAAACACTGAGAAAAGGCGACTTTAAAGTTTTTGTTCAATGAAAAACGTAGCACAACCTCCAACAGAAAATCTCAAACAACTCATTGATACATTTTTTATAATTTTTAAAGCAAATTTAAGATTACAAACTATAATTTTTAGCAAATAAAAAATATCTAGATTTTTATAATTTTTGGGGGACTATGTCACCTTAATAAAAATGTCTCAGTTACAAACTCAGTGTCTTTTCAACACTCGATAGGTCTATTTACTCCACCCCCCCCCCCTTTCTCTTTTAATATCCTAATCAAGTACTACCCCCTCTTATATAATTCTTAGTATATAAATACGAATGATTGTACAAATTAAAATTCTACTAACGTTTCGTGCTTAACTTTTGAATGTCCTTTTGTGTCCCACCCTTCAGTTTGAGAATGACACAGTCAAAGAAGTAGAATACGGAAATGTATACTTTACAAACTTTGTCTTCGGATTTCATGCATTATGTTTACGATTAAACTTCCACTTATAGATATTTGAGTATGTTATGTAATAAAAGATTGACAATGATTTGAATTAAACTTTCTGGCAAGAGAGATTAAATAATCGTCAATATTGGAAATCAACTTTTTCTCCATACATATACGGACACATTTAATCTTCAACTGATTTTTGTTTTGGGGGGAAATTTTGCGTTATAAATATAAATAAAACTATGATAAAATATCTATAAACTTTTGCTTTGAACTTTTTAATTGTGTAAACATTTAATTAAAAAAATGAATTTAATGTTGCCTTGTTTCGATTGCTCTTTAAATTAAAATCTATTTTTTTTGGTTAGATAATGAAATTAAACGTGTAGCTTTGGTGATATCCTATAGAACAATTTAAATGCTTTAATTTACTTTTTTATTTCCAGCGTCGTAATAGAACTACGTTCAACCCCCAACAGTTGACTGAACTGGAAGTGCTGTTCGAAAAGACCCACTACCCGGACGTGTTCCTCAGGGAAGAAGTAGCCAAGAAAATCAATCTTTCCGAAGCCAGAGTTCAGGTACACTACACGCTTTTAAAAAACAACAACCATAAACAAAAATTGCAAAGGGAAAACTCGGAGGCCAGTTATTTTTCTATAGTTCCTGTTTTTTATTAATAAGATTGGTTGGTGAGTTGGAATAACGTCGCACTAGATCTATTTAATGGACTCTTGGCGACGCGACGATTCGCAATCTATCCCCAAAAAACCCCGGGAACGCTGTCTTGTAATTTTGAATCCTAGTCAAATGACGAGGACAACACCTGAGCGAGTTCACCACGCAATCTGCGATAGGCGTGATAAGGTTTTGTCCTGCGACATATTTAACGTGCATTTGTTCCATCTACACGGCGATTTATTTTTGGAGGAATACGGGAACGAAACTATCGACCCTACGATTACGGTTATGAATCGAACACCACGCCTGCTACTTTTTCAAATAAAGATATAACGTTAATTATATAGCATTTCTATTTCATATAATGTATTCTTGTAAGACCATTTAAGAAACCTTTATTTCCATTTTTTTATACGCACTTTACAATAAGTCGAATTGTTTGAAATAATTTTACCGAGCTTCATCACTCGTCGCGAGTGAGTCTGTAAAACTGTCTTCCCTGCTAACGTTGTCCTGTTGGGGGAAGCCAATACTTAAAGCAACTTATCCACTTTCTGCAGAGGATTCGACTCGATGCGATGGATGGATGTTTGTTTCGGATTTGTCTGCGAATTTTTTCTGCGAATTCTGCAAATTTTTAATAAACTGCAATTTTTTACGTACTTTTTATTAATTTTAGAATTTTATGCATTTTAACATTCCAGTATTTTTAGGTGTTTTAGTATTTTTTTATCCGCTTTTACATTTTAGTATTTTTTTGTTACCGTTCAGTATTTTTTATCCTTTTTTTACATTTTAGTATTTTTTTGTTACCGTTCAGTATTTTTTATCCGTTTCTACATTTTAGTATTTATTTGTTAACGTTCAGTATTTTTATGCATTTTAATATTTCAGTATTTTTATGCATTTTAACATTTCAGTATTTTTATGCATTTTAACATTTCAGTATTTTTATACGTTTTAGTATTTTTTTATCCGTTTTTACATCTTAGTATTTTTTTGTTAACGTTCAGTATTTTTATGCATTTTAGTATTTTTAATCCATTTTTGTAGTTTAGTATTTTTTCACTAACGTTCATTACTTTTATGCATTTCAACATTTCAGTATTTTTATGCTTTTTAGTATTTTTTTTATCCGTTTTTACATTTTAGTATTTTTTTTTTGTTAACGTTCAGTATTTTATGCAGTTTAGAATTTTTAACCTATTTTGATAGTTTAGTACTTTTTCATTACATTCATTATTTTTAGGTATTTTAACATTTCAGTATTTTCATCCATTTCAACGTTTCAGTATCTTCATAAATTTAAAAATGTTGTTTATTTCTGAGAGAAAGATATATTTGTATTCTTTTGTCCATAAATGTCTACACCGTTAAAAAAAAAGGAACTTAAAAATGAGTGCCTGAACCTACTAGTTTTTTTTAAAAGTATAATTACATCGTAAATGAGCGATGACGTACTCAAATTTAATTAACCGTACTTTCTCAAAAATGAGCAGTATTATTTAGTATTGCTAATATCAGCTTTTCTTCAAGCCATCTTAACAAAGCGAACAGACAAACTTAAAATAGTTGTTCGGCAGATGGTTTTCTACATTATTTGATGTTGATTTCTTAAGTGGAAACTGAGTTATTACAACTCAATTATCTTACTTCCCATCTTTTGCCTTACCTTTTTAACACTTCTTATGTTTATAACTTCTTCAAGTCGGCCTGGTAGTTTAACGAATAAGGCTCTGAACAGCGGTGCCTGAGGAACTGGGTTCGATTCCCGGTAAGTCTTGGTTGTAATTGTCGATATTTATTGAAAGGGATTCATGAAGGCACCTTATGTATGAAGGTTAGCATCTGCTCTGTTTGTTAATTTTTACTCATTGTACTCATTTTTGAGTAAATGTCTTTTTCAAAAATGAAACCTATGTATTCGGTGCAATGATAATCGTCGAATATACTCAAAAATGAATACATTTTACTTATTTTTGAGTACCTATTTTTAACAGTGTACACCAAAAGGTAGCCTATTACAAGCACTATAAACTTCCTCAAATGATATGACATTATCACTTGAACCTCACTGGTTATACTAAAAGTAACAAAATATTAACTTGCGGTACACGAAAATCAGCAAAAATTCACAGAGAAAAGAAAAAACAGCACAGGTGATTCTGGCTTTCACAAACAACTACTGCAACTACTAAATTGGAAGACTTTGTAGTTCTGGTAACGGATACCCGCTACCAGCAGTAATCTACAAGCAACCGTGGTAAGGGATATCAGGAAAGTATGCGATATACGGCTTCCTACAATACTAAAAATAACGTCGATAAAAATTATATAACTTTAAAATAGCAAAATTCTATTAACTTTCGAAGAGGCGAGGGAAATTTTAAAACTGTAAAGGGGTTTTCACTGCACGATATTTTAATTTATATTTCCTCCGCACAGGCACTCCACTTTCTCAACCAATTGTCTTTTGAAAAAGATGATTTTTTATTATTATTTTAATAACTAGGGGGCTCCGCCCCCTGCTCCGCTAACGCTTCACCAACCCCCGGAGGATTGCTACGCAATCCTCTTTAGTTTGCTTCGCAAACAATACCGGCTTCATACACTGTAGACAATGACAATGTGTCCTAACAACAATACTTTTTTTAGTTATATAAATTATTGCTGGCAGTGCCGCCACACAAATTTATTTTTGGGATGTTGAGACAAGAAATTTCCGAACTTAACGATCCGAAATTCCGAAAGTGAACAATTCAAAATTCCCAACTTAAAGACGTCGGGTACCAGCTCTAGTGTTGTTCTCGTTATCTGACCATTGTTAAAAATATGAGACATCGTTCCCGGGTCTTTTCTTTGAGAAAGGCCTCGAACTAAAGCGTCCTTGATGTAGTAAGTAAATACGTACCAATAACCAATCAAGGAAGCTTTGCTCGAACCAACGCCAGTAGTTCAATGTGTAGCTCTAGTGCGATGTTTATAACCAGACCACACTTAACGATTCGAAATTCACAACGCAACAGCTAAAAAAATCCCAGTTCCAACTTATAGACATTTGTCAGCTTTTTTATAGGTAATATTAAACAGTTCTCTCGAAAGTATTGATTTGTTGCACGCATGTTCCAATGCAGTGGTCCGTTTTGAGATCTAATTTAAGTTTCATCTTGATACAAGCTGGGCAATTTCTAGTCTTCCGTCGCTTTCATTTGCTAATAATATTAATTTTCCTGAGGCATAAATTTTCCCAACGAAGGGATTTTTAAAATTCGAAAACCCCAACTTTTAAGGTTTCAAGTTTACAGGGGGGGGGGGGGGGGGGCACATACACACAAACGTTGCCGCCGTTGTGTTGGGTCTGATAACTGGAAAAAGCTCAACTGCAGAACTGCTTCAACGCAATTGTTTCTACTCATTGAAAAGCGAAACCTGTAAACAAACAACAGCATAAAACGCGCCAAACAAAAATAAGCCTTATTCGCCAACTTTTATTGATATAAAGTAAGATTATTGAGAATTGGCGCTAATAATAATTCCCCATTAAAATAAATATTAAGCTACGGGATTAAGCTATTGGATTTACATACATGTTGGCATTTTGCCAACGTTAGCATTTTGCTCCGAAATACCTTTTAATAATAATTATAGTACTTCACATAAATAGTTACATCTAATTTATTTTTTAAGATAGAATTTCAGTATTGATACCATTCAAGAAAGGAAGATTTTACGAATATAACTATATTTTTTTAACGGGAAAAAAGTATATTTTTGAACTACTTAGAGCAGTTTTAATTTATCCCTTAAAATTTTACGCATAAAATTGACGATTATTTCAGACATTTCGTCAGTTATTTAAAAAATTATAACTACAAAACTAAATCGAAATTTCACAAACGCTCTGGATCATTTGTAGCTAATAGTTTAATCTATACCCCTAATTTTTTATTTATTTTTTTGTTGAAAATTGGAAGACAAGTATACAAAAATGTATGAATTGTTTTCAAAATTTTCTAAAATCATGACTTTAACATAAAATAACGTCTAATATACTGATCGTATTGAAAAACAAATAGATTCATCTTATTACCCAAACATTTCTTAATAAACTGGCATAATTTCATAATTTTAGGACATTTACTTTCTGAGATGCAAGCGGAACAATGAGACAAAAATTCGCAAATTATAATTTTCTCGAAATATCCGACATTTTTATCCTTCTTCGCTATTTTTTATACCTATCTTAATTGACCATATCTAATTTAATTTTAAAGATAGGAATATAATCTTCATAACATCAGAAACAGGAAGTTTTAGCGAACATTAATATATTTTTTTGAATAAGAGAATATGTCATTTTAAATGACTTATAGCAATTTAGAAATCACGTTTCAAAAATGAGGGTGAGAAAACTTCAAAAAGTGGAGCGTGTTTAAATGTTTAAAAAACTTATAAATCCAAAACAAATTCGAATTTAAAAAAATGCTTACTTGGATTTCCAGTTCAAACCTATTTGTACACTCCCTAAAAAAATTGGATCTCTCCACTTAATAGTGTTTCAGAAACTCGACGGACAAAATGACTTGTAAGCGAAATTTTATCAACGACGACTTTAATATTAAATAACTTTTAAACTAATAACAGTATTGAATCAAAAATATATTCTTCTTATTTATCAAACATTTCTTAACAAATTCACTTAATTTCGTAATTTTAGGACTTTTACATTTTGAGATACGATCTGAATAACATTGAAAGAACTGAAAATTCCCCCTTGGTCTTACTTTTTCCCCCTAGGGCTTACTTTTTTTTAAAATAGAGAGAAAAGATACAGCTTTTTAAAAATACTCCAATACTTTAGATTTGAATAATATTTCAAAATTTAGTATTTCTAGGAATTCAAAATTTATGTATATTGATGAGAAAACTGAAGATACAAGGATACAAAAATACTGTATGCTCAGAAATTTTAAATGGAATACAAAATAATAAGTCACTTGCGGCTTTATTAAGATAAGGATCTGGTGTAGGTTTGTTGAAGCACGAATCGAAGAGTTTTACAAGTAATGTCATTTCAACAGATTATACAAACATTAATTGATTTTCAATAAAAACCTCTCTAATACAAGGAAAATACGCAAAATGATTGTCGAATATAACGAAAATATACTTTCGTTATATTAGACAATCTTTTCGTCTTGGAATCACGATCGTCAAGAATATAGTTTTGACGATCGCAGAATTCTCAAAAATGAGAATGTTATGTCTGAGAGAGCTATTTGTCGCGGAGTTATAGTGTTGGAATGAGCCACTCTTAAAGCGTAACACGGTTTCTATCCTGATATCCTATGTAGATGATTTTAAAGACATTTAACTTTAACAAAAATGACAGTTTATCTATGAAGCCCACAACAATTGAAGGGTTTGCTGCAAAAAGGATGTAGATCCAACCTAGAGGAATTTGGAGTTACATGTACTATCTTGTGGTAAAAAAAACTTGTTCCTTTGGTGCCCGAAAGATGTAGCTCCAATCGTTACTTCTCGGTTACTCAATAGATGACAAAGAAACAGATGACCCGGACGTTACAGAGGGGAGTGTGATGATTAAAAATATTTTTTTCTGTTTTTAAAGCCAAGTTATATGCTATATTTTAATTGAAGTTTTCTTTAAATAATATTATAATAAATTGTGTTTTTTTTGTGAAATATTTTTCATAGAGGTAGACAGAGCATTTATTTGGTTGCAAGAAAGAGGTAGCTCCAATAATCCAACATGTGCCACGTCATCTGGAAGATATATTTTTGAGTGAAAATACTGTCATTAATGTGTAGGAACAATTAAGAAGATTGACCAAAAATAATATCTTCATACAACTTGGAATTTCGAATTTTCAAACACTTTTTACGGCTTTCTGCAAACTTGAATAATTGGAGCTACCTCCTTTTTACAGCAAACTGGAAGATATATTTTTGAGTGAAAATACTCTCATAATATGTAGGAACAATTAAGAAGATTGACCAAAAAGAATATCTTCACACAACTTGGAATTTCGAATTTTCAAACGCTCTGCAAACTTGAATAATTGGAGCTACCTCTTTTTTACAGCAAACCCCTCAATTCGTATTGTTCGTATTATTCGTATTGCTATTACTGTTTCAAGAGCCGTAAATAAGAGATCTCCCAACTAACCTCGTCTTCCTTGTGTCAGGTGTGGTTCCAGAACCGTCGTGCCAAGTGGCGCAAGCAGACCCGCGCCCAGCTCATCCAGGACGTGTGGCGACGCTACAAGCTGGGACCTCCCTCTGAGAGTTGGTTGGCCGCCGCGCACCGCTTCCCTCCCACGCCGCACTCGGTGACGCACTCTGCCGCCAGCCCCTCGGCGGCCACCTCCCCGCTCTACTCCGGCGTCCCTCAAGTGCTCTACTCGGATAGGCTCACGCAGGGGTAACGACTCGTCCTTTCGATTTACAGGGTGGTAGCCCAGGTGTAAAATGAGCTATATAGAAATATATATTGGCATTAATAGTTATTTTTTCCCTTTGGCATCAGTTTTTAACGAGTAATAAAGGAAGAATAAACATTATTTACTAATAAAAAAAACCAAGAATTAATTCAAACAATATCAAAACCTGTTTTAAAGTTTGACCGTTTTACATGGTTTTCTCAAAATCCTTACAAATGGATATAGCGCATTTTGCATCTTGGCTGCTCCGTAGACCTTTCTTACAACGATCCCACGATAACGACCACCACTGAAAAACGGAATTCGGTATTGTATCTCAATATCCGGTATTTATTATTTCAGAAATAATTTTTTTATTCACGCTAATCACTTTGGGCATTACATTTATTGCACTTTTGATACCTGTCTTGTCCTTAATATCCTTCCCGTTTATTTTTGTTATTTATATCAATACTAGCTGAAATACCCGTCCTACGCACGGGAAGGAAATAAGTTACAAAATAGATACAAATACAATAATTATTAGCTAAATAAATAATATTCTTAATTTGTCCCATATCAGATGGAACCAAAGAATTAAAAGTTCCAATATGTAACGAAATTTTATTAGCAAGGTCCCGCAAGAACTTGAAAAATTGATAATATGGAGAAGTTGGCTGTAAAATACTGTGGATATACATACTGCACTCCAGTTGATTAACATCCATATTTTTACCTACAGTAACAGCTCAGAAGTTTAAAGATAAACAACTCTTGTAATTGATAATAATAACTATCTCCAAAAAAATTTATTAGACACCTACGTCAACATTTGTATTTTCGTTATTGAAATTGGCAGGAATATTAAGAAGAAAAAAACGA
Source organism: Troglohyphantes excavatus (assembly GCA_963932185.1). Classification (NCBI taxonomy): domain Eukaryota; kingdom Metazoa; phylum Arthropoda; class Arachnida; order Araneae; family Linyphiidae; genus Troglohyphantes; species Troglohyphantes excavatus. Next base: position 53,773,806 of record OZ010669.1, on the reverse strand, counting down.
AAATGATTTTAAAAGGTTCCTTTACCAAAATCTAGATTTTCAGATTTTTTCCCTTGTTTTTATAGTAAACCATATCAGTACGCAAAATTTTAAGATTCTAAAGAATTTCGAAGTTTTAAAAACTAATGTTCCGTTAAAAACATTCTCAGCCAATTTGTAAAGATTCCACATACTAAAATCTAGATTTTCATATTATTTCCTTTGTTGGTATGTAAACCCTACATGCATGCGAAATTTCACGATTCTACGACAGTCACAATTTTCCAAAAATATCGTTTCGTGAAAAAAAATTTCAACCGATTTCTAAATATTCCAATTGCACAAAATTATTGATTTAGACATTTCCCTTGTTGGTATGCTAATACGTATCAGAATGCAAAATTTCACAATTCTAAGAAAATCTGAAGTATACTAAACTAATGTAAAATAAAGGTTTTTCCGAAGAAAATGAAAAAATTCGAATAATATCACATGGATTATTTAGAAATTATTTAGAATTAACATGATATAAATAAATTCGTTTGTCAAGAAAGTAATTCATTGAGAAGTAATTCCCGCTTTTCCAACCAGGCCACGCACGAGGCCCGCCAGTAGATAGAAGAAGACGCTTACTCACTGGGAACGTGAACACTGGTTCAGTTTTGAATTTTAAGTTCTATGCACGGGAAGAAAATAACTCGCAAAAGAGGTACAAGTAAAACATATTTAAGCGGATGAAAAATAATCTTAATTCCTCACCCATCAGAAGATAAATAAAATAACGAACCCAAACAAATTAAATAAATTTTATTAGCAAGTTCTAGCTGGAACTCAAAACTTTATAACACGGAGAAGTTGGCGATAAAACAATGCTGACAAATAAATGATATTCCCGTTGATTAACATTCGAGAAGTTTTACTTTGTTCGGTAAACCCTATCAGTATGTGGAGTTTAACAATTCTAAAACTATCCAAATTGTCCAAAACTAACGGTCCGTACAAAAAATCCCACTGTCTCATTGAACACTCCCTTAAATACGTTAGATCGGTACAAAAATAGCTTACTTTTCCTATTTAAGGTATAAGTAACAAATTTGCCAAATTTCATCTTCATAGGTATACAGAAAATAAAAGAAATAGTAATGAGTCAGTGGATAAGTGGCGAGGATTTTTACTTTTGGCATTTACAGTTCGAATTTTTGAAAATCATTTCTTAGTGAGCAATTTTGGCTTAAAGTGTACCTCCACGCCAAATTTAATTTTCATAGCTGATGTAGTACGGAATATCCTGTTACCCAATCATATTTTCACCATTTTGACATACATTTTATCATTTTTTGACACTAATTTCGCCATTTTTATGGTATTTTTACATATGTGTTCATATTTTAGTTCATTTGGCGATGTTTTAATAATTTGGCGAAATGTTTTATTCATTCGGTGAAATTTTAATTTATTTGGCGAAGTTTATTAATTTGGCGACAGTTTTTAGTTATTTGGCGACATTTTGGCGATATTTAGTCATCAGCCAATCAGAATGCTCCTCGTACGTTACATAATATTAAAAATTTCCATTGTTTAAATTTTATATTTTGCATTGTTACATGTTCTCCATGTTAATCCTATGGAGAAGTTTCGAAAAAGGGGTTTTACACCCCCTTAAATTCGTTCGATCGGAACAAAAATAGCTTACTTTTCCTATTTAAGGTATAAGGAAGAACTTTGCCAAATTTCTTCTCCATAGGTATACGGGAAGTTGGAGAATTAGTGATGAGTGATGAGTGATGAGTGGGGTTTTCGCATTTATATATATAGACTAGCTGAAATACCCGTTCTACGCACGGGAAGGAAATAAGTTTCAAAATTGATACAAATACAATATTTATAGCGAAATAAACAATATTCTTAATTTTTCACCCATCAGGGTATTAAGCTCCATGCATCAGGGTATCACAGTATTAAAAGTACTAATTTGTAACGAAATTTTATTGGCAAGGTCCTGCAAGAACTGGAAAGATTGCTAATATGGAGAAGTTGTCTATACAATAACGTGGATATATATGCGTTACTCCCGTTGATCACCATCCATATTTTAACCTTTAGTAACATCCCAAAGATTTAAACAGGAAGAACTTATAAATGTTAATAAAAATTATCTGAAAAAGTTTTATTAGACACTTTTATCAACATTTGTCGTTAAATTTCACAAATTGGTGAGATTATAAGAAGAAAAAACCGAAAAAGAATTTTAAAAGGTTCATTTGCCAAATTCAAGATTTTCATATTTTTTCTTTTTTACGGTAAACCTTATCAATATGCGAAGGGCACGGTTCCCCAGCACTTTTTTTTTTATTTTGTCCACGCACTTTTTTATTATTTAACTTTTTTTAAATTAAAAATAAGTCATATTTTTTACTGCATTGCCAAATCAATTTTAAAAAAAAATCGTACCCTATCCCCCCTAACCACTGCTACGGACGATTGACACAAACCCATTCCTCCTCTGACACTTGTACCACGTGGGGGCAGAGTCTATAACAACAGTTTTCAATTCCGCCTCATAACTCCTCGTATAGGCATACAATCATATAAAGAAAGGTAGGCCGCATCGATCAAGCAGATTATTAAACCATTCCGCCCGCTGACCTTTGTACTCCGTGAAGGCAATGTCGTCCTTAACTGCAGACGATTTCGTTCCCATTACTTTTCGGGGAATCATGGTATGGGCGATAAATGACCTACCGTGGTATAGGAAAGTGAGTCGCGTCGATCAGGTAGGTTTTTAACCCTTTACCCTCTGATTTTTATACCGCATGAAGGAAAATGTCACCCTTGGTGACAGGCAGTATACACTTCCACCCCAATAATTATATGGGAAATCAGCCTTCGTGGATAAATGACATAACATGGAGTAGAGAGAGGTAGGCCGCGTCAACCAGATTGACCATTTATACACTCTCCCTCTGATCTTCCTACCACGTAGGGTCCAAAGTATGCATGAACCAATTATTACGGTACAGAGTGGCTGGTACCTACCCGATAGCTTACTTTTTCTATGTCCACTTTGTACGACTGGCCCGCCCGAAGGCATACAGCGAGATGTTTCACAGAAACTGAAGCTTCGACAGCCGTGAAGGCAACCCAGGCCAACCGAGAGGATGCTGGCGATCACCGGGCCCATGAAGCCGAGCGACCCGTGGTGCGAACTAACATCCACGGGCGACAACGTGTTTTAAAATTTGAACTCAACTGAAAGATTTGCTACTTTGCCTTTATTAACTTTATTACAGAACTTCACTCACAGGTAGAGTGGTAACATAACTGGCCTCTCGGCAGGTAAACTAATAAATAATGGATAACACAAAACTAACCGAGTGCACGGAGGCTAAATTACAAACTTTTATTTAGCGATGGGCTTCCTGTCTTGAACCTTTATATTATTCATACTGTATACTTCTCTTCAGTTTGATAATATATTTTTCGTATGGCTTGCACTTTTGGTCGTAGCATTTTTCGTTTTGTTTTCTTTTTCACAGTTAAATCCCCCCCGGTGCGACGGGCCGGTTTTTATATTATTTTTACATATATCATCATATTTTAGTTCATTTGGCGATATTTTATTAATTTGGCGAAATGTTTTATTCATTCGGTGAAATTTTAATTTATTTGGCGAAGTTTATTAATTTGGCGACAGTTTTTAGTTATTTGGCGACAGTTTTTAGTTATTTGGCGAAATTTTGGCGATATTTAGTCATCAGCCAATCAGAATGCTCCTCGTACGTTACATAATATTAAAAATTTCCATTGTTTAAATTTTATATTTTGCATTGTTACATGTTCTCCATGTTAATCCTATGGAGAAGTTTCGAAAAAGGGGTTTTACAACCCCTTAAATCCGTTCGATCGGAACAAAAATAGCTTACTTTTCCTATTTAAGGTATAAGGAACAAATTTGCCAAATTTCATCTTCATAGGTATACGGGAAGTTGGAGAATTAGTGATGAGTGATGAGTGGGTTTTTCGCATTTATATATATAGATAAAGGAAATGGTTATTTTGTAACCCTTTCCAGTGTAGATAATGTTGGGAAAAATAAAGTCACACTAACTGTTTAAAAAAATTGCTTAAAATGAGTACATGAACGTACTTGTTTTTATTTTCAAGTACAATTGCACCGTGAATGAGCGATAACGTACTCAAATTTAAGTAATCGTACTTTCGTAAAAAAGAACAGTGTGATTTAATATTGCTAATCTCAGCTTCTGTTTAATCCATCTTAACAAAGCGACCTGACTAACTCGAAATAGTTGTTCAGAAGATGGTTTTCCACATTGTTTGATGTCGATTGCTTAAATGGAAACTGAGTTATTACCTAGGTTCGATCTTTGTAATTGTCGATATTTATTGAAAGTGATTTATAAGAGCAGCCTATGTGGGCAGGCTACTGCTCTTTTTATTCATTTTTACTCATTTTTGAGTGCATATCTTTTTCAAAAATTAAACATGTATTCGGAGCTATGATAAGGATAGAATGTAATAAAAAATTAGTAAATTTTACTTATTTTTGAATACATATTTTTTACAGTGCACTCTTACTCTCGCTTAACATAAATGTCTTTATACCAATGCGAGATACTTTTAGTGAAATATACTGGATGCATCCCAATCCCTTATACAGAATCAAACTTTCATCTACAGTGAAATCGCGATCAGAAACGTAGAGTGAAGAAAAAATGTCCTTAAGAAGTTGAAAATTCAGCTAAATGTTATTAAGTTTTGCATTAGGGTTTGTTACTAAATCAACTTCTTCATTGTTCAGAAAATGCAGATATATTTTTATGATTTGAAACTGTCATAGGTCTTAAACATTGAGGAAGAATAGAGTATTAAGGCATATTTTCGAACTCAATTCGGGCTTCGATGAATTTTTCTTATGCCCGAACTGACTTCGGTCATCACAATTACTGCACGTTTGAGTTGTCCGGACTCGGGTGACACTGTAAAGGAGTTAAAGTTAATTTTAGTTAACTAAATTATATATGTCAAATTCGAAGAGAGGTCGTTAACTCTTTTTGAAAATTCGTAAAAAAAAGTTAATCAATCAAAGAACAGCAAGGTGCGGGACAAAATGTACTTGGTTCAATTGTGAAATTAATTTTTAATCAATTGTGAAATTAATTTTAAATCAATTGTGAAATTAATTGTGAAAATAATTATTAATTAATTATTAATTAATCTATATATATAAATGCGAAAAACCCACTCATCACTCATCACTAATTCTCCAACTTCCCGTATACCTATGAAGATGAAATTTGGCAAATTTGTTCCTTATACCTTAAATAGGAAAAGTAAGCTATTTTTGTTCCGATCGAACGGATTTAAGGGGTTGTAAAACCCCTTTTTCGAAACTTCTCCATAGGATTAACATGGAGAACATGTAACAATGCAAAATATAAAATTTAAACAATGGAAATTTTTAATATTATGTAACGTACGAGGAGCATTCTGATTGGCTGATGACTAAATATCGCCAAAATGTCGCCAAATAACTAAAAACTGTCGCCAAATAACTAAAAACTGTCGCCAAATTAATAAACTTCGCCAAATAAATTAAAATTTCACCGAATGAATAAAACATTTCGCCAAATTAATAAAATATCGCCAAATGAACTAAAATATGATCATATATGTAAAGGAGCATTCTGATTGGCTGATGACTAAATATCGCCAAATAAATAAAACCTACGGCAAGTTATTAAAAACATCGCCAAATAAATTAAAATTTCACCGAATGAATAAAAATTTTCGCCAAATGAATCAAATATAGCCAAATGAACTAAAATATGATCATATTTGTAAAAATAACATATAAATGGCGAAATTAGTGTCAAAAAATTATAAAATATATGTCAAAATGGTGAAAATATGAATGGATAACGGGATATTCCGTACTACAACAACTATGAAAATTAAATTTGGCATGGAGTATGGCATTTTAAGCCAAAATTGCTCACTAAGAAAGGATGTTCATTTTCAAAAATTCAAACTCTAACTGCCAAAAGTAAATCTTGCCACTTATCCACTGACTCATCACTAATTTTCTAACTTTCTGTATAACCAGGAAGATGAATTTTGACAGAGTTGTTACTTATATCTTACATAGAAAAATAATCTATCTGGTAGGTAGAAGCCACTCGGTACCGTAATAATTGGTTAATGAATACTTTGGACCCCACGTGGTAGGAAGGTCAGAGGGAGAGTGTATAAATGGTCAATCTGATTGACGCGGCCTACCTTCCTCTACTCCATGTTATGTCATTTATCCACGAAGGCTGATTTTCCATAGAATTATTGGAGTGAAAGTGTATACTGCCTGTCATCAAGGGTGACATTTTCCTTCATGCGGTATAAAGATCAGAGGGTAAAATGGGTTAACAAACGACCTGATCGACGCGACTCTCTTTCCTATACTATGGTAGGTCATTTATAGCCCATAACACGGTTCCCCTGGGAGTAATATAGTGAACGAAATAGCCTGCAGTTAAGGGCGACATTCCCTTCACGGTCAGCGGCGGAATGGGTTAATAATCGGCTTGATCTATGCGGCCTACCTTTCTTTATATGAAGGTATGCCTATACGAGTAGTTATGTGGCGGAATCGAAAACTGTTGTTATAGACTCTCCCCCCACGTGGTACAAGTGTCAGAGGGGGATTGGGTTTGCGTAAATCTTCTGTAGTAGTGGGTAGGGGGATTGATTCGATTTTTTTTAAAAAATTGATTTAAAGTTCAATGAAGTAAAAAATAAGATTTATTTTTTATTTAAAAAAGTTAAATATTTAAAAAGTTCGGGGACAAAATCTAAAAAAAGTGCTGGGGAACCATCCCTTCTCGCTTATTGATAAGGTTTACCGTACAAAAGAAAAAATATGAAAATCTTGAATTTGGCAAATAAACCTTTTAAAATTCTTTTTTGTTTTTTTTTCTGCTTATATTTTCACCAATTTGTGAAACTTAACGACAAATGTTGACATAGGTGTCTAATAAAACTTTTTCAGATAATTTTTATTAACATTTATAAGAGTTCTTCCCGTTTAAATCTTTGGAATGTTACTAAAAGTTAAAATATGGATGGTGATCAACGGGAGTAATGCATACATATTCACGTTATTGTGTAGACAACTTCATATTAGCAATCTTTCCAGTTCTTGCAGGACCTTGCCAATAAAATTTCGTTTCAAATTAGTACTTTTAATACTGTGGTTCCCCCTCATGGGTGACAAATGAAGAATATTGTTTATTTCGCTATAAATATTGTATTTGTATCAATTTTGTAATTTATTTCCTTCCCGTGCGTAGAACGGGTATTTCAGCTAGTTGTTAATAAATCGGAAAATTAATTGTAATTAATTGTGCAATTTATTGTAATTAATTGTGCAATTCATTGTAATTAATTGTGCAATTAATTGTGCAATTAATTGTGCAATTAATTGTAATTAATTGTGCAATTAATTGTAATTAATTGTGCAATTAATTGTAATTAATTGTGCAATTAATTGTAATTAATTGTGAAATTAATTGTGAAATTAAATTTTGAAAGTAATTGTTAATCAATTGTGAAATTAATTGTGAAATTGTTTGTTAAACATTTGTGAAAATAATTATTTCTAGACTTCAGCCTTATATCACTTGTACTTTTCTAACAATAATGGGGAATGGGTTATTTGTATTCGGAAAAGAGAGAAGTTAACCTTTTATCACGAAGCTGCATAAAGTATAGTAAATAAAACTAACCGTTTTGATTATAGTATTTTTTTATACACCGATTGCGAACAATCAGCTGTGAAATTAATTATGTTTACGTAATTTTTTTTATCTGTATTTTTACTGCTATATTTTAGCATAATACGTTCATTTAAGTTACACTTTACACAAAAATAAACGATCAGTTTCAAAGTAAATTATTTTGCTAAAATCTGTTCTTTTTATTCATTTTACAAATATGGAACTTATATATAAAGAGCCATGATAATAATCGAATGCACTAATATCAATGTATACATTTTCAGACTCTTTATGGAATATCCGGAAAAGTAAATGTTTTGTATCCGTCGACACACACAAACTCTTTTACATTATTATAAATAACTTTTTATAAGTTTTTAAAAAAAAATTATTACATTCTTGCAAAACTTCAAAATTATAAGTGCCCTTTTAATACTTTTAGAAAATGTCCATTTATTACCTCAGGCAATTTTTCATCCTTTTGTACATCTCCTCTACCCATATCACTCACACTTTCACGTTAACCATAACCCCCTCCCCAACCCCCCTTGTAGTTAATACTTCGATTTTATGTATTTTACTAAACAACCCACTATAAAGATGGCGATTTTTAGTAGGTTGTTTAGTAAAATACATGGCGAAAAAGATGGCGATTTCGATAAAAATGTATAAGAACACTAAAAAGTGTTCATTCATATCACTTTGTCTCATATCAAAGTTTGTGTAAGAAATTTGCACATTATTTTCAATAAAGTTGCTATACGTCACCCAACCACTGAAACCTCCCCCTCCCCCCCCCCAAGTTATGCAAACAGACTCCTACTCCCTCTAATTGTGTTTGATGTAATATATAAAAGGCCCCTTATCAGCTAATTTAAATTTTTTATTTGTATCCCTGACTTCATATTATTGTAGAATTTCAAATATCCAGATCCGTTGGGATCAGATGCCATCCGGATAATCGAATATACGGTGACTATCATGTACATAAGTTTCAATTTTGAAAAAGACATGTATTAAAAAATGAGTATAATTAATAAACAGTGTAAATGCTAGCTTACATTGGCTGCCTTGATATATAACTTTCCATAAATATTGACGATTACAACCAAAACTTACCGGGAATCGAACCCAGATCCTCAGACACCGCAGTCCAAAGTCTTATCCGTTAAACCACAAAGGCTACTTGAAAATATTATAAACAGAAAAAAGTTAAAAAGGCGTGCTAAAAAAATGGGAAGTAAGATTATTGTATTTAAGCAATCAACATTAAATAATGTGGAAAACCATCTTCTGAACAACTATTATATTTTAAGTTAGCCAGGTCGCTTTGTTAAGGGGGTCCGATACCCAAAATTCGCAAAAAAAGTCATTTTTTTTTTATATTTAAAAAATAATATTCAAACTTATCTTAATAACTCACAAAAAACTGCTTCAAAAAATTCCTATTACTTTTTTAGTTATGAATGTGTTAATGATGTGTTCCTATAACATAGTTGTATCATATGTAAACTTTAAAAGCAAATATCTCTGTTCGTGGTTTTGAAATTTAATGAACACTAAAAATGCTAAGGCTTTTTTACTATTATACTTAAAATCATAATTTTTGTGTGTATAGCAAGATAAATATATTTTAAATAGATGTATGCATTCAGATTTCCTATTTTTACCATAATTTGTTTTTTAAAACCACTTAAAATGGAATTTTATTTTTTTTCGTCAATTTTTTTTCCAAAATTTCTAATATATTTTATTTTTTTAAAGTGATGTATCTGAATCAAAATTTGAATGCATACATCTATTTACATATTATTCAAGATCTTAAATAAAAACAATTGCTTCAAAATATTGAAAAACAAAAAAGGAGTAGGAATTTTAAAATCGTTAAAAAATTTACTAAAATGTTAATTTAAAAATAAATGTGCAATTTAAAAAAAAAATTGAGCGTCTTAAAATGGTTTTTTATGCATATTTAGAAAGGGAAAAAAAATTGGATTGTACAAGTATAAAAATAAAGAAAAAAATGTCGAAGGTATCGGACCCCCTTAAGGTCTTGAACAGACGCTGAGATTAGCAATATTAAATCACACTGCTCATATTTTGAGAAAGTCCAGTTACTTAAATTTGAGTACGTTATCGCTCATTTACGATGTAATTGTACTCAAAAGCAAACGAGTAGGTTCAGGTACTCATTTGTAGTGCTTCTTTTTACAGTGCAGTAGAACTCTAAATATTAGGATCAATTGGGATCAGATCCCATCCGGACAATCGAATATCCGGATAATTAGATAATTCACTAAAACAGTTCATTTCTTAGCAAAAAAAAACCAACGAATTTTGCTTTAGCATGTAATGACTATCAAAAACGTCAATCAGCGATAAGAGACTTTTAAAATATGGATTTGGAGTGTTTTTTTTTATTACTCAAAGCGATTCGGATAATTGGCGATTCCCTTTGTTTGATCCGGATAACTGGAATTCGCATAATTAGGAGTTCTACTGTACCAAAGTGAATTTTGTATTAAATATGAAACATTAATTTCGACATTCGCTTTAAAGTGAAAATCTGCATTTATAAAAAAAATGAGAATTTTTTTTAACTATAATTCTCAAAGATCCGGGTAATTGGCAATCTGCTTTGTTATATCCGGATAACTAAAATTCGCATGATTAGAGTTTTATTGTACCAAAGTGAATATTGTATTAAATATACATTAATTTTGACATTCTTTTTAAAGTGAAAATATGTATTCATTAAAAAAATTAGACATTTTTTTAAACTATAATTTTTAAAGATCCGAATAATTTGCGATCTGCTTTGTTAGATCCGGATAAGTGGAATTCGCATAATTAGGAGTTCTACTGCACGAAATTGAATTTTGTATTAAATATGAAACATTAATTTCGACATTCGTTTTAAAGTAAAAATCTGTATTTATAAAAAAAATGAGAATTTTTTTTAACTATAATTCCCAAAGATCCGGATAATTTGCGATCTGCTTTGTTAGATCCGGATAACTGGAATTCGCATGATTAGAGTTTTATTGTACCAAAGTGAATATTGTATTAAATATACATTAATTTCGACATTCGTTTTAAAGTGAAAATCTGTATTTATAAAAAAAAATGAGACATTTTTTTAACTATAAAACTCAATGATCCGGATAATTTACGATCTGCTTTGTTAGAACCGGATAAGTGGAATTCGCATAATTAGAGTTTTACTGTACTAAAGTGAATTTTACATTCAACATGATACATTTCGACATTCGTTTTAAAGTTAAAATATGTATTCATAAAAAAAATGAGACTTTTTTAACTATAATTCTCAAAGATCCGGATAATTGGCGATCTGCTTTGTTAGATCCGGATAACTTTAATTCGCATAATTAGAGTTCTGCTGTACGTACCAAATGAATTTTGTATTAAATATGAAACATTAATTTCGACATTTGCATTAAAGTAAAAATATGTATTTATAAAAAAAAAATGTGACATTTTTATTTTCTGTATAATTCAAAATAACAGCAAAACCCACATCCCAAACAACAAAATAACCATTTGTTCCCTTATTCTTCGGTTTTCTTCCGAGATATACCCGAATGAGTGGCCTTCATCAATATACCTCATCCGAGGTCCCCCTACCCTTATCAAATCACGTACTCAAATCATCTCGGCCCGATTACCTTGTTCCAAACAGAAAGAACTACACAGACCCTCTCTCTTGCAGAAAGCGGTGAAATGGAGATGATTTCTTTAGATGATGAAGTCTGCTTGATGAATCAGTTCTTCTCCATTTACCCCGGGCATACGCAGGCACACAAATGCCATACACAGAGGGGGAGATAGAGGGGCAGATCCAGTCTTAGGAGCTCGATTTCGAATATTCATTAAGTAAATGCGTTGATATTCTTTCAAGGGCTCGTCTTGTATAAGAAGGATACCGGCCCCGCTTTCTTTCCTTTTGGTTTTTGGTGGAAGGAAATAGGAAAAATTTTCATTATTAAATGTTCAATTTCCCGGAAAATAAATTGGGTTTGAATGGATTTTGGTTGTTGTGGATGTTTGTAGGTAAAAATGGGATTTTTTAAGTTGTCTTTATGTTGAAAGGAGGTGGAAAAAAATAGAGATATTGATAAGCTTTAAAGGAATCCTATATTTGGTGATGGTCTTATTTGATTGTAATATAAAGTAGAGGGTCAACTCCAAAACGATTTTTTTGGGGGGAAGAACCCTCATATTTCATACTTAAAGCATGCTTATATTAAATATCATATTAAATAAACACAATGCTTTTTACCATTTGGGAGGATTAGGTTCTAAGTGGAGTAAGTCTAAGAACAGAGTTCCGAGGAAAGAGTGTTTGCAACTCGCCTTGGCTTTAATGCTAAATAAAATTAAATCAACTCATTATTGGGTAACCTGTTGAACTAGGACCCGCTCAATTTAGTAAAATGATTAATATAGCTGGATAAAGTAATTGAAAATTATTTTTTTTGCGACATCAGTTGACAGACAGCCCTAACATCCATGTGTTGCGCAGTGTCCAAATGTTTGAAAACTTAGAAATAAAGCTTACTTTGCTCTCAGTTCTAAACTTTTCAAATGAACAATTTAGAACTGAGAGCAAAAAGGGTTGAAAGTTTATAAATAATATTTTGAATTGTATGATCTTATTCGACAACTGTATTTAAAGTGCGAAATATATTTTAATTATCTAAATTTTAATTTTTCTTTCGAACTGTTGCCACGTTTACTAAAGTTAAATTCTTATAAATAGAAACTACACATGACTTGGTGTTGAGATTAAATATAGAATTATAAACATTCCATTTTTCATAGATAAAAAACAAACACGTGCTTCAGTAAATAGCAAAACGATTTTTTTTATACCAAACACGATCTGGAATTCTAATGAATTCCAGAATAAAAAAGAAAAGTACTTTTGTTTACCCGTTTGATGGCTCCATGTGTGTAGAATATATATTTTGATTACCAGTTGCTTTACAAGAGTTAAAAACTAGACGATTTTTAGTTCCTTTTTGATACTAAAACTTGATAGTATTCGATTTTTTCACGTACAATATGTACAAAACAATAATTCCATACTAATTTTTATAATTATATGTTTCCATGGAAATTTCAGAGATTTGCTTGCAGCCATTATTTGTTTTTCTAGTTTTACGCCAATGGTGCGCATTAACTTAAGAATATGATTATTTTACAACCCAAGACTGATGATTAGTTCAAGACAAATAATTAAAGAGGCAAGTGGAAGAAGGGGAATAACTAACATTTCTGATAATACAAAAATCTAATATGGATGCAGATGAAAGCTTTAAGGACATAAAGGTCTTCCCTCAAGCTTGTATGGCTCTGCTGGATTTATTTAGGGATTTATTTACAGAGCAGTAAAAAGTATATGTTTAACTTATAATGGTTCGATTTCATTTAGCGAACCTAAATGCCAAATGAACAAAAACACGCCATTTTTGTTAACCTATCACCACTAACCATGCTCACGATCGATGAACAGGAAAAAAGTATCGTGCCATTTTTGTCTTTGGCGACGAATAGTGGATGCTCAACGGAAAACGATCCTTTTCTTCAAGATTGTTATAAGTGAAAAAGCTGTTTATCTTTGAAAGCGATTTTTGTTAGTTAACTGCTTCTTCCACTTGCTCCTTCGAATCAATACTAAATATGTCAAATACTAAACGCATCTATTGACTGTAAATAAATATCGTTTTTTTTTCCTTCCTCTCAAGGATGTTTTCACCGATGTCTCTGTCCTGCCCCATCTCCAAGCCGAAAGGTGAGGCATTCAACTACTACACCTGCCAACTGGGGCTGCCCCCCGTCTCCTCCTACCCCCACTCCCTCTTCGCTTCGCCCCCTGGCCCTTCCCCCTTCGTCGCCGCCCCTTCCCCCCTCAAGTCCCCACTCCCCACCCCGCCCTCCCCTACCACGGAGCTGAGCGTTGGCGACAAGACGACCCGGAAGATGGCGCTGTCTTTTGCTGAGTGATGAAACTGGCATTGGAGTTTGAACGGCCGATTACTACTATATTGCTTGTGAAATCAATCTCATTGTTATTTTTTAAATGAATGTTAATATAGAGTTTGTTTGATAAAAGTGGCTGAAAAGGTCAAGCATATATGCAATGGTACGGCACAGAATGTGTTGGAAAAAAGATTCCATAACTATAAATGCTTAAACGTGAAAGTGTATAGTCCAGTCAAATTCGAACAACATTTAACGTTTGAGGAGAAAAAATGTTGAAGTTTTGGAACTTGGCCGCGATATGTTCCTTAAAGCGTATTATTAAACATACTAAAAGTCTCTGTCTATTAAGCTCGAGCCGCCATCTTGAAAAAATAGCATCCCAAATTGGTTTTTCGTAACTAGCTCACTTAATATGCATTTTAGAAGAAAACTTTCAATTACTAAATTGATTCTGATAAAATTGCATATAAAAATATATTGTACAGTTTTCTTGTAGAACTTAACGTTCAGACACTAGAACGGTCATAAGTGCGGTCCACATTCATGCGTAACGTTAACACGCAATGAAAATGAAGTTCTATGTTTGTTTGTTTTTTGTACAAAACCATTGCTCAGTTCGGACGATAAATTAAAACAGTTCTTAAATTAATACATATTACAATAAGTTATTTAAATTCATTATTATGCTTAATAAAAAGGTTTGTGGCCTTAAGAAACATATATGCATACAAACAACTCTTTGAATAACAATCGCTACTAGCAGCGCTATATATTTTTTTATTTATAATGCCACATGCTATTTAAAAAAAAATTAAAAACCCTATAAAATTTAACACAAATAAGTTAAGAATTAAATTAAGAAATATTGTTTTATTTCTCGCTTTATGTAAATATGTTACTAGACATGTTGCATATGAAGAAATTATATACTAATAAATGATATTCTTTTACCATGTTATCTCTAAGGGACACTTTTTTTGCTTCTACTGTCTTTAATTTGTAATATTTTGATAATAGTGTTTTTAACTGAAGTAGTATAGAATAATGTCTAAAGTTATATATGGATAACATTTACTTTAATATAAATAAAAAAATATTTAAAAAATGAAATGCTCAAAGTTTTGTTGAGTTTTTTTTTTAATATTTGATAAATTATGCTCTATAAAAGAAAAATTAGGGTATATTCTAACGGGCATTCATGGCTTAATTTTGCAGGGGAAAATTAAAAATGGGCAGTCGTAATATTTAACATGTTACTTCTAGTAATATGAAAAAAAAAATAGATTAAGGAAGTCTGAATTGTTATTATTATTTTTATTACCATTAGTTTATCTAAGCATACAAAACAGCCGTTTTCAGAATTTATTGCTACTTCATTTTGAATGTTCAATGTGATCAGAGGAATAAAAGGGCATTTATCTCTCTAATAAAAAATACTTTTTACAAATCCATATCAAAATAACTTTATAAAAAACAATCACAATTTATAAAAAATATAATTGATAAATTTTTCATTAATTCTTCAGTGAGATTGTATTCGTATTATATTAACTAAAGAATATAATTAAGGGATTGGTTTTCTTAATGTGTTTAATATACTTGTATGTAAGCTGTATTTAACTATTGTAAGATAATAACTGTATCAAACGAACTTGAATATGTAGTTCTTATATGAATGTCAATAATAAAGTTATAATTGTTTTTCGAATCTGTTTTTGAATTTTTCGATATTTCGCATTTGTTTTAGATTTTCGTCGAATGTGTTGCTTTTGAGACTTATGTAGATATTTTTGTTATTTGAATTGGTTTGACTGGTGACTTATGCCTTTATAAGACATTAAAAATACTTAAAATGCTAATATTTTGTATATTGAATGTTTTAATTGACATATTTTAATTGTTATTATTTTATTAGATTTGTTATTTTATAGCTTCCAAGAAACATACCAATGCTTTAGATTTGAAAAATATTTCAAGATCGAATATGTCTATGAATTTAAAGTTTATGAGTATTACTAAAATCCATGAACGATCATAGGTAATTCAGATCTGCCAAAGGGCTAAACAAGATTCACATCGACATTCCTATCAAAATGCTGATATGCTTGTATTTCCAAACAAAGTGTAAATATATTTTTCACTGAATGTTAAAACTGACAATGCGCTAGTCATTAAAAAATGAAATATAAGTTTTATTCATTGTTTTAAAAGTTTGGTAAAGTTATTTGTTATTATTTCTTTTATCCAGATAGCGTAACCTGCTCTAAAACTTATTTTTAAAAAAAATCGAATTTACTAAGAAACGTATGGTCATTACTAATTGGTTTGAATTGATACGAAATGTTACTTAATTTCGAATTATACTTTTGATTAGTATTAACTTCGTAAAATTTTAATTATCCTTTAAGTTACTAAATAAAAGTTTTAACGCTTAACGTCGTGAAAATCGGGTCCTGATCTTTGAGCACGAATGGACTGTAGTAGAGCGAATATGACGTTTTCGTCGTGATGCAAACATCTCAGACCGATGGCACCAGACACGTGACTTCCGTTCAAAATTTATGAATGAAAAAACGTTCGCGATTGGCTTGTGATTTGGAAATAATAGTAACATTGGTAACATGAAGTACCGGATATTTTTATGAATGAACTAGAAAAAATTTATGAATGGATTACGTAGTGAACCACGTGTCTGAGGCTATACATGTTGGCCTCACTTTGATGTTAGCAAGAACCTTATGATTTCTCTACTATGAGGGATCCATGCTTGAAGGTCCTGATATGAAGTGGTTTGCCGGTAAAAAAAATAATAACCAAAAAGTTAAACGGAAAATGGTTATGAAACATATTACACAAGTTATCCTACTTCCCCTATACTCAGAAAGAGGAAATTTTGGAGAGTGGTTTCTAATACCTCAAATCGGTAAAAAAGGCAATTTGGGAACTTCTAACTGAAATGCCCGTTCGACGCATCGGGTTAAAATAAAATTCACTCATCTCTGGTTATCCTACCTCCTGTATACCCAGGAAAATTAAATTTAGAAGAATGGTTCTTAATACCTTAAGTAAGAAAATTAAGCTATACCCAAAAGTCTAGCTAAAATACCCGTTCTGCGCACGGGATTAAAATGAAGCTCACTTTTAAATAATTATAATGCTTCCCGTATACCCAGGAAGATTAAAATGGGCAATGTTGTTTTTTGTTCCTCAAGATTGTGTTCTTCTACCTGAAGTACCCGATCTTTGCACGGTTTTCTTTTTTAAATCTGTCAACAAGAACACGTTTTCATAGCAAAATGAACGCTAATCGCTTGTATGCGTTAGAAGAAAAAATACTTTTTCTAAAATCGTTTAGGAACACATTAGTTTAATTAAAGGAGAGCATATGAGTTATAGAGATAATTCGTTTAACAATTTTAATTGAAGGCAAAATATTATTTTATTGATGCAAACCACATTTGTGTGTAATATTCTCCACTATATACAGTGAATTCGACTTTAATTCAATTCCGTAACTTAGTTTATAATAAAGAAACGTGCGCAAACTTTGTAAAAATTGAGCTCAATAAATTTTTACCCGAATACATTGCTGAGTTTGACGTTACACACCTCTAACCCTGCGGCTGTCTCAATATGCACAGCCTACCTAATTTTTCCAGAAGTCATTTCACTATTTATAAATAATTTTTTTTCTTACTTTTACAGCAATTTTTTTTTTATTAAATCCTTTTCGAAATTAAAGACCACAACATTGAGATAAAATGACCAGCTCCTTCCCCTATAATTCATGTACTACCAACGAAACTGATTATAAACACTATTTAAAAGAAAACTATCGATTCCATCCATGCCCGATAGATGGCGACACTATTTTCTCTCAGCGATCACCTGCCGGGATCCACCGCAAAGATGGGATGAGACGGGAGCATCGGCAGAACCCAATCATCCTCTGATCGGAGCGGAGGTGTCGCCGTTCCCCAGCACCATGACCATCCCATATGTTCTCCTCCTCTTCATCCTGTTCCCGGCTGCTCCCATCGCCAGGTGTCAAGGTGAGTCACACACATGCTCATCCCATTCAATCTGCGGATTGTCAGATAGTGCACCGGTTTCCTTTATCGCCATCACGGATTAGATTATTCGTGTTTCTCTAGGGATTCGGCTGGGAATGATTTGCTTGTTTACCTAATCTGGGAATGAAGTGACGGTATTGATTTGGACAGTTTCGTTTTCTCTGCGGTATTTTGCTTGGGATGTCTTATGATTGTCAGTCCCGTAATAATTTTCTAGAAAAATGTATTTAGAAAAGTGTATGTTATGGCATCCTTGAATGAGAGATGCTGTGACGGCCTGGAATCCAGTGTCGGCGAATTTCAATCAATAGGAGGGCGGGAGGCAAACGCAAAATTGTCTTTCAATTCCCATGAAAATGTGGTTTAAATATTCAAAAAGTAAGGTGGCACTTGCCTTCGCTCTTCACTCCAAATTGCCACCACCACTGTTGGAATTCAAGGTATCGGTCTTGGGATTGGAGTATCTAAAGTTAGAGTCCAGGTTTGGCCAACCGAATACTCATTGTTGAGAAAGTTGGTGCATGTTAAATATGTCAACTGCATCAATGTTATTCAAAGCGTGTAAGTTTGGAGAGTGGAGTGCCAGCTCAGCTGTTGTTGTAATCCATCTGACCGTAGTTAAAATTTACTAGTCAGAATAATTCCAGAATTTTGCATTCAGATGAATTTTGAAATATAGCCAATAGTTAGCCAATTGTGCAGCGCAAGTGCAATGTTAACCAATATTAATCGAGGATCCCATGGACAGTTAAATAAGATAATAAAAAATTACTATGTGAAGAAAATGCTTGTTTGTGTGGTTCACAAGTACTAATTTAATTTATACAAGTTCTGTCAAATAAATTTTTGCTTAAATGTTTAAAAAAATATTTTTAATATAATTTTTAAAGAATGAATTGGGATAATCATTCTAAATTTAATTTTAAGTTATGAAGTGTTTGAAAAAAATTGATTTACAACAGTAGGAAATTTCTATTTCAAATAACAATAGCCTTTTAATTTAATCTAATGATATCCATGAATATTATATTGTTTTCCTATTTTATTCAATAATTTAGTGTATATTTTTTACATATGAACAAAACATTTAAAACTAACTATTTTACAAATTAAACTGTGATCGATTTTTTTTAAAAAAATAAACAATTGCTTAATATATAATAAAAATATTTCATTTATCTTATTTATGTTTATGTATAAAACAGTGTCCAAAGATCACTTAAAGATAATACTTCGCGAAATGAATTTTATAACATATTTTGTTATTTTACCCAAAATACATAATACTAAGTATTTCTTAAAAATGAAAACTAATTTTTTGCAACACTAAGTAGCTTCTAAAAAAATCAGTTAATAAACCTAAAATTATTAGAGGATGCTTACCAAAAATGCCACATGCTTAGGAATCGATAATTTGGCCCCAACAGGGATTGTTTTATTTTATTTCTAGCACAACAACCTTCTATTTCAACTGTGCTCGACTATTTAGCAAACTTTTATGATTCGTTTTAAATTTTGTTCTTCTGCATGATCTTCTGTAGGTATATGCTATTATAATAATTGAAAAAGGCTATTTAAATAAGAAAAAAAAAATACTTTTTTAACATACTTTTTTAATATTCTCTCTCGCCTTGATAATATCCACGCTAATATCATTGTTATCATTCTAAAGAGCACCTAAAAAAACAGTACCATAGCAAATTGAAATAAAATCGTTATAAGCCGTTTATGAGAAATTCCTTTGAAATCGAAATATCATGATGGAATACTTTCTATTTAGAATGTTCGATTTTGAACCTAACTTTGCTACTGCATCTCATGGACATCAATAAATGTTATGGGAAATTTAGTTGTGATAGTCTGTATTCTTGGGATATTTAATTGACACACACTTAGATTAATTAATTATTTTTTTTAGTCATGGGACCTCAAAACGAAACCTTAAGCAAAACAAAAATCAATATTCAACATTGAACTTTGACTATTTGGGCATTGAAAAAATAATAAGACATTTGTTGTAAATGACACAAATTTAAATTATTATTAAAACAAAATTAAAATAATTCAAAGCAAATAAATTAATTTATTCATAACTTTGTTTAAGTAAGTATTTCATCTGACATTAAGAATTTCACTTTTTTTTGGTGTGAATATCATGTTTTCATGGCACAAACAGTTAAAAATTCTTAATACAAAATAACCATTATATAATAACGTGTAAAAAATTGGAAAATTGTTCAAAATGTGATTATTTTTTAATGTAGATTATAGTTATTTCTCAAAGAATATTGACAAAAGTCTAAAAAACTGCAATCAGAAAACACATGAATATAAATGAAATCCCCATGCCTAAAATATACTGAAGCATGGTTAATAAAAAAATTATATTATTCAAACTTTTGTAACATTATTTACACAAAAAAAGCTTTTAAACGCACAATTTTATATTACAATATTTTGTTCTAAAATATTGTTTCTAAAACCCTATAAATTTTAAAACACGATAAATGTTTAAAAATCTATAAATTTTAGAAAATTATAATAATTTAAATTTTGAATGTTAATTCTAGAAATAGTTTTTTTTATTAACCAACTACTGGACCTTCTTATTGAAAATAATATTATTATATTTATTCTTTCGTTCTATTTTACAATTTTTAATTATAAAAACATTAGTAATTATAAAATACGATATCTTAATAATAAAACACATTGATATTCTTAATTACTAAACACATTGATATTCTTAATTACTAAACACTGATATTCTTAATTACTAAACACATTGATATTCTTAATTACTAAACACTGATATTCTTAATTACTAAACACATTGATATTTATAATTCCGTAACACTTTAAATTTTTATATAAAAACCGATTGATATTTTTAATTAATAAAACAAATCGATACTTTTAATAATAAAACCAATTTCTAGTTTTAATTATAAACAATTTTTTTACCAAAAATATTATTTTTAAAAACCGTATTTTTCTTTCCAGTTTAAATCCCCTATTTTTTTCCCACTTAATTTTGATTAAAATAAAATCATTAACCTTAGGGAAAATATAATATGTTAATTGAGGAAAACTATGATTATTCAATCCTTGAACTATTATTACATTTGAACTCTTAAAAGGTTGCAAATTTACTGCACTTTATTGAAAAAAAGACTTCGAATTCGATCTTTAAATATTTACGAGACCTCAAAGTTGAAAATAAAAAAAAATGCGACAATATCCCTTGAAGCAGTATATACAATCCCGTAATAACGAAAGAGTGGACTATTTACAATAAAAAGAACAACCATACAAGTGGTTTTTGTATGAGCATACAAGCTCAAAAACGTTCCTTTTGTTTCTCTGAAAAGCAGAACATCCAACATCCGCCTCCAAAAAACCCCCAGAACGTGTAACTACACCGAACATTCCCGAGATCTTGACAGTCAAAGTCTTTGTCCGTTTGCTTCGAGCATAGAAGTCAGCCCAAGCAGAACTAAGTCCAGGTCGGTTTAGCCCATTGTGTTGTAGGTGAAACCGAGATGGACGACTTGTCAAAACAAATGGCAGGGTCAAGATCATGGTCAGTTTTGTCAAGGTGAAGAACCTTATTCGGTTGTTTGATCTTGCCGAAATGGAAAAGGAAGCGCTTTCTGTCTCTTTGGTTGGGGCGATATAAAATATATTTATGGTGTTTTCGATTGTAGGTGACTTTTTTGTATTGTAGTGACAAGAATCGGAATCAGGGAAGACTTTCAAAGTTAAGTGAAGCATGGCGTAACAGTTCTTCGCATGGAAAGATCATGAAATAATAGTTTATAAAAATAATTATATATATTTTTGCGGGATATATTTTGATTAAAAAATATATATAGTAAAGTAATTATGTATTTTGTTTTTGAAATATTTATTTTTTTGGACAATGCGCTTTGTCTGTATGATTTTTTATTCGATGATTTATCGTTTGGTAAAAAATATTTAATGTAGAATTCGCATTTAAATAAGTTAAACTCCCGTTCACTTTTCAAATTAATTTTTATACAATACAAATATAGAAAGATTTATTAACCTGGTAAAAAATTTAAAACTAGAATTATTAAAATAATTTATATTAATCGATATTAAATAAGAATTATTAAAATAATTTATATTAATCGATATTAAATTAGAATTATTAAAATAATTTATATTAATTGATATTAAACTAGAATTATTAAGTAATTTATATTAATCTATGTTAAACTAGAATTATTAAAATAGAATATATTAAACAAGAATTAATAAAATAGAATATATTAAACTAGAATTATTAAAATAGAATATATTAAACTAGAATTATTAAAATAGAATATATTAAACTATTATAAAATAAACTAGAGTTCGAATTTAAATTCATTGTAAATTTTAAAAATTATTTTGAACAAAATAAGTAAAAGAAGTTTTTAAGTCTGTGGCTGGAAAAATAATAAATATATTTGATTTTTTTTTCATGTGTGGAATTTTTTTATTATTAGAGGTTGCAGAAAAGAACTTTTTTAGCTGATAGATAACAAACCCGTTGTTCCTTTTCTTACATAAATATTACTTATATTAAAATAAAAAATACAATTCCTCTAAAAACTGAGAGATTTTTTTAAAAACACATGCAAGTCTTGTCCATACAAGTTATCAATATAAAAGAGTTTTAGCAAAAGTACAAAAATGGCATCATATCATTCACGCTATATGATCGGAAATTTATCATACTGTGAAAAGGTATTCTTGATCGTATAAATTTAAATACTGAATTGTTAATGATATATCACGAAAAGTTAAATCTAATCTGATTGTTTGCATGAACCCAATATATAAAGTTAAAAAAAAAATACCGGAAGTCGGAATCCACAAAATCATTAGATGCAAAAGATTTTACGTTTAAAATTCTCATATTTTGTTGGTCACATTTTGAAAAGAAAAATATTAAGACAGAAAAAACACAACGTGCATGAGTTGAAAAAAATGCAATGTGTTATGCGGTAGTTTTGGGAAATAAAAATTCATTCATCATAAAGTCAATTTCATTCATGAAATGAGCCGTCTAGTTTCAAAACCAGATAGTTTCATTTTCATATATTTCACAGGAGACGCTAAAAGCGATTGATAACCACGTGCTTTTGGATCTAAATGCATGATTTTGAATGCAGTTTTAGAGTAGATTCAGACACGTTTGGTCAACATCGCTTTTCAAGGTTATGTTGAGAACTTGTAAAAATTATTTTAAAAAAACAACGATTTTTTTTGAAAATGTGGATATATCTGGGTTTTAAACTTGAAGGCTCAAATAACCTACAAAACAGAATGAAAAAATAAACCATTAAAAAAATAAAGGTTTCGCAATTTTATAGGTGATGTTAATTGAAATTACAATGTTGATTTCAAACGCTGTCACTTTAGATGATGTAAATACTATCGCCAGGCACAGACTTATAGAGAAACATATCGGAATGGACCATCAGGTCTGCGTGATCAATGCAGATAGAAAAATGACCAGGGCTATTGCCAGACTGAGAACTCGACATCAGGGAGGTATAAAAATAAATGTTGATGGAATCAGGACTTACAGATTTTGTAGAAATTGTCCTATAGAAGAACTAACTCCAGAACATATTTTCAACTGTCTTGCGATACTGGCGACTTTGTAAGGCATGGAGGAATTCCCTTATCAGGAAGAACCTCATAATGAAAATATTGCGGATCTGGCTAGAACAGTGATATCAGCACATGGTTCAGTTTGACTCTTTTATGGACACGACACCAACCATAGGTGATGTTAAAAAAAATTCAAAGAATATTTAAGATTCAAACAGCGACAAATATATTTTGTTGTTTTCCCAAACAATACCACAATGTTTTTCAAAAACCTATTCAAAATTGGCTAGTGTTGATATCAAGCATGTTTAATTTGGCGTCCACTTCGGGATCTACCTTGAGAAATACAAACAAACCTCCTTTGAAATCCATACCTGCGCGATCTCCTACACACTTAAAGCAGAAGTTTTGGCGGAAACTTTGGCTCTACTTTGATGTCCTCTTTGCCCTCAAGGGTGCTTCGTTTGATAAAGTGGGTCTCTAAACGTTCAGATTATGAAGGAAGGAGGGCGCGGAGCTATTTGAGGAGGGAGGGGGGATGCTGAGTTGAGATGTTTTATTGAAAGGAAAACCCCGCGCAAATATTGGCAATCATCCCCTCCCCTTCAACATCCACTATTTAAAACTTTGTATTAGGACATACTTGGGTGGGGTCATGCTTTGGCGTCGTAAAAAGTGGCCCCTAAAAAGTAGTGAATGTCTATGGCTGGTTTATGGCCCCTAAAAGGGACGTCTATTGGCGATTATTTTCCCTTAAAGTGTTTGAAGTTCGTTATTGGACTCTTAGTAGATATCCACCGCTTATATTTACTGTTTTATTTTAAAGTACAGGTTTTTCTTTAACGTTTCTAATTTTGAATAAAAAAATTATTTAGAAAAAAATATATAATTTTTAATTCTAATTTTTTTTTAATTTCGAAATTACGTAAATTAAAGCCAAAATTTTGATATTGTTAATATCCATTTGTAAGTGTCGCAGTAGCGAAACAGCACATTTTAAAAAGTATGTCATATTTTACATTAAATGAAAAATTTTAAGTATTTATAAATAATTTTATTAAAGTTACGCAACATGTATTATAGGACTAAATAGTTCAGGTTAATCTATTGTTAATAAGATTTAACCAACAGTAGAGGTTTAAGGAAAAGAACAGGTTCCTAAAAGCTTATATTCTAAAAGAGAAAGCATAAAAATGGAATTCCATATACTTAGAAGCAAACTGAAAGTTATTTCTTTAACTTTAAAATGTAATTCCTTTGAAAAAATATCCATGTCATTACTTTATTTATAAATAGTGTCGAATTACATTCAAGCTGTCTTTCTATAACTGAAAAGGGTATTAGCTGATGTTATCACTCTATTACCTGATAAAACATGTGCTATTTCACCTTTATCGAAGCCATATATATGCTCCCCCCTTTATGTATCGCTAATACGACTTTTTCTTCTAACAAACGTAAAAAATATTTGGACCCACCCCTGTTATCACCTCCTGCTAATTTGTATGAAGTCCGCGCACTCTAATCTCGATACCTCAAAAGTACACACATGGTTAATCCTGTTAACGTTTAGTGGTATCAGATAGAGAGTAGGTAAAATCTTCGTCTACTTTTTGCGAATTGTCTTTTGTTATCTTCTTAATTTTTCGGTCTTTTTCCGGTTGCCATTGGCAACAAATTGTTACCATAGAGGACATTGCAGGCTCTATCAAAAATGAGAGTACAATGCTTTTCCGTCCGTTGATTCAATTTCGAAAATGAAATGTCGCTATCCCCACCTCATTCCAGAATGACTTCCACAGACCTTCATAGCCGAAGTAGTGTGAAATATCAAATAGTGGTTATTTTGTGTTTGATTCGGCTCATTGACGAAACCAAATCAGACTAACGCAAGTTAACATCGGTTTCGGCTCATAGGCAAAACCATAGAATGCGTTGCTGAATTGGATATTTTACAAACAGAGCTTGGAACATATTTCGAAAATTTTGAGGTTCACCTCTATCTCTGAGAAGAAAAAAATTAACAACTATATTTTTAATATCTTTCTTATATCTAATAATAATTCATATGCATACTAATATATTTCTTATAATTTGTATATATTATTTATTTATTAGTACAAAAAATAATATATACAAAAAGTTTAGTCCAAAGTTTACCCAATAGTTTAGTTTTTCTTACGTATAATAACGGGTCCATTTCTATTTCGTCTGAATTTCAATGAAAATGGTTTTTAAATAGCACGTGATCATTTATATAATTGCATATCAACACTATCAACACTGAAGATAGAGTCAACACATAAAATGTAGTTTAAAAATTTTAAATCAGGCAATTTATTGATTTGTTTAAAAACGAAAAATAGAGTTTTACAATTTATGTCAGTTTTCAACTTTCCAAAACCACTCAGCGACAACTGTTAGTATGTTAATGGGCAATTTTCTGACAGATACTTAAGAGGTCAACTGAAAATATACGATATTTTTATTCTGGGCACAGCCCTTGTCAGATACATAAGGAAACAACTTCAAAGTAACTTTCGGCCAAGGAAGAGCCGCAGGAAAAACCCATTCCTCTGGAGTTTCCTTAGCCACTCTTCAAAGATTTGTTTCGGCATCCTGATACTACAATTTTTTTTAAAGTAGTATAATTTATTAAACGGCCTTTCCAGAACGTTTTGGCCAAGCACGCAAACCACTGTCATCCGAATGCAATCATCTTTCGGACGAGAGTGCAGCCAGACAATGGGAGGGTGAAATGTTAATAGTTTCGTAATTTGTATCGGGCCAAATCTATGTTAGTGATGTTCCCCAATGTTACGCTTGGCCGAGACAATGTCACGCTCAAAAGTCAGCCTTTCGCTGCCATAATCCAGATTACACGCTCTTTTGACTTTGTTGGGATTTCGACAGGAGGTTACTATCGGAATTTAGATGAATGAATACTATGGCTAGATTGTAGATTCAAATAGTATTTTCTAGATTAAATGTATTTAAAAATTCAGTTCGAAGTTGTAAAGTATTAATTTCGGAATGTTTAAATATATCGTAGCAATTTTGGTTCAATTTACTTTAATTTCAATGCATATTAATTTAGTAACCATTGTCGTTTTGGAAATTTCGAATACAGATTTGTCACTTTATAACAACTATTTGAGAAAGATGGAATGGTTGGTTGTTTTAACGTCACTTGGACACAATAGGCTATTCGTAACAAAGTTGGAAGATGGGGATCGAACTCGCTATCCTCCTATTACAAGTTCTCTACCTTTCCAACCAGTTTAATGAGGATGTCCAGTTCTAATTAGGATGCAAATTAGTATATTTTGAACTTAACTAACGTAAAATAACGTATCCTATGATATAAAATGGAAAATGTTCCAAAATTTAAAAGAGCAATGCTAAACTTTTAATAACGAATAAGTTTGCAGTTAAGTTTGCGTAAACGGCCTTTAGATATTTTCAATTTTATATTTAAAAAAGCAGTTCTTATCCCCAACATATTTACTATGACAACCATAGCATAACTGATGCATCATTAATAAGCCTAATGACAAAAATACTAAAAAAAATCCTTTTTTTTTAAAGTGTTTAGTTTTTTTTTTAAATATATTTTCTAATATTTTTTTTAATATTTTTTAAAATATTTTTTTTAAATATATTTTTAAAGATTTTTTTAATTATTTTTTTAAAGGCTTATTAAAATTTTTTTAAAGATATATATATGTTTAAAGATATATCTTTTTAGATTTTTTAAACATATATTTTTTTAAAAAAAATTTAAGATATATTTTTTTCTACTTTTTTTAAAAACTATACTTATTTTTTTTTAATTAAAGATATATATATATATATATATATATATATTTAGATTTTGTAAAAAATTTCAACCCATTTAAGAGTTCCTGTAAAAGGTAAAAATAATACTTAAATAAGTTTTGTCTATTTTCAAAATGCAAATATTCTAAAATTAACTAAAAGTACCGTTTTTTTTAAAGAATTATTTAATAATTAGTAAAAAAAAATGAACGTTCAAAAATGATTCCAAACATCTCAGAAACACCTGCAACATAGAATCCTTTCGAACTGTCAACGACTCTATCTTTTTGACACGCCACATCTCTTGACACGCCACGGCACGAATAGCAATTTCGACCGAAATGGCCCCGGGGGACACGTGTCCGATCCGAGCCCGTCTGATTGAGAAGCCCCAACATACCTGTGGCAGGGACGGAAGCAAAATACTAATAACAAAAGCAAAGGAAAAGTCACTGTGTTATAACTGATTATCCGCACAACACAACAATTCGGTCACGAAGCAGCACGGGGACGGGCCAATATTTTACACGCCGTGTTTTTATGATGGTGAAAATAGAAAGGAAAAAAAATTGCTCTTCCTTTGGGTGGGTACAAAGGGAATCTCCCAACTGTGGGTGCTTTTGAGCCGGAAAATGCCCTTTGTTGTATTCACCGTGCGAAAGGAAGAGGATGGGAAGGCACGAGCGGAAGTTGCATAGGGGACTACGCTGGATAAAAAATTGAGCGGCAACTTCAGCAGTAATTTTGTTGCACTCCTGTTGATGGCTTCGAATGTGAAAAAATGTATAATTATGGATTGTCTGTCAAGTGGTTTAAGTTAAAAAAAATTCCGAAAATGAACTATCACTATTTCCATTTCCATTCTCATTTGGCCAAATAGTGTGGGTTCTAGTTTAAGGAGACACGGTACCAGCTAATTTTTTTTTTTTTTAATTTGAACCAAAGTTTAAATATATATTATTTTAATTTATATCAGAGATCAATATTTCACACACAAATTCATTCGATAATTGCTTATAATATTTTGAAAATTTAACTTTTTTAAATTTTCGTAAGCCTTTTTTTTAAACGCTAAGGCTTTTTAAATAGTTATATTTTTTCACCAAACATTTTTCCCAGCATGTCAATTTATAATATCCACATATTTTACAATATGTTTAAATATATACATTTCTTCATTAATAACAAGAAAAGCTTTGGCGTTTCGAAAAACTTAATATCAAGGAAAGCCAAATACTGAGAAATAATGATTTAAAGCTTTCATTCCTTGAAAAACGTAATACATCATCTAGCATAAAATTTAAAATAATGCATTAAAAAAATAAAGTTCTGGAATTTAGCAAGCATATTTAGAAGATTCCAAGCTATAATTTTAGCTAAATCAAATCAAGAATTAAAAAAAAAATGTGTGTAGTGTCCCTTTAATAAGTATCGTAATAATGAGGCTGAATATCAGTCCACTTAACATTATAGACAACGCGAGTTGAAAAATGTAAACGGGCTCTTACACTGAACTCTAACTGTAACTTCTGGAAAGTTCAAAACTTGTTTCCTCTATGGGCACGTTGAAGCCGATGTGGAAGCAGCCATACTGTGCACCTTCCCCCCCCCCCCCCCCCCTAAAAAAATGGTTAAGGGATTTAATGTTTTTTTTTAATACCAATACATTGCAGAAATATTAAATGTATATACATATTAGATTTTCTTCTTATATAATTGATTTTTATATTGCCAAACAAATAATTTTTGCTCTTGTTTTTTAATCATTTCGACTTTGACTTGCAAATTACTTTCTATTTTAATAGCAGATTGCATTTAAAATGGGTTTCAAAAGAGAATAGAAAAAACTCAACAAACAGCAATGCATCGGGGCTTATTTTAACATGAAAATTTTTAATTATCAATGAATTAATAAAGTAAAACACTGTAGGAATCTTTCTTCTTTGAACAAGAGAACAGTAAAAGAATATAGAATTTCTGTTTCTTCTTTCCCTTTGTCAATTTTCGACACATTCGATTTGAGACGGAACTGGTTTTGAAACAACTAAATTCAACCAAGTATATCAGACGGCAGACACTCCTTTTTATCATTAATCAATGCCATTGTGCAAGATGGTTGCAAAAGTAGTCATCTCCATTATTCTTAAATTAATCTTTTGGTTATTGTGGAAGCAGCCTAATACGATTTATCTTTGTTTAAAACATATTAAAACATATAACAGTATAATATTTCTGATACCGATTGTGGGAAAAACCTTAAATTATGTAAAAATATATTTCAATTGTAGCATAAAATGTATCATAGAACTGAAATATAGTTATATTTTTGGAAAAAAAGACCCTTGCTGGTCCTTTACCTCAAAAGCAATAACGAGACCTTTTTTGAATATATTTGTTGTTGTTTTCTTTAAAAAATTCTAAGGATTTTTTTAATATATAAACATTATTATTTTACATTATATAAATGTGATTTGTTGTATACGAGAATGCTCTGTTCCCATTTATGGCACCATTGTACACTAAAAAAAAGTACTTAAAATAAGTACCTGAACATACTCATTTTTCTTTGAGTACAATTGCATCGTAAATGAGCGATGACGTACTCAAATTTAAGTAATCGTACTTTCACAAAAATGAGCAGTGTGATTTAACATTGCTAATCACAGCTTCTGTTCCAAGTCATCTTAACAAAGCGACCTGATAAACATAAAATAGTTGTTCGGAAGATGGTTTTCCACATTATTTGATGTCGATTGCTCAATGGAAACTGAGTTATTACAATTCAATTATCTTACTTTCCATTCTTTTGGCACACTTTTTTTAAAATTTTCTTCTGTTTATAACTTCGTCACGTCACCTTGAGTACAACGGATAAGGCACAAGACTGCGGGGCCTGAGAATGAGGGTTCGATTCCCGGTAAGTCTTAGCTGTAATTGTTGATATTTATTGAAAGTGAGTTGAGATAGCAGCTTATGTAGGCAGGTAGTTGTAAAAATAAGTACCTGAACATACTCATTTTTCTTTGAGTTAAATGAGCGATGACGTACTCAAATTTAAGTAACCGTACTTTCTCAAAATGAGCAGTGTCATTTAATATTGCTAATATCAGCTTCAGTTCGAGCCATCTTAATAAAGCGACCTGATAAACTTAAAATAGTTGTTCAGAAGATGGTTTTCCACATCATTCGATGTCGATTGCTTAAATTGACATTGAGTTATTACAACTCAATAACATTATTTCCCATTCTTTTGCCACACCTTTTTAACATTTATTCTGTTTATAACTTCTTTACGTCGCCCTGATAGTACAACGGATAAGGCACTGGGTTGCGGTGCATTAAGATATAGGTTAGATTCCCTGTAAGTCTTGGTTGTAATTGTTGATATTTATTGTTTATGAAGGCAGCCTATGTAGGCAAGTAACTGCACTTTTTACACATTGTACTTATTTTTGTGTACATGTCTTTATAAAAAATGAAACTTATGTATTCGGAGCTACCATAAGCATCGAATGTACTCAAAAATTAATTCATTTTACTTATTTTGAGTACCTATTTTTAACAGTGTACTAAAAGAAAAACGAATAAGTACATATCCTCATTTGAAATATTAATTTTAACGATAAGTCCCTTTTTAATTATAGTCAATTTCAATTAAAAAATATTACTTTATGCAATTAACCTGAATTCTAATAAAATAAAAACGAACAACTAGATAAACTTATAGAATCACCTTAATATTGGTGTTACAGTACAGCTTAAATTTTGTAAGTGCAACTCACACTTTATTTCCCGCATTTTTTATCCGATTATAGGACATGACATAATCTTCGTGTAAGTATTATGAGCAATTTTCTCAGTCGCATTGTGAATTAAACTAAAATTTTGAGATAATGTTCGTTAACTTAGTTCAAACTATGTCACCCAGTGAATCGCACAAAAGTTAACACAACAGAATAAAAAATAATTCTTCACAAGTATTACAATTTTATAGTTTTAAATATATTTTACTTAAAAATCATTTATTTATTGAAAAACGAGTAATATTTATACTGCGGAAAAGTATTTTTTGGGAATCAAGTTCAATTTTACTTTATGTGGGTCAATACACTGTCTCAAAATACATTTCGTTTCAAACACTAGAAAATAAAATCTAAAAACCAAAATATCATTTTATTTATGTTGCCATTTATATAAATATTTAGACGAATTCTTTAACTCTCTTTTAAAGAATAAACAAAGAAACATTCGAATTTCAACCTGTGATCGTCACACATCGAAAAGTAGCCATTTTATATGGATGTGCGATATCCGTTCAACGCCCTGCAATGCCAAGGGGAAAAAAGAACTTTTTTATGAGTACGCACCTTTGTAATCTTCATTCCCGCGAAACATTTCGGAAGTGAACAATAAAAAAAGTTCCAAAATTGTTTCTAGTTTTTTTTTCTTCCATCCCACCTGGCAACTCTTGGCGAAGCTATTATTCTTCAGACTTTTTTCTACTCTTTTGACACACGCGTGCTTAATTGATACGGTAAAAAGAACCAACAAACGTGAAAATAAAAATAGAACGTTTGTGTAGCATTAGATACATTATTTCTTGATGTTCGGAAATCCTGCTATGAAGTTAATAGTCAAATAATTTCTTTTTTTAAAAGCAAATTATTCTGAATCGCTTTTACCATTGTTCGCTGAGATCAATTGTTAAATAAACTCAAATGGTGTTTATATTCTTTTGGGGAAAAGTGTCAATATTAGGGTAATTTTTAACATCCTGCTTCGCTTACTCAAGCGTTAGAATTGGATTTGAATGTATCTTTCGTTATAAATTTTCGTAATTGTTCTTCAGTTCAATGAATTTTGACTTTTTTTCATAACATATTTTCAAACAATTTTTTGTACTTCCTATATATTTTTCTAACCCATACCGGATTCAGTTTTTAAAGAGTAAATGTTCGAAATTACTTTGTTCTATTTCCTTAAAAATTCAACTACTAAATAAAAATAAACGAAATGAATATAACTATGCGCATTTTATGGGATTTTTAAAAACCTGCAAACTATAAATAGAAATTGTATACGAATTAACAGCAAATAACTTGGAAGAATGAATTTTTTCTTAACTTTAAAAGCCATTTTTCATTTTTAAATATTCGGAATATTCTCATTCAAAAAATTATAAAAAAAAATTCAACGAATTGTAAATATCAGACGATAATAATTCATTTATTTTATTTCAAGTTTAAAAATCAATTTTCATATTCAAAAGAACACTTTTTAGGGAAAAGAATTAAAATTCCTTATTATCTTGGTTCTTTTCTGTAAGAATTGGACAACGTCCTTTCAAGGCCTATGAACCTCAAATATTTTCTCGCTGCCAAAACAAACTAGTTTGGAAGATGTAACTGCTTTTAATTTCTTTATTTCCGTATGTCTCCTAAGGCGAACTTTCACTCTTCTTCTACTTATCATTTAAATTCTAATTTAGCATCCCGCTGTTTAATAAGTATCCATTTTGTAGTAAGAAATGAACGTGATGTTTTTTTTAATCTTTATGTGTCAATCAATGTTGTTTTTTAAAACATGATATATAGTGTTAGAAAACCACAATTTATCTGGCATAAATGTTTTATCCTAATTGACAGCTAAAAGGGTTGCAAGCAGAAAAGGAATTAAATATGGAAGCATTTTATTTTTCTGTAAATAGTAAGCATTATTGCTTAATTTTTATTCTTAAATTTAAATCTGAAACTTTTATGAGAATTGTAATATGTTTATAGTCCATAAATAACATCGTGATTATTATTAGATCCGTAAATAAATATTATTGGGGATATTTTTGGAATTATGGATTCATGTCGCTATGATTATATCAAAATTACTTATATACAATTTTTTTTATGATAACATGAAATCTTTTGTTTAAATTCGTTAAATAAATAACTTGATGAAGCATCATATGTAAATGACAAAATCTGTTAAACATAACAGAAATATTAATTGTAATTGATTTTTTAAAAAAATCTGTTTTTAAATTCTAAAAATCGATTATCGGTTGTAGATGAAAATTTTATTAAGTCAAATTAAAAAGAAGATATTGTGTTGATATGGAATGATTACTTACTCCAATTATAAATAACGTCTTCTATAAATAAATATTTTCTACTATAAACGTATTCTTAAATATCGTTTTAAACTGCTTAAAAACGATATTTAAAAAAATCTATTAAAGATTTGAAAAGATAATAAAAAAAAAGTGATTGGCACGAATGAAAAATATGAATAATTGAAATCTATTATCTTTATAATTTTTTTTAAATATTATTGTGAAAGAGTAATTAAAAACGTGCAATTTGTTTGATTCTCAATAAATATACTTACTGGTGAAATGTAGTATAGAAATATAGACGCCAATATTTAAAAATTTTAATTTAACATATTTTTTTTTAATTTTGTGTTTATAACAGAAAACTGTCTTTTATTTCCGAATTAATGTTATTTGAATTAACTTTTCAAAAGATTCGTACATTGGGCTATTGGCGACGGCGAGGCGATTCGAAACCTATTCCAAAAGATAGATAGATAGATACCCCTAACGGTAAATTTACCAGTCACACAACAACTTGAAGTCAAAGATTGTTCAACAAACACTTCTTTGTGCGTTGTTGAGTAATAGAATAATTTGATAAACCACACCAGATTTTTAATTTTAAAACTAAAGAAAGCATAAAGACATAGGAACCTAACAAAAGCCAAAAATATTACTTTTACCCAGCACTGTATAATCCCCAACATATTGTTCAACGACTTGTAAATGAAAACACGTACACACTAACAAACGATTATGAAAGAAGAAGAAATATCTGTAGATTAATTTATTCCACAAAATTCTCCTGTTCTGCTCTTGAAGAATAAAAAAAAAATGGCAACTTTTCAATACTCCAACTAACCACCACGTGGGCGGTAACCGGATTCTTGTCCCAGCAAATTGCAAAATAAAAGAAGAATACAGAAGAAGAAGAAAAAAAGAAGATTTAAAAAAAATGGTTCAGTTTTTACCTGAACTTGAGAAGCAGACAATGGCTTCGGAAATCATTAGGTGGAGAGATAAGGCGCATCGCATTTTCGCATGCAACCCAAGTCATCCGTGGCTCACAGCAGAGTCATGATCAGCAGTTTGCCGAAGCGTGGCCACGTGGTATTAAGGTGTTGGTTTAATTGGAGTCCATTATCTCAGGAAGCCCTTTGTGGAGAGACCGGCACGCGCTTGAATTATCTCAGTCTTAAGTCGGCTGATCAAATGTTGTATCGAATTCAGAATGGGCGCGCTGGGGCTCGGATTCAAAATTGGCAAAGGGTCCTGAGTGACCGTGAAACAAAATATATGCACTTTTAAATCTTTTGAGAAAATTACGAAAAACCGTTAGACGATCTAACTGGTTTCAATGCCATGGAAGTCCATATAAAAGAAATTCCATATTGAAGCTCTATATTATGCTAATGAAGCAAGGTAATCTGTGCTTGAAAGAAAAAGCAATACTGGAATCCAGAGAAATTTCCAGGACATTTTCATTTCTGCTTAAAATCTTTTGTTGGTTAAAATAACAGGTCCTCAAAAGCAGTAGATACACTGTAAAGTAGTACTTCAAAAAGAAGACCTGAACAAACTCGTTTTTCTTTGAGTACAATTGCATCGTAAATGAGCGATGCCGTTCTCAAATGTAAGTAACCTTACTTTTTTTAAATTGAGTAGGGTGATGCAATATTGCTAATCTCAGCTTCTGTTCAGCCATCAGCCTTCATTAACAAAGAAACCTGACACACTTAAAATAGTTGTTCAGAAGATGGTTATCCACATTATTTGATACCGATTACTGAAATGGAAATTGAGTTATTACAACTTGGAATCTTGCTTCCCATTCTTTTGGCACATCTTTTTAACATTTATTCTCTTTATAACTTCATCACGTCGCTCTGATAGTACAACGGATAAGGCACTGAACTACGGTGCTTTAGAATATGGGTTCGATTCCCGGAAAGTTTTTGTTGTAATTGTTGATATTTATTGAACGTGATTTATGAAGGCAGCCTACGTAAGCAAGCAACTGTTCTGTGTACTCATTGTACTCATTTTCGACTACATATGTTTTTCAAAAATGAAACTTATATGTTCGAACTATGATAAGCATCGAATGTACCCAAAACTGAGTACATTTCATTTATTTTTTAGTAGCTATTTTTAACATTGTATTAAATTTATATATTCAAAAATTAGGGAATCGTTAAGTAAAATTCTAATATTTATGTTCGACACCTTTTAATGTTAAACTAGTTATAGTGTCACATGTAAAACTACTAAGTGTGTACTTATTTAATAATATAATTATCCGGTTATGGAACTCTGAATATCCATCTCGTTCTGGATATGACCACATCTTTCTAGTTGCAGTCCTTGAAATCTGGGCATCCGTCTCGAGGATTCATGCTTTTTTCATGTTTGAAACCTTAGTAGTTTTATCGAACTCGAGGATGTTTCCAGTTTGAGGATGTTAATTTTTTAACACCGAAAACACAAATAATTTTTTATGAAACAATAAAATAATAAGTAACATATAAAAAAACTTATTAGCATTACTTTCTTAATATGATAGCGATGACAAGTACTACTTATTTCCTAAGGGAGTATCCCCCAAACAAAAGTTTAAGGATGGTGTTCTATTTCACTATTACTACATAATGCTGACAAAACAATTATAACCTGTAGAAACCTTCTTCGAGTCAAAATACTAATATACTGATCCTTACATAAGCTCCCTCTTCGAGAAACCCAACAAATTTATTTCTAAAGCGATTTTACGTTTTTGGAGAAAAGTTCCCCAGAAATGGAGCGAAGTCGATCCAATTTACGGAAAGTTAATAAAAAACACTCATATATTTTATATTTTACTTAAATTACTTATAGACAACAAACAAGCAATTACTACCATCAAAATTCGTTCAGTGGTTTTTTAGAGATTGTCGAACAGTCTGACTAACATACATACATTCTAAACTCCGCTGCTATAGCTTCTAAATATTCCAAATAATGCCTCAAACACAAAATTCTTAAAATATATACATAAATATTACACCAACACGAACTTGTATAGATAAGAACTACGCAATCGCTTCTGCATCATAAAATACTTTGAAATGTATTCTTTTGACTATCAGCAACACATTTTTATTGTTGTTTAAGCGTCCAAACATCAAAGGGTATTTATATTTAACTGTAGTATACGTATTTTCTTGGGATATTTAAAGTTTTAAGCGCAGTAAAAGCAAACAAACCAAGCCTTCTGGTATGTGAAAAGAAATGGTGCTATTTGAGTGTCAATGATCGAACTTCAGATTCTATTTCAATCTACGTTACGCAATGTATTTAGTCTTAACTCTGCCAGGTACTATTTTTATGCGACTCTTGGCCACAAAACAGCACTCAGAAATATTTATGGCAGTGTACTTCCTTTCTTCTTCAAGCTAAAATGGCGCTTCATTCGAAGAGTTTTATTAATCAATAAAGCTCTGTTTTTTTAAACATTTCTTTCCTAAACTTCCTTGGAATTTTCTATAAATTCTCTCTAAAAGGTATGGCTATACAATAGCATAGTATTCATATATATCGTCGGTTTACAAGTAAAACCACGTATATTTAAACCAAAGATTTAGCAGCCGTAGCTGGGGATGAAATAAAGCGAAAAACTTCTAATTGTGAATGTCCTTGGCGTTGCGCTCCAGAGAGGGGAAAAAATGACCTTGGATTTCATCTCCAACAACGGCTGCTAAATCCTTGGTTTAAATATACTAGGATTTACATCTACGCGGATGATATGCTCTTTGTCCCGAAATTCCATATATTATGCATTGTTGTATAAGTTTTTGTGCAAATAAAGTCTCAAGATATTAGCTAATTGCCATTCTACACAGTCGCTATTAACGTGCGGTTGCGTTAAGGTCCTCTCATTTCTTTTTCTTTCTTACGTTTTCCCTATGAGGTGCTTGATGATCAATTTCTAGAAAAGCCGATCAAATCCAGCGTTCCGGAAGGAAAGCTCAGCCGTCACAGAAGAAAAAAGCGGGGACATGTTCCCTATCTTTAACGAATCTCTCTATGATTAGCAAACATAGGCGTAAACTTCTATTGGTCCATGGGCCATTAGCCATTCCCTGAATGCCGTTTTGATGAGAAAGTAGCTTATAGATTGACAGATAGCTTAGAGTTGAACTTAAAATATTTGGACAACATGAATCCCCGTATTTATGATCCAATCGAGTATAAAAAACGAATTTATTTCGTTTGAATCACAACAGATTCAACGTACACCACGTTTCTCATAATGGTGAAGAATCGAACTCGCAATCCTCCCACTTAAAACAACTCGCCGCTCTCTAAATCTGAACATCCCGGTTCCATGATTGATATATAAAAATATATAAATTCTGAAAAACTACTATACCAAGGTATACGTTTCAATTCCTTAAAATGAGTAAATGTATTAATAGAAGGCCGACGACATGGTTTCAAGGTAGGAAAATTGAATGTTCTTTGGTGCAAGAAGGGTAGATCCATTTAGGTTGTAATTTCACGGTAAGCTGGTTAAGAACAAAAAAATACCTAATAATGCATCACAATAATTAAATGAAAGAAAATAAAAGTTAACTATTCCTCGTTAGGTTAACAATCCACTTAAAATAGAATTTTACATCAGTCTAATTACCTTTTCTGTACATGCAGTCCCAAATTATAATTTGTTTTCTCTTCTGACGATAAGATAAACATTTTGTTTTTGTCGCTAAATTTCATTGTGATCTATCATTAAACGTGTTAATTGTCATTTCATTGTTCCAAATAGCACATCATTAACATTAGTCCATTCGCAACAAACATCCGTTTCCAATGCTATCGATACCATCCGAACCATTAAATCACTGAAGCCCACTTTCGTATCCTCTTCATGCATAAAGCATCTGCATCAATCAATCTGTCTTTTATCAAGATATTTTTTACAGACAATAGAGAGACAATGGCCGAAGCAATAGCATTTATTAGAGATAATCCGACAAATATCTTGATAGAACATTTTAAATTCCCTCTCCCCAACACTATCGGCACGAAAGTAATTATTCAAAGTTAGGTTAGAACGGGCATTGTTCTCTTATTATTCTGTATGAAAATGAGGAGTATCGATATAATCATCTGTATCGATGTTGATTGATATCCCAGACCGTTTATATTATAGTACCGTTATCGAGTGCGTGTTTTTACAATGCGAATGCTAGCCGCTTCAAAACCAACTACCTTGTCCATTCTAATTTATCTGTTTCGTTCTACAGATGTTAAGATTGAAACGTGATTGTTAATTTTAAAAATAGGGACTTATTTTTGAAAAATATGTTATTTTTAACACATATGCTTTAGGTAAACAGTCCACTTCCGCCCCTTACTCGCTAAGGATTGCTTTGCAAACCAATTCTCGAATTTCTAGCGTTAATTTCATGCCTTTCCTACGGTTTAGCTAAATTCAGTCGGCTTAGAATTTTTATAATTTAATAAAATCCTTTTACTCTTGTTCAAATTTTGATATGGAGATGGTGCCACTTTTCGTTTGTTTATAAAGCGTAATAAACTAATTATTTTTTAATATGTTATAGTTGTGGCATGGTTTCCCACATGTACATTTTCCATTACTCATTACCACATTACCACTATAAATTTGATGTACAATTTAGTAGGAGCGAATGTCACAAAATATCATCTTGCCTATTAAATATATAAATTACAAAAAAGGCACTTTTAGGACTCTTTACCTGTGTTCCGTAGACTATTGGGGATCCGCGAGAAAGTCCAAAGTTGTAAATGATGCCATTCTGTAATAACAAAAAATCCTTAGTTGTTCTTTTTCTAAAAAAGCAGTCTTTTTCTAATATGTTTTTCTTGTATAACAAAAGAAATTAATAGGATTAAAATGAATTTTTTTAATAAAAGAAATAAAATTTTATTCTTTGGAACCCCCATATGAACACTTTCATATTTATTTTTTATTTTACAGTAATTACTCGAAATCGAATTAAAGTATCGTATTATTTTTCTTTCTGATCGCGCCATCATCAGTTTTACTTCATGGATTAAAATGCGCTTGGAAATTATTTTTTAATTAAATTTCTTTTATTAATAGCTTTAATGTGAGATAGAAACCCATAATTTCAATAATTTTAAATATTACCTTCATTAATAAAATAATGTAAATTAAAATTATTTATTAAACGACGTTATTTAATACCTGAATTACACACATATTCAGCATTTAAATTACATTCAATTCCTAAATTATTCTAATTAGTGTTAGAAATTAATAATCTAGATCTTGCTGAATTTTTTAACTCAATATTTCGTAGTCGTTTTAAAGGTTGATAATCACTCCTTTATAGAATTTTTTTTTATCAACGATATAAGAATCATGCGTCTAATCATATACATTATTTCAGTAGTAAAAATCCCTTTTACGGGTCTCACACACAAATGATCTTAATATGTGGGATATAAAAAAAGAGAATTTTCCGGAGCAGTGACGAATCTTACTTTTGTCTCAATATTAATATATATTTTTTAATTTGCATTTAAAAATAATTAGTTTTCAAGCAGTTTTTAAACGAGCCTTTGGTAGTGCTGTCACCTATGGGTAGAATTCTTTGAACGTAGTGCCATCTTAGAGTAGTTATAATGAATGTGTGTGGGAGGCGGGAAAGACGAGTTGTCCATGCGATAATTATCGGACGGGCATGATAGTATATTATTATAACTTTTTCAAAATTTGGTTCTTTTCTCTTATAAAACAATTTATTTTATACTCATGGGTTATTATACTACGCTGCTTATTATTCCTTGAAAATAATATTTATATATTTCAAAAGTAACGATTTTTAATTGAATTTAAAATACATTAATAAAAGCAGTTTATAACAAAGTCCAATTATGTATTTATAATATTAGATTTTTTTCTGCCTTATACAGTTAAGAATTTATATTTAAAAGAAACATAAAAACAAAACAGAACAAGACGCCGTTTTATTTGCATAAAATGTCGTCATGAATTTACCATTGAAAAGCTATTACAGTGAAAAGATTCTGTTAGTTGCTGTAAATTACACTTCTTTCTGAAGTTATTGAAGAAACACCATAACAAATACATAATAGGTACCTTGCACGGCAAAACATTTTACCTCTATAAATACACCATTCAGTAATTCAACTACGTTTCAGTGTTTAACAAGTACCTATTGATAGGTAAAACTAATCATAACAATTGCTCAAATAAAGGAATAATATATATATTTATTTGAAAACGTTCCGTTCGTGGAAACAACATCTATAATTTGTACTTTAGAAATAAAATCACTTGACAGACTGTAATTTAAACTATAAGTGGACAAATACGACACTTGTTTTTGTTATTTGCACTCTGTGTTTTCAAATGCGAAAATAGTGATTGAATGTGCTTCAAAAACATACCAAAATCAGTGTTTATGCATTGACTTCATACTACGTTCTTATGATGCAAATTCCTTGCCTGTTTGCTTTTGATAGCCCATATTTGTTTCCACAGTCTTATTTTTACCTTATTTTCTGAGTCGAGAATTTCTAGCAGTATTGTTTACTTACCATTATAGTTCAATATTGAGGTGTTTTTAGTCGGCATAACAAAAATATTTCAGAAATGGATTTTTGTGGTATTTTAAACAGGTCGAAGAAATCTACTTAGTATTTCTACTAAAAAAAATTAGCTAAAACATCTTGGAATTGTATCATGAATTGAATTTTCCAGGATAATCTTTTGTGAAAAAAGAATCGTATAAAAACAATTTTTTTTATACATTTGTGTATGTTCCCCCAAATATTTTACGCGATTTTATAGATGTAAATTACTCTCATTTCTTTATGAACAAAATTTTAAAAAAAAGAACATTTTTAAAGAACTATTTTCTCTTGTATTTTGTTTAGTTTATAAGTAGTAGTACAAGTTTATTTTATATTCGAAAATTCACAAGAAGCCATAACCGATAGCAACTGGATGTAATTTATTTTAGGCCAACATGCAATATCTTTTACTATGATACTATATGGCAGGGGAAATGACATAGAGGTATGGAAGGGAAAAATGACTTGGAAGTATGGAAGGGAAAATTGACATAAAACTATGGAAAGGGAAAATGACGTAGCAGTGTAGAAGGGAAAAAGACATAGAAGTGTAGAAGGGAAAAAAATTCATAAAAGTACGGAAAGGGAAAATGACATAGAAGTATGGAAGGGGAAAATGACACAGAAGTATGGAACGGAAAATTGACATAGAGATATAGCAGGGGGAAATGACATAGAAGAATAGCAGTGGAAAATGACATAGAGGTATGGAAGGGAAAAATGACATAGAAGTAGAAGTTTGGAAGAGGAAAATGACATAAAAGCATAGCAGGGGGAAATAACATAGAAGTATAGCAGTGGAAAATTACATATATGTATGGTAGGGAAAAATGACGTTCTTAATATTCCACGTTTAAGCATTTTTTTTGTAGAATATTTTCAGAAAATACATTATTTGAGTTAAAGTAGGTATGGCAGCTACCATACCTGCAATATAGGTTCTTTCGCCTCTGGAAAGAAATATTAAATTGGACTTTCGATACCTTTTTTTAAATACTTAAAATCATAATTATTTTTAGAGATAATTTTAAATAACACCTCCCCCACCAAAAAAAATAATTATGTGCAAAATATTGCCACATAGATACTTTTTACTAATTTAAAAACTATATGCATTGATGGTTAA
This sequence comes from Troglohyphantes excavatus, assembly GCA_963932185.1. NCBI lineage: Eukaryota > Metazoa > Arthropoda > Arachnida > Araneae > Linyphiidae > Troglohyphantes > Troglohyphantes excavatus. The sequence continues at coordinate 53,731,653 of OZ010669.1, read as the reverse complement.
ACAAGAAATTAACTCTTTCAATCCACTCTTTCAGACTTCATCCGCGATACGTTCTGCTGGAACCACGACTTCAGACTGGACTGCAGCTGGAACAGTGTGCTGGCATTCCACGAGGCGTACTTCACCAACGACGAGGTGCACGTCAACCGCAGCGCATGCCTCGACACGAAGGACGGGAGGGAGCCCTGCACGGAGGACGTCAGGGACTCCATCAACAGAAGGTAGGTCATGCTAACGTGTAGGGTGGCTCGGAATAATTGGCAGTGGGATAACGCATCTCAAAACTGGTTTCAGCGGATCAACGTACGAATTTGGGAGAGTTGTCTTTTCTATAGCTTATAAATAATGTGACGTCACTTAATTATTTAAATAGAGGTGTACTGTACATACGTATCATATTCATGGCTTAGTGCATGGGTAATGAGTAATGGAAAACAATAATCGTCAGAAGCTTCTGCCAATAAAATAAAAGTTATTCAACTACCGCAATTAGGTGCAGGCTCAAGGCCCAACAAGGTCGGTCCATCTAGCATCTCCAAACAATCCCCCAATAAATATCTAACTTCTTCTTTAAAAGTTTTACTCTTGTGCAATTAACAATATTCACTGGCAAGTTGTTCCATTTGTCTATTACCGTATTGTAGAAATAGGGTTTTCTCCCTTCCCGATTACAATATGATTTGTTTAATTTAAACCCATGACCTCTCGTTCTATCATTCATATTGAAATCTAAAGCTTCCACATTCCCTTTTTTAATAAATTTGAACAGTCGAATTAAAAAGTCCCCTAACTCTTCTCTCTTCCAGAGTATTATACATATTCAAATTTCTTTGTCTATCTTCATGATCCATTCCTGAAACCCCTTGGACCATTTTACGAATGTCTTTATTCGATATTTTCGACACAATTATTCGCACCGTTTATTTATATACAACTATATTATCGAATACCTAGTATTGAAATACGTATTGCCAATAACATCGCCATCGCAATATGTACCATACAAAGATTATGCGAACTGATCATGTACGCCTTCGTTTGCCGATCTTGTCTGTATTCTCGTAAATGCCTTTCATCCCGTCTTAGCCCACAAAAAAATAGCGAAAGTAGAGTAAAGTCATTTGGGTTGGAAAGCAATCTTCTTAAAGTAGGGATGATAAACGATTACCACTTTCCTATCTATGAATAATAAGTAATAGGCTGTCTTCAAACCGGAGCGGGAAAGCAGACGCTTTCTCCGAGCGTTGATGTAAAAACTAATATTGCATTTCATTACATTTCTTATGGAGAAGGAGATAACATCGTACACGGTCTGCGTGTATGCTGCTGGTTCTGCCTTATTTTCCTAATCGCGGTAGTATCAGGAGCGTGAGAATATTTTTCTTTATTCGGTATTGAATAGAATGAAATGAAGGCTAGTTTCGGGATTGAGTGTGTCTGTTTGGGAATTTGAATGAACGCCTTGGGCAGATTTGAGATTGTTGGTTAAATAGAGCCCTGCTTTTTTTTGTCTTGTCATTGAAAAAAATATTCAGATTATCCATGTTGTTTTTCATGCCATAATTCATTTTACTGAACTTAGAAAATAAATATTTTTTATATCTTTATGGGGAAATTTGAAATTTCCAAAATCCACAGTAAACTTGGAAAAAGAAAAATTGATTTGTAAAAAAATCGTCAAAAGCAAAACAATGGGTAAATGCAAAAATTAACAAATTTTTTTTTAAAAAAATTGCAAAACCTAAACATTATAAATCTACAGTAAATATGAAAAAAAAAATATTATTTTTTAGAAAATGGGCGATTGCGTTCGAAAATAAAATTGCATTTATTCACTGAAGAAGAAATTTGTGCTTTTATTGGTAATGTAGTAGTCGTTGTGACCACTATATTACCAATACTGTTTATAAAATGCATTAATAAAAGTGAAACTCTTAATCTTAATTCCATATAAAGGAAATACAAAAATAACTCGTTAGCTTACTTTCCATGAAAATTGAATAATAATATTAAATAAGTTCAATTGTAATTATTATAATTTAAACATCCGCACAAAATAAAAAAAAATTATAACAATATTTATATGTTTCTTATTGTAGTTCAAATGTGTCAATTGTTAATAACACCATAAAATTGTATAATAATTAAATCAAGTAATTGCTGATACATTGTATGTGATAACTACTTACAAGGTAAATCCTTTCCTTACTATTAAAAATACATTTAATAAATATTACTTGAAATTCTTTTTTGTAATGAAATTTTTTAAACTTTATGTACAAAACAATTATTTCGGAAATAAATATTTCTCTGCAAATACCTAAACATACATATAAAAAAAATATTGCATTATATCAGGACCGCACTTAGCAGCCTCGAGCCCAGTGCGAACTTAACAGCTAGCCCCATTTTAACCTCCACATAAATTTATGAATAAGTTCGAATGAAACTTAGGAATAAGTTTTCAGATTTTTGAAAAGCCAATCGGATATTTTTTTTAATAAGTTTATAGACTATTTATTGTATAACTTCGTTAAGTCTGTATTATTTTATTATATTGATTTTTAAAAAAAAACTCTTTATGATCTATACGCCTAATTTTCTATAGAGCGAGACCAAATTTATGTCAGTCAGGATATTTATCACAGAATGGATCCCTTTTAAGAGGTAATGATAGAAGGTACAGGCCAAAGTTCTTCCAGAAGCATTTTTGTACATAAAAAATGTTACAGATGAAATTTTAAATTGTTTTTTGCGACATTTCGGATCTTTCCGAATATGTAGTGGCAGTACTGGCCGTCCTACTAGAATAAAAAAAACCTCTATATGATCGTAAAAACACCCACGTCCTACTGGCAGTACCCTCTATCCTCCCTGAAGAACATGCGGCCCTGTGAGAAGGCACGTGTCACACACCCCTAAGGGCTGCCCTGCATTTTATACCATATTTACTAAAATACTTTTCTAAAACTGTGCTTGTTCTAAATCCACATCATGACACCAGCCGATATCTTCTCCAGCCCAATCACTCATCCGTGTTTACGGCACAACTTTAAAACGGCGTCAAAAGAAAGAAGCAGAAACAAAACACCGAAACAATCAACAAAATACTTCCTCGCAGCTCCGCATCCCATCAATATCCCATCTGTAGGTCAAAGCCACGACTTGGAAAATCAATAATGAAAACAGTCTAACTCGCAACTCAATCGAGAACAAAATATCTCTCTTTTTAGCTGCGATATCTCCACGTTTCTGTAAAAACTCGCAGGCGAATGGACTATCGATCGAGTTTCGAGCAGAAAGAGCAGTCGGTTGAATCGATTCCCAGCTGCCAGCTCCTTTCTTTCCAGTGGGGAGTACAAAACGTAATCTTGTTTCGAAATTGTGATCCGTGTCTTCATAAAGCCGTAAGCTGGAGATGTTTTATTTGGGTTCTCTTTGCGTAACAGGTATTCTTGTTACCCGTTCTTTTTTTTATAAAGATCTACTCTTCAACATGAGCTTTTTTTATAAAATATTTTTTTGTTATTATGTATAATAGTAATGGTTGTATTTAATTTCCGGCCTTGCTAGAAGACGAGGTAAAGCCCGTTTCTAGAGTTTTGATTTTTATTAATTAAATTCTGCAAAGTAGTAAAAATGGTTGAAATGTATGAGAATCTTTTGTTAGTTTTTATTCCATTGAAAAACTTAAAAAATATTAATTATTAACACTTTGCAGTTTACGGACACCTATCAAATGGAGATGACAAAATAAATATCTATTAATGTGTCGAGAGCAACTGGCGGCATCTGGTCCCTGTTATCCAAAATGAACGAGAACTGCCTATTATTGAACTTAAAAAACATTGTTCTTTGGTGCGCTTGTAGGTTTATTATTTTTGTCATTAGGAGCACCTAAGATTTTAAGAAAAAGAACAGAAAGGGAAATAACTGTTTTGTAAAAATAACTTAAATGTCAAACGCATTCTTGGGTTACAGAGAGTAATGTTTTTTTTTACGATATTTGACTAGCGGGCACGAAACATATGTACATTTCATGCATTTCTGTAAATAGATTAGTTTAGTTTAATAGAAAGACGTTTATTTTTCGAAAAGAAAATTGTGAGACAAAAATAAAATGGACATTGACTCATCTTCCGACAAGATGGTGAAATAAACATTTACTTACATTGCATTAAACAGAATTGAAGATTGAGGAAGGATTTCTGAAAGCTTTAGAGTTATTAAAATTTTCGTACTCATTGAATACCAAAAATATAAATTCATTACAGATCAGTTTGTAAAAGAACAGGTTAGGAAAGAACAGTACAGAAAAACAAAAAGGTTATCTTCCAGTTCAAGAACATGCTGTTCTAATACGTTTGACGGAACAGCTGTTAATGGACAGGCTGTTCTTATTTCCGCATCCCTGCTGTGGGCAGCGTGGGTGAAGAGGGCCACGCTGTTGTTGTGATTGGACGTGGGAGGTTTTGTTTGTCAATACCGGATAATCTCCTATAACTATCTGGCAATTATCTGTTTCGTTAAGACGCCTTATTAAAAGCTAAGTCGTAAAACTAGCATCGGGAATAGCGATGTGGAAATGAAATGATTAATGACCAAGGACATTTGAAGACAAGAGCAGATGGTATTTGTAAATAGGGAATTAAATTGCATTAAAGGGATTGCGGTGATGGGCTGTTGACAAGATGCAGACCTACATGTGTGTTTTGAAGTCAATTTATTTCTTACTTTGTCAAGGAAGAAGCGGAATTTTAAATTGTCACACTGAAATAGAACTCAGACAAGGAATGTGGGCTTTGTCTCTTTAATAAAAGCTGAAGGTTACTTTAGTTTTTATATTTAATTTCACGTTTATTTTTTGGTTATAATAAGTTTTATAATTAACACTTTTAAATTCTTTACAATTTAGTTCATAAATGTTCTGTCGTATGAAAGGAGTTACAGCTGTTAAGTTCTGCAAATGAAAATCATTTCGTCGGCTTAGAATGAAAACCAGCTTTATTTAAACCACAGATTTAGCGTCCGAATCGGGAGCTACTTTGCGACAGAATTCAAGCAATACACTTTAAAAATGGAATTTGTAAACAAGAAGTGATCATAATAACTGACCTTGAATTCCACCTCCAAGCAGTTTAACTTTTATGTATATCCTTTTTTCTTATTTCAAAATTAGTGTTAATTTGAATTTGTAAAAGCGAATGGTCTAAATATTTAAACCATAGGGTAGAGTGGGGAGGTATTGGACAATTTTTGCAAAATTTCTTATATCTAAATATTTTACACTCATCCAAAAGTGAAACTGGTCAGATTATATTCTTATATGTTTTAAGACATTAAAAAATACAAATAAAACTTAAATATTAGTATTATGTTTTACAATCGGCACTTAAAAATTGTGAAAATATTGTCCTACTTCTTTTTAATGTGAGGGAATCATGAAAGGAATTAGACGATAATTAGAAATGGTTTTATTGCAGCGACCTTCAAATCACTCCATTCGCATACAGAAATAATTAAATGACGCTCAAATTGTCAACGCATTTCTGATGAAGTACTCAATTCTACCAAAACACAACAGAAGCATAATCAAACAAAAACGAATTGCCCGGCCTCTGTAGGGCCTCAAAAATTACAGCTGCGTATTTCCAGGAACGTTAAACACCCACCTCCGGTTCACTTTGGATCGCTAAGACTTATCAACATCAATCGGATCATTTTCTGCATCCCATCACAGGGCCGGTACATAAAACAATCAAACAACCCTTAAAAGTTTAAAACACTGGGGTTTTTGTTTTTGTTTTTTACCGGCTTTAAAAATCCTAGGTGCCTCAAACGGAGATACGCCAAGTCTTCCTTTTCATCAGTTACGCCCTAGTACTCGCGGAAGGCATCAGGAAACATCCCCCCAAACATCACAGCCAAGGGTCGTCTACCGTCTCGCCATCCAGCAAATTACTCGGTTTCTTGAAAACGAGGCTTAACCCTGTCGTTATCCCTTGCTTTCGGCATGGTAGTTTGCTTTCCAAACTACGTCTAGAGTAACTATAAACTATTTTGCTTGACCGCCCGTGACGACTCGGGAAAATGACCAGTTCTAGTTCATGTGTCGTTCTGCTACTAGGTAATCCAATGTTTCAGTGTTTGTGAATTCTGTGTGGACTTTAGTTTGATGTTATGATGATTCACGGATGCGTTATGCACTATTAGATAATTAAATGTTTAGCTTCGGACAAGGGATTAAGGCAGGGGTTTCGCGAGTTTGGGAATCATCAATTTCAATTAGATATTTATACTTTTGATTGAGTGGATAATCAAATGCACTGTGTACGCAACATGTGTATCCATTTATTAGAGTGATATGCGGTATATCACTTTTATAAAGAAGTAAACATGTTGCATTTGAATTCGGAAATATATGCCGAATGAATTAGAGTTTATATTTTTCGTACGTTTTTATCTCCTACACATTAACGTTGCATTCATTTAAAAAATCTGTAAAAAAATAATTTTTTTGGCCCATTTAAAATTTATTTTTACTATAAGTATAATAATTGAGTATAAATAAAAGTATTATTTGCTAATTAGCAAATTAATTTGATGACAGTTTTATGTTATACTATTAATTATAATTTATTTCATAAATTTAATTATATTTTATGTTATTTTATTTATTACAATTTATGTAATGGTAATAATTATAATTTATGTAATGGTATTAATTATAATTTATGTTATACTATTAATTATAATATGTGTACTAAAAATTATAATTTATGCCATTCTATTAATTATATTTTATTTAATGCTATTAATTATAACTTTTGTAATAATATTAATTATAAGTTAAGTAATACTATAATTATAATTTATATTATACTATTAATTATAGTTTATGTTATACTATTAATTGTAATTTATGTAATAATATTAATTATATTTTATGTTGCATTATTAATTGTAATTTATGTTACATTATTAGTTATAATTTATGTTACATTATTAATTATGATTTATGTTATATTAGAATTTAGATAATATTGTACTTTCAATTATACTGTGTGTTATACTATTAGTTATAATTTATATTATGTTATATTATATTATATTATATTATATTATATTATATTATATTATATTATATTATATTATATTATATTATATTATATTATTAGTTATAATTTGTGTTATACTATTAACTAAAATGTATGTTATACTGTTAATTATAAACTATCCTACTATTTATTATAATTTAAGTTAACATTTATAATTATTTGTGCATCATGGATTTCAGAATATTAGTTTAAAAAAGGCATGGTACATGTTCTTGATATATTCTACAAAGGATACTGTTAATCTGCTATTCCTTATAAACTTTTTTTTAAAAAAACTAATATTTTTATTTTGTTATAATTTAAATATATAAGAACTATGTAAACTGATATATATGTGTAAAGCAAACCGTTTCATCAAGCAATTTCAATATCAGAGAGGTATCGACGTCTATTCTAACAGTACTTATAGAAGTATAGTAAACAAGCCAGCTGACTAATATCGCTGCTGCTTCCACACCGGTGTCACAAATCCATTGCATTGTGCTCGCCACGTGCCGAATGTCGACAATGCTATTCAGCTTTCCAGACCCACGGGGGGTTCTGGGGGACAGTCCCCTCTGACAACACATTATTCCCTTACCCCCCAACGAGCTGGTCTGATAACAGCTGTCCCTGTTACCCATATATCCTATATGTAATATGTAAAGTTATTATACATACTACTAAAAATATTCGCTTAGCTGCAGAAAATTTATCTAAATTTTTCGAGGGGAATTCTCTGTTTTCCTCCTAAAAGGAAAAATTCCGTTAGTTTTAAAACTATTTTTTTTCGTGATAAAAAAACAGTATCGTAAGAATAGACAATATAGTTTTTATATATAAACAACGTGCACTTTTAAATTTGTGCCTTTTTATTAATTATGTACAATTAATTTATCATTGTTTTTAATACATAAAGTATTTTAATCTTGTTTTTTTTTAATTATTACTGCATTATTTTGTGTAAGATTTTTTTATTTCTGCGCGCAAGAAAATATTTATGAGTTATCTTGTACTTGCATGATATATGTTTAAAGTATTTATATCCATTCTTTTAATTCTCAACCAATAATACTTTTGTTTTTTTTCTGTTATATTTGAGCATAACATAAAATAACTGTCTATAAATATAGTCATTTATTGAAAGCTTTGAAAATATTTTAATTTTTGCGCAGTCGATACCTTGATTCTCTATTTTGTTCTTTTGTGTCAAAGAAAAAAACATTTCTGATCAGGAAACTGTTCTGCTTTTAGATTTTGAACATTTAAAAGAACATATAGTTTTACGTATGGATTTGAAATGCTCATTCCCATTTTAAAGATATCAAAATATAAATTTTTTGAGTTGAATCTTCAAAAATAACTTGTACATCAATATTAAGATAAATTTATTTTTATTTAATTACTGAATTACATTCTAGAAAGTAGCACACCTTTACTTGACTTGTTCATACTATAGTTGCTAACAAAGAATTGAATAGTATAATCTCCATGAAAAGCAAAGCAACAAAAGGTTTTCGATTTACTTTTCCAAAGTAATTTAAAAACTAACATTCATAAAGAAATCAGGCATTCAATTTTGATGACATTTATTTGCTTATATGCGTTTAACAGTGGACAAATAATTAAACATTAATCCCTTATCGTATCAAAACTAGATATATTTGAAATAATATTTTCCTTTACTTTTAAAATACTTAAAAATTTCGTGAAAATAGTTCATCTCACATTCAAGAATTGCAAAAACTTTTTCATTAAGTGGAGAAAAAACTCCCTATAAATTACACTCAGCTTTAAATTTAACTTTTAAATGCTATCCCGTTTTCAAAATAACAATGTAACATAATTTCGTATTCATATTCATGGAGAACAAGCAGTCATTTATACAGAATACACTAAAAACGTATATATGCAATTTGGAAGTCAAAGCCAAAAGAATAAATCAAAGGAATGTAGCATACCCACAACGTAAAAAAAGGTACTTAAAAATGAGTACCTGAACCTACTTGTTTTTCTTTAAGTACAATTGCACCGTAAATGAGCGATGACGTACTCAAATTTAAGTAATAGTATTTTGTCAAAAATGAGCAGTGTGACTTAATATTGCTAATCTCAGCTATTGTTCAAGCCATCTTAACAAAGCGACCTGACACATTTAAAATAGGTGTACATAAAAGGGTTTTCATATTATTTGATGTCGATTGCTTAAATGGAAACTGAGTTATTACAACTCAATTACCTTACTTCCCATTCTTTTGGCCCACCTAATTTTTTTTAAATTCTGTTTACAACTTCTGCACGTCGTCCTGGTAGTACAACGCATAAGGCACTGGGCTGCGGTGCCTTAGAATATTGGTTAAATTCCCCGTAAGTCTTGGTTGTAATTGTTGATATTTATTCAAAGTGATTTATGAAGGCAACCTACTTAGGAAAGAAACTGCTATTTTTATTCATTTTTACTCATTGTACTCATTTTTAAGTACATGTCTTTTTTTAAAAATGAAACTTATATATTCGGAGCTATAATAAGCATCGAATGTACAAAAAAATGAGTACAGTTTACTTATTTTTAAGTACCTATTTTTAACAGCGCACTCCCTGACTATTTCAACCGAACTCGCAGTTGATGTTGATTCAACACATTCCGGTAGTTTTTTCAAGAGCAGAAAGATCAAAAAGTTTCACGCCGCCCGAGGGAACACTTCCATCGATCAAAAAAGTATGAATGGAGTCGCATAATGAGACTCGGAAGCAACGGATCGATCCTAGACAAGCTTTCATTTAGAGCACGCGAGTCAGTTGAAGCTTCTGAAGCTGTATTTAGCGCAGGGGATGAACGACAGTTCCATAATGAATGTGAATCGCGCATGTTAACTTCTCGTACAGTCGACATTTATTTGTTTTTGTGGTTAAATTAAATGGCACTTTTTTCTATATGGGGAAGATTAATTAATAATTAAAAATGTTTTGTGATTTATTAAGAGATTGAATAGAATTATCTATCAAATAGGTATAATTTTCATAATGTATGTTTATGTTTCGAATTATTTTTTACCGATATCACATAATAATTAATTTATAAATATATTGCATGAAAATATTACTTACGTACGTTTCACTGTTATTTTTTATATTTAAATAAAATTATTTTCTTCATTCAAGTCAAAAAGCAGTAATTGCTTTTTGCGTTATTTTAATTTTAATAATTAATTCCTATTTTATATTACTTTTATCGGTCAATTTAGGTTTTATATCATTTTCATTTTACGGCTTCAGTTTTATATTATTATCAATAACCGTTTTCCATTTGCATCATTTTCATTAACCGGTTTTCGTTTTCGTTTCCCAGAAACATCGCAACCGCACAAATGAATTTTTAAAGTTGACTTAATTTTATTTGATTAATTAACGTCGCACTAGAGCTGCACACTGGGCTATTGACGACGGTTCGGGGCCTATCTCGAAGGAAAGACCCGGGAACGATGCCTCGTATTTTTGAAGCATGGTCAGATGGCGAGGACCAAACATGAGCTGGCATCCGACGCAACCTCAATAGGCGTCAGGGCATTGGACCCTGATCAGATTTATCATGCACCAGTCCCGTATGCACTCCAGTATAATTTGTTGGATGTTCTGGACGACTTTCTAGTATTTTTGTAGGGAAGATGGCAACCCTCCGATCGCAATATCCATACTTTTTTACTTTTCTTTGTCAAATCCATCGCACGGATTCGAACCAGCAATCCTCTGATTATTAGGGGAAAGCATTTATCCACTGGGCCACTGGAGGCCCCTGAATTTTTAAGGAAAAATACCATTCAATGTTTTAAAAATCATGCTTCATTTACTGTGTTCCTCATCAAATACGAAAATTAAATTGGAACTTTTCCTTTGATTTTTTTTTTTTTACGTTTCATATGTACGAGTTGTTAATTTTATGCTGTAGAAAGTATGTAAAATCGGACATCCTTAATAAAAGTGAGAGATATAAAACGCTGCATCAAATAAATTACAAAGTTCTTTTAATAATAATGAAAAATGTATATAATTAAAATATTTCAAACAGAAGATGAAATTAACAATAAAAACTCGTATGTGGCTTGGCTATCTGGCTGGCTGCACAGTCCATAAGGGTTTTATGGGAGACGTAAATTATGAAGATATCAATTGGTTGCCAACAAAATCCTAGAAACCGAAAAATCATAGAAAATCCTGTTACTTGTAGGGGTTTTCATTTATTTCAAAAATTTTACACGCAACAGTGCCTAATTTTCTATCGAACGAGATGAAATTTACATCAATCAAACTATTTGTCACGGAGTTATATTGGCGGAATAAACCTTTTCATTGTGTCTCTATCCTATTACTACTCCATGTATAGTTGATTTTAAAAGACGTTTCACGTCAAAAATATTAAATTTCTTGGACCAAAAAAATTAAATTTCTCGGACCATTTCTTGGAAACCATAAAAAATTTGTTACCAGTAACTTTTTATTTATTTTTCACAAAACAGTTTGTTATCTGGATATTCGCTCATAATCCATGTCAACTCGAACTACACAAAAGTTCAATTGCAACTCGTGGCGTGAAGTTGTTTTAATACAGGTAGTATATTTTTATTATCCACGTGTTCCATAACTATTCGAATGTTTAAATTTCCTAGCAAAGAATCCGAAGTGAAAGCTAAATAAATAAATGAAACGTCAAACTCAGATGTCGTGATACAATACACGAACAGCTTGCTGTCCGCTTTACGTTGAAATAGACATCCGTATAAAATATACTTTTAAATACAGAAGAGCTCGTAGTTGTATATCTGATGGAAATATTTTATTTAAGCAAACATTCTTGGAATTAATATCAAAGTGATAAAATTCTTTAGAAAATATTGACGCAATCGGGAAACCAATGCGATCAATTAACAAGGAAACATAAACTGTACTTATAAACTTTTGTATTGAGTTCTATTCGAAAAATGTAAATTGATAAAATATATTTTTGCCCACCGATAATTGGATAAACAGAAAGCGCATCACTGTAATGTATTTCGTATTATAAATAAATAATTTAAAATCTTTATCAAATTTTCTAATTTAACTATAAATTAAATGTGGGGAGCGTCCAAGCAAAAACAAACATGTCAGTCTGTTCGCAAATCGCAGAAAACCGCAACAAGGATTTGTAAATGTATACATTTCTGTGGATCTCCGGATTTTCAGTTTTTAAAATAAAAAAATTTGAAAATATTAAGATTTTTTTTCAAAAAGGGATAAAGGACACATTTTTTTAATAAAATGTTTAACAATAAAATAAATTTATAAAAGTATTCTTTGACATGTTTGGTTTTGCAGAATCACTCCTCTTATATGGTATCAAAATCCATTCATAATTCTTTTATGCAAGAGGTCGTCGACGTGCATAGTTTGAATTTCATTTTAACACTTTATAAATATATAATTTGTTTTCTATGTTAAAAATTTATTTTCGTCAGATAAAAATAACGAAACCCACCTAAAAATATACGAAGCCCAACTAAAAGTATACCAAACCCAACTAAAAATACACCAAAACCAACTAAAAATACGCCAAACCCAACTAAAAATACACCAAACCCGACTAAAAATACACCAAACCCGACTAAAAATACACCAAACCTGACTAAAAATACACCAAACCCAACTAAAAATACACCAAATTCAATTCCTCATAATATAAACAAACATAACCTCAATTACCAAATTAAGTTCCAAAGCAACTAACAACAACAAATAACCACACAAAGAAACAATAATCACCCATTACGAAAGTTTCTCCAACATGAATCAACAAAAGCACCCTTACCACAGACCCAAATAAGATAAATATATATTATTTAATCAGGACCCGTTTAAGTGGAATAATTTAGACGAACTCAAACCAATTCCAGCACGCCAACAGCATGAGAAGAGAACGAACCTTTCATCCCTTCAGCACGCCTAATGGAATATCGAATCAACTTTTTATACACTCCACAGGAAGGGCGTGTACCTTTGAGAGGGGGGGGGGGGGTGATGAAAACGAGATCACTATCCCCCCCTTCAGAGACTTTTCATGGTTCAGCTGGTATAATAAGCGTCGTGCCTTATAACCGTGATCTGTACCTCCTACTCTACCCTCGTAAAATTCACGCCTCCAGATCTGCATTTTCCAGACTATATCGTCTGCTGTGATGAAAAGGACATTACGGTTCAGGTTCAAAAGGGCCAACGAATATCTGAAAGGTAGATCGTAAAATGGCACTTTATTCGGTATCGTACTGAAGGAGGTGGACAAAGGATGTGGTGTTGGCACGTCCTGGAAAGAGTTGTAGAGGTAGGGAATAGGGTCTGCATGGGAAGGAGATGAATACTCGAGGGTGTTGGGAATCGTGAGAAGAGGCGAAATTGCGAAGCGTAACTCGGTTGTTCAATGAAAAGGTGGTTCGTTTGAAAGGGTGCGAGAGTCAGTATCTCTTTTGGGGAAAAGTCGATTTGAGGATAAAAGCGAAATAACTTGGTTGGAAAATGAATGTCAATGACTGCATCATACGTATAATTTAGGGAGTATTGTAGTGGCACGTTGTGCTTGGAGTTCATGCACTGTTAAAAAAGGTGCTTAAAAATGAATACCTGCACCTACTCGTTATTTCCTTAGGTACAATTGCATCGTAAATGAGCGATGATGCACTCACATTTCAGTAATCGTACTTTCTCAAAAATGAGCAATGTGATTTAATATTGCTAATCTCAGCTTCTGTTCAAGCCATCTTAACAAAGCAAGCTGACAAACTTAAACAAGTTGCTCAGAATGTGGTTTTCCACATTATTTAAGATTGCTTAAACGAAAACCAAGTTATTACAACTCAATTATACTCAGATACTCATTTTTAAGTACATTTTTTTACAGTGCACTAACACAACATCATGCGCGGTAGAATCATATGTTTTGGTAGAATTGTTGATACTACTAACTTTAGATAGTGATATTTAATTTATATTTTAATGAAATAAGCATCTAAATTTTTCTATATTTACCTTTTTATTTCCAAGCAATATTTTGATGTATAAAACTTGTCATTATTTGTTTATTTCGGCTGTGGACCTTCAAAACAATTCAAATATATTTGTGCGTCCCATAATAGTCTTAGGTCAAATTGAGAGTATAATTTTTTTTTATTATTGTTTCAAATAAATAAATTCTTAAAATAATTGCCCTGAGCAGAATCTCAATTAATTAAAATATGAAGTTATTTAAAAAAAAACTATATTTAATCAATATTTATACATTTAATGTCTTCAGTAGAGAAATTACTAATACATAAACTTATGTCAAATTAAATCATATAATCAAATCCGCGGATTAGTTTTTAGTTCACGTTAAATTAATTAATTTTAAATAAAATAGAATGATATTAACAGTAAATAATTATTTAATAAAACTTTTCGACAATTTTGAATATTTTTAAAATCAACATAAAAGTAATTATTAGTAGATTTTTTCAGTATTTTACTGAACTCTAATAATAAGTTTATTACTTTTTTAAATTATCTTCTATGTAAGTAATTTTTTTTTCTAAATAACAATTATTTATGATTACATTTATATTGTAATAACATTACATTTCATACATTCAACACTATACTATTTGAATGGTTTATTTCAGAAACCCGTCAACTAAAAAAAAATCAATTTTTTTTCTCGATTTTTTTTTTACGAAAGTTTTATTTGTAAACACAAAATTCGGTGCAAAATCCCATCAACTACTATTCCGTTTTATGTGTTATTTTTTACAGTGGATATTGCGTTTAGTGCAGAAACCCGTGCGGCGACATAATATAGCATGGTGCAAACATATAGCCGTGAATGTAAAACTGAATCTTGTGTTGGCGGGTTTCTGAAATAATATTTTTATTATTTATTTTATTTACGAAATCAAAATCTTATATGTAAAATACACATTTTTGCACAATTCCGTTAACTGCCAAATTACTTTAAATATGTTCGTTTTTACAGTAAAAACGTATTCGATTGCAAAATCCCGCTTATTGCAATTTTCTTTATTTTAAAAGTAAATAATAAATACTATAATTTAATTGCAAGCATAATCCACTTCGAGAAGATATTAACTGATACTCTAATTTTTTTAAGCCAAAATCTGTATTAATATCGAAGAAGGAATGTTTCCTTTGTTTCCCGAAAATTAGAAAAAGTACAATTAACTTCTGAAATAAACAATTAAATTTCCATTGAATGCAATAAATCTCGACATTATAAAAGCCTATAGAGAACTCGAAACTTTCCTGGGAAATCATTTTCTAATTTAAAAATGGTTTCTTGTTACACTAAATTCCACCTTCAATTCCACAACCCTAATAATCTTGAGATTGAGAAATTTTCCATTGAAAAGCGAGCTGCTCTTCATTCCTGGCAGATTTTCCTAAATTACCTGCTGTTCGTTTCACAGAAGTGGCACGAAATTAGGAATCTTTTTCTGCGAAATCCGAAAAAACTTCTGTTTGTTCACCAAACAATCTGTAAATCACAATGAGTGGAACCCGTTTTGGGTGAACCCCGTGGTCTTAAACTTCATCACTGTCAACATATGTTTTCATTAAAATCGAAATGAGTTCTGATATAATTATTTTCCACAAAAAAAAGCTTACTATCAACAAATGGTACGATTAACTACTGAAATGACCATTTGAGAATTATCGAAACTAGTTTGTTCTGCTCGGAACTGTAGACCTCGTGACCAAAAAATCTAAATAAAAAAACACATATGTTGTTTTTAATGACTTCATGGAACATTTATGGGAAATTTGAAGAAAATCGAACAACATGATTTAACAAAGAAATTTACAAACAGACAACATGTCCATAGGTCGAGTTAAAACTCATTAATGTATAGCAATTATTAATGATATTAATGTATAACAATTATTAATGATATTAATGTGTAGCAATTATTAATGTATAGCAATTATTAATGATATTAATGTGTAGCAATTATTAATGTATAGCAATTATTAATGATATTAATGTATAGCAACTATTAATTATATTAATGTATAGCAATTATTAATGATATTAATGTATAACAATTATTAATGATATTAATGTGTAGCAATTATTAATGTATAGCAATTATTAATTATATTAATGTATAGCAACTATTAATGATATTAATGTATAGCAACTATTAATTATATTAATGTATAGCAATTATTAATGATATTAATGTATAACAATTATTAATTATATTAATGTGTAGCAATTATTAATGTATAGCAATTATTAATGATATTAATGTATAGCAATTATTAATGATATTAATGTATAGCAACTATTAATTATATTAATGTATAGTAATTATTAATGATATTAATGTATAACAATTATTAATGATATTAATGTGTAGCAATTATTAATGTATAGCAATTATTAATTATATTAATGTATAGCAACTATTAATTATATTAATGTATAGCAATTATTATTAAGGATATTAATGTATAGCAATTATTAATGATAAGTCATTTATTATAATTTCCGACATTTGAAATTTATAATTTTGCGTATATTTTATAAGTTGTTTGTAAAAAAAAGATTTGTACTCATATATTTTGAGATATAAAGTACTTTTGACGCTGTAATCCGTCATAAAACAAATATTTATAAATTTATAAACCTTATTTCATAGTAAATTATTTTTAAAATAAGGAATAATTGAAAAAAAATACAGTAATACGCAATTCGTAATAATTTAATAATTTTGAACGAAGTTTTTCTGAAATATGTAATTTCAAAGAGGACATTTTTATTTCTAGACAATATGTTTTATTATTTATAAAAATAGTCAATACTACTGGGGTGATCATTTTAAACAGCCGATACGGTAATCTCAGATCAAATCTATAACACATTTTTTTCAAAATTATAGTCTGGCTCCGGTTATTTAGCTAATCAAGAAACGATTTTTCAGTGAGTTGCCCGGTATATGAAGTGACCACCACAGTACCCCCAGTGAGTCGGACAGGAGAACAAATGAAGAGCACCCGTGAAGCGTATCATGTGGATAAAGATATGCAAGTTGTTATGAATAATGTGGTAGTAAAAGCCTTGTTCAACCCGCGTCCTCAAAGTAGCGCACACTGTAAAAAAAAAGGTGCTTAAAAATGAGTACATGAACGTACACGTTTTTCTTTGCGTATAATTGCATCGTAAATGAGTGATGACGTACTCAAATTTAAATAATCGTACTTTCGCAAAAATGAGCAGTGCGATTTAAAATTGTTAACTGAGTTTCTGTTTAAACCATCTTAACAAAGCGACCTGACAAACTTTAAATAGGTGTTGAGAAGATGGTTCCCCGCATTACTTGATGTCGATTGCTTAAATGGAAACTGAGTTAATACCACTCAATTATCTTACTTCCCTTTCTTTTGGCACACCTTTTTAAAAAAAATTATGTTTATAACTTCTTCACGTCGCCCTGATATCTTAACGAATGAGGCTCTGGACAGTAGTGCCTACAGATCTGGGTTCTATTCCCGGAAAGTCTTGGTTGTAATTGTCGATATGTATTGAAAGCGACTTATGAAGGCAGCCTATGTACACTATCATCTGCTCTTTTTAATAAATTTTACCCATTGTACTCATTTTAAAGTGCATGTCTTTTCCAAGATTGAAACTTATGTATTCGGAGCCAAGATAAGCATCGAATGTATTCAAAAATGATTACATTTGACTTATTATTGAATACCTATTTGTAAGAGTGCATTGCTTTTGTCTGTCACCCGGAATCGAACCCGGGACATTGTGCATGCTACACCGATACTCTACCGATCGGACTAAAGTAATTACCCGAGCCCAAGTGGGAGTATCGGGTATATGAAGTGACCCCCACAGTACTGTGTATTTTTATGGCTTTCCTCAGCTGCTTAATAACACCCAATGCTCTCTACAGGTGCTCAGGGATGTCTCACTGCCACTACAACCTGACAGAAGATCACCCAGAAAGAGAATGCCGATGCAAAGGAGTCATCGTGCTGCTGTATTCCTGCGTACCCGGTAAGAACCCCGCCTTCTTTTATTTAACGGCCAACCCCCCAAAATGGTTCTTGCCCTTCATTATTTATAATTGCTCTACTTAATTTGAGAGTAACTCTACTAAATTACGCTGAAAGAAATCAAAAGAAATATAGTTTTTAATCGTTTGATTGATTTGGGAGTTTATCTTGTAAATTGAGACTTCTGAAATGATTTTGAGATAAAGATTTTTTTTAAATACCCAAGGCATGCCCAACTCAGCTTAAAAATCTGTAGAGCTACGAGTTAACGATTTACATGATCTATTTACATTAACGCGGCTTAAGGACACGTTAGCAAGATAAGATTCTGATTGTTTATGTTTGCAGTTAGTATCCTGTGGATCGCCTAACGATAAAAGTAATATTTCAAAATGAATGAGCGATGAATATTTTTTTAATTCAAAGTTCCTAATAATTTTGAGTGATTATAAAGTTTTTATTGTTAATTTTAGTGTATTTTAGTATTTATTCATATCAAAAGTTAAGCTAAATCTAACTCCCCAGTTATCTAGTTCATCAACTCTTGATCAACCGAATTATTGATATTTCTCTATTTCGTCAATTTTTTTATTGAAATATATTTGGATATCGCCCTTTATTTTAAATAGTATTTGCTAATATAGTGCTTATAGAATCATATATATTATTTATGTATTAAATAAACCGTTTACGGCCCTTGTACTCAATTTATCTTAACACATGAGGTATCAAAAGAAAGGGAATTTTCAGGAGGAGTGACAAATCGTACGTTGATCTCATAAATATCAACGGTATTGTGCGTTTGAAATAATTCCTTTAAACGTGTTTTTTTTTTTAAAAAACTGTTGAACATGCTGCCATCTATGAATGAGAAGAAGCGTTAAATTTTTATCATATTTTGACTATAAGAAATACGCTAATACATTTCGCCTTTACAAAACGAATAGGGATTGTTCATGCGATAATTATCGCACGGTCCAGCTAGTAGAATTTAATTATTTATCCTGAATCGATTTGATGTCACCCAATAAGAGTACATATTATACAATTTCGTGAATTCTACAATGAATGATTTCGGTAATATAAATGAGTATTAATTTTTAAATGCATTCTGAAATGTGGAAAAAATTGCATTTAGCAAAAAATTGCATTTCTGGGGAATTTAATACAAGTCCGACAAACGTTTTATTTAAGTATACAAAAAAATTCGATAGTTTGATGCATGAAAACTTCTATATAAAAAACTAGAAAAATTTAATTATTTACCAATATTCATGGGTTTTGTATAAAAAAGAAACCTATTAATACATTCCAATGAAAAATTCCTAATTTATATATAGTTTTCCTAATTTATATAATATTTTCCCAATATTTTGCAAAGTGGGAAATGTGGTTTTTCGAATTGTTAACGCTAAAGAATAGGAAAGTGGTAAAATGTAAAAGATCTTCGTTAAAAGTGCAATTATTCTACACAAATATTAATCTCGAAGCTTATGAATGACAAGAATTAAATGGAATAAATTTAACACTATATGTTAATATAATGAAGTTACATACCTGGTTCTTTTCAAATAAACTGTCAACAAAAGAACATATTTGACACAAAAATGGCCACATCTTCTTCCTTTATTCGAAGTTAAATATAATGTTTTAAACAAAATAATAAATAAATCGTCTGCGAAACAAAATGACACAAAAATGGCCACCATTTGCTTGCTTTATTCGAAGTTACATACATATATAACGTTTTAAACGAAATAAAAAATCGTCTGCTAAACAAATTAAAAATAACATAAATACATCATAGGCTCCGGAATCGAAACAAACCAAGAATAATATTAGCAGCTGTTCTATTTTAAAGGAAATAATTAATACATTACAGTTTATTTTTCAAAACGGCAAATGGAAGGTTATAGAAAAATGGATTTTATAGAATGATAAATAGTCCACTGATAACCAAATGTATTGAGTTTTTAAGATTTAAAGATTGTTATTTATTCTATTACATTCAAGTTACAAATTTGACTTAAAAGTTTTCTAATTCCGTTATATACTAAAAATTCCATAATTCCCATTGGTGACACAATTTACCCCATCTATGAATCGTAGTTAGAAAAATAATTCGTACCTTAGAAAAATAATTATTAAAATATCTATAAACCTCAGAATTAAATAAAAATATACGATTATGTTTCCAATAAATAAGTGACCAATTTTGCAAAACAATTGTAACTTTATAATATTTTTCCTGAAAGAAATTGGAGTTTGAAAGTCAAAAATCGTGTTTTAAGACCCAAATTTCCCCATCTTACACTACCCGTTAATATGGAATGCGATAATCCTACTAATTAACTTGAAGAAATATGTGTTCAATTTTCGAAATCTATGGAGAAGGGATGCCTTACATTGTTAGTGTAATAGTCAAACTTGATTTATTACACTTTAAAGAATAAAATAGAACTTCAGGGTCTTTTACTTTTCCTACTGTCTTACCTGAAACAGTTCTTTAGAAGAAGAAGAATGATGAAATCGCTTATCTCGAAGTGCTAAGAGTAATAAATCCGCGTTATTTCTAGATGGGTAATCGATTCCCTAAATCTCTAATGGGCTTGAGTCGTGATAAGTTCTCTGTAATAAACAGTTGTGTAAAAAAAATAGAAGAATTTAAAAGACTCGATAATCCTAAATAGCTATTTTTATATCAGTATAATCAAATGTTATGAGATTATTATTTTGTTATTGTTATAAAATACTATTTGTAAGATTGTAAGAATTTTAAAACATTGTACAAGCACTTTTCACATAAAATATTTAAAGGCCATTCTACACGGACGTGATATATGCGCGTTAGCATTAACAAATACCTTTGTGATTGGGAAATAAAACCGTATGGTCTTTATTCAAAAAGAATCATCTGCTAACGCTGACGCTCGTGATTAACGTCCTTGTAGAATGTTCCTAAAGGTAGGAATCCCCGCTTTTTTTCTTCTGCAGACGTTGCATTTTTTCTCCGAGACGTTAGATTAGTTGGTTGGATGGTTGGTTGGTTGGTTGAATTTATAATCAAAGCGTCCTCACATACTTTAAATAGGTGTTCAGAAGACGGTTTCCCACATTATTTGATGTCGATTGCTTCAATGGAAACTGAGTTATTATAACTCAATTATTTTACTTCCCATTCTTTTGGCATACCTTTTCTAACATTTCTTCTCTTTATAACTCCTTCACGTCACCCTGGTAGTACAACGGATAAGCAACTGGACTGCTGTGCCTTAGAACCTGGGTTCGATTACTGTTAAAGTCTTGGTTGTAATTGTTAATATTTATTGAAAGTGATTTATGAAGGCAACCTATATAGTCAAACTACTGCTCTTTTTTATTCATTTTAGAGTACACGTCTTTTTCAAAAATGAAACTTATGCATTCGGAGCTATGATAAGCATTGAATGTACTGAAAAATGAGTACATTTGACTTATCTTTGAGTACCTATTTTTAACAGTGTATAAAAAAATCTAGTAAAATGTCAATACTCTCTATACAACGTTGCATTACTTTAATGCTAAAACCATACTTCAACAGCTAAAACCCCATTACTGTTATCTAAGGGCTATAATCTACTTAGGAATCCAAAATCCCTAAAAATATTACCCATACTCCCGGATACCGGTCCTCAGTTCACACTCTATAAAATATTGGTTGAAAGCGAAACCGGTCGACATAAGAGTCCAATAACTTCAGAACGGCACGTCAGATGGTCTGACACGTAATAACAATACGGACCGTGGGTCGAAGTTCACGACGGCGCCCCCTTTGTTTAGGCAAGCCCCTTGCTTAGGTGCGACGTGCTGTCACGCCCTTGCTCGAGAGAGCAGAACGAAATGAATTTTTGGTTCATCTGGCGAGGGAGGGTCCCCCTAGAGACGCAGAGTCAAAAACGAAAGGTGATGTAACAGATGGGTGGTCCTGTCGTCGGGGGTTTTTACATCCCCCCCTTCTGTTTTCTGTGGGGTTCGGGTTCAACGCTGATTGAAAGTTAGGAGTTTGTTGCGTAGAAAGTGATATAGATGGGTTTGAAGGGAGCACTTGATTTTCCTTTGAATGCTTTTGTTCAGCTTCATATTCGTCAGACATTTTACTCAGCTTTTTTTTTTAAGTCGTATTTTTTTTAACGTTAATGCTAAAACTAATTAAATTACATCCAGATATTCAACGAATGCCATTTTATTTTATTAATTGTATGGATATGCATCCATAAATTTTGTAATATTGTATAAAATAGTCCGCATTATTTGATATCGATTGCTTAAATAGAAACTGGGTTATTACAACTCAATTATCTTACTTCTCACTAAAGAATAGTAAGAATAGCACACCTTTTTAACATACATTTATTCTGTTCATAACTTCTTAATGTCGCCCTGGTGGTTTAACAAATAAGGCATTGGACTGCGGTGTGAGATCTGGGTTTGATTTCCGGTAAGACTTGATTTTAATTGTCGATATTTATTGAAAGGTATTTATGAAGGCAGCATATCTAGGCAATCATTTTTCAGTATGTCTTCTTCAAAAATGCAACTCATGTATTGGAAGCCATGATAAGCATCGAATGTAATCAAAAATGAGTACATTTTACTTATTTTTGAGTACCTATTTTCAACAGTGTACTAAAAGAAAAACGAGTAAGTATATATCCTCATTTGAAATATTAATTTTAACGATAAGTCCCTTTTTAATTACAGTCAATTTCAATTAGAAAATCTGACTTTATGCAATTAACCTGAATTCTAATAAAATACAAACGAATAACTATACCTATTTCAAGTACCTATCTTTAACAGTGTACGAAATAAAAGAGTAATTTATATCAAAATACGAAAGAAAAAAAAACTTAAATCATTTCTAAATATTTAATTTAATACAACATCTGGGCCTCTCATTGAACACTCGTTAAGCACCCGGGCACGTGTATCCACTTTGTTAACGTCCTCGCAGCACCCCTGTATCGCACAAAACAACTCAAAGAACCTCGAAGAATGGGTGGTTTGATACACGACCAACAATAACCGCAGCTGCTCAATAATAGAGACTATTTTTCAATGAAGTCCTCATGACTTTATAACCATTGTGCGGGGGGACTTTTTTTAACCCCTCTTGACAGCTCGGAGGGGTTTGTAGGGCTAGTTGTAACGTATAATGATCCACCCTTGGTTGAAAGAGAATAATCTGCTCTTTTTGGAAGAGGAGCACATCTGCCTTGACTCCACGATAATATACCGCTCTGCCCCGAGAATCTAAACGCATGGGTGTCTGGAACTGAATTTTTTTGAAAATTTGGATTTTTTTTTATATTACTATAAAAATTAATTTTTATCATTATAAATTAAAGAACGCAGAAAGTTTGTCGATATCATTCCATTTATATAAATATAAAATCTGCATGAGATAAATTTGCTTTTAAACTTTCTATTGACATAAAAGCGTCTTGAAATCAGCTACACACGCATTGGGCTGCAGCATGTTACCACACCAATATGTTATATTTTTAGTAGGATCCATTCCGACACTATAACTCCGTAACAAATAGTACTATTGATATCAATTTGGTCTCGTTTGGTTGGAAAATGGTTGTTAAAATCTTGAAATAAAGACAATTTGGTCTCGTTTGGTTGGAAAATGGTTGTTAAAATCTTGAAATAAAGAAAATCAAAAACGGAGCGTGCATGGAGTCCACAACGTTACATTGAGTAGCTTGTGTTTTTTTCATCTGTAGACTAGGTATTTGTTGGCAACCAATTCTTATTCTGTAATCTACTACAATTGACGCTTAGCGTAAAACCCTTCCGACCGTACTTCGGCACAGCCACGCCCGAATTGTTTTTCTTAAGCTTAAACTTTTCTATATCGCTACAACTTTAGAACTGCTGACCAAATATTTATAATATATCCTATTATCATTTTATATTCTTTAATGTTTGTTCAAAATTTGTTCATAAATACAAAAAAAAAATTAAGAACTTTACATTAAACTTATTCCGGAAAAAACAAATCTTCAAATTTACATTCTTATTTTGATAGTAAAATTTGATTTAAAAAAATCACTAGATATGCTTTCGTGAGTTATTTTATGTAATACATTTTAATTATCAATGCAGCTATTTGAATTAATACAAATATCCTTTGACTTAAAATAAGAAAACACTTCTCTATTCTAAACTGATTTGGAATAATTATTTTTTAGGACGACATCGCGTTCATAGAGGGCAAGAATATAAAATATTCCATTATAGTATTTGCCAGATTACCACTAAGACATTCTATTATATGCTATTGTCTTTAACATGTCACTCATAAAATATCTTGATCAGATGGGTCGATATAATTATGTGATAAAACAGAAAGGATAAGACAGTCGAATCACTTAAAAAATAAACTGAACCACTTCAATGAACTGTATACCAGCATAAGATTATTGCGAAAAGAATTCTATCGGAACATCGCAAAATGATTAATATGCCAAATGGTATAATAAATTAAATAGCTGCCTAATTGTTTTTCAATTATGGGCGGATAGCGTGCTGAAAATGCGCTATCATGGGTTATCTTTACTTTCCAAGTTGTAATTGTTTATACGGACAATTTATATTCGGAGTATAACAGCTTAATGTTAATTCAATATGACGTTGAATTTCCGAGAAAACTCAAAAATTTTCTTGCATCGAAATAACCAAAAAAGGCGGTTACGTTCTTTGTACATTTATACATTGTACATGGGTAACCAATATAAATTGCAGAAATTAAACAAAATAAGGTAACACAAAAAGTTTCACTAAATATGTATATTTACAAAAATATTTTTGGAACTTTCTAGAAAAGTGTTATACTTCAAAATTACTTGCGTTATAATCATAATTTTTTTTTTTTAAATATCCACAAAAACTGTGACGATGAAGTTTTTCTTTTTACTGAACTTCAGAAAAAAAAAATTAACTTTTTACCAATTTAATTTCGTTATTAATTATTAATAAGTTAAAAATATATAACCACATGTTAATGCTAATTTATAGTTTGTAACATATATAATAAAAAGGTTACCATTTAAAAATTTAAATAGTTCATACATAAAGTACAATAGAATTTTTTTCCGATTATCCGGATCAATTAGGACCAAATCCCTTCCGGATAATTGAATAATTCACGGAAAAAAAATTATTTCTTGATAAAAAAAAACAAGTTTTGCTTTAGTATGTAATGTATTTTAATGACTATTAAAAACAATATAACTCACCGATAAAAAAAATTAAAATGTGGATTTTCTATTTTTTTTCTCAGAGCGATCCGGATCCTGGTAATTTGCGATCCGCTTTGTTTGATCCGGATAAATGGAATTAGGATTCTTGGAGTTCTATTCTTGCAGTTCTACTGCAATTTCATTCGTTCCTTCCCAACCCCTTGAGTGCAGGCTATAGAAAAGCTATTAAAAATACATTGACAGTAGGGCGGTTTAGGTCGTTTAGTCCTGAGAGGGGTAAAATTCCCGAAAATTTTATCTCTCTTTGGCTGATTGCCAGAAAAAGGCGGGGGAGGGAGGATGGCACAATGGGGTTCCACACCACCTGTTTACTGCGGATCTAACACACGCGCCCGGCACGAGCCGTGGCCAGCTGCTGTACCGTTTCTGCTCCGAAACGTGACACTAAGGAGGAACCTCAGATGAAAGGTGAAATTACAAGTTTTACATTTATCCATACAGAATGTATGGGGAAATTACTCCATCGGTTGAATAGCAATAGAATCGAATTTATTTTATGTATCTAGATTTAAATAATTTATTAAAGTAAAGCTGATTAAATGTATAAAAATAAGCGTAAATATTATCTTGCGAAACGTCTTTTGTCCATAATTTTACAAAATTAATCATCATCAATGTATGCTGTCTTTATTCATGCATAGCAAAAAACTCAGTTTTAAAAAAAATGCATTAAATTTATATAGAATTGAGTGATTTAAATAGTAATTTCAAAGTGTAGTATAGAAGTTTTTTTTTTCTAACTTTAAAAGCGACAAATGATTCTTGTTGGGTTGTAACGTTTGATTATCGGAGCGGAATGTTGCCGACTGACCTTTCTCCCCTTTGTGACGTATAGTTTTGGTTTGTATAACTCATTTATTTTCCGATCGTCTGCGGGGAAGAAGAGGCGCAGTGAGGCGTGACGTATTTTTGTTTTGATTTTGGGGTTCCGCTCTATTGTGATCTTACGCGAGAGAGATGTACTATCGGTTTGGTTTTTGGATGTGCGTAATAAAGATTTAGCATAACTTGGAGCTATTCGTCTTTCGTTTTTTCGTATGAATACTTAAATTTACTCCCGTTTGCCCACTGAACATTGGCGCCCGGAACACGGACTATTTCGATTGTGACTTTTTAGAATTGGGAACTGACGGTCGAGTAAGAAATGATGGAAGCGCTTCTCTGCAAGAAAAGAATTGTTAAGGGTAAGGTTACGCGACTGAGCAACAACCTGCAAGCATATTCGGCAGAATCTAGCGTTACGGAAAAGACGGAAGCCATTGAAGTTTACGCTCCCAAAATTGAAGAGTTGTCGGGTGAGTTAAACGATGTTTTTAATTCTATTTTAACTCTTACTGAAAAAGAAGAATTTGATACAATTGAGAAAGAATTTCACGATGAATTAGATAAACTAGAGAAGATAGAATTTGTAATTGGCAAATTTAAAACAATTGTATCACAAACTGTACAGCCAGCAACGACTCCTGTCCAAGCGTCGCACATGCTTTCAAATGTTAAATTACCGCGAATAGAATTGCCTGCATTTTCTGGTGATCTAACCACATGGTTATCATTCAGAGATATGTTCGACGCAACTATTCATAAGAATTGCGAATTGTCTAATGTCCAAAAGCTGCAATACCTAAAGTCTGCTTTGACGGGAAATGCTTCTACTTTGCTCCAAGCTGTTCCAGTAACTGAAGCCAACTATGCTAAAGCTTGGCAGATGCTGAATGACAGATATCAAAACGAACTGGATATTATCTACTGTCACTTAGATAGATTATTTAATCAAAATCAGATAAAACAAGAATCCGCGAAAAACTTGCGTCGATTCTTGGATATGGCAGTGGACAGCGTTGAGTCCTTACGTGCGTTAAAGGAGCCT
Organism: Troglohyphantes excavatus; assembly: GCA_963932185.1. NCBI lineage: Eukaryota > Metazoa > Arthropoda > Arachnida > Araneae > Linyphiidae > Troglohyphantes > Troglohyphantes excavatus. The sequence goes on along the minus strand of OZ010669.1, from coordinate 53,704,291 downwards.
GTAGATAGTTGGGATACTGTTTTAGTGTACATACTGCGCCAGAAATTGGATCCAGAGACACTTCGAAGCTGGGAATTGTCACAGACGAAAGGCACTCGGCGCACTTTCACAGAATTTAAGAAGTTTTTGGAAGAAAGAGCCTGTGCATTAGAAGCAATGGACAGTTGTAAACAAGCCCTTGTTCCTGCGAAAACCCAAGGACGAGCACTTGGAGGCGTCCATTCCAGTAAGGTTGCTACACATCATGCTGACGTAAATTGTTGTCCTGTTTGCAGTGAGTCGCACAGCATCTACAGGTGCCAGACATTCCAGAATATGTCAATGGAAGAGCGCCAGAAGATAGTCCGCATGAAGAAACTGTGTCTTAACTGCCTTCGAAAGGGACACTTTTCAAGACAATGCGAGAGTAGACATTGTTTTAAATGTCAAAGAAAACATCACAGTCTACTTCACTCTGAGTCATCGGAGCAAGTCAATGTACAAGTTTCAGCAACTGAAGGAAATCCGACCTCGATATCAGGACATTTCATTAAATCAGAAAATCTGCCTCGTCAAACTCTGCTACCCACAGCAATAGTCTCCATCATGGACAAAAACAATCAACCACAACGTTGTAGGGTTCTGCTCGATTCTGGATCTCAATCAACATTTGTCAAGAGCGACTGTGTACAGCGGTTGGGACTTCATCGATCGCAGACATGTTTGGAGGTTAGTGGCTTATCATCGAATGTTGTAGGTCGTTCTAAAGGCTCATGTACTTTGAACATATCATCTTTGGTTGAACCAGGAGTTACGATACAAGTCACAGCACATATCTTGCCGAAACTTACTTGTAATTTGCCGCAACTGCCAGTGGAGCTCAGCAGTCTGACGTTCTTCAAACATCTGAAGTTAGCTGACCCAAGTTGTACAATTCCAGGTTCAATAGATATTCTATTAGGTGCTGACATTTGGCCGGAAGTCTATTGTGGAGAACAAGTACTATCCCCAGATGGATGCCTAGTAGCCAACAGATCAGTTTTTGGATGGGTGCTGTCAGGAAGAGCAAGACTTCAAGAACCTAGGCAGCAACGAATCAGAAATGTGGTGACTCATTGTGCTATTGATCACCACTTGAAGAGATTCTGGGAAATTGAAGAAGTAGGCTATCAAACGAAACCAGGAGAGGATCATCCTTGTAATAAAAGGTTCAAGGAGACTACTATTAGGAACTCGGAAGGAAGATACGTGGTACGACTACCCTTCAGATCTGAAACAACTGATCTTGGATCTTCTAAGGAAATTGCTGTCAAGCGTTTACTACAAGTAGAAACCCGCTTCAGGAAATCATCGCAAACTATGGAAAAGTACACTAACTTTATGAGAGAGTATGAGAGTTTGGATCATATGGAACGAATCCAAGATGGAAGCTCGGAAGATTCAACATTAACAACTTGCTATCTACCACACCATGCAGTGTTCAAACAACTATCTTCAGAATCGAAGTTTCGAATAGTTTTTGACGCATCCGCTAAAACTTCTTCTGGGGTGTCACTGAATGACAGACTGTTAGTCGGACCTACAATCCAAGATTCAATTGTGACCATATTGCTGAGGTTTAGAATGCATAAAGTAGCCCTAACAGCAGATATCAACAAGATGTATCGTCAAATTAGGGTGCATCCTGAAGATACAGATTTCCAGAGAATAGTTTGGAGAGCTTCGTTAAAGGATCAGATTCAAACTTATAGGCTATTAACAGTCACATATGGAACGGCATCTGCACCTTATCTCGCCACGAGATGCCTACAACAACTTGCGGAAGATGAAGGAAGTCTTTACCCACAAGCAGCTGAGATACTATCTAAAGACTTCTATGTAGATGATTTGATGTCTGGTTCAAAAACTATCGAAGAAGCACTTCGTTTACAGACAGAACTCATCGATCTCTTGAAGAAAGGAGGATTCGAACTTCGAAAGTGGTGTTCGAACGAAAGGTCGGTGTTGGAGAATGTGCCTCCTGAGTTGAGGCAATTCAATGATGCAATCACATTTGATAGTGACGAGTCTGTTAAGACACTAGGTCTACAGTGGCATCCAGCATCAGATTCATTTTCGTTCAAAGTTGCGAATTCTGATGACCAGATCACTCCTACAAAGAGACTTGTTCTCTCTGACATCGCAAAGACATTCGATCCCTTGGGATTGATAGCGCCTGTGACAATCCGCAGTAAGATAATTCTACAAAGGCTGTGGAAGCTAAACATAGATTGGGACGAGTCCCTATCTCAGGATCTTGTTGATGAGTGGAAAAATCACCGTCGGGGTTTACCTCTACTACAAGATCTTAGAATTCCAAGGTGTGTCTTAGATCAAGAAGCGAAAGATAACGAAATACATGGATTCTGCGATGCCTCGGAGAGCGGTTATGCTGCGGCCGTGTATCTACGTTCAGATGTGCCTTATAACCAACCAACAGTACGACTGATGATCGCAAAAACTAGAGTAGCTCCGGTAAAAACCTTGTCCATTCCGCGTCTAGAACTGTGTGGAGCGGTCTTGTTGGTTCAAACGTTGGACGCTCTTTTAAAATCCTTGAGCTTTGCAGGCAAAGTACATTGCTGGACAGACTCCACCATAGTCTTAGCATGGCTAAATTCAGAGCCCTCAAGGTGGAAGACATTTGTAGCAAATCGTGTCAGTGCAATTCAGACCACTATTCCAAATGCAATGTGGCATCATGTATGCAGCGAATTGAATCCTGCTGATTGTGCTTCTCGAGGAATGTCCGCTCAAGATATTCAAGTGCACAATCTGTGGTGGACAGGACCAAACTTTCTCAAGGAAAATATTGAGCCACCGAAATCAACTCTAGTGCCAAACGAAGAGGCTTTGAAAGAGGAACGATCACATAAGCTTCTAGTGCACGAAATAGCGGTAACGAGCACTACCACAACTGACCCAGTGGGATCAATCTTGGAGACGTATTCCAGTTTACAGAAATTGAAAAGAATAACAGCCTACTGTTTACGATTTATCGAAAATTCACGTACTACAAAGGGCAAAAGAAAATTCGGATTTTTGACTACTGAAGATTTGGAAAGGGCATTAAGTGTATGGATAAAGAAAGCCCAGAAAGATATCTTCTCGGAAGAGATTAATGATTTAAAAAAGGGTAGGACTCTTAAATGTCAAAGTAAAATTCTATGCCTAAGCCCCTTTCTAGATAACCAAGATATTATCAGGGTGGGCGGACGTTTGAGACATGCCAAACTTTCAAACGAAAGAAAACATCCAATATTGCTCCCACAGAAACATCGCTTAACAGAATTATTACTATGGCAGATTCATATTGATCACCTTCATGCCGGGATACAACTGATGCAAGCCGTAGTTCAAACAAGGTTTTGGATAATTTCTGCGAGAGATACAATTCGCCGAATAGTGAAGAAATGTGTTGTTTGCTGTCGCCAACAAGCTCAGGTTTTACAACAAACTATGGGAGACTATCCATCTGCACGAGTAAATCCCAGTCGCCCCTTTTTGAAATGCGGTGTCGACTACTGCGGACCATTCCAGTTGAGAGCGTCATCTGGCAGAGGAAGGGTTACCTTCAAGGGATATGTGGCACTTTTCGTCTGTTTCGTTACAAGAGCAATTCATTTGGAACTGGTGAGTGACCTCAGTACAGACGCCTTTATTGCGGCACTCAGAAGGTTCGTATCTAGAAGAGGAAAGAGCAGCGACATCTACAGTGACAGAGGAACTAACTTTGTTGGAGCAGCGAAGAAACTAACCGATCTGTTTGACATGCATAAGTTAACGTCTCATCTTTCCGATCAAGGTATTCAATGGCATTTCAATCCACCTAGTGCACCCCATATGGGAGGGTTGTGGGAGGCCGGTGTGAAATCAGTTAAACACCACCTCCTCCGAATAGTTAGAGATGTCATTTTATCTTTCGAAGAGATGTATACAGTTCTGACACAAATTGAAGCTTGCTTAAACTCCAGACCTCTTACAGCTATGTCCAGCGATCCAAATGATCTTCGAGTATTAACACCAGGTCATTTCCTGATCGGAGACAGTCTGACAGCCGTACCGGAAAGGGATCTCTTGAATGTTCCAACAAATCACCTCAACAGATGGCAATTACTTCAGAAAATCACTCAACATTTCTGGAGAAGGTGGACAGCAGAATATCTCTCTCGACTACAGAACCGGCCAAAATGGTTGCAACCGAAGAAAAATCTTCAAAAGGGTGATTTGGTCCTCATAAAGGAAGATAACTTGCCTCCACTTAAATGGCGTTTGGGAAGAGTAACAAACACCTATCCTGGAAAGGACAAATTGGTTCGCGTAGTGCAGTTGAAGACATGTGAAGGAAGTCTGATGAGACCAATCATCAAGCTGGTGCGATTACCAATAGACTCTGATGAACAATCTTAACTTTTATTTGTACTGTAATTTTCATCCATTTGAAGTAAGGTACTTCAAGGTGGGCGGTATGTTGGGTTGTAACGTTTGATTATCGGAGCGGAATGTTGCCGACTGACCTTTCTCCCCTTTGTGACGTATAGTTTTGGTTTGTATAAGTCATTTATTTTCCGATCGTCTGCGGGGAAGAAGAGGCGCAGTGAGGCGTGACGTATTTTTGTTTTGATTTTGGGGTTCCGCTCTGTTGTGATCTTACGCGAGAGAGATGTACTATCGGTTTGGTTTTTGGATGTGCGTAATAAAGATTTAGCATAACTTGGAGCTATTCGTCTTTCGTTTTTTCGTATGAATACTTAAATTTACTCCCGTTTGCCCACTGAACAATTCTAAAATTGTCTCCAAACCATGTTTATCTAATCAAGCAAAAATAATATCTTTAAGCAATCAAGGAGAGATGAACTAATTTTTCAGAGTTTGATAATGGGAATTCGGCGAACAATCAGAAAGCAAAATCCCTTATAGTTCTTATTCTTACACATCAAAGTTTAATTATTGTGATTTCTTTTATATTTATACGTTTTGAAATTAAGCTCTACATTTAATCTTTGTATACAGTTAAGCTTTATAAAGAGTTATACTTGAAACACAACAAAACGAAAGAGTTTTATGTTATTGAAGATATTTGAACTTACCAAAGTGACAATTTTATAATAGAATATGCATCGTAATAGAATCAAATTGGAAATATGAAACTTCAATATTTTACCAGTTTTGCCAGTTTTAAATTCACATTACAATACGAAATGGGCTTCATTCATCATGTTTTATTATATAAAAAACTTCTTGTTTTGATATTTGCATGTTTGAATAATGGCCAGTTTTCAATAGCATACATAAACGTACTTATCTAAACAGTTTTGAAATGTGATACTTTATAATGAATACAAAAAAAATCTTCCATTTGTTATTATTATTACTATCTATTTGTATTTCATTTTAAATTGTATATAATAAACACATTAAATTACGGCATCCTTTTGATATACATCTAGAACTATGGCAAATTAAGATAACTGCAACCAAATTATAAATATTTGGAATTACAAATTAAATTATTTTGTAAAGTTAAAATACAAAGTATTCCATTTTTATTTGAGATATAAACAATGCAAATATTAATTAAGCTAACATAAGATTATCATGAAATTATACAAATAGAAATGCATAGATAGATTAAAAGGTAAAGCTTCAAATTTTACAAATACAAAGCCAAAAAAAAGTACCGACATAGAACGAATCGTTTCAAAAATCCTAAAAAAAATATCTGAAGTTCAATAAATTATCATTCCATTTATTCTAAAAACATTGAATGTTTCTTTTACGTTTTGTTTAATGTACAAGTTCATCCGTGTAAGTAAAAACTCACCTTTTGATAGAAAGGGCGGAGGTTGAGAATCCCATGAACCCTACCGGAACAAAACCAATATAGCTTCAAAAATAATTCAGAGAACGGTAATTAAATATTTAGAAAATGACTTAGGTCTCCTCAGGTCCCTGAGCTAAAATAATAAACACTGGAGTGAGGACTTCCATTAAAGGGAAATGTACTGTGCCGTGGCGCGCTGATGAATACTCTTTGGAAGACAAGTTGATAAAACATTCAACATTTGCTTTTGCACAGTTAGTCGTGCTTGAGTATTTGATTAATTAATTAATATTTCTTTTTCTTGTAAGTAAGAAAGCAAGTATGGAAAAACATTAAATGTGTAATATTTAATGTAGTTTTGAAAGGTAGATATGTGGTTTTAAAATTAGGATATATGCACTATGACAAATGCCATGCAAAGGACTATATTTTTCTACCTAAGTTCAAAAAGGTGTAAATTGATCGCGCACGCTTAGTATTCTCTCCAGTGATTATTTTAGCTCAGTGGCTCAGGTTTAAGGTTTGTACAGCCGCACACGTCTACTTTCCTCAGAAATAAATACTCCAGCGTTTCAAGTGCTAATTGAACATGAGATTGTTCCAAACTCCTCCAACCTTCAGAACCAACTATTTTATTGCCGTGCTCGAACACGAAGCTGCGAGCTATCGATTTAAGCTCCTGATCTTGGTGCATGTCTGCGAGCACTAAAATTTCGCATGCGTTGTCTGGGCAAATATCGGACTTCAAGAAAGCAGAGCAGATCTGTTTCAGAGGAAGCACTTCGTACTTGTCCGCTGCAAAGTACAGCTGCGTCGCACCTTCCCACTCGAGATCATCCACGGCATCGAAGTACACGAAATGCAACAACTTCTTCATGGTGGACGGACTCACATCGGGAACTTCAACAGAGTCCTTCAACTTTTCTTCCGTGTCGTTCCTAAGCATGGCACAGAAGACGGGGGATCTTGCACAGAGTATGGCTTTGTGGACAGGAAAAGTAGTTTCGCCCGTTTTAATGGTGAAATCGCACAATTTCTGCTCTTTATAAAGATACCCTATGTCACTTTTTAAGGTACCAAAGTCGCCCGCAAATTCGTTTCCGATCAAACATTGCATATTTCGAACATCACCATTTTTAGCGCTATTCGAAATTGATCCACAACTCTCTATTTGGTTCGATACAGCACCAACATAAAATTCGCATTGACCAATTAAAGATAAGGTGTCGTCCTTCAAGTAACGATTTTGGTTCGATGTTATCTTATTTTTCGTTAGGAATTGCGGAAATTTAAAATTCGGGAAATTCGCTTCAAAGTCAAAAGAAGGGACTACATCAATCGAATCTATAACGTCTCCCATTTCATCCACGACAGATATTATGCAGCGTAAGAAATTATTCTGCTTTCCGTCGCTGTCCTCCCGACCCACTTCGATTTGAATGTTTCCGTCGCAATCCAAAAAAAGCTTGAAAGTCAATGGCGGCGCTTGTTTAGAAATAGCGTCCACGTTCAAAATGTTTTCCTGATGCGGTTGAAGGGAGCCAAACTTCTTAATGCTCCACGTGAATGTCCGTTTTTGTATTCCTATTCGAGTGCGAGCAAAACAAAGAACTGCTTCTGGAATGTCCAAGTTCCTCTTCCGCATGCGGCATCTAACAGTTAGCGTATCTCTTGGAAGGAATGAGTTTCTTCTTGATCCACAGAGTTCATCTCGCTTGCAGAGGCCAGAAAAATGCCAAGAGAAGTTCTTTATGAAGGATTGGGATTTCCTTTCTTGCGATATAAACGGCAAAGCGCTTTTGGAAAGTATTGCGATTTCGAGATTTAAAACGATGGTCGAAGACCCAGCGTCGGATTTTTCTCTGTGAAGAAAACAGGAAATTTCATCATCTCCTAATGACAACCATAAACGCCATTCCGTTTCATCTAAGGTATTTGCAATGAAGACAGGGCTGTAAAGTTTTTCGTTGTGCCTTTTAAAACAATGACTAATATTTTCGATGGTCCAAATATAAGTAAAACACTTCTCACTCTCACTGACGCTCGACATGGCTGGTTCAATTACAGTTTTTACAGTGATAGATTATTGTGGCGGAGAAACTGTCCCAGGTGCTTTATGCTTTAACAATTATTATCGTGTAACCGATTCAGTTCTACTCAACGATATAATAACAAGAGATTAAATATGTCGGCTGCTATTCTGATAAAAAAATGTTTTGTTATCTTTAAAAGGCAAAACTTCAATTGTTTGCTATCACGAGACTAGATTGAAATTGGAAATCAGTTGCTTAAAATTTCAATGCAATTTCCCATTTTTTTCAGTCATGTTTATTAGTCATAACAAGAGCAATAATTGCCTTTACCTCTTGGATTTACATAAAAAAAATGTAGTAAGGAATAGTAAAATCAAACAATATTTAACTAAAATTGCATTTAGTACAGCAGCAATCTTACATAAATAATATTTTTGGATAAATGCCTGACTCTAAATTTAAATAAAAACATATCGAGGTAATCAGATTATTAAGCCGCTTTAATGATTTTAACAAATTAATTTATTATTTCATTTTTAACAGTCAAATAAAATAATAAGCGCTAAAACTTTTCAAGCTAAAATTTGCTTTGTAGAGAGGAAAAAGTATCAATAAATTAGTACATATTTATTTATACTTATCATACACTGTAAAATTAGTTAGCATATACTGTAAAAAAAAAAGGTACTTAAAATAAATACCTGAACCTACTCGTTTTTCTTTGAGTACAATTGCATTGTAAATGAGCGATGACGTACTCAAATTTAAGTAATTGTACTTTCTCAAATTAAGCATTGTGATTTAATATTGCCCATCTCAGCTTCTGTTCAAACCATCTTAACAAATCAACCTGACATACTTAAAATAGTTGTTCAAAAGATGCTTTTTCATATTATTTGATGTCGATTGCCTAAATGAAAACGGAGTTATTACCACTTAATTACGTTACGTCCCAATCTTTTGGCACACGTTTTTAACATTTCTTCTGTTTATAACTTCTTCAAGTCGCCCTGGTAGTTTAACGGATAAGGCACTGGACTGCGGTGCCTGAGGATCTGGGTTCTATTCCCGATAAGTCTTGGTTGTAATTGTCGATATTTATTAAAAGTGATTTATGAAGGCGCCTATGTAGGCAAGCAATTGCTCATTCTACTCATTTTTGAGTACATGTGTTTCTCAAAAATGAAACTTATGTATTCGAAGCCATGATAAGCATCGAATGTATCCAAAAATGAGTACATTTTATCTATTTCTGAGTACCTACTTTTATCTATTACTAATTATATTTTTAATTAATTTTTATTACTTTGTCAACAGAAACCAAGATCAACAAGTTCTGCAACATCAAAATCACGGGCACCAGTGGATACATCTCATCTCCTGGATACCCTCGCTTCTACCCCAAAGTCACCAATTGCACCTGGACCCTGGAGTCCTCTCTGACGCAGGAGATGAAGCTCACCGTCCTGGACATGGACTTGAGGCCCGGGATCAAACCGAGGTCTCGGGGGGCGAAGGAGGTGTGTCCGGATTCCCTGGTGGTACTCGAAAACTCTCATAAGGTCCGGTACACGTGCGGTCAAGCCCGGAAGGAGACCAGGGTACCGATCTTGACCACAGGGGGACGAGTGGAGGTCACTTTCAAGAGCAACGAGTTTTTGCCGTCTCGGGGGTTTCTGTTGTATTTCCAGTGTGAGTGTTTTTACAATATTGATTTGAGTTGTTAAGAAACTAATAGAAACTTCTATTAATACTTTGATTAATTATCGTGTATGCTGAGCCTGTAAATATCGCAGGAATTTTTAGGGGGTCGTCCCTACATTTCTGTCATGGAGGAAGATATTTTCTGTCATGGATGAATTTATGTTGTTTATAGGTCCTTTCTTTTTCAAAAATATAATTTAAGTTACAACTTAGATTAAATAAGAAAAATAAAATACTAATTACTCTTGCGTGCATGAATATAGTAGTTTAACACACATAAATCTTTACAAGACAAAGCATTTGAGTGCCAAGTGTGTCATAATCGACTGCTCGAATATTTGCGTGTAAACACCATAATCAACTGCTCAAAGGGGGTACCAGCTACTATCCCTAGTAGTCGAAAGCCAGAGACCACAATTTTAAGCCTTAAGTCGACGTTTGGAGTCTTTGACATTAGCAGACGATAAGTGTGGGTGCTAAAACTGTTGGCAAGATGCCGCGAATGGCAATATGACTTTGAATGCATTTTTAGACTGGATTACGACACTTTTTATGTCATTGAGAACTTGCAAAAAATATTTTTTTTTAAAACGATTTTGCGAAAATTTTTAATTTATCTCTGGTTTTGAAACAATACAGTTCATATGTTTTGCTCTAGTGAAACACAATAAGACTTTTTCCAACTGAAGAATGTCCATAATTGTTGCAATTTTTCAACTTTGAGTAAATACAATTATTTGAGGTGTAAGTCTTAAGAAGGCATACTACTTTCAACAAGATATTTATATAGTAAATTAAAAAAAAAGTTTGAAAATTATAATTGGATAGAAGTACTAAATCTAAATCATAAACATTTATCTTAGACACATATTTTCCAATGGGTGAACAGGCCCGTCGCACCGGGTGTGGTTGGGGGGGGGGGGGGATTCCGATCCCCACAATAATCTGGAAAGCCTGAAAGTTGCGAATTTCAACTACTAAAAACTTCGAGTTGGAAAAATGTATGCCTGAAGAAAATTAATATTATTAACAAGTGAAAGCTATGGGAGATTAGAAATCATCCAACTTGTAAGATTGCATTTAAATTAGACCTCAGAGCGGACACTGCCTTGAAATATGGGTACAACAAATCAATGCTTGTGAGAGAACTGTTTAATACTACCTAAAATATATATAAAAAAAAGCTTATATATTAAACTTGTCGATAAGTTGGAACTGGGAATTTTCAGCACAGCTCAGTTGGGAATTTCGAATCGTTAAGTTGGAAAATTTCTTGTTGAATATGTACGTTGAATACGTATTGTGGTTGAATACGTATTTCTTAAATGTATCGAATGCGTCTATATCCAGACTATTTTATTGTCTTACAGTCAACGGATGCCAAAAATTACCTCCTCCACGCTTAGGCTACCTCGTGTACAGTAACAACCGATCCGCCCTGTACATGTGCTGTAAGGGACACGTCTTCAACGACACTCTCACCAACTCGCTCTTGTTGCAATGCGTGGACGGCACTTATTGGAATGGCACTGTCTCGCCGTGCTTAAGTAAGTCGCTAAAAATTACTCATTGACTGCACTCGAACTATTTTTTTAAAAAAAAATTCTAAGAATATTTTAAGGACTTCTAAAGCAGTTAAAAAGAATGTGGGGGAAAATACACAAAGCAGTTAAAAAGAATATGGAAAAATATACAAAGCAGTTAAAAATAATATGGAGGAATATATACAAATCAGTTAAAAAGAATATGAGGAGAAATATACAAAACAGTTAAAAATATTATGGGGTAAAGTATACAAAGCAGTTAAAAAGAATATGGGAAAAAATATACAAAGCCGTTAAAAAGAATATGGGGAAAATAGCAGTTAAAAAGAATATGGGAAAAAATATACAAAGCAGTTAAAAAGAATATGGAAAAATATAAAAGCAATTAAAAAGAATATGTAAAAAAATATACAAAGCAGTTAGAAATAATGTGGGCGAAGATATACAAAGCAGTTAAAAAGCATCTGGGGGGGGGGGGGGGGGGGAATGTACAAAACAGTTAAAAAGAATATGGGGAAAAATATACAAAGCAGTTAAAAATATTATGGGGAAAATATACAAAGCAGTTAAAAAGAATATGGTGGAAAATATACAAAGCAGTTAAAAAGAATATGGTGGAAAATATACAAAGCAGTTAAAAAGAATATGGGGAAAATATACAAAGCTATTAAAAAGAAACATGGGGAAATATACAAAGCAGTTAAAAAGAATATGGGGGAATATACACAAAGCAATTAAAAAGAATAAGGGAGGAAATATACTAACAAAAAAAAATTGTAGTTGTCGTTAATGAACTAACATAAATATAAACCCAAGGAGTGTCTGTTATTTAAAAAAAAAACTTCTATAATTATGTAAAATTTTATATAACTTTGTTGCTGTATCACCATATATTAAAATTCAATTTCAACCCCATTTCAAATGTCATAGTAACTTAGAACTTGGCATACTAATGTAATCCCAACGACATGAAGTTTTTAGTCACAATAATTGATGAATGATATTTTATATAAATTGATAATTTCATTTGATATTTAAAAATTGAATAACGGCTGGTTTGACACCCGGGTTGTCAGCACAGTTGCCTTGACCATATACACAATGGAAATGCATTTTTTGGGGAGGACGGTTTCACAGAGGTTATTGCGAGAGAGAATTATACAATGGTAGGGTGTGTTTTTGAGGTATTCGTAACTAAAACTAATTCTGGTTTGTAAATTAAGGTTATTTGGGCTTGTTTCGTTGGGAGCGATTTATGAAAATTAGTCAAATGGGCTTGTTACAGGAACGGGTAAATGTTCGTATACAATGCTCTTATTTTTGGCGTATCAACGACAATTCCAGTCAATTTGGGAATATGTATTTTGTGTATTGAAATAACAAAAAAAAATTGTTTTCAGTTAAATAATTTTAAATAAATACAGCTGTATGTTTTATATTAAAATCTAATTCGATATTCTAGTAAAAAGAAGCGAAAGCTCGTGATCAATTCTTAGCTATGAGAAACTGAACCTGTTTTTTACAACCTACAATATATTACATGTTATTATTTTTTTTTTAATATATCACCGCGATACTAATTATGCATATTTTTTCGTCAGCTGTGGAAGAAGCCATTCGTCTTAGAAGTAACAACTCGGATACTGACATTATACATGATACAGATGTTGTGGAAGTATATCTTAAGAAGCATAAATACATTGAAGGTATTATTGTATATCAACATCTTAAAATAAATTGTAAATTTAAAGGATATTTTTTTGTGAATGCAATGCATCAATGTTATGTAAAATATATATCTATATCTGTCTATCTATATCTATATATATATATATATATATATATATATATATATATATATATATATATATATATATATATATATATATATATATATATATATATATATATATATATATATATATATATATATATATATATATATATATATATATATATATATATATATATATATATATATATATATATGTCTATCTATCTATCGATCGATCGATTGATATATAGATAGATAGCTAGATAGAGATATTTAAATAAAAAGTGTTTTCTTTAAAATCCTTTTTGTTTTATTTTTAGAAATTCTCATTCCAGCTGCGTGTGTCGTTGGTTTGGTATTTGGAAATGTAGCCATCATATTACTCATACAAAAAATCAGAAAGTAAGTATGGACGATACTTCTTCTAAAAAAAAAAAAAATAGCTGTATTTTTGCGTAACTAACAAAATTTATATGTTCTATTTTTCTTTTGAATTGTAACAATTGACCAGAATAGAACGGATAATTTTAAACTGTCCTTAAAAGGACCGTTTTATATAAATGAACAATATGACTAAACAACTATAAAGTTCCATAAATGTTAAAAGGGGTTTTTAAGGTATGTTTGAACCTTGGGGCTAATTGCTTGCACAAGTGCAGACTCGCTCGTCAGTTGAAGCAAAACTTATTTTAAAAGTTTTGCTTCAACTGATTGAAGTTAAAATTAAACTCAATAAATCGCTTTACAGAGAACGATCGTGATCTCACATTGTTAGTTCCCTTGTTACTCACCGGTGGCGCTAGTTGCGTATATATCTGGCCGAACTTGACTATTCTGTAAGCGGTAACTGGTAAGGGAGGAATGGGAAATGTAGGATAGAGCGCAATATTTCAGTCACTTCGATGCGAGTGAACGGTTTTGAAATGTTATCTCGCTTTTCAGAATTATTTACGATTACTTATTATTACGTTTTGAGAAATATTTTGCTGTTAATATAAAGACAGAAAAGCGTTATTCAGAGGGTGTTTTAGACACTTTTTTTCTTTTTGGACTAAACCGTTGATTCCAGTGTCTGTAAAGATTCAGAATTTTATCCAAATTAGCATTTTTTTTAAATCTATTTGAATAGACCATAAGTTTAAATGATCACAGGTAATAGTGGTTATTAGAATATTGTGATAGAGCTAAAAAATAAAAACAATTATCAGCGAATGTATTTGAAGGGGCGAGGGGGGGAGGATTATTAGATTATGTCTGCGAAATAATCTATATAATTATCTTTAAATGAGGCGTCTGTAATTATATTTTAAAGTTAATTTTTAATTTAAAATAAAATGTCATACCAACTGTTAAGGTGTAGTTTTAATATGTCTATCTGAATATTTATGTACATTTATTTGATTTTAACTTAAAAACGGCTAAATTGATTTTCATGAACTATTTCAAAGATTTATTGTATAAATATTCCAAGGATTAGTGAAACTAGTGTCGGGGTTTCAATCAGAGCAAATTGTTTTTGCAAGTAACAATTTGAGTCTTGCACGGAACTTAGACCCAGACCCACATTATTGCTTTATCCACTATGCAATGCAGACGGCAGATGAAATATATATTATACGTTTAAAAATTTAAATAGTCTGTTGGCATTGCTTTCCGGAGAACGGCTCCAGTCATGTTTATCATAACTGTTTCTATCTATCACAGGCAAAGATAACAAGGGCGTTTAGTAAGAGTAAGCGTACATTAAATCCGCAGTGGTGAAAATGTCCTAACGTTGCTCGTTGCGTGGAAGTTTGGAGATTGGATTGATAGCTCAGGTGTTTCCCTCGCATCTGATCATGATTTGAAGTTACTAAACAATGATCTCGGGTCTTTTCTTCACGATAGATTTTGACACGTCTATCAAAGCTCGTGCTTGCAGCACTAGCGCAACATTGCATAACTAAACCATTGAATCATACAACTTGAATATTTGACTTGAAATGTCTCTAAAATCACTTACGTGGGATATTAGGATAGAAACATCGTTTTACGTTTTTCGGAGGGCTCATTCCGGCATTATAACTCAAAGGCAATATTTACTTAAATTTGCTCTCGTTCGATAAATTAAGCGCCGATACATGTGAAACCTTGAAATAAAGCAAAGCATGTACGAGGCATCATTGGAAACCAGCGGCATCAAACGGAACAGCTTATGTAATGTATCTTCCTTCTGTTAACAAAAAATTCCTATTTCAGTAATCTGCTGAAATTACTATTCATGTAAATCTTTTTAGCCGTGATGCTCAACACACCCACAATTTTTCTTTGTAAACAGGCACGTAGGTGAGGGGGTGGTTCAGGGGGTTCAAACCCCTCCCATTGAAAGTCAAGAAAAAAAAAATTAAAAATCGACTTACTATAAAAATCATAAAAATACTTTAAAAACTAAAAAAATTTCAATTTCTAGTATAATACTTCTTGTAGAGTTGCATGAGGGAAAAATCTGGTATATGATTTGAAGGCATTTTTATCTAAGCGTAACAAGACTTAATCGTGTTTCATTATATGACATGTGAATCTCGGTGACAAAGGGAAAAGTTCGCGAAACAGCGCCGTATAAACAAGTTGTAACCAAAGTAAAATATTATTCTAAACAAGGAATCTTAAAATTTAAATTTGTTTTCTAAATTTATTTCATTATTTACTAATTTTAGAAATATTTAAGGATTGATATTGGTAATGATTCCATGAAAAATAAATGATGATAACTTTTGCTGTTTCGATAATTATATGCTAACGAATTTCTGTTTACTTGAATAAAAATTCATAAGCTTAAAAAAAATACCGGGGGTGGGGAGTGTGTTAATTTGAGGGGGGGAGGGCGTGGGGAAAAGCTACCTAAAGAAATCTGTTGCTCAGTTACTGAACCACCCCCATGAAAAATCTATACCTACGTGCCTGTTTGTAAACAAATCTAAATATGTCAGGAAATTAAATACTTCATATATTAATCTCCTCCTTTTATTTGCAGGAAAAGGAAGACAAGTTCCGCGCATCCAAACGGAAGATCTACGTCAGTACAAATGTCCTCCACGCCACCAAAGCCCCAGACACTTCGCGTGCCCATCGCCGTCCCCATAGACTCCACCATCCCACCTCCGCTCACGACAATACCCACTGCACCTCCGCCTCCACCGCCTCCTGTCATCAGGCAAGCGCCTAGAGTGCTCATGACAGACTTATAGGGACACATCTATAGGTCTGTCATGAGACCACCCACGTACAGCAGTGTACCGATGTTCTTAGTTAGAGACACTGACTTTTGAGGCAGCTTTTACACGGTATGAGCGGCTACTGGAAGCTGATTGAACAGAACTGCCTTACATTGAAATGTACACCGGATCGCAATTGCACGTGTAAATGGGATAATTTTATATAATGAACGGGGGAAACCGTTTGGGCTTTCTGTAGATGGTTAAAGATCTCCCATGTGAAACCGATCTAGATCTGATAGGAGGATTTCATTCTACCTAATCTTCAAAGAATTTTTATTTTTGCATTAGATCTGTTGGAATTTGTGGATACTAAGAGACCCAAGTTCAAAGGCCATATAGTGTAATAGTAGACGAAGTGCTATATACCAATGTAAATGGCATAAGGTATTGGAAGTATTTTATTTATATTTAAAAAATATTTTATTAACTCTCTTGTGAGATTAGAAGGACCTTAATGCAATAATTTGTATAACGGTCAAAATTCAATGAAATAATTAATTTTGTTCTTTTTAAAAAAGACGTTATAATATGCCTTTAACAGTAAATTTTAACAGCTCTAATAAAAGGATAATAAAATAGATCATCATTGGAGGTCTATGTAACTAAAAACTTACGTCCATTGATTAAATCTTTCTACTTAAAAACTACTTCTACTTACAATTTTTATAGAACAGTTCTACATTTGAATACATCCCTAATATTAAAAAAAATATTGTATTTCCTCCTTACATTTACTTAATTATATTCGTAAAGTTTAGAGTGTTTTGCTAATGACACATATTTTAGTGGAGAATAATTGTGTTTTCTATGAAAGAAAATTGTTTTGCAATGTACATTACACCGAAGAAAAAAAAACAGCAGAAAGAAGTTTGGTTAATTAACGTCGCACTAATACAGCACATTGGGCTATTGGCGACGATTCGGGGCGTCTCTCGAAGAAAAGATCCGGGAACAATACCTCGTATTTTGAAGCATCCATTAAAAAGAGATATACATCGTACAATTTGTTCAGCTAATAGTTACAAACCGTCCGTTTTTAAAATAAAGTGTCAGTATTAACAATAGTCACATTAAGTGCACTGAAGAAGAACTTTTATTTATTTTCATATCAATAACAATGATGACCTACTAGTAGTTAAATGCATTTATAATAAAATTACAAAAGTTAAATTTGGCTATAACTTATCGGTGGGCAGCGTAGGTGCGGTGTAGCTGCTTTTTAAATTTAACTAATGCTTGTTTGATACACAACTTATACATACATAACTGGTTTTACTGCAGAGTATGTTTCCTGCGAAAATATTGAAAAATCAGATTGAAAACTTTGGTGAAAACAAATGACAACGAACGTCAATATTTATAGAAAAGTAAAAGTTTAGAAAGAAGCGTTTTCAATACTTACCATACCTTAAATACGTACGTACTTACAATTAAAACTTGTATTAAACAAACCGTTTTATAGCTATTTTTCTAGAAGATTTTCTACAAAAAGAAAATCATTCTTTCTCTGTACGAAAAGTCACTTTGTATTTTAAAAGTAGGGTAAATATTTTAGCATTTTTTTTTAGAAAAACTTTACAAGATATTTGTATAATAGGTCAATGTTTTTTGGTAAGAACTTCGCAAATGGAAATGCCTTACTAAATAGGTTATTATTTATATAGCATATTTAATAACTTATTTTAGGTGCCTTTGGGTAGAGGGTATAAGAAATTAGTATAGAAATTCGGATATTACAATAGAGCAATGCTTTTATTATTCATTTAACTCGTGCTACAAACCATGCATTTGCAGGTTATTTTCCTCTTGACTTAAATATAAAAATGTCTCAAATTAAGCAGAGTGCTCTAACGTCCACTTATACACGATCTCTAACTGAAAAACGTACATTCTTTACTAAAACTTTCTTTAAACACTTTACATAATCTTATACATTCGCAATAAAAAAACTAATTTATATATGCACATTTTTTTATAGCAAAATGCCTTTTTAAAACAAATACACAAGTTTTAAAACCAAAGAACCATCCAAACTATAATTCTATATTAATAAAATAAACTGCCATTGAGGCTTCCAATTTTATAAAGTTTTTCTAAAGTCATACAATAAAATCAAAAGATTTTTTGTACGATAGAACTGATATAAAAAAAAGTTCACCAGAAAAAAACTTCCATTTTGGTTTTTCCTTTTAAATTTTTTCAGATAAACAAAATAGCTTATAATTAATTCAAATTTTTATTACATGATATTTTATTTTTAATTCATAATACAAGAAACGAAAAAAAATCAAAACCTCAAAATAAACCTTTATTTATAACACGAGAACCAAAAAATATTTTTGTTAAGTGAATTACGAATTTGGATGTTTGTAACAAGCCAGAATGTAGTCCGATTTAGAACATTTTGATTCAGCTATACAAAAATTCGAAAAATAAATTATTCTATTATAATGAAAACTTTTATATAATTCAATAACACACAATATTAAAGAAAACTACCTGAAAGAGCCAAACAGAATCGTGCTTGAATGTATTCCTTCCATTCATTCATTAAAAGCTTTTTTCATATGAATGACGAAATTAGTTGGCATTTTCTAGTCATGCTCCATTTTCATCAAATCATCTTAGGTAGATGACATTTCATTTTCCTGATCTCATTTCGTCTTTTAAACAATCACCGATTTTAGTTTAGAATATGAGAATTTATAAATGTAATATTTAGTATAAAATCAATTTTATAAATTTATTATATGTGAATTTGATAGATGTATATACTACATACGTTTTACATGAACTAGAACATTTTGGATATTTATAAGCCTAAAGTGTATTTGTACATATTTTTGTATAGTTATGGTCATACGTGCAGTTCACTTTCGATAGGTATTTTTGCACAAATTGAGTGATATTAGAGTAATCATTTGCAATGTGTAAAATAGAAGAACCATTTGTACATGTTTCATTTTTTGGTATTATTTATAAAGACTATTTTTGAAATAAAAGAGTTTAAAAAAAATAGTGTATTATAGTTATTACTTTACAACCAAAACGATTTGTAAAATTCAGCAGATTACAAATACAGAATTTTATAAGACATGTGAACAAGTGAAAGTTGTCAAGCTAAAAATAGTTTAAAACTTTTTATCCTTAACTATTTTAAAACAGCAAGTTTTACTTTAATATAAAGTCTTCATGAGAGAAGTTTATTTTAGTGTCAAAACACGCTTAATTTTAACAACAAAATATTGCACATTTTTACACTACTTTATTTGTAATGTTCTTAACACAACGTTTTCAGGATTATTTTCTACCTTTCGGATGTAAACAGTTTAAAATAAAAAAAAAATCTCTTTTTTTTTTAAAGAAACCAGACTTTAAGAAAATGCTCTAAAAATGAAAATGTAATTTTAAATTTTACGAACAAGTTGACTACTATTACTCACTAAAATTCAAGTTGTTGCTCACAATTTCCCACGTCTCAGATCCGATTTAATAAATTCCGGGTAAACAAAACTATATTGTCTCAACAATATATAATGTAAAGCAATCTCTATGCATGTTAAAAAATGCCGGATGAACGAAATGTCACTGTTGTATAACTTCTATCAAACAATGAAAAAAAATTTAATTGGAGAAACTGTTAAAAAAAAGTCCTGATAATCGATATTTCCGAATACATAATAGCCGGATAATTGATTATTTTTTGCAGTTTTTGCCAAAGTGGATTTTCCTATATCCTATTTTTCTATATATTATATATACAAAAGAATTTTCGCGAAATCGGATAATTTTTTTTTCAAACGGTCAGATTAATTTGCAATTCCGGATAGTTAAACGTCGAATAACCGGATATTGCTTTCAAAATGTGCCCAAGAGAAACATCCCCTATCCATAAAAAAAAATCAAATATCTGAATTAGAACTAAAATTTTGCCGAACATGCATAAAAAAATACAACAGTCGAATTGATAATATCTCTCCTTTTGGCATGCTTTGGCGGTTTTAATTTAAAGTTTTTGGCAGTTTTTTGGCGCGCTTTTACGTCGGTTAAATATGGTAACCGAGAGAGAAAGAAAAAAGTTCATGTGAAATAAGTATTTAACAAGTAAAACCAACTTTAAAATGTATACTTTTATATTTCACTCTAACAGTGTACATTATTTGCTTAAAAAATAAATAAATGTAGGCATGTTCAAAGAAAAAGAGCATTCAACCTTGTTTTTATGTAGTTTTATTTTTCCTTTTTTATTCTCGCTAGGTTAAAAATAGTTTACATGTCATATTCTATTCGATGGGAGAGCTGAGGCATAAATTATTGCATACTGCATAAAGAACGTTCCATGTTACTCTGGTATTAAACTGGCAAATCCTGAGTAAATTGAACACATTTCTGGGCAAATTGCAATATCTTGGGAATCCCACAACTTGTTCATAGAGAATGCCCAATGATATATCGTGATACCTTAATGACTACAGTTCCATGCATAGATTAATAGATTATCTGAGCCTTATAACAAATAGAAGATTTCACGCTAACAGTTTACGATAAAACAATTACAACAATTTATGCAATACATAAACAATAAACATACACCAAATGTTTGCTAACAGTTTACGATAAAACAATTACAACAATTTATACAATACATAAACATACAGCAAATGTTTTTTTATTTTAGTTATATTCTATCAACTATATAAAATCTACAAATTCAACAAAACTAAACACGGCAGTAATTGTGTAAAAGTTACAATATTTTTGCTGTATATGTTCAATTCATTTAATTGAAAACAATATATAAAATCAGCTTATAAAAATATTTCTAAACATAAAATAATAAGAAATTGGAGTGCTGAAAACCATTTAAAAAGAAAAGATAAACACTGAATATTAAAGTGAAAAAAATATTCTTAACTAAAATTAAAGTTTTTTATTTAATTAAACTATTAATAGGTAATATTTATGAGAAATTAAGTATGTAATATCCATGATTGAAAATTACCTTATTAACATTCAGCAGTAGTTAAATAATTTTAGAGGCCATTCATTTATTATATCATGCACTTTAAAAAATCCAAGTATATGAATGCGAGGGATATATATATATATATATATATAGCACATGTAGCATATTTGAAAAAGGTAGCTTGTGAACCTTTCACTTCCTTGTGCAATTTTAACAGAGTTGCCACTAAATATTAAGAGCAAAATTCTGTGACTTTTACAAGTTAAAAAAAAAAATTCCAGACTGAAAATAATTGTGTTTGTTTATACATTAATATTGAAGCGTATAAGAATTAAGTGACTGTAAATAATAATAAAGCAAAGCAGATAAATGGCCTTTTTCAAATTTACAATGAAGAAAATATTACATCAGTAACAATGAAAGGAATATAAAGAGGTTTATTCACACCTAAAATTTTTAGAAAATTTCAAAATTGCTCATTTTCTGAACAAAAAAAAATCTTAAAATTATGGTCATTTTCTCAGAAAATTTAAGGTTTTTTTAGTTTTACAGAGGAGTGGCAACCCTGTTTTCATGGTTTAGTATGACGTATTGAAAGTAAAGATGGCGAAAGACAGTGTTACTGAAACACATAAATGGCCTCTAAAACACCTGGAAATGTTCAGTTTTATATCACTACACACTAAAATTTCTAGGACACATTTCGAGAATATCTAATTTCTTTAATTTATAAAAGAAACAAAATAAGTATATACCAAATTCAAAATATACTGTTTGAGCAACATCTTGTAATGTTTCTAGAGAAAAGAGAATGGTTCGTTGCAGTTGATTCTCCAGTTCAAATATTAAGTTATTAAAAAAATACAAACTTTTACATAATTAATAGACAGATGAAGACATATAGTAACACCATTCCCACACTTTTATCACAAACCATTCCAATGCACATAAAAAGGTTCTGGATAAGGTCATTCAAGCATTCAAAGTATTTTATTTTAGGATTGTATCGTTGTTAATAGATTAAATCCAAAGCCATTGTATTACAACTAATAATTGTATTACAACCAATATTGTATTATTGTATTACTATCCCAAAAATGATATTTCAGGAATTTTCTAAACGCTAGTTAGTTACCAATCCTTTGATTTTAAGATTACAAATAAGAACTTTCATTATTTAATAAAAGGTAATAATAAACTTATTAAAAAAGATATTTCAATTTTCATTAAACGAACAATTTGAACACAACTTGCATTGATATTTACAATGAAACATAAGATTTAAAGAGCACATCATGCAACTCACATTGTGAACATAAAATATGATTACAACACTTGTGAATAAAATGAAATTGTGTAAAAATAATTAAGTATATATACCTACACTTATCCAATTTTGTTTTCTTTTACTTCACACTAGTGTGCCAATTGCATACATTATTATTGAAAAATATTAAAATTAAATATTTATAAATGAATACATTAAAGAAACTGGATATTTTTTCTTGGCTTATTTGCCAAGAAAAGAAAATAGTGCCAATGATAGCAATTAGAAGATACTAATTTTGACAACTAAATACAGCCTCAAAACACAGCAAAATTGATATAATCTAGTAGTAGCTTTCAACTATTCTCCAGCATGATGAGCATCCCATCTGATTGAAATTTATAAAAACATTTTTACTATTTATGAACATTTAGATTGTTCCTTACCCCTGTACAGGTGTAATGTAACCCTGTTACAATATTCCAATATATCTATATGTAACAGCTATGTAACATATCACATTGAAACATATGTAAAATCTAGGCTCATGCCAGAAGGCCATTTGTTGTTAGAAAACATTCGTTACACAAAGGCAATAAGTTGCATTGTCCAATACAACGATTGTAAATTAGTGTTTTAAAAATAAAGACTTTCTTCACCAAACTAAATAAAAAAAAAACTTTAAGAATTCATTAAATCCTGTGTAAATAAAGATTAATTTTTAAGATAATTAAAACCTAACCTTAATAGCATAAGAAAATAAAACTATATATTTTTTTTAATGAAATATAAAAAAAATTGCCAATTTAAATTAATGTATCAAAATATGCAGGAAAAGATGCTATGTGACAATTTTATCCTACATCCATTGCAGGTTATCACACGATTGACAAAAAAATATAAAAATTGAGCAATAAAATGCACAAATCATTAAAAATATTTTTAACATGCAAAACATTCAACAGTGATACATTATTGTTCAACAAGAAACATTGGCAGTAATTGCGGCTGAGGGTTACCATACAAATTTAAATAATTAAACCATTTTACAAAAATAAGATTATAATTAACAAAAATAAATATAAATAATTAAAACTTTATGAAACAATATTTTCCGATTATAAAAACAATTCATTAAATAAATATTATTACTGATTAATAAAAAACATAATTCAATATATAAATATATATATGGTAAAAATTCTACCAGACAAAAAGTTTAGTTTGTAAATGATTAGGAATCACTTAATATTAAGCAATATTAAATATGTGCAGTTCATAAACAACAATAGATCGAATAACTGTTACAGATAATAAGTCAAAGATATTTCTTTTGTTCCAAGGCCAGTATGATATTCACAACATACATTGCATAATCTTGAGCAAATGCTATAAACTTTTAACAAGAACATTTCAAAACACTGAAATATACAAAGCACAAAAGGTTTTTATAAAAAAAAACATTAAAAATACTTTCATGTAATCACAAAACTAGTACATAATGCAACAAATTCAAATTAGCTATTGATTTAAAACATTAAAAATGAATCAAAACATTTAATATTTGTGCAAAATTAGAAATAGTAAAAACAATAGAACCAGTATACATTTTCCTCTTTGTGCGAAATTGTGTGCAGTTTTGAATAGCTTCGGTGATCGCATAAGTTTAAACTTGTATTAGGCCCATGTTTTTAATCCCCCCCCCCCCCTCCCCCAATAAATTTGAAAACTTTATGCCTTTGGGTGATCATAAATACATAAAATTAATATTTTCTGTAAAAACATAAAAATACTGATTCATACCCAAATTTATTATTTTAATTATAATTTGTTTCTGCATAAAATTGCAACTTGATCAAAGGACTGATATTTATAATATTTAAAAAAAATTGTATTGTACATTCAAAGATCATTTAGTGCTAAATGATATTTAGACAGGCCAAGATCGAATTCAAATGCATTCTGAAATAAAACGATTGTGTAATGGATTACAGTCCTGCCTGCACCTTCAATACCATTTCCTCAGTTTTATGAAGATCACTTGCTAATTAATCAAAAACTTGTCGAAAATTAAAGTTGCTAGTTAAAAAAAACTCAAGCTAACTGAAGAAAAGCTATTGGAACTACTCCAGATTAATCAAAACAGAAAATAATTTTATTTTATCAAAATTTAAGATAATTTCTATAGAAAAATTTATAAAATTGCACTCCAAATTCATTAGTAACAAAAACACAGATATGAAACATTATGAAAAGTAAAGTAAATAGACTGGACAATAGTATGGACGATTTTAAAATTGATGCATTTTCAAACCGAACTTCTTGTGTAGAAACCTACTAGACAGCTGGTTGAAAAGAAATTTCAAACGATATCAGAGAACGTTTTAATAGGCCAAAGAAAATTATAAATATATTAAAGCATCCCCATGTAACACCCAATATTATAACAAATCTTGCCCAGGACAATTCGAAGTTGTTACATCTGTCTTGTAATTTTATTATTAACATCAAAACAATATGTTAACTAGAGAAATAATATTTTCACAAGTCAGCATTCAAACAATATACAATTTGTTATTTTTAAAATCAAATTCTGATACAGTTGGATTTTTAATTTGCAAGATTTCTAAAATAATTCTCAGATTCAGTAAGTTTCAAAAGTTATCTTCAACTGACAAAAATCTAAGTTGATAAATACTAACAAATTACCTTTTATGCTACGAGTGCATTTTGAAGATCCTTAACATGTTAACTGCTGCATCAAAATTGGTAAAGTGGCCGAGGAGCCACACAAGTTTGTTATGCTTCAAAACCAAATCTGCTACAGAGTTATATAAAACTCACGTGATGCCTAAGCCCATTGTATTTCAAGTTGTATTTCACTCGAATGGTAGTCAATGTGTTAAGGTGAAATTTGATGTATTGGTAAATGCAATTGACTTTTGAAACTATAAATTGAACAAAAATAGAAACTCAAAGAGAATTGAAAAGCATATTAATTTGCAACAAGCAAACTTTATATCTAAAATGTTACTATTACACACATTTTCTTAAGTAAATGCTATGATCACATATTTCTGAAATATGTTGTGCTGACACTGCAGCAATGATTTAAGCCTGACCCATCCCAATATATAAATCTTGAAACTACAAGATGAGAAACCAGGTATAAACCATAATATTGGAAATTCTCAATTTCTTAGTATGCTTTTAAAAACTAACTTCTTGACAGAAAAAATAGCAAACATAAATGAATATTCAAAAATGTTTAAAAATTGTAGCACCAGGAAAAATTGTATCTAGTCATTTCTAATTCAGAAATTTCTAAACTAGGATAACACTACAGTGCATTGCAATGTACTATAAATATTTCCTTACCTAGTCAGTTTGATATATAGTAGCTTCAATAAGATAAAAACGTATTTTAATATGTGGATTAACATTTTAAATAATTAAAAGACTCGTAAAGGAATAAAAAAAATAGAGGAAAATGCATAAATAAGTTCCACAGTCAAACATTTTATATAAAAAAAATACGTATGTTTTAAGATACAATACAAAGATGAGATACAAAAGACCCTTTCGACAATAATCTCATGATATAACGATCGATATTGAGAGTTTCAATCATTTTATTAGTTTGCATGTAATAAATGTTGTTAGCACTCATTACAATTGTTACAAAGATCATCTTGTATTGGTCCCATGAGTAGTCATTATATAAAGGGTCTACTGTAACAAATAAGAACTCGAAAATACTGTTGAAATAAATTTTCTACCTTTAAAAAAAAAACTCATACTCAGATGAAAAAAGTAAGCAATGTGGAAAATACCATTACGATATTTTAAATTCTTATTCTATCTTCAATAGTATATAAACAGCATTAAAGTTGAAGCATTTTAAAGCTCCGATTCTTGTTCCAACTTTTTCTACTGGAAGCGAAGCAAAGAATTATCTAGCATTAATTATCCTATAATTTCCTAAGTTTTTAAAAATACATTTTAAAAACTTACATGGTTAGGGTAGATAAGTAGACCAATAGATCTTTATGCCTACATTAACTTCTCAAAATGCGACATACAATACGAATAAATACGTTAAGAGTTTTCGACTTATTCCAATTACATCTACCTAGTTATTAACTTTTAAAACCCGCTATACTTTTAAGACTAGAAACATTATTATGTGAGGAACTAACTGTGATGTTTTCGCTTAGCATTCTATCAGATCAACTTGTATATAACTGATTATTTGATTGTTAAGCCTTTCTAAGACTAGAGATATTTAGGACTAGCAAGTTGATCACTTTGCTTTTTACAAAAGAACCGGTTGATAGTAACAAATTGCAATTTCTTCACCAACTATGATTCATATGATCAACTGACTGACCGGATCCCCAGCCAGAAGTACCCAAACACGCTTCCGAAAATCCAAGTCTTCCAGTACAGGGATCGTCCGTATGAGGTGAACACAAATGGGGCGCTCAGAGTGGCCAAGAAAAGGAAACAGCCCAGGTTCTGAAGAAGCTTAGGTGGTGATTTGTATGCTTTCAATGGTGAAAAGTAGTTGGACGGAGATATTTTACCACCATAGTAGTCTTCAAGGAGCCTATTGTGAATAGTTAAGTACATTAGAATTCAATAACAAGTACCAATCACAATGCATACAGTAAAATCCACTTATAACGATGCCAGGTATAACGATATGCGGAATACAACAATGTAAACTGCAAAGGAAGTTTGGATTTCTATAGCAGTCCATGCTAATTTTTCCAGATATTACGATGCCGGTTATAACGATAATCCTCATGTAACGATTGAGTTTCCCTTGTCTTATGCTGATAAAAACAGTTTATAACAATGAAGACGGAGGGTGGGAGTGCCGTTTGCACAATAAATAAGCGGAGGCGAATAGCATGTGAACAAGAATGTTAGAAATTTGCAAAGAGATCCCTGGTTCTTTCTATAATGTTAGCAAGAATAGGAAATTTTATGGAAATTTCCTATTAGAATGTCAAATCTAAGCAAACAAAAAGTACTGACCCTTCCTCATTAAAATAGCAATTTATATAACTAACTTTATCTAACTAGTATATGTTGTCAATAAAATCATTATAAAGTCCATAAAATATATCTATATTCAAATGTTATGTATGTATGAGTATTATACTTTCTTATT
The DNA here is from genome assembly GCA_963932185.1 of Troglohyphantes excavatus. Taxonomy (NCBI): domain Eukaryota; kingdom Metazoa; phylum Arthropoda; class Arachnida; order Araneae; family Linyphiidae; genus Troglohyphantes; species Troglohyphantes excavatus. Next base: position 53,676,725 of record OZ010669.1, on the reverse strand, counting down.
ATGTGTTATTTTTCATGATTCGGATATAGCGATTTCCGGATATAACGATCAAATTATGACAGTAACTTGAACATCGCTATAAGCGGTTTTTACTGTACAAAATACCAAACTGGTACCTTTTGTTACAAAAATATTATGATCTTCCCAAAGTGGAATATTAAACTTAAAATTTCATTAAATTGGAAAAGTGTTAATGGAATACTAAAAATTATATTTTTTTCGTACTTTGCACTATATTTTTTAATTAAAACTCATTGAATAACATGACTGCATATTTAAACCTTACTGACATGAATTGACATGAACTGATTTTGACATGTAAAACCGGTGTAAAGTTAGTCATGTGTGTTGTGTTTTACTTTTAATTAAAATTAAACACACTTACTTGTCTTTATTTAAAAATATGTCGTGCAGCCACAGCTTAAATTCCGATTCATTAGCTGGAATACTGCAGATGTCAATGCGATTAATATGAATATAAACAGCATCACAACAACCAGTAACAAATTCTGAAATAAAAAAGGTTTATAAATCATTAGTGTGGGATTGTATGAGCATCTTATAAATAAAAGATATTACAGGGATGGGAAGTGCTAAAGACCAGTTTGGAGCAATTTTTGGAGCAGCAAAATTTAAGTTTTGGAGCAGAAACACGACAAATTGTAGCAGCAAAACTGAATATTTGTAGCAGGAACGCAATAAATTGTAGGGTTTTGGAGCAGCAAAATTTAAGTTTTGGAGCAGAAATGCGACAAATTGTAGCAGAAAACTGTAGATTTGTAGCAAGAATGCGATAAAACGTAGCAGTGAATTTTAGCATATTAAACAATAATTGTAGCAATTAAAATTTGTAACATTCTATTTTAAATCAGATGTGGTACACTACCCAAGGTGTAAAAACCCTGAAGGTCTCTATTGCTTATTTATGCCATTTTTTATGCAATAAATCAAAACCAGTAGAGGCTATAAATGAGACAGTTGAAAATATTCAACAAAAATTAGTTTTTTAATTATGAATTATCAATATTTTTTACAATATATACTTAACTTTCATATGTTGATTTTTTCCCCCACTGAAATGTGGTTTATAAAAACCAAAACAGTGTTGCAATCTTGCATATATTATGCATGAAATCTATTAAGAAGGTTGTTACTGTCTAAGGGAAATAAAATTACTTAATTTTTTTCGCACAAACTTTAGAATTAAAGAGTAATAATTTGATGGAAAACCTATGTTACTACTTATTTTAAACATGTTAAGCGTAGGGGTGAGGGGTTCAAACACAAAAAGATTTATTAAATAGTATATAAACATTTAAATCAAATATTAATGCCAAAACGAATTGCAAATTCCTAAAAAAAAGCTTTTTTCAAATTGTCCATTGTTATTCCATAAAATATAACAAACTTCAATTTCGTAAATAAATAATATTTTCAACTAAGGAGTGAAAAACCCTAAAACTGTATTTTGCTGTTTACATCTTTTTTATACTCTTAAGCTTTATGAGACCATTTAAAGCAGTTAAAAATATTTAACCAAAAGAGTTTTTAATTAAGAATTAACCCATTTACACAATATTTTACAATATATAAGTATATAAGTAAGTCAATTTTGAATTTTTTAGTAAAATGTGGTTTATCAATAAACCAAAACACTAACAAACTACAATATCACATACCTTGTACATGAAAAAGACAATTTAGAATGTCACCACTGTCTAAGGATATAAAATTCCTTAACTTTTCCACACAAACTAGATTTATTAAATAGTAATAAATTTATAGAAAACATACCTTGCTATATTTTAAGCATGTTAATCTAAATCATTAAAAATTACACTTAAGTTATTAACTTAAAAATTAGTTTAATGAGAAATTTGAAAACTTTCAAAAAGCTAAATAAAAGCAATTTTTTTTTTTTTTTTAAGTTGGAGGGTTGTTAGAAAAAAAAGTTTCCAATAAAAATAATTAATTTAATAAAATACATGAACATTTAAACAACAAAGGATTAAATTGGAATTTTAATACCATCCAAACAAGATTTTTTTTTAAAAAATCCATTTTTATTACTGAAAATTACAAGTCCTAAATTTCAATTTCGTGAATTTAATTATATTTTCGAAAAATGTAATGTAATTTTGTTAAGTAGTGCAAAACAAATCATGATAAAACAGGAAGCAGTGAAATATAATGAACTTGTATATCGGATGCAAAAGGATTGAAAGTCTTCCAACGGAAGATCGCAGCAGATCGCGTTTAACGAATTTCTACAAGTTCAAGGTTTCCATGAATTAAAATATATAACAAAAGAATATAAACGCGAATTATTTCATTTCTCTGCTTGACGTATAGCATGCCCATTCGTACTCTACATTTCTACAAATACTATTTAAACTTGAGAAAAATTTGCTTAAATTTTCTCCCATTTCCTCTTCCTAAGGTTGCCTTAACTTCGTTTATGGCCAGACAAACGGGCACCAAGACTTGGCGCATTTGGCGCACGTGTTTAACAAGGATTTAAAACAAAATTGGCGCAGAATCGCACATAAATGTGGTTTTATAGCAGGCTGGCGCAGGATACCACTTTTGGCGCTCTCTGGCGCAATTGGCGCAGAATTCCCGTCCCTGATATTACTATTCTATAATAAGTATGAAAATACCAATAATTTAAGAATGTTTACTTTCTTTGTATTAAGGATTTACTTTAAAATGTCTAAACAATCTATTCTTGATTTTAATTTATTTTATTTAAGTAATTTTCAAAGTTATTAACATTTTTATAAGCTTTTGCGTAAATCTTTTATTTCCAAAAACAAGTTATTTGATAATGGTTGGAAAAATAAATATTTAGAACGTCACACACACATTTTAATCAATTATTGTCAACAAGATACTACTTTGAAAGCAGAAATGTACTATGTAAAATATAGCAAATAAAGTTTAACCTTTAAAATGTATTCAATTATTAAATATTTATTCAAATATAAGAATCGATTTTAAAAGTTGAGCGTAATGTCAAATAGAAGAATAAAGAGAGGGACATGAACAATATAAACGGGTACAGACAATGTTATTTATAATGGAATTGGGCAAGTACATCAGACTTTACGGTATCAGCAAAGCTGTTTACTAAGCTATGCAAAAATGTTCTAAGCTATGCTGCAATATCCATTAAGACTACAAAACTAGGCAAGTTCATTTGTATTGCATTCTAAAATGTTAAATTATACCCTAATAGAAGATACTTTTAAAATATTTTTCCTAAATGTTTGATAAGAAGTGGTTATTGAGCAACTATCGGACATGCAAACAACTGAAAAACTCAAATTGTAAGCAACTAAGCATTCAGCAACTATCGGACAAATATATCCTTTTGCTAGCTACTGTGCTACCAGCTTTGCCAAATAATCAACAATTTAGCGGTTTTGTATGGATTGAGGTAATACAAGTTTAACGATTCTTAAACTTCACTTTGGTAATTTCGAAGTACGAGACCTGTCAACTCTGAGTTCAATGCAATTCAAATAATCGTTCAAAAGTTGGTCAATGATTTTTTTTAGTCACTCTGTGAATAAAAGTTGCAGTGCAATTATCGCTTGTGTGCGACTAGTCTAAGGATCACAAATTCACCTAAAAGTAAAATCCAAACTCAAATTACATTTACAAACTTATTGCCAGATTCATACATTGGATCTCTATTACGTAACCTTATGCGATTTCTCAGTCAATTCGATATTTAAAACAGGTACACATAAATGGTTAAAAAGAGATACACACTTCACTGCTAGGATTCAGTACTAAAATATAATTTAGTTTAAATATTTTAGTCTATATACATACCAAACATTGATGGGGCTTTAGTACGTAAAGTTTTAGTATTTCCTTTCGTACAAGAATAAATCACAGTAGCGTCATATACAGCATCTAGATTGTTTTTCATGTTCTCTAGAGCTATGTGGAAACCTTTGTATTTGGGAGTGAGAACATGTTTTAAAGGCACAAGACCTACAAATACATTAATAAGATACTTATTATTATGTACACAAAATATAAAAAGATATATAGATATTTGCTAAAATTTAAAACAATTTCATTTGAATTAATCTTTTAATAAAGAAAGGCAAGTGTCCAAAAGTATTAAAAATTATATTTGTTTTTAAGTAAAATATATATACAAAACTTTGTGTCAATAGAAAAGATAACTGAAAGTAATGTCAAAATTTTATTATAAATACGTACACAACAAAAATAGCTATTGAAAGTATTTAAAATAACCCTACCTCGTTCTTTAGCAAAGGATTGACTTTTTTCAATCAAATCCGAATTTTCCGGATTATAACGAGTTCCTTCGGGAAAGATTACCATCCATGTCTAAATAAAAACAAAGCTTATTTCAGTTTAAAAAAGTAAATTTGAAAATACAAACACATTTGGAAAATTATCCGTAATAAAGAGATATCAGCATTAAAAAAATCTACATCTTAAAATAACAAACACCAACTTATAATTAAATCTTATTGATTAAAACAAAATATTAAGTTTCAGTATTCAGTGGTACATTTAAAGACATTAAATTGGATTTACAAGCGGAATTTTATATTTTATAAGAATAATTTTAAAGTTTAGTTTTAAAAATCAATACATAAAATAAGCTTTTTCTTTCAGTCCAAAGCTATGGATCTCTGCCATACCTACTTCTATAAAAAAAAATTGAAAAATGCAGAGCTATGTAAATCTGCCCTAAAATTAAAAAAAAAGTTATGATTTAATATTTTGTGTTTTATTTATTCTCATTAAAAAATATTTAGTTTATATCCAAAAGGTGTTTCCTGCTATTACTTCTTTTTGCAGCTACTAACCTGGCTACCGTAACCTATTACACAATTTGATAGTAAACATCAACATTACAATAATGCTGCACAGTTGAGCTATTGCATTAAGATCTGTTTCAAAGAAAATAACAATGTATGTGCAATAGTTCTCTATAAACAGCAACATTTCAATTGGAATGTTTTATCTCGCAAACTTTCGATCATGAGGACATGAATTTATGTTGCATTCCAAATAAACGGATCTCCTTTTTAAGATCTACTGAATTAAATTGTTTTAAAATATGAAAATCAATTTAAAGAAACTCACAAAAAACTGACAATCTAAAATGTAGCGCAATATAATTGAATGTGTGATATTAAAAAGGAAAAGATTCAATTGGATTTCCATGGAATCTTTTCATTTTTAATCTCCCCATCAATTTCATTCTCTTTTCCTATTAGCAAAATATTCATGATAATTTTTAATGAAAAGGTATACTAGGGCATGTTTTTAAAATATGGTCATAAAAATATGTCTTCCCTACACATATTAACAACACCTGTAAGAATTTTGCAATATAAATTAGTTGCATTAATATCATTAAATAAATTAGTGCTAATATTTATAAATGCTAAAATTATGGAAATTTGTGTCTAATTACATAATTTCAGTGGCGAAGCGTCCAGTCATCGGTAGATTCGCCGATGACCACGGAAAAATAAAAAAGAGAAAAAAAATTAATTAAATTTAAAAAAAAAATTTATCTATTTATCTATTTAAAAAAGTGTTTTAAATATATTTTTTATTAATTTTTAAATTTTCTTATATTTAAACGTTTAAAACATGTAAAAAAAATTAAACAATTCATTAAATTCGCATCGAAAACACTAAAATAAACCCGCAACTTCAAAACCAGCCAAGAGGCATGAGCCTGGCTTTGAAAGTTCTGCCAAAGTCATCGGCAAGGGCTACAGCATCGATGTTGTGATGCATCAACCAATCAGGTGGACGCTTACAAAATCCTTTTCATACTGTTTCACTAGACAATTTACATAGATAAAGCTACTCCGGTCATCTGCTTCTATCACCGATTCCCTCAAGCAACCTTCCTTCGTTTTAAATACTGGAATGGTTGCCAGGTTGGCTTGTTAATGCCATATTTGGCAATAAATATTATCCTTAAAAAAAACTTTGCAATGTATTTAGTCAAATATGATACTTTCCTTAGCAGTCTTTCTCAGATATGGAATTTTTTCTTTATATTGTGTGACTGACTTGTCATTCGTTGTAAAGTTCGCTTGTTTTTGTGTTTGGGTTTGTCTAAGTTTAATTTTTTTAAGGAACTGTTTAATTATTTTATTAACCGTTATTATTATTTTATTACGTTATGGAAAATGTTTTTTCTGTCTAATGAAATTAACAATTAACTAATTGTCCATTTTTGTACGATGTTCACTGCTTAAGTAACTGCTTTATTTTGAAATGAACATTAGGTTTTTAATTGCAGTACAATAGCTAGACTCTGCTTAATTAGGTTTTCGTTTTATTTAAAATCAAGTAAATAATATATTTTATTCTTTTTATAACTATTACTTACAATATCTGCCCACTTATACGTATATTTGCGTCGATCACAAAAAAGGAATAGGAAATATTGAGCAATGACAATTCCTTCGGTTTTAAGATTTGAATTGTATTCAGTAATACAACACTTTGTCCTTATTATTCTTGTTATTTTATTTATTAATTTTGCGAATATGGATATAGCAGAACATGGATATATAAAAACGCTGTATTTTGACTGTCGTAAGAAAAATGGAATTGAATGTTATTAGAATGAATATGTTATTATTAAAAAAAATAGAATTTAATTTAATAATTAAGATTTTTAAAAAAATTATTTTAACTGAATAACACAGGATAAAAGGTACGTAAGTGGACAAATATAAATATTATGGCCAGGTCTGCATGGGTAAGGAAATTGGTTGGCAAGATAAACAATTTCCTGCTGATCATGCATCTAGCATGCCAATTATTTGATTAAACGCTGAAAAAAATAGGATCTTTCATTTTTTGCGTCCTGTTATTTTTACTCCCTCCACCTTCCCATGCATACTTTTTTCACACATATTTTTTACAATTATTTGGGCCACGTTTTTTAATTTACTTTAATTATCTTCTTTTAATGTGTTATGTTTTGAATAAATTGAATATTAATTATTATTTAATGGTGAATATAAAAATATGAAATTTATCATTTAACAAAATTTTATTTTAAGCATATTTGCGTTGTAAAATAAAGTGTATTATTTTTAGTATATTTCTGTCATTTTATATTTGGTACGTACTTGAGTATGTTTATAAAACATCTGGGATTTTTTTTTACCTAATACCTCAAGAATGATCATTAGAAAGATCCTGAGTTATATGAAAAGTGACATTATAAATGCTTGCGGAGAAAATGTCCGCATTTTTTGTAATTGCTCCCTCTACCATATTTTGCAGGCACGTGATTTTTTTTGTGAAATTAGCGGAAATCAATGAATTTTATTTTATTGAATGTGAAAGCTGAGTAAAATGTATATCAGAATTTATAATTAGTATTATTAATTTAAAAGTAGTTTTTAAAGTTTTGCGACAAAAATGCAAGTTCTTTTCTTTATAAAAAAAAGGGGGGCGCGGGGTTGAGGGGGGATTCGGCTCGGAGCGATGACCATGGCAAAAAGTCACGCCTCGCCACTGCATAATTTTTTTTAAAACCTAGCTTAAACAGTAATGTTAATCTACTATAACATTCTCAAGATAATGACATAAACAATGCTTTAATAAAATGTTTTATCAAAACTATTTACACATGTTTTACTACACTAAAAGTTTAGTTGCAATATACATTTGTATATATTAAAAAAGACAACTTAATTTTACGAAAACAATGGTGAATTTAGTAAATAAATTATATAGTTTATTCTAATAAAAATCAAAACATTATAGAACGGAAAAATATAAAAACTTACAGGAATCTTTGGATTTTGCAAGTATTTCAATGAAGATATCATCTTTTTGGAATCAAAGTAATGCCGCTTCACAAACACACAACCATGCTGAAAATAAAACATGGTACATTGTATTAAATATTGAAATAAAATTTGATTTTACATGTACAATTACAATAGCTAAACATACTAAGTGATAAAAAATATCTTTTAAATAACTAGAAGATTTTTGTAGCTGTTATGTTAAGATACAATCATTGATAGTTTGGAAAAATATTAATAGTGCATAAAGAATACTTTGAAATTGGTGATAAAAAAACTAATATGCATAGAAATGAAAACATTATAATCAAAGACTTAACTGATGAAAATAATAGTCTAAAAATATCTGAATACATTTAGTCATACCTGTTTCTTACAATACATACCTAAATACCCAAATTTTAAACTAAACTAATACTATTTTGAAATGAGAAACACAAAATTGTTACTGTAATATTTCAGTTAAACTTTCACAATAAAACAATATGTTGGTATTAATCTTTCGAAGGCGAGTGATTGATTTTAACATGGGATTCTGGACGAAATATTGGTCACCTGCTTTGTAAAGGTTAATATATTTTTTTATATTAAAATGTACATGGTGCACAAGGCCATATGGATCATTCCGGAAAAATATACTATGAATTGTAAAAGATTACATTCCAAATAAAAAAAATTACAATAAATGTAAGATTAATCTTTTAATTTTAACAAGATAGTGAATAGATTTTTTTTTTTAAATGAACGAATAGTAGTGAATAAATATAAGTAGTAATATAAGTAGTGAAAGAATAAAAAGTTTTATTTCCTCTGTAAAGCTTACTTAAAACATATGTTGCTTTACCTCATAAAAGTAGAATCCATACAATGGCACCATCTGAAGGGAATCCTTCATAACATATCGGACATGTCCAATGGAACCTTGCCTGTCTGCGAGCATGTGCACCACAACCCAGTCGACTACAAGAAGACAAGACACAAAGTTAAACTTTTTAAAAGTTCGAACGAATATCACTACAAAAATACTTTTATTCTTTTTATGGATCAATACTTAAAGAATTGTGAGTATTATGAAATAAAAATTGTAATTTTACTAAACAAGAGGTTGCTACCCTTCTTTGATAACCATTGAAAATGAACTACATTAATTTTATGATGATTTAAAATTTGGTTTTATAGTACACCAGTTGTCACACTAGAGCATGGGAGCAAAATGAGCTATTGGTTAGCAGTTCAGGATTTATCATGAAGTAGAGATACATGGATCTTGTTATTTTGAATCATGGTCAGATGAGGTGAGCAACAGTTCAAACTTGCATACCACAACCAATGTGAGAACTTCTGGAATACATCAGTTAACATGCACCGGTTCCCTTTACAAAGGAAATGATCAACTGTCCAACAATGATCGAACTCATAACTAAACTATTGTAACCCAGCCAGGCCATCACAAGTCTTTTAAACTCTACAGCAGTCGAAGAAAACTTTTCATGCAATCCAACCCTTTTATTCAATTTTTTTTCTTGAATTTATGTTACAAAAAAGCCATTTCTTTTTTAATTTTTGTATGTCTTATCCTGAATTATAATGTCTGGTCTGTAGGTCTCTATCTGTTCTTTCCTCCTAATCATCCCTCTGTTCTATTCGGCCCATTGTTTGGTCCGTATGGTCTCCTAGCGAACATATGGTGTGCGATACCAACAAAGTAGGAATTAATACAAAAACAGAAAAAATGTTGAAGTTAAAATCGATTTTTCTCTTACACACATTGAATGAATAAACACAAGAAATAGGATACTGTATCACAATTTTACAAAAAACTTTCCACTTCTACTTTATGTAGTTTTATTTGAAAATGTGTGTTCAGTCGGAATAAAATGGATATTTAAATGTTTGTTGGGATGGCATTAAATGTGGTATGGGTGACAAATTTACAATTAATTCGAATAAAGCAATTGACATAGGAAAAGTTTTTATATATTTTGACATTTCTACCTAAATTTCACTGTCTTCCATACCTAACAATGTCCACTTAGCTTATAATTAGTCTTTTTTGAACAATGTCTAAAAATATCAAAAATCTTACAGTATCAGCTTGATTTTTAATGTTCACAAAATAGTAGGCAAGTCTGAAACCAAAATATTACAAAAACCACAATACAAGTTCAAAATTCCTTTCTACCTTTCCCTGTTTCTTTCAGAAACATGTAGTGTGAATGACGTACAAGCAGGAGAATAGTGGTAGTGTGGAGGGGGAAGGAGGAGAGAGAACGGCACCACATTTGGGATCGCATGTCATTGTAAACCGATTTCAAGTGGGCGGAGACCTATATGTTTCAGCGATCGCATCAGGATACTTTATCGTGGAATTTCACAGAATAAATCGTTATACACAACGTGGTTGGCCGAAAATTGTAAAAACTAAAAATTAGTATTTTCAAAACTGAAATTTGTATAAAATTAAGGTTTATTTATAGACATTACAAAGAAGGTTTTAATTCACTGTTAGTAAGTTTTTTTATATGTTATGTATGTAGAATACATACAGCTAAGTTATTTTTTATTTTTACACAGGATTCTTACAAAAATATTTAAATATTAGAAATTTTTCATAAAATGAAATTCAAAATTCACAAAACCAAAATTATGTTTTCACAAATTCAGAAAAAAAATGAACAGTGTTAAAAAAACTTGGACAGACTCTTGCTTTCTGACAGAATGCCTGTTTGGTAAGGTTACTCGATTTGTTTAAAGCAAGCTCATTTGTTTTGATTCAGGCATGTCGCTTGGTTGACTTAAGCAGGACTGGATAGAAAAGATTACCACAAACCATTTCCAAATGAGTGGATATGGCTCAAATTCGGCATAAACACACTTACGTGAACTTATTAAATATCATCAGTTACAGACTGAAAAATCAACTGCTTTCTATAATGTCAAGCAAATACTCAAGCTTTATAAACTATATTGATTGTTCAATCTATCAACATTAGACATTTAATAGTTTGATTTTCAATTGAAAAAATTTGTTTTTGTGTAAGCAATATACAAATAAGAAGATAATTTTACATTTATACACTATACACATAAATATACATATTTAAAAACCGATAATAGTGAAAAAGCAATTTGTAAAAATTGAAACATTCATTCTTTTTAATCAAAAAACAATATAAATATGTTGCAACATAGTAATACTAAAAGATATCAATAGTACACTATGTAAATTATGATAAAATAAATACAAAAATTCTAAAGCTTTAAAAATATGTGACAAAAAAAAAACATACCAGTACTTTGGTGATTACTTATGTATATAACTCTTTCTTTCTTCGTTGTGACTTCTTCCACATTCCCAAAAAGGAGCAACTGTAAAAAAAAACAGTTTTGTTAATTCTATTCTTAAATGTAAACAAATAATTTATGAACAGATGTAGTATAGGACATTTGGCGCGTTTTTGTTTTTGGCGACGAAAAATTGCCGTTAAACAGCGCTATGACGTCATAGGGTTGCCAGATTGAAAGTCACCACAAGAATCGGAACATACCAACAATGTCAGGTGGGGTTGCCATACTATAAATTTATCGCTCCTATAAAACACGCCAAAAAAAAACTCACGCGCCAAATGTCCTATACTACATCTGTACCATAATTTGTTTTATATCATGCAATCATACTGGGAAGCAGAAAAGCGCCGACTTGCGTCCCAAATTTTTTCAAAAGTCTCGAGACAAATTTCTGCAAAAGTCTATCATATGAATCGTTATATGACTGGACTATTTTATAACCTATACTACAGATTCTTTATAGATTAGCTAATGACTTTTCTCCCAAGTTAAGAAAGTCAGAAGGAGGAAGAGATATGTGATTAATTAAGTTGAAGACAAATCTTATTCACTAAAATCTTGTTGCAGACTATGTATAGGAATTTTCTGCTACTGAGCAATCACAAATCTTTGTTGAAAAAAAATATTCAATTGTAAGTGTTACATATTAGGTAGATCATTGTGAATCCTTAGCAGTGGCGGCCCGTGGTCGAAAATGTTAGTGCAGCCGAAATCATGTGAATCCCCCCCCCCCCCCTCACTTCCCTTCCCATTTTCCCAAAACCATACATGAATGGAAATTCTTTATTATTCAATACTCAAATCAAAGTTTCCTTTCAATTTTTACAAAATGATAACATGCGAAAAAAATAGAAAACACTTACTTATTTTTTGAAAATTAAAGCAATCCTCCTTTCTTTTAAACATGTGAATCGGTCCATTTTAATATTAACTTAAATAACAAAACAACAGCAGGACCATGTCCTGAAACAACAGCACACAGTAAATATATCACGAAAACCATTTCCGTTTGGAGATATTCTCGTTTCACCTACGAGCCAATCAGCAAATCGAACCTCAAGTGCAGCTAAAACAAGAAAATTCATTTCGACTGTACCTTCTCGCAAATGCAGTGCATTAGCGTGGGGAGGAATCTCCATACTACGTAGAGGTTGCCATGGCAACAATGCAGCCGATTTCGAATTTCGCTTTTTGGCTGCAGTATGATTGAATGGAGTTTTTCCCCCTCCTGAATGTAAGTAACGGTAACAGGCTTGCTATTTATCGGAGATTTTGTTTACTACCATAGACCGTTTGTTTACTACCGTTTATTACATTAGTAAGGTGTTTAATCACTGGATATCATTATACATGTGTGCATTCATACATTAAACAACTTGTGTTAATTTTACAAATATTTAATGCAATTTGAAATAGAGCATACATTTATTTATAAGATCTCTGCTGAGTGGAATGTTTGCGAGTCAACAGCAAAGCAAGGTTCTCATTACAAAAATGGGACATAGTAACCAATGAAACATATTTAAAACAATCACAAGTATTACTAAAATTATTCCATAGCCTTGGATGGTTGTAACGTGTTTTGTCACAATACGTAACAGAAATAAATGGACACACCTCAGTGCAATGAAACCACTTGAACGTAAAAAAATACATAAACATTGTTTACTTTAGAATATTCATTCATTTTTTTTACAGTGTAAAGTTTTACAAACTGTTTCTGTCAAGTAATAATTCAATGCTCCAACATAAAGTGCAGAAACAAGAATTTATATAAAAACTTTGACACAATAATGTCAGGTAAGTTGTTTATTTATTGTCTCCGATTGGTTCGTATTGGCTAATGTTTAGATATAATTTTTTTTTTACATCAAATACATGACTTGGATTTAAAAACTGCAACACAGAACTTCGTTAACAAAAGTTGACGATCAAAAATGCTTTGGCGAAATACTCCGCTCGAGTTTTTCTTAAAAGTTCAGACTCAAACAATCAAGACTGGCGCGATTCTAAAAATTGGGGCCAAGGCTTAACCGATTATTGCAATGGGGCTCCGATTGAACCATAATTACACAAATAATTATCAAATATGCACCACATGTACACATAACATGTCCATAAATGATAAAAACGATTATTTACTTACCTGGGTACCGGTAACATGCTCGAAGAAGAAAAGCACAAATTTCTGATACACTGAATAATAAATATCATCTCCGGCTTGATAAACCCAGCTAGGAAGTAAACACGACATGAATCGCCATGCGATCCACACAAAAAAGTACTGCGGAACGACTCCAAACATAACAATGCTTGGTACAACCATCTTCACGTGTTTCAGGCTGCAACAAAAGCACAGGGGAAAACACTAAATATGTTTATATCCCTAAATACACAAGCAAAGTAAAATGCGAATCTAAAATATCATTCAAAGTTTATATCGTACGTAACACTAGAAGCCGGCGGAAACATGTTCAACACATTGTCCAACCCGGTAGCAGAAGAAAATCCAAAACTTTCATTTTCTTACCGGCCGCTTGTGTCACCATTCCACCATTGCTGAATATTCTCTTTCATTATGGTTAATTAATAAAAATGTTAAAAATAATAATTACGGTTTTTAAAATTAAATATAAGAAATTTAAATATATACACGTAAAGACAGTGGGAGAAACAAGTTTACTGAGCTGTTGACAGCTATGAGAACTGCGCATAAAACCACTCTAGTAGACAGAAATTGGGTGCTTATCGATCGTTTGTAACGTAAATTATTATACTGATGTTATTATTATGGCGAAAAAAATATTAAATATAAAAATATTATTGCCACTTACCATTCCTTGACTGTTATACTGCTATGAAATCTCAACATTTTAATAAAAACGCAAAGTCCACAAGAGGAGGGGTGCATGCTTTTCCGATTCCGTTCTTCCAGATTGGACGGCTAAATGCCTGCAACTGGAAATGTAGTCGCACTATACTCCAGCTCAGGTAATTTTTTGGATTGAAGCCAGTGGGAAACATTACACGTTAGTAGCAAAAACATATAATTATAATAACTTCGATATAGTGTGCCAGTAAGAAATGCGACTTATTGTGGAAAAGTAGGGGAGTTACATTGTCATTCGTGATACAAGCGAGGCATGAAGGAATCGATAACACAACCTTAGTAGAGTTGCGCGAAAGTTTCATTACTACCGCATCGCAAAAAGAAAACAATACTCTTTTTTTTTAATTCTAACGTTATTCTTTTCAAATACGCAAAACGCGATGGGTGACTCGTCAAATGGGGTCATAAAGTCTAATATATACCAGTACAATCGTGTAAAAATAAACGGAACAGTTCGTGACAGGAACTCGCATTGATAAAAGCTACCCTAGGATGTGTTAGGAATATTTTTAGTTGTCTGTCTTCTATGACAAAGTTCTTTTATCCATTTTTGGCTCTAAATACTTTTATTATTTCTGAAAAATATTGTAACAAATTATTTGACAATGGTGCTTGAAGATTAAAAATATTGTCAAAACTCAAATAGAATAAAAAAAAACTTCATAACTTCTCTGTTACTAATAAAAAATGGATTGGAAGACGATATGGTAACATGCAAGTTGCTTTTCAAAAATTTTATTTAATTTTCAAAATTATTAAATTTAATTAGTAATTGAAATTTTTTTTCATAGTATCATTTTCAGCTTTGCAATACAAATTTAAGATAGTTTTCAAACAGTTGGAATGTCCATAACAATTATTCGAAATTGATTTTACATCACCCATTAATATTAAAGATGTATTTTATTAGCCTCCCACTCCATCTCAGACCAGTGGGTTCCCTGCCGGTGGTCTGCGAACCACTGTTGGTCCGTTAGAAAATCTAAAAAGTGGTCGCCGTGAAGTTATTAATCAAAAAGAGGTATTAGGTTTTTCAAAAAATAATCATTTGTCTGACATTCTATTTATTTTAACAAATTGTAAAACCTATTTACTTAACAAAATGCTTTAATTATATGCTTTGGGAACCTTCTTTCATATATTTTTTGTTTGGTTTATCACAGATGAGTTACTATAATAATTACTTCTACATAATTTGCTAGATGGCGTCGAATTTAAGATTTTTGAGGCTTTAGGTTAGGCCTCCCCCAACGTTTTTTTTTTTTTTTTTTTTTTTTTTAAATATTAAATTGCCTATAAATTTTTAAGTTAGTGAGCAAAACGCAAGTTTTTAAAATCGTGATTATTTATAAAGTAGCAGATATTTAAAATAATTTGACATTTTACTTTAATTATACATTATTTAACAACTCGCATAATACTTTGAATCTATAAGAATTTTATTTAGGGGCCATTCATTTATTACGCCACGCGTCTTTTGGGGGTAGAGGTTCTATATTGATTTTGGCTTGACGTGGGGGATGGGGGCTCCGTGGTTGTGTGAGCTACACTTTGTAGAAAAATATAATCTTTGAATTTCTTTCCCAAACTTTGATATAAATCCCTTTTATAAAAAACACTCTTACATGTGGATGTTTGGAAAAATATACACAGAAATGAAGTTGTAAGGGTTTGTTGTTTTAACTGCAAAAATTTATCTTGAGGGAACACCGAGTAGAGAACGGGTATAATACTATCGTGACAGAGCGTGACTTGGGGGGGGGGGGGGCAGGTGTACAAAATAATGAAAAATAGTTATACGTAATAAATGAATGCGCAATTAGTATCATTTGTCCGCGTTTTGTCGATTGTCGAATATCCAACTTAGTGGTCCGTGGCCATCAAAAGTTTAAGAATCACTGCTAATTAGTGAAATAAAAATAATTAAATTTTAAGATTTTGTAATTTTTGTGCATTTTTTCTTTAACAGTTGAATTTTTTATTTAAGTTATTTTTATTTTATATATGTAGAATGTATTGTTTGCCTATACTTAGAATTAGATGATGCCTTTCAAGAGGTCTCGTTGCGTAATTCGACAGGTGAGCGCTTACTGAACAACCAATTATGTTATAGTTTTTTATGTTGCTGATCTACCTTTGCTGTTTCTATGGCGTTATTTTTTAAGGTTTGATGCTTCTAGTGAGACTTTTTCGAATCCTCTTATACATAATGTTTACGAAGTAGGCTTTTAAACTTATCGAACTTTATTAAATTAAAATAACATCTATTTTTTTTATGAAATATCATTACGCTTAATTCATAGATAATAGTTAAATGAGTGAGTATTAAGTTTGAAACTTTTGATCGCCAAAATACCTAAATTCACGCATATACGTGTTGAAACATCTATATACGTTTCGTCAACGTAATAAAATAAAATCTTTACATATCTACCGAAAATCTGCTCCCTGTATAAAAACCAATAAATGTTAGCTTCGTTGTTAATTTGCAATTTTTAGAATTTCAAATGTCAATAATTTAAGAAATTTTTCATCTTTTCATTAGTACAATTAAAATATTGTTTATTTTGACTTTTGTTTACCTTTCTTCCTGTTAACGATATTTTCGTTGGCAACCAACTAATATTTCTATATAAACTGTTGAAATTTGCATGGCCATAAGGGAAGGGTTGTTTGTACGTTTCATGAACAACCCTTCTAGTCATGCTTGACACAACTAAGCCTATTTGTGTTGATGTGTAACGTTCATAAAATCGGTTCCGAATAAATATCGAAGTGGACCATATCGGGAAACGAGTGTAACGGAAATATGAGACGCGAAACAGCGTTGCATCTATTTCACACTTGTCTGACGCTTAAAAACATCATTCTAGGAACGTGATCCAACGTAGAAACTGTGAAGCGTTTGTCCGGGATCCAAAAAAGTGCTACTCATTTTAGTTTGACGTTACACGCATTAAACCCTGTGGCCGTCTCGATATAGACAAGGCTACCTAATTTTTTTGTACAAGATGTGTTCTTCGAAACAGCAACTTTTCTGACTCAGTTTATTAGTGTTCTGTGTACAATAAATAATGCAGTCACGGAATTCTCCTTTATGCGCCTCGACTACTTTGTGACATAATATTGCAGAAGACGTTCATTCTCGGGAAAACTAATATATATTCTGCGCGTTATAAATTATGCGACAAGCGACTTAAATAAGCAATTTTCCGAAAAATACGCGTAAGAAAAAACATTCCCCAGTGGCCACTGGTGCATTCTTTTCATAATTTGATAATAAAACTATCATTGTGTGCCATTGTTTGTTTTCCTTTTTTATTGCTTAGACAATTATTGAAATGTATTCGTTAAGATATTTTCGTATGCACAGAAGACTTTTATTTCCCCTAGTCCATGAAGCTTCTCCAAAAAAATTTAACAACTTTTGTATATCTCAAATTATGACTAATGGCAAAATTATTATTTGTTTTTCAATGCTAAGGTTATATTACTGTAAAAAAAAAAGACTGACTTAAAACAAGTAGGATCGCAAATACAAATACAAATATTGACGACCAACAACAGGCTCAAGGCCCAACAAGGTTAGTCCATCTAGTACCTCTTAACTATCCCCCAATGCATATGTAACTTCTTCTTAAAATCCGTTACTCCCTTACAATTAACAATATTCACTGGCAAGTTGTTCCATTTGTCTATTACCCTATTATAGAAATAGTGTTTTCTCCCTTCCCGATTAAAATGGGATTTGTTTAACTTAAACCCATGACCTCTCGTTCTATTACTCATATTAAAATCTAAACCCTCCACATCTCCTTGTTTGATAAATTTGAATAGTTGAATCAAATCTCCCCTAACACTTCTCTCTTCCAGAGTATACATATACAGAGTATATATCCACAATCACTAAAGATTTGTGGAATATAATGACAAAGGTAAAATATATATATATCTTTAATAGTATTACACAGTAGAGAATTTATTAATTCACCGCTGTGCTATACAATTTTTGCCTTTGAATTTGAAAAATACAAAAAAAATTAAGTAAAAAGTAGCCCTTGTTGGCGGTAGCTCAAAAATATAAAATCCAAGAAAGATTTTTTAGTTCCTAAAAATTGAAAAAAAACTAAGTTAATTAAAGAATGCACTTTATAAAAAATTATAAAACAAGAAAGTTTGAGAAATTCTTCCATTTCAAGGCGGAAAAAACTTACCCTGCGACTGCATTTGTCCGCTTTGCACTGCAGGGTCTGTATTTGTTAACGCACTGGCTGAAATCAATAAAAGAACATAGGAACACAATATTTCCCTTTTAATAGCACACTTAATAAATAACTACTATTGTTGATCGATATTCTGTTATCGATTTTAGTTTTCCACCATCAATCAAAATGCGACTTGTTTTTGCCCTACAATAGAATTGAGCAACCACATTTACGTTTTTCTCTTCAATATCCTATGCATTCTACAAAAATCAATGTTACCGATAAATCAATATTATTTTCATTTATATTTATTAGATGAAAACTCCTGGTTTTACTGAACAAAGAAAAATGCAATACTCCATAAAAGCAGTACATGAAAAAATCTATTTAGTTTCACTACTTTACATAAAAAATAAATAAAACTACATACATAAAAAAAAAATTCAAATCATTATCCCGAGCGCTTATTTTTTGACCGACTGAAAAGCGCGCCAAAAGGGGAGAGGTTATCAATTGGACTATTATGTATTTATTTTTTATGTATGTTTATGCAAGATTTCTGTTTTAATTCAGATATTTGCAAATTCTTTTTTTTTGTTGGATGGGGGATGTCTTTTGAAAAAAAAATCTGGTTATACGGCATTTAACTATCTGGAATTCTCAATTAACCGTACGGTTTGAAAAAAAAAATATTGTTCGATTTCGAAAATTCCTTTTTTGTTAAATATAGAAAAATCCACGTTTGCGATTATTTTTTAAATTGCTTATCCAGCTGTTATATATCCGGAAAGTTCGATTTCCAAATATTTTCATTGTTAACGACAATGACGATTCGTTTATTGTTCAATGTTCGTCATTGTTTGTCATTCGTTCAATGTTCATTGTTGTACGGCAATGACAATTCGTTCAGCAGGTGTTTATTAAAATGGATGGATTGTTTTACATTAAACATTGTTGAGACAATATAGTTTCATTTAACCGGCATTTATTAAATCGAATACGAGACGTGGGAAAATAAGAGCAACAAGCTTGAATTTCTTGGGAAATAATAGCAGGGGACGAAGCCCCTTGCTAAATTAAAAACTAAAATGGGAAAAATAAAATAATCTTTTTTTAAAAAAAGGGAAACCGATTTTATAAAAAATGCGCTAAAAAGTAAAAAAAATATTTTTAATTTTACGAACAAGTGAATTGTTTGATATCAATTTTATACTTATTACAACTTTTTGAAATTTGTGTCGATTTTCAAAAATAATATATACATTTTGGCGACGATTTCAAAAAGTTGTAATAGGTATAAAATTGATATCAAATAAAATAATTCAATTTTTTCAACTCATTCGTAAAATTAAAAATTATTTTTTACTTTTTAACGCAATTTTCTTATAGTCGGTTTTCCTTTTTTTTTTAAAGTTTATTTTATTTATAAATATATATGAGGAAAAAAACACTCATTCTTAATTGATGTTTAAAAAAATCTATTTCTTTGTGTAAGAAAATTATGAGTTTTACAAAACTTGTTTTCACAGGAAAGGATGCGCCGGCGGATGTGTATATGCATCCGGCATATACAATCTCAAATTTCCAGAAAAAAACTCCAAAATGTTCAGTAGAGTACCTTTTACATAAAATAAAAAATAGATTTTTGAAAGCTGTCAAGTTACTCCCCCCTTCTAACTCAATAATAAATCTAATTAAACTTTTTATTTTCAAGTCTAACCTTTTACTTTAGAGTGGTGGGGATTATAACACCTAAGCCTTTCACTGCACAGTTGTTTGTGCAGTCAACCGTCTGATACATGAAATATTCAGAGAGAATACGTTTAAAGTTTCATGAAAAAAGCAAAAGAGTGAACCGTCAATGAGTAATTTTTCAAACGGAAGACAAGATTTGTGATGACTACCGTAAGTGCTTTCCGTGGAAATGGAATTTTAAACGAGATTGTTGCACTCTTTTGGAAAAGCATAACGTACATTTGTCATTAATAACCATGAATATTTGAAACTGAAGTGAGAAATGAATAGAATGTAATATTCTTATAAAAATAATAGAAAAGCTAGTTTCACTTACCCCAAACATTGCGCGATTACAGATTTATTATATAGTAGAGATTACTAAAAACAACTCTTAATTTTAGCACATTAACCTAGAGAAGCCATAATTCCAGATTTGAAAGAAGTTTGCATAAACAAAGTCGTTTTCTAACTTTTAATTTCCTTTTTTTGGGACTTTTTACTTACACATATCATAAACTTTTAACTTACACATATCACTTAAAAAAAACCATTGACATGGTAATTTCGAAGAATATAGTTAGTCTTTTTCAAGCAATTTTTATGAAACCAAATATTTCTGCTGAACACATTAACTGAAATTCGTGCAACATGCGATATCCACAAGTATGTTCAAACCACAGTACACAATTTAGTGAAAAATTTATAAAATATAAATAAATGCAAATGGATTTTTTTAACGTGGCTGCATATATAGTGTTAAATGATTTTTATTTTTTAAAAGGTAGTGCTTTATGTTTAACAATAATTTTTAACACACAAAAAGCTAAATGCCTGGATGTTGCGCACACAATTGCTTAGCTTCCCTTAGAACATGATCAGCCATACTTGTTCACCAAGATGACAGCTAAAAAGGTCCATACCTTTTCATCGTCACCAATATGTTTTGTTGGATTGAAGCTGGTAGACATTTTAATTAGGGGAGGAGACGGGAGAGAGAGGGAGGGGCGCGGGGGGGGGGGGGGGGGAGAGAGAATTATGGTATTTCCTTAGGAAGTAATGAACCATTTTAAGAAACATTGGTGCAAGAAAATAGAAAGTCGTTTAAGATATATATATATATATATATATATATAATTAAAACATTTTGGAATAGTAATTTAACAAAAACAAGTTTTGTTTTTTTAATTTTTTAAATACACTTTTTAATGTCAAATTTCAATATTAATTTTTTTTTTTAATATCTGCAGATATATTCTTTTAATAATAGTAAAAAAATAATAGTATTCTTTTTAAAATAGTAAAAAAAATTTCACCAAGTTTATATTTTTTGTAACAAAATTTAATATTTCTATCTTTAATCATACACAAGATATGGCATTTTATAAATCTAAGCTTTTGTGATTAATTTGCAACTTTAGCACATTGATGAAACTTAAGCATCGAAGCCGAATTAAACTTATAACTATGCCAAATGTAATGCTTTGGAATAAAATTAAGAACTTCTTTCTAAAGTTTCAAAGCTTTTCAAAGCATTTTCAAAGATTTTTTCACCTGAGCTGGATAAAGTAGTGGTGGATTAAGAAATTACTAGTTGGGTCATTACACGATTTTTTTTTCTATTTACGTATTTTGCATTCATGGGTTGATTGATACGTTTTCTGGCTGCTTATTTACATCATGCACCTCGTTATTTTAAAACCAAGGTCAGATTACTAGGAAACACCTCAGCTGGCATCGAATACAACCTCAATAGGCGTCAGGACAATGGACACCGATCAGATTTATCGTGCACCAGTACTGTATACACGCCAGTATAATTTGTTGAATGTTCTGGACGACTTTAGTATTTTTGTAACAAAGCTCCGATCGCAAGATCACTACTTTTTTACATTTCTGTGTCAAGTCCATCGCATGGGCTCGAACTATGAATCCTGATTATCAGTTGAACGCCTTTATCCACTAGGCAACTGTGGGCCCTTGCATTCATGTGACTGCAGATGACTTATGCAATAGTGTGGTGAAAGAAATAAAGCGAATTGATGAAAATCCATTTATTTAAACAAATTTACAAATATAAGCAGTAGTCCTTTAAAATAAAAATCTTTGTATTAAAATTACAAGTTTTAAAAGTTTGCCAGTAGAAGCTTCAACAGTCACTTTCAACAAATACAGTATGTGAGGTCAATGACTACACAAAAGAATGAGCATTTAAAAGTTCATGGCATATATGTGTGTAAAGTTATATAAAAAATTAAATAAACTTATAATGGTCCCCGAAATAAAAAATTAATAAATCTCGTTGTGCAAAGGAAAATAGTAAATGGAATAACTGGATAAATTCACAATATTGATTTACTGAAAAAGAAATTAAAAAAAAAGTAAATACGAATGGACATTTGCGAAAAATATTTCACGAGATCAAAACATGTGCAGTAACTTTCTCTCATAACTTTTAATAACATTAGAGATCACTTGTATTCATAATTTATTTACTATTTTAAGTTGAGACAAAATGGTATAACATATTGAAATACCGTGATTATATAAAAAAAATTTATACAGTTCAGTCTGAAATTAAGACACAAATTCTTTTAAATATTAAAAATAATTTAATATTTATAATCAAATGTTTTATTATGAGTATAAGTTTACTTTTCCTTTGAAAGAAAATTATACAGAATTCAAGAAAGCACGGAGAAATAAGATTAAAGTTACATTATGTGCCAAAACATTTTGAAATATCCGAATTTTGATTACTTCAAGCACCAATATGAAGTAAATGTGCATAACATTGAAAATCTATAGTCAATAAATTCATCTAGATTCGATAATGATTTTTCAAACATTTCCTTTTATACGTCTATTTAAAGATCAACACATATTTACAATAAAAAATATCGCTTTTCATGTCACTTTTATTCCCATGATATTTAAAATTCCTGTGATTGTCACACAAGGTCATACACTCGACATGATCGTCATTTAAACAATGAAGACAATAAATCTTGTGAAATATAATTTTGAAACTTCTTGTATCACAGGGGCACACAACATGTGTTTTTAAAAATTCATACTTTGAAATGGGAAACAGTAAGACACCAATTTCTCAACAATCATGGTTATACAATTTTTTTCTTCTAACACTCAGTAAAATATTTATCAATAAGCTTAACTCAGTATACATCCTTTGATTCAGTTCATTTTACAATGTAAATATAAAAAAAAAGCTATAAAAAATTTATTGAAAATTTACGTAAGAATTAATCTAATATAAGATATTCAAGTTAAAGCAGGTACAGCTTAACACAAACGTTACTCCACTGATTAAACTAACTTAAAGCATATATTATCTATACTAGAATAGAAAATGCCAAATAATAGCAAGTAATAAAGGAAACATAATCACTTTGGCTTCAGTTAACTCCAGTAAACAGTTAACCATTATAGAGTAAACAGCAATAAAACATTTTCTGCTATCATATATACCCAATCACTTATCTCAGTGCCTATTACTGAGACAAGTTCTATTTACAAATGTATACTACAACATATAAAAAAATTTATAAAGGATTCATAGGCACTTGTGTAAAACACAGGACATAAATTCTCAAATGAACAAATCTATCGTTATGGCTATGTACAATTGCACTAGTAAATTATTTGTTTTACACAATACCATCTCATATAAAACACTTGTGACTAATTGGGAAAGAAATATAAGGCAGTTTAAGTTTAATCTAATATTCGAATATTCTTTATTAAAGTTTAATATCAATTAAACATATTTCAGAAATAGTTAGTTTAATAACATTGTGCTGAGTTGGATTACCTTAAAAAATAAAAAGCTCTTATGTGGATATAACAAGCTTTAACCATAATTTTTTAAACATACATTTCAATATTGAAAAAAAAAGTTTGTGAGAAATTTATGTTGGTGCTTCTTTTAAATGTTAATTTAACAAGTTATAATAAATCTCAAGTTGGCTTATCTCATATTTAACTCACTTTCAAGCAATGTTTGATTTATATTTATTATTACGTCACATTTTCAATTTCAATTCAGATGAAAATTGTAATCATTTATGAAATATAAATCAAATGCATGAGTAAAATGTGTATAAATATTACTACAGTTTTATTCCAGAAAGAAAAAAAGTGGTAAGATTTTTTTTTCTCGATATAAAATTGGTAAAAGTTGAGACATTAAAGTAAATTATAAATTTAAAAAAAGTGTAGAGTAAGTTTCAATGCAGACATAAACGAGAACCCCTATTTACTTAATCAATTAGTCACAATTTGACATCACACAATTATAGTTCTTCACTACAATTTACTCTGCATTTTCTCTTAATATACATATTTTGAAGCATCAGCCAATACATTCATATAATAAACTGTTTGCAGGTGAATTAAATTACTATAGTATTTAGAAAGAAAAGCTTATATTAGCTAATAAATTTGTTTTTAATAATTTTAAATATGTAAGAACATCCCAATAAAAATATAAATTACAGATTTTATATAAATTTATACCAACAATAAAACTTGAATTAAATTAGTTGGCAAATTAATTACTTTTTTATGGCTTTAATAAAAGCAAGCAAAACAAAAATATTTTTAGAGAAAATTTGTCAATTTAAATGAAGCTATCAGACATAAAAGCCCAAACTAATCGTCTATAAATACAACAAAAACATTTTAAATGGCACAAAATTGAATCACCAAGTCATAATTTGGAACTAAAGTAGAAGTAATACTTTAGAAATCTAATTCATCCATTGTATGTGACAATCTTATGTTTTCTTGTCTGCGGCGCTGGCTCCTTCGAACAGCATCCGCTCGTCTATAAGGTTCACTTTTCAACCCTAAAAAAAAATAAAAAATTAAGCATTTTGAAAAATGAAGGCATCCAAAACAAACATCGTAACATACGTAATATAAAGGCTAGCTTTTGAATTATGATAGCTATCACATATTAAATAACTTTTTGTCTATACTTTTAACAAACAAGTGTTTTTATAATATTATTTATAGCAAAATAATCAA
This sequence comes from Troglohyphantes excavatus, assembly GCA_963932185.1. Lineage (NCBI taxonomy): Eukaryota > Metazoa > Arthropoda > Arachnida > Araneae > Linyphiidae > Troglohyphantes > Troglohyphantes excavatus. The sequence continues at coordinate 53,651,652 of OZ010669.1, read as the reverse complement.
CTTCCTAATTAAAAAGCATAGCAAAATTAGCTATCCAAATATAATTTTTATCCACAATTTTTTTTTTATAAATTTAATATACCTATTTCTTGATTATTATTTTATAAATTGGGAATAACTGACAGAAACTGACTTTTCATGTTTAATTGTATAACAAAATTATAAGGTTAACCTGATGGATGCGTACATGTATATCTGTTCGTGTATTTCCTGTAGTATTCATAACATAAAAAAAAATCATAAATAACCTTTACTTTTCAAATTTAAAGCATTGGGTGGATTTTTGAAATCCTTTTCTATTGAAGTAATTAAAAAAAATTCTTGGGAAATATAAATTAAACTCTTCAGTGAAAACAAACCTACAAATTTGATATTTTGCTCTACTGTTAGTAGGTTAATACGCTGTCAATTTTCAAACAGCTTAGAGCATTTCCAAGATATTTATTCAATAAATTTGTACTCTACAATACTAAATTTGATCACAAAAAAGGAAACTAATTACTGAAATTCAAAAATTATTTCTCAAATTTAAATATCTCAAGGCTTAAAAAAAAAAAACATTTTTATTGGCAATTATATAATATGTATTAATTGTGCAACTTGTTAAAAGTGTTAAGTTTATTATATTAATATTTTGATTAGCGAAGAACGATTTAATTTGAAATAGTTTACCTAATAGAATATCTTCTAGGGCTCCATTATAAACTTCATCCTGTTTCAGCAAACGAGTTTCTTTGACTTGCCTGGTTTTGCTTTTTAATTCATTAATCACAGCTTCCTATGAAAATAAATTAAGCATTTTATTTACCAAATACACATGAAAATATTACATATGAAAAAAATTAAATTCTACTGAAACATTACTTGATTGTTCAATTTTACATGCAGCAAAATATTTAGAAAGGATTAAAGGGAGAAAATGCTTCTTAAAATTGAAAGTGCAGCACCTTCATCACGGCAATTTACATACTTACATTTAAACTGTGCAAATAGAAAATTATAACGAAACAAGTAGTTTATAATAAAAATAAAGTTTTCAATAAATACTATTGATGATTGGTAACTAACTATACGACAGAGCCACAAAGTTTATTAATGCTAGTTTTAATACGAAAATCTTACCTAAATTTTATGGGATAACTAAATAAACTTCTATTTTATTTTCTGGATATGAAGTGGGAATTTCTAGTGTTGAAACCATACAATTCTGAATATTATTATTATTATACATGACAGAATCTGTATTGTTTTAGCTGTATTATTCAGACTAATCATCATAACCTCTATAGACACAAAGTCAATTTCTTTGCTAATGGTGTACATTTTGCCTAAATAACATATATAATAAATAATTTTAATACAAAATGATAATTATAATAATTGTATGTGAAAATATAAGTTGTATTTGTGAAAATTGATAGATTCAATTTCTTATATACAGATTTAGAAATAGGCATTGAAAGCATAAAAATAGAATTATCAAATGAGTTTTTCAAGCTCTGAATTTCTACAGACAAAAATTTAAATTGTACTTGCACAGTTTTCTGTTCAAAATTGTAGACAAAACTTAGCTTTTAGGTAAATTGCAAAAATTATTATCTCACGTAAATTACATATTTTTTGTTAGTCTGTATGAAATTTGTTCCACTTTAACTACATATACTATATTGAATTTCAGACTATCTTAATGTTGCATAGCATTTTACACATCGAATTAGCCAACTTACACAAGTACTTTTTCGATTAGTATTTTACTTTTGATAATATTAAAATAAATAATTTTTATAATCACAATACTAAATTTCCACATTTTTTTAAAAATAAAATCACTTACAATAATGTAAAATGATTTACTCACACAAAACTATTAGCATAAACTATTAATATTTTAAAAACTTAATTAGTTTAAAAATACCTCCCAAAATTTGGTTGCTTTAAAGACATTAAATATATTTATTTTTGTATCAAGATATTGGGATTTTCTTTCTTTATATGACATCTTTATTGTTAATTAAATAAATTTAAAGCCATATCTAATATCTATATAAATATTGTTAAAAAATATTCTAACTTACTTGATTATTCTTTCTAGAATTATTTAAACTGTTCTTTTTCGTCACACTTTCTGCAGCATGTCTTTCGATTTCCCTAGCGGCTGCCTCTTGCTGCCGTTTTCTCGCTTCATTGTCTAGTTCAGCTTGCTGCAAAATTTAAAGATACAAAAAAAAATTTTAGAATGTTATACAAAAGTTTTAGAATAACTATAACTAAAATTACACACAAAGATATCTTCTTTAAACTTATAATAAAAAAATCCATTACCTTATATGCTTTCGTGAAACGTGCAAATAGCGAGAAGAAAGTGTTGGCAGCAATTGAACGGATACTGTCCCCAAAATATTCCACACAATCAGAGTAAGCATCCTATAAATAAAAATATTCAAATATTAATTTCATTTTAAAGGTCTCAAATTTATATGCAGTTACAGTAGAAAGTCCCAAATTCGGAATCGTCGGATTTCGGTTTCAGAAAGTTCTGGATTTTAGATAATCATGATATTCACTAACATTCAATAACCTCTGTGCAAAAGCAAGTCTGGATTCAGGTCCAGGATTGAAATTTCCTACATCAATAGCAGTTATTTTATTGGAGCCAGAATGCATCAAATCGATAAATCAGTAATGTTTCACTAGATAATATTATATATACCAAAATTTATATTTCTTAACGTTCAACACATGGGTTTGTTCATTTTGTGTGCCAAGAAGCAAGGATAAATTTGCGAGGTTTAAATGGATGAAAGTTCACATGGTGAACCCAATCTCTTCCACCACTCCTCTACCCGATGAGTCACGGAAGAACCATTCGGAAAGTGAATTTGTTACGAAAAATCACTAAAAATGTCCGAAATTTCTTAACTTTCAAAGCATTAAGAATTTGTCTATTTTGTATGCAAAGGAGATAGGTGACTTTGCACGGTTTAATGTACTAATTAACTTTGTGAAGATTATAATGTTTACCTGAGAAGTTTTAGTATCACTTTTGAGCTTCCGCAGTTTATCTTCAGAATTACCCAGAAAGTCTTTGAGGACAGCAGCGTCTCTTGCATCCCGTCTGAGTTGCATTTCCTTTTTACACAAGTCCATCCCTTTTTCCAATTCGTGGACATCAGTCAAGACGTTCTCCATGGAAACTGAAAGGATTTTAATTAGCTTTTATCTTAAACTTAGAAAAGAATTAAATATATTTTTTCATATTCAATTTCAAAATACAGTACAACCCTGATTATCCAGCCTAATTAGGATAATTTTTTTTGTTGACTTAAGGATGATCAGTTAACAGAGAATTTCGGATGAAAGAGGGACGGATAATAGAGGTTCTACTATACCAATAATTTCAATACAGGCAGGCATTTTGCCTTAATCAATTTTGGGAGAATTATTTCTATTCACAATATTCACTTAAAGGCTTTAATAAAGTGGGTTATCAAAATATTTAGCACCAGTAAGCATGGTAAGACATTAAAATATTCATATTTCAATTTGTAGTAACAAAGTGTGAAATTTAAATAGAAATCTTTTATTTGTTTGAGTTTATAATTAAACAAAATTTAGAAAAAAACATTAAATATGGCCTTAAATTTTATTTGTATAAATAATTAATATTTTGCTCACAGACTACGTAGTCATTTCAAATATCGGTTATTCATAATACACATTTTTAATTACAAATAAAAAAATTTATAATGCACAAATGCTAATCCATAATTTTTAATGAAATGTAACAATTAAAGTGCACGTAATTGAAAAACTATTGCAAAGCATGTTCATACCTGATGCCGCTTTTTCAGTAAATCTCAATTCATTGTCAAAATTTGAAATTTCTGGGAACTTTAGTTTTACTGTCTCGGCTATGTAATGAAGAAGAGATATCTTCCTATCAGCAGTTTTAGTATCAGCTAGCTATAAAGAAAATTAAGCACATTTTAATACTCAAACTTATTAACATATTTGGATTGTAAATGGGTTAAAAATTGTATTACAAGATAATAAAAATTATATACCATATCTAAACTTTGAAGCTTGAAACCATAAGCAGGACCACGCTTGGAGCTGTTCATGTAATTACCAAAAGCTAAAATAACCTATAAAACACAAATGAAATTAATGATTAAATTAGAAGCAAACTTAATGGTGTGAAATTAAGCATTACACAAGATGATCTCAAACATTAAAAAAAAATTATTATACATATAAAACAATTACATGCATTTTGTATGATAAACCAAACACGGAATACATTGAAATATTCATGATTTCACATTCAGGTGTAAAATACAAATTAAATGGAAGAAAACTCTAGAACCTAAATAAACTGACAGGAGATGAGGGGGGAAATGAATTAATGAAATGTAAACTATATCCATGCTTACATAATTTTTAAAGAAGAGATCATTTATGGAGGAAGATACTTTACAAAACGAGTATCCGTGCTTGGCATGCTAATTAAAATTATGTACTTACAAGTTAGTCTGAAGACGAACACTGAATTCCAAGTAAGAATAAAGAAAGTGAAATTTTGTTTGTTAAAAAATGTTAAAAATAGTAGATGTAATGCAAAACAATCTAACAAATGCAATTTATAAGAAATGGATTCCTGAAAAAGAATCATGTTTATGATGCAAATAGTAGGCATTCTAGTAATTTTTGTAACTATTTTCATGTTTTAATATAAAACTCCTAGCAACTATTTTAATGAGGCCCCAAGTGATATATGTCAATAGAGGTTTGCTAATATTAAACAACTCCGAAAGGATTCAATGTAATCAACACTGCTCCCAACTAACGGACATGATGAAATATTTCTAGTATCTGAAACAACCTGTACAATAATTATTGTACAAACAACCCCATACCATGGTTCATACAGATTTTCAAAAGTAAAAATTAAGTAGTTCTTAAGGACTTTTTAAGTACCTCTCGATAATTTTTAAGGACCTCTTAAATTTTTTGGCGCCATTAGCGGAGAATCTGACATTGTTTGTTGCAAAATTGGCACATAATCACATGTCAGTGGGGTTTTGTAGCAAGTTGGCACAGGATACCAATTCCGGAAAACTCTGACGCAGAATTCCCATCCCTTAAAGATGCTACATTCTTCTGAATTTCCTCGTTTTTCTAGAATGAGTATCAATTCTTCACAAAACGAACTAAGATTTTCCAATGAGGAAGTGTAGTGTACTATAATGAAATACCACTGACTAAAAAATCGAACAAAAGTTAACTTTTTTCTGACACTAAATACGTCCATTCATGCCTTTCTCACCTTGTCATTTACTTATGTAAAACGGTCAAAAGTGTGGACACGATCAACGTAAAATCCAGAATTCTACATTTCAATAATTTTAATGCAAACGGAATTCTGAGTTCGAAAATTAAAAAAACTCAGAATTTCGGGTTAGACACGGAAAAATACCATCCATGTGAATTAGTAAAAAAAAACATGTTTGACAAAAATTAAGGACCTTAGTCAAAAATGAAGGACTTCAAGGGCCATTAATTAAGGACCTACTTAAATTAAGTAGTTCTTAAGAACTGTGCGAACCATGCATACACATGTATATATTATAGCCAAAATATAAAAAAAAAAGTTTAATGATTTTACTTATAGATAGTAGTAATACCAACGTCTCGTTTAAAAACTATTTTAAAAAAAAACCTTTATATTCATGAGACAAAAGTACGATTTGTCACTGCTTAGTGAATACCCATGTTTTAGATGCCTCACATGTTAAGATTCGTTACATGCGAGACCCACGAAGGTATCTTTACTACTGAAATAACATATGATATATTCTGTGTTGAATTTCTTTGATTTTGATAAAAAATAATAAAATTTCATTTTGATTATGTATAAAAAAATTTAATATCAAAAAGCATATATAGAGTTAATAAAATACCTCAAGGAGTTTCTTTACTTTTCTGGAATTTTTAATTGAGCGAGAAGCAGCTATGACGGCATGAATTTGCTAAAATGGAAATTTAATATTGTATTACTAAAACATAAAAAAATAAGAAGTTTTGTTAGTGCTATGAAAAACTCTGTCAAACTTACCGGTGTAATGAGTTGAATATTTTCTCCAAAACTTGCCATATAACTCATAATATTTAACTTTTGGGAGAGTCTTTCTACTTTACACAACTAAATCATAAAGAAAATATTTTATTTTTATTTCCATAAGAATAAAGTATTTTATAAATGTATTTTTAAAAGTATTTTGTTAAGCAAACACTATATGCAAATTCTACTATAAAAACCCTTAAAACTAATATTTTTAATCCTTTTGTGCAGTTAGAAAAGGACAAATGTTTAAAGTTTTTTTCTCTAGAAAATAGTTTACTTTATATTTGTAAATGCATAGATATCATATATAAATATAATTTTAATGGATATAGCTATCAAAAAACACCCCAATGATTTAAATTTGAAAAATATTTCGACATTGAATATTTTGATGAATTTAAACATGTGTATTGCTAGAAAAACTGGAAAGCCAAGAATGACTAAAGTAGTTTAACTACGTCAGAGGGTTAACAAATAAAATCTTAAAATAAAATTAATTTAAAATTTTTGTATTATACCAAACATTTAATATAAATATATTAATGCAATACAAGAATAAAGTAAAATATTTTATACGAGTGTGTGTCAATATAGATAATTTGAATTACCTGAAATAGAAACTTATCTTCATCTGTTAATGCATCCACAGGTTTTCTGTTTCTTTCATATTCTTTGTAAGCCTTCATCTAAAATAAACAATGTACCTGAGCAATTGTGTTTCAAATTAAATATATTAGAATGTTACTAAACATGCGTACAATACACTTGAATTTATAATTTGGTTAAATTTTATTCATAACAGTGAATTAATAAAGCTCAATTGTCAAATTTCAACCGTTTCACAGCATAACAAGACTGAAGAAATTTTAAAATTTCTTTTTCATGGCTTGAATATTACAATTGGCTAATGAATTGAAAACTAAAGGATTTATAAGGAAAATAATTGTAAATATTTTTAAAAATGGTTGACAGGAATTAATTTTCAACTTAAGATGTTTATTAAAAGATTTTTCAGATAGTGCAAAACTTGCTTTATTCATATTAAGAATAACATTTGACAGAGCAGGAAAGGAATCCAAGGTAATTATGCAAATAATGAAAAATAAAGTTTCATGTTTAATACATAAAACTTCTTTCATTACTCTTCTATTTCATGACTTAATAATGAAATTAAAGCCCTGTTAATCAACATATGATGTTAAGATCTTGGATTTTAATAAATCCTTTATCGTTTGCCTCCTTTACCCTTAATTTTTTATTTAAATAATTTAATAAAACTAAAAAATTAAGGGTCCTGATGATGACAAATTAATTCTAAAAATACAATATCTACATATTTTAATAAATTTTAGAGTCAAAAGTTATTATTGAAAATATTATAAAGTCATAAATATTTTATTAATATTAAAAAGTTATAAATATTTTAATTTTATGAATTTTTATACTGAAATGCATAAATATATTCTAAAATATAATATATTCTATTTGATTCAATAAGCCCAATATTGAATCAGTCAGTTTTTGTGGTTACACACATAAATTGCAAATACACATTAAAAATTTTAACAATGCCGATAAGGAAAAATCTCAAATAAAATTACAGCAAATCAATTCTTTAAAATAGAATATCTACCTCCGAAAATCATGGTTCAGAAATAATATTATCAACAGAAAAAAATATCAATGCTGAACATTTATAGAAAATTACACAATAGCTTTTGAATACATACTTCGGCTTCTGTTGGCACCATCCGTAGAAGTATTTCAACATACTCCTGAGAGAGAGTTGTCAAGTCCAATGCATTGATGGCTCTTACCACTACGTCACAATGCAATTCGACTTTCCTCCTTGAGATAGCCATGTTTCGGAGTCTGTTGTGTTCTAGTAAAGTAACTTTTTCTGGAACCTAGATTTAAAAATATATATTAGAAAAACTTAATTTTTTTTTTATTAACACTAAATATGAAGACACTTTTAAGCTAGTTTGTTGTGACTCCTACCTTGAACCTTTTACTTCCATTAATATCCTCATTTCGATCCGAAAAACCTCCTTGAATGCCCAATTTGAAATGTTCTTCAAATTCTTCAAAGTCTATAATCTGAAATGGTAATAAACCATTAGATTGCAGGAATAGATATGTACATTAGAGTATTGTTTCAATTGAAAAAAGTAGTAATTTAAGTAAATTTGAAGTAGTAATCAATATTAAAAAAAATTAACCCAAATTAGAACACTAATAAACAAATAAAATTTTCCTTTTCCAATTGAAGCGGGTGCAAGAACAAGGCAGCTCCAGTTTTCAAAATTATTCAGGAAGGATAAAAAAACAATGAATGTTTCTTGAATCATAGAATACAAAAGTACAGATCCTTTTACTTTATAACCATTGTTTAGAGTTGTTTGGTTTTTGCACTAATCAATACAGGATTTTTTTTCTTTATGGAAATAGGTGAAAAAGTGTAAATCAGAAAAAAATTGGAGCTGCCTTGTTTTTGCACACACCTTCAATTGAACAAAGTATCAGATTTAAAAAGTATAATAAAAGCTTTTTCTTACATTGAATAATTTGTCATCATCAAGTTCACTAAATATAGTCCCTTTAACTTGGTTAGGCTTAAGAGCTATCCAGTTAAGGGTTGGTAGTTTATACTTCGTTTGGAACTTTCTTTTGATTGTCATAGCTAAAAAAAACCAATAAATATCATTAGTTAACCAAATGGCAGTGTTTAAACAAAATGTTTAAACTAATTTCAATTAATTTCGTAATTGTTTATTTTAGGACAAAAAAAATTTACAATATAATAAACAGATTATACAAATTCCGAGCCTTGTTATACTTCTACATAATACTATCGCATGCAATACTGCAAGGATTAATTCTTTGAATATTACCAAAATACAATACATAGGAATTTCATTGGATCAAACATTATTCCAATCCCTAATTAAATGTTACATATACAAAACCTTCGATTTACATTAAAAAACACAATTAATCTCACCATCTTGAGGCGCCATCATCATTCCAGGCATAGGAGGTGGACCAGGAGGTGGCTTACTCATCATATGTGGGGGTGGTGGGGGAGGCGGAGGTGGGGCAGCACATGGCTGAGGAGGTGGTGGTGGTGGTGGAGGGGGAGGTGGCGCAGCTGCTGCTGCTTGGGACATTGCAGGTGCATGACCATCCATCACACTGCCTCCCATTGTACTCCCTGCAATGATATTGAATGTTTGTTAAGGTTTGCTAATAGGGTTAGAAAATCTAGGTTATGCAAGTGTATGTTCAATCCTTTAAAATTTAAAGTTGGGGAAACCGTAGAATGGTAGTTAAAAATGAATCTTTTACTATCGCTAATTAGAATAGCATTAGCAAGAATGTGACCATCTGAATTTGTGTGGGGTTCGGGTTTTCCGATGGAGTAAAGCTGCTACAGGGTGGCAACAACATTCTGGAAAAAAAGTTCCCTGATGGTGTCACAAAAATTTCCCTGATTTTACAATTACATTAAGAAATGTTGCAACACATGTTTTGTATAGAAACAAAGTACCCACGCTACAATGATCCAATAAATATACATTATAAATAAAAAATTATATGCAATACTACTTATTGACAGTTAAAAGAATAATTTATGGATACAACACAAATTATGCAATTGCGACATGAATAATAGTAATTAAACATGCTTTCTGGAAGCAGATAATGCAAAAAAAGTAATTTTTTCAATTTCTGTTGTAGATAATTTTAAATGTTTTATATGCTTAATATTTCCTATTATAATCTTCAATAAATCACATATTCATTAGCCCCTCACATGTTGCTTACAATTCAAGGTCCAATGCATTTTACTTTTGTTGCTTCCTCCAAAAGTAGTTCACATTTTTAAAAAAATAACACTAAAAATATGAAAATGCACATAACCATACATTTTAAAAAAATTCTGTTTTAGAACTAAAAGGAACTATTGACAACTTAACTACCCAGAATAAAGGGCATAATAGACCATACTTGCCATTTTAATGATCCAAATTTGAAATTTTCCCTGATTTTTTTGTCAAATTTTAAAATTTTCCCTGAATAAAAACTTTCCATGATAATTCCCTGATTTCCCGGTTATGTAACCACCCTGTGCTAGTATGAGCATCTTAAAAGAGCCCTCCAAAACAAGCAAACGCAATCCCTTGAATGAACAGGGGTTCCATGGTAAGTAGACGACAGTGATAGATAAGAGAGACATTAAAAAACTCTAGTAGCCTACTCTTAGTAGCCGTGGCACCCTGTGCGAACTTAGTAGGGTCCTTTTAATCCCCCACACAAACTTATGAGTAAATTTGCCTTATTTTTAATCAGAATCTTTTTTTATCAACTACAAATGTAGTTGAAAAATATAGTTGAGATGGCCCTGTCTATAGATAAATATTTATGTCTTACCTCTCGGAAGTGTGCTTTGTAGTACTTCTAACTCTTGTATTTTTGACTCGAGGAGGCTCTGCCTATGTCGAGACTCTTCTTCTTTCTGAGAAACAGCTCTTCGCAGCGTGTTTAGTTCTTCATCAGTTTGCTTGTGAAGTTCCTGTGGATTTTTTAAAAATTAGTTCCAGATCAGGAAATACAAATTATTATAGGTAGAAAGATATCTTTTCGTTACATGGAAATACATTTTGAAAGAACGAAAGCTGTTTTTATGCAATTACTATTTGAAATGGAAGCAATTATTAAAAGTAACAGCAGTTTAATAATTGCATTAATTAGTTAAGTGTTTACTTGAAAAAATTAATTTTAACAAAATTTTGATAAAAATTATTTTCTTAACATTCAACTAATTTTTTCTCAGTTCACTGTTTCTAAATAATGTTTTGTAATTTATAAAATTATGCTAAATTTGTGAGAACATACATGAAAATAGTTGCATTGTCTTTTTTTTGAGAATATAGTACATCCACCTATTCTTATTGGTTAACAATGAATCAAAATGACAATCTCACACATATTAAGGAATTACAAAATTTAAACTTTAAAGAGAAACAAATTTTTTATTAATGTTAAGAGATGCTATATATCAAATTAAATAAAACATCTGTATTTAGAAAAGCTATTTTAACCAAAGGTTTATTTGCAATTTTATAAAATCAGATTATTATTAAAATCATATCAAAATCAGATGCAAACTGAATTAGTTTTCTTACCAGAAGTTCATTTCTTTCTCTGCTTACTGTTTCAAGGTGAGTTTCTAATTCAACTAAAATACATAAAGATACAGATTAGCAAAAAAATATAAAATAGAAATAGATATTTACACATTATACCATTTGGACATAATGATGTTTGAAAGCAAATGCTTTAAAACAAACAGTTTAATTGCACTTTGAAGTTTATTTTCATATAAAATTTTAAATATTTCATAATTTTTTAAATTATGAAAACAAGGAGTATACTTGAAAAGTTTATATACTTATGCTTCAACTTTAAAAAAAAAAGGTTTTTCTCAGGTAAAATATCAGCTTTTAGTATCAGTTTAATGAGTTTTGTATATAAACCCATTAAAATTTAATATAGAGTTACTTAAAATAGTCCAAACAGATACTCTTCATAATATTTTGTTAGGAGATAAAATAAAAACCTTACCTAATCTTGCCATAAGCTCATTTTCCATTTCTTGAATCTGTTCATTAGCCTAAAAGAAAATAGTATTTAATATGTAGTAAAAACAAGTTTACTATAAATTAAACATTAGTTTAAAAGAACACAAAGCATTTGTCATTCATCTGCAATGTGTACCATATTCAAAATAACAAAAAATTTCCTTCCAAAGGGGGAAAAGGTACTTACACGAGAGAGTTGTTCTTCTAATTCTGAGACTTGTTCCAATGCAGCACTTTTTGTCTCTGAATCTTCCATCAATGCTCCAACATCAAAAACATTATCTAAATATGCAGATATTTGGACTTGTAATTCTTCACTTTCAGTTTGTCGGAGTTTTTCTAGATAGTCATCCAAACCAATTTGTGTGAACTCGTACTGCAAGTGCACTCGGAAATTCATGTCTTCTACTGAATGGACTACAATGTTGACAAATTGCATGCATGCAACCTGAAATAAAAAACAAGCATGTAGATAAAATACAAGAATTAAAATACACTTATTTTAAATTAAAAGAAACTGAAGTTTAAATTAAAGTACAAAAACCTGAATATTGAAATTTATTAGCATAAAGCAAAAACTTCTTCATTAATAGAATTAATTCAAAATGATTATAAATTACATTCCTTAAAAAGCAAGTTAAATAATGTAATACACATTTTTTTAAGAATTGTATTACTGTAAGAGGTATACAAAATTAAGTGCTAACAAATAATGTGCATAGATACTTTTTGAAATTTTACGAGTGAATCACAGGGATAATTAAATGTTGCATTTTACCAACTTAATCATTTTAATATTATTGAAAGATAATTGAAAAGAAAAGCACATTACCATGAAATCAATATTAAACACTTCATAATTTATGAAGTACTCCATTAGTGTTTCAAATCTTTTCTTTTCGCCACAGACTTCCTTGAAGTTGTCAAAAGCTGATAAAATAATTTGGTGGCCACCTTTTACTAAACAAATGGCTGCAAGAAGTTCCAACGTCAATGCTTTCGTTCTGAAATAAATTTTATTAAAAAATTATAAACACACTATAAAAATAGAAAGTTTATATTAAAAGAGATATTGAGCAATCAGGTTTTAATTCAATAAATTAATCTATTTCATATATTGGGTGAAGTATAGTTTGGTGCCGATTGATTAGGGGATGTTTAACGCTTCTCAAAACAGTCTTTAGTGAATCGACAAACGAGTTGATCTTAGCTTATTTAAATCATTTAAACAATGTGACGACACTGCAGCCAAGCTCAACTATACAACTTAACAGTATAATTGAATCAATAACAAGAAAAAATAGTACTAGTCTAATATGACTTCATTGGTTCATGAATTTCAGTTAAGCTCATATAACATTGAAAAAAAAGCTTGTAATACATTTATTACAGCATGTAAAAAAAGCAACAAAATTGAGACTTACCTTAAACTTTTATGGTTGAGGCTGAGCGCAATACAGTTTATTGCTTGAGTATGTTCTATTACCATATTGAAACCATACTAAAAAATAACAAAGGGATATATGTAGCATATACATTACTATCAAATGTATACATATTAATGCAAATATATCACAAAAGAAGAAATTAAAATGTGTGGCAAACAATGTAAAAATACATAATCTAAATATAAAGGAAAGTACTATTTTATTTTTAAAAATTATATAACTTGAAATTAATCAATTATGAACTGCATTATAAAAAAAAAGTTAAGCTGGGCTTTAATTTATGTTGATATTAAATAGGACAATGAGCCTTAAACAAATATGTTAATATTGTTTATTTGGTTCGAATGAAAAAAAATGGAAAATTTAATCAAATCTAAAACTTTCAGGTAAAATTATCATCCTATATAAATGCAATAATAAAATATGGTACCTGAATTAAACTTTTGGTTTGAGAATTTGAATTTTTGGTTTTAATATAACCTACCGTAAAACAATAAATATACTTAACTAACGCTTCTTAAAGAATATTAATATTATTGAATTTAAAGAGAGAAAAAATATCTTTCCTCACCTTATTATTCATTATAGCTCTTAAGCACATAATGCATACATGGATGTCATCTTTCGCTTCACCCATGTTTAATTTGGCTATGTGTTTCGTTGCTCTCCTCACTTTTAGGCTTTCGACATGGAGCAAAGGTCGGCTTTTTGGGCCGGATTTTCCATTGGATACAACTTCTCCGTTTTCGTCTTGATTGGCTTCGCTTACAATTTGTTCATGCCTGAAAAAAAATAAAGGGAAAAAAATCAAAACTATTGCATTTTTTTATTTTAAATACAATATAATAAATTAAATAAGTGATAATAATTGCTATGCAATCTTCAAAAAGATTAGCAATTTAGAACCAAGCTGCAGATAATATCGAAAAAAAATCGATTTTATGCACATATTGATTTTATCCTTATAAATTCAAATTGTATAAGGAATTTTATACAAAAAAAAAATACCTCAAATAATTAAACGGGAAAAAAATAGAAACTGCTTAAACTCAATAGAATTTCCAAGACCAAATTGATTAATTTTCTCTAGTAGCTAATATAGGCTGTTTTAAACAGTGCTCTACCAAACCTGCATGTGTTCTTAGTTTTCATATTTACTTAGGTATAATAATGTTTAATTTTCGACTGCCACATAATTAAAACAAAATAGAAGCAGGATATAATGACACAAGAAATTTCCCACCAATAAATGTTTTTTTTTTTAAATATTTACTGTAAACAAGTATTTCATGAAACTTTTTCAATTTCTTTTTATAGCCACAAAATAAATCTGTTAGTAAAAAACAAAGTTTAAAAAGCAGTTCATAAGACTTTATAAATAAGTCCATATATTTATTCCATTCTGCAAGTTGATAAGGAATTATTATTTTTTTTAAAAATAAGACTTACCTGACTATTAAAAGACGAAAGGATAAATAATTAACAAGAACATCAAGACCCATATTATCTTCATTTAAAAATTCTCTGACCCACCTAAAATGTACATGGAAAGTTATTAAATTATAAACACTAAAAACATATAAAACAATTCAAATGTAAGCAGTAAATAATTATCTTACTCAATATTATTGGTTCTTAATGAAATTTCTAAATCCCTCAAAACTTGAGTTGATGTAGCATCTCCAAGAATTTTTCGCATCTGTAAATTAATTTAAAATAAAATATTAGTTTAAAAGTAAGGAAATAATAATGAATGGAATTACGATTCTTTATTTAATAATTAGATACTTACAAGTTTAAGAAACAGAACAAAACAACAATAAATTGGATTAACAAGTAAAAATTTTGTCTAAGAGTATATTGTTAGTGATAAACATAGAATAACAAAAGACTTGTATGAAATATTAAGCATTGTTCGTATTTTTAGAAGAAAAAATTCAAATAGGAAAAGAAAATTTTACCGAACTAAAAATAAGTTAAAGTATCTTAAATAATTAAAATATTTCACATTGCTCTTCTATTTCCTGGACTTAAGTCATAATAATGATACAATATAAGGGTGTCATATAACACAGAAAATTAAATATACCGAGTAAGAAACTATTGGATCCATGCATTTCCAACATTTACTAGATCTGTCTGATGATTTAATACTAATTTTAACCTTCAGAAGGCTTTGTTTTAACATGAGATTTTGGTAGAAATATCAAAGGTTAAATCATTTAAAGAATTTTTTTTTTTAATAAAATTTTGTACTTATATAGGAACTAACAAGATTTAATAACTAAAATGTTTACTAATCAGATGATCATTTTAAATTAAATTGTTATAAGTTTATGGTATGCGACTTCAAATAATTATAATTGTTTAAACATAAGGTTTGTAAATGTAAAAAAGCGAACTAGGTACCTATCTATATATTATTTATAAGCATAAAATTATCTATAGAATAATAAGAACATTCCATTATGAGAAAATATTTTAATATTATAGAGGTACTAATGTCAAAAACATATTAAGAAATTGTAAATTTATAACTAATATAAAAGTATTAATAGAAATTTACATTATGCAGCATTGTCTTCTAAAAGTAGACAAGTAGAAATGTTTTGTTAAAATATTACATTGTGCGAATATTTAAAATTTCATCAAACAAACACACATCCACCAAATATACAATGTATTTTGATAGTAATGTATTTTTTTGTACAAATATTATACATTTTGAGAGTTTAGTGTATTTAAAAGTATTAATTTTACATTGTATTTAAAATTTGCTAAATTCTCTTGGAAGTATACAAAACATATTTTTAAATATGCAATAGGTATAACATATAAAAATTTACCCTAGCTCTTCTGGATGCTTTTGGATCGAGGTATGTTTTGAGTTTACGAAGGTAAAATGCTGGAGATGCTTTAGCCATGACTTTTTCCTATAAAAACATAAATAAAACTCAATGACAATTTAATGAGGTCTTTAACTTTCTATAAAAGTACATTTATCCCCAAAGATAAATATAACAAAATCTAAGACATAAAAAGGTAAAGAGCAGAGTTCATGAGAAAAGTTATGTGCTCTTCCTACAACTAAACCCAATAGCTCAAAAAGCATACAATAAAAATGATATAGAAATCAAATTAAATATAAAAAAAAAGAAGTTTAAGATGACACAGAAAGATCAAAGGACAACTGCAGAGCATCTAAGAAAAAGGTATTTTGATATATCTAATTATTAACAACAAATTGCTTCTCTTAGTTGTTGTCTTTTAACTATTAAGAGTTATTGTCTTTTAATTACAACTTATAGATATCCAAGTTTATTCCTAAAATACTAGGGGCTTAGTGTACTACTTGCTATTACTTTTCCACTTACAACTATGCATGTCCATTTTATACTTTAAAATTAACTATTTCAAAAAAAAGGGATAGACACAAAAAAAATTAGGCATATGGTTATTATTCTACCAAATATATAAAAAATATATGCTTTTGTCTTATTCAGGGTTCCCATTCCATATTTAGATCTAACTTACTTTACTTTTCCAGGTTTTACAGAAGATTATGAAAAAATCCACATCAAGAATTGCATGTGGTATTAAATTATTATTTTCATATTTTAATATTGAAACTGATAAAAATAAAGTGCTTGTAAATAAATAAGAAAATTATACACAATAAAAAATTTGGCATTTTAATTTTCGTGATTTTTCATCAATTACATTAAAAAGAATGACGGCAATTGTATAACATTATTAGAAAATTTCCATGACTTTTCCAGAAAATTTTTAAAAAATTGTTAATTTTTCCCTGACTAATTTTATTTTCTCTGGCAATTTCAGGTTTTCCAGGTGCATGGGAACCCTGTTGACTTTATGAGTTCGCCACCTCCAATATAAAATTTTGCGTTTTTCAACTTTAATATAAAATAGCTTCCAACATTAGTGCCATATTGAAAGAAAAAAAAATATATTGTATTCTCCAAACATTTCTATAAAAACTTAGTGAATTTCATAATGGTAAGATAGTTACTTTTCATTATCTCTAAAGATCATTCAATAACCACAAAAAAAACTTTGCTTTAAAGGTTGTCATAATATTTTAAAGCATTAAAACACACAAGTATAATTTTATAGGGAAATTTAAAAGAGACAAAAATCCAATAAAATAACCCAATATAACATATTTTAGACAACTTACTTGATCACATATCATGTCCCATTTTTTTTCATCATCATATTGCTTTAACAATTTGACTTTATCAGGTGGCAAATCCATTGAAGCCTGAAAATAAGTAAAATTTAAATATTACTATACATGGTATATTGCTAATTTAAAAAAAAAAAAAAATCAGTGGAAGTATGAGTAGATCAAATATTAAATTGTCCCATGTTTTGCCAATACTTTAGCTTGACTCTTACATTAGTTGTATGCAATACAATGGGAAAACATCTTAAGAAGAGCTTAAAATTCATTGAGTAAATTTAGTACGATTTCCTAGCATTTAGAGGCTTCAAATAAAAATTAAAATGCATACAGCAGTATAAAGATGCTCATAAAAAAATAATCCTATAGATATAAAAATTTATTAAAAAATAGAAATACAAATCAACAAAATGTCAACTTAAATACCAAATATGCAAAATGGTTAAAAAAAAAAATGAAGTTGATTTATACAAAAATGGCAAAGGAAAAAAAATACTATAAACAAGATCAATACAAAAAAAATCATACAAGAAAATTATTACATATATGATTTAATATATTATTATGTAATTAATATATTATTATTATATCTATTCAACCTTATTCACATACACACATGTGCAATTTTTTTTTATCTTTCAATATTTTAATGAATTTGAAAAAAAAAATGCGATGGGTATTTTGGAATACTAAAATTGCACTGTTTTTGTTTGAGGGCCTTTAGTATTTCAGTAAAGTAAATCACACAATTTAAAAAAAAGTCAATTTAATGAAATAAAAAAAAGTCTACTTTGATAATTAATATTTTTTAAACTTAATACAGTAGACGCTCGTTTTTACGAACTCGTAGGGAACAACTAAATTGTTCGTAAAATCGAAAGTTCGTAAAATAGAATATCATAAGAAGTAGATAAAATATATACTTATTTTTATTAAAATGTCTTCTCTTTATACATAAAGCACTATTTAGAGATTATATTAGGAAGTAGAGTTATATAAAGTTATTCTATATAAGAAACAATTGTAAAATAAAATAGTTAAATAAAAAATAATAAGTATACCTTTATTGATGAAAAATCAAGCATCAGAATAATCGATAGTTTTTCTGTTTTAAAACAACATTTTGGAAAATACATGTTTTCATTTTATCGATGTTTGAAAGTATTTCATTACTGTCCTCCTCAAAAGAGGCCTAGACTTGATAACCATTCATTTTCCTGAAGCTCAAACCGTGTCTGGATTTAAATTTTTGAAACCAACCTTCCGATGCCTTGAAATCTTGGATGTTGAGCTTTAAAACAAAGCAGTTCAATTGTTCCTAAGCACATTACATTAATAGGAATGTTCGTTCCTATAATTTTTCTCATTCAAACAAGCAAAGCTTTTTCCAGTTTGGGATATTTTGATGCTCTAAAATATTTTCGAGAGGGGCACTCTTGCTGGTCTTGTTTGCATATCCAATGATTTTTTCTCTTGCTCTTAAAATTATCTATAGGCTATTCTTTGGAATTCTATATTTCTTAGAGATTTCTGTCTTGCTTAAAAATTTCTCTTCTACTTTTTTTAAAATTTTCTTTTTTTGCCTCAGCAGATAAACGAGTGCGTTTCTTCAACTGCGACATGACTAAATTTCATCAACTAAAACTGGCTCAAACTCCCTCTGGACTCACACGAAACTTCAGACATTGAGGGTCCAGATGAAACTAACCAGCTACAAAACATATTCTTATAACAAAGCACCCCTTTCCCCGCTCGACATTGACACATGTTTATTGAATGAAAGGGAGGGGTAAAGATTGACGTCAAAGTGCCACTCTCCAATCACATGCCTGCTACCCACCTGCTGTTGGTCCATGTAATTTTTCTCAGAATGGCTTTGAAATGTTTGTATGTGGTGCTTTGTTACTCCCTAAAGATATGAGCTTTCAAACTTCGTCTGATGTCAGGTAAACGCTAGCGAAGTATGAAAATTAGTTCGCAAAAAAGAGATTTTTCAAAATTTTAGTTCGTAAATGGGAATTAAAAATAACATTATGCCTATGGGACAATGTTCGGGACCAGACACTAGTTCGTAAAATCGTGAGAGTTCGTAAATTAGAGGTTCGTAAAAACGAGCGTCTACTGTATTTAATTTTAAAAAAACTGTTATTGTGAAATATAAACATTTTTAATTTGCAACAAGAAAATATTAGAAAAATCTTTGTTTACTAAAAATGAAT
Organism: Troglohyphantes excavatus; assembly: GCA_963932185.1. Lineage (NCBI taxonomy): Eukaryota > Metazoa > Arthropoda > Arachnida > Araneae > Linyphiidae > Troglohyphantes > Troglohyphantes excavatus. Next base: position 53,632,012 of record OZ010669.1, on the reverse strand, counting down.
CTTGCATATTCACAAGATTTATGAACATTTTGCATTGCATCAAGGTTTCTAAACCAAAATCACACCCATTATGTTCGACTAATAAAACAAAATGGTTGAAAAGGCTTAAGTCAGCAAGTCACAAAAACTTGTTTTAAAATTTTAAAACAATACATAAAGTAGCCCTGATGCTTTATTAAAAATAATCAGCATGGAATTTGTTTTACAAGAAAGCTTTTCTTTCATTTAATAGCTCACAAAAATATTAAGAAGTTAAAACAGGTTTGATTTGTTTTATAAAAAGTTGATCAAATTTTGGGCTAAAGCCTTTTAATATTTTACAAAGGTGTCTGTTCATTATAGATCAAAACTTTTCTATAAAATTTGATTCTATTTGGGGTTCTATTTGGCCAAAAACCAAACGCCGAATTTTCTTTCAAAATGCAAATTAGTCACATTTTGTCTTAAGAGCAATTTGTCTTATGATAACCCTGCTCTCTTTCAAATTAAAATTATTTAACTTATCCCACATGATTACATTGTGAGAAAAAAATTTAGTATAAATGCAGTGACAATTAAATAAAATGAATACATAGACATGAAATGCATATAAAAGTTCATCATAATAAGATCATTTCGATGAGTCATTCTACTTGACGTTAACAACAAGTCCATAAAGAAATCAAAATAAAAGGAAATAACTTGTGAATGTCTAATTTGTACAAGAGCAAATTAAACTATACTAAAGTTGGCAATCAAACAATCTCAAAAGAATGTTGTTGTGATTGAAAAGAGAAATAAGTTCCTAATGTGCAATGATCTGGAATTCAATCAAATCAACCTGCTACTCGAGTAAAATTCTTTTCTTGGAAAATTTCAAAAGTGGCATTTTGATTGAAGTCTTTGAAGGGTTATTGGAAATTCATCTATAAACTTTCAAAGTTGTTTCATTGTTTCTTAGCTAAAGATAATGGGGGGAAAAACCTAGCTCCTTATAAACAATCATTGATTTAAAAATAGAGATACTGTCTAACTAATCTCAATTACAACCATAATTTAAGACTGGTTACCATATTTTCAGACAACTTGACTCTGAAAATATGGTTACAGAAAAATATTTAGAAAGCAAATCGTATCCTAAGTCTAAATCAACGTATGCTGGTCTTTTGTAAGTCTTGTGTCCAAATTTGTATGTTTAGGCAAATATGTGCATTCCTAAAAACATAACGACAAAAAATCGCGTATAAATCCGAAACAGAATGTTCTAAAGAGGACAAATATACACGTTTAGAACATTTTAGCGCGGCACAACACATGTTTCGGAAATATAAAGTCTTCCCTATTCCTGGCAAAAATTCTATGTATTAGTAAACAAAGATAAAGAACGAAAAAAGAAGTCTAATCAGTGATTTTACTGATATAAACATTCAGGAAAATGCTACTTTCAAGAGAACGTTAAAAAAAAGGCTGTCAACATTTGAGAAGACAAGGAAATGTTTAAAAATATGAGAGGATAGAAGGCGGGATGGAACGACTGGCAATCAGATTAAAGTGAAGATGACACTTGACCGACTTACGAGACCCTGCCGCACAAAAGCGCTGTTAAAGAAATGACGAGATTCTCCTAATGTTAGTAGTTCGTTTATTCTAAGCTCAGACAATTATCTTCATTTTATATCTCCTTAATAATATATTGTATCTTTAAAAGTTGGAAATGAAAAGAAAGTATCTTATTTCTCGAATGAAATTTTTTAACAAATCATATATGCAATGTTGTTAGTTTTAGACAATTTTGATATTTCGCCCACTTCTTTATGTTTTCTATTTTCAATTACTTTTATGAAGTTTGAACTCGTATTCAAACTTATTAATTAGATAATAATAACCAGGCACTATGCATCTAAACTTGACTTTCGGAAGGCTTGCATAACTAGGAAGTAGAAAAATAACAAATTTAATTGAACGTGTGTAGAGTCTTTTTTTTATTTAAAGCATAAAGAATTTGCAACTTTCATGCAAATTCAATTTATTCATTATATCATATGTTAAATAAGTTTATTGGATTATTTGAAATGTCAAGAATGGTTAACAGAAACTATATCACAACAAATAAACAAGCCGGGACTTCAACTTATACCTTCCAAAATCTTTCAGGTCACCTTATAATTTTCTTACAGCATGTTAATAAATAGAAAAATAAATAAACATATAATACTTATCAAGTAAATAATTCTATACATGGCTTGGGGCATTCATATTGAACCATTCTTTGTTAAGACCTGTATAAAATAACAGATTTTCCTTTCGGAAAGTTCATATTGCGGCCCATGGAAAACCTTTTGTCTGGCCGATAAACAATTGTTTTTTTCTTTGAAATTATGGTAAACCTGGCTTCCTTCTGCCGCAATTGCGATATTGCCTTTGCTTTTATCGCTTTCATAGTTTCATACAAGTTTACTATTATAATCTGAGTTGTTAAACGAAGCTTTCAAAATAAAAATAATCTTTCTTGACTCCTTAAGATCGTGTTTCGTATAAAAGATGTATGATTCGAAGTCAATTTTTTCTTATTCTACGTTAATATATGTAAAATAAAAAACACAACGAAGCTTATGATTTTCAATTGATTCTCAAATGGGTAAAATATCGATTTTTCCTTTATGTTTAAGTGTAATATTTCTTGCATTTTCCTTATTGTACTTACCACCTACAAGACGCCATTGGTATTTAAATCGAATTTTTGAGAAAACTTGCCACGTACATGACGCCATTGGTATTTAAATCGAATTTTTGAGAAAACTTGCCTTTTCGTATGCTTCTACGTAAATTTTCCAAATGGCTCACACTTGACCAGAGGCAGACAATAAGCCCCATTGCCTTCCGAAAATCGTTGAAATTTTTAGTACGGAAGCGTCAAGTCGAAAAAACGAAACGAATTCTTGGATAAGTGGCATAACATTTCCACCACAAAAGAACCATTTCCTCATGCTTCAGCGTTCATGGTCAAAACAACTCATCTCGGCATCTTTCACGCATGGCCGATTCCACACACATAGAGAGAGGACATGCCGCTGACACCAAGTTTGCCGCGAGCATTTTTTTTTTTTTTAAAGTAATCCAATACAGTTAAACATGATGGTTATTGACACAAAACACAGTATGAAATAAAAAAAAGAATGTAAAGAAAAAAAAAGATTTAACTATTTGATTTGGAATAAAACCTGTTTGAAATTCGGAAATATCGTTGATATTGGATGATTATAGCGCCCAAGGTATTCAGGAAAAAAGTTGAGGTCACTAGTGTTCAAAGGTATAAAACAATTGGTAGTTTGTTCAATTTTCTTTAAGGAGGTATGGGACACAAAGCCATCAAAAATATTTTATTTCTTTACAAAAAATTGTTCATTTAATTTTGAATCTAATGACACCAAAATTTTATTTCTACGTTAAGTACAATTTTAAGCGAATCGATATTAAATTTTTGTACTAGATTGCTTGAATATATAACTTTGAGCTAATTTTTTTCAGTGACGACTTATCATTTTTGGTGAAGTTTAAATTGATGCAAGTTCAGATCTATTTGAAGAAACCGCTCCGTGTATTTTCAACCATTTTCCCACACGACATGTAAACAATGGGTTTTCATTTTTAAATGCTTTAAAATAACTGACTAAAACTAATAACGTACACTTATTAAATCCCTTGAAAACAAAAATTGAAAACCTTAGTCTAACGAAACCTTAAAACATGGGCTCTTGGTCTCCCAATAACTAAGAATTGTTTACTCTTATTTTGAAATGACAATGCTTTTATATTATAACAAAAATCAAAACTGAATGAAATAAAACTTTCGATGATTTGCCTGTATGTGAATATCATTTAATTCAAGAGTTATCTATATTATATACGCTTTTAATTTATTCTATTAGATTTATTAAATGATTATTAAATATGTTAATCGTTACATTATTATCAAACATACTCTAAATTATGAAGATAAACGTATTGCTTTTAAATTGCAGTTACAATGTGTGTTACTTGTCCGAATGGATAGATAATTTCAGATTTTAATTTGGATAGGAAACTACGAGTAATATATTAGTGCTTAATATACTGGCTTTTTGTTTTAATTCTCAGCCGTTTTTCGATATATGTATTTTTGCATAACACGTGATAAAAATTAACTATACTCGGGGACAACCTAAGTTGAACCTGAAGTGGAAGGTATGATATGTATAAATATTCAATTGCTTTAGTCTCAACTTAGGTTGTCCCCGAGTATAAATGGAAAAGTTTGGAAAATATGTTTTATTTTGTAAAAAAATTATGTTTTCTTCCTTCATTTGTCTATATTTAAACACAACGTAACCAGGATTGGAGGAAAGATGACTCATAGTTGACCTAAAAAAGAAGCTAAGTCCTCAATGCTGTCAAATTCAGTGACAAGGTCCTTGATGATGCATAAATTCATGAGATCCAAGGCCATTCCGTAGAAAAATTCAGCTGTCCCTACCGTTTTATCGCCAGTTTGCAAAGTCGGACATACAAGGCCAGTGTTAAGTTTTCATGACTATTTTATATTTCACCCCACACGACATGTAAACACGGCAATGCTATAAAATTAAAGAGCCTTATTTTTTAAAAGAGGTGTTAGTGAGTTCTTATCCCATAACACGTATTTACTCAAAAATATATTATTGAAAAGTTTGACCAGTTGCTTCTGGGCCAGTTGAATTAAAACCGTAACACAAATGATGGGCTATTGGCCCGAAATTTTCAATCACCGTCAGAGGAAGATGGTAAAATTCAAAAAAATGCCTTCGTTATGTATTTAATTTCTTTAGAAGTTTAGCGATGAAAATTGCAACTTGTATAATGTTTTTTTTTTATTGTAGGCACGTAATAGAAAAACGCAATCGATAGTCGAAATACAAAAGTTAAAGTTTCTTTACTTTTCAAAAAAATTTCCAGTCTTTTAAACTATAATATAGGAACCCATTAGTTAGAATTTGTGTGTTTTTAATAAAAATATAGTAATTAGGTGTCAATAAGATAGTTTACTATAATATAATTAAAACAGTATGCCTTTAAATACGATTGAAAGGGATTTGTCTTCATTGTCTTTAAATCCACATGAGACATCGATCAAAAAAATTTTGAAATATATGCGCTTTCCTAAAGTCATACGTGACAATCTTCCAAAAAATTATGAATTTTTTTCTACTAGACAAGTTTGAGGAACGAAAAAGCATTAATGAACCTAACACCGTTTTGTAAATACCGAATGACACCGCGAAATTAGAGATTAGATCACTTCCTGAGAAGCAGACAGTGACGCAAAATTGTTTCCTGCAGCAACAAAAAGAAATTGCAGGCAGTGGAAAATCCACTTTCTTTTAACAGGGGAGGATTTCTTCATAATAGGATGAATCACACGAAATAGAGGGAGGCATAGGGTAGAGATTCGAACTTGGAACACCACGCAAACGTCCTGTACTCGGGGCATGCCGTGGAACGTCGCAAAAGAAAACCAGAAGTTCGGCGAAACTGAAACTTAATTCCGCAATGTCTCCAGAGGTGAAAGTGTGAATAAAAAAAAACCGGCGGGATAATCACAGAGTCACGATCCATCGCACGCGTACGTGTAAAAACCATTTTGTTTCCTTGAGGAAGGCAGTTCAAAGAAAAGACTTCTCACGCACTCGGACTGCAGTTATCCACAGGTCGGTGGAAGTTCTTTTATACAAGCAATTACGAGGACACCGTTACAGAGCAATGGAAGGAGTAGCTAGAACAATAGCAGCTGCCGCACATTAAGATTTTTCTTTTGGGAAAATTAAAACCTTTCCCCAAACTCAATTGTACCAGAAATACCAGGAAGGTGAATTTTTTCTTCTTCAAAATATAGGCAAGAAAATATTTGTTTGAAAAATAGTTTCAATATATAGGTAGATATTCTACACAAACAGTACGGACATTTCAAAGGTTTTTTTACACTGAAAAAGTCACGTATATTGAAAATTGTGATATCAAAATGAACTAAACGTCCTACTTACAACTGCAATTTCTACGCTATACCATAGTGGTATTTCGAGACAACTATAAGACTAACGAATTGAGACATCACATATCAATGCAACATGAGTGTTACAGCTGAGGCATCGGGATGTCCCTGCCCGTTTTAGGAATTATGTCATTATTCTGCCACGATATTTTCTTTCTTTTTATGAATATGAAACGTTGGGATAAGCCTGTGCTATTTTGAATTTTGATATTGAAGGAAAATTAATATATGAATAAAAAAAGTATTACTAACTTTATGTCACAACTAAGCACATTTGTTAACTTGTATTTTAATTATTAGATTCCGTTTCTCTATTTCCGGACATTTTATCAGTGTTGAAATGCGTCAATAAATGTGAAATTTTTATTTCACGACTGTCGTGTAACGGTGAAGCCGGAAATCAATCTTTCCTCAAATAAAAAATAATGACAGTCAGTCCTCTCAAGAATAGTGTCTATTTAATGTGACACGTCGTTGACACAAATACACTAACATATCTAAACACTATGTTCATGAGTACAATTAGAATGTTATCAGACAAAACCTTTTAGATTTATTTTAATAAAATAATCTTTCTGAAAAAAAAGGAAAACCGACTTTAAGAAAAATGCGCTAAAAAGTAAAAAATAATTTTTAATTTTACGAATGAGTTGAAAAAATTGAATTATTGAATATCAATTTTATACGTAGTACAACTTTTTGAAATCGGCGCCAAAATTTAGGTATGATTTTTGTATTTTGGCACCAACTTCCAAAAGTTGTACTACGTATAAAATTGATATTCAATAATTCAATTTTTTCAACTCATTCGTAAAATTAAAAATTATTTTTTACTTTTTAGCGCATTTTTCTTAAAGTCGGTTTTCCTTTTTTTTTAGAAAGATTATTTTATTTTTCCCTTTTTAGTTTTTAATTTAGCAGAAGGCTTCGCCCCCTATTCACCAAGAAATTCTAGTAGCAACTTGTGCTCAACAATGTATATTTTAAAACAATCCCTAACAAAGCCAATAAATGCATGTTAAACGAAATGTCATTGTTGTACAACTTCCGTTAAACAATGAAAATATTTTAAAATCAGATAAATTGTTTAAAAAAAATCCGGTTATTCGACATTTCCGGATATATAACAGCCGGATAACCTATTATTATTTTGAAGATTTTGCCTAAGTGGATTTTTCTCTATCCAACAAAAAAAGAATTTTCGAAATCGGACGAAATTTTTTTTTAAACGGTCCGGTTAATTGAGAAATCCGGATAGTTAAATACCGGATAACCGGATATTTTTTTCAAATTGCTCCCCTTTGAAACATCCCCTATCCAACAACAAAAAAATTGGCCAAATATCTGAAGTAGAATCGAAATCCCGCGCGCACATACATAAAAAAAAATACATAAAGGTCGAATCTATAACCTCTCGACTTGGCGCGCGTTGGCGGTTTTATTTTGGAGGGTTTTTTTTAGTTTTGGTGGGCGCGCTGGGCAGTCGGTTAAAAATCAAAAACCGGATTCTTCTTAAAACAAAATAGTCTCGCCTCGCGAAGTTTTCCGGGAAGGTATTTTATCTGGCATTTTTATCATTCGCCAGGATTTCCACGATGGATTCCGCGATATAAAGTTACAAACTCATTTAGAACTTTTAAGGTCCCAGCTACCAAGAGTAATTAACAAGGAAGAAAAAATCTTGTTCCGCAATTTAAAACTTATAACATGCTAACTCATGATCTGAAACACGGTATGCAGACAAGATAACATCGCAATATTATTCAACATAACGATCGCATCAATCTTTCAGAAATAAGTAGGGGTGACATTAAAAAAAAAGGAGTATTCAAATATACATTACAGGTACATTAACCGCTTATTTAGAGGTGCCTAAATAAGTGATCCTTCTCAAGATTAGAACCTGTAAATGCAAAATACATATATTGTATATCTAAATATAATCATCAATCTATATTAATTTGGAGCTACTACTTCCAGAATATTTCCGAGATCCTTTTGGTTCATTGTAAATATACAAAGGCCAATTTACAATATTTTTAATTTAATTTCAGAAATGTAGTTCCAGAAACAGGTTTGCCCGGAAAGTTTTGAAATAGAAGAGTGTAATGTGACAGAGCTGAAATGATATTTAACAACCGTACTTCCTTCCTTAACACATGTAAAAGCATTGAGACCGTTGTGCATAAATAACTCCGACAAATGAATACCTGACAAACGAAAAGAAAAATAAATGCAAGAAACTTGAATTGCAATCTAACTGACATAGCTGTTAAATGGAGTTCAGGATATTTAATTTCCAAATGAGCATGAAATAACTGAAGACACTTGTTAGGCCGAATTTTAAAAAGACGAAAACAATTTTAAAATAATAACATAAGTAGGCTTGTCAGATTGTTGGAAAAGTCAGATGAGACATGATATATAAATACATCATTTGTAAATGAGCAGCGGATAGTTTCACCTTTTGGGACAGTGGCTTTGACAGTTTAATTGGAAAATTGTTTGCAAGGAAAATGTATTTTTATATGAGTAACAAAATAAAGATTATATTGCCTGCAAAAATATTAAACTTGTCTTTAAGTTTTTCGTACTTATTTCAAAAACTCGTTTACTAAATAACACATAGATTTGTAATTACAAAACTAGCTTAGTAATAATATTCCTTACTTACAACTATTTATTTTTAAGGTACGATTTGTTAGACGGCTATTGCTGTATTTAGGTACTGCCTGTAATATCCACTAAACAAATTAAATACTTCATGCAATTTAATTGGTTGAAATAACGTCGCACTAGAGCTACACAATATTGGCGACGGTTCGGGGTATATCTCGAAGGAAAGCCCAGGGAACAATGCCTCATATGTTTGAACCATAGTCAGATGACGAGGAGAACACGCAGGTATCCGACGCAACTTCAATAGGCGTCAGGACATCGGACCCCGATCAGATTTAACGTGCACCAGTCTCGCATATAATTATATTATTAGATATTTTAGACGACTACTAGTATTTTAGTAGCGAATCTGGCAACCCTTCGATCAAAGGTTCACTACATTTTTACTTTTTGTCGAGTCCACTCAGTCGGGTTCAAACTCGCAATCTTCTGACTGCTGTTCGTACGCCACTGGGCTACCGGGGCCCTTCAAGCAATTTACAATTTTAATAAGTTAGAAGATTTATGAAATGCCCAACGCAAACTTAAGAACTTTCATAATACCAAAGACATTTCACACGTATATGAAATACGCTTCTTTAAGGACTACTCATTATATAAAATGTCTCATTTAAGAGTCGGATATTTCCCGAAGATTCTAACATTCCCACAAGTCCTTTTCCATATACCGTTACACGAAGTGCTTAATTACTGCACATTTCGACAACATATATAGAAAATCAACAGATTTAATACTTTGGAAGAAATAAATAGAAAATAATGGAAAACTGCATCGTAGTGCGCAGATATGATGTGTTCCCTGTGTACTTAAGACAACTGTGATCCATATGATGATGACGTTTAAACAATCACATGTCCTTAAAAACAAATGTTTATTTAAAGGATTCGGCTGAGTTGACATGAGAACCCTGTCACGTTTACTGAATTAAGTTCGACAATCCCATTGCATGCAGACACTTACTGAAGCATAGGAAGGGGTGACAGCCATGTCTAGTCGTATGCTTCCATCTATAAACTAGCGGCAATAACTATGCAGTAAAATGTGGATGCGACACAAGAGAAACGACAAAATGATGTCATTACGTGTTACGTCACGCGGAAGAAAGATCGTGAAAATATCTCGACTTCCAATTTCCGAGAAAGTGAAGCACAATGAAAAATACAACTTTTAGTTTATAGAATAGAGAAAGCACATACTTGAATCTGAGCAATAAAAGAGGTCGTGTCTCAAAATGGAAAATATTCGAATTTTTTTAAAGAGAATTATATATGGGTTGTTCCAGGGCCCGATTAAGACCTTGAAGCAAGTGAAGCCCGCCTCCAAAGAGGGTCCCGTTGCACTAAAATATTACAATAAGTGGTATTTTTATTTACAAAAGTATGTCTATTTGCATAAATGCTTTTAGGTAAATTTAGTAACAAATCTTATTAAAGACGTTAAAATTTTTAAAGTGTATGATTTGGGGGCCCCTTGGAAATGTAAAGTGTAAGCCCCGGTTTCACATGTCTATTCGGTAATCAGGCTCTGGGTTGTTCCGAAAACAAAACAATTTTCGCCTGTTCGTCCATTGCGCGAAAACCACTCAACGGATTTTAATTTGACTTTATATTTTTAGGGTACCTATTGAAGTGAAACGTCTTCTTTCAATTTAGTTAATAGGGTGTCGCTTGGTAAAACCGCATGTAACATAAGTATTTACGCAGATGGCACCGTTGTCGCGCCACGCATGCGGTGCTGCATTTAGCTTCGCATGCGTATTTCACAGAGGCGCAGCTTGGCAGTACGTTTGTCGATTTGGATAGGAGTGGTCGCGTTTAACGGAAGTATAATCGCATCTAACGCAAACAGGTGCTTATCAGGTGTTTAATTTGTTAAAGTGTTACCCTAGTGTTCATATACCCTCTGCAGCACGCACAAGACGTTTCACGTACCGCACTACGGCTGTGTCTCCAAACATTAATGTTGGAGTTAAATTCTGGTCTCGGGTTTCTTTGAGATAAACAAAAACAAAATTATTTCATTCTCCAACACAATACTGCATACTAATGGTAAATATGAAGGTGGAAGTTTTGGGAATTTGATTTGATATTAACGCTTTAATGGCGAAAGATCGATCTCGTTTTTTTTTAATCTTCATTCATTTTTTAATGCAAGGATTGTTATAAGCTTTTGTGAACTTGACACATTTAATTTAAACTCGTTAAATATTAATGAGAAAAGCGGAGTTCATGGCAACGTGTACATTTCTGGTATTTTTATTTAATTAGTGACAACTGCAATATTTTGACTTCCAGGAAAACATATATGTGTGTTGCCATACCGGATAATTGCGTGACGAAAGAGAACATTCGCACATTATCGGATAATCGAAATTAGGAACTATTATAGTTCTATGGAAAATTAATGTATTCTAATTCATGTGATTGTGCTATTATTTTTAATGTAGATAAAACAGTTCATTTCAGTCTAGTATTTCATCATATTAGCATAAACAAAGTTTTATTAAACAGGTATTTAGAGTAGAAATGAAAAATTCTTTAAAACGCATTAACATTCGTCATTTTCTTTGATCTACCATGCTCGTATGTAATGGCGGTTCCTGAATGTTTATCTAATTGAACATCGAACCCTTTTTCTACGAATTTCCACTGCAATCCACATTCCTTGAGAAAAATTTCATGGAAATATTCTAATCGAATTCAAACTCAAACTTAAAAAACAATGTTTTATTACGAAGTACGTGATCTTTTTGCGATTTCTTCTGCGAATAATTTGAAATGAAACTTGTTCGAATTCCTTAATGACTCCTTGAATCATCAGATTACACAAAGAGTTCACATGCAATATATTGATTATTTAATTGCATATTTTGGAAATGTGTGGGTGTTGTTAAGGAAAGGGGATTCCCACTATATAATTTTTAGTATATAAATATACAGTTTAATCGTCAAAATTAAAAATAACAATACTAGGGAAACTCAGATTCTGAATAAATTTACTCTGCATACCAGGGCGTATATTAAATATTTTTATATAAATAAAATAAAATATATATAAAAAAAACATTTGCCTTAAAATAATGAACATTTATAACCAAGTTTTTTTTTTTTAATTCAGTATTCTTACAAAAAGACTGTTGCCATTATATCAGTTGTTGCAGAAATGGGCATGAATTTAATACAAAATCGGGTGCTTGTGTGTTGGCGCACGACCAGAAGGATTTTACGTGAAACGTCATTCAACAGATAATAGAAATAAGGATTGGTCGTTAACAAAAAAACCTAAACAGCTTGCATATATTCTTCCAACAAGCTGATCAGTCTGACACAAAGGACACCCACATAGCAAAGCACACATATCCATGCCAACGATATATGTGCAAGTCTCTATATCAAGATTTTACACGCATCGACACTTAATTTCCTATCAAGCAAAACCAAATTTGGCAATCGCTTATGTTAATAAATTTGTTATGGAGTTATAGTGTCGTAGTGACCACATTAAAAGCGTAACATAATGTTTATACCCCAAGTTAGATGATTTTAAAGAAATTTTACATCAAAATTTTGGTTTCCCTAAAATTGTTAAAAATAAACTATTGTTTCAAACACAATCCAGATGAATAAGATTTTATCCCCAAAAAAACTCATCTAGTTAATAGTACTATCAGTTAACAAACAAAAACAAAAAATATTTCCAAAAATTCTGCGGTATTTTCGAATGGAAATCCAAGAGGCACGTAGCTTCCATTCAATAGTTGGGCTACAATTAGGAATCTTAAGCCTGAATTAATATGCAGATTGGATCACGCAACCAAGTGGATCAAACAAGTGCTTGTTGTGGAGAGGGCAACTAATCTCCTTCGCACCACGCCATCTCACATGGAGAAGAAGCAGGATGTGAGGAATTCTTGAGCGGATCTCCAGAGCATAACCCCGCGTCCAAGGGCTGCCATCTCGAAACTATTAAAACCGCCAATCTTCTGATCATCGCCAAATAGCTGCAAATTGTAATTGCTTAAAAATTACATCTAGAAAACAGTTTCAATGGCTCACAAACATTAACAAAATATATTTCACGCCTCTACAAATAAAATAACAGGAGAAGGGGGTTTGTGTTCGTTCGTTCATAGTTCAGAAACTAATGAACCGATATCAATATGATTTAGAAAATCCTAATTTTCACTCAGGAGTAGCTTTTATCATAAAGTTTTCTTTTTCGATATCTTAATATAAAAATGAATTCTCTTTTTCTAATTGACAGAAAAGTTAAATTTTGTACGCGTTTATCTGTACATCTGTTGAACAGCTTTGAATGCAACTTGACGAGATTAAAATATTAGTTCATAAGAATGTTATTTACTTTATTTTGGGTATGTATGAGGGAAAAAAAGATATTACAACTTCAATCACGTCCTTGGCAATTTTTTTTTTCAAATTTGCCTGAAGATAACTGTTACTGCTGCACGCGCTTATTTCGGTAATTTTGTTAAATTATAAGAAGACATCCCATAATGTCTTATTCCATAAATTTTACAGGGAAAAAAATTAACTTCTCCTCATTTAATGAGGGCATTGACTACTTTATTGTTCAATAGTCGATTTAATTAAAACCCGGGCAAAAAACAAATACTTTTAATGTTATTTACTAAAAGTAAAAAAGACACAATGGGGTCAAAACTTGCTATATTGATTGCAAATATTTTCAAAATGAAGCTTTAATTTTAGTAAATGCATATTTAAAAAACGCATTTTCATGCCCTAAAAAACTAATTTTTACTCGTACAAAAATCATTTTACCCACTAAAAAGTTCAAATAAAAACTGCCAAACTGTCTATTTCTTGCCAATCACGGCAGTCCCCTCCGCATCCAGGCGTCGTCCTCACCAACAAGGCTGAACCGATGAAACAATGCCGCCCCATCCACACCTTAAAAAGGGTGTAGAACAGAAGAAGGGCGACCCCGGGCCAGGTTAATTGCTCGTCAACATCACTTAACAATGAGAGAGGGTGCAAGGATGAAGAGAAGCGGCGCTATCAGATCGCGTCATCAATCAAACCCGGAACAGAATCGATAAACGATTTGGGTGAAATTCAATTTACAACCCCAAGCAGAAGCGCGTTTAACTTTTCAACGCGATCAACGGACAGCCGCATTCTATTAAAGGTCGGGGCGTTGTTGCATACCAACGCCGTGTGTGGTGTGAGAAATAGGCGCATTTGCAAGTAATTTGGTTCTGAATTGAATAGATTGGGTGACATTCATTATAGATTGCCTTATTTAGTGTGAGAAATGTGAATAATTTATATTTGGGTCATTATTTAATTCTCTGGGAATTGCAAACCCGCTAATGTGACATTATATACAAATCACCAAGCATAAAAAATAAATAAACCGGTTACAACATAAATGACTTACGGACGAATATCTGGTGGAAAAAGAAAATGCACACAATCGACCACAATTCGAGAAGTACGCCTGTTTCCCAATTATTATCCCCAATTTAGAAATCTCGCGGTTTTCCGACTCATGCTGCAGCTATAACCATCGCTCACATTTAACAACCGTTATAGCCAATTGCGACCGTTACCAGCACTAGAGGTTTCCTGCTTAGAACAGAATGACTGACCTATGACACATGGAACAAAAGCCCTTTATTGTTTGAATTCGAATTAGTAACGCTGACGGTCAAGCACTATATATCGCAAACGAAACAAATGATGAAATATACGAGTGAAAATACCCCATTGTTATTTATTAGCAAGTTACTGTAAAAAATATTTTTTTTATTGTTATTATTTAGAGACCAGACCATTTAAGGCAAAGCAAAATCCAAGTGATTAAATAAAAGGAAAATCTGCGATGTGTCTTTTTTTAAATGAAAATGTGTATTTGAATGTTTCGAAACAAAATGCATTTTAAATTCCTCCAAAGCAATTTTCTGGTGAGGCAAAGGATGATAAAGGGCGAAGTACTCGTACAGCGTTTTATTGTATACCTAGCGTTCGGTTGTATAAGTGGTTTTGCACAAATTTAAGGCACATCTCATGCTTTTTAATCTCTCATTCAAGTATTTATGTCTACATTTAATATTAAATTATTGACTTTAATGCGATAGTATGTCACAAAGGCTTCATAGTTTCTAGAATGCAATGAGAAAATACTTCTTAGCATATAACGGGAAATTTTAAACTTTATTTAAGAATTGCTAATCTGTTCTATTCTAAATCTCGTCTCTTGGCAACCTGTTTCTAGGCGATAAACTAATGTCTTTCTTTAAGAATATGGTGGAACCTACATCGGACGTAATCTAACTAGCCACAAACACCATGATTTTAAAAAGATTTTTTTTATCGTAATATTGTCAGAAAAGAACATGGTTCAAACAAAAATGTAAGTATTCAATGCACATTATGCAGAGTGTTAGAAAAAAATAAAATCCTAGCCTACAAAGTAAATTTCTTTTAAAATAAATTGTCACCCTGAACATTACGTATGCCGAAATAGCAATTTTAAAATTAGATGCTGTGACGTGAAGAAGTTTATACTACTGTTCAAAAGTTAAGCAACAAAACAGGCAAAAGTTGGAGGATGGCTTTTTTTAATGAACTTCTGGACAGGGATTGCTTTGGCTATATAGCAAAATTAAAATATTGTAATATATGTACTATTTGTTACAGCCATGTATTGTAATGCTTACACCATCCCTAATTCAATTTGCAAGAGATACTTAAATGTCTTCTTAGTGGCAGCTGTTAATCAGTTATTCCAATGTATGTGTATCTCAACAAATCTTTAGCTCGAAAACATCGACATGTACTTTTTATATTTTTGTTAAAAGCTAATTTTGATAATTTAAAGAACGTTGGTTTAGTTACAGTTAAACTGTATACAAGCCAAGACTTTTATTAAGTCCAAACATTTAAGTTAGAGATAAACTCATAAACGGCGTTATAGCGTCGAAATGTTTTATTTAAACTCAACAACCAAAAACGGACAAGTCCTATAACTTAAAACGGACAAAGATACGACGATAATTACTTTCGTTGATTTAAGAAAGCAAAGTATTGGGGTAGTCTGTCAAGTACTACTCCGTTTCAAAAGCGACTGTCGGGCACCGAGTGGCGAAATAAGAAACGGGGAGTGTTCTCACAGCGAAGGCTCAAAGAACTTTTAACAAGTCCCAGAAAAAAAGTTCCTCGGTAAAAATAGCCGCCGCCTACGCAATGTAAGTAAGTCTAGTTTTCAAACGTTTACTTGATGCGGGAAAGAAAGATGAAATGAAACAAAAGGTGCAAAAAGAGCACAGAAAAAAAAGAAAAGAAAAAAAGAGCAGCGTGAAGAAGAAACGGTAGATGACTCGAGCGGGTTTTCCCAACGCCTCTACGCCTTAACCTGAAGACATCCAGAAAACACGCGAATATTCGTTATAATCTTTAATGGATCTATAATTTTCTTTTCGACAATTTAATAATCAGTAATATTTAGGCAACAATTTAATGACAAAAATTATTTTAATTGGACATTTTTTTTTTTTTATAAGAGACAAATAAAAAGAATTTAACTCCTAAAAATTGAATAGATTTTTCTTAATTTTCGACAAAATCGTAACTGTTGAGATACTATTTTAAGGTCAAACTGGTCGTATCAAAATCCATCTGATGAAGATGTATTTGAAGAGGGTAAAATCGCGGCAGCTAATCGGACGGGCGGACAGGTTCAAAAATCATGATGGATTGGAAGCGCCATGATGTACAGTAGTCGAACAAAAATGTTTTGGGGTCTTCAATATTTTTGTAAAATTATAATTAAAGTGTGTCTAGCTGAGAAAATTATAAAAATAAATTTACACGCTGATAGTAGTTCAATAGATAATCTGATAGTAGGTTTGTTGATTACATATGATTTCACAATTTAAATATTGATAGTAAAAATAAATCTTAAACCTTATTTAGTCAAACAATGTTTTTATTAAACGATATTTTTTCATGCCATGTGAGCGTGTCTTAAATATAATTTTTAGCGAAATATTGTCGTTATAGTTATCAACTACAGCCAAATCGCAGCGAGTTTTATATGCACAATTTAACATAAATTCCAAGATTTATTTTGAAAACAGTGTTAATAACATTTCTCATAAATAAGGCGTACAATATATCGCAACGATTATTTCATTCAGTAAACATTTGTTTTCGTAAATTTTTCCTAAGGGTGACCCCACATTAACAGTATTGTATTTTAAAATTCAGAAAATACGAAGGAAAAAAACAGGTTGAAAATCTAGTGTAAACAAGATAAAAAAGACAATTATATCTGATAAATATAACGCATTATGAACGGAATGAGAGAACCAGCAACTTGGTTGTCTTTTTATCAATTCTCCTCAGTTGTGATAAAATCTTCCAAAAAAAACTGTGTGTTGAATGCAAAATAATTTTTCACACATGTTTGTTAAAAAAAATATATACTTAATAATCTTCCATTTCATAAAAAATTTATAAATATCAGGAAGAATCAAACTGTTTAAAAAAAATTATAGGTAAAACCCCAAGTAATTGTTACACATACATTTATTGGTTGTTTCATGTTCATTTTACCAGCAAAAACAATTTAGTTTTTGAATAAAATATTTATTGAATAGTTGAATAAAGTCTTTTTTTTTGTCAATCTCTCCTCGGATGTACCTTGAGCTATTTTCGCTGGCCTGTTTTGATTTTTTTTTTTTAATCCTGTCCAGAAAAATTAAATTATTTCAGGTTTGACAAAATGACTCATTTCTTTAATAAAGAATATTTTAAAAACATTCATTTTACAAATAAAATGGTATTTGTGTGTAGGTTAAAAGAATAAAAGTCAAGATTGCAAAACAAAGTAGTTTTGATGCGATTACTAGGATGGTCCAAAAAAATGTTATTTTATTTTTAAATGTTCAAGTGTATGTAATCCTTCAAAATATCCTTGTAAAAATTCAGTTTAATTGAAAGGTATTTAAAGGTTGCTCAATTCATTTAACTGGAGAAGCAATAGCACACTCAATATTGCAAAACACTCAATGATTGGAAAATTGCAAACCAGTAATAAATACAGTACTAGATATTTGAATCCGTTTATTTTGTAAGTATCATTGAAGAGATAACTTTGACAGCAATGCGAGAAATAACTTAAAACTTATTTTCCAAACAACTCAACCAATTTCCTTGATATTGTATTTATAAATATGAGAACACATCACAAATATCAAGTAAATTAAATAAAAAGAAGCAAATTAAGGTATTTCTATGACTGATTGATTTGTGGCTGATCAAACTTAAACTGTAGGTTACTGCGGAAAATGTTAAATATTTCACACCTCATCCTTGTTTACAATAAGCTTTTAAAATAAACATTTTTTTTGTTTAGAGCAAACCCAGATGGATACTTAAATCAATATTGTCAAATGAATGTAGTTTACATACTATACTCGGGGACAACCTAAGTTGAACTTGAAATGGAAGCTATGATATGTATAAATATTAAATTGCTTTAGGCTCAACTTAGGTTGTCCCCGAGTATAACAAATTGTAGTAAATGATTTATTGACAAAGTAAACCTTTCATAAACAAATATTATTGCCTCTTAGGGAATAAAGATAATTTTACAAAAAAGATTAACTTAAAGTTAATTTGAAAATATTTTCCAGAAGTTTTGTGATTATTAATTATTTAATAAACTTAAATATGTATAATAACTTAGGTGATGAGGCAAGTTAAGAAGTGTGGAACAATGCAATGCTTAACGACCCAAGATACAAATTTATTTATTAGTAAGATAAAAAATTAGTTCAAAAATAGAAACATGAGTAGCTGGTATACAATATCGTTCAAATCCACAAAAGTTGGAGAAAAGTCTTTGAAGATCAAGTGAAAACTTATAAAATTGAAATTCGGGGAAATATTCTTAAATGGATAAGAAACTGGCTAACAGGTAAAAAGTAAAGAGTAGGGTATACTCTCGATGGATGGAAGTCAAAAGCGGAGTTTCGCAGGGTTCTGTATTGGGGCCATTGTTGTTTATTATTTTTATTGATAATATTAGTAAGAACGTTGCAAGTAGAGTTAGCACCTTTGCAGACAATTTAAAAATCATGAGCACCGTAAACAGCATAGAACAGGTAGAGCAATTGCAGGTTGATTTAACTAAAATTTCAGAATGGGCTGTTTATTAGGGTATGTCACTTAATATTAAAAAAAAATTTCAGGTCTTGCATATGGGATTCAAAAATAGAAACGCTTCTTATTATCTGAAAAAGTTCTGAGATTAGTGCCAGTGACATTGTTAGTGATCTTGGCATTTCAGTAAATAGGGATTTTAAATGGGGACATCAATGTGGGACAGCCAGTAAGAAGGTGAATAGAATGTTGGGATTTATTAAAAGAAATGTATCATCTAAATCTAAGGACGTAATTTTACCACTATATAGGAGTTTGGTTAGGCCTCATCTTGAATATGCGGTACAATTCTAGGCACCTTATCTCAAAAAGGATATTGATTTATTAGAACGGGTTCAACATACAGCTACGAAAATTATTCAGGGTACTTCGGGAATAAATTATGGAGAGAGGCTTAGAACTCAAAATATGTAGACACTCGAGGAGAGAAGGATTAGAGGGGAATTTATCAAATTGGATGATGTGGAGGGATTGGAATTTAATATTGCCAATGTGACTAGAGGCCATGGATTCAAATTATATAAATCCCAGCGTAATCCGGACGTGGACGTTAGAAAGTATTATTTTTTAATAGGGTTACAGACAAATGGAATAGTTTGCCTGACTATGATATTAAATCTTCAGGAGTGGGTAGTTTTTAAAAGCAATTGGATCGGCATTGGGGAATCGTGAGTATGATAGGTTGACAGGACCAAACATGCTGGGCCTCGAGTTTGCAGTTGGTTGACGTTATCTGTATTTGTTTACACAAATAAAAAAAACGATTATTAAACCAGACTTTCTAAAAACGATTATTAATCCAGACTTTTTGTTGATCGACATCCTCTTTAGCAACAACATTAGTTTGATTGTGTAATTGAAAAGTTTATGTTTTTGAGTCTTAACTACCCCATGTTAATGCAACATTTACATTTTTGCCAAGTGAGCTCATTTGTACTGCAATAATATAACATTTATTAAATTCAGCCATATATGTTTTGCTAGATTATTACTTTACAAAATGAATCAACAAATGTTTTGGTTTACGAAATGTACTTGGTATTATAATATGCGATATTATGAAAACAATATTTTGTTAGCTATCATTTTTGTAGTTAATAAAAGGAATGTAAGCAGTTTCCAGTAAGTTACAATTCATAAAGTCAATTTTTTAGAAACCGTTGGCAACTTTATTTTTCTGTAACAAGTGCTTGTTAGCACCTAAAAAGTTAACAATAATCGTTAAACGTAAAAATTTTTTTTCTTTGTATTGCAATTTTTGGAAGTCCCAAAACATTCAAATATTTTTTTGCCCATTTAATAATTCCCTTACCTATTCATTTAACATTTATAAGTATATTGGGTTATTTTCTTTTCTTCCAAATGCCAACGAGTGAAAGTCCGCCAAGGTTGTTTACCTTGGATTACCGATCATAAATCATATTTACGACTGTTTTTAACATTTTATTTCGGAGGTGGCAACATGTGAAATAGTACACAATCAATACAGCGACAAAATTTCACTTGGCGACTATTTGACTCCAATTTGAGGCCGTTAAGTAAAACAGTACAGTATAATGTTAATTATCAAAAATAAAAAAGATTCTCTGCAATACATTTATTAATTATTAAAAAAAATTAATAGTACAATCCTTTACAAAACTTATATTTGGGAAACGGAAACAGTATTATGATTATTCTGATGTTTACATTATTTGGTGATAAAAAAAGTATGCCAAATATTTAACACATTTACTGTTGCATTAAAAATTAATAAAGTGTCTGTGGGGCCACATTCCTTTTAATGCTAGTTATATCGATATTATCAGTGGATAATATTATGATTTTGTCTTTCGGGTAGACCCATTCTACACGGACATGATAAACACGTGCAAGCTTTTCGGGCGGCTCTGCAATTGGTAGATACAAACCAGATGGTCATAATACACCAATCGCAGAGACTATTGAAAAATATTATGCATGTTTATCACCTCCATGTAGAATTAGCCTTATGTGGGATAGGGGTTTGTTTACTAACATACCATTGTACATCATTCCATCATCTGAATGAAGATGCATGACCAAGTTCCTTTTTTTTTTAATTTTTAAAGAACTTTTTATTATAAAATTATTTCTAAAACATTTACAAAAATATTTTTAAAACAATTTTATTATAAATTTTTTTACCGTGAATGTTTTGAGATTTATTAAACAAAAAATTTATTAATTTGACAATTTTTTTTTTTACATATGAATTACTCAGTTAATAAAACTTCCAAGTCGTAACATAAACATATTTGTTAAATTTACTAATAAAATAATTTGCCAAAGGTCCTGTGAACCAATTTGGTGGATCTTTCAACTCGATAGCGTACAGTCAGGGATGGGAGTAATAAAAAAACTAACTTCTCTTTAATTTTGTTTTATATTTATTTGCAAAATTATTATTTAGCCAATGGGAGGGGCTCTAACTCCTTTTGCATACACCACTAGCTATTACCAGCTAATTCAATAACAGTTCCTACTCTTTTTGTGGTATTTGTTGCCGTAAAAGAAAATGTTCGCACATGTTTAGTGGGATTTGTTATATTACCAGGAGACTTTTAGGGGTTGTAAGAATACTATTTGCAGGTCTCGATCTAAGAAAGCAATACCAAATGGTTATAAACAATCCAAAAGGATAATTTAAATTCTCACATGATACAATATCTCATTTAAATTCTCTACTTAAGTTTTAAAATGACAATTGCACATAATACTAACGTTTACTAAACGCCCTATAAAAGTGAGTGCATTATATGAAGACCCATATTTTCTTTTTTATTTTATTAAGTTTAATCAATTTCCAGTCTGAATGCGAAAAAAAAGGATTACTTTATGACACCAAATGAAAAGAAATTGTTTTAACTTATTCGTATTTTGTGGGGATTCGATAAATAGAATGAATATTTGACAGCAAACGAACTTCGATTACGTTGTGGTATTGACAAATATAATACATACCAAAACCTTCGTAAATCGCTTCTCCAATTCATTTTGCTCAGGCATGGGCATTTTCATGCTGTCAACAGGATATTGTTTTAATCTCTGATGTAACGTACTTTGACGAGACGAACCTGCGTTGCCCATCCTGGCATTAGTTGTTTTGGGCAGTTCGATCACCATAAGCGACACTTTTTAGAGCTCGTTTCTATAGTTAAATCTCAGGTCTTCCATTCCAAGTGACAAACACACACGTTATAGGTACTCACATTGACAATAGGCACACAGGTTGCGAATGAACCACACATAATCCTTGGAAAAGCCGGATAAAAACATTACCACTTATAAATTGAAACTTGATCGTCCTCTACTTCCAGTGATAATCTGATGTCAGACAGAAATGTGAGTAATACTTGTTATTGCGCATGCGTCAGTATGTGGACGATTTAACTCGCTTCAGTTTACTTGAGAAAGATGACATTTATTGTTATTTTTTTTCTAAAGATTTTTGTTTTAAACTATTGTTTCTTTGACAAATTAAGTTTCGAGTTGAAATTATTATTTAGTTAATATTACTGACTTGATGTAAGAAATAATACAACTATTTATTTAAAGCAAGGTGATAAAATGTTAATTTTTGTTTATTTATTATCAGCTGTGTTTGTTTGGTTCCCACCATGCGTCATGCCCAGATTCCTGGAAGGAAGCAAAGTTTGAGTTTTTCGCGCCACTGTAATTTTACTTTAAATATTTTTCTTTTCGTTCAAGAGACACATTTTTATCCATTAAAGTATGTTTTATACAACAAAATTTATTTAAATATGTAACAAACTTCCCATAAAAAAGAAAGGACTCCTCTTTTCTTAATCCTTGATAATTTATTACAAAGTATAAAATTTACGATCTCAATCTTGCTTATCTTCGTTCCCGAGAGCTCGTGAACCGATTATGATTTTTGTCTGATAACAGCTGGCGTGGTGTTCACGGAGTGTAGTCCTTAACTAAATTTACTTATTTAACCTTTTCTGGCTGTGTAAATATTTTGCAAAAAGCATGGCACTTTGCAACTTTCTCAACAAAATTTCGTACTCTAGAAATGCGGTGGTAACTTTATTTTCGTAGTTAACATCAAGCTTTATGCTTTAAATTATAAGTTGATACTTGTTTAAAATAAACAATTTTTTTAATATACATATTTTCATCCCTGAATAGTTATCGATTTTTTTATGTTTTTTTGCAGAAATTAATACCGGCTTTGACGTGTTCCAGAAATGTTGCTGATACCTCGGTTGGTTTATTTTTAGCTCTTTTTAAACATCGTTTATACCAAATTTAACCTTGAACTATTTAGTATTTTTAAATCGTTTTTTTTTTTTTAGCAGTTCAAAATTTATTCAGTAAGGGTAGCATACATGTCCACACTTATAATATACACTTTGAAGTAATAAATTTTTATATAATTAATCTGCCAATATTTTTGTTGATTGTCATGTTTTTGCAAGATTTATCATTTAATTTACAAGAATAGTTTTACTTGTCTGGAGCACATAAAGCGTTATTGTATGAATACTTGAACAAGTATTTTTTATAATGTGTGCAAATTTACCATTCACCTTTCTGCATACTTAAAATGCTGCATTTCTTGCTATAGCATACTTGGCGGAAGTCTGTAAACTTAAAAATCAATATTTTTGGAGAGAAAAACCATTTAGCTTTTTTGGTTATATTGTGCTAAAAATATTAAATTGTAAGTAAAATTTTAACAATGCAGAATACAGCAGCATTATAGATACTTTAATTTTTTTTTTTTTTTAGGTAATTTTGCTTTAGCAAATCTTAAGTTATAAAAATTTCAAGAGATTACATTTCAAATTATAATTCGTACATTAGATTTTAAAAAGTGGATGAATTGTTAGCTTAGATTAACTAATAATTTATTATTTAAAATGAACTAAAAATGGCTTGAAGTTATTGTGCCATTCAGTTTGCATTTAAAAACACGACAAAGTTTAAAATTTTCCTGTTAAATGTGACAAATGTCAACCTGTGAAAACATGCCAAAGTATTTCCACTAAACTAAAGTTAAATTATTCCATTAAAATAATTGTGAAAGAAAAATTGTACGAAAATATCCTTTATTGATGTACATAAACTTAATCGCATAAACTTGAAATATTCACTGTACTAACACATTGGGTTGCCATAAGTGCTTTGATGGAGACGGTCTACTTCTTTCACCTATTTGGGGAGATGACAACATATTTGAATTCAAAAACTCCAACTGATAGTATTTAAAAATTATTAAATATTGTATAATATGATGAAAAAATTCCAAAATAATCACCAAGTTATTATAGTACAATTGTTCCTTATTATAAAATAGCATGTTCTTTTATCAAATTTTGTTTTTAATTAGGAAGTTTTTCTTAACTAAATGTATCCCTATTAATTATATTCCATTTTTCAAATGTGCATATAATTTTTATTATATCTTGTTCTAATTTACAGCCATGTCAGGTAATATATTTTTGTTTTTACAAAGCTTTTTTTTTTAATATTTAGCAAGTAAATTATTTAAAACGGTTGATGATTTTTTTTTTTTTTTTTTTTTTAAGGATCTCAAAAATGTTATGGCAAAAGCTATTGTGGAGCATCAGAAAAAGGTTAAGGAGTTCCGAGAAGTGTATGGCAGTAAAGTGATTGGTGAAATTACAGTAGATCAGGTATTTTTAATTTTTAAAACATCTAATGATTTTTTTTCAATTGTACTTCATGCATTTATGTGTGCTTTAAATTGTTTAAAATGTTAAATTTAATAAAATTTCACTAACGATCCTAATTTTTTTTAAAAGTAATTTACATTTTTGTTAAAAAACTATGTTTGGTATAGTTCTTCAATATATTGTTCAATGTATTCATATATATTTATTGTAAAATAAATATTTAAAAAAATTACTACAACTTTATATTTTAATGATAATCTTTTTGTCTTTGCATTATCTTTTGTACCTTTTTACTATTATACCTGATTTTTATGAAACACATATTTTTACATATATATATTCTAATTTTAATTGTACTTTTTAAAGGTTATTCATATTTAAAAATACTTAAGTGAATTACGTTTATAAAACTGCAAACCTACTAAAATTAAAACATAATGATGTTAACTATAGAAATAAAAAAAAAGCAAGCTGCTATAGGCAAGAAAAAGGTGGGGTCAGACTCCCAAATGAAACTCGTTGATATTGTTTTTTGTAGTTACAGTACATTTTATAATTATTTAAAAATATTGTCTTTAGGTTTATGGTGGTATGAGAGGCATGAAGAGTTTAGTGACGGAAACTTCTCATCTTGATCCAGAGGATGGAATCGAATTTCGCGATTTCACTATTCCACAAATTAAGAAACTATTGCCTAAGGTTCCAGGTGGTGAGCAGCCATTGCCAGAAGGTTTATTCTGGCTACTTTTAACTGAAGACATTCCAACTGCAGAACAAGTATTGCTTTATTTTTTTACTGTTTATTTAAAAGTAAATTAAATATAATGAACTATTTAATAGTCATTGTTAAAGGTTTATATTATTAAAGGTAGATTATCTTGTGGTAGAGAATTACCACTATATTCTCTCCAGACAAAATTACCATGTGAATTCTCAAAAAGTTTTGATTTGAGGCTTCGAATTCATGTTAAATTGTTGTCTCTGGCCTGTTTATCCGCAATTGTGGACAAGAGTGTTATGTGATAACTTAACTAAAAATATTGTAGTTTATTGTCTAGGTTCACTAGTTTAATTAATTTCTTAATATCTTCTACATTTTGGAAGATAGCAGCTATATAATTGTCATGTAGTGTTAATGAAATTTTTTATTAACCAGTCTTTAAACTGTATTTTATATAACTTTTAACTTTAAGTTAAAGTAAAATGCATTTTATTACATTATCTTTAATTTTCTGCATTCAAATAGCCCAGTTGCAAAATAGGTTATATCCACTTTCAACTTTTGAGAAAATCAATAAAAATCTTCAGACATTATGACTGGTTTTAATGCTATGGGAGTTTTTTTATAACTAAATAATTGTTTTCTGCCCATTACAATATAACTGAAAAGATAAAGTTGCTAATGATATCAAAATATTACATATCACACCAACCAATTACATATGGTTTGTTATGATGTGAGCTGGTTTAGCATCTGGCTACTCGCATCACATTCTGCTTATTTATTATGTGCCTCCAATTTTTATAATTGATTAATTTATATTTGTATTGGATAACTAGTAAAATTGTATTGCATGTAAAAAAGAAAGATTTTGATAATTTGACTTTTTACATTTTAGTGAAAGAATTCAATTGGCATTTTGCTTACGTACATTTGGCCAGTTTCATTTCGCAAGTTTCCAAAGCGTTCTCTTTATAACAAAATTAATTTAAATTATAGCATCTAATGTCTTTTTTCAGCATGCTTGCATGAAAGTGATCCTGTATTGTATACTCTTCATTTTATTTCGGCACGCTTTATTTTAGGGTATTGTTTAAATATTTTTCTAGTCTTAATAATTTTATTTTATCATTCATTTATGTAACTTTTTTAGGTTCAAACAATATCAAGACAATGGGCTGGATTAGCTGACTTACCACCACATGTTGTAACAATGCTAAATAATTTTCCATCCCATTTGCATCCAATGTCGCAATTCAGTGCCGCTGTTATCGCCTGCCAAACTGAAAGTAAATTTTTTAAAGCTTATTCAGAAGGAGTATCTAAAGCAAGTTTGTGGGAGGTAATGTTTTCTTTAAAAAAAGCATATATTTTTATTGCTGCAATTGTATTTATAGTATTGTAATTATTTTATAAAGTTTTACATTTTAACTACCTACAATATTTTATTGTAATCACATTTTTAATAACAAAATGGAAAATAAGCTATTACAGTTTTGTAATTATGTATATTTAATTTTATTGAGCTATAATTCCTAAGTGGACATAAATGGTATATGACTAAGGAGGATTGAGAGATTAGCTTAATCGCTTATAAATATGTGAAATATTGTTGTTAATTGGTGCATAAAAACCATAGTTTTCAGCTTGATTTTATGCTATTTTTAAGTATTTTTTAAAAATTTCTTTACATAAATTTGTTTTATTTTGTTATTTGACATTTACCATTTATATACATACAGCATGTTTTTGACGATTCAATGGAAATGATTGCAAAGCTACCCACTATTGCTGCAACAATCTACAAGAACATGTACCGTGATGGCACACCAGTGTGTGCTATTGACATGAATAAAGATTGGTCACATAATTTTACTTCCATGTTGGGATATGACGATCCCGATTTCACAGAATTAATGAGACTGTACCTCACAGTTCACAGGTAAGAAATCTACTTAAATGTTTACAATATTCTCCCCATTTTTTTGGTAGTAAATTTGTGAAAGAAGTTGTATATAATGATTGCTGAAATGTTTCTTTATACAATTTCGTAAAAATATTCAAGTATTTTAAACTTGTCTTGTTTTGTAAATACTGTCAAGCTTATGTATAAATACAATTTTTCCAGTGATCATGAAGGTGGTAATGTAAGTGCCCATACCACTCATTTGGTTGGCAGTGCTTTATCCGATCCTTATTTATCTTTTGCTGCTGGTGTGAATGGATTGGCTGGACCTTTGCATGGCTTAGCTAATCAAGTGAGACCATTGTTTATTTTTTATAGTTTGAATAATTATTGAATTTTTAATAGAGAAATAGTTACTTTTTAACCGATTGAACAGCGCACCAACCAAAACTCCAAAATAAAACCACCCCATAAAGTTTTAATTAAAACTGCCAATGCGCGCCAAGTCGAGGTTATCAATTCAATCATTTTATATATATATTTTATGTATGTTCGCACAGGATTTCAGTTCTACTTCAAATATTTGCACCATTTTTTTTTTGTTGGATATGGGCTCTTTCACTTGGGAGCAATTAAAAAAAAATATCCGGTTATCCGACATTTAACTATCCAAAATTCTCAATTAACCGGACCGTTTGAAAAAAAATATTGTCCGATTTCGAAAATTCTTTTTTTGATGGATACAAAAAAATTCACATAGGCAAAATCTGCAGAAAATAATTGGTTATCTGGCTGTTATATATCCGGAAATGTCGATGAACAACTTTTTGAAGTTGGTGCCAATTTACAAAAATCATACCCAAATATGGTGCCAATTTCTAAAAGTTGTAATAAGTGTAGAATTGATATTCAATTTTTTCAACTCATTTTTAAAATTAAACATTATTTTTTACTTTTTAGCGCATTTTCCTTAAAGTCGGATTACTTTTTTTCTAGAAAGATTATTTTATTCTGTTATAGGTTAGTTTTTCTCCAAGTATGAAAGTTGATCCTGAATATGTGCTCGATGTTCAGATGACATAAATCTCAACACTGTAATATGACAAAAATAACATAATTGTATTATGTTTTTAAGTTAATAGTTAAATTAATTTTAATCAACAATTATTGTAATAGAATACTTATATTTATATACACAAGAAAGTGGTTGAGTGTTCTTCTGCTAAGGAACTGAATTTTGGAGAACTGTTCAGAAGCAATATTTTGCAATTTCTCAACTGTAATTTTATTAACTGTGATTAAATAAACACTGTGGCTGGAAGTGTTTGCAATTTTCTGGAAAGGATGCAACATGGAAAAAAAACTAATATAAGGTTACAAGTAAAATTGTTTATGATTATGTTAATGTGTATCAATGCAATAATTTAAAAATTGTAAAAATATAAAAGTTAGGCCTTTGTTAAAACATATCATTCTGCATAATTAATATCTTGATGATTTTATAGTGTCAGTTGTATGCAAACAGTCTATGCAATTTGATGCCATTTAGTAATTCATTTGTAGAGTAATGTATTATAATAAGACAAGAAGGTATAAGTAATTTTATATTAAATATATTATGAGAGTTATGTTTAATAAATATGTAATGTAATTGAAGTCCTTGACCATAGTGAAATTTTTTTGTGTACAGGAAGTTCTCGTTTGGTTAACCAAATTGCAAACGCAGTTGGAAGATGACTTCAATGAAGAAAGAGTGCGAGAATTTATATGGAATACTCTTAAAAGTGGTCAGGTAGGATTCTTTGATTATTCACATTAATCTATAGTTATTAGTTACATATATATTAAAAAATGTATATTGATGTAAAAGCATTTTCTCTTATCAATATATAAATTATTTTTATTAAATATGCTGTTTAACTTAAATTATTGTATAAAATACATTTTAATCTGGGTTGGAACTGCTGTTCCTCTTGCGGAACATTACAATCAACCAGGCTTGATGATTCTAGCAGGTATATAAATATTGGATAAAGAATATAACATAAATTTGGCAAATTTAATTTTTTTTTTAACCATTTATCAATTTATATTTTGGAATTTTTTTAATTCATGAATGTTTTCTTTAAAACTGCTACATTGACACACTTTCAAGAGCTTTTACAATTTAGCTTAGAGAAATCAACATGTAAAGTTTGCAAGGATCAAATTATATAAAAAAAAATATTTTCTATATAAACTACCTTCTTTTTAACTTGTAGCAAATTTAGTAGTCACACCACATAAAAGGCTATACAACAAAACATCTAAATCCTGAATTCAAGTTGAATAAAAGTATTTATAGAAAACTGCACAATTGAAATGTATGATACAAAAATCCAGTTATTTGTTTCATAGCACATTGGTTTTAACGTAAGGTAATCTGTCTTGTATTTCACACCAAATTGTTTAAGTTCATAGATGTTTTTGATAATTATTACTTGAAATATTGGTTTACAGTTCGTTACTTGTGAAAATATTTAACAATATTTTATTGTTGTAGGTGATCCCAGGCTACGGGCATGCGGTTTTGAGACGAACTGATCCTCGTTACATTGTTCAAAGAGAATTTGCTTTGAAGCACCTACCGCATGATCCCATGTTCAAATTGGTTTCTCAATTATACAAAATAGTTCCCCAAATTCTCTTGGAGCAAGGAAAGGTGAAAAATCCATGGCCAAATGTGGATGCTCACAGTGGAATCTTGTTACAGGTAATTCTAAACAGGTTTAAAGGTTTTTTTTTGCATGGTAAATGTTGAAAGGTGATTTATATTTCTATATTGATATATAATGGATATTTTTTTAAGTAGCTTATGAGTGTAGTTAAAAGGTTTTATAGCTTATGAGTATGGTTAATAGTTTAATATTAGTAATAAGACAGTTTTCTATAGAAACAATTTCTGAACCTTGATGAAAAATGAATCTGCTCATTGGAAAGGTTCTTAAAGCTTTTAGATACAAGTAATTATACTTTTTTTTTTTTTAAATGAGGTAGTAACACTAGGCTGGATAGTCGAGAAATAAATGTTGCTTATTTTTACATGCACACAAAGGTTAAAAGCATTTCAGGTAACTTTTTTTCATTTAACTCTAACTTAAATAATTTTTTAAATATACACATTTTTAATATTTTCTTCTACTACAAAGTAATGCCACATTTAATAATGGGTATAAAATATACAGTTAAAATGGGAAATGATTAACATTTAAGATGCCCATGTTGTGTGTGTGGACAGATCGTTAATTAAACTTAATATGAAATCAACTCCATTGGACAATCTGGTTAATTTTTAATTAAAGAGGTGCGAACTGGTCTTTTCTTACAAAAGTAATAAACAGCAATAAAAAGAAAGGTTAAGAACTTATGAAACAATTCATCATTAATCAACAGTTTTAAAATACTTTTTGTTAGTACCCGGAAAGGATAAAAATAAATTTATAATAAGTTATGTACCGCTTACTTTTTATTCGGTTACTGTTTTTTGCATTACAGTAAAAAAAAATTTATATTTATTGCATGAAAAAATATTAAAATTGCATTTTTATCAAAATTGATGCTCAGAGTAAGATTCCCATTTAGATATAGGTTATCTGGATGACAAATTCCTCGCTTAATCTTATGACACTTTATTCAAATCTCTAGTATATCCATTGCCATTATCTTTAATTAAACAAGCGGGTTTTCCCTCTAAAGGTATACTTAGAATTGATTATAAGATTACCATTAATATTTAAAACATTCTTTTAACCATGCACTCAACTTTATGGCATGCCTTATAACACTAGATCCAAAAAGAAACTAAATATTCAGGAAAGCTTACTTTCGTTCTCATCGAACTATCGTAACGTTAAGATGTATTCATTTAAACACAGGATCTTTTTTGTAATTAAACTTGTCGTTATATACACTCAAACCTGTTTTTGTGCAATTTTTTTTTTGTGTGTGTGTGCGGTATATGAAAATTTTAATCAAATTGGTACATAATTGATTATCTGGCTACCGAAAAATATACAAGCATCTAGTGAAACAACAATCGTCACCAAAACTGATCACTGACTACATGGTAACTAAAAAAAAAAAGTCAACTCTAAACGAGTGTGAGGTACTATCTTCAAGTGACGAAAGCGATTTTGAACCAGTTTACCACAAGAAAGTTTGCATATTGTCAGACTACGAAGGATAATAGTTATACGTTTTTAAAAGCTTTGTATGTGCAAAATAAGTACATATGTAAATAAAATATTTAAAAATGTACGCATGTGCATTTTCTAAATCGGATTCCAAAAGGTTTGGCGAGATTCCAAGTAGCTGTCGAGCCTCGTGTCTTGATTTCGTTTAAAAAAGCAATTCCTGGTTATTTCGTAAGGTTTTGAGTTATTTTCTACATGAGACTTTTTTTATGCGGTCCCTATTCACAGCATAAAAAATGTAATTGTGTGGCGAAAACTATATTTTATAGCTGCTCTTGAAGTTTTTTTATGCGGTTCCTATCAACCGCACAAAAACAGATTCAAGTGTATACTAAAATGTTACTTACTTGCAGTACTATGGAATGAAAGAGATGCAATACTACACTGTCTTGTTTGGAGTCTCCAGAGCCCTGGGAACAATGGCCTCTCTTATATGGGATCGGGCTCTTGGCCTTCCCATTGAACGACCCAAATCAATGACAACTTTGGGTCTCATGAAAGTCGTTGGTGCAATATAAAAAGTTTATTCTTGTTAATGCTAAATATAAAAGTTTAAAATTACTATTCACATTTTTATATTCTATAATTGTTATGCGATTATGAATGCTTTAAATAATGTTGAAGAGAGAAAAGATGATTGTGTGCAATATTTGTGTAATAGTTCCATATTCTAAATATAAATGAGTTTAATTTGAAAATTGTTTTATAATGCTAGTCATTTTAAATGTGCTAGAAAGTTTTAATTTGTTTACAGGCTTTTTTTTTTTATTAAATTAAAATGTGTATTTAATAAATATAATTTTTAAAAAAAATCTTGTGTACTAAATGCTTCAAATTACTTGCTACCAATTGTTAAATCACAATTTATATTGCTTTTACTCATTTAATGTTTTAATCACAATAATTTCAAAATTAGCTTTTAAATTGCGTTTAATTTCTTATAGTTCATACAGGGTGCTATAATTATTTAGTACAAATTTTATTTCCATTATGCTTTTTATATTTGCACTTGATGTAATTCTATCATTAAATAAATTTATTTTGTTGAATCCTTGTTTACTTTTCAAACATTTTTGGGTAATTTTACAGTTTTTAAGCCTATTTTTTTTAATACACAAATATATTCTAGATAAGCATCACAGAACTTATACAAATTGGGGGATAGTTAGGAGGTACTAGCTGGACCAACCTTGTTGGGCTTTGAACCTATTGTTGGTCATGAATATTGACAACCAAGTAATTTAGTCCTTAAAGGATTAAATATAAATTAAGTCTTCTTTAAACTGAATGGATAAATTGAGTTTTGCACTTTAATTATAAAAATACATAATTTTTAGTAGAATATTTCATAAATATGTGTGAGGTTAGTACAAGAGACATTAAAAACAAATGCCTCCCTTTTTGCAAACAAAAAATCCTTTCTTAATCCATTAACATGGATAAAATGTTAAATGTGTTCAAATTGGAGTAAAAGTTATGAATTATTTACCGTCGTTCTATATTATCAATTTAAACTTTTAAAAATTCCTCCAATTCCAAGAGAGTTAATTCGTAAAAAAAGATTAAATCAGCAATTGTTGACAACTATTTTATAACATTCCTTAACTAACATAGTTTGATGTAATAGAATCATAACACATGAAAAAAAAAGAATTTCGACTCGTTTCTTAATCTAAGAGCAGTGAAAAATTTAGGCATGTGAACAAATTAATGTATTCAGATTTATAGTATTTCATTTAAGTATCATATCTAAAAAAAAACTAAATGAATCACAAGTTGCCTAAAAATAGGAAGAAACTTCTAGAAATATGAATCAGTTTTTTTACTCAATAACCATATTCTAATTAAGGAATTCTTTACTATTCAAATTACAAGAATAGCAGCTTATTTTTTAATCGTGCTCGGAAATACCTAATGCTAATATTTGTAATTGAACAGTTTTTGGCTAGTTACGCTGCTTACCTATCTCCAAAATACAAGATAAAATTTATTACTATTTATTTGGGACATGTGTATAGTAGCCCCTCTATCATTAGAAATATGGTTTTAAAACTTTTATAATCGTGTACTGTTTATAAATAGGACTATCTTAATGTTTAATTTTTTGGCAAAATATTTTTAAGACCTTAAAATTTCATTTAAGCACATCCAGAGCCAAAATAAACATGTCTAAATTTTGTGTTAAGGGAAGATTGAAATATACAACTTCTTTCATTTACAAATTGGGTAAGGGAGAAAGATAACAATTTCTTTAACAGTTTATATATAAAATGACCATATGCCAAAGATTTAAATGTCTGCATATATTAAACATTTTGTATTTTTAATGCCTGACAATAATGCTTGCCTATCAATAATTTAATAAAGAAAATTATATATACATTTGCAAATGTTATTTCACAATTTATTATGAACTGAAGGTATTAGTTTCATTCCTTGTCAAGTCACTTGCCATATTAAAGTTTAATGCCGCAAAATAGATTACCAGAGGGAAAAATAATTGAGTTTTTGTGCTTTATTATATATATACACACACACACACACAAGTGCTTTACTTCGCTAAATTTTCATTCAATAAAATAAAATTTGCGGGAAAAATCACATCTGCATTTTGTTTAATGAAAATAATTCCTATTTTTTGATTTTTTTTAAAAACTTTATACAATGGGAGACATCTTGCTTTTCATATAAAATCAAAGAATACTATCATACTTTTTCTGTCAAACATTTGCTGCTTTTTATATTATCAAATTAAGTATGGGAAAACTATTTAAAAAGCTGGTAATAGTTATTCACATAATCTTTCTATGCATACTACTAATTGTTCAATTAAAAGTTGTAAAAACAGATAATTATCATCCAGTAAAAAGTTATCTGCCAATATTAAGGAACACAAATATAAATTTACTGTTTAATATTACATATATGAACACATATGAATGTGTGTTCTATAATTAACATACTTGCATGAAAGGATTAGGTACTGCAAAGTTGAAAAATTATCTAAATAATGGAATTTTATAATAAAAAATTAAAATAAATTTTAACAAAATACTATATAGCACTAAAGTGTTAAATAAACTTTTAATTTTGACTAATTTTATTATAATCAAAAGCAACAAAACAAGCTGTGTTTAGGTCATATTAATGCAATAAAAACTTTTTGGGATTCAGTTTAAAAATAGGATTATGAATCCTAGACTATTTTCTTTATATTGAAATTCTCCTATCCCATGAACAAAATAACTTATTTGTCCATTTGGCAATTATTCCACTTGTACATTAAGAAGTTCCTTCCGGACTGGGTAAATCCCTCTCCCAGATTTTTTTTTTAAATAAAAGGCAGTGCTGTGCTGAATATAAAAAAAATTAAAAGTTGCAATTTAATATGTATATATCCATCTAACTATGCATATATTCCAAGCCTTTATTATTTTATTAGTGTAGTTAGAGCTACATTGATGAGATAATAGTTAACAATCAATGCCAATGGAAAGATGGCATAACTTATACTTGATTTTTTTTTTATCTTCTCTTGGCAGAAAATATTATCATTGTTATGTTTTATCCATACTTGTTTGTTTGAGGACTTATTCTTAGGCAATAAAAAAAGAGAAAAAAAAAATGTCTAAAATTACTTTTAAGGCAATTATTTTGTAAAAAAGTTATAGTGCCAACATGATTTTAATTGAGGCACAATTTCAATGATAGCACCTATACTAGAGATCTACTTTTTAAGTAACCACTATATGAGGTACTTCTCTCAGATCAGGCACCACCAGTGTAGAGTTACACATCTATTATCATAGGACTACTATAAACATGGTAAAATAAATTGTAACCAAGACACAATGCAATTTGGAAAAGCAAGTAATCATAAAGAAATGTTTTATTTTCTTGAATATACAGTTAAATCACAAGGAATTATATAAATGAAAAATGTAAACATTTTTACAGCATGAGACTGCTAATGACCATACCTGAAAGTAACAAAAAGAGCAATACTTAAAAACAGAACAGTTTATCAGTAAAATTTGAATAAATGTATATAATAAATAAAAATTTATACTTTTGAAATTCCCATTCACGGTTATCCAGGGGACACACTTGCCGTGTCTTTAACCATCGAGAAATACAATGAAAATGGAATGCATGCTAGAAAATAATTTATTACATCAAATACAAATATGTGATCCCAATCTTACATAGATATGAAAAATTAAGACTTCTTTATAACAAATTTGCATAAAATATTAAATTTATTGTCGAAATATACTATTCAATATTAAAATAAGTAGTGTTTTTTGTAAGAAGAATATTCTTGTGTGATTTTGAACAATCAAAAAACTCATCAAATAAATAAATTTCAAGCAATATTTTCAAAATATTCAATTATTCAAAATATGGTAATTCAAAATATGGAAGAAAGTGGGTTACCGTTCGCCAACAGCTGCAGTAATTTTTTTTGTAATAATTTAAAAACTATGAACTATTTTCAAAAAACGGTGTGCATTAGATATTTTTCCACAAAAAATTATAATTATGAAATGTTTTTTAAATACATTTTGCTTGATACAACGTAAATTCTTGCATTATTTTTTTTTAACTTTAAGAAAATATAATTTGTAACATAAGTGTTCTATTACAACAAAAACACCTCCATCTTATTCCCCAAACATTTCTAAACAAACTTAGTAAATTTCATAAATATCCGTTACTTTTTGAGAAGTGATTCAAAATATGGAAAAGGAAAGTGTTACCAATTGTCAGCGGAAGTTTTTTTTTTATTATTTTACGTTACTATTATACAATTTTGTTCATACAATTAGACATTTGTGTTCAACATGCAATCAAAACAAATCTTAAGCATTATATAAAATAAATCAACTATTCATATATTAAATATTATTTTAGAAATTTACATTCAAAATAAATATTTTTATACAAAGGTATATGTCAATGTATATAAGAGTTTGATTATTAGCTTTTCTAAACTTTTAATCTTTGACATAGTTTTGGCAAGAAAAATACAAAAAAGATGACAATTACATGAAATTCAATGAAGTTAAAAGCGCCTCAAATTTATATAGTATAGATTAAACATTTTTCTTACATTGCAAACACCCCAAGCCACTGTACATTCCTCACTAGTTGCAGAAGCTTGATTGGCTTGACATTCTATACCTATAAAATAATATTGTTTTCAACATAAATTAATAAAGCAGTTATACTTTGAAGGAAATATTTACACAGATTGAAATTGCAAACAGCACACTAACCAATATTACATGTATAAATTTCAATTATAGATAGTACTGAATTCACTTACATAAATCCATAATATGATTTCGACAAATTGCGCAGTTGTCCACAACAATATCTAAAATGCAAAAATGAAATTGTATGGAAAGCAGATAACATTTAACAAAAATAAAATTATTTTTCTTATAGATCTGTTCATTAAAAATTTTAGTTTTGTCAAGTTAAACTCAGATATTTTCCCATTCTCTAGATGTGTGACAATGCTATGAGCTGGCAAACCCTAATTTATATAATTTAGAACACTTTTACAAAGAAAAAAAATTACTCACCCCAAGCCCATAGAGCTACAGCGTTCCACTAAAATCAAAATACAAAATCAGTTTTAAGCAAAAGAGTTTAAATTGTATAAAATTATTTTAAACATGACATAAACATCTTAAAATAATGAAAGTATACTTATGAATAATGCTAACCTAAAAGTTCATTACAACACCACCATGCAAGAAACACTTGTGTTACAAGTTAGTCACGGGTCATTCCCATGTCAAATCAACACAAGAAAATGCATTTTTTCCCTGCACCATCTCCGATTTCTATGAAATTTGGTGAACTTGTTATACCTATTAAGAATGTAAACTATGCAAAATTTTAACCTCCTACGCATATTAGCTTTTTAGTTATTTGCATTTCAAAATGGCAGAAAACGTACAATCTGTCCTCCGATGGCTGCATTTAAATTACCATAACTCCTGTTCTAATTAACATATAGAAATAAATTTGGTATCGTTTTAAAGCTCTTTAAAATTATATGAAACACATGAAGGTTACTCACTTTTGACATGCAATCACTTTTATAAATGATAATCTTTGTTATAAGACTTTCGCTTTGTTTGTAACAGGTTGAATATATAGGCGAAAAGATGGAGATATTTGAATAGATTGAACCTACTCTACAAGAAATGTGTTACACTTGAAAGTTAAACAAGCCTCTTGCAGAATAGTTAATTTACACTTCTAAACAAAATATTGGTTTCTTAAAATTGGTCAATGGTACATCAATGCAGTGTTTGTAGAGCATGAAGAGGGAAGTGTGATAGAGAATTGAGAGATACCAATAGTTCAGGAATTTTTTTAGAGTCCTTTACAAAATAAACAAACACCTGATGAATACAACTGAAGTTGAGAAGAACCATTTGTGGCAAAAATATTGGTGTTAAATTTGAATAAAATGTGTTTAACTTCAAAATCAGGAAAATCTTTGCCTGGGTTAATAAGGTCGACTCTGGGGACTTTTCTGAAACTCCTACATTCATAACGCTAGAATGTTGCTTGGCGACAAAAACTGGTTTGGTTGCCAATCAAAGAACTCCATTTTCCTCCTGCATCGAAGTTAGAAACCGGGTTGCCAAATTTGGTGAAAAATCAGGACGACCGTAAAAGACAGATTAACCAGTAATTAAATTAAACTATTCTTGTTTTTAAGATGCAAGGCAGAAATGTTTTAATTTTACCAGTGAGGATTGTAATTGCATGAATACCATCACAGTTGCAATTATTCAAAACAAAAGGGTTGCAAAATCAGAGATTTAATCGTCAGTCATTGTCACCAAGTTGCCTTGAAATTCTGTTCGGCGATGGAACTCTTAATTAAATTTAAAATGAAAATATTAATTGCAACAACTAAAATAGACAAAAAAATTTAAGACAGTAGCATGAACTATTTCTTTACTTGCATTCGTTTAGAATAAGTTACCAAACTAAGGAAAAAATATTCAAGAGTTTTGAATCTATACCCTGAACTGAGAATTGAAACAAAATGGTACTCGTAACAAAAAAAAATTATGTTCGTGAACAAGTTATTTAAGATATAACTTACCTTTTTAACTTCAAATCGTTTTTTCTCTCCTCTAGAGGTACTTGCGGCAGTTGACTCTGCTTCATTGTCAATATCATCATCTACTTCCATTGAAGTCATTATACAATTGTTTACTGAAATTTATACAGAAAACAAGTTATAGTTGTATAATATTGTTGTTGTTTTTCTTATTGAAACAAAATGAAATAGAAAAGACAACAAAATACAATACCTTCTCAGCAAGAAATAAATAATAGAATAAATGTTGAGTACAGTTAAGGTTAAGAAATGGAATAGCTATTTTTTTTCTTCTTCTTTTCTTTATTGATATTTCAAGAAGCTGAAGAATTTAAATGAAGAAACAATCATTAAAATGTAGAAACTCTATTTAAATAAAACTATAACATTTATAATATAATATACTTTTTATCATGCAATGGGCGAGTTTCACGCTAAGAAGAAGAAAACAGCTGTTCAAACAAAGCGTAGAGAACCCGAAAAAGTTCCGTAGAATTAGCATTATAACTGCTGCAATATAATTTTTAAGTTTTGGCTTTTAAAAATACAGACCAGACATGATAATTTTGTGCTGTAAATTCTATTGCTATATCACTACTTCGAAATCGGATTGCACTTAGAGAAGAGTTTATTATACAAAGTTTCTTTTTCTGATTCTAATTTGATGAAAGCATAGCTAAGATAAAAAGCGAGAAAACTTTGTTTCTACAAAACATTTAAAGTTATGTTGCAATCAGTTTGATCCAAATTGCTACGTTTCATTCAGGAAGAAATTTCAAACGATGTTATTATTTATGTACCTATAATAATACAAAGAATTAAATTAAATTGCTGTTCAATAATTTCATTTAATTTTTCGGCATAAGAATAAATATGATTGAACCGAAATTTACTAAGAATAATTGTCTTTTACTCGGGGATGGGTTCATTACTTTTGTGACACAAACAAGCATCAGTTTTGGCGCCCCAATTTTCACAACTATTTTTTTATTATATTGCGTTTGTCGCTATTTGTAACTTTGTTAACTAAAATACTTGCATGACTTTGGCGCCACAATTTTTACAAATACTGTTATTGTATGCGTTTATCATGATTTATAAATAACGATAAACGCATGTCAACCAAAAAACCTGCATTGTTTTCACTAAGGCGACAAACACACACACACACAAGATCAAATGCAAGCTTTAATTATTAAATAATACACCAGATATACAGAAATAAATGGTGCCGTTCTAATAGTCTGGTGCTCCAAGTAAGCGTGAAGCCACCCTCTGCTTTAACTTAAACAGCTGACTGAAAAATTTTCATTGTTGGCCGAAAACAAACGATGAAAATATAGCTAAAATATCTTGTTATAAAAAAATCTTATTTTTAAAAAGGAAAAACTACTTTAAGAAAAATGCGCTAAATAGTAAAAAATAATTTTCAATTTTACGAACGAGTTGAAAATATTGAATTTTTTAATATAAATTTTATACTTATTAAAACTTTTTTAAATCAGCGCCAAAATTTATGTATGATTTTTGTAAATTGACACCAACTTCAAAAAGTTGTATTAAAGTATAAAATTTATATTAAATAATTCAATTTTTTCAACTAATTCGAAAAATTATAAATTATTTGTTACTTTTTAACGCATTTTTCTTAAAGACAGTTTTTCTTTTTTAAAAAAAAAAAGATTATTTTATTTTCCATTTTTTAGTTTTTAATTTAGCAGGGTCAATGTCACCAAATGTCATTGCAGTACAACTTCTATCAATAACAAAGAAAAAAATTTGAAATTGGGGAAACTGTTAAAAAAAATTCGGTTAATCGATATTTCCGGATCTATAACAGCCGGATAATCAATTATTTGTTTACGTTTTTGTATAAGTGGATTTGTCCCTATCCAACAAAAAAAAATTGAAATCAGACAATATTTTTTTAAAAACTTTCCGGTTAATTGAGTATTTAGGATAGTAAATGCTAGATAACCGGGTATCTTTTCCAAAGGTGCCCAATTGAGACATTCCCTATCCAAAAAAAGAAGTTTCGAAATATTTACATTAGAACAGAAATCTTGCGCGATCATACATAAAAAAATTACATAACAGTCGAATTGATAACCTCTCACCATTTGGCGCGCTTTGGCGGTTTTAATGTAAATTTATGACAATTTTATTTTAATGTTTTGGTTGGCGCGCTTTTCAGTCGGTTAAAAATGGATGGAAACTTATTAGTAGTTTCGATTTATTCCCTACAGCAGACAATTTTGCTTTTGTTTTTATAGTCGCTACTCTTGCAATTATGGAAAAGTTTGCTTATAATATTTGTTTTTTCCAAATAAGTAATATTTTTATTCTATATATGAATACATTTAAATACAGCAATACTTTTATTATATCTGCATATAATTAGAATTACAACGAAATACGGAAAAATACTTTTATTTCAACCAAAAAATGC
The DNA here is from genome assembly GCA_963932185.1 of Troglohyphantes excavatus. Classification (NCBI taxonomy): domain Eukaryota; kingdom Metazoa; phylum Arthropoda; class Arachnida; order Araneae; family Linyphiidae; genus Troglohyphantes; species Troglohyphantes excavatus. Next base: position 53,590,954 of record OZ010669.1, on the reverse strand, counting down.
TTCATTAACGGTGAGTACAAACTATATCAGTGTGTGAATGAATTATTTCTTTATTGAGGTATTATTTAAGGACAAAAAGTTAAAATTATAGTACAGGAACTGAAGTTCCATGCTAATCTTATGGAACTTTTTCGGCATCGCGGATTTTTTCTCCATGTTTGGTTGGCACAGCGGTCTTCTTCTTTTTGCCGTGAAACTCCTCATTGGTAAATGTAATTCACATAGGGTCTCCAGTGGCCCAGTAGATAAAGGTGTTTAATCCAGCTTGTAATCAGAGGATTGCTAGTTCGAATCCGTATGGTGGACTAGATAAAAAAGAAAAGTAAAAAAGTAGTGATCTTCCGATCGGAGGGTTGCCCCGATCAGATTTATCGTGAACCAATGACCTGACAGATGTTGTCCTCGTCATCTGACCATGGGTCAAAAACACGAAGCATCGTTCCCGGGTCTTTCTTTCAAGATAGTACCGTCGCTAATAATCTACTGCGCAGCTCTTTTGCCACTTGATTTAATCAAACCAAACCAATCCAAATAAAATTTAGAGAGCCTAAAGATATGAAATGAAGTAGTAACCGCGCGTTATTGGTTTTATTTTGAACCTAAAACAAATAAAAAGGGTATAATACTGAATTATATTGTACTTGTTAAATGATTTTATGTTCAAATTTATTATTTTTGAAATGCCATTTATTTGATATTACTACTTTTTTTGTATTGCTTCTGGTCTGTAAAGACATTAGATTCATAAAATGGGAGATTTCTCAGCAGCAACAAGTGGACTAAAAATATCAGGTACATAAATGTCGATTCACTCTTCTCTTACTAGATTACTATTGCAGCATATAAAAAAATGAAATAAGTCGTGTTAAGAAAGTATTATGATTGATATACTTAACAAATAACTTAAACTTTAAAATTGAATGATGTCATAAAATTCAAACCTGTAATTTTTTAGATGCAAAATCATCTATTATGGAAGAATTGAAACGAATGCGAGAGTGGCAGGATAGTCAACGACAAGAGTTTCGAAATAAACAATTAATGGAACATCAAAAGTTGTTGTTGCAGACTGAAAAGAACTTTGAGAAATATTATGGAAATAACAAAGGTAAGAGACTCACTTTCATATTTTTGTAACATCAACAAATCAGATCTACCACTCTCCTGCATTATGCGTACACATGGCAATGTTGAAAAGATTTTATATGGGAGATTTGTTTAGGGGGGGGAGGGGGGTGATTAGGTTATTGGGAATAAAATTTTATTGATTGAAAGATTAGTTTATAACATTATTTTTAATCAGATTACTTGGTCATATATTAGTAAGTACAGGCTATTTCATTGTTATTATTTTTATATTTGGAAAAACATTAAATTTTTATTACAAAGTAAACTATAATATAAACATAGTTCCCTAAAATTAAAAAAGTAAAATAAAAATTCTCCCAACTTTTGATTATGCTTCGTAATATGCGACCGATTTGATCTTTTATGCAGGTGAGTAAGAAAATTTCCAAAAGTAGAGGAGGGAAGCACTTGTTGGTACCGGATTCAATCCCTCCAAACACCCACTGGCCTTCCACACGCTTGCCCCGGTTGTACTTAAGTTTGCCGAACTTCGACTCGTCAATCTCAACGACGACATGCTCTCCACCGATAGGAACAGGATTATGAATCAACCACTCCGTACATACCTCCCCGCTGAGAAATCAAAATCGCCACGTAGCTGCCGAACGTCCATTCAAAAATGGCAGAAATTCGTGAAACCAAGGCTAAACTAGATGCGCGCACTCATCTAGTTTAGCGTCATCTAACTAGATGCATCATCAAGCGCAGCATGGCGCAGCTACGTGGGTAAAAAATATAGGGTTGCCATAGAACATGACATTTTCGCATGCGTCAAGTAGGCTTGCCAAAATATAAACTTTATCGCTCAGTCATTTGTCGCCAAATCCCATTTTGCGAGGTCACCGGACACTAGGAATTAACCGGTTTGGTTATATGAGAGTCTGCTCACTCGCTCCGCTCACTCTCATAAAAGATAATCAAAAGTGAGGAATTTTAGGGAAAATATACTGATATGTCTATATTTTAGTTTAAATTATAATAAAAATGTAAAGTATTATCAAAAACTATAACAAATGGTTTGTACTTACTGATTTTTGACTAAAATGTAGTATTTTTCATTCATCAAAATTCCATACAGCCCACCCCGCCCCAAACAATCTCCCCCATAAATTCTCTTTCAATCCAGGTTCGCAGGTAAAATAATGCGATTATAAGGCAACTACATCTGTAAGTATTGCATATACATTGTGCTCAAAGTAGTTCTCTGAAATTTTTACAAATTAGTTTTTTAGTAAGTGATTTAAAAAAAAAAAAAAAATCCCACAACAAAAGCTTAAACTAAACTTTACCAATTTTCAATTAGTTTTCCTTTTTTAGTAAAGATTGTTGTGTTTGTTTTTGCCAGTATTAAAATGTACTTGTATTCTAAAATTAAAATAATTAATATTTGATTTTATTTATCATGAAAGCTAGTCTGTTTCTAGACTGCAAGATAACTTTTCATTTATGGTTAATAACAGTTTCTTTTTATTCATAATTTTGATAGTAGATCAAATAAAGTGAATGTCATGAATTTTTCTTTCTTGGGATATCCTATTTGTTATATTTTTTCAGGAACACCGGAAACATTACCGGGACTGTCTGTTAGTAGTATTACTGACCAAAGTCAATCAGGGTCTGAAGTTAGTTTCCAAGATCAAACTTCTTCAATTAATGGACATATGTTAAATTGTTTCAGCGATTCTTCTCATGATAGTACACCTCCTTATAGAAGCAAGGTAACTTAATAATTACTAAGATAGTTGCACATTATTTAAATAAAATTTTGTAATGATAAAATTTAATGCAATTTAAAAATATGTTAAAAATGCACTGAACAGTCACCCTTAGCGATTTTTCTAAAAAAGAAATATTTACAACATTAACACTTTCTTGGCGAGAAAAACTAGTTTTGTTTCCAACTAAATAATTCTTTTTCTCACTGCAGGGTTGTTAAAACGAGTAACCAGTTTTGGGGAAAAATCAGGGTGATCGGTCAATGCATTTTTACTTTTGCTTGGTCAATATATGTTTACTTTTGTCTGCTGCTTTATTAGCCTGTATCTCTCTCTCCAAATTACTTAATTTTTTTAATTAATATATTTAATTTCAAATAATATTTAAATACAACCATAAAGTTACTTAATTATATCCTCAAAATGGCAGGGCTTAGATGTTAAGAATGTAAAGTAGAATGTTTTAATCACTTTTTTTAGGAGTGATAAAAAATATTGTCAGCACTAATAGGATCGCCAAGCTATATTCAACATATCTTCATGGAGATAACTATGTTTGATCATTTAAATTTTACCAATTATTTTCTGTTTGTATTAATATTTACAATAGTTTACTACTCTTAAATTATTTTATAGTTTTTGAAAATAAAGTAATTTTGGTTTCATTAACTCATGTGAGCTAGCGACCATGTTGAAAAAAAAAACCCTTTTATTTTAAGTCGAATATTAAGTTATCTAATTCTAAAACTCCTTTTAATATATGTTTAAGGAAGTTTCTCAATTCATAAATTGAAAAATAGTTATAAAGCCATAAAATCCATTTCAATTTCTAAACAGTCCAAGCTATAGTCGGTGGCTTGACAATAAGTTTAATTTGAAAATATAGTTTATTAATTTTTTTTATATTATATATGAAAAATATCGTTTTACATTATGAGAATAGTCTTAAACTTACTTATTTGAATTTAAATACTAAATTATGAATTGTAAATAATATAAGTATTATAAATTTGTAAATAATGTTTTACAAATGCATTAAGTATTTTTATAAAAATAATACTTTGAATAGAGAACTTTGCTGAGGAATCAAAACTACTTTTTGACTTTATTATAAAATAACTGATATTTTACTTATTCAATATGATTTTATTTCTTAAATATTCTTTGACAATCAACATTTAACACAAATAAATGCAAATGAATATTGATTTTTATATTTTGTTTTTAGGGCAATGCTAATAATCCAGTAGCATCTGTTTCAAATGGTAATAATATAAATAGTAAAGTTTTAATTATTTTTTAAACTATGATACTTAAAAAAATCAATATTTTAAAATATTTTCAAAACAAAATAAATGTTATAAATAATAGTGTAGTATGATGAAAAGCAAAATTTTTAATTTTTTTTTCAGATGGATACAGTTCACTCAGTGACATTTCATCTCAAAATCCTACTTTGAGAGAACGTTATATGGTAGCTATTTAAAAAAAGTTTAGATTTTAAATATTTTAATCATATTTTAAATCTGCTGAATTGCTTTATAGTTAATTCAATGTGTTTTATATTTCTTTTTTTTTGTTTTCCTATTCTCCAATTATTACAAAAGGATCCCATAATGAGAAATGAATTATAGTAATGTTTCTTAACTTTATATATATTGAAAAAAAAAATCCTTTACTTTTATCTAATTCAAATATTTTTGATTTTTTTTCAATGTTAAATGCTTTTGATGACAACTAATTATTGTCATAAGCTATTATTATGTATCTGACATAAAATTTATTTTTGAGAATGAAGACAAAAATACAGCCATTCCAAATCAGCCTGCCCCTAAGAGACCAGTACGACCATTTTTAAGAAAAAGAGCGGGCTTGGAAAGATATATGCCCAAAAAGAGAACCAACAGAATTGAAGGTTCTAAACCTACTATTGAACAGGTATTTTTTTTTAAATTAGGGATTTATTTTTATTTATGAATTTTCTTTTTATAATTATAAAAAAAAGTTGCAATTTTGTTGCAAAGTTATACTTATCTACTTAAAAGAAGGTAAGTATTTTGCTATTGATGTTTATATATTTCCTCTCTTTGAATTATTCAATTGCTAAAATATTGCTTATATGTTATTGAAAAGAGCATAAGATATATTATACAGGAAACCTTCAAATATACAAAATAGTTTTCTTTTAACAAGTATTGTTGTTTAGCTTATCTATATCTAATGTTATTCTAATGAAGCATTTTATTTTCCAAAAGCTTGGTTAATTTTGGTTTAAATGACCTAATATTTTATGTAACTGTGGCTAATTTTAAGCTTTTGTGCACTAAACATGGCAAACCAATCAAGAGATTAATGTGCTGAATATTTAACTGTTTGAACCATATTCTGATTCTTAAGCAATTCTTGAAAAAAAAAATCTTGTTTTTTTTTTAAAGTTATCCTATCAAAATATATTTGTACAAACCAATTTTGTAAGAGTTATTCACTTGGAAAAACTATTTAATATAAAGACCCCCCCCCCCCCCCCCCTTTTTTTTTTTGCATTTCAACATTTGTTGCTATGTTATAGTATTTTTGTTAATCCAGCAAGTTATATACTTAAAATAGTAAAATACGTAAATCAATTTTAGAATTGTTTTCTAATATTTTCTCTGTTGTTGCAAGAAGTGAAAAATCAGCCATTCAACAAACATAAAACATTTTTTCAGAAAACAGATTTTCCTGAAAGAAAAGTTGTCCTTAAATTAAAACCTGCACTTCACACCAGCACTTCTCCCCCGCGTAAAACGAATCATGTGAAGTTCTGTGAGCCAATTCAAATTTTTGACCATGAAGTAACATATCCGAAGCAGCTGTTTCACCAATCAAATGAAAACTCGGAATCCCAAAGCAGCCAAAATGAAGTTGAGAGCGAATCTGAAAACTTTTCCACTGCTGAAAGTCAAGAATTGGATGATAAAAGTATTAGTTCTGATACTAGTTTAAATTCTGTAAGTATTATCATATAGCTATTTTGACAGAACTTTTTGGTTAGCATTATTTTATCTTACAATAGCATTCTAACCTTTTAACCTCTGACATTAACCAAATGTCCATCCCCCCCCCCACTGTTAAGATATTATATTTACATATATATTTATTTATGTACTGTGGTTCAACTGATTTCCATGGTTTTTCAATTTTGTCCAAAAGTGAAAAATTTGGAGACCCTGCAAAAAGTATTAAAATATCATTTTGCCCTTTATTCTCTTCTTAGAGGCTTTTGTATATATGCAACAAATTGAATATCATATTTTAATATTTCATTTCTGTTGAATAAGTTTGTTGGAACCATTTGACATTGTAAAATCTAATTTGAGGAAATTTTTGTTATTTTTATTTTCTAGGAGAGTAAAGAACTTGCTGAATTTGAGATGTTGGAGAATTGTGCTCAAAATAGTTCATTCAATAGTGATTCATCGGTTGTACAACGTGTATTGAAAGGTGAATCTTTGAAAGTATGTCAAACTTGTTATTATATATTCTTTATTGTAATTTTTTGTTTTATGTACATTCATTTTGATTGTGCCTGATCTGTATGCAATTGTAAATTATGTACAATGTTATTTTCTATGTTCAGTATGGATTAAAGATATTTGGATTGAGTTTATGAAAACAAGAAGTTTTTTTTTAAAGGAATTATGTTTTTTTTTTTGGCCTACCGTATACTCGTGTGTAAGCCAAGAAATTTAAGTAAAATTTTTCGTCAAAAAGTAGGGGGGTCAGCTTACACATGGGTTAGTAAAATTTATAATATATCTCTAAAAGGGGAGAAGTTGTAATCAAGCGGATTCGAGTTGAACCTCGTTGATCATGTTTCTTGGAGAACGAGATTGCGCATCATGTGATGACTGAAGATCGTTCTGCTCATTGTGGTGTAATTGTAAGGAAAATAGCACTACTCGCATAAATAATCAATTTAAACTAAATGAAAGTGTATACTTTGATAAATATTTAATTGATTTGTAGAATTTATATAGCTAGTATATGCTACTTTAATAGGATTTTGTATGGAAGACTAAGAAGTTGACATCGTGCGTAAGCAAATGACACCACTTTATAAAGTCAATATTTTTTTTACTCGATTGTAATAATTAAACAGAATTTATTTCACCAATACAGATTTTATTCCTTGATAATATTATGTAAAAATATTAATGGTTGTCTTATTAGAATTTTGGATGGTATTGACTTTGAAGTGGTAAAATCGAAACGTTGCTAATCGGTGAATTCGAGCTACCTTCCAGTAATTTATTTCGTAATTGACTAAACTAATTATTTTAATAATAAGTATACATTCATTCATTATATTCTTTTAATTAATTAATAATATATTTCCTTCCGGGATGGATTAAAAAATTAGTGACAGTCAACGATGTTGACAGAAAATATATGATGTTTTCTCAGTTTTTAAATCTTTATAAAGGATGTTAAGGATTAAAAATTGCACATTTTAATATTTAAGTATGTGGTTTAAAAGATTTTATTATGATAATGAGAGAGATTTAGTTTCAAAAGTCAGATGAAGGTGTGAAAAACACAAGACCATCCCTAGCACAATGAATCGTTGCAAACTTTGGGGAAAGCTGTTTCTCTAATAACTTTTTCTTATTTTTTTTATTCTGTGCTTAAACATTTAGTTTGAGAATTAAAATTTTACTTTTTTTTTCTTCGTTGATTGACGAATTCAATTGGGATTTTATCATGTATGAATATACAACTCGGTTTACACGCAAGTTTTCAAATTTGGACAAAACAAATTCCTAAAATTAGAGGGTTGGCTTGTACTTAAGTATATACACTACTCTGATTATTATTGAAAAGACAATGGTAATTATTTAAGACTAAATTTGGATAACTTAAAAAGCTTAACAGATTGATTCTCTACTAAAACCTTTTTAATAGCTTTCTATATAAAAATTTAATTTAGAAAATTTTCAATTTTTATGTAAACATTTAATTTAAGTTTGTATGTATTTGTTGTTTATAAAATAAAATTATTTTTAAAGAAAATTTCAAACATTAACAGTTTGCCATTTAAAAAATGCATAATTATTTGTTTTGGGTCTAATTATTTTCATTTATATTTTTAGCCATTACAAAATCGCCCTCCAAATATTCATTCACGTGTTCAACACTCAAATTAGTAAGTATATTTTTTGTATTTAAATCTCTATTGTATATTGTGTATTAAAAATTGATTTAAGAAATATAATTCTTATTTGTTCTCAATGATAAAATAAAAAAAAAGTATATTCTCGCTTTTTAAATGTATAAAGAAACACTTTCTTTCACAATAAATAATTATTTTATTGATTAAAGTCCTCTGAAACCAATGCATGAATCAATGCTTTAACTCATTTTCAATGTAGTTGGATATCTCCAAATTGTTTGAGTGGATAATGTTGGTATTCTTTTTATTTTAAGTCAACTGATATAAGGTGAATCAAGATATAAGTATTGGATAGATATAAAAATAGAAATAAAATATATTTACTAACATACAATGTAACCATCAAAGTTAATAATTTTTTATGCGAGATTCCTTGGTTGTTTGTAGTTTCTTCAATTCCAAAAACAATATTAAAATTAATTTCATGTATTAGTAAGCATTTTGAGGAATTATGGAGTTAATAGCAGCTGTTTTACACTTCTTTAGTACTCGTTAGATATTACTAGCCATTAGTTATGACTTTTGTTATCTATCCAAAAAATTTCAGACACTCTGTATGTGTATTTGTAATTTAGTCTTCAGCTGTTCTATATTTTTTAGCACAAACTTAATTGTGTTAATGTGAATCATTTTTGTATGATGCATTCAAATATGTGGTTTATATTTTAATTTATAGTAAATTTTACCATGTCATGCATGCAAATGATGCATTCTTCATATTTAGTGTTTTATTTATTATCATGGGATTTTAAACCTATGTAAAAACAACAACAGTAACAACATCTGTAGAAAATGCAAGCTAAATATACTTTGCAATTTATTTTAGGTTAAAATATTTGTATTCAAAAGTTAAAATTATCTCTATTTACTTTATCTCAGTTATTCTTATAAATGTTAAAATTGTTTCAAGTATTTTATTGTAATATCATATCAAAATGGATCTAAAAATCAAAGTATACGTTATAATAATAAAAAAGTATTATTATTAAAAATTAGAATTTAGTATACTGTTATTTTTTTTAATTTTATAAATACACCAGGAATAATTACAGGTATGTAATTTTTATCTGTATATTTTTTAATTGAAATCATTCTTAAATATATTACTTTGACTACTATTTAAAAGAAATTAAGTATTGTATCTACGTTATTAAAAATAAATTTGTTGTATTCAGTTTGTAAGAACAGGTTGGCAACATAACCTAGAAAACCGGGGAATCATAATGAATTTTTTTATATCTGGAAATATCAGTTTTTTTTTCAAAATTTCTCAAAAAATCAGGGAAATTTTCAAATTTGGATCATTAAAACGGCAATTATCGTCTATTATGCCCTTTATTCTGGGTAGTTTAGTTGTCAATATTTTCTTTTAGTTCTGAAAAAGATTTTTTTAAAAAATCATGGTTATGCACATTTTCCTATTTTTGGTTTTATTTTTGTAAAATGTGAATCACTGCTGGAGGGAGAAGCAAAAGCAAAGTGTGTCGGACTTTAGATTGTAAGCAACGTGTGAGGGGCTAATGAATATGTGATTTATTGAAGACAGGAATAGGAAATAGAAAGCATATAAAACATTTAAAATTATCTTCAAAAGAAGTAATTGGAAAAATTTGTTTTTTTCTTCATTATCTGCTTCCAGAGAACATGTTTAATTACTATTATACCTGTTGCAATCGTATAATTTGTGTTGTATCCATACATTGTTTTAACTGCCAATAGGTATTACTTATAAATTTTCATTTATAATGCAATATATTTATTGTATTGTAGCGTGGATACTTGTTTCTTTACAAAGTATGTATTACAACATTTCTTAATGTAATTGTAAAATCAGGGAAATTTTTTTGACACCATCATGGAAATCAGGGAAATATCGGGAAACTTTTTTTCCAGAATTTTGTTGTCATCCTGAAGAAATGTCTTTTACTTTTTATAGTAATTCTTTTAATTGTAGCATACTTTGCTTAATGAAAGCTGAGTTTTTAATACTTGATTTAACTAATCTTATGAAAATGTTATTGAGAAATTTAATTCATTCTCTTTTAGTTAAAAAATCTAGCGAAAACTGTAAGAAAATAAAGTCTAATTTGTGTTATATAATGTTTTCTGGCTATGTGTATATCAATTATTAATGACTGAACTTATGCACAATTGAGTGGCTTCTCCAAGTGATATAAGTCCTAATAATCCTATAATGAACTAATAATATTTTCCATGACTAGACATCTTGATCTATCATTTAGCCAAGTTGTGTAGTTGGACGTTTAATAGGTTGCCCAATGGTGATTTGAATATGGTTCTTTAACATTATGGCCAAGCAAGTTGCAAACTTTAAATTTTTTTATCTTGAAACTCTGATTTTGGGGCTTATACCATTTTCAATTAAGTCACTTAATAGATAAATAAGCAATTGTTTATAATGTTATTTTTTTTATTTATACTTTAGATTTTTTTTATACAAGTATATGATTGTTTATTGACTTTAGTGTAAATGAACTGATATAAGCAAATTGAAACAAATGCAATATTTAAATGTTTTGTTATATTGCAGTATCAGGCCAGAAGAAAAAAATTCTAGAAAGACAGCCAATTTCACAAATTTGAAAGACTTGGATACAAGAAAACAGCATTTGCAAGACTTAATATTGGGTTTTGAACCCAAAATATCATCACTTCAAAAAGAAATAACTAATTCAAACAAAAGTTCATTTGGAGATTATGATTCTGACCTCAACGAAAGATGTAGTACTCCTGTTGAAGACAATGCCACCTTATCAGACTGTAACTCTAGTAATAATTCGTCCATAAATTCTATCATATTTGTTCCCCACAATGAGTCTAATAAAGACCAGCACAATGCAACCTTAGAAGCAAGTGGTAAGGATTTTTTCATTATTTGATTGAACACATTGTATTTATAAAACTCAGCTAGAGAAAGTTTATTGATATAAAAAAACAATTCAATTTTTATTTTCCATGAAAAACAATTTATTATTATTTATATTTTTATTAACTCAAAATTATTTTTTAAAGCAATGCTTGCCATATATCAATATTTCAATAAATTAACTATATGTTCAAAGTTATCTTGTTCCTTCTTATTGATAAAATATGCTGATATCGTTAGAGCTGTGTACTAAAATATTTTTTTGTACATGTTACTTTTTAATTTATTTGTGTAAAAAAGTAATATTAGAGGTTTTGGTATTTGTGCATTTTGTTTCATATTCTTAATTTACACTTTTTTTTTATTGTAATTTTTGTAATATGTTTTCTTTATCATTAGGTACATCATATGTATCAAATATTGAAGATAAATTTGCACATGTATATATAGACAAAGACTTGCAGTTGTGTATTATATAAAGTTCACATTAGTAATAAACAAAATAACTTTAATCTTTTTCTCCCTACTATGCTAAAATTTCTTATTTTCAGACAAATAAAATATTTATTCTGATTTATAATTATTTTTTAAATCAATTGTAAAATATTATTAATGAAAAATTAATATATTAATAAATATTTAATTTATTTAAAAGGACAAAGTATAATTTGTGAATATTTTGTTGATTATTTTAAGTCATTAATTTATATATTTTTATTACTGCAGATACTGTGGTTAAATATAAAATTGCTCAAGATTATTCTGATAAAATGGTAAGTCTAAAAATGTTTTAATACAAGTATTTCTAAATCTATGTTCTTTGGGATTTATATTGTAGAACTAATTTAAATACATTGATGTGTTAGAGAATAAAATGCCACTTCTCTTACAAGTAATAATATTTGTAAATTTAGAATTAACTTTTAAATTTCCTTTAAAATTTGTCAACAAAATTTATGTATCAACTTTGTTTATTCATTCTCATTTAAATTTCAAGGATTGTCTTTATATACTGTAACACCTTACTAATATGTTAAACTTACCTTTTATTTTCTTCATATATGTTTTATTTACTGGAATAGACAATATATTTTTGAATTAAAGCTTTTATCATATATTTTTTCAGGATGTTGATTCTACCAAGCATAGTGAGGATCTTAACAGAGGTCAAAGTAATAAATCCAAGTTGAGAGAAAAAATGGAAGAGTTGGAAAAAGAAATTCAAAACTACCAGACTGAGTGTTCACGTCTGGCTACTATTTCTAAAGAAAGAGATGTGGTAAATACATTTTTTGTTACAAGTTCTGTAACAGAAAATCTGTTCTGTTCTTGAAGAAATCATTAATTGCCATGTATGAAATATCTTTTCAATGTTTGACTCACTCTAAATTTAGTTTGTGAAAGAATATTAAAAAAAAAAAAAAGATTAATAATTAAAAAATAACCAATCATCTACATAAAATATTGTGTATCTAGTAAGTAGCTCTTAGATTGAAGTAAGTAGCCTAAGGAGTGTTGTTTTACTAAAATTAGTTTTAATTTTAAATAGTTTAGTTAAAATTGCTTTTGCATTTAAAATAGTTATTTAAGGAAATAATTTATTTTAATTTTGTGTTCAAGTTGAATATGCAACTTCAGAATAGGACAAATGTCATTCCACTCTATTTTAATTAATGTATGCAAGTAATTGAGTCCTTAACTAGAAAAATTAATTTTACGCTTTGTCCTTTTTACAATGCATTAATTTTCATAAAATTCTTATGAATATATTTATCTTTATTTTAAATATGGTATGAAATCCATGATGTCTTTTAAAACTTACACTTGTTATCTTTATTGGAAATAATAAATGTTCCATATGTTTTCTTTAAAAAAAAATACTTTTGGAATGATAGTGTAGATATTTCTTGGAAAATATTTAATATATTTTGAATTGTCTTATATAGATATTGAAGCAACTAAAGAAGGAACGGGATGAATTTCAGAAAAATAAAGAGGTGGAAATGAATAAATTTCATTCTGAAATAGAAAGTCAAAAGCAACAGTTTAAGTATGAAATGTGTTATTATATATTTTTCAGCATGTGGTTTTTTTGTCCAGAAACTTTGTAATTAAAGTAAGAATTTAACAAATTATAATTTTTTTTCACAATGGCAGACACTGCAATCGTTTTTAAATTTTGATTATTTTAAACACTTTATTAATTCCTGTTTTATTATGATATTAATTATTTTGGGAAAATCTTGACAACTGTAAATTTTTCCATAGGAGGGAAAAAGAAACATTTAATCGTCTTAAAAAAGTAACAAAAGATCACAGAAATCGAAAGGAGCGTGAGGATTTGTCAACTCTTAAGCAGGAGGTATTGTTTTATGACTTTTAAATAATTAAAAATATTAATTTCAGAAATATTTTAATAACTTTCTTTTCTTGAGTATTTTTAAGTATTTGAAGTCTTTTTTTAAAAATTTAGTTTAGTTCTACTGTAAGTCTACCAGCAAATACACATGTCCTGTTTTGCATAATACATGCCCAAATTGAAATGTATATTTCCAACCTAAAGAGTTTACTTATTTTATTAATGTATTTTTTAATTTGATATTTTATTACCTTACCAAATTAATAGGATACATATCTATTAAAAAATAGTTTATTAAAAAATTATGAGCTGAAAATATGTAATTTAAAAAAAAAAATTATAGTTTAATTTATATAATTTATACATAATTTTATCAATACTTTTATTATTGTACTTGTTTGTTTCTAATCATTTTTAAAATATGAGACATCCGTACTATCTTGCTTTTGCCTACTTGATGTACATGCACCAAACGGAATTTATCGTGAACTTAAATTCTTGAATGTCTTGGGATACATTTTTTTGGGCAATTATCCTTTTTGGTCTAGTATAAAAGTTTTATTATCTGTTTTTGTTAATATTTTTTTTTTCTGAGACAATTACATTTTGCTAGGTGGAGAAGTTACAAAAGGAGCTTAAGAAAGAAAGGATTAAATTTAACAATGAAACCAGAAAATTAAAGAATCAGTTGACTGCCGCTGAAAGAGAAAGAGATAACTTTAAGTTACAAAATATAACCCTTGAAGATCAAGTTGAAGATTTAGTTGCTGCCTTAAAAGTTAGTATGGAATTTTTTAACAGATTCAATTATTGTTATTATATGAATTTTAAGTGACAAATTATTCATTTTCTACTAGGTAAACACAATAAATGTAAAATCATTTGTTTTTTTAAAAAGTATTTTTTATTTTGTATGATTAAATGTTTTTTTTTAGGTTAGAATTGCATTAGAAGAAAAAGCAGAAAGCAAAGCTCAAACGAAAGGACGGTCCAAAACAGAAAAGGGAAACAATGCTTCAAATGGCGGAAAAGGGTCTTTTGATAATCAAGATAATAGAATTACTTCTGATGATTTTAAAGAGTAAGTATAACAGTGCTTTAACAAAAAATAGATTGCAGTTCTTTGTAGCGATTATGCATGGTTCGCATGGTCCTTAAGAACTACTTAATTTTGGTGGGTCCTTAATTAAGGGCCCTTAATGTCCTTAATTTCCCTTTAGGTCCTTATATTTTGCCAAAGTCAGAATTCCTCATTTTTTTTTTATTTATTTGCCAAATAAGATTACCAAATGATTTGTTGCCAAAATTTGTTTCTGTTCTTGGAGTTTGTTGCTGTCTTGCGTCACTCCGTGCTGATTAATGGTGGAAATTTGTTTTACTTTCTTGTTTATGGGGTTTCCAAAATCGATGTTTTTTTCTCGTTTGAAATATGAACATTATTTAGATGAGCAACGGCGACAAAAGCAATCAAGTTTTCCCCAGCTCAAACTATTTTAAACGAAAACAGGTCTGCATTTAACAGGAAGTACTAGAATTGGACAAATCAGCTCATGATTTTGCAGAAAAGGCAGAAGCAATCAAAGACATTTCGCTTTTTATTAAATCCAATAACCTTAGAAAAGTTATGAGAGAAAGAAGCAGTGAACTTGTTGATTTACACAAAAAAATTGATTCAGTGAAAAAGAAATTAATGAAATTATAAAAAAAAATACTGTTTCAAATATAGATTTTCTTTTATTAATAATTTAATTTTACTATGTTAATTATTTTGTTTGTTAAATTATGTAAATAAAATTATACAATTCTTTTTCAAGAAAAATCATAAAATTTTTGCAATTGTTTTTGTTTCAAAAGAGGTCCTTAAAAAGTGCCAAAAGGTCCTTAAAAAGTCCTTAAGAACTACTTAATTTTTACTTTTAAAAATGTGTATGAACCATGTTATGCTATTGTAGATAGATTTTGTAAGACGTTCTGTCAAACTCTAAAAGGCTACAATGCAAAATTTAAGTATTTGACAATGAAGTGTTGAGGAAATGTCACAATGCATTATGGTAATCAAAATTCATCAGGACTTTATCAATTACATTACAAAGAAGGTTTCATTGACTGACTTTATGCTTGCAATGAGTTTATAATTGCTGAGAGCAACTTTATTAAACAACAACAAACCCTAAACCTCATTAACTCTTTGTTCAATTTTATGATGTCATTTGGAAGTAAAAAAAAAAACTTTAAGTTGTCACTGCAAAAGATACTGTATTGATAAAAAATACAAATGTTGTTCCAAAAACATATAACATTCTAAATATCACAGTAATAATTCTTGTAAAAATAAAATAATTGTAAATGTGCCGATTTTGAGAAAGACTGATTAACAAAAAATACTGAACTAAGTCTTAAAATTATAATTATTTTTTGTATTTTAGAGGCAAAAATAATACATTGAGTGGATTGAAATAGGTTGTCTTCAGTGAATCTTATTTAAAGAATTCAGAATTATTTAGGTATTTCTATAATATTGCATCATGGCATCACAAAATCAACAACTACCATTCCGTATGCGTTGTGACATTTCCTCAATTGCATGTGTTGTGATAAAATATTTAAAAATCATGCCATTCTCTTGTTGTGACCTTTTTGACTGTGCCAGAACGCATTGTGTTTAATTTTACAAGTGCCGCAACAAAAATTATGCATTGTGGACGATCTAGAGAAGTCACATTGCATGTTGTTGATTTTTTTCGCTTGATGAATATTTTCGGTCTCTTGAGTTGAACATTTAATGATTTCTAAAGCAAACTTTAGAGTAATTGCTGACAACCCTTCTGTAAAATTTTTTAGATAAGCCATTGTCCTAGTAGCAAAACCTTTCTCAACAATAACAATGCCTATAATAAAAATGGAAAAACAACCTCTACCTTAACCAATGCAAATGCATAGGTGCTTGGTATTTTCGCCAAATGTGTTAGCAGCACTGTTTGTCATTGTTAGCGTAATATTTACTTTATAAATACAAAGCACACACAACAAAACATCAGTTCAAAAGGTTCATAAAAGCTGTTAATTAACAAATTTGCATTTGTTTTTTATCATCAAAAAGGTTTTTTTGTTAAGTTTAGCAGTATTGATTTGCTGTTATTAACTAAGTACCTGCTAAAACTAAAAGACCTCCTAAGAATCATAATATATTGTCTTTAATGACTTTAATATAGTATTTGTTGATGTTTTGCTTGTTTGACGTATAATGTGTTTTACTATGAAATTTAATTTTTGTAAACTTGAAATTTTTCTCCTTTACAGAGTATATATCAATTTACAGCAAGATAATATTGGTGATTCAAACATTACGAAACCCAAAGTGCGTTTTAATTTGGCTCCTCAGGGTAATGAAAATTTCCACGTTGGCTTTTCAAGTGACAGTGGCATTGGATCCAGTAACGAAAAGCACATTGAAAGCAATGGAAGCCTCGATAATGATTTTATGACTAACATTACTATTGATTCAGATTTTGAAAAACCACCATACGAAGAAATTCAATATGATGATAAAGTAAGCCATTTTTTAATATATATTTCATTTATATATTTCAAATCTTCACTTTTTAAAATAGTTTTCATATACAGTAGACTCGCGATAACTCGAACTTCGATAACTCGAATTTTTCGATATCTCGAAAAAAATCGATTTCCCTGCACCTTTATTACTTATATAATGTAATTTTATCTCTTTAATTCGAAGTTTTTTACCTTATTTTCGATAATTCAAAGTTTCTTCACAACTCAAAATTTTGTTTTCCTCTCAAAACTACGGATATTGAAGATCCTTTAGCAAACATGAAATTTCCACGTCCTTATCAGTTCTCTTTCTTCTTGTGCGTTATTGAAAGGGGGTGTGTACAATGGATTCCTACCTGTGCCTCACCCTTTTGTTTGAATGTCGCCAGACTGGATTCCCTGGGCTGTATCCCCTCCTCTTTAACGCACTGTCCAACAAGGAAGATTAATGATTTATCGTCCCTCAAGCCAGATGGCATTTTCGGTGAAGTGAGTCACTTTCTTGGAACATTACCAACCGTCCAGAAAGCATCTGACTTAAAATCTGTAGAACCAGAGGACACTCGACCCCTTCTCACTTTTATTTAGGATTTCGTGTGGTGTTGATTTGTCGCTGCGAATAATGGTGACAAAATGAAAATGCAATACACTCTTTATAGCAGCTTTTGATGAGAGATCGCTCTTAGAATAATAATAATGAAGAATGCGAACCTCCTCCATAGATAACTTTGAAAGAGGTTCTATCTTCCACAAAAACTATGAGTGCATTCATTGAATTGAGGCCGGAAATGAAAACACAGCCATTTCAAGCAATTGTGCATTTGGAAAATATAATTGATTCCTTAAAAAATAGAAATATTCATCAAACTTATTTTGATTAGATATTTTAAATAAAGTAGTGTAAGTATACTTGTATTTATTTTTACCAAAACAGCTTTTTTATAGGATTTTTGATAACTTGAATTTTCGATATCTCGAATTTTTATACACTTCCCTTTGAGTTCGAAATAGCGAGAGTTGCCTGTATAATTCTTTATCTAAATTTGGACTTAATAAATAATTTATTTCAATATAAAATTTTTATGTTCGTAAATATTGTCTTGTGTATATATACATTTGAAAAATTACTTCCTTTCCATTTAATCGTGAAGTTACATAAAATTTGAAAAGCTAATTTGAATTCCCTTTGAAAATTATTTAAGAGATTTATATTTTACAAGCAAAACTATATTTTGACCATGTTACAACCATTAAAGTTTCTAATAATAAGTTTTTGTTAAATAAAAATTTGAGGTATAATTTTTTTCCAATTGACCAAGGGACTACACCCCATACTCGTTAATGCTTGCCATCCCTCTATTATAAAATTAAAAATATAATGTTTAAAATTTTATGAAATGCAAAATTTAGTTAAAATTATTTTATATATTCATTTGCTTTGATGTAACAGTTACTTTAAACTAAACATAGCTTAAGTTATATTTATAAAGCACAAAATGTTGTTCTATTAATGTACAATATAAATGTGTTTAACTTTTGATTTACTATAAGTTTAATATTTTCTCACAGTTAGAAAGAATTTACAACTCTGGTGAGGTCGAAATTTTCTTTCCCAGTGGAACACGTAAGCTTGTCAGTTCCGACGGTGGAACAATAAAATTCTTCTACAGTAATGGGGATGAAAAAGAAATATTTCCTGATAAGAGAACAGTAAGTGCTTGAATAGCTAAAAACGTATACTCTGAAAATTAATTTGACTGAGTTATGTTGTCATATTTTTAAACTTTGCATTAATTTTCTATGTTTTGTCTAAGAAAATAGAAAGAAAGTTTTCGTCATATTTACTGTGTTTCATTTAACAGGGTGGCAACATAACCTGGAAATCAGGGAATTATCATTTACATTTTTATTTCTGGAAATATCAGGGAAAAGTCAGGGAATTTTTCAAAATTTCATAAAAAATCAGTGAAATTTTCAAATTTGGAACATTAAAACACCAACTATCGTCTATTATGCCCTCCATTCTGGGTAATTTAGTTGTCAATAGTTCCTTTTTTTTCTGAAAAAGATTAAAAAAAAAAAGCGTGGTTATGCACATTTTCAGTTTTATTTTTGTAAAAACGTGAACCACTGCTGGAGAGAGAAGCATAGTGCATTGGAACTTGAATTGTAAGCAACATGTGGGGGGCTAACGAATATGTGATTTATTGAAGATTATAATAGGAAATATGAAGCATATAAAACATTTAAAATTATCTACAAAAATGAAATAATTTGAAAAAACTTGCTTTTTTTGCATTATTTGCTTCCAGAGAACATGTTTAATTATTATTATTGCATAATTTGTTTTGTATCCATAAATTATTATTTTAACTGTCAATAAGTATTGCTTATTTTTCATTTATAATGCAATATAGTTATTGGATCATTGTAGTGTGGATACATTGTTTCTATACAAAGCATGTATTGCAACATTTCTTTGTTATTGTAAAATCAGGGAAATTTTTGTGAACCATCATGGAAATCAGGGAAATTTTTTTCCAGAATGTTGTTGCCACCCTGTTTAAAGTCTTTGGCCTCCTTAATAATGTTTTAGACATTAACTACTTTGACTTGTATTTGTTTAGAAAGCAAGTTTTAAACAAAAGAGTTGTATTGGTGCCAAAATTTATGATGATTAATAGAGCCACTTGTACAACTTTTTGTAAAAAAAAAAAAAAACCTTTTTCAAAGTAATTTTATTCTATATATTAAAATATGACTATCTACTAAACCTATTTTAGTGATAATGTGAATTGGGCAGGATTTCTATGAAGCTTATTTTACTTAGACTTCAATAAGATACATTAGTTTTACTTAGACTCAACTAATTAGTTCTTATCAAGCTACCGGCAAAATGTAGATAATGTGTTTTGATTGAATCAAGAATACTGTTAAAAGCATTATCCTTTCTTTTTTTAGATATATAGATTTGTGAATGGTGATGTAGAAAAACGTTTTCCAAGTGGAAAGTTTTCGGTTATAACAGAACTTGTTAAGTATGTATTAAAAGTATAATTTTAATGCTTTTCGTGACTGTAATAAAATTTTCTTTTCTTTATTATATACTTCAAATTATATTTATTTTTTATATGGCATTATTTCTTCCCCAACCTTGTTAACGCTAATTATAATATTTTTTACAAATAATAGTGGCCAAACTCAAAAACAGAAATTTGATGGCTCAAAAGAAGTGACCTTTCCAGATGGCAGCCATCACATCATTCACTGTGATGGAACCCAAGAAATTATTAATGTAGATGGAACTACAGCACGGGTAGCTTTGGATGGAACAGAAACAATTACATTTAAAAATGGTGAAAAAGAAGTCCGTACAGATGGTTATAAAGTAAGGAAATTTGTATTTAAGAAAGGGTTTATTTGTTGTTAAGATTTAAAAAAAAAAGTAGTATGGTAATATTTAATTAAATAATTTGTTTCATATGGAGACGTTACGTTTTCATAATTACGTTTTTCATTTTACAAGAATTTATATTATAATTTTCTTGGTTAATTTTTACTTTAATTTCTTGTTTTCTTTGAGCATTTTTGAATTGTTCAACTACTTGCAATGTAAAAAAAAAAAAAAAAATGTATGATCCTTTTTAGTATATTCTAATTGGAATGTATCATTACTTTTCTATATGTCTGTAATTTGAATTTTTGTATCTTTATGATTTATCAAATATCTCAAGAATGCGTAGAAAGAGTCAGTTCTATGACAGCGATAAATGTCAAACGTTTGTAAAAAAGTTTTAGGATTTTTTTTCTTCTTCTTTAGATAGTTTTTGCGCCACACAAACACTGAGTCCCTTTCATATATGTGGTCATAGTTGCCTATTATAGACCCCACCTCCCCCAAAATTGCATGATATAATAACTGTATTCCCCATACACAAATGTTGAGTTAAAAGCAAGTGTAATACTAATTTTTAAAGCAGCTGGTAATAGCAAATTCTTCAACCCATCCTTTTTAAAAAAATGTGACTACCAAAGAGACTGTTTGAAAACACACTTTAGAGTACAATGAAAGAACACAATGTATGTATTATGATAGTTAATACTATGTAACTGCCACAAGGAAGGCCACAGATAGACTTGCTATCATGTAATGTATTAAATAATGCAGAGAATTTACGTTAAACACGTTTTTCTGATATCTATCAGCCAACTTGACATGTACCCATTTCTTGTCTATTATATTGCACCCTCGAAATTAAGTAAAATCCTGTTTCTATTGTATCCCCACATAGCAGAATTCAGTCTAGGGATTTTCTCATAGTAGTAAGAAGGATAATATGTTGCTAAAAGTCGAATTTTACTGGGTAGTAGGAGCACTAAATATTAATTTGGCTTGACACTAAAATATTTAGTAATTTAATGAATCTAAAATATCCTTCGAATCAAAAATAGTATGGATATAAGTTATAGTAACTAAACATTTTTAGCCTAGTGCAATTTTTAAAAAATAAAAATACAAGTTTAAAAGGTAGACAACTTTGACTTTTGTGTTTAAAGCTATTTGTTAGAAAACTATCAAACAAACAAATTAACAAATGTTATGCATAACTAGTTTTTACAAATGTCTTGTTTTTGCATGCTTAATGGCTAGGTTACTTATACATTTTCAACTGAATTCTGAACTGCAAAATTTTAATTTTACCATAAATTAAAGTCCTACAAATGGTTTAGAATTAATGAAAATCTCTAGCAAGCTGTGTAATGATAAATTCTTTAAAAGTTTCCTTGATTAAGATTTTGTAATTTCTTCCCTTGCAATTGTTTTACACTAATCTGTGATTCAAATCCTGAATGGTAAGTCTTATGGAGAGTTGAATTCTTTCAAATTATGACTGTTTAAATATCTTCCATTGTAATTCTAGTTGTCTCTAATAATTTACCTTTATACAGAAAAGAGAGTACCTAGATGGCTCTATAAAAATGATCTACAAAAGTGGAAGACAGGAAACTCGTTATGCCAATGGGAGAATTAAAATAAAAGATAAAGATGGCAAACTTGTGGTTGACTCCAAGCATTTGAAAGATCTTGGGAGGTATAGATATATACTTTTTAAATTATAACTCTTAATTATTGTTTATCTTATTTTAGTGTTTTACAAGTAATGTGAATAAAAATATGCAAATTTAATAAGATACATAGATCAGTCATGCTTAGTTATGATACATTCTTAAAAGCTCAATGCTTCCATGTGTAAAATATATTCTATTTCTTTTGTTTGATTTAGTATCTCATTTGAATATATTATCTTTTCCCCAAAATTCATAAAAGATATTCTTTTTCCTCAAAATATTTCTAATGAATAGCTTAAATAAAATGCATTTACTAAGTACTAAATAGGATTTTATTTTTACCTAAATGAAGGTTGGTTGCAAATAACTTGTCTATTTATAGATCAAAAATAAAGTTGTGTACCCTGTTGTAGTTTATTGCTTATAAATTCTAAATATGATTTATTCTGGCAAAGAAGAATATAACAATATTTGAGAAAACAAAGATGAAATAATAAATTCTAATAACGATCTTGTTAGTTTTTTTAAATTCCAAATTTCGTAAAATCAACTTTTATAGCTGGAATTTAATTGGGTCTACTATTTTAATCTTTTATTGGAAAGTAGAGTCAATTCTATATGACCGTATCCATTTATAAGATACATATTTCTAGTAGGATATAAAAAGTTTTAAGAACAGTATAAAACACTTTTCCTTTATTTCTTGGGAAGTTACTTTTTGCTAATTATTGGATATATTAAAATATTGAAGCAAAATATAATTTTAACTTATTACAAAGTAAAAAAAATACTTTACTTTATATAAATTGGGTTATTGAATTTAAATGCAATTTTGTTTTATATCGTTTTAGGTAAATTTAGATAACTGCAGAAGAAATATCTTGAACCTTGTTTCATAAGTTTACATAACATTCAAGTTGCAATCTTTTTAATCTTCTCGTGTGTCATTCAATTACTATTTTAATACGAAATTGAAATTTCATCTAAATGTCAAATTGTGATAGTTTATTGACGCTTATTAGATAGATTTATGACAATTGATTAGTTTTAAAAATGTGGTCTCTGTGTTTTTGTGATATTAATTTTGTACTTATATGTGTAAATAAAGATTAAGTAAAGTATATTTTTAGAAAATTCAATAGTTTGAGTGTTTTAATAAACATATTTTGTATAAATATACATTGACTCATTTTTTGTCTGCCACAAATTATTCCATTTCTTAGTAAATATAAAGCTTTTGCCAAATAATTTGTTTTTTAAATTGACTATCTATAACTGTAGTGTTGGAAGTCACCACCAGATGGCGACACTAAATGTAAGTCTACCAGCGACACCTAGCGTGTCACTGGCGGGACTAGCATCTCCATGTGCGCTCTCCATAGAAATGTATAAGACCTAGAAGGAAGAAGGATATTGAAGCCGATGAAGCCTGCATGGGCGCGAAAATGGGTTGAGTTAGGCACATGGCTGCCAGATGGGCGACTTTTATCGCTTGCTTTTGATGCTGTTTCAATTATATTTTGACTACAGTTGGCGAGCTATTTTACGTGATAATTGGATTATAGTATACGAGTTTAGACGTTAGATACGGATTTTTTAAAGAGAAATATAATAAATCATTAATCACATAAAATTTCCTTTTATTACGTTTTTGAAAAGTTACTAAAATGTTTAATTACGTTTTAAAATCAATTATATTATAATTTTTAATTAAGAGTTCCAGAAAAACACTATATTTGAACTAAAAAATAGTGAGTAAATTTGTTTTATTCCGGTTACATTGTAATAGGGATTACTTTTTGTATTGTATTACAAAAGTATATTTATTGATTATAACTATAAGACCGACTTATAAGGCCGAAGTTATCGTAATTATTTGTAAATTCGCTTATTGATAATTATTTAATTAATTATGCTTACTCTAATTAATAAATGAATCTAATTAATAAAATATAGTTTAATTAACACAGTTTAATCTAATTAATAGTATAATCTAGTAAATAAAGTATAATCTAATTAGTATTATAATTAATAAAGTGTAGTCTAATTAATAAAGTATATAATTTAATTAATAGTTTAATTATAAAGTTATATAATTAATACTTTAATTAATAAAGTATATAATATAATTAATAGTTTAATTAATAAAGTATATAATATAATTAATAGTTTAATTAATAAAGTATATAATATAATTAATAGTTTAATTAATAAAGTATATAATATAATTAATAGTTTAATTAATAAAGTATATAATATAATTAATAGTTTAATTAATAAAGCACAGTTAGTCTAATTATTAAAGAGTATTATTGCATAATAATTTTTGTATATATTTTCTTCAAATTAAAAATTTAATCACACTATTTTAAAAATTGTTAGTTTATTATTTGCTGCTTGTGTAATAAATCATAATTGAAACTCGGTCCCATATTGCTAAGTGGTACTATACATGCTAATTAGTACCAATTAAAATATAGTTTTTAAAATTTTATTACAATTAAAAAAATATTTATGTTGTTAATTATTAATTATTTTAATGTTAATTATTTTTTTATTAATTAATATTAAATTGCTTCAATTAATTATGGCAATATTTTAGGCATTGAACCATAAAATAACTAAAATTACCGTTAAAAGTTAATAAATATAGCCACTCATGTGGACGTATAAAACTTCTAAAAAATAATATTTCCCCATAAAAGCAACACAAACAACATTTTTTCTCACTATCTACAATATTTCCGTGATTTTTTGCAATAATCAGCGTTATCAAAAGAGTTGTACTTAGAGCGCAATAAATTTTTAAATAAAGCGATTTTAGCATGGAAACTCCTATCTCCCGTCCCTTTTTTGAGTTGAGTTGGCGAGAGCCGCCATACCTTCATTTCCCCTATTGGCGAAACCGGCTTTCAGCCTTCCAGCAACCCTATTAGAGTTCAGTGGCGCTCTCCTGTGTGAGGAAAAGCATCTTGGCGCGATAATTGTTTGGCGGTGAGGGGATAAATTGCCAAATGTTGCAACCTTGTCTGACATTTATTCCCTTCCCCGGGAGATTCAAGCTTACAGCATATGGTTGTTTAAATTGATGTTTTTTTTGTTTATTGATATTCAACTGTTTGGCGTAGATGTGTGGAGGGAGGAGGAAATTTTCTGCTTATTAATGAGGAAAGAGTGGGCGCTCGAAATAAAGTGTAGTATTTATTTAAAAAATAGTCTTATAAAACATTAAAAATTTGAACTAATAAACAAAGTATAATATCTTTAATATTTTGTAATTATAAGTATTCTGTAGAAAAAAAAATTAAGAATAAGAAACAGAAAAAGCAAGTAATTTATGAAAGATAAATAAATGCAGCAAAGTAAATTTACTTTTATATTAATTAAAGTTCTAACAAAGTGAAACTTGTAAGTTTTTTTATAATAATAATATAAAGTTAATTTGAAATACATAACGAATGTTTATAAAGAAATTAAGAATTTGTATTTTTTTATTCATAAGCATTCATTTTCATAATTAATAACTCTCATTTTCTGTAATTATAAGCAAACTAAATTTATATTCTTTTAAAATAATATGTAGAAAAAATAATTTCATTTTAAATTTCGGTGTACGCAATGATAATGGTATAACAATATATTGCAACCTGCAGTTTTAAATACTTAATTTTGAGAATATTTACATTTATTTCTTTTTGCAATGCTTAGCATTTTTATAATACAGATAAAAGTGTGCACTTGTATGATATTGTATATTAACTGTACAATTTTTTTCTGCTTAATTAAGTGAAAATCATACAAGTTTATATTGTAAGAAGTTACTGTTATATGAAGTATATATAAAGATAATATTACGCAATGTGTGAATATACTATAGGGCCCCACGCGTTACAAAGATCACGGAGTGGATAAATGGCTAACCTGGTTGACGCGGCTCACCTATGGTATGTCCCACGATGGTATAATATAATTTCTTAGATATTCGTAAAATCCTTTTTATAATTACAATAATATTAAAATTGTGAATTACAATCAAATAAATAAATTAAAAAATATATATATCAATAAATCGAATGCATGTTCTTAAATCGTGAAATTACCATGGTCGCAATTTATTGCGAAAAAACTAGCTCTTCTCCATGCTACAATTACAATGCCATTTAAAAAACAAAACAAAAAAGGTCAGTCAAAATGTCGAACAGCAATTCCTTCCACAGGGTTGCGAAATACTAAACTTATCAATATCGCCAAAGCTGGAACAATTATCGCGCCAAGATGCTTTTCCTCACACAGGAGAGCGCACATGGAGATGCTAGTCACTGGCGGGATGTATTCAGATTAGGCGAGACAGTAGAGAAGATAGGACGTATTGCGGTCCTTAAGATAATAGCCTGGCTGCGGTTTAGGCAAATAAACGTATATTTATATCTTCAAAGCCTGTCTTTACTGTCTCATAATCCCACATAACTCCATTGAAAAGTTTCCCTTACAACTCCAAATTTTACTATTTTAACTTTTTCCAAACACTTGAAGTTCTATATTCTTATTCTAATAATCTATCATATTTTGAGTGCAATTAAACAGAGGCACTTGGCCCCAAATATTTTCAAAGGGTTTTTAGACTGGCTGTTATGTCTTGCCAAATTAAACCAAATGCCAAACTAATTTATGGCAAATTTGACTTCCCTTTTCTAATTAATTATTAATATTACGAAATTATTTAGACAAACCTAATCAAAAGAAAAAAAAGTTAAGACTACTAATTTTGCAGTAATTCCTTTTGAGAAATCAATTTTTTTTATCTTATCAAGGATCAATATCAGGTATTTGATGAGTTAAGTAATAATGCAAAGAAAAGGAAGCATAATTTGCAAATTGAAAGTTTTCATTTTGTTTTAAGAGAAAGTAAACTCAAGGGTAAAGTATCATGGTAATAATTGAATTAGTAATAGTGTAAATTGAATGACAATTTCCTTTTTGCCCTCAAAAAATCAGTTTAATATTAGCAAATATGCTTCTCCACAACTAGATACATTAAAATATTTAATTTCCTATAATTTAATTATTTAAAAATATTGCTGTTCATATTTTACAAATATTCACACATTTTTAAGTTGGCATTTATTTAGATAGCACTTTTTTAGCTAGTAATTGGGCAAATATATCCTTTGTGGAACACTTTGTACCTATTAACAAAACAAACATTTAAATTAAAAAAAAAGTTTTTATTTAAAAAAAATACATTGGTAATTATGAATACAGATGTAAGCAGGCAAAATTATTAAATGCTTTCAAGCTTTTTATTTTACATTAGCGTGTGCAGTTAAAAATGAAACATCAGTTTTTTGTGTTTTAATTACACCACATTTATTACAAAGTATTTTACCACATATATTGTACATTCGAATGCAAAATGTCGAGAAATTGTTAGTTTATAACATTACTGCTTTGTTAAATTTGTAAAGTTTATATCAATTTTTTTATTATGGAGCAAAATAATGTTTAAACGAATGCTATGCAAATAAGACCTTTTTAACAATCTTTCAAACATTTAAAAAATATCGACATATGTAGAATTAAAAAAAAAATGCAGATGTAGCCTTTATCCCTAAAAAGGATGGATTGAAGCAATTGAATTCAAACAAAGCTTGATTATTTTAAACATTTATTGAGACAATTTTCACGTGAAACACAAAAAATGTACATTTGTATTAAATTTATGATCATTCCTAAAGCATGGAATTCTAAGACTCAATTTTTTAACATAAGATCTTCATAGAAGTTTTTCAAATTTACAACTATGGCTCAACTTTCTTTACCGGAATATCACTTCTTGTCTTCACCATATAAGCAGTTACACCCGCGGCAAAGACTGCAAAAGCAGTCACTAAATTCATACCCTTCTTCGAGTCTATGTCCTTCTCTGTTTGCTTAAAGGATTCCCTAAAAAATCAGAAAAGTGAGTTTGTCAAATAAATATTAAAATAAAAATGTCCTAACTTTTCTAAATAAACAAAATTAAGACAGCATTATACACAGAATTAATTGACATTTTCACATATTAAAAATGAAATGTCTAAAGATAAATTACCTAGCAAAGTATTAAATAGTTTTAAATATTTCATGAATTGAATGGGCAAGTGGAAGGGGTTAACTGACAAAAATCACTTTCCAAGATAAACAGCCTTTTCACTCACAAGAATCTTGAAGAAAAGGGTGGCTTTTTGTTGAACATCCACTATTTGTTGCCAAGCAGTGGCGGCCCGTGGTCTAAAATGTTAGTGCAGCCGAAATCATGTGAATCCCCCCCCCCCCCCATTTTCCAAAAACCATACATGAACGGAAATTCTTTATTATTCACTACTCAAATCAAGTTTCCTTTTAATTTTTAAGAAATGTTAGCATGCGAAAAAAATAGAAAACACTTATTTTTTGAAAATTAAAGCAATCCTGCTTTCTCTTAAACATGCGAATCGGTCAATTTAAATATTAACTTGCATAACGAAACAACAGCAGGACCATGTCCTGAAACAACAGCACACAGTAAATGTATCACGAAAACCATTTCCGTTTGGATATAATCTTGCAAGTTCTCGTTTCATCCATTAGCCAATCAGCATATCGAACCTCAAGTGCAGCTAAAACAATAAAACATTTCGGCTGTACCTTCTCACAAATGCAGTGCATTAGCAGGGGGGGAATCTCCATACTACGTAGCGGTTGCCATGTCAACGATGCAGCCGATTTCGCTTTTTGGCTGCAGTTGATTGAATGGAGTTTTTTCCCCTCCTGAATTGTGCATTACGGTAACAGGTTTGCTATTTATCGGAGATTTTGTTTACTACCGTAGAAATTTCATTTTCAATTCTAATCTTCATTTAAGAAAATTAGTAAAATATCTGATTTTAGTTTTAAAATACACTAATGAATTTAGGTGCAGCCCAGCTGTACTTGCTGTAGTGGGCGAGCCGCCACTGTTGCCAAGGGAAAAAAATGGCACCACCTAATTTCGACACCAATCGCAAGTCCACCAGCGACACCTTGCGTGTCACTGGCATTATGTATAATGTAGAAGTAATCAGATTAGCTGAGACGTTGGTGAAGTAAGGTAGGATTGCGATCCTCGGAGAAGACAACCAGGCTGCGGTTTGGATGAATAAACATGCAATTAGCATCTTCAAAGCCTCTTTACTGACTCATAATCCCACAATACTTCCTTTTCATCATCCGTGATTAGGGGGAGTAGGTTACAAAATTAGCACGTTTTCCCATATTTGGCATTTAGGTTTCCATAATGAAAAAGAACCATTATAAATGAAAATATACATTTTACTGCTCTGTATCTGCTTAAAAAAATTTTGAGGGAAGATTCGCATGTGTTTAAAGCCTTCATCTACATCAAATTTTTTTCAAAAATGTTAGTTAACTCCTTCTACTTGCCCCTTTAATTGTAATGAATTCTTACAAGGCAAATAAAAGTACTTTTAATATGGACCATGGCATACTTAACATACAACAGATCATTCATGAGAATCTCAAGGGATTGCTAAATCATTTTGGAACATTTAATATATTGTGTTATATAATGAAACATGCATCCCCAATAAGGAAACTCTTAACAGGACATTAAATCAATCCAATTATAATCTTGTTTCCTGTTCGTATAGGTCATTCTTAAGAAATAAACCTGGAACCTTCACTAGCGGCCTGATTGTGCAGCTCTAGTGTGTTATTAATCCATAAAATCAATTTTAGTTATTCGTATTAGATTGAGGAGTGCGATCCTAAATTTGTAACAGATGTAGTATAAGAATTTGGTAAATTCCTAGTGTACGGTGCCCCGTTGTCGCCAAGTCCAAAAATTGGCGCCAAGCACAAATAACGTGTTTTTTTGTCGCCAAATCAAAATGACGGTTTGGTTTGGTTAATTAACGTCGAACTAGAGCCGCACAGTGGGCTATTGGCGACGGTTCGGGGCCTATCTCGAAGGAAAGACCCGGGAACAGGCGATCCTTCGGGCAGTTGTTTGGGGCATTTCGATGGCACTCTTAAGTGCACACGTGTTCCGCGCGCTTAAAGTCACAGACTCCTGCCGTCGATTTTGTGGTCTCTGGCCTTCGGCTTCTGACTACTCATTATTACATCCATGATCCCCTCCGGGCCGTCGATGATGGTGCTTACAGGCAATCCTTCGGGCAGTCGTTGATCGTTAAATCAACATTTTATATGAAAATCGGAAACAAATCGGATCCAGGAACAACGAACTGCTGCAAAACGTTGAGTAAAGTTTCCGATTTCCGGTCGTCCACGGCAACCATGAAGCACTTGTTGGTACCGGATTCAATCCCTCCAAACACCCACTGGCCTTCCACACGCTTGCCCCGGTTGTGCGTTTGCCGAACTTCGACTCGTCAATCTCAACGACGACATGCTCTCCACCGATAGGAACAGGATTATGAATGAACCACTCCGTACACACCTCCCGGCAGAACATCATCCAGTCCACAGATCCAGTCAGTGACTGTCTGTTTCGCTAGGCGCATTTGCTGCATAACAATCCGGCATCCATGCACAATCACGGCACGTTTGCCTTTGATCTCCAATTTCCAAAAATACTTGCTATTCAAATAAACGTTGTCCGCAAATATCGTTAGCTCAGAAAAATCAAAATCACCACGTAACCGACGAACGTCCATTCAAAAATGGCAGAAATGCATGAAACCAACTATAGATGCGCGCACGCATCCAGTTTAGTGTCATCTAACTAGATGCATCTTCGCAGCATGGCGCAGCTACGTGGGTAAAAAATTTAGGGTTGCCATAGAACATATTTTCGCACGCGTGAAGTAGGGTTGCCAAAATATAAACTTTATCGCCAAATCCCATTTGGCGAGGGCACCGGACACTAGGAATTAACCAAGAATTTTTTGTAATCTTTTTCTTGGTTACTAATATGGTGACCAAAACAGTGTTTCAATTTGCGCGGCTGAAATTTTAGAATTTAGTATAAGATTTTATGAAACAAAAATAGTCCTGCTGTTTAATTATTGAGCAACAGCCTTAAGCGGATGCGCAATGTCTAGGATATCTCAAATTTTTCAACTTTCGAATATTTCAACTCTCGCCAACTAAAAAGATTCTTTTGGTGTATGTAAAATTTAAGTTTTAAAAAGAAATATTTAGAGGTCCCTCAAGGTCACAAAAAAGTTTCAAAAATAACTTTAAATTAATGATATTTTACAATTATTAACGCAATTATTATTATGCAATTTATTTATTTTTAAATGTTACAAGAAGCGTTTCACATGTAGTTTTCAAAAAATATATATGCTATTGGTGTTATTTACTAAAATTATTCAGTGTTCACTCTAGGCTTGCGCTGTGGGCTTTTGTGCGGTACTGCACATGTACTAGGGCCTATCTTTTCCCCTCTATTATCTTTGATTTGAAGTTGCAAGGCCGAAAAACGCTGATCTCTAATTATAACTTCTGGATTGGGCAATGCAGTTGGTTGACTTGAAGCTAATTGAAGTTTAAAACTGTACCTCACTTCCATTTCTACTTCTATATTTCATACATCTACCTCTATATTTTGGGCCATTTTTCTCGAAATCTCTTTAAAAAAAATATTTCAGGTCCATTAGGTGGTCCAAGATATACAAGAAAAATATCTAACATCTAGTGTTTACAGGATAACCATAGAAGGTTTCGTCCTGCTTTCTTTTCAAGAACAACACATGTTCCTTTTAATTACCTGTATTGGAGGAGGTTGAATCAAAGCACATACCAATAACCTGTTAATCACATTTACATGACTGTAAAAGGTAATAAAGTGCATTAACTGCTGCTTCTTCTGTACCAAATAAAAGCTTAGGAATTTCAAGAAATGTTGTGCTTCCACCATCTTTTAGAGAGGAAACTACATGCAAACCGTCAAGCTGTTAATTATGATACTTACAAATTTTGTACAAATCTCCTGGTAGAACATCATCCAATTAATTAATGGGGAATTAACACCCATTGTTGACATACAGCTACTTATTATAAATAAATCTTTCAGCTACCACAGTTGAAAATTGCTTCTTCATAGAACAGTGGACAAGATAAAATCTCATAATAATGTACATCACAAGTAGAAACATATGAAATGCATTGAAAATTAAACTTACCCACTGTTGTTTTTTAGACTGATTGTTATGCATCGTTTGTGATATTTAAGAAACAAGAATACACATTACGAAATTTGATATAATTTCATAACAATTGAAGTTGTTGCCTAATAGTTCTGGGAATCGTCACTCTTTACCTTCATACATGGTCTACGCAGCATTATGATATACTAGGGTTTCTAGAATGGAAGCCAGTGAAGGAATCCAGAAATACCTTGCCATAAGTCGCATTTATCCCTCCAAAAACTTTGCCAAATGTCATATGCATCCTGTACCCCAGTGGTTCCCAAACTATTTTGGTCGTGGAACCCTAAAATGTGTTGCCAATGATCGCGGAACCCTGAATATTTTTTAATCAACGACTTTTCAAAATTTAATATCTGATATTATATGAAACAAGTATTATTTTGGTATTTCAGATTTTATTGAATTAAACAAAACTCAAAAAAATTCATCATAGAAATAATTAATAAAAATACAAAACATAAACTAAAATAAATGGAAAATCTTTAATGTGAAGAATGCACCTGTTTCTTTGATTCCATGATTCTCTTAAAATTGGATGTTAGGTTTGATAACTGAACTCGCATATCTGGTGCAGCATCAAGTCTGTTACGATATTTGGTTTTTGTCGCAACATATTTTGAAAACCCAGCTTCACACAAATAAGTGGTTGCAAACGGCAATAGAATTCGAATAGCCTGTTTAGCTAAATTTGGATATTCATCGAATACATCTGACCAGAATATTGTTAATGAAACTGTTCTAAATTTGGCATCTAATTGTGTATCCAAACTCAATTCAATCAAATTTTCATAATCCATGGAATGGTAAACTTTCCGAGGAAAATGTGAATATATTAAACACCATTCTTATTTTTTTTAATCAAATAAAATTTGTCACGCGGAACCCCTAAATTTTTTCGTGGAACCCACTTTGGGAACCACTGCTGTACCCTAATTAAATTTTATAATATGTTTTCCTAATTTGTCAGCGCCTGACAGAGAGGACTTTTGAATACATTGAAACAGAAAAATAAAATGTATACTTGTGATTTATACAGAACCGGATTCCTTTCCTTTTTGTAGTGGTGCAGGAACTTTTTTTTTTAGAGGTTTGACAGGGAAAAGTTTATATTTGAGCATATTTTGTAGTCTTTTGAACAAGACTCTTTAACTGAAAATAGTTACGTAGATGTCATGCCAGTTCTGGCACTACTGCCTTTTGAAAACCTAATCCTCTATTTTAAAGATGACTATTAATATTATCATTCAAAGATATAAAATATTTTCACTATTTTTTAAACAGGTGTCGAAAGGATATGGAACCAAAAGTCAATTAATATAATTCTGCATAAAATAATATTGCAGTATTTTTTAAAATTTCCAATTTCCTTAGAATAACACAACTTACATGTAAGCCTTGTCATTCAAAGCACGCAACAGACGACTAACTTTCATGTTTGTATATTTTTCTGCAATGCAAATTAATTGTATTAAAAAATTCCACAATCTGGCACTAAATTTCTAATGCACAATTCAAATATGATTAAATGCGAAATGTGCTTAAGATTAAATTTTGTATTATTCAAGTGTCCTTGCTTTTGCTTGTTTTGTTTTCTGTATCAGTTATATACATACATTTCTTTGCAGTTACAAAAATTTTCTTACGTATTAAAAAAAAAATGGTTTATCATTTATTTAAAGCACTTTAAAAAAAAATATTATAGTTATTAAATACTTATTTACAATTAAATTTCTGATATTTTTCTTTGATAATGTTTAAAGTAGTTGTTGTTGTTTTAGCATAGATTTCATCTTTTTTTTACCCTGCTTTCCAATTGTATTTCGGAAATATGTACGGCAACACTTTAATGACGTTCTTTGAAAATCATGTGAGTTTGTTTAGGAATGAATACGAATTCAATTTATGGTATCATGATAAAAGAGTTTTACTAATTGGAATAAAATTTTCATTGAAAATAAATAAATTGCTGTAAAATTTTTAATCGTTTTCCCGTTTATTTGACGTTGTACTGTTGACTAACTTTTTATTTTCTTTAAGTTAGGACTAGGCCTAAAATAACACGTAAGTCACTGTTTTGGTTTGCAAATTTGGATTTGACTTGTGTCTTCTTCTTCGAAGGAGAACCAAACATGTAAAAAGAAGAATTTTTTGATACCTCCAATATGTAACTGGAATTTAATTATCATTACAAAAGTAACTTGCATAATGGCTGACAACTTTTTTGGTTTTGAGACTGACTTTCCTCCAAAAAATGTGAGTATATTTTTTAAGTAGTCGAGTAGATTTAGGAACTTTTAAACTTTATTAATTTTGTTAGAGAATTAGGTTTGATTTTCGTAAATTTTTGTGTTCCTTTAAGATTCTATTTTTTAAAATAACCATGATAAAATGTATTGAGAACTGTTTGATTCATTAGTACATTAATAATAGATTTAATACCATTTATTGAACATAAACATATCGTTTTTTTATTTATATATTATTGATGTTTTACTTAAGTATAGTTGGCACTCCTCCAAGACATCTAAATCATTACCACCGATGATTATTTCAGTTCAATTTTTCAATCCTGTGCAGTATAAAATTTACATACATGTATATTAATAGTCTGATTGAATCAGGTTGCGACTGTCTTGTTTTCACATGTTTTTTGACAACAGTGATGCCTAGTTGGCAGATGTGGACAGAGTGGCGACTTCAGTAAAATATCCAGCTAATTATCGAAGGATTATGGATGGAATATGTAGTTTATGTAACAGACATTTTAGCGAGCTTGTGATCAGAGGGGCTTGATAGATTCATTCCTTATTTTCTAAAAAATATCCGCAATTTTCCATGTCGTGTTTAAGGGACTGGTGCACATTAAATGTCTGATCATGCATCCAATGTCGTTATTCCTATATAGGTTACTTTATACGCCAGCTCAGGGGTTGTCCTCGACATTTTATCATATTTGAAAAATACAATGCAGTTTTCCTTGGAGATAGACCTTGCTGTAACGTCTTTAATAGCCCACTATGCAGCTCTAGTACGACGATTATTAAACCAACCAATATACCTGGTATACTTCTTCAGTTTCTTTTAATTGCATGACGCCTGTGGTCGATCAGCAGCTATATCGGTGAAACTGTTAACACTAATAAATTACTTAATTCTCGCTTTCCTAACTCTCATCTTGTTTATAAAGTAATGTAACGGGTATCAAATGGTTGAACTCGCAATTTTTAGAAATACCTTTTTATAGCAATGTTTTTGTTGTAAAGTTGGCAATAAAAAAGCCTTATAATACCCCTTATATATAATCTCAAATCTTTTAAATAATAAGCCACTGTGAAAAAAGTATCTCTAAGTGACAAGGACCGTGATAACTGTTTTGTAAACAGATCTTAAATATTTAAAAGAGGGGTTTATTTGAGCCTTGAGTTTTTTAAAAACATACCTTTTTAGTAATTTGCTTTATTTATTTTATATTCTATATAATTTCTAATCTTTTATATAGAATCCTAAGGTTATGTATACACTAGTGAAAGTATTAAACATTGTGAAGAATGTAGTATACACATTAAGCAACCTAATTGTATATAGGCACACACTTTATTAACCTTCCCTGTAGCATATTAAGTCATTTTTACCATTTAAAAATAGTTAAATCTTAGTTAAAATTAGGGATGCCCTGTAACTATTGGAATCAGGCTGATTTTTAACTCTCCTGTAATTATTCGGAAGCAAAGTGCTGGATATCCGATTACAATGCCATATATCCAGATAAATAAAACGCCGTAGATTTTTTTTGTCGATCAGTTATCTTTTGTTCTCACTTTAAGTATTTTCTTGAAAATACTATCAATATATTCTGCAGTTTGCAGATTCTCCCTTGAATTATTCTCGGGATATTCAGGCGGGTAAGGAGTGAATAGATTGCTTTCTTGTGTTAAAACCTGACCAGGTGTGTTTTAGATACGATGGGTCACAGAGAATAGACAGTAAGGAAGATATGCTGCAGACATTTGAAACTAGTCACTAGCAATTTTGCTTTATCTTCGAGTTTGAACAATCTGCATGTGTGTTGGTGCAAAGGGTACATAGCTACATCTCTGTTCGTTAGGTATATATTAGAAACTGTTTTATTCTCCAGTCTAGTAAGAGCTAGTTTTAGCATTTAAATATAATGCAATTCAGATCTGCAATTTGGAAATATTTCAAAATTACATTTTCAAACACAGCGTAAATTGCAGAGGACTGTTACAAAATCAGTTAAATATGTACAGTTTATTAAAGAACTGGTAAGAGAAGATCTTTTCGTAAACAATTAAAAAGCTGGATATCCGGCAAAATCCATAGGGTCAGGTGGGGTAAAGTGGTCATACTCTAATAAATGTTGTAGTTTTTCATCCCTATTTTTTATTATTATCGTAAAGGTTTTACAATTTTTTGTTGTAGTTTTCAGTAAAGAGGAGCAATGTTTTTCACACAAAATTATAATTTTAGTAACACATTGAATGCCAATAAATAGCCATTTTGTTTTTGTACGTTTCAGTACAATCTTTTGATTCTCTAATGAACTTCTCTCCTACATTTTGTTTAATCAAAATCTTAATAAATTAGTTGTGCAGGAGGCTTCAAACATATCTCAAGAACACATTTTCAT
The DNA here is from genome assembly GCA_963932185.1 of Troglohyphantes excavatus. Classification (NCBI taxonomy): domain Eukaryota; kingdom Metazoa; phylum Arthropoda; class Arachnida; order Araneae; family Linyphiidae; genus Troglohyphantes; species Troglohyphantes excavatus. Next base: position 53,554,184 of record OZ010669.1, on the reverse strand, counting down.
TGATAGGCAAGTTGTGTTTATTAAATTTTTTATTTTATAGTGGTTTTAGTAACATGGGGTAAAGTGGTCATATGACTATGCTTAACGTATTCATGGTAATAATGAGTTTATTTAGGCCTAATATTTAATGATTGATTACTGAATATTAATTTAGAATGATAAAGCATATATTAATTTATCATAGTTTATAACATGAGATAAAGTAAACAGCATTAGGCTTAACTTTTACATTGCTTGGAATGACTTTATTAAGACCTAATATTCAGTGATTAAAATTTGCATAAACTTTAAATAATAAAATAATTTTTATTGTCTTAATCATTTTTTCCCTTCTTTTTACGTAATAAACATGCCAAACAAATATGTTAGGAAGATTGTACCAAATTACTCTGATACCAGTCTGCAATTAGTTATGCTGGCAAGGCTAATTAGCTATTCTGGCAATGCCAGTTAGCTATGCTGGTTAAAAAGGGCAAATCCATTTATGCTGTAGCTCAGGAATTACCCGACTTTAAGAAGATGGGTCATTAACAAGCCCAGACATAATGGTCGTAATAAGAAACATGGCTTCGAAGAAGAATCTTGCATCGTTAAAAGCTTCAGATTCATTGCCTATGTTGGACATCCATTCGATCGTTCTGATATATCAAATTTAATCCAAATGTGTCTTAAATATCCTAATAGCAGAGAAAGTCCATTGGGTGATAAGACCACCAAGACCTGATTACCTCAGAATTTGTGAAAAACTGTCAACAAACAAATTGACCAAACATAACAATGTTCTTACCGAAATAACAGAATTGCCCATTGACTTCACCAGATCAACAAATAGATATTCATCAGAATTCAGAACCATCAACATCTAATATATGCAATTTAAATTTTAAAAGTACAAAAGTGTCAAATATGGCTAATACAACAATTAAGGACTTTGAGCTATATTGACAACAATATCTCCACCAGTGTCAATTGCACATAGAATGGCTACACATAACTCTAAAGATGAAAACAGAAGAAATAGTTGCACTTTGTCTAAAAAAAAAAAGCTAAAAAACAGAAAATTATCAAGTCAACAAATTATTTTGAGCCAATTTGTGCCACAGATATACAAATGTGACAAACCATATTTGTGGGATGTTAGTAAAATATGAAGGGAAGAAATCAATTAAACAGTTTATTGAACAAGATTGAGATAGTAATTAATGGGGCTCTTCATAAAAAAAAAACTAGAAAAATCCTAAATTGGTGACTACTACACATTTCCAGAATATAACGACATCGAAAAAACAGAAAGTTGGAAGTTATTAAAATATTCTTAAAAAAAAAACTTTTTACCTTAGAGAACACTATAAATTTATAATTTAATAATAATAATATTATTTAAATTTATAATTTAAATAATAGTTCACAAATATAGAAGTTGTGTAAAATATTTTTAAGTAATAAAATGGCACTATTTACTTATAATTGCCTTTTTATGTCATATTTCTTCAATATGACCACTTTACCCCACACACTGACCACTTTACCCCACCCATGGGGTAAAGTGGTCATAAAAACATGACAAAAAAAAGATGTCATTAAAAGGTGTTACTCTCAAAACATATTTTTAAAATGTATTCTAATGTGCTCTAGAATAATGTAATGTAAAATAAAACCCAAAACAATAATATTTTTTAGAAAATTTCTCATATTTATATTCCTGCAAAGTTAAAAATGCCTGTTTTTATGACCACTTTCCCCCACCTGACCCTATAGGATATCCGGTATCCGGATGGTAATGTGTACTGGATATCTGTTATCCGGTAAAACCACTATCTGGTTCACTTCTAGTTTAATCAGTTGATGCTGTGGAAGATTGTAGCTTTGTTTTTGAAACTAAGTTATTCACTTTTTGGCCTGTGAATTTTGTTGAGAGTTATAGAAGGCTGATTTTTGCTATGATTTCAATGTTTTATATGTAAAAAATAATTTTGGAACTAAATGCATAATTTTGTTAGGTGCTTGGAAGGAAAGGTTTAGATGAGCTACTGACTGCTGAAGTGGAAGATGAGTATGATGCATTGAATGATGAAACCTTCGGACGTGCTGCTAACGGTAATTATTAAAAAAATATATACTTAAATATGGCATACCAGACTTAATGGAACTGTGTTAAAATGTTTTTTTAATGCTGCTAGCATTTAATTTAGCCAAAAATTATTAATTTTCTAAAACCATTTTCACAAATAGCGCATTGTGTAGCTCTAAAGCAACGTTAATTCGACCAACTAATAAAGCAATTGGATATAAGACTAAATTGCCAATTTTGCTGAAGGCTGAATGTTTGGTTAAAATTTCAACTAAATTTTCAGTATGTGGCCAAAAATTCATTTCAATTAAAAAAAATATTTCTATAAAAAACAAAAACTTATTTTTAATGTATTTTACTATGTTGAATTCACAATAAAATAAATTATTCTAAACCATCCTAAAAAGTAATAAATTACTAATGTAATTAGTTTATGCCTTGGAAATATTCCTATTAATATTGATAGTTTATTTCTAATATAAATATCATTTAACTTGTGACTTATTGAAATAATAATAAAAACCAGGAAATACTTATCTATCTGTTAGTAACATGGATACAAACACCTTTGATAACTACATACCTCTGTTTCCAGAAACACAAAGTTTTATGAAGTTTTGTTAAAATGTTTTTTCATGAAGGAAAAATGTTTCATTTCCACCAAATTATAACGTCTACTTTAATATGAAAATCGAGATTTGCCCCACAATTATTACATTTTGATTGTGATCAATAATTGCAGGATTTATATGCATATATAAAACTATTTTTTGCGTTGTGTAAAAAAGGGTTGTACATTTAACTATATTTTAAGTCACTATTTGGTTGCTGAATAATCTGTGCATCCGTAGTAATGGAAACAATTGATTAATAAGGTTAATTTTTGTCAATTAAATATTCAATCAATTAATAAGTTAATTATCCATCTGTTGAAGTGGGTTTATTTCTATGGTATCAAATCTCATGTATTTGAATAAGTTTTTTTTATTTCAGACGACTGGGAGGAAGCTCATGAAAAATTATCTGAACTAATTATAGAAAAGAGTAATTTAAGTGGAAGTTCTATATTTAATGACTCTCTTTTGGAAAATGACGAAAGCCAAGATGTAAGTGCCTTTTGAATTGTGTTACTTTAAGTTATGATTAGTGTTTGGGTACTTTATTTTAGTTTTCCTTTCAGGAAATAGTTTCCAAAAGTATATCTCAGTTAGGGTTGGAAGATGATTTGGATGATCCAGCCATAATGACTATCGCACGTAATTGCAACTCCTTGGTAAGTAATCTATTGATATTGCATTAATAATACGTCCCTGCCACCAATGGTATTCCAATGCTAACACCAGTCATTTCGATGTGTGTTACTAATGCAGTGTTAAGAATTTTCTGGATGTTGCATTTGTTTGAATCTTTTCTTTTTGTTCAAGTTTAAATAGAAATTAAACTCGATACAAGTTAAATATTTTGTGAGGCAATTTATTATTTGCAATTAAAATTAGACTTTTAATAAGTATTTAACATCTGTAGCTTTGTCATCACATTGCCCTCTAATAATGTATGGTGCTATAGAATAGAAATATCTTTCGTGGGTTGGCTTTCCATAGAGCCTTACAAATTATAATAATAGTAGTTTAACATTGCAATAAACATGTCATTTGCAATTTAGCTGCAAATAATATTCAAGTATTCTTTGAACATTGAAGCTGTATTTTTTAGTTTTTGAAAACAAATGTTTTCAAAGTATTTCTCCATTTCATAATAAATTATTTACAACATCAATCATTATTTGTTTAAAACTACTATATTTAAAATGCACTGTACATTCATATAACTAAATGTGTTTTTAGGCCGAAATCCAATATGAAACGTAAATGCCATTGTTTCAAAAACCAAATAGGTAATCGATTTTATTTTTACAGCATGGCCGTTTAAGGCCTTTCAGGTCGTCCTCTTCTCCTCCCCCGCCAGCTATTTTGGAGACTGAAAGCTGTGTAAGTATCACAATACCAATTACATTATAAAAACTTTGAGATTTGTCTCTACCTTTGTTTAGTAGTATTAAAGCATCTTATTTGTTGTTTCAGGGTTCACCAAAGACCCATTCCATCTGGAGTACAACCCCCAAAGATAGTGGCATCTCCTTTTTGCAATCCCTCAACCACACTTCCAGTGGTCTTTCACGGCATGTTAGTAACCTTTGTCATTTTAATTTGCTTAGACTTTCTAACTGTAGACTTTCAAGTGATTTAAAATACTGTTTTTAATTAGTTAAAAATGATTGGGAGAATTGGTAGAGTGCAGACTGTTCCTAGACAGGGTTGCCACGAATCTGGAATTGCCAGGGGAAATGAACAATTTCTCAACTTTCCTAGGAAAAGTCTTTGAATTTTTCAAAAAACTTTTGAATGAAGGTGTCTTGACATATTCCTTTTTTCGCCATTGCTGAAATTTTCTTTTCATTATAAAAATATAAGTTTGCTAACGGGTTGTTTGAGGAGGGCCTTGTTTATTGTACATGAATAGGTTATTATTTGCAATTGCCAACATTAATTATTAAAAAAATTCTTTACTTATGTTTCTCATTCTGGGTAATAGCTTGATTTTTTACTAAAGGGATGTATTCAATTGTTGTAAAGTAGAAATTGGACTGTTGTGTAATTACTTCAATATGTTGAAGTTAAGCTGACTGTTTGTTAGCAAAGCTGGTTTTGTAGATAAAATATGGGCAATTTGCTAATTTGGATTTTCCCCATGACAGTATTTTTTTAGAAGATACCACCATTCCAGGAAACTTTTAATTTTTTAAAGTTTTCTTATGTAAAAAAAAGCATTGTAAAGTTTTGCAAATTATAACAAACTTCAGTATTGAAACAGCTTAAAAAAAGCCTTTCTGTTTAAAAAAATTGCAAGTTCAGTAGTCTAAGAAAAATCTGTATAGGATTTCCATTTATGAAAAACAAAATTAGGATACTAAAATCAATTAGGAGAATATAATAGACACACTAAGTTAATAAGATTGTTCAAAAAGATAAAATAAAGTGCATAATATTTATATGAAAAATATCTAAAACGTTACTAGGCATTGTTAATAGATTTCTTGTGTGTTTTTATTATTGATCCATTTTTTGTATGTAAGAAAAATATTGATATTGTAAAGTTTTTACTGCAAAAGTTTAATTTCTATTTCCAACATATGTCATTTAAAAAAATCAAAATTTTAATAATTTGATACAGATCAGTGTTTTAATTGAAAATATTGTTTGTAAAAAAAATATCGTAATATTTTTGTTTTGTTTTAAATGTTCCAACTTTAATTATTTTTATGAATTTAAAATATTTGCATATTGCTGGAAAGACTTCAGATGTATATGTCATCTCACAAACGGTTAAACTAAGTTAAAAATAACTGCAACTTTTTATTTAATTGCAACTTGGCTGCTTACCCGTTTTTTACTTAATAGCTGTTTTAGAAATTATTATATATTGATACCTTAGTGCATAGATATGCCAGCATATGTTTGTTAAATAAATATATAACCTTTTTTATTTAACGTTTTAGAAAAGTAATGTCCAAAAATGAAGTTGTTCTCGTCATTTGAGCATGGTTCAAAATGACAAGGCAGTTTCCTGAGTTATTTTTTAGATATAAAACCTGAGCCGTTGCCAATAGCCCACTGTTCATCTATAGTGCAATGTTGATTTAACCAATCAACCTAAAGGTTACATACATAAAATGTGTCTCTAATAATATTTAAAATTTATTTTAGGATACATCTACCCCTTTGAAATCCGCTTCAGACAATGTTTTTATATCGCCTCCTCCCAAAGCATGGCGAGCAGAGGAGCTCGAGAAAGACTTGCTCTCCTCCCAGAACGAGCCACCCAATGCTTCCTCCTGGCCCCAGGTTCCCCAGCTTCCCATTGGGGGTCTCCAGAGTACCCCCAACAAGTCTATGCCACTACGATACCCTAGCCACCTGGGGCAGAACCGTAACAAGGTTGCGATGGACAGGATGCTCACGAGAGAAGAGGTGGAAAGGCAGATGCATTCCGATCCGAGGTTGTGCGGTCCTGGCAATGTTTCGAATTATGTTCCTCAACAGATGATCCCGCCTGGGATGCAGCAGAATTTGATGTCTCCTATCGGATCAGCAAGGGTAAGTGAGCGTGTTTTGACAAACCAATTGGCTATCTATAACTAGGTACTTGCTCTCCCACTCAATTTATTTTAAAAATAGATCTTTCAAATGTTTAGAACTTGCTAAGTGCCTAGTGAAATTCAAATTTCTTTTGAACATCCCTAAAACGATTTTTTTTCTGTTAAACTTGACGAAACTGTTGTTGTCTCTAGTGTTCACATAGTTTTAAAAAAGGGCAGGGGGGATTTGTCAAAAAAGGCACTTTTTGATGCACTTTGTTATGTAAAAGGGCACTTTTTGTTATGTAAAAGGGCACATTTTGTTATGTAAAAGGGCAAAGGCAATCCTACAGAACTACGTTTTTGCGGAAAAATATTTTTTTTTAATTACAGGGCGCAAAGAAGATATTGAAAAAAGGCAGGGCACATTTTCACTCCTAAAAAGGGCAGGGCGCATCAGCACTTACAAAAAGAGGGCAGGGCGCGGCGCCCTTTGAAAAACGCATAACCGGAACACTAGTTGCCTCTATTATTTTTTGGGTACATTTTTGATCTTTGGAAATATATTTTGTGTACTAAGCTGTATATCTTAAGATACTGGATTAGAATGAATAAATTAGTTTTATTATTGGGATAGGGATTCATTGGGTTTCTACTTTTTGAGTGTATTGGATTTTTTTTTAAATATTGAGGTTACTTTAGTCTTTGATCTTAAAGTACAATCACTAATAATCTAAGAGATATATTGCACTTACTTGGACTTTTATGATTTTTAAGTAGCATTTTGAGGTTATTGATATTTGGTAAATGCTCTGGAATTTTGAATTTGGGGTACATTAAATTTTTATGCATTGATATTTGATTTTTGGATGTTAAACTTTGGTTGCGCTTTTTTGGGAGTTAAAAAATTAAGCGAAATAGTTAGTAAACTTATATATTAAACATATATATATATATATTTGGGATATAATAAGATAATGTCAAAGCATATCTTGCATAATAATAAGGAATAATAATAAATTTTAAAAATATTGCTGTAAAAAAAAAGTACGGCTTGCAGGGAAATATCGGGGAATTATCAGAGAAATTCAAAATGCTTTTCCTGTGGACACCCTAATTGAGTGTGTCAAGTATCATCCAACTTTATTTGTACCCATCTTATCTTTTACATTCCAACCTTGAAATATAATTTAATTACAGGAAAATTGAGATTATTACCTAAATGAACACCAGAATAGGATATACAGCATACACTAAAAACAAATACACTAAATAAATTTAAACAATTATTTTAAAAATAACAACTCTTGTTTCAAAGCATAATCTGATAAGTGTCTGTAACACACTGCCAAGCAAAAATAGAACTTGAAATGCATAATTACTTTTTTGAGTTTTAATTATAAAGATAGTCATGAGTTTCAATTCGTGATATCTATATTATGTTAACCATATTTAAACAATTTAATCCAGTATAGATTAATTTTTTTTTAATACACCCAAGTTGGTTTTTATATGTTAGCAAGACTTTAATTTTTTTCTTCTATGTACTAATGTAGAAAGTCTTATTCTGTATTTTAATTCAATATTATAAAACAATTGGCTTTTCCATGTTAGGTTTATAAGATATATTTTATTAATTTTTAAAGCCATTTAAATGTATTTAATTTCTATCGCAATGTAGTTTCAAATGATTTTTTTTTGTATTTTATATATTGGTGATAGCCAGAGTGCAGATTTTATTTAAAAAAATGATAGATTTCTTATAATTTCCATTTTTGTGAGTAGTTTCTGTAAACTTCCCTGTAAAATACTGTTGTGACATTAGTTTGTAACATTGCCTTTAAGCTAAATGATTAATATTCAGTGATTAGGTTAAAAGTAACACCTTTCTTTTATGTAGGGATAAACCGGATAGTGGTTTTGCCGGATATCGGATATCCGGCGCACATTACAAACCGGATATCGGATATCCGAACTGGATTTTGCCGGATATCCGTCAGTTTCTTTTTTTATGAAATATTTTCTCATACACACTAGAAAATACGGAAATCGGTCAAAAATTACGAAATATTTTTTTATTCTATAATATTCCCCAATTACTTACCTTTAAGGTGATACCAAGATTGAATAAACATTAAAAAAACTTTTTTATTTACAAAGGGTTAGTCTAGGGTGCTGCTAGCAATGGGCGTATGTTTTGTACACTTTAAACTCAATTTCTGAATAATTGTATTTTTACCATATGCTTTTTCATTCCAAACATAAAAACTCAAGTTTGCTTAAACTTTTGAGAAATTTATTTTTATTTTAACTTTATATTAGTTGTGAGATGTTATGACCCTCCACCATAACGATTCGTTAAAAAAAAATTAATAGAATTTTAAAGTTAAAAACGAGATGATTCAAGGGAGAATCGGCACACAGTTAATACATTGGTAGAATTTTCAGGAAAATACTTTAATACCATATTCTTAGCAAAGATAATTGACAGCCACAAAAAAATCTTCGATGTTTTATTCATCCGGATATCCGGCTTGGAAAATCGGATATCCGGCACTTTACTTCCGGATATCGGATAGTTAAAAATCAGCCGGATACCGGATAGTTACCGGATATCCGTTTCATCCCTACTTTTATGACTAATTTATTTTTTCTATATGATTTTATTTTAAAATATTTTTTGTAAAATTATTTTTTTCTTCTCAGAATAACAATATAAATGCTCCAAATCATTCATCTCCTATGGTGCCATTGAGGCAACCTTTAAGGGGACCCATGTTAGGTAAGTTAGTTCACTGCTACTCTTAAATATATGTTTTTAGCATTTTTCACACTATTATTTTTACTGTTAATTGTGCATTAAAATTTAGTTTAATATTTGACATTATGTTCAATGTTTAATTATTTGCTCACTTGTACAAACAAAAAAAAAACTAAATTCGGCTGTTGGCTTTTCTTTTAACCCAAATTTTTCTTTACTAGGTGCCAATGGTATTATGCCAAATCCATATTTTGCCAATGCTAGAATGAGTAAGTTTGAAATATATTGTTCATAATCTTTTTTACAGTTAATTTTGTTGAATGTTATACAGAATTAAATATGCCTTTCAAATATTTGCAATTATTTCCTTAACTTTTTTGTATTTAAATTGAATTAATATTTAAGATTTTACATTTGATTTATAACACATAATTAATCTTTTCTCGAATTATTATGGCAATCTAACGTCTAATTGTGTATAACTAGTAAATGTGTCTGTTCAATAATATTTATTTCCGAGTATAATTTTCTTTAAAATTCAAAATATAAAAGTGTTGTGTTACATTATTATTTTTTTTAAAACTTATGCTAGACGTATCCAGTGTCAATTTTTCTTTCTATTTTACTTTAATTTCCTTGGATTGGTGTAACATACTCGATTTTCCTCAAAAGCAATTGAGTTTAGGAATATGTTTTAAAACATTGATTAATTGTAGATTTTAGAAAATAGTAAGTGATCAGAATTCTGCCGTATGTGTTAACCATCTGAGTTGTCAGCAATTTTAATGGTTACAGTAATTGATTGTAGTAATACTTTTTGTATGTTTTATGTTATGTCATGCACAAAAGGTTTTATCAGTTTTAATTTGTTTTGACTTAGATATGATGCATAATCAAATGCCAATGAGGGGAGCACCCATGCCCAATTTACCACCAGGATTTAATCCATCAAATTTAAAGTAAGATTTCATACTGTCGATTAAATGGATTTTTTTTGTTAATTTATAAATGAAGTTGAATTAAAAATGCTATAAGTGCTTTTTTTTAAAATTCTATTTAATTTTGTATTTTGTTGCAAAAAGGACAAAGTTATGCAAAATATAAAATTTTGCTAAAAAGAATTAAATTCATTTCCCTTCTAAAAATATTTTTTTATGCAATGTATTTTTTGCTTATATATTCTAATTAGATACATGTTCAGAAGTATGTATGACTTTAAATGAAAAAATAACTTTAACCTCATTCCATATCTTTCTTATTGATTAGTACAAATAACTTATATTTTGCTAAACTTTATGTAAATCAGGATTTTTTTTTGTGACTATAGATGTTTGATGTTTGTTCATCCTAAGTGTTCAAATATTAGTCAATTCAAAGAAAGTACACGAAAAGTATTACTTATATTTACATTATTATAATGTTATTGTAAATAACAATATTTAAATATTTTCCAGTATCAATCACAAGCTACTTAGTTTACCACCAAGAAGTATTGCACACCCCTTGTTACAAAAGTGAGTTCTACATTTAAAATAACTTGTATTAAAGTTAAGACAATATTTGTTATTAATACCTGTATGCATACATTTTTCACCAGTTTAAAATTTTAAATGGTATTTTTTTAGTTGCTCCTTTATTTGTTTTTGTTTATAACATCAGTTTTTAAACATTTCTCTGATAAAATTTTATATTAATTTTAAAGTCTTGTAATTACTGATTATATTTTTAGAGTATATACCTTTACTTTGTTATATAGTACTCCCAATGTTAAAATTATGGAGAATGTTTCTGCTCTTACGTTAGATAGATTGAGTTTAAAGTTTCACCCTTGCTTTAGTGAACTTTTTTTTTAATTATTTTTATAGACTGTGTGTTTTGTTACAACAATTCTATTAAGCTCAACAACAACTCTTCCATTTCTTCTGCTGATCCCAGTTTATTTCTATTAAAATAATTTATTCACATTTAGTTGTCTTTGTTCATTAAGCTATTGGATTATGTCTCTAGGCAGTTTCAGTTCCCCATGGTTATGTATAACAATCAGTATGAAAATGAAGAACTAAGGAACTCCCCATATGGCATGGAAGATGAATTTGCTGGATTGATGACACAAAGAGAAAAAGAATGGTTGATGCGAATACAGTTGCTGCTGCTAAAATCAGAGAATCCTTACGTTGAAGACTATTATTACACTGTAAATATTTAAAAATTGTTTTCTATGTGTAGGCTAATGGCTAACCTTAATAATATTTTAATATAATCTTTTTCAAATTTAATTTTTCCAAAATTTAAATAAATAAAAATGATTTATGCAATTCATATCATATAAAACCTTAAATACTCACCAATTAGATAAGATAACTAAGTAAAAGAAAAACGACTGGTTTTGGAACTAGATAATAAAATTTTGAAAAAAGAAACATTCAATAACACTTTCTAAACAATTTTTACTTAAAAGCATTTTTTATATATATTTTTTGTAAAAACTTTTTTAAACTAATTTTTAATTAAAAAATGTGAATACTACCAGGTGTACAAGTATGAAATGCAGCTTTCAGACAACAGGTGGTGCACCAATGCAGTTTGCGCTATAAAGATTTGACACTGCGCCAGCCATTTTATTCTGTTATCAACAAGTGTCAGACGGGCACGAGTGATAAATTGGAAAAGTGTGTACATAGTTTTGTGTGTTCAATATGTTGAAGTTTATACCGAACAAAGAGCATTCACGGACAGCATTAATTTTTTTGTTTTCGTTTAACTGCTGCTGAATCACACCGATTACTTTGAAAAGCTAATGGTGAACATGCTCCATCGCAAGATACATTCTGTGAACGATGGTTTCGGCGTTTCAAAAGTGGGAACTTCGATGTTGCAGACAATGAACATAAAAACTTGAAGTAAAATGGAACACTGAGCAGAGGGGGCATGGTCTATTATGAGCTGTTAAAACCTGGAGAAACGGTTAATACTAAACGTTACCAACAACAAATGACCGATTTGAACCGTTTGCTGCTTTAAAAATGGCCAGAAAAGAGGCAACACAGAGCAATTTTTCTAAATGACATTGCTCCATCTCATGCGGCAAAACCGGTTCGCAGCACGTTGGAAGCTCTCAGCTGGGAAGTTTTATTTTATGCGGCTTACTCACCAGACTTGGCTCCTTCCGATTTCCACTTGTTTGCATCGATGGGTCCACGCACTTGCTCGGTAGCGCTTTCGTTCGTACGAAGATGTGAAAAAATGGCTCCATGAATGATTCTCAGCAAAAGGGGAAGATTTATACTGGGGTCACAAATTGTCCGAAAGATGGGATAAATGTATAACAATCAATGGAACATACTTTGAATAAAGCACTTTCTATCATTCTTCTGAATTTAACGTGTGTTTTTTTAAAAAAGAAATCCGCATTTCATACTTGTACACCTGGTATATACTTTAACTAATACAGGTGATTCGCATGCAACACATTTTGATTAATGTTCGAAGAATGTTTTTATTGCTCTTGTATTAGTGTTTTTATTTTACACATTTTATATTTCATGAGATATTTTTTCCACTATCAAAACTTAAAGTGTAAATATACATATCAAGAACTACATGAATTTTTTAAAAAAAATTTCAATTTTTTTTATTTGCAGACTCAAGTGGCCAGAAGATGTCAAAAGAAGTACTCTGAAAGTGCCAATAAAGGTTCTGGAGATGCACCAGAGTTAATACTTCCAGAAACCACCAAGCATGAAAATAAAGCTTTTGTTCCAAGTATGTTCTCCAATCTCGTTGCACCGCATTCTTGTACGAAAATTCCCGATTAAAATCGTCAAATCATTGAAAAAAGAGTTACATTTTAATTCTTAAAATAAATATTTAATTCGAAAATTAAGAAAAAAAAAGCTTTCTCTAAACTTTGTGATGATTAATCATGCCTAAAGGTATTCTCCAATGGGGACATGTCCTTGCGTCTTTATCAGACTTCTTAAATTAAATCTCCGTTATTATTATAAAATCTTTTAAACCACATATTTAAATACCAAAATGTGCGATTTATAATCCTTAACATTGTTTTGTAAAGATTTGAAAACATCATCAATTTTCTGTCAACATCTTTGACTACTGTCGCTATAAAACACGGCTCGGCCTTTTTTTTATCCTTCTCGAAAGGAAATACTAGAATATTATGGATGAATATATACTTAATAAAATATTTGGTTTTTAATTACGAAATAAATTACTTGAAGGTAGAACTTAAATTTGCGGATTAGTAACGTTCAGATTTTACAGCTTTAAGGTCAATTCCATCCAAAATTCTAATGAGGCAACTATTAATATCTGTACATAATATTATCAAGGAATAAATTCTGTATTAGGGAAATGAATTTTGTTTAATTATTGTAATCGTGTAAGAAAGACATTGACTTTAAAGTGTCATTCGCTATGCACAATGTCAACTTCTTAGACTTCCATCCAAAATCCTATTAAAGTAACCTAGACTAACTTCATAGATTCTACAAACCAATTAAATATTCTTTTTAATATGTACTTTTTATTTAGTTAAATTTATTATTTACTCGAGTTCCGATTTTGCTTTACGATTACGTCTCAATGCTCAGAACGGTTTTCAATCATCACACGTTACACACTCTCGGATTGAGGAAATGTAAACAGCGTTCGGTTCAACTGGTATTCGTTTGATTCCAACTTTTCCCATTTTCCACAAATTATGTTATAAATAAAAAAAATTACTGATCCGCGTATAAACCGATCACCCCCTACTTTTTGATGAAAATTTTACTTAAATCTCTCGACTTATATGCGAGTATATACAGTATTATTAAATGTAAGTCAATCGGACCTACTTGAGATATTGTACATGTACAACAATGTTTCTTTATTTTCTTCTAAATTTATAGTACTTATGTATTGATCATATTGATGTTTTATTTTAGATATTAATTTTCAAACTCCTCATTTTCAGCTCAGTTTGAAGGCTCGCTCGGGAAACTTCAGGCCGTAAGCGTCAACTTTCCAAGGAAAGTTTTAGACTGGACAGAGAAAAGGCCTCTAGAAGACGAAGAGGGCAAAATAGTCACTAACCAAAGTCAAGTGAAGCATCGTAAATTGCTGCTGGACATTGAACTGCTGTACCGGAACTTCCTCGAAATAGAAGACGAAGAAAGAAGGATCCTTGCCAAACCAGAAACGGAAAGTGGCCAGCATCGAGAAAATATTGCCAAATTAATAAACGACATTGTCGCTGGTTTATTGAATAACATTGCAGATGACTATTTTCAAAACATTATGATAATACGCAAAGGACGGTCTTTAGTCATGAGGTGTTTCAAGATATTTAACGAGGTATGTACTATTTGTATTTAAACTATGTATTTGTAAATTTTTTTATATTAATTCATCTTTGCTTAAAAATTATACATTGTGTATCTCTTATTTATGTAGTCTGTACTTGCCAACTTGTATGAATTGTTCGTATAATTTCCTAATTTTTTTTATAAATCTCACAAATTTTACGAGGTTGTGTGATCTACATAAAAAATTATCCAGATTTCTTATGTTTTCTTTGTATGAAAATGACTACTAAAAGAAATAACTATAATAACAAAACCCTTTAAAAAAATTTAATTTATTTCTTAAAATGCTTTATTTTTCCAAATGTTTATTTTCTGAAATCATAAAACAACAAAAACCTACAAAAACTATTTTATTTAGTTCTTAAATTACCTTATTGAAAAGCTATATAGTTATTTTATTTATATTTATTAATTGATACTAAATATTATTCATAATTAGTATCAATTATACTAAACACTTTTCAATTGTTGCAATTTATTAAAATTTTTGGAAAATATATATATAGCCATTTTGATAGCTATGGTGCTTTATTGTCTGCTTTGACCAACAGTTTTTTTTTTAACTTTATTTGGAACTTGTTACTGAGGTAAAAATTGGTCCATAAGGAGAACAAAGCAGGCACTGAAATAAAACTTTGCGTGTTTGCAAAATTTTTGTTTAAAGAAAAAAAAAGAATCCTAATTTTTTAATCAAAGCTTCTACTAAAAATAGTTTTATTCCAAAATGATGGCGAAAATGAAGGTATTCACTTTAAGTTAAAACAAAACCTGTTCATTGAAATTGTTGCAACATTAACAGTGTGGCAACATAACCTGAAAAAATGGGAAATAGGAGAATTATCATGGATTTTTTTAATTCTGGAAAATATCAGGGAATTTTTCAAAATTCGATAAAAATTCAGGGAAATTTTCAAATTTGGGTAATTAAAATGTCAATTATCATCTATTATTCCCTTTATTCTAGTTAGTTTAGTTGTCAATATTTTCTTTTAGTACTGAAAAAGAATTTTAAAAAAAGCTTGGTTTTGTGCATTTTCATATTTTTAGTTATATTTTTGTAAAAATATGAACCACTGCTGGAAGGAGAAGCAAAAGCAAAGTGTGTTTGACTTTAGATTGTAAGCAACATTGTGAGGGGACTAAGGTATATGCAATTTACTGAAGATTGGAATAGGAAATATCTAGCATATAAAACATTTAAAATTATCTCCAAAAGAAATAATTGGAAAAACTTGCTTTTTTTTGCATTATCTGGTTCCAAAGAACATGTTTTAATTACTATTATGTCTGTCGTAATTGTATAATTTGTGTTGTATCCATAAACTATTATTTTAGATAATAATAAGTATTGTTTATAGTTTTTCCATTTATAATGCAATATATTGTAGCATGGATTACTTTGTTCCTATACAAAGTAATAATAAATCATGTATTTCAACATTTCTTATTGTAATTGTAAAATCGAGGAAATTTTTATGGCACCATCATGGAAATCAGGGAACTTTTTATCTAGAATTTTGTTGATACCCTCATTAAATAATGCGAACTTTTATATTTTGATTAGAAAATATGCATGTTTAATAAAAATTTGGAATGGAGAAATTTTTAACTATTGAAGTAAGAAAGATAGTGAATAAGATATTTTGAATTTATTTTTAGGTTCAGATTTTTTGAAAGCTTTTATTTTTTCTTTATAATATTCTTTAAATTAGGTAATAAATTTTAATCTTGAAACTAATTTGCTATTTCTTGTTAGAATTGTTTGAAAAGAAATTCAAACTCTGCATAATGTTAGTTTTCCATGTTTTGGAGTCTGGAAAAAGTATTAATAGTACATACTAAATATATCTAAAAGCAAATAGTTGCTTTCGTTATAAAATACTCTCTTTTATAATGTTCCTAATTTTCATTTACGAAAACTAGTCTTATGAAGAACTTTGTTTTAGCTTGTATATTGTGTTGTATATAATTTGGTAACATTAGTGTCGTTACACTTGTGTAATGTGGTTTCTTTAATTTCTTTTTCTTTGTGCAGTTAAATGTGCATTTTTTAACTTTACCACTTGGAATGTCTAACTAGTTAGTAACCAATTTTAATGAAGTTTGTATGAAATGTTTTTATTGGTCTGTTTTCTTCCATTAAGGTACGGAGTGTGAAATTTATAGATTATAATTTTTTACCTCCATGTTGAATTTAAGATCTTTTATATCACGCATTAAAATTAATTTTGCACAATCTGAAGTGTTTAAACAATTATAAGAAGTCGCATACTATTTAATGTTTTGTTGAAATACAAATTTTACTCTTATTTTTGGAAATAAAGATATCAAATTGGTCTCCGTTATACATGTAAGAATTTTGTAACATATTAGGTTGTAAATTGCTTTAACTTTTTAATTTGTTTAAATATCGTATTTAATAATTCCTTAATTTCATTAAGTGAAATCACTTAAAATGCATTGTATTTTTAGGAGCAAAAACTGAAGTGTCTCATCTTACTGTTCCGGTATTTGCCTGTGATTGTGAAGAAGGACCAGAATGATCTCATCTTAGTCAGACATTTGAACATGCTTGTGAATGTGATCAAGTCCCTTTCGTTACCTCATGTAGTGCAGCTGGGTGAAGCTCTGAAAGACGCGCATGACTTGGGAAAAGGAAAAAGCAGTTTCTCAAACTTGCTGAAGAGCAGCGTGAGTAAACACTTCTTTTTTAAACTCTTCACTAGGGATGAAACGGATATCCGGCTGGTTTTTAACTATCCGATATCCGGAAGTAAAATGCCGGATATCCGGATGAATAAAATATCGAAGATTTTTTTTTGTGGCAGTCAATTATCTTTGCTTTAAGTATTTTCCTGAAAATTTTACTTATGTATTAACAGTGTACAGATTCTCACTTGAATTTCTCTCGTTTTTAACTTTAAAATTCTATTAAATTTTTGTTTAACGAATCGTTATGGTAGAGGGTCATAACATCTTACAACTAATATAAAGTTGAAATAAAAATAAATTTCTCAAAATTTTAAGCAAACTTGAGTTTTCATGTTTGGAATGAAAGGGCATATGGTAAAAATACAATTATTCAGAAATTGAGTTTAAAGTGTACAAAACATATGCCCATTGCTAACAGCACTCTAGAATAACCCTTTGTAAATAAAAAAGGTTTTTTTAATGTTTATTCAATCTTGGTATCATTTTAAAGGTAAGGAATTGGGGAATATTATAGAATAAAAAATTATTTTGTAATTTTTGACCGATTTCCGTTTTTTCTAGTGTGTATGAGAAGATGTTTTCATAATAAAGAAACTGCCGGATATCCGTCAAAATCCAGTTCGGATATCCGATATCCGGTTTGTAATGTGCGCCGGATATCCGGTATCCGGCAAAACCACTATCCGGTTCATCCCTACTCTTAACTAGAAATGTATAATGGATTTTCTTAATCAAATAAAAAGGAGAGAATGTGGTTGCCCAGGCAGTAGAATAACATACTCAAGGCTTTAGGGTCATGGTTGGAATCTTGATTTCAAAAGAGCAGCAAACTCGTGAGCGAAGATTTTTTGCATGGTTTCTTTCTTTCTTCCGTATCTGCGAAAAATGTGCTAGTCCAAATGTCCTCATGCCTATGTGGGGTGCCAGCTAGGGTGTTGTTCTTGTCACCTGACCTTGGTTGAAAAGTACAAGGCGGTATTCACGTTTTTTTCTCTCGAAAGATTCTGAATCTGTGGCAATTGCCCATCGTTTAGCATTAGTATGTTGTTAATCCAACCAACCAAATAAAAAAGTGTGCTAATCTGGAGGTTCCATTTTGTTGAATATACTTCTCCAATTTTGTTATTTATGACACTTTATAATTTAACTAATTATGTTTAACTCATCTAAAGTTATTGAATTTGCACTTATTATAATTGTAATAGTTTCAATGTGCATTTTTCTTTTATGCTGTTCCCAACCATTGTGCGTTGAACACTGGGTTGTGAAAGTGTCCGAAGTGGTAATTAATCATCAATTATTGTTTCACTTTTGGGAAAAAAAAGTAACCATAGCTAGACTATATTTATATGTAGTTTATTATGCAATTCTTGAGTGAAACGAATATTTTTTGCTGTTTGAAGTTCACAGTCGCATTGATGATTTCGGAGAAGTACCTGCAAGGATTTTATTAGTGGCTGGCTGCAGAATTCCAGTGCTATTTTTTTTTCAATAATAAAAAAACTGGCAGAAAGGTTGAAAAAATAAAAACGATCTGTGATAGCAGAAAATATTTTTTATATTTTGCACATATTTAATAAATTTTAAGTATTTTTAAAGTGCATTTTGTCCTTCCTGAACTATTTTGAAAACTGGAGTTCTCTGGTTCTTCCACCCACGTGTTGGCTTTGTTTAAGTTTCGACTCGGTAGTCTCTGGCCACTTAAAAATTGGGAACTGCTGTTTTATATCTTGAGTTTTTATTAAATCATAAAATTTTAAAAAAATGCATTGCAATATTTTCTGATGCGTATCTGGTAAACCTGCAAAATTTGGGCTGCTAAAATACAAAGTTGCTTTAACAATTTAAAAAACATCAATATCTATAATTTTTATTAATTCTAGTTTATTTAAAAAAATTAAATTAAGTTATTTATAATTTCTTTTTTAGTTTGGATCATCTATAACATGTACATTGCTGATAGAAGCAGAGTCCCTTTATGAAGGTTTTGAACTTTTTGAGTCGGATATTCAAACAAGATGGTATGTTTTCAATTTCTTTGATATTATTAAGTACTTTGTCTTTTATAATGCATTTAAAAAAAATCTGTCAAATACATAATTCAGGTTAGAAAACTGAAATCATCTCGCTTAATTATTTTGAAAAATATCGTTCTTTAGTTGTGTATACCTGTTAACTTGTATAGGATTATTAATATTTCGCAGCTTTTACAGTTTGTTTTTAAAATTTTACAGATTTAAAAAAAAAGTGTTTATTTTACAATGAAATGTTATTTTGTCTATACGATTTATTATAGACCATTGTCTCAAAACTTTCAAAAGAAGCAAAATATACATTTCTTTTACAATTTGAAAATTTTGTTGCAATGGGACTTAAGAAACATCTTTTGAAAAGCTGATTGTTTCAACTTTTAGTAGATTTAGATTATTTTGAATTCAACTCCTGAATACATCAAAACTTTATTTAAAGTGAGAAATTTGTATAAATATCATAAAATTCATTAGAATTTGTATTCTAATATTATTATTAGTTGTAAAAAGGTATTTGTATTTTGTTATAGGGCCACTGTAGTGATGAATATAGTTGACAGTCTTTGTTCACTACCGACGTCATCAATAGCCTTTCCAGAAATGCCTTGTCAGAACTTGCTAAGTCACTTCCAACGATTTGCAATAGACAGCGATAAATTGGATCTGCTGAAAGAAAAATTAGCAGAATTTGAACCTAAATCAAAAACCAAAGAATCCCTAACAGATGCTTGACAACTTTAAGATTGTAAATCGAATGTGTTAGAATTTATGACCAGAAATCTGAATTTTGTAAATTCTCTCTATGCTATTTTGCTTTGCAAAGAGTGGATAACTTCTGTGATTCTATCTTAGCCTCTTTAGCGGCACCTGTACCGAGGTGACTACCATCCAGTCATTTCCTGTTTTTACTTTAGCCCTTGTAACTGCAGCAAAGTGTACACCTTCACTAGCAAAGTGCATGAGTTTTTAAGTGAGAAAGGATCATCGGAATATTTTTTAGATATCTTTACACTTTTTGTACGTCCCATCTGTTCAGATTCCGTACAGGGAAAAGCGTACTACAATTAAGGTATTCAGTTGACTTCCCATGTAGAAGTCCATCGTAAAAGTTGTTTTTGGTTAGTAAAGTTTGTTACTTTTTGTAGTCTTTGGAGGTGTACTCTTGCTCCATGGTCTGCCATATGTGTGTTAGTATCGCCCAATATGGTGCTTTTTGAAGGTCATCAGTTCATGGCCGATTTCTCCTGCGTGGCTTACATATGCTTTGGCCTTGTGCAGGGGAACCTTCCTTTCATGTGCCGCGTGTTCCGCACGAAAATGCTGTAACATTTGATGTATATTTTGTTATTGATGTTTTTAAGTTTACGTGGACATGCATTTTTCTTCACTTATTTGTTGAACAGAATCAATAAGATTTGTATGTGCAACTTCTGCAACAAGTTGTTGCTTCAGTTTTTCGTTAATTTACGTGTTTTTAAATTTGTTGGTTTTTATGTTCTTTGAAATTTGACTTGCTTTATTAGGATATGTTATTGCAAAGAAAGTTTAAAAAAATCTTTAATTCTTATTTTGATACAATGAGCCTTGCCTCGTAATGTACCTCAATGTTTCTAAAACTAATCAAATGGCATGAGCTTGGCCTTCAATTCTTTTTTAATTTAATAAAATCTTTATTATAAAATAAATATTTTATGAATAGATTTGTCAGCACCTAGATGTATATTTTGTACTTTTTCCCCACATGTAAAATGTTTTCTAATTTCTGTGCTTGACATATAAATCAGCAAATGAAATCAGTGTTTAATTTTTATGAATCACACAATCTGATAATTCAAGATCTGATCTTTTTATTTGTGCTTAATTTTTGGATGCATTATGTTTGAGTTTAGAATTTATTTACAGTGATATATTTTGAAATATTTCAATATGTTTATAAAATACTTCACTTTTTTTTTGTTAAGCTAGATCATGTGTCACTTAACTATTAATTTCAGGACACATTTTAAGTCATTTTTCTAAGAAATGTGTTCGTTTTGTTGTACATGCAGACCTTTCTATAGAATGAGTGTATTTAACAATAAAAGAATAGATGTTTTATTTTAACCAAATAAATTTTATTTCTCTTAAGTATAGTTTACTGCTTGAATATTCATATATTATTAACAAAAAGTAATTTTCTTAAGGTTAATTTAATTCACTGATTTGATTGACAGATAAAATTGTATTAACTTAAGTTTATAAGTCTAAAACTAAATTAGTAATTTGACTAAATGTAAGTTTTTAAATAAAAAAAAATTAATCATAGAAATTTACTTTGCATGATATATTTGGAAATTTAACAGTAAAAATACTTATTGTATTCAATTGTATATTAATTTTTAACTTTGTAATAGTAAATCATCATTGAAAAAAAAATGTAAAGTAATAAGCAGAAATCCAAATTTAAATAAATGTACTTTTATTATAAAAATATAAATAACTAATACAATATATTATACTATATACATTTCATGAAGCATGCTGTACAGTTCATTGCATAGATAATTGATATCTGCATATAAACTAGGCTTTAAATGACTTTGGTAAAGCTAGCTGAATGTTACAATTCCGTAAAGAAGAGAAAAATACACAATAAAGCAGCTTATGCTAAGCTGCATAAATTATCAACATTAATAAGACTAGCATAATTAATAATTAGCTTTTTACAAATATATATTCAATTTTTATAAACATTGCAATTTATTGCATAACTAAAATATTTTCAATTTCATGACTTTTTTTTGATAATATCAAAACAAGTTTATAATTAGTCTCCTTAAAAGTTCATAACTTGCATACTATCAGCATAGTTTAAAAAGATAACTTAATTTTTTTATTTTTAAATCATCTATAAATTTCTTTTTAAAAGATCATTGCTTTTGCTAAATTAATTAATCAAAAGTAATGGGTTTAAACACTTATTTCAACATAAATTTTTTTTAAATGATTTGCAATTAGTTGCCTTAAAAGTGCACATGTAGCACTTATTTTTTTTACTTTTAATTCACTTATAAATTTATTTTTAAAGGTCTCCTCAAACCTTTGCTAAATAATGTAATAAAAAAGTGATGTTTCCAAACATTTATTTTGACATTAAAAAAAATATTAAAACAAATTTGTAATTAGTTGCCTTAAAAGTGCATAACTTGCATACTATCAGCATAATTACTTTTAGCAATTAATTTTTCTTACTTTTAATTCACTTAATAAATTCTTTTAAAGTTTTTTTTTTGCTAAATAATTTAATCAAAAGTAATGTTTTCAAACAGTTATGTTTACTTTTTTTAAAAAGAGTATTGAATTTCATTTTTAATGGAAAGAGTATTTCCTTTATATTAAATTTTAGTCTAGAACATACTCTTTTCAAATCAATTTTTAATTTATTAATAATTTCTTTATAAATAAAATAATAAGTTTTGGACTATGCTGATGTTGCAAAATCATTTTAAAATGCAACAAAGATGCGATATTAATTTTCATATCCCAACATGTTATGCATCGTTAATTACAATTTTTTATACATTTAATTAAATCAATTTGGTATATAAGACTTAGAGCGATTCCAATACCTTGGAATATAAGACAATATACAAGTATCACAATGGTCCGTATAATTTCATTTTTGACTAGGAATACTGTGTTGAAAGACGTCTGACTAAGCATAGGTTTGTATCTATACAATCCATTTCTGGAAGATGTATCATATTTACACATAGCTCTCCTGTTTGCTGCTGTATGCCAACAGCCGCATTTCTTGGGCGTGAACTTTGAGCCAGCTGGTTGCCTGAACGTTGCAACTGGACAGAGTAGCCAGACATGCTGCGGATAGAAGAAACATCTCTGGGGAAAGGGACTTTTTGGCAGTTTCTAAAAGTAAAAAATAATCTTATTAGTTTTATTCAGCATTTAGTACAAAAAATATTTTTTAGTTTTATACTTGTGAAAATTGATCATTTTACCCCTAAACTTTACTTAATCTTTATTAAGTTTAATCGTTTGAAGTCATTATGAAGATTATCTCAATTAACAAGTGTTAATATATAGTAAGAGTTGATTTTAATATTTTAAGAAATTATGCTTACAAAAAAAATTAGCCTACAATACATAATTTTAATTGGAAATTTTCAAAAGTTTTGTGTGATTTCATTTTTAAGGAAAAACAAATATGTTGTTGATTTTAATGTTAAATATTAAATTTTTATTTAATTAAAAAAAAAACGAATTTTATAACGAGGTTAAAACTTAAACTTACCAGATAAGCACTGCACCAATCGCTCCATGTCTTGTCCAATTTTATCGTCGAAAGAACATTTGTTTTCACTCCACTGTTTCAAAACTTGTGCTAAGAGCCCCACTGTTTCACACAACACCTTTTCCTCAGACTCTTGAGACATCAATGTCAGTATAGTACGAAAACCAGAAACCTGCCAAAAGAATGAATTGATTAGTATTGCAAATCAAAGTAGAAATTTAGATGGCACTGCAAAAGGGATACACAATAATTTATACTAGATAATAAGAAAATTAAACTTACGTTTTCAAACTCTTCAACAGCCTTTGAGGTGGAGCAGATGACAGTCAAGATACGTAGGGCAAGGGGTCGTAAATATTTGCATTTGCGAACGTTACAGATGTTCAGAAGAGGAGTAACAGCGCCAGCCTATGGAAAACAGAAATTTTTAATACATAGAAAAAACAATTAAAAAAACATTTAGATGTTGGTTTTGATTAATCTATTTAAAGTTCTTTTTGTAGAATTTTTATAAATATTCTTTGTAGTGAGGTTAATGTTTCTTATTAATAATTTAAATGTTTTTAGCTATTTCCAGTTTTTAAGTAACCATATTGATTTATTTCATTACTTTTCTAATTAAAAGAACTTATGACAGATAAAATGTAAATAATATTTACCTGAACTATAAGCTTGCTCATCAGACCTCCGGATAGGGACATTTCTGCCAGAGCACACGCAGCCATTCTAATTGAAGAGTTTTTCGTTTCTGGATTCAAGCAATCAATCAGCACCTGAATAAAACAAAAAAGATTTTATAAGTATGGCTAAATTCACATAAATTAAAGAAACAACGTATCTTAAGTTCAATGTTTGAATAAAGTTTTAAAAGTTACAACATATTTCCTGTTCTGTATTTTATAAAACTTATTTCAAAACAAAATTTGAGGATTAAAGTATTCAATTTATTTCTTCCTAATTTATTTAGTTTTATTTAATTTAATTTATTAATTACAAAAAAAATAATTATGAATCCTATAATTTAAAGTTTAAGTTATTAGCAATATGTTTATAACAGGCGCATACTCTTAATTTTTTGCTGACAAGTTAATTTTTATTAATTAATTCTCTTTAGATTTTAACACATAAGCAGAGTTTTTGTAAGTTTATACTCACTTTTAATTCTTTGCTGATGAGGAATTCCATCATTTCATGAAGAGCTTCACCCAATACTTTAAATGAAGGCAGCAGCACATTGTGATTTGTTTCAGCTGAAGTTGTCTGGTTCAAGCTTAAAATCCTTGTTGTCAGTTGATTCAAGGCATCTGTTACTTGACTTCTTATCTGTCAAAAATAAAAGTATTTTTAATTTCCTGCATGACATTTAACATATTATCTAACTCATTTTCACTTGTAAATTATTCTGTTAAACTTTTTTGAAACATAACATACCTTAAGAGCTGCTGTGTCTTTTACTTCTGTGCTGAGATGGTAATCCCTCATCACATTCTTGATATCGTCACATAACCTGCTGGTGCTGATGCAAAAGGTAGACCAATCTCCATGCTCCAAATGCTTCAGTACAACTCCAAAAGTCTCAACAATGCTCTCGCCACGGTCTTCCAATCTCTGTATGATTTCTGTTTAAAAAAAATGAAGTTTCTTTAAGTAACAGTTACAAAGTTATAACATTCAAAGTTCCTTTTTGTTTAGTTACAATACATTTGCAAATATCAATTGTAAATTCTAATTACCTTTTGCTGATTGGACTCCAACTGAAGCCAAGATATCTAGGGTTTCGATTTCTTCCGAAGGCAGTATCAGACTTGCAAGGAACTCAGGGCAAGAAAATGTGCTTGCAGACGAATCGTCATCAGAAAAGTCTTCATATTCAAAGACATTCCTCTGGGGAGTAGGGACCCTCTGTGTTGGTGGGTGCTTGTAGGTAGGTGGCGAGCGGTGGGTCTCTTCTTGAACTGACTTCGATTCACTTTCTGGGATCTTCACTCGTTGATGTCCGGATCCCTGGTGTCCATGTACTCTACAGGGCGAAGGTTTGGGGACCTCCTCGACTTTCGCATGACCATGGACTTTGCACGGGCTCTTGCTGACTATGACTTCCTTGATGCTGGGGGGTTTGCTGTCTGTTTGGCTTTGGTTGAAGTTGATATCCTTGCAGGCACTTTCTTTGCGGAAGAGGTCCTCGTAATTGCTGGGAGTTGGCAAGGTTAGGTTCTTTGAGTTGGTAGATGCTGGTATTGTGTTCGTTTGCAGAAGGGTCTTGGATCCATGCTGGGGGCAGGTAGGGTTGATCTTGTTCTTCAAGAAGTTCTCGAACTCTTGCAGGTCTTTGGTGTTGGGGCTTAGAGTCGCAAGCTTTCTTATCTGGTCATAAATTTCAGCTTCTTGGGCTTTTATGGAAGCTTTCTTGTAGGCACCTGACCAATCCTGTATGAAAATAAAAATACAAAGATTTAGTTATGATAATCATTTCTTATATGATTTGCAATTATAAAGAAAAGTTTTTATCATAAAGTAAATTTGTTGTTGTTGTAAATTTTATTAAATGATTTAAATAGTAAGAGCTAGTTGTACCGTTCAACTGTTAGACATACATCGGAAATGCAAATGAATTATAATTAAGAATATCGTATATTTTGTTAAATTAAAAATTCAAATTCTTAAGTAAAAAAAGTAAGAAAATAACTAAACTCAATTTAAAACTTAAACTTAATTTAAAATTCGTTCCTATCAGTTAACTTTTAAAGTAATAAGAATTCTTATCACTAACTAGTGAACAAATCCGGCTCCATTCTGAAAAAAAAAATCAGCTTAACTATAAACAAACATTAAAACTCACCGGCTGGCCCTGGATACAACTGCCGTGTTGTCCCATATCGATCAATAAAAATAACGTGTAATCCAAAAAAGAGTCAAGGCAAAATAAGAGAGGGAACGAGCTCACTCTTTCCAGTAGAGATGCGAGTGTGGTTATGAGGGCCTACCCTACCTCGAGCCCTATATATAGGGAAAGTGCCACGCGTCCGACCCTGCCCCTCGCCATTCATACATGACATGTGGCGCGTGGCAGCTGCCTCGGGAGTTGGGAGGCAGCAGGCAGGATGATTGCAAACATAC
Source organism: Troglohyphantes excavatus (assembly GCA_963932185.1). NCBI lineage: Eukaryota > Metazoa > Arthropoda > Arachnida > Araneae > Linyphiidae > Troglohyphantes > Troglohyphantes excavatus. The sequence continues at coordinate 53,527,701 of OZ010669.1, read as the reverse complement.
GGCGCGTGGCCTGGTGTGGTTAATTGGGGGGAAGAAGAGGGGGATGGAAAGAAGAACGTCTTGGATGGGGAGGTTTCCGTTCTTCTGCCGTCGCAGATGTTCAAGCCCTTCCTTCCCTCTGAAGAGTGTTAGGGGAGGAATAGGTTTTTTTTTTATGGTGTGTCGGGTGGATTGGTTTGATGGGGTTTGTTTGAAAGATGCCTGTGGATTTTTTTTTTGTATCGGAATATTGGGGGTTTAGTTCAATGGTGTTCGTTGGTGGTTGCAGTGGGTATTACGAAGATGTTGATTGAAGGATTGTGTTTTTATTTAAATTACGATACAAAAAACAGTAATTAAATATGGTGTTTTGTTGTCGTTTTCATTGCACAGCGGAAGCAAGTCGTAAGGAGCGCTCGTTTGTTATGTCAGGGTATTTTTTATCCATTTTGAACCACCTCCTCCCCCCATGTTGCGTTAGCTTTACTCCTCGCCCTCCATTATGCCAAGGTAATTTTTGCAATAAAGAGTCATTAAAAATTTCACTCCGTGTATTTTACCAAACAACTTATTAGAAAAAACGCGAGTTCTGTAAAAAGCAACTGGTATCATTGTTTGTGAAATAAATTTTAAAATTTTATTCTACAAAATTTTGCTATGTCGTGTAATCACCGAGAACCTCTCCCCCCATGATGTGTTAGAATCATGTATGATAGACCCCCCCCCCCCCCCTTCTAAAATATTTTTAGTTTAAGAAAAATAACTGTCTTCAGAATATTGAAAAATAATGGGCATAGCTAAGGGAAAATGTTAAGGTGATTCTTAATTAGAAAAGTTAAAAAATTTTAGGATTCATTCATACAATATGTGATTTTGTGTATTAATGTAAAAACACCCACACACACACATCATCAACTGTAGTCAGCGCCGGATTTAATTTTTTGGCGACCTTAGAAGGGTCTTTAAGCTATTAGCCCTCTCTAATTTATGCATACTAAATATTTGAAATCCCCAAACCTACGTGAAGAATTCTAATAGCTCTCAACCACACACACACTCCTTGCGTATGCCACTGGTTCAGAAGTCACTTGATGTCAGATTAGTACTATCCATTTAAATCCAGCTGGTTACTATAAAAAACGAGATTTCAATTAACAAACTTTTTCAAAATATTAATAAGAGCCCTGTAAAAGAATTGATCAAATTAATTTATTTTTTAAAAGGAGTAACTTAACTAAGGTAAGATTATTCAAAAATTAAATATTAAAAAATTAAAAAAAATATTGTCTAAATAAATACATAACTTTTTTCTGATACCTTGTATAACATTAAAATATATACCTAGAACTTTTTAAAATGTTTGTATTCTTTGACAGAAGAGCCAAATCTAAAAAAATAATAAAAATATCTGTAGCTTGCGGCTTAGTCGTAAATCCGACACTGAATTTAATTAATAATATTTTAATAGTTACACACGCACGCACCATTTGTGATAGAACGAAATTAATCTAAAATTATTGCCATAAGTTTAAATTTGTTAATCGAACGACATAACGTCTTAATTAATGTATTTATTGTAAGGGTATTTCATATGTTACTTCCAAAATCAATCTGTTGGATAAATAATTTTAATGCATCCATTCCAACCTTCCATTCTCCACCCCTCTGACCTTCAATTGAAATTATTCTTCAATTGCTAATGAGATTTTGAGGATCGGTACAATTTTTACGTTTGTTATTTTTTCTTCTTTATCAGTATATTTCTCGGTCCATTATATTTCGTAATTGCCCTTAAAATAAATACAGAACTTCAAAGGGTTGCTTGATTACTTTTTATATGCTGAATACTTCCTAAATTCTTTTATTTGTCATTTCGTTTATGTGAAAGGGAGTCATTTTCTTAATATTTTATTAAAATATTTCATCTGAAAACTGTTCATAAATTGTGTGTCGGAGTGTCAAAGAGTGTTGCTAACTTAGCTTTAAACTTCTTAAATATGATTAAAAATGTTAAATAGTATGATAAAATCCGATTCGTGTGGATAATTACAATTTGTAGTATTTGGGAAAATACTGATTAATTGTAAAATTTATAATGTCAAAATGGCAACGTATTATAACATTAAAGTCCATGTTTTTGGGGTTACTATTGGCATGTTCGATTTGCACAATAAACAGGATCTGATCGGGGTCCAATGTCCCGACGCCTATTGAGGTCGCGTCGGGTGCCAGCTCAGGTGTTGTCCTCGTCATCTGACCATGGTTAAAAAATACGAGGCATCGTTCCCGGGTCTTTCCTTCAAGATAGGCCGCCAATAGCCCACTGTGCAGCTCTAGTGCGACGTTAATTAAACCAAACCAATAAACAGGTATTGGAAAATTAATTATGCAATCCAATTTGTGTATAGGTTTTGTTGTATAGATCTGTTAATCAATAAAGATTTTCTATAATTATTGCAACACTCAAAGATTTTATTACTTATCTGAAGAAGCGGAATATTTCATAAAATACTAACTTCAGTTTCATATGATTTTTTTAAATCATATTTTAACCGCTTTGGGCCACGTTTTCAAGCCACAAAAGGATCTGGTATTTTTTTTAATGCCTCGTTGTAATACCTCGTTGAATTGAATAACACACTCCATTTGTACATTTCCTGTTTGAAGAAGAAGAAGACCGTCATTCTCTATCCCCCACACACCGCATTTCCACTTTCTCCTTTTTCATCGACAATCGACAAAATTCCAAAAAGGAACACGCTGCGTCGCTTGTTTGGAACGCGTGTTGCAGCAGCAACAACAAAAAAGAAGTCAAGCTTCCTCCTCTCTTGAGGAGGGGGAGGATACGCTTTACAAAAAGAGGTGGAAATCCTCGAATTTACCGCTTTCTTTTCCAAAAAGGATGCAAAAGGGGGGGCATCTGGTCCAAACCAGCTGAAGGGGGTAGCACAGAAGAGACGCAACTTGTTGGAGATGCTGCTAGTGCTACCTCCTCCCCTTTTGGAAGTTCATCTGTTCGTTCTTGAATATCGCGGGGCAGATGATTCCTGTGGCCGGAAGCCAGTACCGACAGCCGGCACGTGCGGATTTAAGTTTATGTTCTTATGTGATGTGCGTGTGTGGAATGATAACGAAGTGATTCGCGGGTTTGTGTCTCTCGATGGAATGGAGTCACGGCTCCAAGGCTGTAATTAGACGTCGTCTTCCAACGGACACTCACGGGGACAGATCGAGAGTTCTTTTACCTTTTGGAATAATTTGATGGGTTTTTGAATTCGTTTGTCTTAGAACTGTGGATTTGTCCACGGGGCAATTATTGGGAAAAAAATTGTTAGATGTTAGAAACTAAAATTTCCATGCAAGTATTATATGTTATACTAATAAAAGCAATAATTAGATTTTATAATTAATTGGTATTTAGATTTACCCTTAATTAAGTTTTACCTTTATGCAGATATATTAATTTTACCATTACACAAATATATTAATTTTACCATTATACAGATATAGTAATTTTACCATTATACAGATATATTAATTTTACCATTATACAGATATATTAATTTTACCATTATACAGATATATTAATTTTACCACTATACAGATATATTAATTTTACCATTATACAGATATATTAATTTTACCATTATACAGATATATTAATTTTACCATTATACAGATATATTAATTTTACCATTATACAGATATATTAATTTACTCATATTTTAGTCATACTACAATTATAGTGCGAATTGTACAAAAGGATTATTTGTCATTCTGTTTTGCGAATATATTTACACAGTATATCGAGCTATTCAGAAGAACAAAATATGGGAGAGTAAATAAATCGTTTATTTGTTATTTTTTAGGTATTATTATATAGAGGAGTTTGTTGTGCGTTTATTCTATCGTAGTCTTCCAACTACAAATTTAGAAGAGATAATAATTATTTTTTGCGTTATTTTAGTACTAAAAAGTTAGTTTTAGTTGTTAAATAGTTTTTAATAAACTCTATGCATGTGGAGTAATCTATCTTAGCATAGTATCTTCATCATCTTAGATTCTTATCATATAAAACAAAATCGTCTGACCATGTCGTGGTTCTTTAAATATACCAATGTATACATGATTATTTATCTACAAACATTCAGTCTCGACAGCATGTCCTGCAAAGTGTCCATCGGTTATGTACTTTCTTTTGTAACTGATAGAATTTAATAAACAGATACCTTCAAAGGAAACAAATGAAATGATCTCAATGATCAAAATTAAATTAAGTTTTTCAATCTTCGGATAAAAGCAGAGCCTGATTTAGAAATTTTAATACTTTAGGCACGATAGCACTGATAGGGCCCCACTCGTAAAAAATAGCCTCGAAAAAAAAATAATAAGGCACAATAAGTTTATTTATATATTTCATGAGCAAGAAATTATACCGTTTTTGGAAAAATTATTTAAAAGTTGTGAAAAATTGCAATATAATAAAACAATTTCAATGTATAGGCACTTTCTCCACATAATTTTTTTATCTAATTAAACAAACGTTGGGGCCTTTAAAGACGGCGGGCCCTAGGCCCGGGCCTAATGTAATGTGCCTAATGGTAAATCAGGCCCCGGGCTGAGATGTTTATTAAAACATTCCATAAGTTGAACGACTTGATAGGTATTATTTCTTTTCTATAAAGAATGTTTTAGAGAACCTGTTTATTTTACCTTGAGTCATAACAAGATACGTTTATATTCTTACAACAAATCGACATCTGTGGGATTTGAGTTGATAAATTCCATTGGCGGTATATTGCCGGTCATGTTATTTAGTTATAGGCGATTCTCTCAGTTGGTTACATTTTATTAAGTTGCATTACACAATCGGTATATATTTTTTATATATATAATATATATATTTTAAATATTGACTTATATTGTTTTTTGTAAAAATGAAAATGCAATGAAACAGAGAAAAAAAACGCAACAAAATTGATCGTACACCAAAACATTTCCGAATAAATTCATAAATAAAATTATCGTCTGTCGCTTTTTCTTTTTGAAGTGTGGTGACATTTAATATTCGTTTGGTATTAATTTTTGCTTGCTTATTTCGTAATATTCTATTTATTATTTAAAAATGGATCATAGCCGTAAGGAAACAAAGAATAGCATTCGAATACTGATGATATGATTTTTCATCATAATGATTGTAAAGCATCTCAGGGTATCTCTAAAATGATAAATTTATCCAATTCTACGTGCAGCATGTGATGAAACGCTTTAAAGAAGAAAATCGGATCAAAAACAAGGTAAGAAAATGTCTTCCGGCAAAGTTAACTCAACGTGATCAGAGATTTATAGTTAGAAAATCATCGAAATATAGAAGAAAATGATACAATAATTACAAAAAAACTAATGAAATTTATGCCTAGAGGTTTAATAGCTATTGTGGATGTTACATGACATCCTACTAAGTACTAATTTATCGATATATTGCAATATTTATTAATGTGCAGAGATTTTTTTTAAGTGCACGAAGACTTTTGTGAGATAATTTTCTTGTTACTTTTTAATTATTGATTTTCCAAAAAAAAAAGTTTTACTATGTTTTTAAAATATTTCATGTATTTTTGTTAAGAACAATTTATATATTGGAATTAAAATTTTTGTATAATAATTGCACTTTTGATGAAGATCGTTAATTTTTTATGAATTTCATGTTTTTTAGCATTAATAATTCGAAAACCTGATTTTCCTATTTTGCAAAACAATAAAAAAAAAGCTAAATAAATTAGATTTTTTTTCTAATTTTTTCATTGGAAAATGTATTAAAAAGTTTAGTTTTTATACAAAACCCAAGAATATTAATAAATCGAGTTTTCTAGTTTTTATATAGAAGTTTTCATGCATCAAGATATCGTATTTTTTTTTTGTATATTCAAACGAATCGTCTGTTGGACATCACACAGAAATATAATTCTTTGCTAAACTGTGCTCCATTAACCAAAGTAAATTTTTTTAAAAGAAAGAGATCAAAACATAGCTTTAACAATTCAAAATTTAATAATTAAAAAAAACCTCAAATTACCCCATAATCAAAAATAGATTTGGTAAAGGTATAGTGACTAGAAGTCACTATAGTAATGATGCTAAATTAACATAAAGGTTAAATTTCGCAACGATCGATGAAAATCAAATCAAAACTTTTCCGCATTCTGGTGTTATTTATGTTATACGATCAAAAGGTAAAATTCAACTGATAATGAAATTTTTATTATAAGAATGTCTTGTGGAATTTTAATATTGGAATACCTATTCTTTAGAGTTGAAAACATTTATAAAACGGATATTTTAAACATTATGTACAATATTTCGGCTAACTGTGATTGTCTTCTTTTAGACGTAACTGAAAATTAGTTTCAGAAAACGGAACCATTCTGTTTTGATGAAATCTATTATTTTCCTTTAAAAAATGTATGTACATTATCTGTTTCAAAACGTATATTTTAAACATTATAAATCAATCAAATAGTAAGAGTAATGAAATTAAATAAATATTATGAAAATTATAACATTCGATATTTGACTACTTCATTTTAATTCGTTTTGTAATATCGAGATTGTTTTATAGCCCGTTGGATTCTTTCATTTCGATAGTTTAGAATATCGATAGTTTAGATTTGAATTCGATATTATGCTAGTGATACTTTAGGATAAAACTAATACCTATATTAAATCGGTTTGTAATATCCGTAATTGTATCTTGAATACACGTTACTGGAGTCATGTCCCCCTGACTATTCAGAAGATTAACATGGGGCAGACGATGACCGCGAACTATTATTCTAATTTGAGAAAAATAATATTAACCCTCTGACGCTCATGGACGTGATACCACCCACGTCCAAGGATCTCCAGTTTCTCCAGCAATGCACTCAAGTTTTAAACTCATAAAAAAAAATTACAATATTTTTGAAATTTAAATATTTTAGATAGAATTTACAAGATAAACCCTTTACAATTAATTACAAATTAAAAAAATAATACAAAAAATTATGCTTAGGGAAAATTAGTTAAAAATCCAAACACTTAAAACTTTACAATTGCCAAAATCTCTTGATCGATTAAGTGTAAGAGAGATAGATAGATAGATAGAGATAGATATAGATATAGAGATAGAGAGATAGATAGAGATAGATAGATAGATAGAGAGATAAATAGATAGAGATAGATAGAGAGAGATGTTTAAGTAATAATAACATTAAAAATAAATAAAGTTATTGACAAGTATTAATGACAATAGGTTATAAATAAAATTCGGAAATAATGTATATCTTGAAAAATGTAACTATCAGAAAATCTCGCGAAATATTCAAAAATAAAACAATTGTGTGGTGCTATTCTAAATTTGGATATAGTGCCACGCGCCTGCTGCACCCCAGGCAGATCCCAATCACTCGCATCTGGTCCTAACGAAGTCCAGAAGTCCTCCAAGGGTCATTAGCGACACTTCCCATCTGGCACCAATCACAAAATACGCTTATCTAAGGAAGTCCAAATCAAATTAACAGCGCTAATTGATGAACAACAGCTGTGCAGATTGGATGATTATTTCAAAATAGAAAATTGCGTACACATTTCCTTCTTTTCTCCGTTTTGGCACCAAGGCGGACTTAATGGCCGGATTTACCCCATTTCGGGCTCCAGAGGTGCACAAAAGGGCCTTTTCCATCGGACCATAGCCTTGAATTATGGAGGCCTTCTGCGAGTCGGGGTGGCTGGAAGGAGGATGTCTTTGTGAGGGTAATCTTCCGGAACGCTTAGCTGAGGGTGGGGGTTTAGGGTGAGACCCTAACAATGGGTGCCACGCGACACAGGTCGAAATATGAATGGCCATTCAGTCGTTTTTGTTGTCGAAGAGTTTTGGGTTTACTCCTGAAAGGAAAAAAAATGGGCAAAGTCTGGCTGTAAGTATAAATACTTAGAAAGAGGTCGAGGAGATAAAACATTTTTTTATTCATTTTTTTTATATCTATGTAACAGTGGTGAATAGAAGTTTTTTTTTCCTACTTTAATATTCAGAACTTTAAACAGAATGATATTTTTGCGGCAGAGTTTAAATCAGAATTAAAAATAAAATTGCATATATTTGCTATATCTAAGCGCTACCTTTTCTAAATTCGGTTGTAAAGTAATTTACTGAAATAATCAATTAGTTTAAATGTCTGTTCTTAGCACGAGTGTTACTAAAAATAAGTATACAACACGTTAAAACACGATAAAAGATTTACGTAATAGTTAAAAAAAATTGTTTTACTCATATTTTTAGTTGCTTTTGTTATGCCAATCGTTAGTATATCAAATAACCGCACTGAGGTGGGTTTAAACTAAATGTATGGCACGATTTATAGTATTTAGTATTATAGGCACATTTCATCGTTGAGGGACTCCCCTTACTTCAAAAGTAACATCAAAAACCAAAAAACATCCATCTCGCATTATAGGGCTTCTATATATTTAAAATTACTTTAAATAAGAAGTTATAAGAGTTAGCGTAAATATTTGAAAATATTCAGTAAGAAGATTTTCAACCGTGGATATATAAAATTTCTACATTTGACGTGTAGTTAACTAAAGTAGGGGTACTCAAACCCGGGAGCTCTTTAACAGTGCCACCCCATTATTTTTTTGCCGGGGGAGGGGGAGGGGTGAAACAAGAAATTTCTCAACTTAGCAATGCGAAATTATTCCCAACATAACTATTCGAGGCGCCCCCCCCCATCCCTCCCGGTGGGACGGGCCTGCTCCTTAAGCTGGACCTAACACGACTAAATTGCACTTGGAACATATACATTTTTTAAATGTCCTCCTCCAAAACTTCTAAACTTAGAGAATACTTTAGTGTAATTTGCTAAAGACCTGTTTGGCCGCTATTTTTATTATATTTTTAAATATGTTTTGTTGAATATTAGTATTTCTTATAAAATTCGTAGACTAATAAGACATTTGTATTTTGAACAATATTGATATTCTCTAGCTCATTTTTAGATATTACAATATTGCAATGTTTTTCTAATAACACATGAATTTCTCTTACTTCGAAATCCATTACTAAAGCAATTCCTAAACACTGGGTTATGTATTGCGCTGAGGCCGCTATTTTCTTATACAATAATTAGCTTTACTCAAGTTCATATTTCTTTTTTGTCTGAAGTCCTTTTAATATTAAGTGCTTTATTCGATTTTGTATTTAATGTAGTGCGCCGAAATTTATTTTGAAGATTCTGCTTTTACTATGTGACATTTGAGCATTTTTCTAAATTTTTCGTAAATTACATTTACGTATTTTCGAAAATTATACATCATATTTATTTTTAATTCGGACTTGGAAATAAATCAATTTAAGTAAGCTTTTTCAGCAGTAAATTTTTAAATAAAGTGACTTTTGCTGTAAACAAACGACAAACAGGATCAAGACCTACTAATTTAGGAGAAAACTTTATATTATATATATTTTTTTCTTCTCAAAAATGAGACTCTACATTCAATTCGACAAGTGGAACGTTCAATTGTCCACCATTTTACCCACTATTCTTCTATAAAAAAAAGTTGGATGTAATTCTTCTTCAACACCCCCATGTTTTACTTCTTTTATCTTCCCCCCCCCCCTCCTAGTTTTCCTTCTTTCGAAAAGATCAGCTGTTTATCGGGGCATACGGGCAGACCCATTGTAAAGACGAGAGGCAGCAGCTGATCGCTGACGAACAGAAAACAGACGAAAAGGAGGGGGTGCAGAAAATCAGGGGGGTCCGCAGTGGCAGCACGCCGCTTCGTGACGTCACAATGAACTCTCAGATCCTTTACACACAGCCCGTGGGGCCAGATGTTCTATCCGAAAAGTCGTCTGCACCTTCCATCAGTGGCTCAGCTCCTAGAGCACGTTTCGATCCGCAGACATCTGTTCTCTGTCCCCCCCACTAACGTCAACAGAGAATAAGAAAATTCGAAATGGTCGTCCCCTTCTTTTGGAGAATAGAACAGTTCTTTGAGAAGACACCGGAAACGGACTTTCATTTGGAATAAATAACGGAAAGGATGGTAAACAGGGAGTGAAGTGTTTTATTGGGTGGGGCCACATGTAAAATTTATATTATTGATATAAGGATTCGTTTATCTTTTTTTTAGTATGGTATTACAGGTTTTTGTTAAAGTAGGAATTTTTAATGTATAAATTACCGATTTTTAGTTACTTTTGATTATTATGTTTAAAATAAATAATTGAAATTCATACGAGAATTTACAGATTCATATGACCTACTAATTTTAGGTTTATTATTAAAATGAGAATAACTTAAGGTTTAAAAAAAATCGAACAAAAACATGAAAGAAAAGATAAAAAGCTTAAGGATAAAATGGTGAAAGTTAGATTTTTATTTGTATGTTGAAGAATATAGTATCACAACTCCTTTACATATAAACTTTTCTAATTTATGAGACTGATGACTCCTTCTTTATATTATTACTAAAAAATCCAAATATCGTTAAATATATTAATATAAAAAAATCCCATGACTATTTTCAAAGCAATAAATGCGCTAATTAGTGAAACTAATATGCTTATGAAAAATGAACTAAACTTAACATTCATGCGCTAAGGCATCGTCGATTTCGATATATCAAAAATATATATTTATATCTGATAAATTTAATATTTTATGAAAAAGATGTAAATATCAATCCCAGACTAATTCTAAAACAAGTTTCTTTAATAGAAATATGAATCTTATATTTATGAAATATATCTTAGAAATAAATAACATAATTTTGAAACGATTACATAGTTTATATAATTAGAAATTTCCAAATTTTTTAATGTGTAATTTAAAATTTATTACACTTTGAAAATTTTGCATATAGAAAGATTTTTATTTTACTAGTTTATTTTAAAATGCTTTAATGTAAATGATAAGTTTACGCAAAGAATTATAGAACCATTATCCCATTACTTATTATTTACTTAAATACAAATTAAAATGGATTGTTTTAAACGTTATATTTTTCATTTAATAAAAAAATGTGCAACTGTGTAATTCAGTGGTTCCCAAACTTTAAATGGTTCGGGATTTATTGGTTGCTTCACTATTTTGGAGCAAAACGATATCTAGCGTAAGAATAAAATCTTTTTCGAACTTTAAACCCCTTAAAGAATTTCTGCGCGAATTTCACTTATAATACTTTTTATATATAGGTTTTCGTAAAAACACCTATATAGAAAACCTGAATAAAATAGCGAGGACTACTTTTGTGCAATTTCTAAATAATCAAAATCGAGCAATAGAGGTCTTTCGTTTGTACGCTGTAAAAAAAGATATTTAAAAATGAGTACCTGAACATACTCGTTCTTTTTAGTGTAATTGCATCGTAAATGAGCGATGATGTATTCAAATTTAAGTAACCGTACTTTCTAAAAGATGAGCAGTGTGCTTTAATATCGCTAATTTCAGCTTGATTCAGCTGATATTAGCACTATTAAATCACACGGCTCATTTTTAGAAAGTACGGTTACTTAAACTTGAGTACGTCATCGCTCATTTACGATGCAATTGTACTCAAAGAAAAAAAAGTAGGTTCAGGTGCTCATTTTTAAGTAACTTTTTCTTACACTGTAGTTGATATCAATGTTATAGTGATGTAGTGGAGTGCATTTTGTATGCATAATCTTCGAGGAAAAGTTCCGTAGCGCAATTGATCAGTAAACAAGTATGACTTAGATATATAAGTAAACACAAATAGGAAACATACCTAATGGAGTTTTGAAAAATAGGAATTAACTTTCTCTAAAAGACTTTTATTGGTTTTTTTTCTTAATCTGGGCACGGGGTACTCCAAAAGCGCGGGCCCTGTGCGGTGGCACGTGTCGCACTTCCCTAAGGGCAGCTCTGATCATAGTATTGTACATTTTGAGGCATTTTTCTCATAAGCAGACACATATGCCATTGCTTATGAGAAATTACTTAAAACCACTTTTTTCGGACTCGGAATGGCTTTAAAACAAATAAAATCGTTTTCATATAGGGATCACAGCAAGTACAAAATTACATAGATGCGATCAATGGTTTAATAATACAAGAAATTGAAAATCAATTCACAATTAAATTTGCATTAAATTATCGACTTACGCTTGACTCACTTCAGCAAAATTAAATGTTGGCTTCTCAACGACATGCTTAGTATAAAGGAAAAACGACTTTTACAGCAGGACAATTAATAAATGTCGAATTTGTCTTTATAAAAATAGAAGTCAATCATAAGAAAGTGATTTTTGCATGCTTAGTTTTTATAAGAATGTTATCAGTTTTTGAGATACGTTTGTCTGTATTGATAATGAATTGAAAAAGAATCAAAATCCTGATCATTGAGTAATAATAATATTCTGTGGAACGATAATAGGTTAAAAAAAAGACAGTTTCTCGTATGTTTATTATATCTATTACATTTTTGAATGAGTAAGCAGTCGTGGTTGAAAATTAAATTTAGAAAATCCTGTTTGTACAAGAGTCTTTATGTGTTGTTTTAAATAATAATAAAAAAAAATCCGTGGGGCGCTTATGTAAAGGGCTGTAGAATTTCAAAGTGCGAGCGCACAACACTTTTATTTTTAGTTGCTTTAAAATAACTGTTTAATGTTTTACCTTTAATATATTTGTAAAAGTGTATTTTTTTTAAAGAATATATATTCCACTAGCCTCTTCTGTTATACAAAACGGGAATTATTTTTTAATATTCTACTCTACAAATTCATGGCATAACCTTTAACTTTGTTTGAGTAATTTTAATGTCTGCATATCAGATATAAGTAACGATCGTTACACTCTACATTTTTCCATTTAGATTTCCTTTTTAAGCCAGTCTTTAAATATAATTTAAAAGTTTTCTTAATATATTTGTGTAATACAGTGACATGTTAATTTTAAAGCTCGAATTAAAATTGTTTTAAAGCTCTAATTAAAATTGTTTTAAAGCTATAATTAAAAATGTTTTAAAGCTATAATTAAAATTTTTTTAAAGCTATAATTAAAATTGTTTTAAAGCTATAATTAAAATTGTTTTAAAGCTATAATTAAAATTGTTTTAAAGCTCTAATTAAAATTGTTTTAAAGCTCTAATTAAAATTGTTTTAAAGCTATAATTAAAATTGTTTTAAAGCTATAATTAAAATTGTTTTAAAGCTCTAATTAAAATTGTTTTAAAGCTATAATTAAAATTGTTTTAAAGCTCTAATTAAAATTGTTTTAAAGCTATAATTAAAATTGTTTTAAAGCTCGAATTAAAATTGTTTTAAAGCTCTAATTAAAATTGTTTTAAAGCTATAATTAAAATTGTTTTAAAGCTATAATTAAAAATGTTTTAAAGCTATAATTAAAATTGTTTTAAAGCTATAATTAAAATTGTTTTAAAGCTCTAATTAAAATTGTTTTAAAGCTCTAATTAAAATTGTTTTAAAGCTCTAATTAAAATTGTTTTAAAGCTCTAATTAAAATTGTTTTAAAGCTCTAATTAAAATTGTTTTAAAGCTCTAATTAAAATTGTTTTAAAGCTATAATAAAAACTGGTTTACTGTATCTCGCTGACGAGATAATAATGGTCCGCTTGACAAGCACGTACGCTCAAAACGTTAACATTTAAAAAAATTCTTTTTGAAAAATTCTTTTTGAAAAATATTTTTTTTAAAAATAGGTATAAAATAACCATAATCGTTTGAGGAATGCTCACATATTTTAGTTTAATAGGCATTGCCATTTACGTGCAAGAAAAATAAATCCGAAATCCCTTTTCGGCCGCAGTGTTCTATATATACACCACCCAGTTCAATAAGTTTTCATCAAACATTTCTTCAAATCAAATTCGATTATTTAATTTTCGAAACTTTTAGTTATTATTAAATACGAAAAATAGAGAATCACATTCATAGTTAGAATATCGGGTGTGGCTGTGTCGAAACACGAACAGAAGGGTTTTACATAAAATGTCATTTCTGCCGATTATAGAGTTTGGTTGACAACAAAAGACAGAATGAAGATAAAAAAGTTGTTATTCAAGCTTTTACGCTTGAATTCGTAGACCTCCATACACGCCGCATATGAGATTTACCCATATAAAGCGCTAATACAATTACCAAAAACATTTTAAAATAGAAATATCATAATATTCCCTTTGTAAATAATTAAAGTTATACTTACAACGAAAAATTATATCTAGAAAATATTAAAAATTTAACAGCAAACATACAATCAGTTTTTCGTCATGATTTTACTCACATCGGCGCCTAATTTCATATTGAAATAGAAAAAATGTATGTCAATCGTGCTATTTATTACGAAGTTACAGTGTAGAAATTTATCACATTAAAAGTGTAATGTGATGTTTCTATCCTGATATCCCACATGCAGTTGATTTTAAGAATATTTTAATGTGTAAGTTTTATGCACTGTTAAAAATAGGTACTAAAAATAAGTAAAATATACTCATTTTTGAGTACATTCGATGCTTATCATAGCTCTGAATACATAAGTTTAATTTTTGAAAAAGACATGTACTCAAAAATGATTACACTAAGTAAAAATGAATTTTAAAAAAAGCAGTTGCTTGCATATATAGGCTATCTTCATAAATCACTTTCAATAAATATCAACAATTACAACTTACTGGGAATCGTACACAGATCCTTAGGCACCACAGTCCAGTGCTTTATCCGTCGTTCTACCAGGGTGACGTGAAGGAGTTGTAAACAGAATAAATGTTAAAAGATAGTGTGCCAAAAGAATGGGAAGTAAGACAAGTGAGTTGCAATAACTCAATTTTCGTTTAAGCAATCAACACCAAATAATGTGGAAAACAATCTTTTGAACAACAATTTTAAGTTTGTCAGGTCTTTTTGTTAAGATGGCTTGAACAGAAGCTGAGATGAGCAATATTAAATCGCACTGCATATTTTTGAAAAAGTACGATAACCTAAATTTGAGTACGTCATCGCTTATTTAAGGTGTAATTATACTCAAAAAGAAAAACGAGTAGTTTCAATTACTCATTTTTAAGCGCTTTTTTTTACACTGTGTTCGAGGCTAGCATTTCAAATGTGAATTTGAATTAAACTTCAACCTTTCAATTTAAGTTTTGAGTCAAGCATTTCATCAAATCGAACTATTGGCCATTTAATTGCCTTCATTATTTCCAGCTATCATTAAGTATGAAAAATCGAAAACCATATCCACAGTTAAAAAATAGTGATGTGCTATCAATATCTGTAGAGCGTAGCAGATGATACGGACACCTGCTACAAGGTGCGTATCTGCTACCCAGAAGCCGTAGCACTTCATAATGAGCAGCCCGAAAGAACACCTGGGAGTCTCGTCTATTGGCCAGGTAGGGCAAGAAATGCGACAGACGCCTTGGATTCATTTGTCTATGAACTCGCCGTGAACCCTAACTAACTATACGTTTGGTGTAATGGATAGAAGCATCCATCTTTGTCCATTCCTTTGTGCATTTTAAGTGGCTGTGACACAAATGGTGATTAAAAGATACAAGTCATTTGCATTTTGTGACTTTATCTGTCATGCGCGTTAATTAATGAAATGGCTTGTGTTATAAATCAGATTATTTCGAAGTATTAAATGGAATTTCGATTCAATTTTAAGATTTATAGTAAACTGATATATATATATATGCTTTGATTAAATTATATATGATATCTGGTTAGTCGTGATCGTAATTTATTTTTATTTTGTTTGATTTTAATTGAAGTTTAATTTTTAATTTTTATTTTGTGACTAGAGAGGGAGAGAGAGAAGAAATATCAGTTCTTTGCATGAAAATAATTAAAACTACATGCTAAATAAATACCTTTGTCTATTCTTCCAATCTAGCATTGCATATATCATTTCAGACTTTACTTTTGGGCTGAAACTAAAATTTAATCCTTTTAATGAAAACGCCATTTCACGCTTTTAGGACATTGAACTCTAGAGCGATCCGTTCCGATAATATAAAACCTTTTGACAAATATCACTATTAAAGTACATACGTTTAGTATAGTTCGATAGGAAATTAAACGCCGATGTATGTAAAATTTTGAAATAAAGCAACGAAAGTACGGAGAACGTGCGAGAGTTCGCGGTGCCAGTTGGAAAAGCTTATTTATATTCCTTCAGTTGGAGAGGTTTTTGTTGGCGACAAGTAAAAATGTCTGTAATTTTATAAAATGACGTTTCGAGTAAAATATTTCTGGACGTGTTTCGATAGTCACCCATTTTTTCTAATAGAGTAATTATCAAATTGTCGGGAGTTGTTGTTGGTTATAAGTTAAACACGTATTAGAGCTGCACTATGAGCTATTGGTGAAGAGCTACAGGATTTATCCCTTAGGAAAGTTCTGGAACACTGTCTGGTAATATTGAGCCATAGTCAGATGACTAGGACAACACTTGAGCTGGAACTCCACTATCCAAACTACCATGCCACGACAAATGTGAAAACACGCACCCAATGAATGACATGTTTAATGCCATTTCACGTAACATTATAGCCAATATAGCCTTAGCTATCAGGAAATGTACATTGTACATCAATGCATTTCGCCAACGTATTAGTAAATTGTTAATTTTGCCAATCTTCCATGGTTCAGCTAATTTTTTTAAAAAAAGGGCGCAATGTATTATCAAGATTACTTTATTCTAACATTTAAAGAACGAAAAACATTTCATATGATCATTTTGTTAATTAAATAAACGTATAAAATACATTGAAGTGCTTAAATTTAAAAATAAATAAATTACATTCACTTCCTTTCAGTTCGTCTGGAGAATTTTCTGGTTTTGTGTGTGCGTAATTTTAATTTACTCAATAATAATTTGTATTTATTTGAATATTAAAATATAATCTGTGTAACTGCTCTGAATAACTTTATTCTCTGGATAGTTTCATAATTTTAATACCACGTTAATTAAACCATTTCACAATAAATATTCATTTAGAATTTCAGGTTAAGCAGTTCGATTTGCACGCGAGAATGATTAATACAAACTTAGGGGAAACAAATCTGTTCAACTCTTCTCTAAAAACACTTCAAAATTATCGCAAATACTGTGAGAAATTCTTTTTCCAGTCGAAATCCCACTTTATTGAAGAAGCTTTATTTTATAAGAAAAATGGGTGTTTTCAGCTCTTGTTTCAGAAGTACAATATCTTGTTTAGGAGGAAATAAAGAAGGACGGTTCCGAAGAAAACGATCGGAGAGCATAATGAGACTGCAGGAAGATGGCAAAGTTATCATCGAGAAATTTCCAACCTTTGGCGAAACTTTTGAGAGTGTTCCTTCCAACCTCGATGCCCCAACTGTATTCGAAGGCAATGTGGACACCAACGACAGGCGTCGTCTCACTGCCAGCCAGTCCTTTGAGTCCCTGCAGTCTTTGTCGCCAAAGTTTTTAACGCTGACGAAGGATTTTACTAGATTAACAGCGTCTTCAAGTTCGTCACTGATGAATTCCCCGCCAATTCTGCCTCAAAGGGCATCAGCTTGGCTACCTGCTGGCTCTGAAGAATTCCAAACTTCTCATGATTTTGAAGAAAAATTGTCTGTTTTGCCGCCCAGACCTTCAAGCCGCTTCCAAAGTAATCTAATTTCGGAGAATTTCTTGGCATCTCGAATTCCACCATCTATGGAAACTTCTTCGATTTCTGCAGTGAGTACAGGATTCAATCCTCGCCAACCGCAATTGGAAATGTTGCAAAGAAGAAACCCGGCTCTGTTTGAAGAGACGATGGAGTCCATTTCGAATTCGATGCTTGCTAAGCCGTTGACCTGCTCCGAGCCTACAGATTAGTATTGAAAAAGAACACAAGTTTTCAGACAAACTGAATGTAGCGAATATTTAGTTTAAAGTATTGTTGACAAATTGGCTGTTTCAATGTTATTCCACTCAAAATTAAAAGCTTCTATGTTTCTCGTATGTATGTTACTGGAGTTGTCTTTGCATTGTGATATTAATAATTTTTTTTTGAAATTTGAGTTACATGTTATTCACTTGTGCTATGTGTGGCTCACGAAATCAGAGTGCAGACAGAAGCCATTTTGGTAAAATTTTGCTAGATGTATCATCGTTAATTGGCGCAATTAATATCAGGAAAACCTTTCATATTCCATATAATTTATTCTTTCTTAATCGTTCAATATTTGGACAATTAAACATAAAATTTCATTATTATGTTTAATTGTCCAAAGGTCTTTCTATAATTGGAATGAAGATTAAATTTTTTTTTACTTCTGTAATATAAAAGTACTACGTACTTCAATACTACTAATGTGAATACTACTAATACCGCATGTAGTTTCTGAAAATTCTTATTACTTGGGAGTACAGATTTTGGCTTGGTTTTCCCAACTTTATCATGGTTTTAAAGTGATATGTAATTTAAACATGAAACAGGAAATGTTAGTTTGCCCGGGAAATTTATTTATATTCAAATGCATTTTAAGGTTAAGGATGTTCACTTCCCTCTTTCAAAGTTTATAAAAATTCTGTGAATTTATTAAATAAAACATTTATCGCTTTAAAATATTCTAATTGAAAGTCAAGTTAAACAATCTCATTTTAGTAAAAGTAAACAAATAATTTATATATTTGTATATTTCAGCGAGTTTGAAAGGTTTAAGATTTATTTTTTAAATTAATGAAGTATAAGAAAAAATGTACAAATCTATACAACTGTTTTAATAAAGGTTTTAAAAAGGCAGTATACATAATCCTTTCTTAGTTATGTTTTAAAAATATAAATTTGATGTTTTTAATAGAATTTTTATTGTATTGAGAATTTTTTTGTATTTATCTCAAATTCAAAAAAAAATTAGCAACGTTTTTACTAATTAATATTATAGTTGTCTAATTCATTCAAATGTGTGAATATATCCAGTCACAGAAAACAGAGCTAGTTGGTTGTTTGGAGTTTTACAGCACAAAAGCCAAATTGGCAAAACTACGCCAAACGTTTGTCAATTGATGACTTTTTAAAATTTAAATTTGGTAAATGAAACCAGTGTCACATAGCAACGCAAATAAGTTAGGATATGGTTCATTTTTTTAATATTTTTTTTTAAATATGGGATTAACAATACCAAAATGTTTTATTATCGCATCATTAAATTTAAGACAACTATACATAAAATTTGCATCATATAAAACACATGGACAACTCGGTATTGATTCAAAAGCTGAAAAGTGTTTGTGGGTCAGACGGTGGGGATTTGTCAAAAAAAAAACATCCTTTTGTCAATTGCAAGATATATTTTAAAATACTTTAAGGAGACATTGTACCCAAAAATTGTAAAATTCACGAATCTTTTTTATTTGCTAACAATATAGTTCGGAATCTTTTAAATAGGCTTACAAAATTCTAGAACTGTATCTATTTTTTTAAATGAGTTATTTGGTTTTTTATGCAGAATTGACAGGTATACGTTTTTCAAGGAAGGAAAATTTAAATCGTTTTGACGTGTAGCGTCTTTAGAATCAGGTCCAGATAACACGTTTTATAGGCAAAAATAAAAAAATAAATAAACGGAAAATGGTTAAGAAAAACGAATTAAACGGAACGAACCTTCCCATATACTGAGGAAGATAAAATTTGTCAGAGTGCTTACTTATTGCGTAAATGGAAAAAAAAACCTATTCACGAACTTCTATCTGAATACACGTTCTCTCTGCCCACGGGGTTAGAATAAAAATTCGCTCATCGCTCATTCACCTACATCGCGTATAACCAGGAAAATGAAGTTTGACAGAGTGGTTCCTTATACCTCAAACAGGAAAAAAATACTATTCGCGAACTTTTAGCTGAGATACCCGTTCTGAGCACGGGATTAGAATGACACATTCATAACTAATCGCTACTTCGTATACAACCAGAAATATAAAATTTATAAGAGTTGTCCTTTACACCTTAAGAAGGAAAATTAAAATATATGTTTCAATCTAATTGAAGTTCCCGTTCTTCGCGCGTTTTTTCTGTTAAAAACTGTCAACAAGAACAGATTTTCAAAGGAAAATGATCGCCATTTGTTTGCATCGGTTTGATTCTAACGGATACAAACAAACTCAATTCCTTAACATAATTTAGAAATAAATATAAGTATACGTTGTAAATACTTGATTTAGTGAATTTTCATCTGAATACACTGTTGAGTGTGACGTTACACGCTTTTAATCCGGCTGCCGTCTTGTTAGACACAGCCAACCTTTTTTTTTCTCGGTGCTTGGATTTTCTTGATATTAAGTTTTTTCGAAACGCTAAGACGTTTTTTTTATTACTAGGAGGCTCCGCCCCCTGCTCCGCTAACGCTCCGCCAACCCCCGGAGGATTGCTACGCAATCCTCATAGGTTTGCTTCGCAAACCACTTCTCGCTTCGCTCGCTAAAAGGTAGGACACAATAACAATGTGTCCTAGTAACAATACATTTTTAATTATACTACTAAAAACTTTAGAAGTTGAAATTGTAAATTAATATTCATCTTGGCATCACTACATTTTTACGCCATGTAAGTCAATATAAAATCAATTAAACTAATTTCTTTTTAATTACAAATGAAAACAATGGTACCACTGGCAAGCCTACCATTATTTATTTATTTTTCACGTTATTTCCACACCTTTACCGCGTTTCAGTTAAATTTCTAACATTATTGGTAGTTTGTTTTGGCCATAAACGACGTTAAGCTTACCATAAATCTTGCCTACCAGAGGTGTGTAAGTCACTGAGTTTTTACGTCATAAAAATGAAGCTCATAGAAATATAGTTTTTAAAATTGCCAATAGATGGCGCCACCATTATTTTTTCTTCATTGAAAGTTGGGAAAAGCGTTTTTCAAAACTTCTATTTTTTAATTTATAAGGCTTATATTCTTCCTAATTTAAGCTGACATCATCAAAATAATTATTTACCAATGAATTGAAGGGGTTAATCTTCAAAATGGCTTACATAATGGCAAAATAAAAATGCGGGCGCAACAGAATTTCGTAAACAAACAAACTGTTGCCACTCAGCATACAGAAAAACAGCGTTTTTCAATCACCGCGTAAGAGAAATATATATAAAGATTAATGGATAAATGTATAATTTTTTAAACACATTGTAAAATATGCATATTAATATGCAATAAAATATGAATTGCATGCGAATTAGCTCTTTGCGTATGCTGTTTTTTGAATACTAAAGTCAAAACATTGGAGTTTTAAAGAATTTTTTTGTTATTATGAATAACCATTTATATAAAATTCGAATATACACGTAATAAACAAAATTTTAATACCAATTCTTATGTATTATCGTTTTAAAAGATTTGAGAAATAAGTTTAGTGAAAATTATAAATATTAAAAAAAAAAACTTAAAATAAAAAAAGTTAAAATTTTGAAAAAATACAAATTAGGGAAATTTTGCGAAATATTGCTTTCTAATATAAACTTAAATAATATGCATTAAAATTTACATTCAACAAAAATAAAAAAAAAGTTTAGGTAGTACCGCCCCTTAACTATCGATTTTATAGGATAAAGGAATAAATTTTACTAGCATTTCCGTGCGATAAACACCCATGTGAAAAGATATTAGCAAATCATTTATGGCCAAAAAAAATTAATGGTTTGTTCATCGATGGAAGCAATATCAGCCATCAGCGGCTAGTTTAAAAAAAAAACTACTTTAAAATGAATTTTAAACGCATTAAAAAAAACGTTGATATGAGATGAAAGTACGATTCGTCACTGGTCCGTGAATTTGTTTTGACACCTTGAGCGTCAAAAATCGTTGCTTATGTAAAAATTATCTTTACTACAGAAATAATATACATGATTGTTCATTTAGTTTCTTCAATGGAGCAGGCATAACGTATAGTGTGCTTGTTTTACAGCTAGTTTCGCATTATTGAGAATCTTTGAATTAATGCTTTTCTGTATTGAATTATTAGAAAATCGAACAACGCGTTTGGTAGCGACTGCGTTACAAATACGGACGAAATGTTGAACGGCCGAGCTGAAACAGGACCTATCTACGCTTGCTCAAAATAATTGGTTTTGTTTTATTTTATTTAAAATTGTCTTAAATGAATTGCCAAAATAACAATGCGGAATTAAAATATTGTATTTGTAGGCAAAAGAATGAGAAAGATTGAATAGGTATACAGCTTTATAGTTAAGAAAGGAATCTTAGAATATTTTTAGAATTTACACTTTTCCGGTATTAAATTTTCAAATGTAATAATTCTCAAAATATTTAATTTTAAAATTCATATTTTAAATTTACCTAAGAAGAGGGGAGGATATTAAAAAAAAAATCTTTTCGTTTTTTGTAAGTTTTGATATTGATATCGGTGATTATTTAAAACACAAGAACTATAAACAATACAATACTTTTATTTTTTTTCTTTGTATAAAATTACATTTTATATTTAAAACAACCAATAAGTGCATAGCTTAAATATTTAAAAATATTCATAAACTTCTTCACTGGCCTGTTTGGAAGGAATTGACGTACTTGCCCAAAATTCTGAACTTTGCTTTTTTGGCACGAAGTAAATTCTTTCCCATAGAAATGAGTTTGGAAATTTTTGGCGATTCTAGTAAGTTCCCTGTTCGTGTAGAATAAGCCATACCTTCCGAACCATGTCCATACATTGAATAAGGGAAGAATTTTGCCATGCTCATTTGCTTCAATTTCAGCATCGAAAGAGGTGAACTAGCAAAATCCCGGGAACCGAATGATTCGAGATTAAAGCCCATTTGATAAGGAGATACAAGTGATCTAGGTCTTTTTACAGGTCTATCTTTCGTGTTAGTTTTGATACTTCCAGGAATATTGCGTTCTAAAATAGAGTGTTGTTTACTCAAGGTGTTTTCTTTAGAAGACGATACGGTGTTACCTATGTTACTTTTAGATGCATCTCCCAATATGGGCTTACTATTAAAAATAGGATTAAGATTGAAAGAGTGGTCGGTTTGAAGATAGCTTGGAATGTTTTTAGTGTCAAATGATGCGAAGTCCGATGTCGTGACTGGATTGGACACAAATGCATTCGAACTATCTGTTCGGCTGCCTTTGAAATCGTTACTAAAATCTTCAGTATCCGACATTTCATCAAATTCTTCACCACTTTTATTTTCATTGTTTCCTAGCTCATTCCTTTCTAAAACATCCGTTTTGATCGGATCGTCAGATAATTTTACATCGTAGTCTGATTCCAATTTAGTTTGAATAGTCTGATGGATCGATTCCTCTTCGTCTTGAAATGAATCGTGTGCTTGCATTATGTCCAAATCAAATTTCGGATCAAATGAATGATACTGTCTCCCTAAATTATATGCTGAAGAATCATCTACAAAAGAAACTGAAGGTTCGGTGTCAATGTTTTTTGTTAAACCTACATCCAAGTTATTTTCGATGTTTGAATTCTCATTCGAAAGATATTCATGAAGTTCTGTATCTAAAAGTGGATTGAATTCTTCAACCTCCTCCGTAGAATTTGCATATTCAGTATTCGTAATATTCTCCGATGTATTTGCATTTAATATCTCGCCCTCATAATTCAAATAATAACTTTCTTCAAATACAGGATTTTGTGGAGATTGGATTTCTATATCACTTTCATTAGTGTTATCAGGTATTTGTTCAATTGAATTTATAAAATCCTCTTCTGAATGATCATGTTCCATAAATGCATCTCTGACCATTGAGTCTTCTAGTAGTTCATGACTAATACTTTCTGTGGTAGTTTGATGGGATGAATTGAATTCTAAATCGCCCATTTCATGCGATTCTCCAACTTGATTTTCATCCAAAGTTTCGGGAACTAAATGAGGAATGTTCTCAGAATTGCCTAAATTATCAAAGGATTGAACGATCGAGTTTGAAATAAAATAAATTCTTGATGTTGTACCTTCTGCATATTGGATTTCGATTGGCATCTGTGTTGAAATGTCAGAAATTGAAAATTCTGTAGTAAGATATGAAGGATTCCGAATTTCATCATGCGAATTGCCTTCAATGTCTTCTAAATTCTTAGGAGTTGCAGAATTAGCTTCATCTTCAAAAGAACTTTCGCTTTCATATTCATTATCAAATGCGACTTCGGGATTTATTTGGGTAAAGTAAGTGCCACCCGACTCATCCGATAATTCAATGTGAGTATATGGGGAAATATAATTATACGAATTTTCTGTACCTGATTCTGAAGAATCATTTTCGATATCTAGCTCTTTTTCAACGTTATGATAATCGATACTTGACTCAGAAAATGTATCAAAACCTTTAAAGTCCTCACTGAAAGAATGGGCGGTGATTTCGTTGTCAAGTTCAGTTGAAGAAGTTGTAATATCCGCATGTTCCTCGTTATCTGTGTAAACATTGTGGTAATCTTCGGTGTCAATTATATGAATAATATTCTTCTTACGTTTAGGTAAAAACTGACCGAAACTCATAGAAACATCCTCAAACTTGTCGATATCTTCCAGAGTAGACAAAGTACTTGTATCATAAATATTCAATGCAGGACTTGGTGAATTTAAGCTGCTTGATTCTATATTTCTTTCTGATCCAACATTATGATGCTCAAAAGGGTCTAATAAATATGTCTGGACTGGTTTACGCTTACGTCCAACTTTACTAGGTAATAATTTCACAGAAATTTCTTCTGCATCAATAGAAAATTCAGGTAATTTTGATTCAGGATTTTCTTCATAACTTATACTTGTTCTACCGTCGCCAGCAACATTTTGTCTATTATCTACATTATATTGCATTGAGTCTTCTAGGTCTACCAAAATCGGCTTACGACGTTTAGTCCTACTTGGAGTTGGAGTGTGAAGAGACTTGGATTCAGTTATAACTTCTTCTGAAAAAGTTGAAGTTGGGTAATTACTAACTGCATCGTTTGAACTGATTTTTATTTCATCCTTAGGCTTTTCAGTAGTAGTAAAATGCTTAATTTCTGCTCCAGGCTCAATAATTGTAAATATTGGTCTCCGTTTATTTCTTTTGCCATTACGCGTCTCAATGTTTTCGGACTGTCTTCTAACAAATTTGTCTCCAGGCACATGATCTCCTTTTAGAGAACTAAATTCTCCGCTTGATAATTCAGTATTCGAACCAATTAGTTCTTCCTCATTGTTTACATGGCCATTGTGTTGTTCTTCATATTCCATATGACTATTTTCATTAATGGTAAAATATTGCCTCTCAAAATCATCATTTTCCTCTTGGTTATTTCGTGATAACCGTAAGTCATCTTCAGTAAATACATGATCATCAATATCTTCCGGTTCACCAGAAGACTCATCAGAACCTTCGAAGGAGTCTTCGAACATTCGGAGATGATTTTCGTTGTTACTCTTCGCACTTTTAAAATAACCATGTTCATCAGAAGATTCGACAAGAACACCTTCACGCCTGTCGTGATGGTTTCTAACTTCCAAGTAACTATCGGCATATTGTTGGTTTTCAATCATATGAATATTTTCACCAAGGACATCTCCATCACTCACATGACTATTTTTTTCGAAATTATATCCATCGGACTCGTATTTTGTGTCTATTGGCATTGTTCTTTCAACTTCATAAAGTGACGCCATTTTATCAAATACATTTACTGAGGGATTCGTCATTGGAAAAAATTCAATTTCGGGATCGACATTAGTCACTTTTTGTGGCGAATTAGCCCCGAAATGTAATGTAGATGTACTGCAGTCCGCACTGTACCAGTAATCGCATGCTAATATTGCTTGATTGAATATTGTTCCTGGTGGACACAAAAAACTTTCGTGGCGATGCTCGTAGCAGTGATGAAACATCTGCGGAAAAAAATTACAAGTGTAAAGAGATTTGCATTATTTATTAGAATCAATTATTTTCGTAACGATAAACAGAGTTTTATACTTTTTATATATCGTGGGGTGAGTAGTACTAGAACTACGTCACCAACAATCAGCTGTCTATGCAAATCTACACAATTAAATTTTGTAGTTACCTAGTTGTAGTAATCGCCCCTGGACCAATATTTCATACAATAATTTTTGTAAATAAGAACATTCGATATAAATTAACACCAGTCTTTAGTATTTATCACCATATACATTTATTACTAACAATCCCTCATTAAAAGATATTCAATTCCTATATAGGATAACATGATTTGGGGCCAAATTTTACTGTATACGTTCCTTATTTGAAGATTGCATAATAAATCCATTTAGTCACATTAGAAATTAAGCAGTTCCACCTCTAAACTCTTAAATAAATATACGGATTTACTTAGACTTTATGAATATAACTTTTAAACTAACTATGTGTGCTGTGTTAATATTATGTTCTAACTTACATAAAAATAAATGTGCTTACTTGACATCCGGTCTCTGGATCAGCATAAAATCCAGGTATTTCTAGCTGTTCAGAACAGCGAAATGAAGTTTGTGGTATGGTGTCATAGTTGGGATAATCTATTCCGGGAACACCACGAATGTTCTGAGCATTAACCTGGAAAGGTCAAATGAAAATGAATTATTATCGTGATGAAACAAAAATGCATAGATGGATTTTCAATTGTGTAATGATATTTTTAAAACAATTACGTTTCTACAACTATTTTCTAAAATTTTATATATATTTATTTTACTAAATTCTTCAATATTTTCATCGATAATACAAGTTTGGTTGTATTCAATTTGTATTTCTTAAAAAAAAGCGAAGGTGGAGTTAAAACCTTAAAATTAATGTGTATATCATACACAGCATTTATTTAAGTTTTAACCCTTTGCACTCCGATGTCGTCTCTCAGTAGCCAACATAACGACCAGTTCTTTTGTTTCCCTGTTCTTTAAAATAAACGAGAACAGCATGATCTTGTGTTTAGAACATCAATCTTTTTTTCAACTTGTTCTCTTGCAAATACAAAACAGATCAGGATTTTTTTCCCATTATGAGTAAAAAAAATATGTGGAAAAGAACATTAAGAGGAATAACTGTTCCATAGAAAGAACACAAATCGCAAAGTGTTCTTGGAGTGCAAAGGGTTCATCCTTTGGATACGAGTGGCGATTCTCAGTCACCAAAATAACAACCTGTTTTTTTCCCTCTGTTTTTCAAATTGAAGGAGAGCTGCTTGTTCTTGAACACAAAAAACGTTATTCTTTTGTTAGCTTGATATTTATCTAACTCCATTTAAAAATATGACATTACTTGGGTATCAAAATATTTTATTAACACTTCGCACTCGTCGCCTTTAAGTCGCCAAATTAACGATGTGTTATTTTTTTCTCTGTTCTTCAAAATAAAAGAGAACAAATTTTTTTAGTTGAACCCTTTGCACTCCGTTGGCGCCGCTCAGGCGACAACATAACGACTCGTTCTTTTGGTTCTATGTTCTTTAAAATAAACGAAAACAGCATGTTTTTGTGTTTAAAAAACATCGATATTTTTTTCAACTCGTTCCTTTGCAGATCCAAAACAGATTATGTTTATTTTTTCTATAAGCATAACAAATTATAGGGAAAATAACTGTTCGAGCACCAGGACCGCACCAACCGGAAGCCAGCTCCGCAACATCAGAATAGGCCTGCATTTCCGCTCGCTATATAAGCCACCATGTTCATCTATATTTTGTTCTTTTTTCATCATCCTAAACCACCAAAGCCGTGGTACGCTGTGCACAATAAAATGTTGTGCCTTCCTGATTTGTTTTGAAATTGGATTAAACGATGTTCTTTTAAATTAATTAATAAAGTTTATTTTACTGTACCTACGTCTCAGCAATCTATTTGTAACCACCCACCACACCTATGCACATGGTCCGTCGGAGCCTGAAGACGTCTATACTCAAGGTCAGTCACTGAACTTTTTTTGAACTTATTATACTTTTTGCAACATGGAAGATCTAATTTCGAAACAAAACCAAATCTATGACTTGATGACTAAATTCATAAGAAATTTCAAGAAAGATTCTCAAAGCAGAAAAACTCAAACTAATCTACAAACCAGAATAGAACACTTTACACAATATTGGACAAAGTTTCAAAGTAACCACGAACAATTAATCCTACTATCAGTTCCCGAAACTAACTCGTACGTTAAGGAAGATTTGCATTCAACAGTTGAGGAATATTTCTTAGATAACGTCACGGAACTTAAAGAATACTTAAGTTTACATTTTCCAGTACACAATGAAACTTTTCGGGCAAAGTCTTCTACTGTAAATAAAGATTCTGATTTTAACTCTGAACCAAAACTGCCAAGCATAAACATTCCCCATTTTTCTGGCAAATATGAAGACTGGGCATCATTTTATGACCTTTTCAAAATAATGATTCATGACAGCCCGAATCTTAACGCAGTTCAAAAATTGTATTATCTTAAATCTCATTTAACTGGACAAGCATTTAACTTAATCAAGAATTTTAACGTTACTGAAACAAACTACTCAGCCGCGTGGGATCTTCTAATTCAAAGATACGAAAATAAAAGACTTCTGGTTGATTCTGAATTAAAAGCCTTATTTTCGCAACCAAAATTAAACTACGACACCGCTCAAAGTATGAGAAATCTTATAGACACAACTGAGAGCAGTTTACTTGCGTTAAAAAACTTGAACATTCCTATCGAATCATCGGATGCAATCATAGTTTTTCTCGTCGTACAAAAGTTTTCAAACGATTCAATACAATTATGGGAGCAAAGTCTAAAGTCACAAACGGACATTCCGACTTTCAAAGAATTAAAAGAATTTTTAGAATGCCGCTTTCGCACCCTTGAATCTATCGGAAATGCTTCCCGCCCGGCACGCAATCCTCAGTTTAAACAAAGTCAGAGCAAAAGTCATCATATTTACAAACCATAAACATGCTGTTTTTGTAATGAAAACCATTTCAGTTCAAAGTGTTTTAAATTTGGAAAAATGTCAAATGACAAGAAGATTGAACTTATTTCGAGCAAATTACTGTGTTTCAATTGTTTTTCTTCCCAGCACGTCGTTCGACAGTGCACAAGCAAGTTCAGCTGCAGCCACTGTGGGAAAAGACATCATAGCCTGATCCACAACGCTATTCAACAGAAGTCCCAGGTTGCCAACGAAGACAGACCTACTACATCCGAAGACGTTGAAGACAAAGCTAAAGTATCGGTCAATTCACACAGCAACTCTTCTGGTAAGCTCATTCTATTAAGTACCGCCAGAGTAAGGGTATCAAATCCCTCTTTACCTGGAAGTGGAACTGTCGCTCGTATTCTTCTGGATTAAGGATCTCAATCTACTTTTATTAGTGAATCACTTACCCAAAGATTAAGTCTTAGAAAGAAGCCTATACATGCAGAAATCTCGGGCATCGCTAGTGAAAGTCCAAAGACTTGTAATAAACAAGTCAAAGTAACTATTGAATCCCTTTCAGGAACTCAAACACTACAAACTAATGCTTTAGTTCTAAACAAGCTCACAAACTACGCAGAACACCTAAGTATTCCACGTTTTGATTGGGAACACATTCAAGGTTTACAACTCGCCGACCCTTGTTACAACCAACCCGGACACATAGATTTAATTGTCGGGGCAGATAATTTCCCACTCATTATGTTAGACGGGTTAATTAAAGGAAAAAAGGGTACACCCATGGCTCCGAACACAGTTCTAGGATGGATTTTGACCGGCCCAATTGAAAGTCAAAGCACATTTAAATCAAATAAAAGAATTCAAGTTAATAATTTCCATTGCAATTCGAACTTGGAATATCAATTACGGAAATTTTGGGAGATCGAAGAAATCGCTCCAAAACCCCATTTAACACCCGAAGAATTAACATGTGAAGAGATTTTTCAAAAAACGCATTTCAAAGAAAATGGTAGATACGTTGTCAACTTGCCCTTTAAAGATAACGAACAGTTAATTCCATTAGGTGAATCGGAAAAATTAGCTACCGCAAAATTCAAGCAACTTGAACGGAAACTTGAAAGGAATCCAAGTTTGGCTAACGAATATAATCAACAAATTACCGAGTACTTAACACTCAACCACATGGAGGAGGTAGAACCTGATGCGAGGTCTTTGAAACAAGATAACAATGGTTACCTAGGATATTACCTACCCTATCACCATGTAACTAAAGAAAGCAGTACATCGACAAAATTAAGAGTGGTATTTAATGGGTCACAGAAAACCTCCACAGGATACTCTCTTAATGATAAGTTATTAACCGGCCCTAACCTTCAAGAAAACATAGCGAATGTTATTCTCAGATGGCGATTACACAAAATTGCGTACACCGCTGATATCCACAAAATGTACCGACAAATCAGGGTTAATAAAACACACCAAGATTATCAAAGAATAATCTGGAGACCCCAAGATTCAAATGTGCACAAACATTTTCGATTAACTACCGTGACGTTCGGTATGGATAGCTCAGCTTATCTCGCTATGCGTGTTCTTCGACAATTAGCCGCTGACGAAGCTCAGGATTTACCTTTAGGTGCAAAATCAATTTTAAATGATTTTTATGTCGATGACGTAATGACGGGCGCTGACAGCATCGAAGATGCTACTAAAATTAAAAATGAAACAGTTGAGCTACTTTGCAGAGGTAACTTCTCACTCCGCAAATGGGTTAGCAACAGCCAACCTTTTCTTAAAGATATTCCAGACGAATATCTCGAAAAAGGAATAAAAGATTTTAAAACAGAGAACATAAAAGCTTTAGGACTTCAGTGGAATCCGAGTACAGACACTTTAAGTTACGAAACAAAGTTTTCCCCTAGTGTTAGTTTTCCCACCAAAAGAAGCGTGTTATCTGACATTAGTCGTGTTTACGATCCTCAAGGTCTGATCTCGGCCATTACTGTACAAGGCAAAATTCTCATGCAGGACATTTGGCTATTGGGACTTGATTGGGACACAGTACCTTCCCCATCGTTACAAGATCGTTGGTATACATTATCTAAATATTTAGCAAACATAACTAATATTCGCATACCACGGTGGATTGGATATCGCGATAACATGGAAATTGAATTGCATGGATTCAGTGATGCATCAATAAAGTGTTATTCAGCTGTAGTATACCTCAAAAATTGCGATGAAAAAAGTGGTACTTTTCTAATAATGGCTAAGACTAAAGTAGCTCCAATAAAACAGATTTCACTCCCCAGATTAGAATTATGTGCTGCCACATTACTCTCCAAGTTAATACGCGAAACTGTTTTAGCACTCAAATTAACCCCAAGGAAGATTTACGCATGGACTGACTCAACCATTGTTTTATGTTGGCTAACTAAACATCCTTCTTTTTGGAAAACTTTTATAGCTAACAGGGTCAGTGAAATACACAGTGGGCTGGATGTCGATTGGCGATATGTTCCCTCAGCGGAAAATCCGGCAGACATAGCAACTCGAAGTATCTCGCCAGCTGATCTTCAAAATCATCATTTGTGGTGGACAGGCCCGGCGTGGCTAAAGATGGCATCTACACATTGGCCTTTGAACCCTGTCACCGAAGTCACCGAGATAGAAAAGCGAAAGGTAACGCTTAACTTTACAATCTGCAATTCCTCAGATGACATTGACTTAACTATCAGATTTTCAAGTACTACGAAATTGGTAAGAGTTACTGCATACTGTTTGCGTTTTCTAAAAAACTGCCGCACCTCGAAATTCAACCGTTCAATAGAACATTTATCAGTTGAAGAATTGGACAGTGCGTTTAAATTAATCATTCGACTAGAACAGAGCCACGAATTCCCTGAAGAAATCGGTGCATTAGTTGCAAAAAAAACGCTTCCTCGAAAAAGCAAATTATTGTCTATTAACCCTTTTCTTGACAACGTTGGAATATTGCGATTGGGTGGACGTTTAGAACATGCCAATCTTAGCTTTTCTGAAAAGCATCCAATCATTCTTTCCCCTAAAGGTTCTGTGTGCACTCTTCTCATTAGAAAAGCTCATTTAGAAACTTTACATGGCGGGTTAAATCTAACTCTTAGACATTTTAGAAATCGTTATTGGATCGTTCATGCACGCAACGTTGTAAAAAAAATTATTCATTCTTGCCCTCCTTGTTTCCGACAAAAGGCCACAACCGCTGAGCAATTAATGGGAAATTTACCAACTCCTCGAGTTACCGCAGCAAGACCGTTTGCCCACACAGGAATTAACTATATCGGTCCAATAGAACTCAAACATAGTAAAAGAAAAAATTCCCCATTTTATAAAGGATACATTGCATTATTTATTTGTTTAAGTGTAAAAGCTATACACCTTGAAGTCGTAACCGATCTGACTTCTCAAGCATTCTTGGCTGTTTCCGGCGATTCACTTCCCGCAGAGGATTATGTTCCGATATCTATAGTGACAACGCAACGAATTTCAAAGGTGCATCTTCTATCCTTAAATCGGATTTTTCTCAAAGCATAGATGAAATTCAAAATGCCGCTAAACCCCTTTTAGTCAACGATAGTGTGACTTGGCATTTTATTCCCCCCTCTGCTCCTCATTTTGGGGGCCTGTGGGAGGCGGGGGTTAAAGGAACGAAATTTCACCTCAAAAGAATATTAAAAGACGCCCGATTAACTTACGAAGAAATGTCCACACTTGTCGCACAGATAGAAGGAACTCTTAATTCCCGTCCAATCACGCCCATGTCAACTGACCCCGAAGATTTAGCTCCTCTCACCCCAGGTCATTTCCTAATTGGAGATAGTCTTTCTCATCTCCCTGAACCTAGTTTGCTGAACTTTCAAGAACATATTTTAAGTCGTTGGCAACGAATTCAGAGACTACACCAGCATTTTTGGAATAGGTGGTCCTCCGAATATTTAAATCGCTTACAGGAGAGACCAAAATGGAGAAAACAAAGCCCCAATCTCGAAGTAGGAGAACTAGTTTTGATTAAAGATCAAAGATTGCCTCCAACCAAGTGGCTACTTGGTAGAATTTTAGAGGTTCATAAAGGGGAGGACGGACTCGTGCGTGTAGTCACCCTTCGCACGAAGGAGACCACCCTCGTTCGACCTATTGCAAAGTTATGCAAACTCCCTTTTTAATGTTTTCATTTTAGTTTCTTTCAGATTTCTGCTGTCCCAATACTGATTTATTGAAACCGGAGGTTTCAAGGCGAGGTGAATGTTCGAGCACCAGGACCGCACCAACCGGAAGCCAGCTCCGCAACATCAGAATAGGCCTGCATTTCCGCTCGCTATATAAGCCACCATGTTCATCTATATTTTGTTCTTTTTTCATCATCCTAAACCACCAAAGCCGTGGTACGCTGTGCACAATAAAATGTTGTGCCTTCCTGATTTGTTTTGAAATTGGATTAAACGATGTTCTTTTAAATTAATTAATAAAGTTTATTTTACTGTACCTACGTCTCAGCAATCTATTTGTAACCACCCACCACACCTATGCACAATAACATAGATGAATAACTGTTCCGTAGAAAGAACAGTTCTTGGAGTGCAAAGGGTTAAAAATTAATTCTCTTCCAAAATTTAATAGAAACTATTTTTGTCATCTAGAAGCACCAAGTGATCTGAAACTTTCATCAGATTGAATGTATTTTTATAATTATTCACCCTAAACGTAAAAAGAACATGCTAAAGAATAATACATTTTTAAGAAGAACAGGTAAAGGGATGCAACTGTTCTATAATTATAACGTAAACATCAACATGTTCATCGAGTGCAAAGGGTTAAGTTCAGTACTAAAAATATTAGCTAATAAACAAATTTCTAAAATACTTGAAATATCTGGAACGCTTAAAAAAGTTAGTATGATGTAGTTTTATAGCAAAGAGCTACAAAATATTTGGAAAAAAAAATAGTTTTTATGGTCTTTCAGTTATTATTTATAGGACAGTTGAATTCACGAAAGAGAAGAATAACGTACAATTAACACCTGTGCGTGAGTAATACTGTCAGTAACTCTCGCATTTACCCTTTTATTAGTAAATGGAACACTTACCTCATTCCCAAGAAGTAACAATGTACCTGAAACAGAAACAAGATACAGAAATGACAAAAGTAAATCATTCGTATGCAATGTAATAATTTATAAGCTTAAGCCCGCTTTTTCGCACATAGGAAAAACCAGTGTCGGTGCCAATGGAATGTTATGGTATACAATGCCGCACCAGACTATGTGAATAAGTTCTAATTGGATAATATGCTGGCTGCCGGTGACGTCACCGGTTTTCCCGATGTGTGAAAAAGCGGCTTTATACCATTTCACACTGAAAGAGATCATGACCAGATATTGCGAGTCGAAGTGGTTTATTGTAATACAGAGTTAAATTGTTACGATTAGATGGCAGATTGTGAATTAACTAATGGGAGCTTACTATGTATTAACTAATGGGTACTTACTATGTATTAACTAATGGGTATTTACTATGTATTGACTAATGGGTATTTACTATGTATTAACTAATGGGTACTTATTATGAATTAACTAATGAGTATTTGTTGAAGCTGTATGGCGCTTGCTGATTGTTCAACGACGCTTTGTAGAAACTCGCAATATCCTATGAAGTCCACCTATACTGCCCTCATAATTTAAAAGGCCTTAGCTCCAATTCTAACATTACGCATTTTATCAAAAAACACCTAGAACTGGAATTAGTGTCAATATAAATTTTTCTATAACTCGCCTTTATATTTGATTTAGGGCTTTTTAATGTCAGGAAAAGGTGTACTATTTTAAAGGCCAAATAGGAGAACTTAACAAAAATGAATAAAAAAATATTGGAGTCGAGCCTTAAATTATGAGGGCCAGTATATGCAAGACCTATTATTTTACTGTTAAAAACGCATTCTGATATTTGACGAAACTATTATCATTTTTGACGAAACACAAGGCCTACTATAAGCTCCGATTAAATATTTCGTCAAACTGTCGAAATTCACTGTCGTGTTTTTAAACAAAATTTATTTCGTCAAAATGAAGACGATTTTAAATAATATAATAATTCAATATCGACGAGCTAACTCGAACCGAGGACCTCTCATTCTAGTGTCCAACGCTCTATCCACTCGGTTAAGAAGTCGTTTGAATTCTGACAATATAAGTATAAGAACCAAACAAGAGCTGATAACCCAAAAAGGGACCGAAAAGGGATTCGAGTAAATCACTTTCCCTTAAAAGTTGAGGATTCTTGTTTCTTCCAAAGTTCAATGACGAAACTATTGTCAAATATAACGAAAGTAGCCTTGACGATTGCAGAATTCTCAAAAATGAGAGTTATTTCTGAAAGTGCACGGACGACGTTAACAACGCGCATATTTTCCCAAGGCGATTAAAAACCCAGTATATTAGTTTTGACATGAAACCTCTTTAAAATCAGCTGTACATAGGGTATCAAGAGGAAAAACATCTTGCTGCACTTTTAGGGTGTTTCATTCAGACACTATAACTCCGTAAGAAATGACTGACATCTTGGCTCATTCGACAGGAATTCGAGCGTCGAATGGTGTTGATTTTTAAAATGAAACAAAGGCACGGGGCGTGGATAAACACCCACGGAGTCAGTCGCAACAGCTTGCGAACCCTCCTTCAGCTCGGGATGGTTTATTTTGGTGAACATTTTCAAGTTTCATAATCAGCTGAATGGGTTGGTGACATTTTTTTAGTGATCATTTCATATTTTTATAATCTGCAGAAATACCTGCGACTATATCTATCCCAATAGACCCGAGAACACTGTTTCGACATTTAGGCAAAGTTTTGTTGGCGATCAATTTATATGCTACATCAGGATCAGGATAAAATTATGTTACGCTTTTAGACTAATCCATTTGGAAACTATAACTCTGGGGCAATTTGCACGATTGAAATGAATTCGGTTTCGTAAGATAGGAAATTAAGCGCCGATGCGTGTTAAAACTTTAAATATAGCACGTAAGATGACCCACAGCTTCAGACAAAACTCATTGAGTATCATACTTCTTGTGGCAAGCTTCATGTTTGTAATTAATTCCTATTTCTATATAATCTGCTGAAATGATATTTCACGAAGAACCCTTCTGGCTATGCTACAACACAATTAAGCCCGATTTTTTTTTGTAAAAGTGCTCGTTTTGTAAAATTTATAGAAAAAAAATATATTGTAAACTAGATCAGGCGCGCGAAGTGCTTAATCGAGTATTGTCCTCGTCATCTTACGATGGTTCAAAATTACGAGGTGGTGTGCGTGTTCTTTTGGGTTGGTTCAGTTAATTAACGTCGCACAAGAGCTGAATATTGGGCTATATGCGACGGTTCGGTTTTGGTTAATTAACGTCGCACTAGAGCTGCACAGTGGGCTATTGGCGATGGTTCGGGGTCTATCTCGAAGGAAAGACCCGGGAACAGATACACATTCACACACACATTCATACATGCACCTAGTTATTTTAGAACCATGGTCAGATGACGAGGAAACACCTGAACTGGCACCCAACGCCTTCAATAGACGTCGGGACTTTGGACCCCGATCAGATTTATCGTGCACCAGTCCCGTATACACGCCGTTAATTTTTACGTATGTTCTGGATGACTTTTTTAGTATTTTTGTAGCGAAGCTGGCAACCCTCCGATCACAAGATCACTACTTTTTTACTTTTCTTTGTCAAGTCCATCGCGCGGGTTCGAACCACCAATCCTCGTATTAGTGGCTGAACGCCTTAACCGCTCGGCCAAGGAGGCCTCTTATCTCGAAGGAAAGACCCGGGAACGATGCCTCTATTCTTGAACCATGATCAGATGACGAGGACAACTCCTGAGCTGGCACCCAACGCCTTCAATAGACGTCGGGACTTTAAACCCCGATCAGATTTATAGTGCACCAGTTCCGTACACACGCCGATAATTTTTGTGGATGTTCTGGACGACTTTTCTAGCATTTTGTAGCGAAGCTGGCAACCCTCCGATCACAAGATCACTACTTTTTTACTTTTCCGTATCAAGTCCTTCGAGCATGGATCCTTTGTAGTAGAGGTATCATGACGTCACTCTCGCTAACATCAAAGTGGAGACAGGCAACATGTATGGCCCCAGATACGTGGTTAACTACATCATTCCATTCATAAATTTTCGCAGTTACACATTTTCCAATTATCAGGCCAATCACGAGTATTTTTCATTCATAATTTTTAAGAGATGGCACGTGATATGGGCCTTTCGCTCCTAGATGTGGGCTTCACGATTATGACGTCATATTCTCTCTACTACATTCCATTCATGCTCGAAGATAAAGTCCGTCGCGAAGGATCGAACCAGGAATCCTCTGATTCCCAGCTGACGCCTTTATCCACGGGGCCACAGAGGCCTCGTTTGGTTTGGTAAATTACCGCTGCACATTGCGCTATTGGCAACTGTTCGGGGACTATCTCAATGAAAGGCCCGGGAACGATAACTCGTATTTTTGAACCATGGTCAGATGACGATGTTCCTTTGAAATAGATCCCGATATAACATTGGGTACAATTTTGATCACTTATTTGAACTAGATACTTTCAAATAAGGTAAGTTATTTTATAATCACGATTTATATAGATTGTTTGAATTAGCGCTGCACTAGAGCTACACAAGGGGCTATTGGCGACGATTCGGGGACTATCTCGAATGAAAAACCTAGGACATTGCCTCGTAATTTTGAATTTTGGTTAGATGAGGATATCACCTTTGGATTGCACGCCACTATCCGCAAATCCACGCCACAAACAATGTTAGGCCATTTGGTCTATGTTATATTTAACGTACTCAAACTCCATCTGAATGTTTGGTGTACGACGACTATCGAGCCCACAACCATCCGATTATGGGCTCGGCACTCTTGTGATCATTCTACACCATCCATTGCTTGGTCGGTGGCTGTTAATTTGTCTACAGAGCATCCCAA
This sequence comes from Troglohyphantes excavatus, assembly GCA_963932185.1. Lineage (NCBI taxonomy): Eukaryota > Metazoa > Arthropoda > Arachnida > Araneae > Linyphiidae > Troglohyphantes > Troglohyphantes excavatus. The sequence continues at coordinate 53,489,781 of OZ010669.1, read as the reverse complement.
TTTCTTTTAAAGTCTGCCTTAGGATTTTATTTTTAAAAAAAACGCGCACTAAAGTTTTTATAAAATATAAATCTTTTGTCAATACGGATTGTTTTGATGCAAAAATACAAAAGTTATCACCAAAGGCTACTTACATTGCAATAACCAGATAAACAAGCTACTTGGCGAGATCATAATTCAATTCCAACTAAAATAGACCAAAAAGGAATGTGTTATTGACTTGGGTTAAAATTACAACGATTATTTTTATTGCATTTATATGAAAAAATAAACTACAAACAACTCTTAAAAGCTTGGAAACCAAGTGTTAGCGATAAGAAAGCGCAAAACCTCTTTTCGCCACGGGATTATATCCACATTCATATTATTAATGCTTGGCGCATTCTATAACTTTTTAAAAGAATTTTCCTTTTATTTAACTTTAGCACCCAAAATATATAAATTAAATAATTTAAAAATACAGAAAATTAAAATTTAAGGACTAGAAAATACAAAAGCTCAAAGGAAACAAACGGTCAAATATTACTTTTTAAATGCAGTAACATCAAAATTAACCCTTCCGTATTGTAACCTGTTAGGCTCAATGCAATGGAAAAGCGCATCGACATTGGAATTGCGACCCCTGCAGTGTAAAATATAAATATAATATGATGGCAAAGCGGAGTCAAGATATTCAAAATCAGCTTAGGAATAAATAGAAATTATTAATTTTTAGATTGAGAGACGATTATATTTATAATTTCTAATCGTTTGCAAACGGGAAGTACCGGGGGAGGGTTACTAAATAAATTATAGTATTTTAACTCTGCCTTACCATTTGCTAACTACATGCATTGGAGGCGTGTATCAACTATGTATTATAAATGTACAGGTTGGCAAAGCGGAGTCAAGATATTCAAAATCAGCTTAGGAATAAATAGAAATTATTAATTTTTAGATTGAGAGACGATTATATTTATAATTTCTAATCGTTTGCAAACGGGAAGTACCGGGGGAGGGTTACTAAATAAATTATAGTATTTTAACTCTGCCTTACCATTTGCTAACTACATGCATTGGAGGCGTGTATCAACTATGTATTATAAATGTACAGGTTGGCAAAGCGGAGTCAAGATATTCAAAATCAGCTTAGGAATAAATAGAAATTATTAATTTTTAGATTGAGAGACGATTATATTTATAATTTCTAATCGTTTGCAAACGGGAAGTACCGGGGGAGGGTTACTAAATAAATTATAGTATTTTAACTCTGCCTTACCATTTGCTAACTACATGCATTGGAGGCGTGTATCAACTATGTATTATAAATGTACAGGTTGGCAAAGCGGAGACAAGATATTCAAAATCAGCGCTTAGGAATTAAAACTATTTTAACTCATATAAACAATTACATCAGTATAATCACAATAAATTAAATACACAATTAAGATATCATACATAATATAAATCTTCTTAAAAATAACACACTATTTAAAAAGAGTGAAAAATACCTCAGTTGTACACAATCCACCATACCTAACAGTAATTTGGTTTTTCTGCGGTTATTGTGCATAGTATATATGGCTAAAGTACCATAACTTTCCACTGGTTGGTTGATTAAAAAACGTCGTACTATAGCTACATAATGGGCTATTGGTGACAGTTTGGGATTTATCCCGAAGTAAAGTCCCAGGAACACTGCCTCGAAAGTTAAAGTTTGAATTATTGTCACATGATAAGGGCAACACCTGAGCATTGTAACCTAAAATTATAAGTTAAAATAATCATTTCGCTTCGCGGCCTCCGTGGCCGAGTGTTTAAAGGCGTCAGCAGGGTTCCTGGTTCGATCATGTGCGACGGACTTGACTAAGAAAAGTAAAAAAGTAGTGATCTTGTGATCGGAGGGTTGCCAGCTTCACTAAAAAATAATGAAATGAAAATAATGAATGTCAATGAAAAATACTAGGAGAGCATCCACAAAAATTATCGGCGTGTATACGGGACTGGTGAACGATAAATCTGATCGGGGTCCACAGCCCCGACGTCCATTGAAGGCGTTGGGTGCCAGTTCAGGTGTTGTTCTCATCATCTGACCATGGTTCAAAAATACGAGGCATCGTTCCCGGGTCTTTCCTTCGATATAGGTCCCGAACCGTTGCCAATAGCCCACTGTGCAGCTCTAGTGCGACATTTATTAACCAAACCAAACCAAATCTCGTCACCTGGTCATGTTTCAAAATTACAAGACAATATTCTCGGGTCTTTCTTTCAGGATAGATCTTGAGTCGTCGCCTTTGTAGTTCTAGTGAGACGTTAGTTCAAACAATCAAATGTTTTCACTCAAGCTGGTTGGTTGAACTAATGACGCATTAGAGCTGCATAGTGCACTGTTGGGGATATATCTCAAAGGAAAGACCCGAGCACAATGCCTCGTATTTTTGAACCATGGTCAGATGACGATGACATCTCATGAGCTGCCTACCCGGTGCAACCTCACTATTCGTCAGCATATCAGATCACGATCAGATATAACACAATGGATATTTTTTGGTACGAAAAGAACAAATTTGACAACCTTCCGATCGCCAAATCGCTACACACATGCTGAGGATAGAGATCACGTTAATCGGAGACTTAGTCCGCTAACCATTCGGCCATCACATGCTATTTTTCAACTAAAATTTTTTATAACTAATAAATATTATTTTAACTCAAAATTGAAGGAGAAAAAAAAATGGTGATAAAAACTTAATTTAGCCTATTAAATGTCTAAAGTAAAATATCATAGAACATATCTAAAAACAAGTTTTTTATGAATTTTTATGTATTGAGTGAATATAGTGAATTTATATTGAATAATTTGAATATAAAATAATTCTAGAATTCATAATTCTCTAAAATTATTGAAAATTATTTAAAAACAATATTTGCCTTAACAATTAAAGAAGCAATAGAATTGTAGTGAAAATGTTGTCTACAATGCTTTTAAGGTTACAGTAGATTTCGTACACGAGTCCAGTGATCCTCTGTATTTTGAAAGGTACTACTTTAGTGAAGACTCTTAACACTAGATGGCAGCACAAATATGTTACTATTAATGAAAGAATTTAGCGAGTTTTATGTGTTTTTTAGTTCCTAAATGCAAAACAGGATACATCCACAAATTCGAAAAATAAAATTTTATTTGCAATAGATACTTTAATTTTGGCTTCAATTTAAAATATTTATTATAAAGAAGCAAAAACTGTCTCTAAAAAATTAAAATAGTAGTTCCCAGAAGCAAAAGTAGCTACATGCAACGAACGTGTGGAAAAATAAGTTATGCTAAAATTGAAATTTAGTTTTTAACTTATTCATTGAGAGCATACATATTTTAGTGAAAAATAGAGCATTTTTTTACATTTTACAAAATAAAAAAAAATAAAAAAATTAGTTAAATTTTGACTTATTTTCGCCGATTTTCTTAAGAAAGGTAAAAGTGCATTGCATTTGCATCTGGGAAACTCTTTTAAAAAAACTGTTGTTCGTAATTTACATATGTTGGGAAATTGCACTTTAATTTAGTAACGGACTAGAGAAATGAAATTAACTTTGCGTTTTACTATTATAGATTCAAGTAAGTACGGATCGCAATTTGATGCTATTTGACATAATAGACTGTTCAAAAGTTTCGAAATGTTTCAATGGAAAATAAACCAAGCTCTACGCGAAAATTAAAAATTTTCATTATCCACTTAGGATCAGTTATCTAAAATTGCATACTTTAAAAAAAATGTCTTTATAACTAATTGTGTTCATATTTGTATTTGCCACTAAATGAAGGGTCACTTATGAAAGGGTACGGGATAACATATACTCTGTTTAAAATTATCAAAATATTTTTTATGATAAAATAATCTTTTTTTTAAAAAGAAAAAAAAAAGGAAAACCGACTTTAAGAAAAGTGCGCTGAAAAGTAAAACATAATTTTTACTTTTACGAACTAATTGAAAAAATTCGATTATTTAATATCAATTTTATACTTATTAATTTTTTTTTAAATCGACTCCAAAATTTAGGTATGTTTTTTGTAAATGAGCACCAACTTCAAAAAGTTGTATTAAGTATAAAATTGATATTTATAATTCAATTTTTCAACTTGTTCGTAATATTAAAAATTATTTTTTACTTTTTAGCGCATTTTTACAAGAGCCGGTTTTCCTTTAAATAAAAAAAGATTGTTTTATTTTCATCTTAATAGTTTTAATTTAGCATGGGGCTTCGTCCCGTGCTATTATTCACCAAGAAATTCAAGTTGTTGATCACATTTTTCCACGTCTGAGATGCAGTTTAGTAAATGCCGGGAAAAGAAAACTATATTGCCTCAGCAATGTATATTGTAAAGCAATCCTTTTCCATGCTAATAAATATCATCGGGTGAACGAAATGTCATTGTTGTACAATCTTTATTCAACAGTGAAAATATTTTGAAATCGGAGAAATTGTTAAAAAAAAGTTGGATTCATCGATATTTCCGGATATAAACAGCAGGATAACCGATTAAAAAAATGAAAAAGTAGATTTTTCTCTAATTAACAAAAAAAGAAATTTTGAAATCGGACTATATTTTTTTAAACGATCCGGTTAATTGAGAATTCCGGATAACCGGATATTTTTTTCAATAGGTGTTCAATAGGTTTCAATAGGTTCAATAGGTAAAGTCAATTAATTTCCTATTATATCCCCCACATTCCCTATCCATACATTCCTTATACTATTCCCTACATTCCCTATCCATAGTTTGGAGAAATCCCTAATCTTGTCCCTATGTAGTTGCAAAAGCCAAACTCGACTAAAGTTCTTTACTTTTCCCATATTTTACACTCGATTCGATTCTATAGCCTCAATTCAACCGTATGTATTTGAGAGCTTTCGCTGAAATTTCAATAAAATGCTAAGAGTTTATATTTTCTCAACGACTGTTAATTTGATATGGTGTAGCTATGAAATATGAATTCGCTGTAAATTTATAACAGATGGTTTTCAAAGTTTTTTTTAACAACTATTTTTGTTCGTTTTGGAAATATAAAAATAAAGTAGTGTCGGTAGATGCTACAGTCGAAATCGAAACTGAAAGCTTAATTTATAATAATGAATTTTCTATTTAAAAAGTATGGCGTATCACACGTAATGCTGCATATAACAATAAATGGAAATAAAATTCAAAATAATGTTCAATGCAATGAATAATAGACGACATGTGGGCACGGCAAAAGTAAAAAATAAATAAATAATAACCATCTTCTAAACAACTATTTTAAATTTGTGAAGTCACTTTGTTAGAATGGCTTGAAAAGAAGCTGTGTTTAGTAATATTTAATTCATTGCTCATATTCGAGGAAGTACGATTACTTAAATTTGAGTACGTCATCGCTTATTTATAATGCATTTGTACTCAAAGAAAAACGAGTATTTTCAGGTACTCATTTATAAGTACCTTTTTTTTACAGTGTAAGATCTTAAAGTATAAATCTAATCGATTAAATACGTTTATAACTCTCATAGTAGCTTATTTTAATATAATTTTATTTGGATGTAGATTTCGTAAACGTAAAAGAAAATTAAAATTTAACCATTACATCTTAAATACTGCATTCATCTTGGTTTTCACGTGTGAACATTCCATTCAATGCTCCAATTAAACGCCAACCTTCTATAAATAACCCCCACCAAAATAACAATGCAAAAACACAGCAATAACACTCCAATGAAAATAACGAGCCATCGCCCGTAAGTAGATTACCCTTCCCGTTACTCGACACCACTTCTCGATGGCACTATCTATTGTTTTCCGCAAACAATGCGCATTTAGCCGGAACAAGTGCCCATAAAAAAGACCCGTCTACCACCGCCGGATACAAAGTCCGGCATTGTGTCCGGCTCCGTCAGTCTGGGGGATGGAGAATCGTGAAAGAGATGGATGTCGATCTTGCTTTCAGACAGGGCGGCTACCAGCTTTTTGCCAGCCAAAAGACCCATTTGTTTGGCGAGGCGTCGACGAGCTCTTAGCTAAATATGAGATCAAAAGAAGAACATACACAACAGATGATTATTTTCTGATGCATGGAAGAATGAGAGTTAAAGGGAACTAATTTGAGCTATTGCCAGGGACGTAACGGTTCAGATGCAAGGACCGCAATGCGGGTGGTTAAGGTACATATATATATATATATATATATATATATATATATATATATATATATATATATATATATATATATATATATATATATATATATATATATATATATATATATATATATATATATATATATATATATATATATATATATATATATAGTGTCTGTACACGATAGCAAAGTCTATTATGTGTGAAATTTTGCAAATAATTATGTGCAGGGATCGTCTAAATTTAATATATATTTTATGATAATTTAATATTAATGATTTTTATATGATAATTTAGCATATATATATGATAAATATGAATTTAATCTATCACGTAATATAATTATTTTATAAATATACTGGCAGTTTAGTTACAAGACACTAAGTTATAGATGGTATTTGTAGTTTTATTTTACAAGCATTTATTTTTTATTTTTCTACTGCAACTATATCTCAGTACATTTTTTTACAAGATAACTTCACTATAGATTTAAACTGGAAGTTAGAATTTTTATTTTTCTTATTTTTTTTATATTTTTCTGTTGATTTGCAAAGTTTTTTTAAATGATGTGTGTGATGTCACACTTCTCGTAACCCCTCTCCCCACCTGTCACAAAGTGTCACAGCTTCATGACTCACTTCCAAGCGTGACATCATTTGTGGATGGCCCCTAATAAAATAAAATTATTTAACTTGAAAACTTTTTCCTAGAAACTGCTTTTTGTGGACATGTCCGTTTTTAACTCCGAAGCCTCTAATTTTAAGAATTGTAAAATATTATAGTGTCGCCATCTACTAGCTAAAAAATAAAGTGTTTGGGTGTTGGGAAAAGCAGTTCGTTGGTTTTACTGAATTTCAAAGCAATGAATGTTTACCAGAGTAGCGTGCGCTTAGAAAATAAAGGTGCGTGTTGTAGGGTTTGAAATTTTGTAATTAGATATTCAAAACGTTTAATGGGTCAATTTTATTAGTCAGTTAATATTTTTGGTCAATTAGAAAAAATATGTAATAATTTGCAATATTAATATTGCACTGACACTAATTCGTATTTTTGGTAACCAAATTAATACACATTATTATTAAAGTTTATTTTTTTCAATTAGCACATTTATTATTTCTTGGCTCAGGGTATATAGAAACGATGCAATATAGAAAGAAAGAAGGATGTGCTCTAATAAAATTAAAAATTAAATACTAATATAAATGCATCAAGATTGAATTTTTTCTAAAAAAAACTGTATTTTCATCAAAACCTATGACTTTGAACCACCATGGGATTGATTTATATTATAGGTTCTTTCAGTAAAATACTTAGAGAAACATAGAAGATATGTTTACCAAAGAATAAGGAAAAAAAAATATTAAAGAAGACAAATAAACAAGATTGCAATAATTCCCTCCTTTCTGATATATCGACTACAAATGAATATGAAAAACTTTTTCTGAACTGCTAATTTAAGTTTGTCAAGTTTCATAAAATTGTTATATTTCGTGATAAGGGCGGTAAATTATCTGAGCATGAAATTTTTTTCTACAACAATAACGAATAGGAAATTGTTTGTAGCTATATTTATCTTGGTATTCCATTTTCTTCATCTGGTTGTTTTAATTTCTCCAAAAGTTATTTTATTTCTGAAACAAATAGTGCAGTAAACATTTCTTGGTCCATACTGACAAGTGCGAAAAATAATTCGTTTAACTCATGGTTTAAATTTTTTGATGCTTTAATTTTATCACTCTTAACTTAAGGTGCTGCAGTTTGGGAGATAAATAATTGCACCGATCTAGAAAAATATTTTTGTATTTTTCTTAGAAAACTGTCCACGGGGGGGTTTCTTGGTATGCACCTGGATATATTTTAAGACTCGAACTAGATCATCGTACAATTTCTTTAGTTTTTATTCGTTTAATTTTAAAGTACTGGACATATCTTCTCAACATGTCGGATAAGAAGTTTGATAAAATTTGCTATTTGCACATGTATAACTCATCCTTTAGCTGCACTAACAATAAATTTAATTGTTCTTACTCAATTAGAAATATTTAAGAGGATGCTGGTTTTTATTATGTTTGACTTCCCCAAGACTATAAAGTGTCATTGAACCTTACCTACCAACGATTGTACATGTATATCACGACCAATACACCCATAATGGTCTTGATAATGGTCTTGATGGTATTAATAACTCACAGTATAAATATATCAAAAACTCACAATTAATCAAAGACTACTTATATTCGAATATAGATATCATTTTAAAAGGAATTTTTATACAAATTCAGTTTAATCAATCACGTATATTTTATTAAAGGAGTTGTCTTCGAAATTTTTTAATATCTAATAATCTCTGTAAATTTTATATCACAACAGAAAATGAAACCTGGAATCGTGTATTTTTAATCTGTCCAATTTACGACGCACTCACACGAAAATAGTTATCGTCAATTAAATCCAGTAACATTTCCACCATCCTAAAATTTCACAAAAAAAAGAGAATATTTTTGTTTTTATTATTACGCAATATGTGTTTTAAAAATCGAGGGGGGTTGATCAGCGAATGTATAAAGGATTGAAAATAACAGATCAAAACCCTATATCTCTTATCCGTAATGTCAATATTCATTGACATCTATCTAACAGATCTTGAGATTATCACGAACAAAATATGACTTTTGCTTCCATATTGGAAAAATGCAAATTAAACATATTTATAAAGTTAATAGTCGTTTTCGAATTAATATGTTAAAATAATAGAACGTTAAACCTTGTTCCGAGTAAATCGTACGTTCTTATAATATTTCATTGAAAAGGATTAATAGTTTTCGAAATTAGAGCACATAAAACATCGGCCTTCTGTAATTTTATAAGTTTAGATTTGCTCAATTGAAATCTAAATTATGTCATACATTCATTTTTCTAATATTCCAACATCGTAAAAAAAATGTACCTCAAAACGAGTACCTGAACATACTCGTTTTTCTTTGGGTACAATTGTATCGTAAATGAGCGATGACGTACTCAAATTTAAGTAATTTTACTTTAATACTTTCACAAAAATGAGCAGTGTGATTTAACATTTCTAATCACAGCTTCTGTTCAAGTCACCTTAACAAAGCGACCTGATAAACATGAACTACATACTTTACCACTTTACATACATACTTTACCACTTTTGTTTCTTTAATTTATTTTTCAACGGAAATTTCCGATACGTTTTAACGAATGGATACATTATTTCTACACATTCACAGCAAGATATGTGTTTTGTAAGCTTATTTGATATATTATTTACCTGAGTTATACACTTTAATGCGAATTAATAATTGAATGGGTGTATATTCAATTATATATTCATTATTTTTATATTGATACACTCTATTTATATATATGTTACCGCTAAAGTATGAAATCCGTTATTTCATAGAATACCTAGTTATTCCATGAAATAACTAATCGTGTCCGTTAAAGTGTAAAACTCTCTTGTATTTCATGGTTTAACTAGTTATTTCATAGAATAACGATCTGCAGCCCGTTAAAGTGTAAAATAAATTAAATGAATGTCGGATAAATCTCATTCTGAAGCCTCTGTGGGGTTTACCGTCCGTATCCCAGTGCCTGAAGTTGACAGAGGAAAAGGTGATGCCAAATCTATTTTAGCTATCATCATAAAAATAACCGAAGAAGGATTTTTCCAATTGGGCACAAGAAACGGCCGCATAAAACAATTATATTCCCGATCCCAGTTCAGTGTCTGCGAACAAAAATTAATTAAAATCGAAGAAGTACCGGATGTAGAAATATTGCTCCGGTCGGTTGCTACAGCTCAAAGTTTAGGTACTGGTCAGGGATTTAAAAAATGTTCGTGTAAAACCCAGTGTGTCAACAAAAAATGTTTTTGTTTTAGAAATAATGTTCTTTGTAATTCCAAGTGTCATTTTAGTAATCCTTGTTGTAACAAATGATTTTATGGTACGTTTCCATAAATACCATTTATACGCTGCATAAATTAGATAAATTGCTTCTTTTTCATTTTAATTGTCTATCATTAGTTTAATTTCATTTTAGATATATTGTTTATTTTACACTTTAACTGTCTCTCATTAGTTAATTTATAGAATACCTAGTTATTTCATAGAATAACTAGTTAAAGTGTCAAATTAATAATATATTACACACTTTAACGGACACGATCAGTTATTTCATGGAATAACTAGGTATTCTATGAAATAACTGCATTATATACTTTAACAGTAACATATACATTATTTTCATATGTACCACACGGCAATTTTTAAATTTCTGTTCTTAGAATTATCTTCTATTTAGAATGAGGTTTGCCTGCTATATTCGCTGGTTACATTAACATGAAACTAAAATTAAACTTTCTTAAAGATTTTGTTTCTATAAATACGTTATGAAAAATGTTTTAATTACATCCTAGTAAACTAATTTTACTAAGTAATAGTCATGATTAATTGTAAAAAAAATCATTAGGAAAAATGTTGACCCCTTGATGTTTTTCTTTTTTGGCAGTCTTTCTTGAACAATGAAATTTTCAAATAGGATAAATTGTTTGAAAAAAAGTCCGGTTAATCGATATATTTCCGAATATATTACAACCGGATAAACGATTTTTGTTTGCAGTTTTTGCCAAAGTGAATTTTTCTCTATTTAACAAAACAAAAAAGAATTTTTGAAATCGGACAATATTTTTTTTCAAACTGTCCGGTTAGTTGAGAATTCCGGATAGTTAAATGCCGTATAATGGGATATTTTTCTCAAAAGGTGCCTAAGTGAGACATCCCCTATCGGATAGGGGATGTCTCACTTAGGATAGGGTCTATCCAACAAATAAATACATTTCAAAAATATCTGAATTAGAACAGACATCTTACGTGAAAATATTAAAAAAAAATACATAACAGTCAAATTGATAACCTCTCTCCATTTGGCACGCGTTGGCGGTTTTAATTTACAGCTTTTGGCGGTTTTATTTCTAAATTTTGGTTGGCGCGCTTTTTAGTCGGATAAAACAATAAAAGTGTTAAAATTAATGTCAGCAAAATTGCTGTAAAGTACGCTGTTAAAAACAGGTATTCAAAAATAAGTAAAATGTACTCAATTTTGATTACATTTGATGCTTACCATGGCTCCGAACACATACGTTTCAATTTTGAAGAAGACAAGTACTCAAAAATAAGTGCAATGGGTAAAAAGAGCAGATGCTAGAATAGAAGAACAAAAAGCTTCCTTCGTAAATCACTTTCAATAAATATCTACAATTACAACTAAGACTTACCGGGAATCGTACCCAGGTCCACAGGGATCGCAGCACAATGCCTTATCCGTTGTACTACTAGGGTGACATGAAGAAGTTATAAACAGAAGACATGTTAAAAAAGTGTGCCAAAAGAATGGGAAGTAAAAAAAAATATCAAATTAATATTCTTCTGCGTTTAAAAACATTTAGCAGTTAACGAAATGTAAATGATATATTTGATAAATACACTAACCTGTTATACGTAAACAATAATTCAAAATTACTATAAAAGAGTTTTCAAGAACATTAGAATAATGAAAATAATTGGGAAATATGCAAACGATAAATAATCATCTGAAATAAAAGAAAATAATGTAATTTCAAATGAAAGACTAATTTTTTTCTTTCTCATGTTTCATCAGATTTTAAAGTCACATTTTAAAAATTTAACTTATTCCATTCTAATTTCTATTAATTTTCTTTTAAATATTTTCATTTTTATCTTCCTAAAAGTTTCCTTTTTTATGCTTGCACGCAATCTGCCCATCACGCTCCTATACTTTATTATTGATTTTAGCTTCAAAGTTTTCAATCTTTGGCCTGAATTGAAAACATGTCAAAGTCGCTGAGGGATAAAATATTTTACGTTTTTCGTTTATCTTCAAAAACATATTCGCAGATTATTTTGTCATAACGTAAAACAAAACAAAAGTTTTTACTGCATTTTTAAATTACCAATTTAAATTTATTAAAATTTACCATAGGTACATATTTATTGATTTCTATTAAAAAATTTCGATTAAATAAAATTAACAAATCTGTTCTCTAATAATAAGGACACAGATTTATTGATTTCTATGGTGAGTCATTTTAAACCCTGGGAAAGGGCTAGTCCATAATAAGGACATTATGCAAATAACAATTACACTAAAACATTAATATTCAAAGTAATTTTGCTAAGTACACATTCATCGAAATAAATAGCCAATCCCTTGTACGTTCGCCACACGTTTCATGGAAGTTTTGGGTATACGTATTAATAACAAATCTAATATCCATCTAATAATAAATCGTACTGTTTCCCAATTACTTCTCTTGCGATTTTGTGATTCCTCTACATCTATGAGATCTTTCCATTGCCTCGTTTAATTAAGAGTTTTAATATATTGAAATCGGAATTAATTTTAGCTGACGAGCAATCGATAAGCGTGAATTAATGCGTTTTCAATAAGGACTCTTCTATAGGCACGCATACAATAATCAATAATTTTATTTAGTTTTAAATTGGCAGGGGATATAGTGTGAAATCGTAAACATCAGAATTATGAAATAATATAGTTTATATAAAGAGATGGAGCGGAGTGTAAGAAAGAAGATAAGGAAGTTATTGAAAAAAAGTTTTAAGATTTTGAATGTATGTAAACTATTTTCCTTTTAAATTAACAATTTTAATTTTTCCTCTTAACGGAGACCCAAGCCCCAAATTCTAAAAAAATTGCTTATTTTTTTTCATTAAACGATGTTTTACATACTTAAGAAGATGTGTACAAAATTTCAAAGCAGTAAAAAACAGATAATGTACGATTATTTGGATTTTTGTATACCATTTATCATCTTTCTACCTACATTTCGTCTGCAACACTCGTCATTTACTCAAAATATATTTTTGAATTTTGTTTACGTTAAAAATGCTAAGGTTTGGTAAAAAAAATAACTTAAAACTAACCTATTAAAAGTTTTTTAAGTTTTAATATTTGTTTTATAAAAGTACGAATATCTTTTTTAGATTAATTTATAAATTATTTTTTTACGAATTAATAAACATAAACATTTGAATATTTTTTAGTCTGATAACTTAAAAATAAGTTTTTGAAAACAGTTACAACACAAATCTGCAAAAGTCTATTCATACATCTGTCGTATATAATTTGATGTTATTTAATTACTTTTAAAAAATATTAAAAATTAAAGAAGGAGTAGTGTTTTTTAGAAAATAACTATTTAAGCTTAAAAAACGTAATTTTTTTTAGTTTTATGGGCAATTTTATGGGCCAATCAGATGCTTTTCTCTGATTCAATATATCCCTAAAACTCCCTGTCTTTAAATATGAAAAATCCCTAAGGGAGCCCTCATTCCACCACTCAAAATGTAAACTATAAACTGTAACCAACTTATTTCTGGAAGTAATCCTATTGAATCTAAAAATCAAAATGACTGCCGCCTAACTAAAATAACACTATATGTATGAGTACCGATTAAATATATACACTTTATGCATACAAAAATTTTGATACGGTATGTTTTACCTTTGATCACATACTTTAATAAGGCATGTAAAAATATGATAGCCCAATTTTTTTTTATTTTAAGTTGGGTTTTATAAAAGTAGTAAACTCATACACAGTAGATCATCCTTACAATAGAGATAAAATGATCTGAAAATTTAGATTAATAAATAATTGACCTTTTTCTATCGGCTGTCTCGTAATTCTCCGCCATGGATCACCAGTTTTTCCAGCAACACACACACACACACACGCATACGCGCATGCACGCACACGTACACGCACACGCACGCACGCACGCACACGCACGCACGCACGCACGCACACGCACGCACGCACACGCACGCACGCACGCACGCACGCACGCACGCACACGCACGCACGCACGCACACGTACGCACGCACGCACACGCACGCACATATATTAAAATTGTTTGTAAAACAAATAATTCCATTGCACGATACCATTTAAAACAGTATTTTTTGTATCGATTAATTTGTTTAAAAACATAAACGGAAAGTATTCAATATTTAAATACGGTATTTCTTTTGACATGTTTCAATTACAAAATAAATGCAAAAACACGAAATATAAATGACAAATTATTAAGAAAAAGAAAACGTTTTTTTTTTTTTGTTCTGCAATTGAACACCACACACACAAAAAAAAAAGTAAAACTCATTTACCGATACTATGCACACAGAAAAAAAATAAGAAATCCAGACCTTAAACAAAAGAAACGCGTGTTAAATATTGATACGCGAGAACATTAAATCCTCTTAGGGAGAAAGCTCTCAACCTTACTTCTAAAAGAGAAAAAAAAATCTGCCATTAGGAGAAGAAAACGATATTCATCTGTCACATTCATTGAAGACACTATTAATCCCTTTTTTCTTCTCCTCAAGAGCAACATGTGTCAGAAGCAGTCCGAACTGTTTTCGTAGCGCCCTCTCCGACCAATAAGAGACGAGCATCCGGCCATTCCTCCCAGCATGCCCCTCGATACTCTGAAATCGTCTTTCGACCGATGCTTTCGCACACGAGTTAGAATTCTCACACGAAAACGGTCTGCTCGCGCGCTCTCTTCACGTCACTTGTTGATAAACAAACGATTCTCGCTTGTCGGGGGAGGGTTGGCCTGTCCGGCGATGTCTACACCCCACAAGCTCAACGTCACCTTCTGGGACATGCCTGAGGAAACCCCGAACAACGGATACAACCTCAAATTCGCAGAAGCCAACCTGAAGAAAGCGGTCTTCAACCCGATCTGCGATTTCTTGCGGCCGTTGCCGGTTCGGTTCTGTTTCTCCGCCGGTCTGCTTTTACTGGCATGGGCAGCGGACGTCGCAGATTTCGCTCTCCCGTTCCTCGCAGTGGCCGCTGTCCACTTTTGGCATTCGATCTTCCAGCGCGGGAAGCTGACCGCAGAGCTGAGCCACGGTCTATTCTGCGCCAGCGTTTTCGGCGAGATTGCATGTGCCTCGGTGGCTGACGGTTTCTGGATTCGTACTGTGGTGCACTCGGGGGTCCTGCTTCTGACCGGCTTCTTACTGGGCCAGGAGCCCACCCTGATGCTGTACGCTGGTTGCAGGTTCTTCCTGTGGGCCTGCTTACCGTGTGTGCCGGATTCGGCCAGGGCTTTGTTGTGCTACGCGAGTGCTGTTCTCGGAGCGGTGGCTGCCAAGTACGTCGAGGTGTTCTTGATGGCCCAGATCTTGCCGGATCTGAAGCTGTCTACGCCTAGGAGGAGGCGAGCCTCGAACAACACCATTTTCAATGTCTACAAGATGCGTCGGACCTCTCTGCCTGCTCTTGGAGGCAGCTTCAAGTCGTCGCATCACCCGTTTGGATTTCAGGTGAGAAAATGAACAAATCATTTTTTGTTGTCATGTTGGTGGTCTTTCCATGGGATTGTTCATCTGTCTTTAATAGTGCAAATAAAGGGTCGTTTTAGATTTCCAATGTCTACAATATTCTTCGCTAGATACGAAATACTTTGTTGCCTGATTTGATGTTCTGATGTCCGTTATTATCTTCTGAAATATGCAAAATTGAGAAATTTACTCGGTTTTTGTCAAAGATGTAACCTTTTGCCTAGCAACTAACAGCTATTTAAATACTAGTTACAGAGACTGGACAATTCAAATGAAGGTCTAGCCTTGTTTTAACTACTTGCGATGGCCGATGGACACATTTACTAGTTCAGTAAATGCGTTTATCGTCTGTAGTAGTGGGTGGGGAGGGGGACTTGGGGGTACGAAATTTCCTGGTTTTGGCTGCAGTAAAACAATTGAATTACATTTTATTTTTAAAAAGTGCTATACTAAAAAAGTTAGGGGGTAACTTCCGAAACAAATGCTGGGGCAACATCTGAAAAAAGTGCAGTGGCAACCGACCCTGCCCCCTTCCTCGAATCACCGCCACTGCACACAGTACATGCATATTTTAGCATTTCTTTCTACGTACGTTTAGGAAAAATTCTACTTGTCATTGGTTAATAATTGTTAAAAACACTATAGTTTGAATCCTTAAAACGTACGTTTTGCAACAATGGTACTTTTCATTTGTTAATAATTGTTAAAATCATCAAAACGTAAGTTTGAATTATTAAAACGTACGTTTTGGAACAATGCTACTTGTGTTATTTGTGAACACTTGTTAAAAACATTATAGTTTGAATCTTTAAAACGTACGTTTTGAATAATGCTACTTTTCATTTGTTAATAATTGTTAAAAACACGAATCATTTAAATAAATTCAACGTTTCAAAATTTTGTCGAGAAAATCTGATGGACTGAAAGATAAACATGCGATGTAAATTTGCTATTTGAATTTATTTTTAAGAAATATTTTATAAGAAACTCGATGTTAATTTAATTTTGTAGTAAGTGACATAAAACAAAATATTTCAAGCGAAACTATTTCTTACATGGCTATGCAAGTTTAGTATCATACATTAAACTTTAATATATTTATTAATATTGCAAAAGATATTTTCCCTTTGACATATCAGCGAGTTAAAAAAAAAAAGATTTCACATAACTACCATTTATTCAATTGCCGATCACAATTTTAAAGTGACAGCTGTGATACGCAGTGAGAAATATTCATGATATTTGATAGTTAAAGAATTTTAAGGTATGTTTTTAATTAACTTTCTGAGTTGTCATGTTTGCCAGATTCTATAAATGTTTCATATATTAAACAGTTTAATTTTCTTAGAATGAAATATTTTAATTTTTTGTTTAGTATAATGTAAAGCTATTTAAAATATCATAATCTTTATTCTTTATAATTCTAGTATTATTTGAAAGATTTATTTTTGTCATTTAGTGGAAATTCTTTTTTAATCAACGATGTTTTGTATATAAACGGATTAAAATGTTATACTTGAATATTCATTTTTTTTATTTCGAATATTTTATTCATTTTAATTTATCTTCTTTTCTATTTCTCTATGAAAGCAAATATTGCGCAACCACTTTTTACGCAATAATGCCTATTGTTTTTAGTTTGTGACTGCAAGTTATTAAAGCAATTTAGATTAAGTTTAGTTTATTAATAAAAAATAATAGTAACTGAACGTTGCATTAAAAAAAAGGTACTCGTCAGTAGAACAGTAGTAGATCAGTAGTAGAGTATTAAGCGAGTTGAAATTTTTAAAACCAAAATAAAATGATGCTTACATTTCATATTCCTTAAGTAGTGATGTAGTAAAAATTTATAAATAATGACAAGCTAAAAAATATTTTTCCTTGAATATGTTAAATACAATCCTAGGTTCGAAGCCACAATTCAATATGATTACTTGCCTTATATTCATATAAAATACACAACAAATTTACTATTCTGTTTGATGAACAGACATATGAACACACGAAAAAATATTATAGATAATGAATCGTATATTTTAGATGTATATGTCGTAGCCATATGTGATGAACTGTCAGGTCATGTTCTTATTATATACCAGTGGGTTATACTAAATTTTTAAGTTTTTTATCAGACATTACATAAAATGTACTTTTTCTCCATACATTTCAAACATTGCACGAAGGGTAAAAAAAAGAAGAATTGTTACAAGGGAAATTGGGAATTTGTATTCAGGGAAATTGTAAAATATTTTAAAAAGGAGTGTGTAAGTGTTTAAGTTTTTAATAAGCAACAATTTTTAGATTTTTTTACTCCATAACAGCAAATAACAAATATTGTCTTTCTACCGTACGAAGTGAGTACTGGTTTTTAAAATCAGCCGAATATAAACTTTCTTTGAAATATGTCTAATAATTTAACAAACAATGTAAAAGTATTGAAATTATAATCTCTTAAAATCCCCGTTTTTTTTTTATTTAATAGAGCATTTTGAGTAAAAATAAAAAGTTGCGTTTTTCTGACTGGGCAATTATAATTCTTAATAAACAATCCCGATTTTTTAGAATGATAATATATGTATATATATATATATATATATATATATATATATATATATATATATATATATATATATATATATATATATATATATATATATATATATATATATATATATATATATATCAGTGGCGAGGCGTGACTTTTTGCGATGGTCATCGCCCTGAGCGGCATGTACCCCCACACCGAGGTAATAGCTTTGCGACCGCCAACTGTTGTTGTAGTCCCCCCCCCCCCCCCTTCCCACCTTCCTCTGTTTTGTGGGAGAAAATTGTAGGAAATACTTTCTACGGGCATTCATATTTGTCCCTTTTCATTTAACTCACGATCTTTCTGATATTCATTATTGAGATGTTTAGTAAAAAGCAAAAGCAAACTTGCTAAAAATGATAGCGAACTATATTTACGTTGAAAGTACCACAAAATGAAATAAGAAATAAGCGTATGCTTCTAAAATGTCTATTTAGAAAAAAATTCTAAAACAAAAAATTAAATTATTTTTTCAAAGCCTCCATGTTCCAAAGCGTTTTGTTAATAATTTTTTAATTAATTCAGTACATAGCACTTCAAAAGAAGTCAAAGTAAATAAGGACCAAAAATACTTGTCGTAATAAATGTGTAATTGAACATTATCCCCCCCCCCTCCTCAAACATTCAATCAAATCACTTCGGGTTAGGCTATATGGCGGCGGGTTAGGTTATATGAACAGCAGGACAATTGTTTTTTTTTTTGTCAATTGATTTCATAAACCAATCAACCTTTTTCATAATTTATAATTGTCTATTTACATACTTCGATTTATTTTTATTTTAATCTTGGGTTGTACTGTTTAAATATTTAAAAAAAAATATTTTTTCAATTCAATGCAATGCCATTGCATTTAATTATAAGTGGCCAAATTGTTTCGTTTGAGTATGCCGATGTCTTTATATATACACAAATATATTTGCCAAATTAATAAATAAAATAACAAAGAAAATGTGTTGTATTACTGAATACATATTTAAAATAGCATAAGTTTACAAGTTTTTTGGACGTTCATTCAAAACAAAACCGTTAGTTCAACAATGTACAACGTAATAAAAAATTAACTTGCTTTTCTGTCAACCTATAAGGAACTTTTTCAAAACTTCTTGAATTTCTTAATTTCTGATATTTTTTTTTATTTACACGGAATATTTTTTGGAAAAAATTTTGTTAATGATTTTATTTTGGGTAATTAGTTGTTTGCAACTTTTATTATACAGAAAAACCTTTTTCCCTAACGTAATGAGAATTGTTTTTAGACATACAATTCTTTAAAATGATGAAAAATCAGACGAAAAAATGCAAACACAAAAACAAACGAACTTAAAACGAAATGACAAGTTAGACAATTTAATGACAGGCTAAATATGTCGAAAATATTAAAAACAAAAAATCTATATTGCCAAATGAGGCATTAGAAAGCCAATCTGGCAATCATACTGTACACGAAGCACCGGTCTAAGGTTGCCTTGAAGAAGCTGTGAACTCCACAGATGACTAGGAGGCCAAATCAGCTTAGAGACTTGCCTAATCAGCATGTCTCTATCCTGACCTGGCTGTTTGAGCACGAATCTGATTGGTTGACACTCTTACAAGCGATTCGGTTTTCTTACAGATGAGCTCTGGCGAAGTTTTAGATGTTTTAATCGCCAGATTCTTTATTCTTGGCACAATTAGAGAGTGCGGGTTGTTTATATTATTATTTTGTTTTTGTTTACTGTATATTCTAGTTTTCGGTTTAAATTGATTTAATGGCTTCACTTTTTGGGACGTTTTAAACGTTTAAAGAAAAGAAAAATTAAATAAAGTAAACAAATGCATTTAAAAAAATTTTTAATTGATAAAATATCGATTTAAAAAAAAATTAATTATTTTTAATTTATATTTTAATTTTTGCGTGGTCATCGGCGAATCTACCGATGACTGGACCCTTCGACACTGATATATATATATATTTGACAAAAACCGAGTAAATTTCTCAATTTTGCATATTTCAGAAGATAATAACGGACATCAGAACATCAAATCAGGCAACAAAGTATTTCGTATCTAGCGAAGAATCTGTAAGAAAACTCATCTGTAAGAAAACCGAATCGCTTGTAAGAGTGTCAACCAATCAGATTCGTGCTCAAACAGCCAGGTCAGGATAGAGACATGCTGATTAGGCAAGTCTCTAAGCTGATTTGGCCTCCTAGTCATCTGTGGAGTTCACAGCTTCTTCAAGGCAACCTTAGACCGGTGCTTCGTGTACAGTATGATTGCCAGATTGGCTTTCTAATGCCTCATTTGGCAATATAGATTTTTTGTTTTTAATATTTTCGACATATTTAGCCTGTCATTAAATTGTCTAACTTGTCATTTCGTTTTAAGTTCGTTTGTTTTTGTGTTTGCATTTTTTCGTCTGATTTTTCATCATTTTAAAGAATTGTATGTCTAAAAACAATTCTCATTACGTTAGGGAAAAAGGTTTTTCTGTATAATAAAAGTTGCAAACAACTAATTACCCAAAATAAAATCATTAACAAAATTTTTTCCAAAAAATATTCCGTGTAAATAAAAAAAAATATCAGAAATTAAGAAATTCAAGAAGTTTTGAAAAAGTTCCTTATAGGTTGACAGAAAAGCAAGTTAATTTTTTATTACGTTGTACATTGTTGAACTAACGGTTTTGTTTTGAATGAACGTCCAAAAAACTTGTAAACTTATGCTATTTTAAATATGTATTCAGTAATACAACACATTTTCTTTGTTATTTTATTTATTAATTTGGCAAATATATTTGTGTATATATAAAGACATCGGCATACTCAAACGAAACAATTTGGCTACTTATAATTAAATGCAATGGCATTGCATTGAATTGAAAAAATATTTTTTTTTAAATATTTAAACAGTACAACCCAAGATTAAAATAAAAATAAATCGAAGTATGTAAATAGACAATTATAAATTATGAAAAAGGTTGATTGGTTTATGAAATCAATTGACAAAAAAAAAACAATTGTCCTGCTGTTCATATAACCTAACCCGCCGCCATATAGCCTAACCCGAAGTGATTTGATTGAATGTTTGAGGAGGGGGGGGGGGGGGGATAATGTTCAATTACACATTTATTACGACAAGTATTTTTGGTCCTTATTTACTTTGACTTCTTTTGAAGTGCTATGTACTGAATTAATTAAAAAATTATTAACAAAATGCTTTGGAACATGGAGGCTTTGAAAAAATAATTTAATTTTTTGTTTTAGAATTTTTTTCTAAATAGACATTTTAGAAGCATACGCTTATTTCTTATTTCATTTTGTGGTACTTTCAACGTAAATATAGTTCGCTATCATTTTTAGCAAGTTTGCTTTTGCTTTTTACTAAACATCTCAATAATGAATATCAGAAAGATCGTGAGTTAAATGAAAAGGGACAAATATGAATGCCCGTAGAAAGTATTTCCTACAATTTTCTCCCACAAAACAGAGGAAGGTGGGAAGGGGGGGGGGGGGGGGGGACTACAACAACAGTTGGCGGTCGCAAAGCTATTACCTCGGTGTGGGGGTACATGCCGCTCAGGGCGATGACCATCGCAAAAAGTCACGCCTCGCCACTGATATATATATATATATATACATATATTAATATTAATAATAGGAACACTCAATAATAAATTAATAGATAATTCCTGTGTGAGGAAAGGGGATGAGGGGGGGGGGGGGGGCGGAGCAGAGAGGTCTAGCATATTTTCTTCCTGAATTATGTATTATAGAGCAGCTTATCTTCATTTTTGGGAAGCAATACAATATTGTGTAGTGTTCCCCAACGATCTAATATAACTATTTTATTTTTTATATATTGTTTTAAAATATTTAAAAATTATAATAATAAATAAAAATATCTATTTTAATTTAATTCATAATAACGGTTCAAACAGATTTCTGTATGTCCATTCCCTATTTTAAGATGTGCTGGACGTGTTGTGGCGATAGCATCCCAACAGCAACCCTAGTTTCATCTTGATAAAACGGGTTTACACCTAAAAATATTGCAAATATGTCACAAATATAGTGATTAGGATGAAGTCGGTATGTCTTGACTATGTATTCTAGTATCCCTGTATCCTAGGAAAGTGTTCCCTTGCGCCACTGAACACTAACAAACCAGCCTAGACACCTGTTGCCATTGATCGTTCCTTTGGCAGCATCCATTGTGAGATGTAACAGGTGGCTTAAATGATCACTGGTCTTTTAAGCAATTTGGTTTTAATATAGTAGACTTTCGATGTAACGACCCCCTCAAGGGACAAATACTTTATATTAAGTCTTTATAACAGAAGTCGCATTGTAAAAACTTGATTATGTTGGGGATTAAAGTGACGGTGAAAAGGTGTACTGTTTCTATTAGATATTTGTATTCAGTACTTGATGCTGAAATAAAACTTTAGGTTAACTATATACATATTAACTCTCTGGCGGAGTAAAACAACTTAAGTAGTCAAAGTTATCAGAGGGTCAACGTTAAGTCGTTAAGTTAAGACTTCTAGTTTTTTTTTAACAATACACATAATTTAAATTCATAAAAATATTCTGTTTTGAAATATTTTTTTAAATATAAAGCGATGGAGTGTTTCTTGGAAGCTATAGCTATTAAAATAACACAATTAAGAAATATATATAATATACATGTATTGAAAATATAAAATAAATTAATTTGCAGAGAAAACAACTTTGTAATTTTGTCTTATTCCTAAATGATTCTACTCCATTTACATTCTAAAGATAAGCACAATTATTAAAATAAATAATAAAAACTACCAAATGTCCAAGCAATTAAGAAACTTTGCTACAAAAGTTTACAATATTTTACATGAAAATCCAACTTTGGAAACCGCACCACTATAATTTTTTTTGTTCTATTCCTATGAAAAATTAATAAGAAATGAATGACCGCGTTTATTCTAAATATCACCATTTAACAAAACAGCAGTGAACAGTTGCATCTAATTATACCATGGGATCTGGTTTCATTGATGAGATTGCAATAGTGTTCGAAATCAAGTAGAAAGCTTTTTCCGTTCCATCTGTCAAGATGACCAGTATTTACATTTGATAAACATTTCGGGTGTTGCCACTCAATCATAACAAAATTAAATTGGAACTTCAAAACAGTTGAGAGCAAACGATTTCGGACAATCTACATTTTAATTCTTATTATTCTAAACACTATTGTTATTCCATTGCAAGTACCCGACTTTTTGGTGGAATATTTATTAATGCATTGTTAAATACTTTTTATTAAAAACTGTATGTTTTTAAATATTAAACACTTAATGAATATTAAATATACATTTCTACTTGACGGATACGAACGTGTATATCCGTTCGAGTAACTCCAGTTTTTTCAGTAGTAATTTTCAAATTTAAAAATTCAGAATTTTTGGAAAACTTTCTCTACTGATGTAATTAAAAAATATTTTTGTAAAGAAAAGGTAATGTATTGGAAATATAAATAATTTTTTTTTACATATTCTTACAGAAAACAAACCTACACATTCGAAATTTTGCTTATCCGTCAAAGGGTTAAATAATGCTAATTAAGTATTATGTGCATATTAAATACTAAGTTAATATTAAGTGTTAATTAAATACCAAGTACCAATTAAATATTAAGTTTTAATTAAATATTAAATACTTCTTTAATATTAAATTCCTATTAAATACTTGGTATAAAATACTAAATGTTTTTTATATTTATATTTTAAATTTCTGTTTTTTTCTCTTAAGTAAGTGAAATTAAGTTAGAAATTCGTAAATGGATTTTGCTGTTGAATTTGTTCTTTGTAAATTTTTTTATTTCTTTCAAATTTATTGTACGATAATTTATGTTTAAACAAAAAAAAACTTTTATAAGAATTTTCTATGCAATAAAACTTGAAGGTATACAAAAACAACTACAAACATAAAAACTTTAAAGGACTTTCTAGTTCGGGTAAAAAGAAAACTTCATAAAAAAATCATTTTAAATCTCGCAAATAGAATAACTCTAAAGCTAAATTTATTTGATAAATAAGTAATTTTTAATTTGAAAATGCTTTTCTTCCTAAATTCAAAATTCTTAAAAATTCTTAAGACAAGGATGCATTAAAAAGTGTAATCCAATTTACTTTATTGAAGTACATATTACTATGCATTAGTTGAAAAGCTCAGTGAGTAAACATGCTACGTGAGATTTTTTAAAAAGTAAACTTCATTTCACGGATGAAACTGCTCTGACCTTGTCAATCACGTAAAATAACAATAGCATAATTCATATCATTTACATTAAGTCATTATTATGCTTTGAACTTTAATTCCTGTTTTACAAAGTATTCAATTTTTGTGACTAAATTAGTTCAACTACTCAGCTTACCACACTGTAAAAAAAAGGTACTTACAAATGAGTACCTGAACACATTTGTTTTTCTTTGAGTACAATTGCATCGTAAATGAGCGATGACGTATTCAAATTTAAGTAATAGTACTTTCTCAAAAATGAGCGGTGGTATTTAATGCTACTAATATCAGCTTCTGTTCAAGCCATCTTAATAAAGCGACCTGACAAATTTAAAACAGGTGTTCAGAAGATGGTTTTCCACGTTATTTGACGTCGATTGCTTAAATGGAAATTGAGTTATTACAACTCAATTATCTTACTTCTGGTTCTTTTGTTTTATAATTTCTTCACGTCACACAACGGATAAGGTGCCTGAGGATATGGGTTCAATTCCCGGTAAGTCTTAGCTGTAATTGTTGATATTTATTGAAAGTGATTTATAAAGGCAGCCTATGTAGGCAAGCAACTGAACAGTTTTTATTAATTTTTACTCAATATACCCATTTTTGAGTATATGTTTTTAAAAAAAATGAAACTTATGTATTAGTAGCTATGATAAGAATCAAATGTACTCAAAAATTAGCACTTTTTACTTATTTTTCAATACCTAATTGTTAACAGTGCAATTCAGTCATTAATGGTTATTTTACGGCAACCATTTAACGTATTTTTTATTTTAAAAAGACACATATTTACGTTTATTGCAAAGCATTTATCAAACAAAATAATCTTTTCACTCCGCCCCTGTTTATTAAGACTAATGAAGCGCAATTAAAATAAATATTCAATTCTATAGAAGAGTTTGTTAAGTATATAAAACGATGAAACCAGAGTTCTTTTCCAAAAAGAACACAATCTGAGTTCTTTTCCAAAAAGAACACCTTTGTAATTTCTGAAGAGGAAGTTTTTGAAAGGAAGGGCGTTTTAATGAAGGATATTAAACTCTCATTTAGTCGTGGGGTTTTAATTAGCAGAAAAATTATTCTTTTTTCGTTACCTTTTTTGAATTATAATGAGATAATGCTTTGGCTTGGCATTTTACTCTGCCACGTAAACGCGTTTGGAAAACAGCGTTTTTTCGAATTGGAATAACATAAAGACCTTAGCCGTTTTTTTTTTTTAAATACAATATCTTTTCAAAGAGTTTTTTATTTGTGGTAAAATAACGCCATTAAGAATTTAAAAACAACATAGTAGAATTTGCTCGATTTATTTAAAAAAAGATATCGAATGCGTGTGTAGGTGTTTTTATATTAAATTTTTTCCCTCATTTATTTGAGTTTAGATTTAAAAAATAAAAATGAATCGGTCTTTCTGAAAAAGTATTTGAAAATCCGATGTTTTAATAAAATAATGGACTTTTATTCGGTTTCAATGTTCTGAAATTGACTTACATTTTTTGTAAGACACTTTTTTATTCATATAATACGGCGATTTTTTTAATCGGCCAGTTGCCAATGTTTGGTTGTATCGTAATTAGATATATTTGGCTTAGAAAAACTTTATTTTTGCTTAACTACGTACTTCATTTATATTTGAACCGTCTAGTTTCAAAACCAGATAGATCTATTTTCATAAATTTTACCGCAGACGCCTAAAACGAATAACAGTTACGTACTTTGGAGATAAGGCCATGACTTTGGATGCATTTTTAGATTGGAATCCGAAACTTTTGGTCAATGCCACTTTGCAAGGATAAGGAGATTTGAAAGATGAGCATTGAGAAATTGTGAAAAATATATATATAAAAAACGATTTTACGAAAAATATGATAATGGACTGATCATTTTAAATAGGTCGCTTTGTTTTAATATCAACAAACAAAGTAGTTAAATTATATATTTAAAAATGGTTTGTTATGTGCAGTTAAACAGCCAAACAATGACCAACTCTTAGAAATTTGTGATTATGTATATATCTTACTTTTATTTCGTATGTTTAAATAAATGTTTGTTACTTGTATATTTATTCTTGCGAAGGTGATATTTAATATTTTTTATAAATTCGATAATCTTTGTGTTAAATTCAATATAAAAAAATATTCCGTCAAAATTTTTGTGACTAAATTAAAAAACTAATTAAACACAACGGAAGACAGGCAATTAATACATAGTGATGAGGAAACAAAAGTGTTTCCTCATCAGAATAAAAGTGTCAAAAGCGTTTATGTGCAAGATATGAAATTCATAAAGAATATTCAGACTAAAAGTGAAGATTGACAGTCTAAGAGTGAATAGTAAGGATTGTGATTTCATTGTGCCAAGGTGTGAAACGAGAAGAATTATTGTAAACCGTCCACATTAGATAGGCCGTGCCTATTGAGACGGCCGCAGGGTTTAATTCGTGTAACGTTAAGCTTATGTGAGTGTACCTTTGGTAACCGTAATTTTACATCCAGTCGTTATTTTAAACGCCAACCTTTTTATAAAAATTTAAGTTTGGCGACCGTATTTTTACATCTAGTTGTTATTTTTGACGCCTATTTTTTGTGACAATATTAGTTTGGCGACCGTAATTTTACACCCAGTCGCTATTTTTGACGCCTACCTTTTTATAAAAATTTCAGTATGACTACCGTATGTTTACACCCAGGCGTCATTTTTGAAGCCTACCTTTTTGTAAAAATTTCAGATTGTCGACAGTAATTTTTCACCCAGTTTTAATTTTTTACTTCTAACGTTGATTTTTAATAATTGATATTTATTCCTCCTCCAGAGTAAATTCAATTGTTGATTCCAGTAGAGTTCCATTAGAGTTCAAAATATTTATTCTTCCAGAGCTGAAGCCATGCCGTTACATAATAGGGGTTACATTAGGAATGAGTGTGTCCTATAGGGACTTTTATATTTAAAGACAGGGATTTTTAGGCATTATCTTCAATTTGATGTAATCAGGGAAGTCAGCTAATTGGTCCGAAATGGTTTGGCCCAGGGACTTTTCACGTGGAGGCACTTAAAAACCCCTAAAGCGTTCCTGTGTGAAAATTATGCCAGAATATTGGCGTAGGCAGTTTTTACGACTAAAGAGAGACCGGAATTGGAGACGTCAGCAAAAAAGTTATGCGAACTCTATTGCATTAAGGAATGAAACATGACTCTGATAGACAAGTTATTTGGGATGGTAAAAATAGTTTTACAGACAGGACGGAAGATTGTTATGACGCAATTAAATTATAGAAAAGGAGTGGGAGTTAAGGAAAATGTAAAATATGGTAATTTAAGGGAAATATATTACATTCAATGTTTTATATTTTTGGCAAAATAACTCTGGAGGGACAGCATTTTTCTTCATTTAGAGCAGTAATTCCCAAAGTGCAAATCTAAAAATTTAAATAGTACCAAATTTAAAAATAATCGAACTACTATAAGATGCATAACTGCGAAGTTAGAAATTACAAAATGCGCCAAAGAAAAGGGAAATGTTTCAAAACTCCTCAAAGAGAAGCTGTCTAAAACTATGCGGTAAACCGTCGACTTTACAAAAGATCTTGTATCAGTAATAACACTTTTATGTACCAAGACCGATGATTCGTTGGAATTTCTTGTTACGTCAATAGCCGTAAGTGCGATGACAGACAGTAAGGTGGTGGGTCGAACAGACTAAATCTAAGAGAGTATCTCCTTTTAGTTGAATTCCCTTAATGATGCGTAGTAGAACCTTCGCGACAGATTTCGACTGCTCTGGAAGATCTTGCAGACGGAATGTATAAGCAAGCGTTGCCGGATCGATTCAGTCAGTCAGTTGATAGCCGAAGTGTAGTGAAGATTAATTCCGTGCGTGATATTGTTATTAGCGAGTTTTTTTCTTCTTACTTATGGTTAGTAATATTTTTACTTAGGTTAGGGCGCCGTGGGGAAATATTAATTCAAAAAAGGCGCCGTGACTAAAAAAATTTTGACCTTTCGACTCAAATACCATAGACCTTTGGTCTTTGATAATAATTTTAAAAATGGAAAAGAAAATAATTAAAAAACAAAATTAAGATCAATATATCCATGAGATTTTCTTTTTTATCTCGAATTTTATTCCAGAGTGAATCAGTATTGACCTCCAATTTATTTTCGGAAGCAGATATTTACTAGTTTTATCCACGCACGCTTTGATGTTGTGATTGGTTCAGTCTCCAGATACCGTGATGCGAAAAGATATCCGATAACTGATGATCAACGACAGACTCTCGACGATTTCTGAGGGTTCTTAGAATTTGATTTTCCATCTAATCGTCTGCTAGACAACCTTGTCGACCAGTTATTACTCGTTCTTAAACATTATTTAAAACTAACCAACGAATAAATACAAAAACTGAGCTACTTATATTTGGATCCTTCAAAATTAATATTACAATGCGTAAAAAGGTCCTTTGTTCAATGGAAAATCTATATAAAGCATCAAAATATATGGTACAAATATTCAAAAATAGGTGTTCGGACCCTCCCTTCT
This sequence comes from Troglohyphantes excavatus, assembly GCA_963932185.1. NCBI lineage: Eukaryota > Metazoa > Arthropoda > Arachnida > Araneae > Linyphiidae > Troglohyphantes > Troglohyphantes excavatus. The sequence continues at coordinate 53,460,827 of OZ010669.1, read as the reverse complement.
GGGCTTATACATAATAAAAATTTAAAAGGAATTAAAAGGATTTACACTTGGAAATATGAACTACGGGAGCTTAGTTAATCTTAGTGACTAAAAGTTCAGTGATTTTGTTGATGCCAGCCATTAACATGGCTGTATTTGCCGCTAAAGTTTCTACAATTTTACATAAGTTGCGAATCATTTCATTTGTTTCGTGAAGTGACAGTTTAAAGATCAATCTGAAAGATAAACATTTTAAGATATATATAAAGCACTCTTGTTTTATTTGAGCTGACTTATATTTTTCCATTTTGAAAATATTTTTATTATAGTGCAAAGGAGATCTGTCATTTGGTTTAAAAATATTCAAAATGGCGACGGAAAGCTTTTCTGTTGAAGCAAAACCAGACCATTGCGCATAATTTTTCGCGCATTCATTTGACGTCATTTTTATAGATGATGGGTTCGAGTCTGGCTTTCGCCAGATTTGTCGATTTTAAAGAAAATTCATTATTAATAAGAATTAATTAGTGATTAACAATTTTATGGCTAATTATTGTATTGTCACCGGGATTACGTATGTATGCCAAGTTTCAAATTTTTATGACAATTGGAAGTGGGTTTAATTTGAGTTACAAGATTTGAGGACATATCACACCAGACAGTGTGAGTTAAATAAAAGCATGTAAATAAAAAATTGAGTTGCCCCCGACAGGACTTGACCCAGCGACACATTGTTGCGAAGTACCACGCTACACCGACTAAGCTAAAAGGATACGCATGTAAAGTTTTCCCTCGCTACTGCGCTATGATTCCTATTGGCTGGAAACTTTAAATATTAATAAAAAAATAACCAATTAAAAGTTTAAGATTCTTGCTCTCATGTGCAGAATTAGAGGTTGTGTTTAAAATTTCAGACATTTTCTTGGAGTGGAAGGTAGCGTTTTGTGTGCACAGACTGACACTCTTTTTTTTTTTTTTATAGATGATGCTGATATTGATTTTAAATCTTATTTTAAATTTGCCAATATATGATTAAAAACAAATTTTGAATCTGTTCACGTTATCCTTCGAAATGATGAAAGTTAATAGAACACATGCCTCATTTTGTTTATAACAACGTTATGGAAAATCTGTTGTATAAAAAATTCGGTTTCCAAGCTTGTTGAATTTATGTAACGTTGTGTAATGCATCCTTAAAATAAAAATTTCCTTGAACTCTGTTTTTTTAAAAACATTCGAAGATAATAATTTATATTATATATCTAAAATAGCGGTCGTGTTCGATGGAAAATCCGGACCGTTACTTGTGACATCTTGAACTAATGTAAAGTGCATACGGGGTGTGGATGGATACCCGTGGCATCGGACGAAAAAGCTTGTTTATCTTCCTTCTTTTGACGAGGGTTTCATTGAAGTCCAATCCCTATTTCTATCCACTGTGCAGCTCTAGTGCGACGTTAATTAAACAAACCAAACCAAACCAAAACCCTATTTCTATATAATCCGCTGAAATGACGTTTCACGCAAAATCCTTTTGGCTGTACTAGGACACGGCCACACCCAATTTTATTTCCAGTAGCATTTGATGCTGTCTTAAAAGCTTAAGGTGTGAATAATTTGGAATGACATTAATGCGTAATGACATGTGACATCTTAATTGCCGATCCGCGCTAAGTCAAATTTTCAGAATATTATATAGAAATTAAAAATCAAGATTGAACAAAATTTCATAATTTTCTTTTTGTATAGCTTCATTTTAAATCCTCTCGCATTCTTCTCTTGTAATAACGAGAAGAAAGTAATCAAAGGAAATTTTGAGTTCCTCTTTAAGTTATAATGAGATTTAAAAGAAGAAAATGCCAAAATTTTAACGGGGGACTTGCGAACATTACTTAGTATTTTCCTACCATTGCTATAATTTGTTTTTTAATTTTCCTGCTATGTAGTTTTGGTGGATTAGTTTTGGGCATTGACGTAATTGCATTGACGTTCGTAATTTTCACCCTCTTTATTGAGGAGGAGGGGGTGTAAAACTTATGTATTATCAAAATTTAAGGTCATTAAAATAAATATTTAGTACAATATTTTCAAAGGGTTAGTGTGTAAATAGAATTTGAAGAATATTAAATAAACATATGATATGTTTGTGTAGAAGTATGGTTTAATAAAGGAAAATAAAATTATATTGAACATTGCGCGTTTGCACACTGTTAACAATAGGTACTCAAATATAAGTAAAATTTATTCAATTTTGCGTACATGCGATGCTTATTATTGCTCCGACTGCATAAGTTTCAATTCTTAAAAAGACGTGAACTCAAAAATGAATAAAAACGGCATATGATAACCTACACAGGCTGCCTTAATAAATTACTTAAAAAAATATCGACAAAAACAACCAAGACTTACCGGGAATCGTACCCAGATCCTCAGACACCGCAATCCGGAGTCATATCCGTTAAACTACCAGGAGATCTTGAAGAAGTTATAAACAAAAGTAATGTTAAATAGGTGTGCTAAAATAATGAGATGTAAGATAATTAAATTGTAATAATTCAGTGTCCATTTAAGCAATCGACATCAAATAATGTGGAAAGCCATCTTCTGGACAACTATTTTAAGTTTTTCAGGTCGCTTTGTTAAGATGTCTTGAACAGAAGCTGAGATTAGAAATATTAAATCACACTGCTCATTTGAGAAAGTACGGTTACTTGAATTTGAGTACGTCATTGTTCATTTACGATGTAAAATACAAAAACATTTTGATTGTTCTAAAGTTCAACGGAGTACTTCGGACCCTATCTCGGACCACAGGTTGGGAACCCAGTGGCGGCCCGTGGTTGAAAATGTTAGGGCAACCAAAAGCATGTGACCCCCCCCCCCCCCGCCCTCTATTTTCCACAACCATTCATGAACGGAAATTCTTTATTATTTACTACTCATATCAAAGTTTCCTTTCAATTTTTACGAAATTATAACATGCAAAAAAATATAAAAAAAAAAAAAATAGAAAACACTTACTTATTTTTTGAAAATTAAAGCAATTCTTCTTCTTTTATACATGCGAATCGGTCAATTTAAATAACGAAATAACAGCACACAGTAAATTTATCACGAAAACTATTTCCGTTTGGAGAGATTCTTGGAAATTCTCGGTTCTCCCACCCATCCCCGCGATTCACGCACGAGCAAATCAGTTTATCGAATTACCAAGTGCAGCCCAAATCAGAAAATTCGTTTCGTAGAGTGAGAGCGTTTTTTCGTTGAATCTCCATACTACGTAGAGGTTGCCATGGCAACGATGCAGCCGATTTCGAACTTCTCATTTTGGTTGCAGTTCTGATTGAATGGAGTTTTCCCTCCTCCTGAATTGTGCATTACGGCAACAGGTTTGCTATTTATCGGAGATTTTGTTTACTTACCGTAGAAATTTCATTTTCAATTGTAATCTTCATTTAAGAAAATTAGTAAATTGTCTCATTTTAGTTTTAAAATACACTAATAAATTTAGGTGCAGCCTGAATGTACTTGCTGTAGTCCACAAGCCGCCACTGTGGGAACCACTGATATAAAGGGTCAATCTTTCAATTTTTAGTTCTCGAACATCTTCTGACAAGTTCATTCGACATAGACTCCACTGGACATTCGAATACGAAGGGGCGACATTCTAAAAATTAACCCCAATTACTCCAGTTGATTGACCTTGCACCAATATGACCCTGGGAAAGACGGCGTTCGATTAGCATGCCACCCTTTGTCCCGCGTTCGTTCCTGGCTCGACGCCAGACGTCGTGCCATTCCGAATTCATTAATAGGTCCGCACTTATGCAAAACAGACGCCACAGACCCTTTTCTTCAGACCCCTCCCCTTCTCACACACGTAGCTGCGTTGTTCCCGAAGCCGCGAAGGGACTGCAGTAACAGACACGGCTGTACTGTGCGTTAATAGACCGCCATTTGTTGTGCGTTTGGCAACCAAGGTCGACAGAAAGGGGTGTGTTTGGTTTGGTTAAATAGGTTACATCTTATCTGAGGAATCATCAATTATCGCGTTTTTCCTTTTTTTTTTTTGACAGGAAGGAAAGGATAATTTGAATTAGGTAACGAGAAAGTTAAATGGCATTGCGCATTTTTGGAAAAAAATTAATTTAATGAGTTTTAAAATTAGAAGACGTTTTCAAGTTAGAACTAGATTGTTTTGTATTTTATTGAGAAAATTTAATAATATATATATATATATATATATATATATTTAATGAGAGAATGAGAAAAAATGAGAATTGCTGATACCGTTTTAGCAGTCATCGACTTTTTAATCAGGTATTCAGTATTAAAAAAATCCGCATTTTTAATTCTAAAAATGAATAGATCTTTTTATCCGATTGTTATTTTGATGATAAAAATTCCATTTTTTAAAAAAAAATTACAATATTTTGATCTCTATTACTATTAATCTTTTGAAGAGTGTAAGGGAATAACGATGAAGGTCCACTGTTTTGTTTTAATCGAGATCTCCACGTCTGATGTTAGCAAATTCCTTTCACCAAGATTTAAAACCGGAAAAACGATAAAAGTCCGTAAAAACACTTAAAAATATATCACAATGTCGGATAAAAAAATTAAACTTGACACTTCGTTTTTCATTTTTTGATAATTCACTCCAGATGGGTCGTCGTTGTTATTCTCCTCTACTTTTCTTTTACGATCGGAATTTATGTTATGTATTTTTATTTATAAAATTATTTATTATAAATTTCATTATTTATTTTGGCGTGAATGAGTCGCATAGAGAAAAATGACATTTTTAGAAGCATTATAATTCCCCGTGAAAGAAGACAATAGGGATAAATGACCATAGTGCAGAGGAAGGTGAGATGTTTCGAACAGACCGATTGTTAAACCATTCATTTCGTCTACTGACCTCCGTACACTGTTAAAAAAAGTACTCAACAATAAGTAAAAGGTACTCAAAAATAAGTAAAAGGTACTCAAAAATAAGTAAAAGGTACTCAAAAATAAATAAAAGGTACTCAAAAATAAGTAAAAGGTACTCAAAAATAAGTAAAAGGTATTCAAAAATAAGTAAAAGGTACCCAAAAATAAGTAAAAGGTACTCATTTTTGAGTACATTCGATATTTATCATGCCTCCGAATACGTAAGTTTCCATTTTGGGAAAGACATGCACTAAAAAATGAGTGCAATGAATAAAAATGAATAAGAAGAGCAGTTGTTTGCCTACATAGGTTGCCTTCATAAATCCCTTTCAATAAATATCGACAATTACAACCAAGACTTACCTGGAATCGAACCCAGATTCTCAGCACCGCAGTCCAGAGCCTTATCCTTTAAATTACCAGGACGACGTAAAGAAGTTATAAACAGAAGAAATGTTAAAAAAATGTGCCAAAAGATTGGGAAGTAAGATAATTGGACTGTAATAACTCAGTTTCCATTAAACAATTGACATCAAATAATATGGAAAACTATCTTTTGAACAACTATTTAACTTTGTTAAGTTGATGAAAACGTAAGCTGACATTAGCAATAATAAATCATACTGCTCATTTTTGAGAAAGTACATTTACTCAAATTTCGGTATATTATTTAAATTTGAGCTCATTTACGATACAATTGCGCTCAAAGAAAAACAAGTAGGTTCAGATACTCATGTTTAAGTACTTTTTTTTACTCTGTAGGTGGGAGGGCGGGGGGGGGGGGGGGTGGAGAGGGGTTGAATTTCAACCAACTTCAGTATACGACTCCGCCCAATAACTATACGTGGAATCATCCTAAGTGTATAAATGACGTACCCTCGGGTAAAGAAAAGTAGGCCGCGTATACCAGGGGGTTGAATATTAACCCATACCACGGTCTGATCTTTGTACGTACAACGTGAGGTCCAAAGTATTCATAATCCAAACTTACGGTACATTTTGACTTGTACCTACCTGATATTTAAAAAAAAGATGCTAGCTATATTGACGAATAAAGATTGCATACATTTAATTGCATAAACTTTCCCTTAGTATAGTTTATATAAAAAAAAATAATGAATATATTATTGAATTAACTTAATTCAATCTTTTTAGTTGAACATTTATAAAAAGTTGGTGTACATATTAAAAAAAAATATATTTTCTTTGAAATCACGGAGTAAGATGTTTAGTTTAAAAGAATCATGTTTGGATAAATTTCTGTTGTTCTTTTCGACCCCCCCCCCCCCCCTGCTGAGTGTGCGGTCTCTCCAGAGGCTGTGTCCTTCAGATAAGTGGGTCATAATACTCTCCGCTAATGACACGATCCTGGGCGTTAATCCTAATGGGTAATTACGGAGTGCTTATCTGCGTTGTGGTTCGTTAACATGGGCTTTCTCTCTTAACACGGTATTTTCCCAAAGTGTTATCTCAAAGCACTTGTAAAAAGTGGAGTGAGTTTCAGTACTAAAACAATAGCAGTTTTTTAGATTTCATAATAAAAAGTTTTTAAAAAATCACAAAATTGTCGTCTTTTACAAGTTAAATAGGCGTATCTGCATTTCCTTAAGTTTTCGGGAGAGGTAATTTAAGAGGTAATTTTTTTCCTATTAGATAACTTTAAATGTAAGACACGAAAACTCGTATATCTCAAATATGATTACAGATGGAAAAAATCGCTATTCTGTAAAAAAAAGGTACTTCAAAATGAGTACCTGAACATACTCGGTTTTCTTTGAGTTCAATTGCATCGTAAATGAGCGATGACGTACTCAAATTTAAGCAATCGTCCTTTCTCAAAATGAACAGTGTGTTCTAATATTGCTCGTTTCAACTTCTGTTCAAGCCATCCTAACATAGCGAGCCTGACAAACTTAAAATTGTTGTCTATAAGATGGTTCTCCACATTATTTGATGTCGATTGCTTAAATGGAAACTGAGTTATTATAATTCCATTATCTTACTTCCCATTCTTTTGGCACACCTTTTTAACATTTCTTCTGTTTATAACTTCTTCATTTAACCCTGGTAGTACAACGGATATGGCACTGGACTGCGGTGCTTGAGGATATGAGATCGATTCCCAGTATGTCTTGGTTGTAATTTTCGATATTTATTGAAAATAATTTATGAAGGCAGTCTATGAAGGCAAGCTTTTTTTAAAAAAAATTTTACTCACTGTTGAGTATTTTCAAAATGAAACTTATGTATTCGGAGCTATCATAAGCATCGAATGTAAACAAAAATGAGTACATTTTACTTGTTTTTGAGTACTTATTTTTAGCAGTGTATATGATTTTTGCTAAGACAAATATTATTTGCGGAATTTTTTTTTAAATCGCCATTTCTAACATGTCTCCATAAATCTTGTGAATGTATCAATGATATGTAATCAATGTAAGCAATTGGGTTGGTTGGATACCAAGTGGTGTGTGTTAGTTCAAAAGCAGAGTTCCGAAATAAGAACGTTTAAAGTTTGCAACTCACTTTGTATATAATGTTAAATGGAATGACACTGAACTCATGATTGGGCAACCTACTGAACTATGACGTCACCACTTGGGCCTATAACGAAATAATATAGTTATATTTATACAAAATCAAAATTTTCCATATTTATTAATCTACAAATGGTAGTACAACTAATTAAACATCATAATACAATACCAAAATTTTCCATATTTAATAATCTACAAATGGTAGTACAACTAATTAAACATCATAACACAATACCAAATAACTAACTATCCAAACATTAATTTTTTGTGCACATTCAATTCCCAAAAATCCGAGTCATTTTCCCGAAGAAATAATAAAACACCCACCACCATTTCTCTTATTTCTTCTCCAATTTTTTTTATCCCAATTATCTCTTCCCAGACTTGAGCTATTCTCTCAGCCCATAGTAATCGAACTTCTTTTTCCATCACCTTATATTACCATGCAGTTAGTTATCTGCCATCTGCATCTGGTGATTCATATCTTCCAGGAACAAGAATATTTTTTTTATTCGGCTCGAGATCTTCTTCAAAACAAGTCGCCAAATTTAGGGACATCAGACAAGAATGAGCTATTTTGTGGGTAGTGGTCAAATAACTGGTTTTTCATGTTCTTTTTTATATTTTCTTAAAGAAATAACCGTTTTTGGCTTCTTATTCAAATATCGATAAAATCTTGTTGATACTTTGTTTATGGTAAAAAGTGTTAAGGTTTTATTAATATTCACTATTGTGAGAAGTGGTAAAGTTTTGTAACCCAAACCAACCAATCAACATAAGACCATTTGGATTTGATTTATTAAAAGCCCTGGAAGTTGTAATATTAGTTACGTACTGATCAATGGGTTCGCATGTTAAGATGTGAATTGGATACGATAATATTGTTTTAAACTTGTAAGATGATTGAACGTCTATATTCAGCCATGAATCTTTAAATTTTGGAGCAAATGCGCATACATTTTAAATTTGTAAGTATATTCGTTGAAACATTTTTCATATACAGGATGTATCAGAATGATATTTGTTAAGTTATTAAAATAGCCAAGATATTAAGATAGCTAAGTTATTAAGATAGCTCATTTATGTTACTTGTACAAGTTTTATTTATACACAGTCTAAAATTAAAAAAAAAAAAATGCTAAAAGCAGTTTTTTTACGTCAATAAAACTTTATATTTATAAACTTATAAATAAAACATTATATGCTGTTGTTACATGAAACAACGTAACTTACCTCTCTTATTTCTGTTGCGTGCCAGAGTTGTAAATATGATTCTCATACACCCATCCTCAGGAGAAATCTCAGCGGGTTGATGGTTTAATAGTGCGTTAATGGTTTTGGTGTGTGTTCTGATTAGTTCGTTAAAGGTTAAAAAAAAACCTGCGTACAAATAAAATTACATGTACAAGCAAAATAACGTAGCTAACTTATTTATTTTAGGTTTTACTGCATGTCAAAGTTGTAAAGATCATTCTCATACATCCTGTATAATGCGTTGGTTAGAAAGTTACATTTGTTAAATAACATTAAAATTAAAAGTATATACAAAAAAATGTGTGTTGCAGTAAACCCTTTTACAGTGAAAACTCTTTTAAAATTATTTTGATATATTCTACGCCGATTAGGATATTTTGTTAAAATTGAAATCTGCTATTAAATGAATATTGACGAAATTTCTATGTTTCGGAATTTGTCTCAACCAGCAGTCTTTGTAACCGGCAGAATTTAACGGAATTTCTTTATTAAGGATTCATATGTAACTATCGGGATTTATTACACGAAAACCATATTTCCTGAACGGAGCACTATTGTATCGTAATCCCTATTAATTAATAATTTATTTGTGAATATCTCCCTTTAACTCTTTAAAGAAATGTATTTTTATTTTTAATAAAGTAATTTTAATAATGATATGAAAGTCATTGTTCATTACAGTTTTAATAATTAAAAAAAAATCTTTTATTACATCATTTTCAGCTGATATTAATATACCATGAAAATTTTAAATTTATAGTAGAATGTAAAATTTTATTATTCATAATGAACTTTTTCGTGAATCCAATAAAATTTATAAAACATTTGAGTTAGGACATTCACCAAAAGCAAGGTATCAAACGGAATTATAAACTTAACATGAACTACACATCATTTTGATATATGTGTATACTCTGTATGATATATAATTCTTTTCCAAATGCACTGAAATAGTTATTTGGATAATAAATATTATTTAGCAACAGTACAACAAGACATTTACTAGATAAGGAAAACGGCTCCCAAGAGCAGGATATTAAACTTCATGAATGATACATGTAACTGTTCTTTGATGATATATTTGCAGTGATTATTTAACGAATGGAGTACATGGTATAACTGCGTGTGATTCTTCAATGGTATTAATATCCATGAATTTGATCAAATTCTTCTTAGATCACTAAAAATAAATTGAGGTCCTTAAAAAAAATTTCAGTAAAGTAGACATATAATGAATTTTACATAAGTTCAAATGTAACCACTAAATTTAATTTTTGAAAGTAGAGAGTATAAAATAAGAATATACTTTTTTATCTAATACAACAGAGAACAATTTTAGTGTGTTGTACGTCCTTATATATGAAACACTTTTTTGTGACATCTTAACTTTGAAAATTGCTTTCGGAATCCAAAAAAATGTTTTGTTCGACATGATTGCAGCATATAACATTGACTGGACATGTAAAAAATGCGATCATTAAAGCTTTCTCTTATTGACAAAACATTTTAAGCAAAATGTATTTTAGAAATTAGCCTTCCATAGTTATATAAACATTTTATTTCAATTAGAGTCAATTCTTTTTATTTGTTTTAATTAATTAGTTTAGATAAAAAAAAATAAAGCATTACTGCGTAATGCATTAAATGCAAATCAAAATTTAAATTTTTCGAAATGTTATTTTCCTCTTTTGATAATCCCGACTAATTTTGTTTATAATGATTATTTTTTAAACGGAAACGTATTTTTTATTAAAATGACTATACTTCACCCATTAGTTATTTACAAATACATAAAAATTGTAATAAACACATTTTGTTTTCTGCCTCTAAATTCATATCTCTATTCGACCATAAAAAGGCCGTAATTCCAAATTTTTTAAATTCATAATGTTAGCCCCTCTTATGTGTCCTTAAAAATATACCTTTTTATGATATTAAAAATTCATAAATCAAATATTATGGGGAGTTTATAGTCAAATTTATATTGGCTTTAACTCCAGTTTGAGGCGGTTTTTGATAAAAGAAGGTCCTATATGATAAGTAAGTACTAAAAGAGGTCCTATATGATAAGTAAGTATTAGAAAAAGGTCCAAAATCCATTATGAGTTGTAAATAAAAAAAAACACGTTATACTTACATGGTCAAAGAAAATATAACTATCAGCAAAATAAAATTTTGTACATGCAAAGAACTACTTTTTGACAATAAAATCCTTTGGAAGTATCAAAACTTTGATGCAGGTGATAAATTTGGTTTTCTTGTTTCTTTTAAAGTTTTGCTCGTCGGAGTTAGGGACTTCTTTCTTTCTAATGACAGCAGTATTATACTCGCAATGGGTAGATAACAGGCAAATATTAATAGTTTAAAAGGGTATGACTATTATGGTTAAAAATAGGTACTCAAAAATAAGTTTAATGTACTCACTTTTGAGTACATTTGCTGCTTGTCATGGCTCCAGATACATGTTTCAATTTGGAAAAAGACATGAACTCAGAAATGAGTGCAATGAGTAAAAACGAGCTAGCCTACATTGGCTGTCTTCGTAAATCACTTTCAATAAATATCGACAATTATAACCAAGGCCTACAGGGAATCGAACCCATATCCTCAGACACCGCAGTCCAGTGCTTTATTCGTTGGGCGACGTGAAGAAGTTATAAACGGAAGAAATGTTAAAAAGGTGTGCCAAAAGAATGTAAGGTAAGATAATTGAGCTATAATAACTCAGTTTCCATTTAAACAATCGATATAAAATAATGTAGGCAACCATCTTCTGAACAATTGTTTTAAGTTTGTCAGGTCGCATTGCTAAAATGGCTTGAACAGAAGCTGATATTAGCAATATTAAATCACACTGCTCATTTTTGTGAAAGTACGGTTGCTTAAGTTTGAGTACGTCACTGCTCATTTACGATGCAATTATACTTAAAGAAAAACAAATAGGTTCAAGTACTTTTTTTTACATTGTAAAATGAACCCATCGCTGACGTCCACCCCTATATAGGGTTTCGTCATTACCAAGATATTCCAATTAATATTTTCAAATGTTTATGGAGGGCCTCTGTGGCCCAGTGGATAAAGGCGTCAGCTGGGAATCAGAGGATTCCTAGTTCGATCCTGTGCGACGGACCTGACAAAGAAAAGTAAAAAAGTAGTAATCTTGTGATCGGAGGGTTGCCGGCTTCGCTACAAAATACTAGAAAAGTCGTCCAGAACAACCACAAAAATTATCGACGTGTATACGGGAATGGTGCATGATACATCTGATCGGGGACCAAAGTCCCGACGTCTATTGATGGAGTTGGATGCCAGCTCAGGTGTTTTCCTCGTCATCTGACCATGGTTCAAAAATACGTGGCATCGTTCCCGGATCTTTCCTTCGAGGTAGGAGCCCCAGTTGCTCAGTTGGTAAGGCGTTCAGATACTCATCAGAGGATTGGTGGTTCGAATCCGTGAAATGGACTTGACAAAGAAAAGTAAAAAAGCAGTAATCTTGTGATCGGAGGGTTGCCAGCTTCGCTACAAAATACTAGAAAAATCGTCCAGAACATCCACAAAAAATATCGGTGTGTATACGGGACTGGCGCACGATAAATCTGATCGGGGTCCAAAGTCCCGGCGTCTATTGATGGCGTTGGATGCCAGCTCAGGTGTTTCCTCGTCATCTGACCATGGTTCTAAAATAACGAGGTGCATGTATGAATGTGTGTGTGAATGTGTATGTGTTCCCGGGTCTTTCCTTCGAGATTAACCAAGAACTGTCGCCAATAGCCCACTGTGAAGTTCTAGTGCGACATTAATTAATCAAACCAAACCAAAATCAATGTTTAAGTATTTAAAAAGACACTCCAATAGAAGAAAAAAAAGCCCCACCCCACAAAGAAGTCAACTACCTTCTCAGGATAATCGAGAATACCTTATCTGCAGCACTTCCCCCCTGACCGATATCAGCAGTTCGGATTGGGATCCAATTTATTTTCCCGGAAGAACCGCGAATGAGTAGGTTTCCACGCAGGAAGGAAGTGCTCCGGCCAAGCCAAGTGGCACCGCTGGCCAATGAATACGCTGGCCCATCACTATTGTTTGGGATAGTCTGTTGTTTGGGTGAATTGAAACGTACCGAATCTCTCAATCCTTGATCGGAATGGACCTGGTTCGCTGGAAGTATTTTATTATGATAAAATATTCAATGAATGGGTTAATGCCATAGCTAGTAGTATTAAATCAGTACCTCGGCTGGTAAAAAAAATCTGTTGGAAAACATAACTTTCTTTGATTTCTATCTAAAGGTTTGTTCCAAGAGAATGTTTTTTTGCTTCCTAGAATTATCTTTGACTTCAACTGTGTTTTTTTAAAAAAAACCACTGGATCTATTTGTCAAATTCAGTCTTTTGTTACATGATATTTCACATTATTTTATATGATTTCAAAAAAGACAGCTTCCATGAAAAAAGTTTTTTTTATGTGTATGTTGTTTTAGTTACGGGCTGTCTGTCTAAAAGTTTTTTTAAAGCATGTTTTGACGACTTGTGAAATTTATACAATACTGATACTAATCTTCAGGGAACGTAAAAAAAAGTTGACGTTTTAATTTTGAAACAAAATAGTCATTGGCATTTTCAAGTCATTCCTAATCAAGCAAACTAGCAAAAGAGCCAAAACCATGCCTAATGTTCAAATTTGACAAGGTTTTTCTATTAAGTCACATAAAATCTAGTAATTTGTACACCACATTTGATTTTCGTAGTAGTATTATTTGTTCTTGAAATATTTTGCTTACAGATACACTCTCAGACTAATTTTTAAAAATCCCTACAAATTAATAAATGATGATGTATGAATTTACAAGTTTTTTAAAAAAGTATTTATGTTCTATAACTTCCCATATAAAGTATTTTTGCAATAACTACTATGAAGGAATAATTTTATCGAACAAATTGGCATAATAATTAGGTCAGGAATATTTTTTTACAAATACGCACTTTGTCGCGATTAAAATCGAATGGAATAAATAATCTATTTTACATTGTCGTAGAAAAAAAACAGGTGTTTAACAATTCAGCAAACGATAATTTTTATTTGTGAAAAACCCACGTTCTTTTGTTTATCTTACTGATGATGTCACGCGCATAGAGTTTATGAAACAAAAAAAAAGAAGAACGGAAACAACTCAACTTGAATACTCGAGTATTTTATTAGCAGACGATACCGATTTTTACTAAGAAGAATTTCGATATTTCCATTCGCATTTGCATTGCACAATGGCGGCGGAAATTATATTTGTGAGATTTCACATCGTAATTAAAATACGAAGATCAAACAATGAAAAGGCCATTTCTGTTTCCACATTTCAAAAGGAATTGCCTTGTCACTAGGAAATTTTAATGGAAAAGTAAATAGCAATGGCGATATTTTCTGAAAATGTTTACTCTAGTAAGTCTTGGAACAAGATCCTGGAATTAAATCTTTCAAACGTTCTTTGTTGAGAATTACTTATGGTAAGATAAAATATCAATTTGTTTAATCCTATCTTAAGCTTTCTGTATGCAGAAATTTTTTGGTGTTATAACTAAATTATTTAAAATCAAAGTTATTTAATATTAATTGAGTCAATGGTGATTATTCTTTTTCGATTTTTATGTGTCATTCTTTGCTGAAATATATGTAATTAAAAAACTTTCAATACTTTTTTTTAAACTATTGTAAACTTTTAAATATCTAATTAATTGAATAATGTACTTTTCACTAGAATAACTTTTTATTCTATTTTTTTCAAAGAGTTGAAATAGGCAATCAATTCAATTACGGAATTCTAAAAAAGAATTTATGAAATTAACTTTTTTCTCTTTCCTATCGTGGATATTTGGAATTAAAAACGAAGAATAATTTTGGTAAAAAAAGAATCTATTTTATTATTGGTAGCAACTCTTATTCAAAAAAGTACTTTGTGATTTATTTAAGAATAGGGCGTATAATGGTGCCGAAAATGCACAATAGTTTTAAAGAAGATTTTTTCAACACATATTGTTATATAAAAACAAATATTACAATTAAGCCTATTATCTTTATAAAAATATCTTTGTATTGTTATATTTAAGTACAAAGCTTTCAGAACCCCTATATCATTGATTATTCCGGACATCCAATTCCTTTTTGCCGTGTTATCCTTACTAAGTAAATGCCGGAACCATCGGACAAAATGAAACGGAGTTAAATAATGTACAATTCTATTTCAGTAAGAGCCTTTGTGGGTCTTCGAGATTTCCTGATAAAAAAAGATCTTATTTCTATGACTCCTTAAGGGTGAATCACAGACTTTCGAGTAAAGCATTACTTGATTTGCTCCAGTAGTAAATAATAGTATATTTGGATATTTTGACTTGTATGACTTTGAATTGGATGTACTATTTTGTGATGTTTATATTTCCAATGGTTGTACCTAAAAACTCGCGTAAAATTAAATAAATCTGAAAATTAATGTAGTTGTATTTCAGTAGATAAATTACAAACTCACACAATTTGGATTATTCCCTATATGTAATATAATGCATTAATTAATGCAGTTCGATATTTCATCACTGTTGATAAAAATTCTTTTGCTTTAGAATGGAATTTTCATTGTAATTGATTATACTCGTATAGTGATTATTTTGTGTTAGATTGGAAATATTCTTATATTTGCTCTTGATGTTTACAGTTTTTTTTATAACACATATATTGTGTATTTAGCAAATTATTTTTATTTAAATTTTTTTGAATTTATTTCTTTTTATTTAAAAAAAATACAATCTTCTGAATTGTCTATAATAATGAAAGAAAGTTGTCTGTGGATCGCAAAACACTTACTTCCTCTCCTATAAAAGGTACAGGTACTATTCATCCTTAAGATGTGAACCTGAGGCTCGGATATGCCAAATTCCGTTTAGAAATATTGCCTAAGGGAGACCCGAGCTCCAAATCCTAATTTGTTTATTAATGAATTCAGAAATACCATTTTTTTTATATCATTAGAAAATCTTTTTCTAAACAATAATCAAAAACAAAAATATATTACAAAATAATTTTTGTTAATTTTTGCATTTTTTAAGTTTAAAAATACTTTTTTTTAAAAACACTACTCCTCTTTCAATTTTTAATGTTTAAATTTTTTTTAATAGATTAAATAACGCCAAAGTACATACTACAAACGTATGAATAGACTTTTGCAGATTTGTGTTTTAATTGTCTTTAAAAACTTATTTTAAGTTCAAAACCCAAAAAATATTCAATTTTTTAAGTTTAACAATTTGTAAAAAAATAATTTATAACTTAATTTAAAAAATCTATACATACGTTTATAAAACAAATATTAGAGCTTCAACAACTATTACAATTTTAGTTTTAAGTTAATTACTTACAAAACCATTGGATTTTAAACGTGACCAAAATTAAAAAAAAATATTTTGAGTAAATGACGATTGTTGCAAACGAAAAGTATGTAGAAAGATGATAAATGGTATATAAACTTCTAAAAAAACATACGCTCTGTTTCTTTTACTGTTTTGAAATTTTGTATACAGTACTTCTTAAGTACGTTTAGCATCGTTTTATGAAGAAAAAAATGTTTGCAATTTTTCCGGATTTTGGGGCTTGTGTCTCCCAAACATCTTAAAAAATAGTATTTCCAAGCTTTTGAACGTGCCTTAATTATTTAACCGGTATTGTGCCGGACTTAAGAACAGGAATGCGCGGGTTCGAGTCCCAACGGGACCAATATTTTTTTTAATAAAATGTATATACCTTAATGGGTGGGTTCGCCATCAACACGGGTAAAAACAGCTAGTTTTGAATATTAAAATTTATTCTATGAAATATTATCAATTTATTTTCTATATCCACATAAATATATCTGAGTGATACATGTATTTGGGAATGCCGTTAAAATTGAGAATGTTTCTTAAACTATTATTAATACAAAAGCGAAAAAGATGTCTTATAATTTAACCATCTATAAATAATTATTAAAAAAAAAAAAATTAACTGAAACTCCTGAAGCTATTCCCACATAAATAAACACGCACAGTTCCTTAACAAGAAAAACGACTTTATTAACGTTCAATACACCCTTTTACCAATGCAATTCATTACCAAAAACACAAAAAGCAGTAGGCCGATAAGACACACATCTTATTAAATTACCAAAAACAAGAAAAACAACAACATTTAGGCCGTTAGTAAACAAGATAAATATTCCAATCTCGCATCTTCATCGATAAATAATATTCCCTCGAACCGAAAACACGCGCTCCACCGAACAGCTACCGTTATCTTTTACCTAATCGGGGAACTGCCTTGAAATGTGCGGGGGCGGGAGCCCAGTTCTCCGACTATTTTCCCGCCTCTTTGGTTACGGGATGGGTTCTCTTTAACGATTCTGTTTGTTCCACGGGGCTTAACTTCGAGTATAAATTCCGGCGGGGAGATAAATCGGAGCGGGGGAGTTGATTTTCTTTTATGGATGTGGCGGGGTTACTGAGTTTTAGTTATGTCAAATTAACTCTGGCGGCTTGTTGGTATCGGATGTAAGATACGGGGTAGTGGGTGGGTTTATTAGACCAGTTATTTTGGATTTTGTTTTGGGTGAGGTATAATTATTGAATTTGGAAATTGTGGTTTCTCAAAGATAGATAATATATCTTTAATAATATAATTTAATTTTTTTGTTTCTGTGTTTGAATTTTTTAAAACTATTTTCAGTGTTTCATTTGTTTCTTGACAAAAAATAGTTTGTATGCAAAATACTTTCCACACTCTCATTTTTGAGAAATCTGCGATCGTTAAGGCAACTTTCGTTCTATTTGACAATTGTTTCGTCATTGGATTACGTGACTTTTAACGAAAAAAAGAATCCTCTAATTTTGAACGAAAGTCATTTACTCAGATGCATTTTTGGCCTTTTTCTAGATCATCAGATAGTATTTGGTTTTTATACTTGTATTGTCATAATTCAAGAGTGTCTACTTGGCTGAGTGGATAGAGTACTGGACGCTGGTGCGATAGGTCCGCGGTTCGAGATGACGCTCCTCTGAGGTTTCGATGTAGAATTATTATATTAAAATCATTTTCATTTTTGACGAAATGAATTTCGTTAAAAAACACGACAAAATGAATTTTCTCAGTATGACGTAATATTTAATCGCAGCATATAGCAGGTGTTTGTTTCGTCAAAAAGTCAAAAGTTTTTTTCTAATAAGAGAATGCATTTTTAACATGGAAGTAACGACATTTCTTATGATTTTTTATGTGAAATATTTTGTTTTGGATTGGTTAAAATTTTGTGATTACGTATATTTGGATAGCATTGAAATTAATTTATTTTGAATGAATATAGCTTCAGACAAACATATTATAATAAATATTAAATGTAATAATTTGAACATGCGAGAAATGAATAATGTAATTTTATTAACTAATTATTATACAATAATAATATTAAGGAGTATATATCCAATAGTAATTCGTATTTTAATATATGAGACCTCTTCTTCTATCAAATTTAAATATACTGTGCAGTTAAACCGTTTACGTGAAGTACTTTGAGTCGATGATTTGAATCGTTTATCTCAAAAGTCGATAGCACTTCGTCCCAATTGTGCTCAGTTCTATCCAACTATTACTCTAATATTCAAAGTTTTGATAGAATAGAAAAGCGAATGTATTCCGTTTCTGCAATCCATATGAAAACAATCGTAAAGTACTTCAACTCAGTGTAAAGATACTCTTTTTCGAAAACAGCTGAATATATATAATCTTAAACTTTAACAATAAGTGGCAGTACATAATAACAAGTGTTCTTTTGAACCCTAAATCGACAAAAAGGAAAACAACATTCCATTTTCTTCTCTTTTCATTGAAAACATTTCACTGTTATTGGAGGAAATAAACTTGATTATAGAGTTTTAGTTTTTAATAATCCACTTCATTCTCGTCTTCAGTGGCTGTTTCGATTCTTTGAGAAACTTGTTTCAGGTGGAGCTTCTTTTATTTGATTCGCTTCTCTGTTTTCTTTCGACGCTGTAATAGTCTCTTAAATATATATTGGACTAAGAGAAAAGTTTTCAAAAGGAAATATCCGAGAAAGATGTGTACACACCACAAACTTAAGTCGAAGGTTTGGTCCTTTTTATTTCTTCTATTTGTAGATGTTCCCGTTAAAGAATGGCATTAACACTGAATTATATTTTTTATTGAAAGAGTACAAATATATACAAGATCATGAATTAATTATCCTAATAATAGCAATTTACTCTTCTAAATTAGAAGCCATGTTGTAAAGATAAAGTTAAAAAGAAAATTAGGTAAAAAGATATGGTACTTACAAAAATACACTGTTAAAAATAGGTTCTTAAAAATAAGTAAAATGTACTCAATTTTGAGTACACTCAATGCTTATTATAGATCCAAATACATAAGTTTCATTTTTAAAAAAGACATGTCCTCAAAATTGAATAAAAAGAGCATCATCTTTCCTAAATAGGCTATCTTCGTAAATCATTTTCAATAAATACCAACAATTACAACCAAGATTTACCGGGAATCGAACCCAGACACCGCAGTCCAGCGCCTTATACGTTGTACTACCAGGGCGACGTAAAGAAGTTCTAAACAGAAGAAATGTAAAAAAATGTTCCAAAAGAATGGAGCAATTGCTTGCCTGTATAGGCTGTCTTCTTTAATCACTTTCACTAAATATCATTAATTACAACCAAGACTTACCAGGAATCGAACCCAAATTCTCAGTCACCGAAGTCACTGTTTTATTCGTTAAACTACAAGAGCGACTTGAAGAAATTATAAACAGAAGAACTGTTAAAAAGGTGTGCCAAAAGGTACGCGAAGTAAGATAATTGACTTGTAATAACTCAGTTTCCATTTAAGGGGGACCCGAGCCCCAAAATCCGGAAAAATTGCTAATTTTTGTTTTCTTCATAAAACGATGCTAAACAAACTTGAAAAGGTGTATACAAAATTTCAAAACAGTAAAAGAAACAGAACATATGTTTTTTTAGATGTTTATATGCCATTTATAATCTTTCTACATACTGTTCGTCTTCAACAATCGTCATTTACTCAAAATATATTTTTTTAATTCTTGTCACGTTTAAAATGCTAAGGCTTTGTAAATAATTAACTTAAAACTAAACTGTTAATAGTTTTTGAAGCTCTAATATTTGTTTTATAAACGTATGTATAGCTTTTTTAAATTAAGTTATAAATTATTTTTTTACAAATTATTAAACTTAAAAGTTTGAATATATTTTGGGTTTTGAACTTAAAATAAGTTTTTAAAAACAATTAAAAAACAAATCTGCAAAAGTCTATACATACGATTGTAGTGTGTACTTTCATGTTATTTAATCAATTAAAAAATTTTAAAAACATTAAAAATTTAAAAAGAAGTAGTGTTTTTAAAAAACGTCTTTTTAAGCTTAAAAAAATTCCAAAAATATTAAAAATAATTTTTTTAAACATATTTTTGTTTTTGATTATTGTTCAGAAAAAGATGTTCTAATAATATAAAAAAAATGAGTATTTCTGAATTCATTAATAAACAAAATAGGATTTGGGGCTCGGGTCTCCCTTAAACAATCGACATCAATGTGCAAAACCATCTTCTGAACACATATTTAAAGTCTGTCATGTCGCTTTGTTTAGATGGCTTGAACAGAAGCCGAGATTAGCAATATTAAATCACACTGGTCATTTTTGAGAAAGTACGATTACTTTAATATGAGTACTCAACGCTAATTTACGGTGAAATTGTACTCAAAGAAAACCGAGTAGGTTCAGATATATATTTTTAGATACCTTTTTTTTAATGAAAGAAAAGATGAAGAGAAAGTAAGTAACCTTAATTTCAACGAAGTCATCTAGTTTTAATTTATAATAAATAATAAATTTATGTAAATAGTATTTTATTTAAAAGAAATCTTTTATCTTAAAAATTATGAATTTTATTAATGCTTAATTACACCACAATATTAATTAGACAAAATAACTTTAAGTATTTTAGTAAATTTAGTTAATTTTTAAGTATATTGTGTTTATGAGTTTTTAAATTTTGCAATAATTAGATAATAGTAAATACAATTACATTTCAATAATGCGTATAAAATGTATTTATTTACAATAGATTTAAAAATTGGGTTTTTGCAACAAATGTGATTGGTTTTTAAAAATAGATTTCCTCACGTTTGAACAGTAAGTTTTATTATACACTGAAATTTTGTTATATGAAATATGTTTTAAAAACACCGTCTTCCTGCAGAAGAGCGTAAACGCATTTAAATTCAAATGAATGTTTGAAACATAAAAGTTTTATCTTTGCTTATAATAATTTCCCATAATTTCAAAGATAAATAAATCTACTTTGCCTTTAATATTCAGTTTAAAACGCTTTAAAAATCCCTTTTATTTTATTTGATAAACGGCCGCATTTCCCGCCCTTGAAGTTAAGCTTTATGAGTGGAAAGCGTTTCGGGAATGGAAAGCGGCAACAAATAAAATAACCGAGAGTTTTGAAAAATTTGTTGATGGAATTTGAAGTTTATTCCACAGAAAATATTGATTTCTCCCCTTCGTGCTTTAAATGGCTCTCCCCTCTCCACATTTATATATTTTTTTATTGTAGTACGAAAAACCTCTGAATTTGACAAGTAAAAATAAGATCAAACGGATGAATTAAAACTATCTGTATTTTTATTTAAAACCTTCTGACCGTTACAAACGTATTTTTACGTTCTTGTATCTCCAGTTTTTAAAGCAATATACACAAATTCATAAAAAATACTTTATTTTTTAATATTTTCCAAACTTTTTTTTATCGGGGTATAAATTGAAAGCCATCTTTTTAAGAATAAACAAGTTTTTCCTTAAAAATTTTGATATCAATTTATAAAAATATCATTTATACTATCTAAATAGAAAACAACTTTACAATTTGGTTAATTTTCTGAACGGTCAGAGGGTTAAAACCGCTGATAATAAATATTGTTTACGTCGTTTTTTATTTTCCAAGGAAATTCTATTAAAGTTACACAAACAATTAATAAGGAAGCCGATTACAAATATTCAATTATGCATATTCAGTCTTTTGCGGTATGATAAGCATAATCGATGTCCGGTTTGTTAGGGAAGTTATTTTTTAACATTACATTTCGCATACTTATTAATAAACTATGTATTTTGCGGAGTATGTGAATTCACTGAAAATAGTGAATATTTAAAATTAATCAGGGCTTAATTTATTATATTTAATCAAACACAAATAATATTATTCATTTTTAACATGGATTGTTAACGATTTTTCAAAAAAAAAAAAACTTCCCTTAAAACGTTTAATTTTTGTGTAAATATATATAGTTTTAAATAGTCAATCATTACAACTATATATTATCTAATAATAAAATTTGAAAGCAAGCATAATTATACTGAACTTTTTATTTAGAATTTTTTTTAAGAAGTTTAATATGTACTTATTATAAGCGCGGATCTAAGCTATTGTTTTAACGTTCAACACGTGATTCAGATGTTCAACACGTTTAGTTTATTTTAACTAAAATTGTTAGCTGTAGGTCTCCTACTTAAAAGTAATTTTGTGTAAAAACAACTAAAGATTATACTATAATTTATTGAAAAACTTTTTTTACTGTTATACAGAACTGCTACCTGAAAATATATAATGTTATAGTTGCATTAAAAAAAATATTGAGTTTTGTGAGATGCGTTGTATATTTATTTAGTGATAAATATGGAAGTTCAAAAAGTTATTTTTTGAGATTATTGCAAGTAAGAGTTTGTAGCCTTTAATTTGAATACTTTCAATATCAGAAATATATTTTTTGATACATTTTTAGATTAAAAAAACTTTACTTCTCTTAAAACATTTAATCTTTATGTAAATATATACATCTTTAAATAGTTAATCCTTACAGCTTCATATTGTCTAATAAAAAATTAGAAAGTGTTAATTTCATTTAATATACAAGTATGATATATGATATATTATAATTATGCAACATATATAAAATGATATCATAAAATGCATCCCAACTTTTAACGTTAATTAGAGATATTAAGAAAGAAAGTAATGAATTGTGCTGAGATACATTTATTTTCTAATAAATGAAATGAACATGTAATATTAAAAAGCAATATATATATATATATATATATATATATATAATTTAGAATAAGATATTAAAATTAATTTCGAAAGCATTAAAAAAACACAAAAAATGTAGCGTCTACCACAGTTAAAGGGTATCTTCACTTGTTTAATGAGTTTTACAACATAAGCTCATATAAAGAGCTTTTAATTAAAATAAGTAGTGAGCTCTTAAATTAATTACGGTTTGTCTCTGGAAAAAAGTTGTTAACTTCAAGTTAATCTCGTTATTTGTTGGCTTCAATTTGCGTATAATTTAACATGTGTTTTATGTCGTTGAAGTTTCTTAAAGCATTTTATGTAGTTTAAATGTTATTCTTTTTTATCTAATAAAAGCAGATATGTTTTTTATAAGGTTTATTTATTTTTATATATAGTAATGACGTGTAAAAAAACATTTAAAATATGTCTGCATAGCTGTTGGTTAATTATTACATATCTTTGAAATATAAATGAAATAATCCAGACGCTTATTGAAACGTTGCTTATATATAAAATTCCAAACCAAGCGCATATCATAATGTAATTACATTTTAAGAAATAAACTGACCATTTTGTTTATAAAATTGAAAATCTTTTATATGTAGACTTTATAAAATAGCCCGTATTGCGAATATTTTTAATTTCTATTCACAATTTTTAAAAATAAATATAAAAAACAACGCATTTTCTTATACTATTAACAATTTTTTAAAAAAAGTATTCAGTATTATATAGAATTTTGATGTGCATGTATGGTTGTTTGTTTGATTAAATTATTTAGTTTTCTTAAAAATTATTAATAACATGTTATAATTTCTAAAATATTTCAATAAATACTAATTTTCAATTATACATTTTCGATACATATTCTGTACATAACACTGGGCACTAATACCAATTATTATTTTTTGGGAACTTTAACGGTTAAAAACGGCTTGAAATGCTGAGAATAAAATAACAAATAGATGATTGTTTGAATAGATAAAAAGAATTCGATGTAATTTGTTTGAAGAGATAAAAAGAATTCGTTGTAATTTGTTTGAGGCATTTTTCCAGCCCCAAATGCGAGTTTAATTACGCACCATTCTAAACGAAAATAACAAACGTTGTGCACGCAACGGATTCGCTGAGAAAAGATGGAAGAGTTTAAAAAATATTTACTCGGAATAGCGGAAGAGCTTAAGAATTGAACCGGTGAGCGTTGGGCGAGTTCGAAAAGAATCTTTAGTTATAGTTTTATTGATTGAAACTTTCTTCTTCTTGCCGTTTGTGAAATGTTTTCAGAAGCAGTGCTGTTTCGAGACTTGTGAATTTTCCCTCTGTTGATTGACTTTTTAAGCATTCAAGTATATAATACAAAATATTTCCTATGAATGTTAAAACCTTTGAAGAATATATGCAGAACTAATTTAGGAAAATTTATATTTCTGATTACATTGCGCTTATATGTACCCAAAATTATTATTTTAAAAAGTATGTATCAAAACATTTTAAAAACACGTGAAGTTATTAGCAAAAAATTCAGTAAAAATGTAATAATGGTAATGAGTTGAAGGCAGTTGTATATTTCTATCTACGTTAAGGTATATGTTCACAATTAGAACATTAAAAATATAATATGTATATAATTTGTATAAAAATATTAAATGTGCGAAATTAAATTCGCATTTGGTACAGGAAAAATGCCGTAAACGAATTATTATATTAAATAATAAATAATTCCTAACTTTACTTGTTAGGTAAATAATATTTAAGTAATTCTAAAACAGTGATTTAAAAAGTTTTAATTGATCAGAAAGATGATATTTGGTTAATAAGTATTATTTTCATAATTTCCAACCTCCATGAAATGTCTTACACGTATAGTTTGCTTTCTAAAAATGTTTATTTTTGTAAACATAACTAAATTAAGGCATTTCATGCTTAAAAACTATATATAAAAAATAAGCCATTTCTTTTGGTCAAAAGTTATGGAACTCTGCTGGACCGATTTTGATAATTCAATTTATAAATGGAATTTGTGGATATATGTACAAAATATATATATCACAATTCTATACTACATTGCGTTGTCTCGACGGGCCTTTGGGCCCCTTGGCAACTAATACGTCTTGTTCTATAAATGTATATTTCTTTTACTTGTTTCTTAGAAAATATCTTTCGCTTTTTTATTAGACATATTTTAAAACAATATCTTTCTTCCCGTCAAAAGTGATGAATTTCTGAGGGTCTTTACGTTTGTTTTGAAAATGACGTTGCAACTTAAAGATATCGAAAGTCAAACCGTAAAATCTTTTAAGTATAAATGTGTAGGTATTCCTCAAAATGGAAAGTTATTGTAAGGTTCAAGAATATGCAATATGCAACTATTGCGATGTAAATGTTTTGAAAAAGTAATTATGAATAATTGCAGGTTATAACCTTTGATTGCACGTGCTTACACTTTTTAAGTAATTTTTTTCATAGAAATGTCACTATCTATAAAAAGTAAGAATTAAGAATTTATTTGGTTAAAAGACGAAACTCCTCGTCTTTTATTGTTATGAAAAATGCAAATTGCTTTGGTTTTATATTTTAATTTTGCTTATATGTTTAAGTTAAGCTCTTATTATATTTACTGATAACAGTGTTGAGTAAATTAGACTTGAGAATAACGTTCTTAATTAACTTTTGGAATTAAAGTGACATTTATTGTCCCCTTTCAGAATTTATACTCTCTTTTGAGAATATAAAAATGTTTCTTTAAACAAGAATAAAATATTTAATTTTCTTCTAAAACTTTTATTAAATCTTTATAAAAATCCTAGCGGTTGTATATTTTTAATAGGCCGTAGATTTCTATTACAGTTATAAGGCACTTTATAAATTCTTAATTTGTTCTTAAGAATTAAATAGTTCTATATTTAATTTTTTTAAATAATATATCCTCTATTTGGTTTGAATTGTTTATAATTCTGATATTTTACGACTGCCATCAAAAACTCTGCGCTGTCATAAACACATACTATCTTTGTTTATCATGTCAAATGTATTCCAAACATTCAGAAATACTTTGTTGATATATTTATTAGTAACGCATAAATCCTTTTAAACGAAAAATAAACGACTTCGCCGCTTTCAAAACAGTTTCGACATTGTTATGATATCTCCCTGCTGGAACGGAAGATTTTCCTTTTAAGACAAATATTTAAAAGCAGTTTACATATGCTCATTCTCTTAAAGCATTTAAAGAGTATATTAAAAGCTTGCCTACATATTTTCGGTAAATTTCAAACATTAAATTCTACACTAGTGAATGCCGAAAATAATTCAAATAAAAAACACTAGATTAAGACTTTAGTTGTTTGGTCACGCGTTGTCGGGGATCCCGTTAAGGCGAAGTCCCGACCAAGCTACAAAGACATGTTCTAGCTTGACCTTGGATTTTTTTTCTTAAGATGTTCTCTTTTGCAGTAATTCCTTTAAACAGGATTCGAAATTAGCAGTCTTTAGTCGTATTTTGCACCTAAAAAGTGCACTTTGGCGACTTTAATTTTACATCCAGTAGTTGTTTTTGACGTCTAACGTTGATTTTCAATAATTTCTCTCAGTCTGTTTAGTAATTTTGTTAGTAAGACTGTGATATTTTTAGAATATAAACGGAAAACATCTTTTAATTTTATTTAAAAGAAGTCTGACGGTTAAGCAAAATTTCGAATCTGTAGGTTGGTTTTCAATGTAGAAAACTTTAATTTATATTTACAGCACATTTAACTTTTTTATAATTTTTTTTTAAAAATTATATCAGTAGAAAAGGTTTTCAAAAGTCCTCCTAATGCTTTAAATTTGAAAATTATTTCAAAAGCTAGATTTTTTATCAACTTTTATATTATGTGTACTAACGGAAAAACTGGAGATACTCGAACATACACGTTTTTATCCGCCAGGTGATTAACGATTACAAAAATATCGTAATAGTTGGTAGCTCTGCTTAAGCAATTTAAATTATTTTAAAATTACACCTAAACAAAACATTTTGGAAACTAGAAAAAAGTTTCTAGGTGCCAATGACGCCTAACTTTTATCTTCTAATTTTGAATCTTGCTTTAAACGCATTTTTTTCAAAAATTTAAGATTTAAACTTACTTATTTTCCAATGCTAAGGGATTTTTTTTTCTTTTGATACCCCACTTGGTTGTAAGAGCCATAAAAGGTATATATACTATAAAAATATATATGATTGAGACAATAACTATTATTTAATAGTTTTTATTTATTGGATCATTGTATTTTTGTACATTAGTGAAGGAAGTGAGTCAAAGAAAAATAGCATGAATTTTACATTTATGGAAAAAACATGTCGGTTCTTTTTAAGGCTGCATATAAACTCGGATTGTTTTCACATAAATATATATTTTATTAGAACATTTATTTATAGAAATCAATCGTTCTGAAATCTTATATTAAGATGAAATTTATTTGATTTATGCTCTAAAATTATGGCGTGAAGTTACGTTTAATTACTGCTTAAAATATAATAGAAATTATTTCAATAATTATCTTGCAAATCTATTTGTGAATTAGTTACTAAAATGTAAAAAGTAAAGTTAACTTTAATTAAATATGTAAGCATGTTCTAGGATTCAAAATAATTGTGTATTCTTTAAAATGAAATTAAATTTTATTTAAATTAAGTTTTCATTTTTTTTAATTAAGAAAACACTTGAAACAAAATTTAGTATATTTAATTTTTTTTAATGTTTTTGTGAATTGAAATTTAGAGATTGTTTTTGTTTTACGATTTTTTTTAAAAATAGTGAATATTTTGAACAGGAAAAGTTTTTTTTATGTACAACATTGACATCTTATTAAATATCCAGAAAATGTGTTTACTGTGTCACATAAAGCTCCAATTGTTTAACTTAGCTGTTACTGTTTAACTAACTGTTAACTTAGCTTAACTGTTAACTGTCCAACTTAGAAAACACATGATCGCTTACAAGGTAGCAATACAAACTAAATGACCTAATTAAAAAATAAATTAAATTTAACAATATTTACTGAAATATGATTAATCTTATATATAATTGAGCTAATTTCGTTGTTATGTATTTAAATACAATAGTTTTTAACAATTTTTAATTCAAACTTTCATATTAAGAGAATTTTTTTTATTTTAACAGAGAGGTAAATTGCAATTGTGGATTATTTTATAGAGAAACCCCAAAAAATAAAAACAAAACAGTGATCATTATAATTTTTATAGATTCTTAGGTATCCTACTACAGTTTCTGAATTATTAAAACCCTCACTAACCCATATGTTACATTCTCACGAGTCCACAATTTAACAAAAGAAATGAATTCACTTCTCCGAGAATAAAAATCGACCAAAATTCGACATCTAAAAAAAAAAAAAAAAAAAAAAAAATGAAAAGTCAAAATTCGATCGCGGTCGCTTTCTAATCTGTTGAGATGTTTGTGACGTTCACCTCACGTAATCTGTGACGTCATCAACACGTCCGTCCATATTTTAAACAATCGTTAAAGAAAAAGAAAAAAAAAAGAGAATCCCATGCGAATGCCATGATCAATAAAAGAAGTAAACTTTAAAATAAATTTTAGGTAAAGTTTTGTTAATGAGGCATACTTGTAAAAAATAGTCACTGATTCGAAGAAATGCATTATGGATCATTAAAAATGTATTTGTTTTCTCCTAGTTGACTTTAAACATTTTAAATAAGAGATACTATTTAATATTTAACAATGGATGATTAGGCTAATATTTCGCATAATCTGTTTCGCATTTTAAGTCACAAATAAAAACTAACGAGGTTGCACTTGAAATAAAAGTTGTTTTTATTTAAAACCGTTTCTATTTAAAATGGAAGAGATAAAAAAATTATTTACATAAGCTCATTATTATGCTTTGAACTTTGATTCCTATTTTACAAAGTATTAAATTTTTAGGGTGAAATTTGTTGAACTACTCAGCTTACCACGCTGTAAAAAAGAAGTACTTAAAAATGAGTACCTGAACATGCTCGTTTTTCTTTGAGTACAATTGCATCGAAAATGAGCGATGACTTACTCAAGTTTAAGTAATCGTACTTTCTCAAAAATTAGCAATGTGATTTAATATTGCTAATCAGCTTCTGTTTAAGCCATCTCAACAAAGCGACCTGAGAAATTTAAAACAGTTGTTCAGAAGTTGATTTTCCCACAGTATTTGATGTCGATTGCTTAAATAGAAACTGGGTTATTGCAACTCAATTATCTTCCTGCCATTCTCTTGACACTCCCTTTTAACATTTCTTCTGTTTATAACTTCTTCACGGCGCCCTGGTAGTACAGCGGATAAGACTACAGTGCCTGAGGATCTGGGTTCGTCTTGGTTGTAATTGTTAATATATTTTTTAATTGATTTATGAAGACAGGCTGTGTAGGCAAGTAACTGCTCTTTTTATTCATTTTTAATCGTTTTGGAGTACATGTGTTTTTTCAAAAATGAAACTTTACGCTTTCGGAGCTATGTTAACTTTGAATGTACTAAAAATGAGTACATTTGACTTATTTTGGAGTAACTATTATCTACAGTGTACATATGTGGGCCTTAATGTATATAAGTGTGCACATGTAAAAACTCGCATACTTATCGGATAAGTATAGTAAGGCTTCGATATGTTTGAGTTTTATCTTGCTAAAGAGTATAATTGAAATAAAACTATATTAATCTTTTATGATTGTATAATTTTATTAAAACATATTTTAAAATACGATATAGTTATTTAGTTTAAAATGAAAATATCCCATTATTGTTTGCTCAGTAAATTTTCGTTTGTCACTTCAAATACTCTAAATTTAATTTGTAGGCTCGAATTCGTATGAGGAATGAATAAAACATTATATCGATATTTTTATAAAGAAAACTTGATATGTAAGTGGATTAAAACATGTTTTAGGATTTAATACAAAATTTGAATATGAAAAATTGAAATAGTATTTTATATTTAGGAATATTGTAAATAATCCAACCATCGAAATTCTAAATAAGATAAAGTGGACAAGATTTAAATTACAAACAAAAGAATAAAAGAAAACAATGGTTACTGACTAATTTCTTTTTAAAGTGAACTCCAAGCTGGGAGTTTTCTGAATGATCTGTAGGTATTAAACCTAAAACAGATCATGAAACCACCCCTAAATCCCAGAACGAAAGAATGGAAAGTTAAAAATATATACAGGAAGATATATTCACATCGAATCGTCTATAGCGAACATAATTCGTTAAAAAAAATCATAAAACATTTAATTGTTTGATAAACTTAGAAAATAAAAATAAACGAAACGGATTTTTGAATATATGAGTTATATTTTTAACAGTGATATTATGCTTAAAATAATAGTTGAGCATAAAACGAACATTTTTGAAGATATTGATTCCATTGATAAGTATTCCATTTTTGTATTGTAACCAAGAAGTCGATATTCATTTGCAAAAAAGCAATATATGTCCTCATACAAGCTATATCGTTTTCTATTTTCTGTAATTATTTTTTTATTATTAACTAATTCTCACTTTCTTTCTTTCCTATCCAGTAATCCCCATTTATAACAATTGTTTCTATTCTATCTTATCAATTTTTATTGTTTTATGCTTTCGGGAATACCCGTAAGCTAAGATATTATTCGTGGTTATGTGTTAGTTACACTGTAGAATTTCTTCAGTTATATTTCACACAGTGTTAAAAATGGGTGCTCAAAAATAAGTACCATTTACTCATTTTTGATTACATCCGATGCCTATTATAGCTTCGAATACATAAGTTTAATTAATTTGAAACTTTGAAAAGTTTGGATCTTAAACTTTTGAAAATGATATGTACTCAAAAATGAGTAGAATGAGTAAAAATAAATAAAAAGAGCAGTTGCTTGCCTGCATAGACTGTCTTCTTTAATCAATTTCAATAAATATCATGAATTACAACCAAGACTTACCAGGAATCGATCCCAAATTCTCAGTCACCGAAGTCACTGTTTTATTCGTTAAAATACAAGAGCGACTTGAAGAAATTATAAACCGAAGAACTGTTAAAAACGTGTGCCAAAAGGTACGCGAAGTAAGATAATTGACTTGTAATAACTCAGTTTCCATTTAAACAATCGACATCAATGTGCAAAACCATCTTCTGAACACCTATTTAAAGTCTGTCATGTCGCTTTGTTAAGATGGCTTGAACAGAAGCTGAGGTTAGCAATATTAAACCGCACAGTTCGTTTTTGCGAAAGTACAGTTGCTTAAATTTGAATACGTCATCGCTCATTTACGATGCAATTGTACTCAAAGAAAAACGAGTAGGTTTTCAAGTACTCATTTTTAAATACATTTTTTACAGTGTATCGTGCTTAGTTCGCATATTTTTGCTTAGGCCATAAAATATTGAAGCTTTTCAAATGATACTGATTTGAATGTTCTATATTCGGGGACAAACTATTTTGATATGTATTAATATTCAATAGCTTTAGGCTCAACTTAGGTTGTCCCCAAGTATAACAATAAATTTAAAAAAAAATCTTTATTTTTCTCAAATGACTTATTCGATACAGGCACTAATCAGATACAATTTTTTAATTGTCTCTCTACAAAGGACTGTATCCGACTCACTAAATATGACAGGGGCACGCATGAAATTTAACTACTCTCCAGAAGACGAGGCAACTGATACATGAGAAGTTATGGGTAGGAGAGGACGTCATTCTGATTTCAGTGTAGCGTTGCCAAACGATTAGAGGCCATGACTAATGACTTCCTCTTTACCGTGTGGTGCTGCCATTCCTCCCGAGGTAATTAAGAGAAATTCGTGTGTGATGGGCGTCGCTTTAAGGGGGAGGGGGGAGGAGAAGCCCCTTTTTTATGCTGGATAAAATGATTTTCGCTTATTTCTATTATGGTGCTCGAGATGTAGTGCGGCGGTTTTATTGATCTTGTGGTTTTGAAGAGATTATTGAATTTTGTAAGGCGATTGATGTAGTTTATCTATTTGTCGAACTTTTCTTCTTTTGTAAAAATATTTTCTTTTGTTGCAGAGCTGGGCTATCATCTTTAAAATTTTGGGTTTGTAGATAACGATTAGATGCATTAAGAAAGGTATTCATGTGATATTACGCTATTAGTTTGCAATGCTCTTTGTGAAGATGTCCTCTCAGAAGACTTATTACCAAGATGCATTCAATCCGTATTAAGTTGATAAAGCGCTTATAGACACCCACGGTTTCAATATAAATTTAAACTCATTATTAACTAATTAAATACTAATTATTTTATTAAATTATAAAATTAAGAATTATTTTTTACTTTTTTGCGCATTTTTCTTAAATTCGTTTTTTTAAAGATTATTTTATTTATAAAAAGATGTCCGGATTGTTATATAATTAAAATTAACAAACATCGTATAGATATATTATTTATATAATGTATTTATTCGACAACATATTTGAAACAAGATGCACTTTATATTTGGCTTTACCGGTTCTATTAAATTTGGTTCTATTGAAAACCGGTTCTATTGAAAAAATAAAATAATTAAAATAAAATGGAAAACCGAATTGAAAGAAAATGAGCTAAAAAGTGAAAAATAATTCTTAATTTTATAAACAAATCGAAAATCTCAAATTATAAAATTAAGAATTATTTTTCATTTTTTTGAGCATTTTTCTTAAATTCGGTTTCCTTTTTTTTAAAAAAAAGAATATTTTATTTATAAAAAATTGTTCGAATCGTTATATTAATAAAATTAACAAACATCGTATAAATATATTATTTATATAATGTATTTTTCGACAACATATTTGAAACAATATGCGCTTTACCATTTGGCTTTACCGGTTCTATTAAATTTGTCATTCATGATCGACCAAGCAGACAACCATGACGTCATGTCTCAGAAGTCACGAAGAACCAAAGCTTCTTTATTCATAAAAACATCAACTTCCAGACGAAAAAACTTTAATTTCAACTATTCCGAAATGAGAATGTCATTTTCATTTATTTGGGGGAATGAAGTCTTTTTAATAGAGCCGGAGAATTGTTGCTCCTTTTTTGTTGTTTGCTTGGTCACCCTTCTTCCTGCTCTCGACAAAATCGATTTCGTTTTTATTTGTAAACGAAAGAAAGAAT
Source organism: Troglohyphantes excavatus (assembly GCA_963932185.1). Classification (NCBI taxonomy): domain Eukaryota; kingdom Metazoa; phylum Arthropoda; class Arachnida; order Araneae; family Linyphiidae; genus Troglohyphantes; species Troglohyphantes excavatus. The sequence goes on along the minus strand of OZ010669.1, from coordinate 53,427,779 downwards.
TCTCATCATCTTCCTCGGGACGTTTGAAATAATTAAGTCCCCAGTGAGTACTTTTTTAACCCTCTTGAAGTATTCTTTGCGTCCGTTTGACGGGGGGTGTTTATTAAAAAGAATTCGTTTCTGTGACGATTTCATTTGTAGTTTCTTTCATTCGTTTTATATGTGTGTGGTCTACTAGAAGAAGAACGAAAAACACTCTTAAAAGATTTGTTGGGTGATACTTTCCAAGTTGTTTTACTTTATATGTAAGTTGATAATTTTTTTAGGAAGCTAGTTCATTGAGAATGGCAATGCAAGAATATGTGATTTTAGAAAATTATCATTAATAGGTTTGGTTTGGTTTTTTTAATTAACGTCACACTAGAGCTGCACAGTGGGCTATTGGCGACGGTTCGGGGTCAATCTCGAAGGAAAGACCCGGGAACACATACACATTCACACACACATTCATACATGCACCTCGTTATTTTAGAACCATGGTCAGATGACGAGGAAACACCTGAACTGGCACCCAACGCCTTCAATAGACGTCGGGACTTTGGACCCCGATCAGATGTATCGTGCACCAGTCCCGTATACACGCCAGTATAATTTGTTAGATATTCTGGACGACTTTCTAGTATTTTTGTAGCGATATCATTAAAAGGGGTGATTATATAAGAATGTCACAAGTTTGATTTGCTATATCTTCGCAATTTACCAACTTAGAACGCCAATCTACGTATAATTGTGAAGTTTCGAATGTTTGTCAATAAATGTGTCTGTACTCCTAAAAATGCATTATCACATTTAATTAATGAATTTGTTGTCATTTCTGACGAAACTAACGCATGCTATATGCTTCGATTAAATATTGCGTCAAACTCAGGAAATTCCTTTTGTCATTTTTTTAACGAAATTTATTTCGTCAAAAATGAGCATGATTTTAAATAAAAATTATAATTCATTGTCGACGATCTGATTCGAACCGCGGACGATCTGATCTGGACCTCTCGTTCCAGAGTCCAACGGTCTATCCATCCAATTGTCCAAGAAGACTCGATTGAATTCTGACAATATACTTATAAATACCAAACATGAGCTGACCATCCGGAATAGGGCCGAAAAGGAATTTAAGTAAATGATTTTCGCTCAAAATTTGAGGATTCTTATTTCGTTAAAAGTCACGTGATTCAATGACGAAGGGATTATCCAATATAATGAAAGTAGACTTGACGATCCTAGAATTCTCAAAAATGAGAGTGTTATTTTTGAAAGTGTAAAAGCATCCTTCAGTTTGTTGTTTATTGTCTGTTCACGTTGAGATGACAACTGCTCATCAACAGACGTTTGTTGCCATTGAATTTATTAAAAGTGAATTGGTTAAGAGTTTTCAAGTGTTCAACTTGAGTTTTTTTCCTCCCGCAAATACGGAATTCGTCTTATTAGGTGGAGTATCATATGTTGGTTTCTTCAATTCAGTGACAAATTTGCGTTTTTGCAAAAATAAAATTTCAAATAGGAAGTGCGATGAAAAAAGTTCTTAGCGACATCTCTTACCAATCAAATGAAACTTCGGAATGTCCTCTTTACAAAGCCATGTACTGTCCTCCCATCACGAGAAAGTTTCCCGACAGAATTCTGTTGTATGGAGGACGCCAAAGAAACGGTCGACTTTACTAAATTCTAGGAGTGAAATGTGGAAGGGATGGGTTAATAAGATATATAAATTTGCATTTTTTGAGACTTTCCTCTACATCCAGAATTAAATAAAACTGTCAGTTTCTATAGTAGTCGACAGAGTGTCGCGTGGTTTTCTGCTGGCGGTAGGACAATAGAATGTTACTGTAGATTGTTTTGTCATGGATGTACATATTTTCAAATTCGTGATATTTTCTTTTGTGATCACCCTGTAGATTAAGAAAACCCGTTAAAACATTTCATGCTTTGTAACAATTATTCATCATGCAAAGGACTTATATTTTTATATTAAATATGTTTATTTTGACAGTTGTTTGGTATGGAAGTTGCAGTTTATTATTCCTTAACATTAAAAAGAAATTGTTGAATACAGTATTGTTTAAAATAAATATTACTCAATTGATATTTTTGGATTAAGATGAGACATTAATTTTTAATAAAAATATAAGTACCCATCAAAAAGTCTGCACTGTCGAACATTTAAAAATAACTATATAAATTTATTCGGTTATATTTTTATGAAGAAGTTGAATATTTGATTTTTTTTAATATGTAATCTATTATAATAAAATTACAAAGGGTCTGTGTTTATTTAACCATATTTAGGGAACTAATGGTCTGATTTTTGTAAAACGTAGTAGTATCATATTTACAATCGTAAGTCAGCGTTTATGTCGAGTGTTTAAATATGTTAATTAGATGAGGTGTTGTTAGGTGAGATTTGATATGTTAAAAAGAAACTTAGTTAGTACAACTGCTATTACTTCCCATTGTGTGCCACACCTTTTCTAACGCTTGTATGGACATGAACGTTTACTGTGTGAATCTATTTTGATATTTTTTAAATGGTTGAGGCTGGTCGTGTGATAGTTCCATTCCCACGAAAAACCCATTTGAAACTTATAAAATACCTATTATAAGCATTTTTATGGGTATTTTTTTCTGTTTAATTAGGGTATAGTGTAATTTATTTCTATGTTGCATCGTTTTAATTAACACCGTGTAAAGAACGGGTATTTTTCAGTCTAAAAATACATTTACAGCTGAGACACGACTTATTATTATTACTCAGAAATAAATACATTACAGTTATTTAAAAAAAACACATTTCTTTCGTTTAGACACTTCGGCCCGGAATGCAGTTTGAGGTTCATTTAGGGAGCTTGACTTCGTGTCTTGTTAGAGGCCCTTGTAGTATTTGAAATACGCAAAGGTTTTCCTGCAAGTGTTTGCCTTTAGGCGATCAAAAATAAAACGTCGGACGTTTATAATTTGGTAATTACTTATGTTTAAATGTGAAACTCGATTATTAATCTTTTCCAGAAATATTTTTTGCATAGAAACTGCTCTTTTTCAGAGCCCGTATTTAGCATGATTAGCATAACTCTTCCTACTAAGAAGTATTTCCAAGTTTTGCTTGAGTTGTTTTGTGTTACTAGGAACGTTCGATGTATGGATAAATGAGTTTTGGAACAGTTTAGTAATTGTAAAAATATTTCTGTAAAAGCGAAAATATGAATTTTTGTTTTTTAAATCGTAATTAGTTTTAATTCTGTGAATTTCTCGTATTCGTATGACAATGTTTTGTCTTTTTAACAAATTTTTAAAAACGTTTTGAATTATCTGAGAAATTTGTACATAAAAGTAATAATGAGTCTGTTGTTTTTTTTACTTAGAACTAAACTATTGTTATTTGGGTTTTGGTGTAAAATAAGTATGAAAATCCAAATCTTTGTGAATATATTATATGCACTGCTTTGGGAACATCCTAAAAATTATGCCCTGACAACCCTGTTGGTAGAAAACCAGCTGCAGTGTTACATTCATTCCAATAACTAGACAACTCTCTATGTATGTTTATGCTAATCAAATCCCATGTGATTGGTAGCGTATTCCAGATTAATAACCGCATTCAAGTTGTCGTACGTCAAAGGTCTAAAAAAATCCATTAAAATATTAAGTATAAGACATTTAAATTAATTCACAATTATTAGTTCACACCTACAATAACCGTTACGAAAAAAGTCGTTAAAATCTTTCCAGTAGAAGTACAAAACTTTTGCAAAAAGTGAAAAAGCATTTTTGTATAGTTTAAGTAGGTCATTCTTATAAATTTTATAACTAGAGAATGGTAAAATCTATTAGAGCGTTCTTAGATAATACAGGATAACTCCAATTATCTGAATTCCAGTTATCAGGATCAAGCCAAGCGAATCGCCAATTATCCGGATTCGGATCCCTTTAAGAAGAAAAAGTCCACATTTAAAAGTTTGTTATCGGTGAATGATATTTGTTTCAAATAATCGTTAGATTACATTACATACTAAAGCAAAATTTGTTTTTTTAAAACTAAGAAACTAACTTTTTTATGTGAATTATTCCATTATCCGGATGGGATCTGGTCACTATTGATATAATTGGAGTGCTACTGTAATACACCGTAAATAATATGGAACAGTAAATATATCTATTTATGATTGCTGTTTTATATACTTATGTGACTTTGCAACTGTAACGAATATACAAGTTAACCTGGGATTTAAGCAAGTTTATTTACGATTGCTTTCCTGCGGTTAATATGTCTTCGGAATCGTAACGACCTCCCAATTTAAACTAGGATTAATGCATATCATCTTTCGAATGTGAAGGAGGAACGCTAACTTTTGAGCCATTAGATGAGATAGCGTAATGATGATAACATAATAATATTCGGTTAGGATGGGGATATAATATCCAAGAACATTCACTATTAAAATATGGGACCTGCTTCATGGAAATAAGTGAATTAAATTTTCAAGTGGTTGTATTACCGAACACATATCAAAGTTCGAAATTCTCAAGTTATGTTACTAAATAAATAACGTTTCCTTATTTTTTCAATTTTTATATACTTATTCGATACATATTCATTAATGACGCTTCAGTTATACAACATTAACAAAATAATGACCTGTTAATTTGAATTTCCTTTTTCTTAATGAATAGAACACTAAAAAAAATGCTTAAATATGAGTATCTGAACATACTCGTTTTTCTTTGAGTATAATTGCATCGTAAATGAGCAATGACGTACTTAAATTTGAATAACCGTACTTTCTAAAAAATGATAAGTGTGATTCAATAACGCCAGTCTCAGCTTCTGTTCAAGCGATCTTAACAAATCCACCTGACACACTTAAAACAGTTTTTCGGAAGACGGTGCTTTCCACATTATTTGATGTCGATTGCTTAAAATGGAAACTGAGTTATTACAACTCCATTATCTAACTTCCCATTCTTTCGGAACAACTTTTTAACATTTCTTCTGTATGTAACTTCTTCATGTCGCCCAGGTAGCAACGCAAAAAAAAACACTGGGCTGCGGTGACTGAGGATCTTGGTTCGATTCCCGTTAAGTCTTAGTTGCAATTGTTAATATTTATTGAAAGTGATTTATGAAGGCATCTTATGTAGGCAAGCAACTGCTCATTTTATTGATGTTTACTTATTGTACTCATTTTTGAGTTCATGTCTTTTTCAAAAATGAAACTTATATGTTCGTAGCCATGATAAGCATGGAATGTAATAAAAAATTAGTACATTTTACTTATTTTTGAGTACCTATTTTTAACAGTGTAGTACATGTTCTTAAGTACGTCGTTCTTTTGTTAGCTTATTTTCTCACTAACATAGAACAAAATATAATTTTTTTTATAAAAATGTTGTTTGTTACAGTATTAAAAAAAATATTATTTTGTTATCGTAGACCCCAAAGATTTTAGAGAAAAATACCGAAACTGTTTTTTTTTTTTTGTAAAATGAATTTAAATATCAATGGTATCATTGTAATGCGAAGATTTAAAACCGGACAATTCCGTTGTGCACCTACGCTTTCGTTATCGGAAAACAAACACTTACTTTTGTATAAAATTGGGGTCTGTTGCGACAGAAGATTCGTGATAATCGATCGATCTCAATTGCATCATAGCGTTGCATCAGATATTGAACCGATGCCAACTAACTCAAGATCCCTGGCGATCCTGAGGCAGAAATGCCCCGGAATTAATACTCTCTTCTCCTTCCTTAATCCCAGAAATAGGATTACGGGAATGTGAGACAACATTTTTTAGCTTCTCTTCCATCGCATGAATCTCGTCTTACATTGGAATAGGTTATTTTTATTGGGAAGAATGCGGTTTGTTTGGAAGAGTTTGTTTTATAATAAATATGTATGGGAATATATGTATTTTTATTTTTCAATATACTATGCGGAATTTAGAGTAGATGCTTTTCGAAATAGAAAAATATGTATTCGGTTACGACTTTCTGTTGAGAATTCGATGCCAAAATTGCGATAACTTAACAGTTATACACTGTACAAAAAATGTACTTAATAAAAGTGAGTACCTTTACATACTCGGTTTTCTTTGAGTACAATTGCATCGTAAATGAGTACTCAAATTTAAGTATCCGTACTTTCACAAAAATGAACAGCGTGTTTAATATTGCTCATTTCAGCATATGTTTAAGCCATCTTAACAAAGCGACCTGAGACACTTAAAAGAGTTGTTCAGAAAATGGTTTTCCACATTATTTGACGACGATTGCTGACATGGAAACTGAGTTATTATAACTCAATTATCTTACTTTCTATTCTTTTGGCACACTCTTTTTACCTTTTTCTGTTTATAACTTTTTTATGTTGCCTTGGTAGTACAACGCATAAGGCACTGGACTGCGGTGCCTAAGGAAAATTTTTAACGTTCTCATTTTGGAACTCCGTTTTTGAACTTACACACACCACTTGCACTGTAAAAAAAAGGTTCTTAAAAATTAGTACATGCACGTACTCGGTTTCTTTAGTACAACTGCATCGTAAATGAGCGATGACTTACTCAAATTTAAGTAATCGTATTTTCACAAAAAAAGAGCAGTGTGATTTAATATTGCTAATCTCAGCTTCTGTTGAAACCCGCTTAATAAAGCGACCTGACACACTTAAAAGAGTTGTTCAGAAGATGGTTTTTCACATTTTTTGACGTCGATTGCTAAAATGGAAACTGAGTTATTAGAATTCAATTATCTTACTTCCTATGCTTTTGGTACACCTTTTTCACATTTCTTTTGTTTATAACTTCTTCACGTTGCCTTGGTAGTACAACGGGTAAAGCACTGGTGATTCACGGTAAGTCTTGGTTGTAATTGTCGATATTTATTGAAAGTGACTTATGTAGGTAAGCAACTGCTCTTTTTATTAATTTTTACTCATTTTTGAATACATGTCTTTTTCAAATATGAAATTTATGTATTTGGAGCTATGATAAGCATCGAATGTATTTAGAAATGAGTACATTTGACTTATTTTTAAATACCTATTTTTAACAGTGTATGTTAAAAAATAATACACTTGCTTACTATGGCTGGTAGCCGGTGGGCTCGGCGATGGAAATTGGAAGGACCATTCATAGATATATTTAATTATTCATTAGACGTCCTTTTTGTGACAGAAATAAAAAGGGATTCACTTTACATACGAGTCCCTAAAGGCAGATTTATCATAAATTTAAATACCTCTTTTTATCCAATGCCAGTTTCTTTGGCTTTCTGTGCGTTGGATTAGATAAATCCTGCCTGCATATTAATGATGCATTTGAAATGCAGGAAAAAATAAGGTAAGAAAATACGTCGCGTCTTAATCAAAAGAGGAACTGTTATCTTTTGTTATACGGAAGTATTTACTTTTAAAGATAAGCTGTTTTAAGTGATGAGCGGGTTTTCTGAGATTTTGGTTATACAGTGATAACAACCAGAGTCCCAAGTACAAGAGCCTTCTTGTTTCGTAAAAAATGTCGAGAAACAAATATTTACCAATTATGTCAAGTACTTTCAGTTTTGTAATTCTTATCGATCGATTTTCATTAGTGGAGTAAGATTATCGATAACGAAATGAAGGCTTTTTTGTGTGAATGCTTGGTTGCGATTGGGTTAATTTTTTAAAATAAAACTAACTTATTAAAAATAAAATTAATTAGTTTTCGAAAAATCAAGTATGCAATTAATTTGAACGAGAAACGCACGTAACTTCATAGAAACTACAACAAAATAAAAATATTTTATAGATACTTAATTATAAAAGTAATCTTTTGTTCATCTTTATTTTTGTCCACCTACTACTCCACATGTATTACATTTAAAAAGTATAGTTTTTGTGACTATATTATTATAACTATGAAAAACTATAACTATAACTATTTTAAAAATAATTATAAATTTTTTAAGGATAACATTGCATTTAAAGATAATTATACATTTTTTAAGGATAACATTGCATTTAAAGATAACTATGACACATACATATTTATAATACTGAATATGCATGAATTTTCAATTGCGACTTGTATAGGCATCAATATAACGATTTAATTAAAATGTACTTAATAATGGATTAATTTAAAATACGATAGTATTTATAATTTTTAAACACGTAGTAGTAATATATTTCAGGGATTTGTGTATTCACGTTTACTATTTTGCATACATGAAAAAACTTTTTATTAAATTTTTTTTTAAAAACTTTTTATTTTTAAAAATATTTTTAGTTTTTCTATCGGAATAAAGCGCAAATAATTACAAACAAATAACGAAACGAAAAGGAGCTTGCGAGTTTATTTTAATATGGTTAAAATAAACTTGGAATTCAAGTGTAAAATATACTAACAAATTAAAAAACATCGGTAATTTTAAGTGGTATAAAAACTGTTTACTATTTCATTCTTGGAAAAAAAAATCTGTGAAAATTTATTGAATTTTCGATAACCAGGAAAACTAAACGCTAATAAATTAAATTTATCAATGAAAACCAATCACATTTTATTATTGAAAGAAAATTCCTATAAAAATCAGAGTCTTCAAGAACACATAAAATCTAACATATTCTAAATCACAGACTGCTCATTAGTATTTACGAGACTTTATAAACTTTAGTAAGGTGCTAAAGTCAAGAACAGTAAAGACCACTACTAACTATATACTGCTCCTAAATCCGCGAAAAGAGATCTTAACACCTAGAAAAGTCATAAAACTCTGTGATACGGAGGAATAAACTTTCGTTATGCGTTAACTCTTGGACTTTATTTCTAAATTCAAATATTTTTACTTCTCTATTGTTATAGTCGTAGCCAGTGAAAATAATCCAGATAGAGAAATGAGAATGGCGGTTCTCATGGGTATCATCAATTTACAGTTGAAGAGATAACAATCTTAATGTGTTGTTTTATCGCTGTAATATACTAACGTAAAGCTTGATTTTCTAGTCTCAATTGTAAAAATTTTGTTTGAGTTTGGTATTTTGAACGTTAAGGAATAATGTTAATTTGGTTAAGGATTTTTTTTAAATTTTGCTTTTGAATTTTATTTTTTCGTGTAGAATTATGTTAGATTTGTATCGATTTATTTGTTTTCTTTCATTCAAGTTCATTTTGTTCAAGTAGAATTGCGTTGCTTATATTAATTTTATGTAGCTTAATTCTGCCTTTCCAATGTTGCTAATAAAAATAATTGTTCAGAAGATGGTTTTCCACATTATTTGGTACCATACTCTCCAAGTACTTTTTAACATTTCTTCTGTTTATAACTTCTTCAAGTCACCTTGGCAGTTTAACGGATAAGGCACTGGATTGTGGTTCCTGAGGTTCTGGGTTCGATTCCTGGTAAGTCTTAGTTGATATTTATAAAAAGTAATTTATGAAGTTAGCTTCTATGTACGCTAGCATCTGCTCTTTATTAATTTTTATGCCTTGTACTTATTTTTGAATACATATTTTTTTCAAAATTGAAACTTATGTATTCGGAGCCATGATAAGCATCGAATGTTCTCAAAAATGAGTACATTTTACTTATTATTTTTGAGTAGCTATTTTTAACAGTTAGGGCACAAACTTTTACTTTAGCAATTCGAAATCCTTTGAGCAACAGATTTTAATTCGTAATGTGGACTGAAAAAATTTCAAACTTGCAATCGGGCATTTAATTGTCAAATAAGTTTTAAATAAAGAAGATAACTTTTAGATTTCAATTAAACAATACAATTCCTGATACCCGATAAGACTGAAATTCTATTTAGTTGTCTCTCCTAGAATTTCGTATTAAATTTAACTAAAATATCAAACGAAATGTATTCTTTGCTATTTCAGTCATATTTTACGATTTCATGCTAATTTTTAGCTTTTACACAAAGAAATTCTTCTTACTTTAGTGTATAAAAAACATATTTTTTATACATCACAGAACAAAGTGCACCACAAGCATCCCCCAATTCTTTCTGCTTACAGAAGCAACAATACACCACAGCAAACAGCACAAATAATTGAGGGGGGAGGAGGGGATGTAAGAGGCAGCTTTTATTTCTCCGGGATAATCCCAGAAGAAAAGGTGATTAATAAGACAGACGAATTCCGCAAGGAACACAATACGGGATTCAAGAGATCTGGAATTCGATCCCACTAATACGGATGGACGTCGTTACGGCAGGAGCTTTTCGAACTGCACCCCCACCCCCTTATTTCACTCTGTGAATCTCCTTCTTTTGTCTCCTGTTTCCTTCAGGGGGTGGGGGGGGGGGGTGCAGGCTTTGTGCGGGTGTACGACTTTTGTTGTTTCATGTTGGCCGTAACGTCTAATGGCTGAGAGAAATTAGTGGGGTGGGATTTTTGTTGTTGTTTTTGTTGTGGGCCGGCTGTTGCTTTTTTAAGTGGATAGATTCGCGTAGTTGGGCTCAGCGGAAGGGGATTATGGGTAGTATGCCAGGGTCTTTATGTTGAAGCGGCTAGTTTGCAACGAAACTTAGGTGTGCATCTTTTATATTTGTACAAGAGTATTTTTCCCCCCGAAGGACCACTTAAAATAAATGTATTGACACAGTTTCCAGTCACTGTAAAAAAAAAAGGTATTTAAAATTGAGTAACTGAATCTACTTTTATTTAAGTACAATTGCATCGTAAATGAGCGATGACGTACTCAAATTTAAGTAACCGTACTTTCTCAAAAATGAGCAATGTTATTTAATATTGCTAATCTCAGATTCTGTTCAAGCCATGTTAACAAAGCGACCTGACAAACTTAAAATAGTTGTTCAGAAGATGGATTTCCACATTATTTGATGTCGATTGTTTAATTGGAAACTGAGTGAGTAACTCAATTATCTTACTTCCCATTCTTTTAAAAAAAATTTCTGTCTATAAATTCTTCAAGCCGCCTTGGTAGTTTAACGGATAAGGCTCTGGACTGTGGTTCCTGAAGAATTTTGACTGATTCACAGTAAGTCTTGGTTGGAATTGTCGATATTTATTGAGTGATTTATTAAAGTCCCGAAGACCCCACCCCCCCGTCACATGAGTGTAGCATTGTATTGATAATGCGTGATCAATGCTGATATCCAGTCTTTCAATATAAAATTAAGTATTAATAGATAGTGTGCAGTGGCGTCGCAATGTAATATTTAGAGATAAGGCAGAAAAGAACTGAAGTTTTGCCACTAGAATATTTGACAGTTGCTATTATCCGCCATACCAATTCCGGTCTGCCAGTGTGAATTAGTAAGTACTAATCTTATTATTAATTCGCGAGACCCACTCTAAAGCCGTCCTCCCCTAAAACTTTGACGTATTTGATGAGTTTAATTGATCTATATACAATATTGACATACACTTTTTTGTAATTATTAAACCATACCTGTTACCTGAAAATATCCTTTCTTTAACTGAAACTTTAAACAACAGTTCTAGTAAATATACTGTTGTTAGTAAATTTTCGTTTTTCCAAATGAGGAATTTTTACAGTAAATATTCTGTTTTTCATATCATTCATTAGTGAGAGTCATTATTGTTGTCATGTTACACAGACTTGAGAGGTAATTACATCAATGCGAACTAGAGGAAACGTTCAGTTCATATAAAAGAATAACAACGTTGTTTTATATAAACTATCAAAATAACAGCTTATCATCAGATATTATAATGAAATTCAAGTAACATTGAGTAATGAAACTATTCGTTTATAGGATTGATAAAAAAAACATTGAAAAGAAAGAGAAATGAGTAATTACAGATAATTATAAGTACTTTTCCTGTTGTTTGGTTGTCTGTAATCATAATGGGAAAATCAATTACATGCCTTTTTAGGATCAGAAGATTGCCAAATTGACGGAATAATTTCTCAAGAAGCTATGTTTTGTATGCCCGCAGTTGTTTGAAATACGAACCTAAAGTATAGTAATTAATTGCTCCCAAGAGAATATTAATGATAATGAAATGGCTGTACTGAAACCACAAATCGATTGATTAAGGTAGAAAAAAACAATTCATAATAAAAGAACTGTTTATATTTTTATACAGAGATTGACAATAGTTGGAATAGTAAAATGTTTAGGAATTAAATTAGTTAAATAGTTTTAGTCTGTGTGTGGGTGGGCTTTTTAAATTAGTCTACCTGGGGGACTATCATAATCCCGAAGAATATTGCCGTGGAAATGTATAGCAAATAATTTGCATGATTTGTTATATTTTTTTCTCACAAATAATGATGTCATTTTTAAGCAGTATAAAGTAGCATATGGATGGGCTGTCTTCCAAATGATGTAAGTCACAAAAATTCAAAAATGAACTAATGCTATTTTGAAGCAACACTATATATAAGCTGCCTTCATAAAATCACTTTCAATAAATATCAACAATTACAACCAAGATTTACCGGGAAACGAACCCAGACCCTTAGGTACGGCATTCCAATGCCTTTTGGGTTAAACTACTATGTTCATGTGGCAGGGCATGGGGGGGGGGGGAGGGGATAATTTCTGGAATACTATGGTCTGTGTAACCGCTGTAACTTCATTTGTAAACGACGGTTAATGGCGAGAGTCCGCTTAAATTGAAGAGAACGGCGATTTCTGCAATTACAATTTTGAATAGTTGACAGTTTCGACTATTTGTGTGAAAATCACGTGGGGTAGAAAGTGAGGATGTATAAGATTTCACTATGAAGCCAAAAGATCACTTTTAATCTCAATTGCGGCATCGGAACCTTAAACAGTTTGGGAAGAGAAGAAGTTCAAGGCGAAACACATTGATACAAAGAAGTCAAAACGTATAATTGCGGAGATATCTAGTGCTTACCAAAAATACATGAAGAAGCAAGAATCATACAAAATATTCACGAACCAAATATTACGACACAGCACTGATAAAAATGGGTACTCAAAAATAAGTAAAATGTACTCATTTTTGAGTACTTTCGTTTTTTTTTATCGCTTTCAGTGTTCACTTTAGGCATTCTTTGAAGGGCGGTGCGCCTTACCCGCCCTTTTATAATCTCGACAGCGCCCTCGTGCCCCTTTTTCAAAAATTGCGCCCTCTTTTTAAAACAAATTCCACCCCTCGCCTTTTATTAGTCAAGCACAAGCGTCCATGCTTCATCATTCATCCTTACTCCTCCATAAAACTATTATTTTTTAAATGTTAAATTTTGGATTTTAAGTAGTAACTTCATGAAGAGAAATCAATTTTGTACGGGTCTTTCCTTCAAAATAAGCCCCGAACTTACACCAATAGCCCAATATTCAGCTTTAGCGCAATATCAATACACAAATCGGAACTTTTGTGTTTGGTTACGGGTCCAATGTGTCAACGGGTGGCCACGCCCACACCGAACTTTTCTTTTAAAGTGCCCTTTTAAAAACAAGAAGTGCCTTTTCAAAAACGCGGTGCCCTTTTACTGCTAACAGCGCCCTGCCCCTTTTTATTTCTAGAGTGAACACTGATCGCTCCGCACACATAAGTTTTAATTTTAGAAAAGCATGTACTAAAAAAGTAGTACAATGATTGAAAAAGAGCGTATGCAAGTCTACATAGGCTGACTTCATAAATCACTTCAATAAATTACAACCAAGACTTACCGGGAATCGAACCCAGTTCCTCAGTACCGTAGTCCACAGCCTTATCCGTTAAACTACCAGGGCAACTTGAAGAATTTATAAACAGATTTTTTTTTAAAAAGGTGTGCCAAGAAGTAGGATAATTGAGTTACAATAACTCAGTTTCCATTTAAGCAATCAACATCAACTAATGTGGAAAACCATCTTCTGAACAAATATTTTATATTTGTCAGGTCGCCTTGTGAAGATGACTTGAACAGAAGCTGATATTAGCAATATTAAATCACACTGCTCATTTTGAGAAAATACGGTTACTTAAATTTTGATTACGTCATCTCTCATTACGATGCAATTGTACTCAAAGAAAAACGAGTTGGTTTAGATACTCATATTTAAGTATATTTTTTTACAGTGAATACACACTCTCATTCTCAAAATAACAAATGACTTTCTTATTCCTCTGCGCAAAATATAATTATAAAATGTGAGAGAAGATTGATAAAAATGTTTCTAACACATCGATTTATATCTGTTTTACAAAATTAAATTGGATGTTAAGATTAAAGAATATAAAATTTTATTTTTATGACATAATGAATTCCATCCTTGGTTAAAAATTAAATTAAACTGCGATTCAAAACTGCAAGTACCGGGGAAAAGTGAAAAGATTAAACATTTCCTCTTAAAAATAAATTAATTTAATTTAAAAATTTATTTTTCAAAGGCATTAGATAAATCCCTTTAAAAAATTACTTTCGACTTTCGTTCAAGCAATTTTCCCTAGCCTTTTCCATTGTCCAACACTGACAATCCCTTTTTTTATCTGCTTTTTCCCTTTGACGCGTTTATTTGGAATTAACGGGCGAAGAATTTATCGATTTCTCCCCACCTATTTATAAACTGGGGGTCTTTCTCTCTTTTTTATCCCTCTGATTATCTGATATTTACCTGCATAGAATCAATAATCATCCGGTAATGAACATTCTTTAAATCTGTTAATTCGCAAAACCTTAATATCTTAATAATTAATATTAAGTGACAAATGTTATGCACATTTGATTAGTTTAGTTCTTTATTATTTTATCATTCGGTTCTTTTTGATATTTATTTTTCAATATTTACAATAGTCTAATCAATACATTGTTGTATGGCCTTGAAATCATTTGTCACGGGTTTAATATGTTTGAAACTAATATTTGATTTCAATAGGATTTTTTTTAATGTGTTCATGTATTCATATAGCTTAAAAAGTAAACAAGGTCTTTATTTGAATGAAATTCTGAATTTTCCCAGCCAATTCGCATTATTCTTATTGTAGTGTGTATTAACTATTTGTTTTCGGCAGTTTGATTCAAATTTATTTGGTAGTTTTGAAGTTTAGTACTAATAGAGAACTTAAAAGGAAAATATCAAAAGACCGGAATGCAAAATGTAAGAGACGCCTACTTTTCTAATTGTATAATATATATATATTTCAACGAATAGCATAATTCGCTTTAAATAAAATATTCTTTTATTAAAACAATTATAACTCAATTAAATCCTTATGGATTGAGTCAATTGAACGTTGAAATGATTTAGGCTCTTCTTTAACTTCTACAGCAGAATAGTCAACCCTTTGTAATGTAATGATCTAAAATATGTAAGAAAATATTAAAAATAAAGGAATAAGTACTTTTTACATATGTGGCATCTTCTATTTTATTATTCACTTGTTTATATTTTAGTCTAATATATAAAATAAAATTAATTAGGTTTAATTTTGATTAGTAGGATACGCTGATGTAGATGGCCTAAAAGGATTACAACGTTAACTCTAGGCGTTTTTTGATGGGCAGCCCACTCTGCTCTCCCTTTTCTATCTTAATAGCGCCCTCGTGCCCTTTTTTTTTTGCAAAATGCGGCCCTCTTTTGAAACAGTTCCGCCATTTTTCAATCAAACACAAGCGTCTTTTCATTTCTAGATGTCTTTAAGAAAGGCATCGATGTCAACTTTTTGTGTAAATTAGAATTAAGCGGATTATGCCAGCAGAAGAGCTGCACAGCGGGCTATTGGCGGCGTTTTTTCTGAATCTATTAAAATAAACATTGAACACTGCTTCATAATTTTTGGACCATGGTTATATGACGACAACACCTGAACTGCTACCCCACGCAACGGAGTGAGGACCACAACGGATTTTCCCTCTACACGTCGGATTATTTTTTCATGTCCGATGTGTCCCCCCGAATCAGATAGATCGTTACACTCAAGCTACGAGTCGAGGCACCCATTCCTTCGGATACGGGTCCGATGTATCAACGGGCGACCAGAGCGCCCACCTAAACTTTTTTGATGTGTCCCTTTCAAAAAGAGAGGTGCCCTTTTCCTGCCAACAGCCCCTGCCCACTTTTTCTTATAGTGAACACTGGCGGATATCAGTCTGACGTATGAAAACCGAAAAAAAGAATGTTAGAAAATTACTTGTTGATAAACCCCTAATGTTTTTTCAACCTATGTATTTAAAAAAAAAATCGTTTCATGTACATGCTTAATCAATTATACAATGCGTTTTATTTGAATTTCAAACGATCCATTACTGTGATATTGCTATATTGAAAAAGTTCAATAGTTGTTTCTATTTGTACTGAAGAGTAAAATATTACAATTAATTATATAATATCTTTTTCTTAAAGTTACACTGTTAAAAATATGTACTCAAAAATGAGTAAAATGTATTAATTTTTGAGTACATTTGATGCTTATCACAGCTCCGAAAATATATTCATTTTTGAAAAAGTCATGTACTCAAAAATGAGTTTAATGATTAAAAATGAATAAATAGAGTAGCCTACGTAGGCTACTGCTTGCCTATGTAGGCAGCCTTCATAAATCCCTTTCAATAAATATCAACAATTACAACCAAGACTTACCGAGATTAAAACCCATATTTTAACGCACCGCAGTCCAGTGCCTTATCCGTTGTACTATCAGGGCAAAGTGAAGAAGTTATAAACAGAAGAAATGTTAAAAAGGTGTGGCAAATGAACGGGAAGTAAGGCTAACGGGTTGTAATAACTAGTTTCTATTTAAGCAATCGACATCAAATAATGTGGATAACCATCTTTTGAATACAGATTTTAAATTTGTCAAGTCGCATTGTGAAGATGGCTTGAAGAGAAGCTGATATTAGCAATATTAAATTTCACTACTCATTTTGAGAAAGTACGATTACTTAAATTTGAGTACGTCATCCCTCATTTACGATGCAATTGTACTCAAAGAAAAACGAGTATGCTCAGATATTCATTTTTAAGTACCCTTTTTTTACAGTGTATTTTCGTTTATTTAATGTTAATAACAATGTTTCAATAAATATTAACAAAATAAAATTATAATGACATTCAAATAAAATTAGTTGGAAACAAATATAGTCAAGAGCCAATACGAGAATTATTTCTTTATTTTTTTAAAACTACAGCCATTTTATTTAAATGCGACAATTTAGATACTTATACAATTTAGTTTATCAAATTAAATGCATCTCATTAAATTTACTTCCATTGTAAATAAGGTTTAATTATTTCTACGACACAACCGTCACTCAAATAACTTCATTTTGCACTAATTGAAATTCCGCACTTAATTCAATGCTAAAGATTTTAGGGCACGCTAATGTCGACTCGTTATTTGTAGTTACATTTCTACAATAGTAATTCGCCACAAATGCAAGTCAAATAAAATACTCTGCCACATAATTAAGTAAGGAATGCATCAATGTAATTAAATATAACGCTTCTGAATTGTTATTTATCACTATTTATCAAAACTCTTACGGATAAGAATAAAATCGTGCTTTTGCAGAAAATCATATTAAACAAAATGAAGTGCATATAATTACTAAGCTTTTGTAATTGTATAATTTGTCTTGCATAAAGATATTTCTTCTGAAATACAAAGAGTTTCTTACTTTTATTGGAATGCTCAATTTATTATTGACAATATAGTCAATGGACTTAAGTATAAGAATTATACTTGTGATATTAGGTAGGGTAGACCGGAGACTGTTGAAACATTTTCGACAAAATCACTCGCTAGAAGAACATTTTGGCCTCAGTGTATTTGACAGTATGCCTAAACTGAAACTTAGTTATGTTTATACAAATGGATGAGGTTACAGTTCCACTATTACATAAATGTGTGGAGGTATTTAAAACAATCAGGGAAATATTTCAACCGACCTCTCGTTGTAACAGCGATTGGGGAAGTTATAACACTAGAAGAAGAATGAGAATCATGTGGATACATATTTTTTTATTAAGTAAAAATCACAGAATATGGTATAGTAGTAGCCATAATACCAGGTATGTCACAGATGCTCATTGTTTTGCCAGGGTGGTTCCGCATCCAAGCGCACACTGCGAATTCATAGATTTTTTAATGGCCCATAAACCAATTGATCAAGCCATTTTGTTTTCCAGCCATAAACTTGGTCGTTAATATTTTTTAGTCAGCTACTAACTTAATTTTCTCAGTTCTTTTGGGGGTAGCCCAAAATAAATGTCAGCACATCGCATCAAATACTTAGGCAAGGTCTTCGCTTGTGCATCTGTGAACACTTTAGAAAGTCTCACTTAGCCCATGAAATTTGATGCTCCACTTTCATCGCTCATTAGCTCCCAGTTTTCTTTTATAAAAAAATTAGGGACATGTGATTTAAATTGGGTTTTTCACCTGATTTTTTCGTAGGGACAGGCTTCTTTTTATCTTTTCATATGCTTCCAAATACTGTGGTACATCACCCCTCCCGTTATATGTTTTCTAACACGTTTTCTCGGCATCTAAAAGTGCAAAATACAACTTTAACTGATTTAAAATACATAAAATCAATTGAAACGTTTCAACAGATCGCAAAAAAATCTGTTACAACCGTAACGGTGAGCATTTTTTAAAAAATTCGTCGTCATAACCTCTAAAAAAATTTAGATAAAAAAAAGAATTACACCTATTTAAACTCCGATAATCAAATTTCCTACGTTAAAAACTATAATAACCATAACTATTCCGTTAAAAATTATAACGACATTGCACCAAATTTTGGTACCCATTTAACTGCAACCAACCTTTGGTGCTTTGTTTCACCATTTTAGGGCGTAACGTTGTACCATTTTGTTGTGCAACGTTTCAGCAATATTCATAACGTTGCATAAAACTGAATTTTTTCTCAGTATTTTAGTAGCGAAGATGGCAACCCACCGATCGCAAGACCACAATTCTTTATTTTTCTTTGTAACCTTCACCAATCGGGATCGAACTAGGAATCCTCTGATTCATAGCTGAACGCCTTTATCCATTGAGCCACGGATACCCTTGTTCGTCATTGTCTTTCTTCGGAGGGGATTCCTTGGTTTGTTGAAGTAGCGACAGCGGAAAATTTCGGTTGCTGTTAAAGAGGTTGAACCGATTATTAACAAAACTTCCTCTTTTTTCCGATAAAAGATTTTTGGTTCAACCCAGATTTCACCACAATATGGTGTAAATTGCTGCAGAGCACTAATATATGGTGCAGCGTTGAACTGAAATTTTTAACAGTGTAGTATAGTTTGGAATAAAACGCTAAAGAACAGCAACACAAATACTTCCTTTTGCACGCAAAAACACAACATCCCCTTTCGAACACGTATGCTGAACACTTGAAGAACACGAAACATTGGTGTACAGATTCCGACCCGAAAGTCCCATTCTTGAACCTTCCCCACTATCGCTCATTTCCGCCCCACTATTAGCTTTGGTTATTTCAATGTACCCTGTTTCAACCGACCCCGGACTTAAAACAAGGTACCGTTCCCTTGTCCTTCACTTTGGCACCAAAGGAAATTGTTTAAAAGAGATGTAGATGGGGATTACGGGATGGGATAAATAAATTGCATTCGACACAGATACTGAGGAGGGTGCAGTTAGAATAATTCGGACACCCCCGTGCCCCGGAGATTAAGTGTCTGTTTGATGGGGGATTGAAGGGCGAGAGATTGGAATTGTCAAGAGCTGCTGGAATGGGATTGAGTGATCTGGGGGATTGCGCTAATTGGATTAAAGTGCCCAAAAGCATTTGGCCTGAGTTGGTGTGAGTTATTCAACAATGAAGCCATTTAGAACGGACTTTTATTAATTAGTAAAGGAAAGTTATGGCTGAAGCCTTACGTTCGAATCTGTTGGGCGAAGATTTGGCTGGTCTACAAAATTATGGATCCTGTATAAAATGTGTAAATATATTACTTATAAAGATACTGATTTCATTTATTTTTAAAGCAATAAAGATCATAATGATAATAATTAATAATTATTTTGAGATACATTTTCTTTCCATTTCCACAGTTTTGACATTTGAATTGCAAACATTGATCAATCTTGTAGTCTATAAAGGATCTTGTGAATATAGATGTACGCTTAAAAATAATGTAAATTTTTAATAAAAAATAAAAATTATTTTGTTTTGTTCAAAAAAAGTTTATATAGGCGGATTTAGATTTTTAAGGAATTATTTTTAAAATTTGTGTAGTTGTATTAATGTTTAAAATTTAATTTTATACCGATACCAAAAAAGTATAAATTCCTAAAATTTAAAAATCCTCACATGCCTGTATACTAGATCTACATATTTTCTATGCAACAGACAAGGTAGACTGGGGTTGGTTGAAACAGGGTATGGTTGAAACAACGCTAATAGTGGGTCAGAAATGAGCAATAGTGGGGAAAGTGCAGGGAGAAGGGATGCGGCCTTCATATCGGAATATGCCCACCAGTGTTCGGTGTTCTTCAAGTGTTCATCATACGTGTTTGAGAGGGGATGTTGTGTTTCTGCTTTCAAAAGTAAGTATTTTTGATGTTGTTCTTTTGCTTTTTATTCCGAAACTATACTAGTTAGGGTTAGTATAGTTTTTAACATAGGAACTTTGGTTATCGGAGTTCAAATAGGTTTAATTGTTTTCCATCTAAATTGTTTATTTTAGAGGTTATCACTACTCATTTTCTAAAAAATGCGCCGGGTACAGCTGTAACAGTTTTTTCGGGGTCTGTTGAAGCGTTTCAACCGACCCCGTTTGAATCGATCTTATATATTTTAATACGGTTAAAGTTGTGTTTTGCATTAATAGAGGTCGAAAAAACGTGTTAGAAAAATATATAACGGGTGGAGTGATATACCAAGAGATCTCTAAAATGATGCAGGTATATATCCTCTAAATGCAAGAGATTGGTGGATGGTTAGAGGTTTGGTTTGGGTTTGGAAATCAAGGGCGAACAAATTTTACTTTTCTCACTGACCGAATGCGATCCTCAACTCATGTTCACTATTAAAAATATGTATTAAAAAATAAGCAAACTATACTCATATTTTAGTAAATTCGATGCTCATCATGGCTCTGAATACATAAGTTTCAATTTTGAAAGAGACATGTACTCAAAAATGAGTACAATGGATAAAAATGAATAAAAAGAACATATGCTAGCCTACATAGGCTGCCCTTCAGTTTCAATTTAAGCAATCGACATCAAATTATGTGGAAAGCCATCTTCTGAACAACTATTTTAAGTGTGTCAGGTCGCTTTGTTAAGATGGCTTGAACAGAAGCTGAGTTTAGCAATATTAAACCACACAGCTCATTTTTGAGAAAATAGGGTTACTTAAATTTGAGTACGTCATCGCTCATTTGCGATTGATTTGTACTCAAAGAAAATGAGTAGGTTCAGGTACTCATTTTTAAGTACATATTTTTTTACATTGTTGGAAGCCAATTTTCTTCCATTTGCAGAAGAAAATGCAGCTCCATTTCAAAAATTCCACTACAACAAATCATGCTACCCGTCTTAGGAATGTTGTCTCATAAGTTCAGACTATGTAATGAACTGCCCATCTTGCTATTACAGTTTAAACCCCACATAGAGGGTCTGGCATTCTTGGTAGGTTAGAATACGTCAATTGGAAGGGGAATGAAATTGCTTAACAGAATAAATTGGTTGAAAGGGCATTTATCTCAGAATGGGAGACTATCAATTCAGTTGCATTTAAATAGCTAGTTGACAGTTGACTGCAATCTGGGTCTCCGGGTCTGTCCGGATGGTTTTCAGGTGACGACCCCGGACTGCTAACTTACGTATTTTTTCAGGTTGTTCATTTGTAAATTATCTCAACAAGATTCATTTACAAAGTATTAATTATGAATTATCTTATCATTCTGGAACAGCGTAATTTATATTTTTTTTACGAAAAAATAAAAACATGTATTTTGTTTTTGTTACGTTATGTGCATTGGTATTTATATGGTGACAGTATAAACATTTTATTTGGAGATTTTTATCAGTTATTAACCCACTGACGCTCACGCCCTTTTAGCAATTGTAAAGTTGTTTTCACTCTTTGGAATTCAAAATATTTTTTCCTAAGCGTGCACTTTGGTATTTTTACCTGAATTTTTATTTGCTGTAAAGAGCTAGTTTTCAAATTATACTTGACAAAATTAGATTTTAAAATATACTTGAAAAAATTAGATTTTAAAATATACTTGAAAAAATTAGATTTTAAAAATATTGTAAAATGGAGTATTTTTATGAGTTTAAAAACTGGATGCATTAATGGAAAAACTGGAGATCTCTGGACGTAATATCACGTCCATGAGCGTCAGAGGGTTAATATTCTAGGTTAAAAAAAACCTAGTGATCGTATCATTTTCCAACCCAGTGTAGTCCTTTATTGAAAAAATATATTTGCCAAACATTTTCCCTTTAAAACTTTACCTATAGGATAGCATAAAAAAAATACAAAATGTTTATTTCGGTAAGCTAGTAACACTTGGTAGCCAATATTTTTTGCGAAAGTCACCGCGAAGGGGAAATATATAACATCACAATACATGGCCAATGTCATAAAAATTCCAAAATTTTAAGGTTTGCATGCAGAGGTGTGCGAAAGAAGTTTAGGAATTAAAATTACTTTTATCTTTTTTATTCTGTTGCTTCATAAACTTTTTTATTAAGCGTTTTCATTATTTTCAGCGATTTTTTGCGTGTGTAAAATCTGCATTGCAAAATAGTTTTTGCTTCCAGGATGTTTAAAAGTTTTAATATAAAAGTTGATGGTTCTGTAACGAAATATTTTAATGAAATGTAGATATGTAAAATAAATACAAAGGAGTTAATTCAGTTTCTTGATCATTTTAATTTGTATTTTGGCTTCCTGGTTGTAGTGTACTTTTTAATATTATATAAAAGTCGGATTGTTTTGTGAAAGAAATGCAACGATGTGTTGTTTTTAAAACCACAATTTTTTTTTCTTAAATAACAATAACTTTAAAGATTTGTTTGCTTTTTAGATTATATCATAATACAAAATTTTTATATCTTACACCGCTCATTTTTTTATATTATTTATAATTTTTCATCTCATTTTGTAAATATGTATTTACAAAATACTTTTGACTCAACAAAGTGTTTACTTCTATTTGCTTTTGTTTGTCTTTTTCAGAATGTTGAAAAATAAACATTATAGTTCATTTGTATACTTTTTTATTTCATTACTTTATATTTTAATATTTATTTCATTTCATTATGTTTCTAATATGCTAGAAAATTAAAAAAAATCAAGTTTTAAAATGTTTCAATTGTCATAAAAATATAATATTTATTGTTCCAACCCAGCAGTCATTACACCAGTACCTTTATTTAGGTTATTATAAAATTCTAAATATTTAAATAAATAACAATTTTTCATTATGTTTCTAATATGCTAGAAAATTCAAAAGATCGAGTTTTAAAATTTCAATTGTCCTAAAAATATAATATTTATTGTTCCAATCCAGTAGACATTACACCAGCACCTTAATTAAGGTTATTATGAAATTCTAAATTTTTAAATAAAAAAATCTGACGTTGATTAAAATAATGATATATGTTTAGCTAAATAAATAATTAAGTTTAGTTCATATGAGAATTTCCAATTTCCGAGAAGAAAAGGCATATAAGCACAATATTATATTCAGCAATTATCACTAACTTATCCTGTAATGTTTACTAATTTTGTGCACTCATTGGCTGATAAATAGTAAGAATTAAGGGGAACATCGTAGAATTTAAAAATAAAATAAAATAGGTGCCTCCTCTCCACTCCCTAAGTTAACTCAAACAAAATATAGCTATGTTATCGAAAACCTTAACTTTTAAATAATTTTAATATTTTGAATGTATCAATTTTTAAAAAAATTATTTTATAATGTATAAGCTATTTTAATTCTTATATATTTATCTTCTCTTTTCAGGTAATTTTAATTTAATCTTCGGAATATCCCTGAAATATACTTGGACTTAAATATATACTTGGAACAATTGGACTTCAAACTTTCAGGTGAATTTTTCAGAAAATAACAAGTTTTTTGTTCTATTTCTTATACAGTTTAAATGATTTACACTTTACAAATAATTAATTTCTTGCTGTATTTATATATAGTTTAAATATTGCGGCAATAAATACAAATTATAAATAATGATTAAAGTAATCTTTTATGTTAATAAACCGAACTGTTCAAACTGGTGTACGACCAATATATTTCAAATTTTCGATCACCGTCATTTTCAGACATTCGACCAATCAGATTAGTGATTTCAAATAAACTGTTCGTTTCCGTCACAAACACGCCCCCAATTAGGGCAACGAAACAACGCATGTTGTCCTTACAAATCTGAATAACATCTTTAACTGGGTTCTTGAGATGACGGTTTTGTGTGTAAGTGACTGTCGACATTTAAATATAAGGATCGAAATTTAAATGTGTGTTATCTATGCGTAGGATGAAAGCTAATTGAAGAATACAAATAAAATAAACCGAACATTTATTAATATAGTATATATTTTATTCAATACTGAAGTGTACCCGGCGTTTCTCTGGCTTCTATGCAGAGTTGACTGATTTCTTCACCATGGCGCAATATGGCGGTTTTAGTAAGAAGTTATTTATTCTTTAGGGGTAGGATTGGGGATTATTTTATCATTTTGTCACTATTTTCACCACTTTGCTGTTGTTTTAACATATTTTCTCCATTTTGACATTAATTTTGTCATTTTGACACTTGATGTCGCTATTTTGATGATATTTTTACATATATGACCATATTTTTATACATTTTGCGTCATTTTTATTCATTTGGAGATATATTGGCGATATTTATTCATCAGCCAATCAGAATGGATTGTATAGATTAAATTGTTACATAATATTAAAATATTAGCGGGCAGAAGTTAAAAGTGGAGTGCCACAGGGTTCTGTTTTAGGCCCACTTTTATTAATTATTTTTATTGATGATATTAGTTGGGAGATTGGGGAAAGGTCAGCATCTTTGCAGATGAATTAAAAATTATGGGGACTGTGAATTCTAAGGAACAAATAGAGCAAGTACAAGGTGATTTAACAAAAATATCAGAATGGGATGTTAAATGGGGTATGTATTTTAATATAAGTAAATGTCAAGTTTTGCACATGTGTATCAAAAATAAAAAGGCTGCCTATGTTTTACAGGGGGAAAAATCAAAAATGGCGATATAGTAAGTGATCTGGGCGTATTAGTAAATGAGGATTTTAAAATGAGTCATCAATGTACCAGTGGCTAGTAAGAAAGCTAATAGATAGTCTAGTCAGCAAAGCATGAAACAAGAGTCCATTCGGAAAAAAGGAAAGGAAAGCTGGAAATAATTTTAATCGATTCTAAAAAGTGTTCTGTATGATATATTAATTTTGCACCCCTGCACCACGCCGGCGTTGGCCGCCATCTTGGAAAAATGGCGGCCAAAATAATTTGTTTGTGATTATTTCCTTAGTCATTATATTTAGAGAAAATATTTCAATTACAAAATTATTCCCTATGTAATTTTACACAAAAATGCGATTTACATCATGTTTCTGCCACTCACCATTTAGACGCTAAAGGCGAATAAAGTGAATACTAATTCACTAAGTGGCATGAAAACTCAAGAAACGGCTTTGACAGGACATCTTTTGTTCCTTATTTCGTTTAAAAACCTCTCTATACCTTATGAACGTATATTTTAACAAAAACTGTTTGTTTGACGTTAAGATAAAGTTAATTTTACTGAGGGGATTTTGCAAATAAGCTATATTTCCCTTTTCTGAAACAATAAATCTACCCTATTTGTTTTCAAGTAGATATTCTGACTTGGAACACTCTTCTACAATCCAAATAACATTTTAAATTCCAATATTGATATTGAATTATTATTTGAAATTTAATATATGTCCACAAAGTTAAATATTATCATTCAAAGTATGAATATCAAGAATGTCACATTTACATTTTTCATGAACAGTGGCATTTCCAAATCTTCATATTTGTGTATGTTTCGGTTTCCCATTATTTAAACTATATTTAATTAATATTTTAGTTCCTTTTCTTTTACATCCGGGTATTATAGCCTGAAAGTAGTCTCTCGCAAATAAAACAATTATGTTATGAAGAGAAAACTGACATGTGTGGTTTACGACCCAAACATCTTGCGGCGTTAGACTAAGGAACACTCCAAGTTTAGTGTAAATTTTTAAAAATTTGATTACTAAAGAATTTTTTCACTCTAATTTTGATTATATTATTTGTTTTATAAATATTTGTCCAATTTAATTTCATAGAGGATGTATTGTTTAATATTTTTTTCTTACTAAAAAATATCTGCATAGCATGAGAGTTTCCAAATTTTGCATTTATGGAATTTTGCAAATGTACTATATTACTTATAGTTGTCTGATTGCCTGAAAAGTATTACTTTGTGCAAAAGGAAAAAGAGCGCAAAAATGGCTTGCTTGTTCTAAAAAAAAATTCTTACACTGTCCTTGTTCAAATCCTACTTAACCAATGGATAGGAATCACACATTAAAAAACTTATTCTAAACTCTAGAAACATTTAAAATTAGCATCTATGTCTTCGAATTTTACAGAAATACTAGAATATTTTCTTTCACCTGGCTTTTAAATGATGACATAATTAAAAAAAAAACGTTTGCACATACGCCCAGTGTTTACTCTCATAGTGTGGAACTAGTGCGACGCTAATTATTCAAACCAAACCAATAGTGTGGAAGGACAATAACGAATCTTTGCCCACTAAAAATAAATTCTAAAAAGGCTTTTTAATTTTGTAACGCAAATAACTATTGATGCCCTTGAAAAATATAGTGCAAATGCTCAGTCACAGAATAGTTTGCATGGTGGCAAGGCTTGTTTTCCTAATGGACCTCGTTTGTTACATTTAAGTCGATCATGATACTTTAGTGCTACACACATTGTATACATATGTCTCTTATTATTATTGTACCATGTTAATGATCTTAGACTAGCGCATGGCTTTTGAAAGCTGGTGAGATTGCAAGCTGACCATACAACACATACTCACTCACCATGTAGTAAAAGCACTCCAGTTGTACTGGAGTCAAATACATGAGGCGTACTTTGTTGTACCAAACTATAATATACTATATATAATAGTTGTAATTTTTATATATATGGTAACTGACTTGAAATAAATAATTTTGGCAGTGTACATAAAGACATTTAGAACTATCTGCATACAATGATAAAATAGAAAATATGACTTATGTTGAAACTGAATTTTTTTTTTAGTTTTATGAATAAGAAATATATTACTTACTTAAAAACTTATTTTAAAAAGTATGTTTGCATAAGGTATAGAGAGGGTTTTAAACAAAGTAAGGAACAAAAGATGTCCTGTCAAAGCGGTTTCTTGAGTTTTCATGCCACTTAGTGAATTAGTATTCACTCTATTCGCCTCTAGCGTCTAAATGGCGAGTGGCAGAAACATGATGTAAATTGCATTTTTGTGTAAAATAATTTAGGGAATAATTTTGTAATTGAAATATTTTTCTAAATTTAATAACAAAGGAGATAATTACAAAAAACTGGTTTTGGCCGCCATTTTTCCAAGATGGCGGCCAACTCCTACATGGTGCAGAGGTGCAAAATTAATATATCATACACAGCACTTTTTGGAAGCGATTAATATTGTTTCCAGCTTTCCCCTATTTTTTCCGAATTGAACCCTTTGCTGACTGGACTAAGAATGTTGAGGTACATCAGGAAAAGTGTTTCAATCAAAATCTAAAGATATAATATTGCCATTGTACAGAGGTTTGGTAATACCGTATCTTGAGTATGCTGTACAGTTTTGGTCACCATATCTTAAAAAAGACATTGAATTGTTACTGAAAATTCAGCACAGGGCAACTAAAATGGTCCAAGGGTTTTTAGGCATGAATTATGAAGGTATATTATATTAAGAAATTTGAATATGTACACTCTGGAAGAGAGAAGGGTTAGGGGAGATTTGATTCAACTGTTCAAATTTATCAGACAAGGGGATGTAGAGGGTTTATATTTTAATATGAGTCATAGAGCGAGGGGTCATGTGTTTAAATTAAACAAATCCCATTTTAATCGGGAAGGGAGAAAACACTATTTCTACAATAGGGTAATAAACAAATGGAACAACTTGCTAGTGAATATTGTTAATTGTACAGGAATAACGGATTTTAAGAAGAAATCAGATATTCATTGGGGGATGAGGTACTAGCTGAACCAGCCTTGTTGGGCCTTGAGCATGTTGTTGGTCGTCAATATTTGTTATATTGTTACAATGATACTATGTGAAATATTTCATTGTTACATTACTCGGAGTAAAACTGTAGAATTTGTATAAAAAACAACTGTACGGATCTCTTCTTTATCTATATTGATAAATATTCATAGAAGCAGGAAAAACAGTTGGGATTTTATCTGGTATATATAACATTTATATCACATAAAGAACAAATTCGTTTTTATAGGTCATGGCTGAAATGTAAAAGTGCCTTCTGTATAACTTTGACGAATTTGATAGAATTTGCGCAATGCATTTATTCAATCTTCTATAAAAGAAAATTCGTCTTATACAAAAGTCAACATAGCTCTAAAATTACTTTCAGTATTCTATAAGAGCTTTGTAATTTGAGAGCGAAATACAGTTCGGACCATTCGACGTCATGAAACTTTAATGGCCGACTTTTATTCCACTAGAATCCGTTCGAAAGCCATTTGAGTATTGACTTTCGAAAAGTATCGTCATTTCAGTACTGTAGAGCGTATCTTAAATCGTAAACTAATATGTCAGGAGAATATTAAAATCTTGAGAAATTCAGGTACTTTATCAAGTAGCTGGTATTGGGTAAAGGAGCAGGAAAGAAGTGAAATTTCGATTTAGAAACGTTTCAGAATGGAAAATAGTATGGATATTGTAATTGTTATGGTATGGTTCGAGGCGCTAATTTACTCTTAATGAATTTGTTAATTCGCATATGCAAAGTTATTTGAAATGCCCTTGGGAAATTTAAATTATGGAAAACCATTGCTATTTCAGATGTATAAATCGTTTGGAAATTTCAAATTGATATCGTAGTAATATTATACTCGTAAATAATATTTTCAGTTAGAAAAAACTTGGTCATGGTTCATTTCTAAAACAAATTTAAAGTTTATGAGGCATTTGTTGTTTAAAAAGAAAAATCTTAATACTGTATTAATTAAGAAGATAAATTCAGCTGAGAAATCTTATAAAACTAAATTGCAGGTTTTACAGCGTTGAAAGATTTTAGGTTAATATATTTTATTGTTTGGAAAGTATCTTAAACAAAGTACGAGAATATAGACACAGTTATTTTGTTTTTTATTACAAAGGCAGAAATGTAATTTTGTAGTAAGATATAATATATAGAAATTAATAATGCAATTTTTATTGTAAATTATAAACATTGCTCTACAATAAGAAATAAGTACAATTGAATATTCTATATAAAATATATAGTTTGGAAGCGTTCATTTATTATGTCACGCTGTTTTTCATCTTTTGTGCATCCCCTTCCCATGCCACACATTGTTACGTTACTTTTACCCCCCTTTCCTTTTTCCGATAAATTTTATCCGATGTAACATTCCGATAAATTTTATCTATTTAACAGTTATCCATTAGCATTAACAGTTTTCTCTTAAAATTTTAATTTTTTGTATTTTACCAAACATCCCATCAGAAAGACAGTGATTTCTATCAAAGTGACTCGTATCAAAGTTTGTGAAATAAATATTAGCATGTTAAAGTTTACGTCACCCAACCACTGAGATCCCCTTCCCATGTCACAACCATAGTCAGGCATGAAATAATCTCTTTCTCCGTAAGTTTGCGTTTTAGTAAGTTTGCGTTCCTCTTTGTTAAAATATTTCAGTGTGACGATATTGATTGTAGTCCTTTAAATATTATAAAATAACTATATAAATAAAATAAGCATTCACTTGCGTTTTTGTTAAGAATCTGTGCACACTAGTTGGCTTATATTGATAACATTATATATATATTTTTTCTATAGTATAGACCTATTTTATGCCTTTCATTCGCAATGCATCTTAATATGTGAGGGGTATCAAAATAAAGAGAATTTCCCGAAGCACTAACGTATCGCACTTTCATCTGATAAAATTAAAAAAAAAAATGTGTTTAAAAGAATTGTACGAACATCTTTAAAAAAATATTTCCAAGATCGAGTTACAACGTGCCTTTGTAACTGAAGTAGCGTGCGGATCTTCGAAACCATAGGTCATGGGTTCAATTTCCGACTTGGGCTACTCAAATTTCTGGTCACTAGTTCCTCAGCAACGCAGGGCCAAGCAGATAGTTTTATAATTATTACTTTTTGAAGAAAGGGTCGGAGCTGAGTATTAAAATTGCACTCTTCTTTGAAATGTCCAACAAATAAAGTCCCTCTCAATCATCAAGACAAACATATTACCACGCAAGTTTATTTACACGAGGTCATCTCTCCAAGTTTTATGTCCACATACCCTACGGGGGGGGGGGGGGGATACATCCTTTTATCCATACACTTGGAAACATCTCTCCGTAATTCCCACAGTGGTATGATTTACCCAGAAAGAAATAGACTTTCTTTCAGTATATGTCGTCTATATTTATCCAGCGAGCCACAGTTGGATGGGTATCTGTGGCCTTACCCCTCCCAACCCCGCGATGACACGCATTTCTTGGGCCATCCGTATGATTGGGAGGGTGGATGAGTGCCGCACCTTTGGGAAATAAGTGCTTCTTGGGTGAGTGTATTAGACAGTGAATTCCCTGATTTCTAATTGGTCAAGTTGTTCTTTTTCTATGAATTCGGGGAGGAGTCTTATGGGAGGTGTGGGACATAATGGAATGGGAATCTGTATTTTTTATGATGCTGGTTTGATATGTTTGTATTTTGTTGTTTGCTGTCACAGTGGAAGATTCGATCATAATAGTGCTGGTGGATACCGCGGTTGCTTAGTCGGTAGAGGGACAAGCTCGTAAATGTTTGAAATGTGTCGCACTAGTGTTTCATAATGGTGATGATCCCAAAGGAAAAGCCCTGGAATACTGCAAGGCCTCCATGGCCGATTGGATAAAGGCGTCAGCTGGGAATCAGAGGGTTCCTGGATCGATCCTGTGCGACGGACTTGACTAAGAAAAGTAAAAAAGTAGTGACCTTGTGATCGGAGGAATGCCAGCTTCACTACAAAATACTAGGAATGTCGTCCAGAACATCCACAAAAATTAACGGCGTGTATACGGGACTGGTGCACGATAAATCTTATCGGGGTCCAAAGACCCGACGTCTATTGAAGGCGTTGGGTGCCAGTTTGTGTGTTTTCTCGTCATCTGACCATGGTTCAAAAATACGAGGCATCGTTCCGGGATCTTTCCTTCGAGATAGACCCCGAACCGTCGCCAATAGCCGACTGTGCAGCTGTAGTGCAACGTTAATTAACAAAACCAAACTAAACCGGGAATTCTGCTACGTAATTTTTAACCATGATGGGATGATTAGGACTACGTATAATCCGCAGCCTCACGCACCTGTATAGGCGTGAAGACGTTTGGACAACGGCATATTTAACATGCAGTATTCCCGTGCATGACGATGTTTTTATGCGGTGGCGAGGAGCGAAAGTGACAACCTTCCTATAGTTTACTCTCTGCACTCTCAAAAAACAAACTCAAATCACTCTGGTTATGAGTCGAATATTCTATAACTGGACCACCCGCTGGCCAGTTGGTAAATTAAAGTTTATGAATTCAAAATTTATGAATACTGTAAAATAAGTACTTAACAATGACTACCTAAACCTACTCGTTTTTCTTTGAGTGCAATTGCATTGTAAATGAGTACGTATTCAAATTTAAGTAACCGTACTTTCTAAAAATTGAGCAGTGTGATTAAATATTGCTGATTTCAGCTTCTGTTTAAGCCAACTTAACAAAGCGCCCTGACACACCCGAGACAAAAAGTTTCGTATGCCGCGTGTATGCCTTCCGTATGCCAGCCGATTTTTCGTATGCCAGATGTATGCCACATATGCCCTCGAACTGATGAACGCGGAGGTGGTATGCCCGGTGTATGCGATCGGCATATGCTTCCTATTACGATCCAGAGGCAATAATATTAATATGCCGCGTGTATGCCTTTCGTATGCCAGCCGATTGTTCGTATGCGAGATGTATGCCACATTTGCTATCGAAATTATGACTTCGGAGGGGGTATGCCCGGTGTATGCGAACGGCATATGATGCCGATTTCGATCTAATTTATTGCGACATTAATGTTTTATATAATTGTGTAAGTTGATTTTTAAGTATCTCTAGTTACATAAATATTAATATGCCACGTGTATGCCTTCCGTATGCCAGATTAATTTTTCCCGAGACAAAAATATTAATATGCCGCGTGTATGCCTTTCGTATGCCAGACTGATTTTTCCCGAGACAAAAATATTAATATGCCGCGTGTATGCCTTCGTATGCCAGACTGATTTTTAGTATTGCAGAAATATGCCTGTTATGCCATTGAAATGATGACTTCGGAGGTGGTATGCCCGGTGTATGCGAACGGCATACGCTTCCTAATTCGATCCAATTTTTTGCGAAATGAATGTTTAAAACTATAAAATTGTGTGAAATGATTTTTAAGTATCTCTAGTTACATTATACTTCCTTGAAACCATTTCATTATAGTAATAGATCCAGAATGATAAAACTCATAAAAATATTAATATACAGCGTGTATGCACTACGTATGCCAGACTAATTTTTAGTATGCGAGAAATATGCCAAGCATGCTTTCGACCTGATGAGCTGCTATAGGTGGAAGCCCAGGGCAGCGCCTTTACACGTTTGTACGTGTGTGTGTGAGGGGGGGGGGGGGGGGGGGGGAGTTGAAATAAGAAATTTTCCAACTTAACGTTTCGAAATTCCCACTCAACAGTGCTGAAAATTCCCAGTTCCAACTTATCGAAATTTTTCATATTTTTATATATATATATATATATATATATATATATATATATATATATATATATATATATATATATATATATATATATATTATGTAATATTAAACAGTTATCTCACAAGCATTGATTTGTTACACCCATATTCCTTTGCAGTGTACGTTTTGAGGTCGATTTAAATGTAATCTTAAATGTAAGTTTCTAATCTTCTCTAGCTTTCATTTGTTAATAATGTAATTTCCATCAGGCATAAATTTTCCCAACTCGGGGTTTTTAGAAGTTGAAATTCCCTACTTTATGGGTTTCCAGGATATTGGGGGGGGGGGGGGGAGGGAGCCCCCCTGTGCGCCGGGCTAGCCCGGGGAATTGCATTGGCATAATCAACTAAAGGCATAGTTTTTCAATGTTTATGATTTCGATCAAATTTATTGCAACATTTAGTCGATGTCTACAACTTTATAATTGGATGTATAAGTTAAGTTGAGTCGTAAATATCTATAGTTTCACTTCCACTTAACACGGTCACGAGTTGCAGACATGTGTGGGTGAATTACGCAATGAGAGAAACAACGCGGAAGTAGGTAGCCATTTTGCATTTCGTCTGGATTAGGCTTGAAACTTCTTGACGTGCAGTGCAATGGCTAACGGATTTTTCCAGTTATAGTCGAAAACCAAGGAAAAGAATGTTGTTCCTGCTAATCTCATTACAGAGGAGTTGAAGACAGTGACTGTGATGGAGTACAAATCCAAAGTGGAATTCAAAGTGGAAATCCAAAGTGGAATCCAAAGTGCCAATTTAGAATAATGGGACCAGGATATTTCTTGTCTCCGTAACGCAGTGTGGGCTACGGTCCTACACTTTGTCCGGTCGAGGTCGAGCAGTGGTGAAAATAAGCCTATGAATGTATCTTCTGTCATGACCGAGAAAAGAGTCTCTAAAAAAATCCACAGCAGTAATGTGTTCTCATCTCAGAATTTGAAGTTGGATTATACCGATATTCCTTCATCTCTCTACATTGAAGGATTTACAAACTTGAAAAGGTTTTTTTAAATTATTTTTTAACTCCAAAATTGCTACATGTTAACTTTATCTAGGAATTTTATGAAATATTTTTTAATATGTATGAATATTTTTAATATGTATTTTATTTAAAAATAAACATTGTTCATTCCAATTTTATGTTTTTTAAATAAAAAGTTTAAGAATAAATTTTAATTTATTATAAATCAGTATTATTTTTTTCTTCAAAAAAAGTTAGTTTTGAAGCTAAAATTAAAAAAAAAATGTGTATTATGAGTTTTATCTAAACATAAAAATGTCTTTATATTTTAAAGAAATGAATTTTTATGAGACATTTCAAATTGTTAAAAATTTATATCTGAGAATTATCCAATTAAATGTATCGTACGAAGTAAATTTTTCAATATTATTCGAATTTCTCCAAAAGTAAAGCACCATTTCAAAAATAGTCCGCGGTCTTTCTTTATCAGCTACTTTAAATGTTTAAAAGATCATTTAATGCAAATTATAATTAAAGTACTTCAATTAATATTTAAAAGAATTGCAATAATTACACTTTATTGCATTAGCTTTCGATAGTTTGTTTTTCTGATAAATAATGCAATAACTTTCTCTCTCAAAATTATCTTTGATAAAATTTTCTAAATATTATTTAAACTATGGTACTTTAAGTAAATACTTTAATTAAAGTACTTTAATTAATATTTAAAAAATTACACTTTATTGCATTAACTTTCGATAGTTTGTTTTTCTGATAAATAATACAATAACTTTCTCTCTCAAAATTATCTTTGATAAAATTTTCTAAATATTCTTTATATATTATTATGGTACTACAAAGATTACTAGAGTTAAAATGTAAAATAAAAATTGACATCATCATGAAAAGATTCTTCCTGAACAAAATAAGTAACTGTCTATATTCCAAACATATTGTCTATGTGCTTAAACAATGTTACTATAAAAACAATTTTAAAGTTAATTTCTTTTGTGAGCAATAACTATAAAACATTAAAAACTAATGTAAATAAAAATATTCTTACTCTTTAAATTTATTATCAACAGGTAAGGTGTAAACTTTTCTGCTCAAATACATGTTTCTCCTCTCAAATATATACTAAACAAAATTATACAGACACATAGTGTATCACTTTATATACTAGAACTATAATTTATATGTTCATAGAACTAACTTCTTTACTATATCCCTGAAAACCTACTACAAGGGATAAAAAAAAAACTTGATGCCTCGTTGTCATATTACAGCCTTACTTTTTGATGAGTTGAGTCTACACAAAAATACAAAAATTTTGTTCAGTCAAAATGCAAAATTTATATAGTAGTGTGTTTCTTGTCAGAACCACTAAACTTTCTATTGAGTGTTATTGGCCATTATTTTTCAATTGATAGAAATGAGTTCCTTGAGATCAAAATTTTAATTTATACTACGTAGAGTATTCCTAATACAAATTAATTTATAATACATGTTAAGCCCAGGTGCAGGTTTCAGATTTTAAGCAGAGTATAAACCTTGTAAAGATTACTTGGAGGCTGTTTTTCCCTGATATTAAATTGTCTTTTGAAAAAAAAATATACATATTTATTATTTTTATTTCACATTTGGTGGACAGTATAATGCTATTTTTTTCTTTTGGAAACAGTAATTACTTTATATATAAGTGCTTTTAAAAAAGTTTTGTAGCATGAAATGTAATAAGAAAAAATATTCTCTAAATAAAAGTTACAAGATTTAAATAAAATCTCAATGTATGACTTTTTAATTTCATATGAATATACATAGGATAGTTTTACATTTATTAAAGTTGAAATTTGAGCTTCAAAGAAATACTTTTTAAGAAAAATCAATTTTAAGTTAAAAGACAGATAAATTAGTTTTGCTAACTAAACACTACATGTCCTACATATAATTATATTCATATGAAATTATAAAGTCATACATTGAGATTATTTTTTTAAATCTTGTAAGTAACTTTTATTTAAACAGTACTTTTTCTTATTACATTTCATGCCACAAAACTTTTAAAAAATATTTATATTTAAAGTAATTACTGTTCTCAAACAAAGAAAGTAGCATTATACTGTCCACCAAATGTGAAATAAAAATAATAATGATATTTTTTTCAAAAGTTAATCTAAAAATCGTGGAAAAAAGCCGTCATGTAACCTTCACAATTGATGCGATGCGCATACATGTCGCATACAGAGGTGATATGCCAGCCGCATACATGTAACATACAGAGGTGATATGCCAGCCAAAAACATGTCGCATACGGAGGTGATATGTCAGGCGCATACATGTCGCATACGGTGGTGATATGCCAGGCGCATACATGTCGCATACGGAGGTGATATGCCAGGCGCATACATGTCGCATACCACCTCCGTATGCCAGAGTAATATGGGATATTCTCACAGGGCATACGAGGCATACGTATGCCACATGTATGCAGCATATATGCGGCATACTAGTGGCATACACCTTTATTTTGTCTCGGGCACTTAAAATAGTTGTTCAGAAGATGGTTTTCCACATTATTTTATGTCGATTGCTTACACGGAAACTGAGTTATTACAACCCAATTATCTTGCCTCCCATTCTTTTGGCACACTTTTTTAACATTTATTCTGTTTATAACTTCTTCACGTCGCCCTGGTAGTACAGCGGATAAGACACTGGACTGCGGTACCTAGGATTTGGGTTCAATACCCGGTAAGTCGTGGTTGTAATTGTCGATATTTATTGAAAATGATTTATGAAGGCCTACGTAGGCAACCAACTGATCTTTTTATTCATTTTTACACATTCAACTCATTTTTGAGTACGTCTTTTTCAAAAATGAAACCCGTGTATTCGGAGCTATGATAAGCATCGAATGTACTCGAAAATTAGTACATTTTACTTATATTTGAGTACCTATTTTAACAGTGCAATCGATGGAAAGATGGCGGGCTTGTAATTGAATCCTCGTTATTTGACCAAACTTTCGCCGTGTAGATTGTTATGATGTATGTTAAATGTGTCGTACTCCAAATGTATTCACGTTGATCGTAGTGTGGGGAACATTTGGGGAGTGTGATTGGGCCAGCTCAGGCGTTGTTCTTCTAATCTGACCACGGTTCAAGACTAAGAGACAGTGCTGTCCAGTTTTTCCTACAAAATAGATACCATCCGCCGATGGTTCATTGTGTAAGTTGAGAGCGATGTTAATTCATCCAATGAATCAAATATTTCAATAAAAATGTGCTTTTACACTGTTAAAAAAAGTTACTCAAAAATTAGTAAAATGTACTTATTTTTGAGTACATTCGATGCTTATCATAGCTCCGAAAACATGGTTTTCATTTTTGAGAAAGATAAGTACTCAACAATGAGTAAAAAGAGCAGTTTCTTGTCTACATAGGCTGCCTTCATAAATCACTTTCAATAAATGTTAACAATTACAACCAAGTCTTACTGGGAATCGAACCCAGATCCTCAGGTACCGCAGTCCATTGCCTTATCTGTTGTACTACCAAGGCGATGTGAATAAGTTATAAACAGAAGAAATGTAAAGTTATAAACAGAAAAAATGTAAAAAGTGTGCACCAAAAGAATGGGAAGTAAGGTAATCGAGTTGTAATAACTCAGTTTCCATTTAAGGAATCGACATATTATGATGTGAAAAAAGTTCCTTAGGTTGATTTGTTAAAGTGGCTTGAACAGAAGCTGAGATTATCATTATTAAATCACACTGCTTATTTTTTGCGAAAGTATGATTACTTAAATTTGAGTACGCCATCTCTGATTTACGACGCATTTGTACTCAAAGATAAACAAATATATTCGGTACTCATTTTGAAGTACCTTTTTTACAGATTAATTTTATTTACTCTGGAATAAGAACGGCAGTTTGCAGCTTTGGGAATTTTTCCTGAAGATTTTAACGCATTGGTAACGGATCTTGGGAAAATCCACAGAGCACACACTTGATTTATCGGGAACCGTCACCATTGGGTTAATAATATATGTCTTTTCATAGACATATAACTCTAATAAATATTTCAGAAATTAAAAATTATTTCCTTCCTTGGTTTACTTTTTTATTTTCCGAAAAAAATAGATATATCATAACTAATAACAAAGTCGTGCTCTCAGTTTTTTAATAAATATTTTATTGAAACAACAATAGACTTAAATTTGAACTTTTCGGGTGAAAGTTTAATAGGCTTGTTTAATTTTACAAAAACAGTTTCGTTAATAAAATATTAACATGCGCTGTCTACATTCAACATTGCGTGGAATCTAAAGTAACTATACATGTAAAGATTAATTACAAAATCGTTACTATTTAATTTTTTCTTTACCTTTTCAGTAAAATATGATGTGTACAAATATTGTTGTATTCATTGATATATTTTATGCTTTTAGCTAAATTTAAAGCGAATGAAGAAAAAAACCACATTTGAAGACATGCCGATAAATGAATAAAAACTGCGCAATTTAAAAATTCTAAGAATTAATGAATCCAAAATGACTATAACGATATTTTTATTCGCCTGTTTTGAAATAAAGCAAATTGGAAATAATTCAAATATCTTTTGAAGAGAAACTAAATTGATTGGAATTTCTTAGAGTTTATCTTGTTTACTTTTGTGCTTTCCTATAGCTAGAATTTATTTCAATGGAAGCTTAATTAAGTTCGTTTCTCAGTTGATTGCCTTTAGAATACAAATTGGTCTTGGTCGAATTGCAGCAAGGCTTTCAAATTGAATAGATTTGTTTAATCAGACAAGGGCTTTGGTGTTGAATAACCTTATTTTTAAAAAATTTTAAGCCTGATAACACAATACTAATTTAAAACCTCAATTCAATAGATTTGCACTGTATAGAGGACAATGCTTAAAGAAACTGCTGCTATAGGATTCTGAAATGTATGTCTGCAATGGATAAATAAAGGATATATTCTTAAAGTTAGTTTGAGTTCGTCAATGGAGATAATAACGCTGAATTTTTCGATTTTAATCAATAATTTTTTTTCCGAACGCATACTCGTTAATATAGTTTAATAGAAACAAGTAATTAAACTGTGGAGATTAACTCGTATTTAATTATTCATAAAATATTTTTAATTACAATTATTAATAAAATATACTGTAAAAGCAATAACACTGTAAAAAAAAAGGGTACTTAAACATGAGTACCTGAACTTACTCGTTTTCCTTTGAGTACAAATGCATCGTAAATGAGCGACGACGTACTCAAATTTAAGCAACCGTACTTTCGCAAATATGAGCAGTGTGATTTAATATTGCTAATATCGGGTTCTGTTCAAGCCATTTTAACAAAGCGACCTGACAAACTTTAAATGGTTGTTCAGAATATGGTTTTCCACATTATTTGAAGTCGATTTCTTAAATGGAAACTGGCTTATTACTCCTCAATTACCTTACTTTCCATTCTTTTGGCACACCTTTGAAACAAGTCTTATGTTTATTACTTCTTCACCTTTCCCAGATAGTACAACGGGTAAGGAACTGGACTGCTGTGCCTTAGGATATGGGTTTGATTTCCAGTAACTCTTGGTTGCAATTGTTGATATTTATAGAAAGTGATTTGTGAAGGCAGCTTATGTAGGCTACCATCTGCTCTTTTTATTAATTGTATTTCTTTTTGAGTTCATGTCTGTTTCAGAATTGAAACATGCATTCGGAGCCATGTTAAGCATCGAATATAGTCAAAAATGAGTACAGTTTACTTGTTTTTAAGCACCAATTTTAACAGTGTGCAGATTCATAAACCCATTTTACCAGAACTTTTAAGCATATCATTTACAAAAAAATGAATGTAATATATATTGTTTGTTACATATTTTGTGATTTAAGATAAATCAATGTTATTTTTGATTAAAATTTAATCGGTTTATATTTACAGTAAATGTTTGTTAAATTCGAGTATCCCTTCTTAGCAATGCAAAAAAAAATTACTTTGTTATCACTGATTCTACATTGTTTACTTTTAAAAATGGAAGTGAGGTTTTTTATATATTTGTTGTCATATTTTGTTAATATTTAAGTAAATTTACTTTAATCTCTTGCCAAAAAAGTGGTGGGTTGTTTTAATACTTCTCAAACTCAACTTAAAGTGTAAGCACGAACTTGAACTTTTTTTTTAAATCATAGATTTAAAAACCTAGTTTTTCTATGCATGAAAATATTTCAATATTCATGACGATTCATAAAAAAAACTTTAAATAAAATTAAATGCTAATTAGATAATTAGCATTTTATTAGTTATTTATCATGGTTTGTAAACCCCGGTTACATAAGTTGTAATTGATCTAGAAGCATAATTTATGTTGGAAATTACTCGTAGTATCGTTCTTAATGTTATTGACCTCCAAAAAGTTTGTAGCTTGTAATTTGTTTTTAAAAAAATAATTGTTTACCAAAAAACTACCAAAAAAAATCTTTTTTTTTTTTTTTAAATTTCTAATTTTAAAATGCTATTAAAAATTAAATTTCGAATTTTTGTGATTGAAGTCCATAGCATCTCACAACTAATATAAAGTTGAATGAAAAAATAATTTTTCTAAAAAGTTTTAGGAAACTTGAATTATTATGTCTGAAATGAAGCGGCATATGGTAGAAATACAATTCTTCTGAAATTGAGTTGAAAGTTTATAAAACATTTCCCCACTTCAAGCTGGGCCTAGAATAACACTTTGTAAATAAGAAAGTTTTTGGAATATTTTTAGAATCTTGGTATCATCGGAAAGATAACGAATAGGGGAACATTACAAAGAAAATAATGTTATTTTTGTATTTTTTAGTCAATTTCCGCATTTCCTAATGTGTGTAGTGTGTATGTGCATCTTAACATTAAAGTCGTGTTTTGGTTTGTTTTTGCATATATCGTAATTCAGTTTGTATCGTCAGTAAATGGCGTTTTGCATCGGAGGAGTCATGCTATTTAATTGCTATCTGACATCTTAAAATGTATCCTTCGCAAAATGATAAATGTTTAGATGCGTCTCTATATTTTAGAAGTTACGATACAAGCACTATTAACTTTCACAAAAATCTTATTTTTGGCAAACTAAGAATAGCATAAGTTACGTAAATCTTGAGAATATATCTTTCCAATCATTTATGCATCATGAATGATTGAATTATAATGTAAGATAGAAGCAAAACTGAATAATGTTTTAATGTCGTTTACTAATCGTGCGACTTTCCAAGCTACTGTTGATCTTCGGATGTGACAGGAAGGGTGATATCGGACATGCCCAGAACATACCTGGTTATCGTAATATATATTTGGCAAGTTAAAATACTTACCTAGTGTATTTTTAAATTATAATTTTTTAAAACAATAATGGTTAATAATTTTATTTAAACCAAAACATGCGTTTTAACTTTTTTTTATTAAAAAAAAGTTGTTTTTATTTTGTTTTCCAATTCTAAATCAATGCATTATGTTTAAAGTTTAAGAATTCATTCAAGTA
The DNA here is from genome assembly GCA_963932185.1 of Troglohyphantes excavatus. Lineage (NCBI taxonomy): Eukaryota > Metazoa > Arthropoda > Arachnida > Araneae > Linyphiidae > Troglohyphantes > Troglohyphantes excavatus. The sequence continues at coordinate 53,386,275 of OZ010669.1, read as the reverse complement.
ATTTTGGAACAATTTTGAAGCAAGTAAACGTGAATATTATATATTCTAAATGATCCAAGATTATAATTATAACATGCATTGCAGCGTTTTACACAACATTTTAGGAATCTGTAATCATTTTTCGGGTTTGAGGAAAAACCGATTTGGATGTAAAATCCAAACCATCTTTGCACAATTTAATATCTAAATATTTGTACGTCACATGTACGTACTCTCCCCTTTTCTCATGCTAAGCGCTGGGCCGAACATTTTTCCCCACGTGATAAATAAATGACGCCTTAGAACATCAACACATTTTCACATATAAATGCATTATCTAAAAGAGATACTAAATATCCATACCGAAAATATCCCCATAACTATAAAACTCTCAAGGAAATACGCAGCGGCGCAAATCACGTTATTTGTCGCTGAACAAAATTACTGTCAACCCACCCACATCTCAGCACAACTTCAACTTATCGCCCTCCCCTAAAACTTTCCAAACCCAATCTCGACGAAAACTCGGCGTCTCCATCACCAGGTGATTACACAAGAAAACAAACCTCCAGGCGATTTTTTATCAGTCGGAGTGAAAACGTCAGGAGTTTACAACTCAACGACCTACCCCTCCTTTCCCGATCCTTTTTGTAAGGTGACGTCAGAAGAAGGCATCTTTACGATGATTGATTCATCGCCGATTTCCAGTTGGCTGTTGTTGAACACGTTATGGGACGACTGTGAAAGGTTTGTGGTGATGCCTGTCAGGATTGAAAAGGGCGATGAGAGGAGCATCTATCACTAAATAGCTCACTCAAGTCTGTGAACTAGGATTATGCATTGAAAGATATGAGCAGATATTATCTTGGATGAGCTGTTTAAAATTGGAATCGTACCATTCCAGAGTGCATTTGTGATACTAAAATACATTTGTAAATGTATCTGTTAGAAAAAGGTAAAAGCTGTTTGAGCAGTGTGCTATTGTCCGGTGCCAGAACCGACACCGCGGAGGGTGTGGGAAACCCCAAATGACTGCTTTAATGAAGTACCAGCTTAATACATAATAATTAATATGTATTTTAATAACCGTTTTATAACGATTTTGGTGAGTTTCGTCCCCAAGAGTAAATTACGTTCCGCAGCATGTTTGTAGCTCGGAGAGGGAAGTTGAAACTAACCGTATTGCCATCTATCTTTATTTATCGCTTTAATATCTTGCAATACTTTTTTTTGTTTGACCTATTAGCGTTATCCAGAAGACACTACCATGAGGTTGGCTGATTATACTAATAGGAGCTTACTGATTAGAATTCAATTTAGGTTGTATTCCAAAATGAGCAGCCCCAGTCGACTGCTCGAAGGTTGTACCAGCTGTTTTTTAAAAGCAATGTGCCATTGCCAAAACCAACTGCTCGGAAAGAATGAGTTGCCTTAAATGACTGCTTGAATTGAGTACCAGCTGCTTTTTAATAGCAATGTGCCATTGCCTGGTGCCAAAATCGACTGCTCGGAGGATGAGGGGAGTGAGAAGTCCAAACGACTGCTCTAAAGGTGTACCAGCTTCTTTTTAAGAGCAATGTGCCATTACCAGTGCCAAAATCGACTGCTCGGAGGGGATGAGTAGCCCAAAACGACTGCTTGAAAAGTGTACCAGCTGTCTTTTGAGAGCAATGTGCTATTTCCCGGTGCCAAAACCGACAGTTCAGAGGTGGGTGAGGAACCCTAAAAGACTCTTCCAATGGAGTATCAGCTGATTTTAAATAACTATGTGCCGTTGCCTGGTCTCCAAATTGACTTTCATCTGATTATGGTTCAAAAATACAAGGCCGTGATCCCAAGTCTTTCCTTCAAGCTACATCTCGAACCGTCGCCCATAGCCCACTGCGCAGTTCTACTGCTACTTTAATTCAATCAACACAAAATTGACTGCTCAAAGAGACGAGAACCCGAAGACAAGTGGGACTCAATCCACCTAGCTAGAAAGATAACGCGGAACAGACTTGCCTGTACGAGAAAAAAATGCTTTCGAGACTCAACTCACCATCAGCCGTTTTATAATGTTCATAAGTGTGTTTTATTCTAGAAATTTAAGCGTTCAAAAGAGTTGGACCCATTCTACACGAACGGGAAAAACGCGCGGGAGATTCTCAGTGATTCGAGAATTCATACCACGTAGTGTGGATTCTCGAATCACCGAGAAGAATGGGCTCAACATGTCGTTTTACAATATATATGTTTGTTGATGTAGAATATTATTTATATTTTCTTAGAAGGGTATTTTTTAATCATAAATATTCAGAAATTTAACATAACATTCAAAGTATAATAAAATACTTATAATACTCACTCTCTCATCAGGTATAAATATGTTGGAATAATTCAATATTTTAATTTCCCGTCTAAGCTATTATATAGTGTATGCGAAAAATATATAAATAAAAAAAAACTTATTTTTTTATTTAAAAAAATTTACTTTTATTAATTAATATTTACTTTTATTAATTAACTTAATTTTATTTATAAATTAAAATTGGGCGAATAAATAAAACAAAAGAAGCAAAATGTTTATTTAGGAATCGGTTGTGAATTTTTAAATCCATTCTGAATCCTCGATACATAATTACATATAAATATATACATAATTACATATATATTTAATTATATAGAAACTTCTAAAGCAATAAATTATAGTTGTACGTCGGTAATTTATAATTTGTCGTAAGTTGTAATTTAACGGTAAACATGATCCCATAAATGCATAACAAAGCTTTGATACTTAGCTAAATATGTTACTACGCATATTATTAAATGTATAATTAAAAAAAGTACGCACTCGCATTTAAACGTAATATTCACTACATTAAAGTAAACTATGTTATGATATGACAGTAAGTAATCTATAAAAAACCCTACAAAAACAAATAAAATTATTAAGTTATCGATAAGTAAAATTATTTCATTGACATTTTTATTTTTACATTTTTATTTTCAAAAACGTGCTCTCTTTCCATAACAGCAAACAAGCTTGCTACATATTTTATGACATCATTTTTATGACATTAAAACGAATCGATAAGCCTATATCACTGTTTTTAGCTGAATATTAAATTTTAGGAAAATAGTTTAAGTTATGGTTTCTGCCTTGACTATACAGTAAAAGTGTAATGCTCTTGTAATAGCCGTAGACTGTTTTACGACCTTCAAACGAGATAACTTTGACAAGTGGAACTTAATATTTTGCCTTTTGTTTTTATTAAAAAAAAAAAAGATGATATTTCGCAACTTGCCAAGTTTCTGAACCAACGAATAGAAGCCATTGAATGATTGGTTGAATTCAGAAATATGGCGGTCGCCAAACATAATGTTTTTGAAAAACCGCCAACGTTGTCCTCGTTGAAGGTACTTGTGAAATGAACACATAACAGTTATAATAGTTGTGTAGCTGCGGTAGGTTAACAAATATTTTAATAGTTTGTGAGATATGCGAGAAGAACTTACAAAATATTTACTTATTATTCTTTACATTGTTTAAATTAAAATTGCACAATTTCTACCCATTTGACCCAATGCTATTCGTTGGTGACCTACATACCTTTTTTTCGTATAATTTAGTTGTAGATTATCGTGATAGCCTTGTATTCACTGCTCTGTGCTTGAACTATATGTTCGAGTCCCGGTTAAGCCAACTAAAGTCGCCATGTAGATGATGGAGTTGGTGCATTTTAAATCTGCCTGGGCCGCCAGTTCAGGTCATTTGACTGCAATTCAAAATTACGCGTCAATGTTCCCGGTATTTATTTCAGGATTAATCTCGAAACATTACAATTAGCTTATTTTGTAGTTCTAGTGCGCCGTTCAAAATAATGTACTACATACATTTGACAAAACGTTGCCGAGAAAAAAAAAGTACCCAAATATCATCAGATTGTTGGAGAAACTCACTGAGTCACGAAAGGTTAGGAGGGTTTTTGTTTTGACGGACAAAGTCATAGAAGAACATGTTAATTCCAATATGTATCAGCGTTTTATTTCTCAACCATACTCAATACTGACACGGGAATTTTTTTCTAACAAATTTTTTTTTTAAGTCTAGGTCTAACTTAACTTTGTCCTCCCCCCCCCCTCCCCTCAAAGAGAACATTCTAGAATGAAACCGAAGGGTATTCATAATAGCATTCAAGAGACTCACGGACTATTATACAAGTTAAAACTGTAAAAGTTATATTTCTAAAATTACAAAGTTTAAAACGCGTAAGTTATTTTAGGACTCTATGTAGGCACATTAATAACAATACAAAAATTGACTTAGTTTCTCCACCAAGTTTTCTAAACATTATTTTAAATTAAGATTGTATAATTTCGATACTGACTATCCCTATTTTAACATTTAGTAATAAACAACATTTTATTAACCAGCAAAATGTTTATTCCATTCCACACCAGATAATTTTTTCAAATTATGAAAAGAAATGTAATTCTGCGTAACACAGTACCAGTGAGAAAAAAAAGAGCTTGTGTGAACAAAACCAGTTATAAGTATTTCGTAAAATAACCACTGTGCTGGAATATAATATAACTCAAAACACTGGAACGAGGACTCCCATTGAGCGACAATGTACTTTACCGTGGCGGAACATACAATTCAGAAGAAAGGTTGAGAAAAATTTCGTCCTTGGTTATGACGTCTCACGTAACGTCACAGAAATGTTTAAACAGTTTTTTTTCTGAGCCTTTTGTCTTCTTTTCCTTGTGAACGAGAAACTAAGTTTGGAAAAACATTAAATGTGTAACATTCAATATGTTTTTGAAAGTCAGAAATCGATTTTAAATATGCTCAAACTTATATGCGAAAGGACTATTTATTCTATCCTCGCTCAAAAAGGAGTAAAGTGGTCGGCAACGGTTAGTCTTCCCTCCAGTGCTTATTTTCCTAGCTCAGTGCTAACAATTAACAATGTCGTGACGTAAACCATATACGTCATAGATATATCAAGCACGTATAGATTAACATACGGCAGTTACGTCCCTGCTGCTGAAGGGGTTAGTTACAATTTTAATTAACTTTTATTAAAAACTAAAATTGAAATATATTTTAAACACCATCCAAGAAACACAATGACAATTCAAAACGCATTTTAAAAACGAATTAACCTGTCATCTCCAACCCCACAGATAAGTCTTCTGACAGAACCAAAACCCTAATTAACATCTCAATTCGAAGACATCTGCCCCGCTTCCGACCTTCGCCAACAACAAGAGCAGATCTTCCATTTACCTCGAACAAAAGGACGCAACCCCAAAACCCATCCAAACCACTTCTGAAGAGATGCTTTCTGCTTAAAACGAAAACCCTTTCTCTTGCATCTGAAGAGAAAACCGTTACAAGGTAAATTATTCATTTTGCAATTATGTCCTGAGGGAGGAATAATTTAAGAGAATGGAAGGTCCGCTGTTTATTTTTTAAACTGCAGGAATGCGAACGTTTTAATGGGTATCTCACACCCTTCTCAGTTTTCTGTTCTAAAAATGGAGTTTTTGAATGTTTGTTTTGAGGGTTTTCGCTTTGGTTGGGCTTCAGTCGATGAATTTAAGATAATGCTGCTATTATAAAGTTTAACCGAGATTTGAGGAAGGAATAGTTCTTGAAAGTGTTAGCTGTATATTTCAAGAAAAGAAAAATCTGTTGGTGTAATTTTGTTTATTGTGTTCTTAAGTTTATTTTTCTCAAAGAATATTTTACTTGAAATTGCCATGAGCTATTATGTTGTTTGACTTGTTTTGTAAGATACAAGAAAAATATATATGTAAAATTTTTTCTAAATTTTGAAGCATGTTTTTAAATTTATCGTAAATATTGCTCAACTGTTTGTGATGAATTTTTTATCCAACGAAAGGCTGATTTTAATTGTTTGAAGTTTTAGAGAAACGTTTTACTGTATCTAAATATAACCTCTAATCTTACGTATTGTTCGCTATTCGAAATATACTTATATAATTTATTTTTTGCCAAAATTGCAAGAAAAATTCTGTGCTACCCCCTACCTAAATTCCAAAAATAATAATTGATTTTATTTTAGATTTTATGTTGATTTTTAATAGAGTATAAGTATTTTAATTGATTGTAACAACTAGGTTTGCTGTAGATAAAATAATACAGTGAATCAATCCTATAGTATTTGCATTTGTTTTTTTATTCAAATGCAATAAATATTTTACCACATTAAAAAGATTAAATTTGAACCTTTTTCTACTACTTTCATCAATCACTCGCTGTCAGAAATGTTGATCTTTTCCAAGGCCCTAGGAATCAACTAGAAAATTTCAGATTTCAATAAATTTTATCATCTGCTCTACGCAACCTACAGACTTTGGATGCTCTATTTATTTGAAATTTCAAGAAAATGACTACCTTATGCATTAAAAAAAAATAGAAATCCTCACACAACGTTCGAATGTGTGTGCCAATTCTGACGTAAGAGATTTCAAACACAAAAGAAGCACAAACATGGAAGTTATAATCACTCTGTAAATAAAGGCCTTGTGAAGTGTTATAAAACTTCAGTTTAAAATGTGCGTATAAAAGGTTTGTATAACATTTATCTGATTTCATTGGAAATTAGAAATATTTCACCGTTGGTTAACCGAGGCCTTAGAAACTGATTTTAAAAGTATTTTTAAGTGGATATGTTGCCATACTGCAAATTGTTTTTTTTTGTATTGATATTTTTTTGGGTGTTAATATCTTATTAAATTGGTATTTTGTTTGGCTTCCAATAAATTTAATATTTGTTCACAAAGCTTCACTATCAAGCAATTAATAATTTTAAAAGGTTCTTATTATTAATAATTTTATAATATTGTTTAAATTTTGGTCGGGTTTGAGCAATTTATGTTTGAGAAATGCAACAAATTGTTTTTTTAAAATTAAAAATATATTAATGTAACAGGATTTTGGTTTTTATAATTAACCATTTTATTACTAATTTTTTATTTTAAATATATGAACATAATGATTTTCATTTTTGATTAAGTGTGCTTATCTTTTCTGGTGATATAAATTTGTTAACACCGATTTCTATATTTCTCATTACGAAAATGGTGAATAGTTTAATTATTCGAAACTATGCTTGTTTATTTTCTGTTTATACATAATATAAAAACATTTTATTTGTATGGGAAAAAAAATAAAGTTCAAACGTATGTATTCTAAGGGCTAAAATAAAACAAAATTCTCACACTTTCGCAATTACGAATTGCTTATATTAAGAATGAACTAAACAATATTGTATTATTTTTTAAATATAAACTAAAATATAGTTTTTGTCTTATTACTATAAATAAATTAAATTATTAGAAAATAAGTAATTAAATATAAATTAAACAATTAAATATAAATTAAATAATTAAATAGAAATTAAACAATTAAATATAAATTAAATAATTAAATATAAATTAAATAATTAAATATAAATTAAATAATTAAATATAAATGAAATAATTAAATGAAATAATTAAATATAAATGAAATAATTAAATATAAATGAAATAATTAAATATAAATGAAATAATTAAATATAAATGAAATAATTAAATATAAATGAAATAATTAAATATAAATGAAATAATTAAATATAAATGAAATAATTAAATATAAATGAAATAATTAAATATAAATGAAATAATTAAATATAAATGAAATAATTAAATATAAATGAAATAATTAAATATAAATGAAATAATTAAATATAAATGAAATAATTAAATATAAATGAAATAATTAAATATAAATGAAATAATTAAATATGAATGAAATAATTAAATATAAATGAAATAATTAAATATAAATGAAATAATTAAATATAAATGAAATAATTAAATATAAATGAAATAATTAAATATAAATTAAATAATCTATATATATAAATGCGAAAAACCCACTCATCACTCATCACTAATTCTCCAACTTCCCGTATACCTATGAAGATGAAATTTGGCAAATTTGTTCCTTATACCTTAAATAGGAAAAGTAAGCTATTTTTGTTCCGATCGAACGGATTTAAGGGGTTGTAAAACCCCTTTTTCGAAACTTCTCCATAGGATTAACATGGAGAACATGTAACAATGCAAAATATAAAATTTAAACAATGGAAATTTTTAATATTATGTAACGTACGAGGAGCATTCTGATTGGCTGATGACTAAATATCGCCAAAATGTCGCCAAATAACTAAAAACTGTCGCCAAATAACTAAAAACTGTCGCCAAATTAATAAACTTCGCCAAATAAATTAAAATTTCACCGAATGAATAAAACATTTCGCCAAATTAATAAAATATCGCCAAATGAACTAAAATATGATCATATATGTAAAAATAATATAAAAACCGGCCCGTCGCACCGGGGGGGATTTAACTGTGAAAAAGAAAACAAAACGAAAAATGCTACGACCAAAAGTGCAAGCCATACGAAAAATATATTATCAAACTGAAGAGAAGTATACAGTATGAATAATATAAAGGTTCAAGACAGGAAGCCCATCGCTAAATAAAAGTTTGTAATTTAGCCTCCGTGCACTCAGTTAGTTTTGTGTTATCCATTATTTATTAGTTTACCTGCCGAGAGGCCAGTTATGTTACCACTCTACCTGTGAGTGAAGTTCTGTAATCTATATATATAAAAACATCGCCAAATGAACTAAAATATGAACACATATGTAAAAATACCATAAAAATGGCGAAATTAGTGTCAAAAAATGATAAAATGTATATCAAAATGGTGAAAATATGATTGGGTAACAGGATATTCCGTACTACATCAGCTATGAAAATTAAATTTGGCGTGGAGGTACACTTTAAGCCAAAATTGCTCACTAAGAAATGATTTTCAAAAATTCGAACTGTAAATGCCAAAAGTAAAAATCCTCGCCACTTATCCACTGACTCATTACTATTTCTTTTATTTTCTGTATACCTATGAAGATGAAATTTGGCAAATTTGTTACTTATACCTTAAATAGGAAAAGTAAGCTATTTTTGTACCGATCTAACGTATTTAAGGGAGTGTTCAATGAGACAGTGGGATTTTTTGTACGGACCGTTAGTTTTGGACAATTTGGATAGTTTTAGAATTGTTAAACTCCACATACTGATAGGGTTTACCGAACAAAGTAAAACTTCTCGAATGTTAATCAACGGGAATATCATTTATTTGTCAGCATTGTTTTATCGCCAACTTCTCCGTGTTATAAAGTTTTCAGTTCCAGCTAGAACTTGCTAATAAAATTTATTTAATTTGTTTGGGTTCGTTATTTTATTTATCTTCTGATGGGTGAGGAATTAAGATTAGTTTTCATCCGCTTAAATATGTTTTACTTGTACCTCTTTTGCGAGTTATTTTCTTCCCGTGCATAGAACTTAAAATTCAAAACTGAACCAGTGTTCACGTTCCCAGTGAGAAAGCGTCTTCTTCTATCTACTGGCGGGCCTCGGGCGTGGCCTGGTTGGAAAAGCGGGAATTACTTCTCAATGAATTACTTTCTTGACAAACGAATTTATTTATATCATGTTAATTATCGCGTTAACTGTGAAGTGAAAAAGGAGAAACAAAAAGTAAATATAAAGCGAATATTATCGATTCATTAACTTGGCTGAACTGTCGAATTATTGAACTTGTCGTTTAGTTTTTAAACTTGATAACTGAGTTAAGTAGAACGCAAATATTCTTGATTAATATTAACTATGATAACCGAGTTGATTACAAAATACCTTATAACTTCTCTTCACCAAGTTGTACAGGTCCCAGCAGATGGTTCCTGTCTTTTTCATACCTTGTGTTACCTCGTCCATGGACATTTGAACTTAAGCAATGAGATTCGAAAGTCCATCGTATCTCATGTGTATAACAACTGGGACCGATTCAATTTCTTTCCCGTGCGTAGAACGGGTATTTCAGCTAGTTAAATATAAATTAAATAATTAAATATAAATTAAATAATTAAATATAAATTAAATAATTAAATATAAATTAAATAATTAAATATTAATTAAATAATTAAATATAAATTAAATAATTAAATATAAATTAAATAATTAAATATAAATTAAATAATTAAATATAAATTAAATAATTAAATATAAATTAAATAATTAAATATAAATTAAATAATTAAATATAAATTAAATAATTAAATATAAATTAAATAATTAAGTATAAATTAAATAATTTAAATAAAAATTAAATCATTTTTATAAAAATTTCAGTTTGACGACGTGAGTCGTCATATTTTACGTGTAACTTAGATTTCATATTATTTCTCCCACAGTTTTCAGTAAAGTTGTTAGCAAAACGGTGATATTTTTAAAGTACAAATGGAAAAAAAACATGCTTCTAATCTTATTCAAAGGAAGCTTTAACGATTACAACAAAAATATTGTAACAGTTGGCAGCGCTTCTTAATCAATTACAATTATTTTAAAATTACGCCAAAGCAGAACATTTTGGCAACTAAAAAAAATGGCCAGGTGCCAATGGCGTCAACTTTAATATTCGAATTTCGTAACCTGCTTCTCTTGCATTCCATTATTTAACGTATCTTTTCAGTTTATCTAGAACTTTATATTATACGCCCTTATTTGGCAATTTCTTTAAGGGACTGTGCAGTTTGCGACGGACAAAAAATTGAGATATTTTTGCGCTTATAAAAAAACAGTTAAAATACTATACTATTAATTTAATTCTAATAAAATTTCATATACATCTGAGGAAAATAAAATTTAGCAAGATTCAATAACAGTATTTTCTTTATTTAATATACTTTTTACGAAAAAAGTAATTTTATAACTGTAGGAGTTTAGGACAATAAGTTCGTATGGTACACTTTTCTAAAATAGTTTGCAATAAACAATCAACAAATTTTATTTTCATGTAGAATACATTATAATTAAACTACTGAACCTAATTTTAATTTTGGTTTTGGATTACTAAAAACAATTAGCATACTTTTTCTTGAAAAAATAATTTATTTTTTATTTTTTCCGTAATATTTTCGCACGCATATTTTTTCAATCTAGTAAAACAACTAAAATTTAGTAGTTTTTACACTACACTAATAACTCATGGAAATTTCGCTTTGATTGGAAATATAGTTTTTGAGACAAGTGTACCAAAAGATGAAAAGAGACAATTTCTTGAACCAACGTAAGAATCTACAAAACGTAAAATCCCTGCTAATTTTAAATTGAGTTTTTGTTTTTCCGTTGAAAGTATTTCTCATGTATTGAAGATTAGTGATTGCATGACATATTGGCTTCATTTTAAGCAATTAAATCTAATATTTCCAAGTAGTGACTGTTTCCAAAAAAGGGCGTGTTCACTTTTGTTTATATTTTATATAACTTAATATGAGATTTTTTTTCAAACGGTATCAAAAGATAGGTAATGGCATCATAAACCCTATAAACTGAAAATCCGATTTTTTGAGAATTGTAACTGCAACTGTCCCTTTAAGTGATAGATGGCGAATATGGAGAAAGAACGTGTACTTTTACTAGCTCTGAATAAAATTTAAGGTTTTAATTTTACACAGTTTAATATACTCTACTGATTTGTTCCGCATAGAAGACTACTATGCATACAAAAATATATCTTCTTTCCGTTTTTAACATTTATAAAGAAAGGAAAGGAGAAATAGCGGTTGGAATCAAAATGAATGTTTACTATTCAAATACTTCAAATAAAAATAACTTGATTTTTTCCTCGCAAAATGATTAGACGGCTTCAATAAAGAATTATTTTAAAACGAATACTTTTTCTTTAATCCGGATTTGATTACATAACATTCCATTATTTTATTTTTTTTAATTAATTATTTTTCCATCTTCATGCCTAAACACTAAAATTAATTTTAAAGCGTTTTTTTTAATTAATGAAAGAACAAGAGTTCATACAAAAATACACTTAAAATGTACAAAAAAAAAGCTCATTAAAATTCTAACCGTTTGATTCGAATATGTAAGATACATTTTATGAAATATGTAATTATCAGTTTCAATACTTAGCTTTTTTTTCTTCAAGTTTATGAATGATAATTAAATATTTAACTTAATACTTCTTATATCGTATGTCTGAAAGAATCCAACTAGAAAATAAAAGTGTTTTACATTTTTAACTAACAAAATATTTTTTAACTATCATTTATTTATTTCCATTCTCCATATTAAAAATTAATTAAAAATTGTACTAAACTTTCCCCCTCTTCAAAAACAGCCAAAGTATTTAGTGTATTTATAATTAATTTGCAGTCTTATTTTACAGTACTCATCAAATTAAAATAGTGTTTGTATGTGTGGTACATTGTTTTTTCACTATAAAATACTAAAGTAAAGAGCTTATAAAACTAAGATAAAATTGTAAAGTTAATTTAAAATGAGACACGTGCCAAATCATTAAAAGTAATTAAAAAAAACTTATTCATAAAAAAAAACTTATATTACTGCCTAAACTTTATAAACTTTTTGATTATAATAAAATTGAGTACGTATTTGTATATTTTCTTTAAAAATGTGTAAGTACGCTTTGAAAGCTATAGTAATAATAGGTTATTTTAATAGTATCGTTCATCAAATCTATTTTTAAAAAATGTATTTAAAATATTAAATGTTATTGTTTATTATTTTAAATGAATTTAATGTAACCAGCTGGGTGACTTACGTTCTTGGGGAATCCCTTTAAGGGAAGCAAATCTGTGACATATTCTCGGAAATCTCTCGTGCTATCGACCAAGCTACAAAGGCATATTCTAGCTTAATTTTAAAAATATTTGTTTTAAGACCTTTCTTTATGTAATACTTATTTTAAACGCGTTTTTCAAACAAACCGTCGATATTTATGAAAGGAACGTACCATTCATATCCGGGAAATTCTTTTTCTTTTGATACCTCACGTATTAATAATCGTAAGTGATAGATGCATAAAAGGGATTTTTACTATAGAAGTAATATACATCGCATTTCCTTTATCATATAAAACTTTTTACCAGATGTTTATATTAAAATACAAATGCAACGTTAAAACTACGCAAAAAAATAAATAAAATACAGACATGTTCGAGACACATCTTTTTTTATCACCAAAAATGAAAAATTATGTGTGCACAGCAAAATGAAAATAAACTTAGAATTGAAAGTGCTGTCAAAAAAACAACAATCTCAATCGGTTAGAGTTAACTATTGTATGCCAACAAGTGGGTAACATTGGAACAGCAAAGGTCTCATTAGCTATCGAATCAATATTGCTAAAAACGTGAAACACCTCCAGGAGTCAAGTTCAATTGGAGATTTGGGTTTGCAAATTAAATGTGGGTTTGAAAAATTAAATATGTGATTATGTTACCAAGAGCCTGGATTTTATGTATTTTTATTGCGTAGTTTTAACGTTGTATTTGTATTTTAATATTCTAAACGACGAGTTTTTGTCTTAGTTGTTTATATATAGAAAGAAGGTATTTTAAAAAAATACTATTTATTTCAAAGAGAACAAAAAAAGTATCATGATAAACTCTTAATTTTAAAAATTTCTCATCTCTAACCAATGATTTATTTTCTTATTTAGTTAGAGAAAATACCTTTCGAATATTGTATTTTGAAATTCCTCTGAGGAAAGACCGATGAATTCTTTTATGAATTCATATTTTTGCGAAAATAGTTTATTCGCAAATGGTTGGAACAATCTAAAATGCTCTTTTGCTCTTCATGTACATTTTCAATTCGAGATTTCTTTTGCGAATTTAAGATGTAAGAAAAATAAGATAAAAGTATTTTCTCAAGTTTACAACGTTATTTATATCCTTCACGAAAATATATAAATTTTCACTCTCCGTAGATATAAACTTAATAATCCTGAAGTAGGATAAATATGCATAGGTATCTTCGTAACAGTTATCTTTAGGTTATTTTTCTTCCATAATTTTAAACATGTAGGTAAAATAACTTTATTCTATTTTTGTAAATTTAGAATACAAAGTTCTTTTTATGGATTTAAATTAAGATTTATATACTATTGGGTAAAGTACAAGAACGTTAGACCTTTATATCTAGTAACCCCTAGATTTATTTAACCTCTAAGCATTTATTTAAAAATATCCGTTGAGCTAAAATAATAATAAACACTGGAGCGAGTACTCTCATTGATCGACAATGTATTTTACTGTGCCGCGCTGAAGCATATAATTCAGAAGAAAGGTTTAGAAAACATTCTACCTTCGCTTTGCGGGTGTCCTACGTGACGTCACAGAAAAAGTTAAAACTGTTTTTTTTTGTGCTATTGCCTTTCTTTTCTTGTAAGTAAGAAAGTAAGTATGTCAAAACATTTAATGTATTTTTGAAAGCCAGAAATGCGTTTTTAAATCTACCAAACCTATACTGAAGGTCTATTTTTCCTACCTTAAAAAAGGTGTAAAGTTTTCGCGCACGTTTAATCCTTGCTCCAGTGTTTATTATTATATTAGCTCAGGGATAATAGCTGATAAAATATTGAAGAATGATATGTATTTTATATTACATCCTAAACGTTTTACTCTTAGGTAGTTCTTTAATGTGTAAAGAAAATAATTATTTTCTATGAGGAGAAACATTTTTATTTAGAAAATATGCTTAACTTGTTAATTACCAATCGTAAAAACTTCAAATCGTAAATGAATTTTGTGCATAAATAATGTATTCATATTAGGTGTTCAATTTCTTATTTTCACGCAAGTAAAGGGATTAATTATTCTATAGTTATTAAATTTTCCGTTTCAAGAGGTAAATTAATGACGAGAAAGATCAAACATATTTTCGTAAATTTTCTATCTTTATTTTTTCATGTAAGGTTTAGTAATTAGTTTTAAAAGTATTAAACTTTTCTCAAATATATTTGTACATTGCAGAAATAAGTTATTCTACTTCGTATTTTAGCGGAAGATTTCTGGTTTATTAAATGAAGGAGAGAAACTAAAAAAAAATATTATTTTAAATTTGTATATGTATTGCGATTAAATATATTAACATCATTAATATAAAAGATGTTAGCTTAAATATGTTTACCTGTATAAATACAAATAGATTCAATCTTTCTATTAAGAAGTTTTGATGATAAAATTTTTAAACTCAAACAACTTGATTCGATGTAAAGTTTTTTTTTTACATAATTTTTTTTTAAATCCGTTACTTGTGATATGAAGCTAGAAACACCATGTTGCAATTTTGGGTGATCTATTGCGACACTAAAACTGTGGGGACAAATATCAAGATTGACATAGATTTTGTCTCATTAAATGTTAAATTAGATGTCAATGCGTGTAAAATCTGTTTAAAAAGTAATTAACGTATAGGGCATTGATGTGGGCCCGAGGAGTCAGACTTCACAGCTTGTTCTATTCTACTATTGCCGAAGTCTTTTGTTGGCGACAAAAATCCTTTTTCTATAAACTGCTGAAATGACGTCTAACGTAACCCTTCTAGACCTGCAACCTCATAGGTAGAAGTTATATAAATCAGAACTTATCGAGAATGTTGTAAGCATTTTTAACCGACTGTAAAGCGTGTCAACCAAAAGCGCCAAAGAAGAGAGGTTATAAATTCTATTTATGTATATTTTTTTAATGTATGTTCACGAAAGATTTCTGCTCTAATTCCAGATAATTGGAAAATTATTTTTTTGTTGGGTAGGGGATGTCTCACTTGGGAACCTTTTGAAAATGTATCCGGTTATCCGGCATTTAACTATTCAGAATTCTCAATTAACCGGACCATTTGAATATAAATATTGTCTAATTTCGAAAACGCTTTTTTTATTGGATAAATAAACGTCCACTTATACAGAATAAGAATTAAAAAAAATGTTATCAATGTTTTATTTATCCGGGAATATCGATTAACCGGAAGTTTTTAAATTTTCTCCGATTTCAAAATATTTTCATTGTTGGATAAAGATTGTTCAACAATGAAATTTAGCTCACGTGACAATTATTAAATCGTTTAATCTAAAATATACTATCTGAGGCGAGGAAAAAAGTTAGGAACAACTTGAGTTTCCAAATAAATAATAGCAGGTGCTTACCCCCCTGCTAAATTTGAAACTAAAAAGGGTAAATAATTTTATTTTAAAAAGGAACAAAAATAATTTTAATTTTACAACCAAATTGAAAAATATAATTATTAAATATTAATTTTATGTTTATTAAAACTTTTTGAAATTTGTACCAATTTACAAAATCCATACATAAATTTTGACGCCGATTTCAAAACGTTGAAATAATTATAAAATTAATATTAAATAATTTAATTATTTATTTTAGTAATGAATAATAAGTAAATGTAATAGCTAGCTTCAAGAGATGGTTAATTCGTCTGAAGTAGGTAGTTTTAAAAATCTAATTTAATCGACATTAGTGGATTGTTAGGACATGTTAAACATGACTAACCTTGCTGGGCTTAGAGCCTTTAAGTAGTTTATCGACAGTATTTGTATTTGTTTTGTAATAAAGTTCTTAAAAATTATACCTGTAAATCAACAGATAATTAAAAAATTTATTGCCACATGAATCTGCCGTTCGACCCACATTTTCATACACTTTCAGTACAGTTTACGAAATGCGAAAATGTTTTTCCATTGACCATTGCCCATACCACAGAGACCGAAAACCAAAGATAAACATTTTCAATCCCCGGGCACTTACAGACAAACCAAACGAATTGCAAAAAAAAAGAGACCCCTTTCCCTTTCACAAAGATCGAGATCCGATGTTATGAAAGGGCGTAACTGCTTTTACTTAACCCGCTCCATGTCTCCGCGCGGCGTCAATACCCGTGATGGATGGACGGGGCAGAAGTAAGCCACCTGGGGGATTTCGCACTGGAATCGTCTGACGTCGATGCCGTTGCCACCGTGAAAAATGAATCCCTCGATGCGTGCGGTGACTTGATGCCACAGGGGCTAATGGAAAATTTGTAATCATTAGGGAGAGGAAGTGTGGGATGAAACAATGTTTAAGCGGATCGACTCAAATTAGTTATTTCGGGAATCCGAATCTGACGCGACGGGGCTCTTGTTGCCTTCGCCGGAGTGTCACGGTTTGGATGCATATTGGTTAAGTATGGGTTTGTAAATGTCAGAGAGTGGGTTGGTGTAGGGAGAGGTGTGTTGAGATGAGTTGAACTAATTACCGTGGTCTTTTTTTAATTGAAATAAGGCATTGAAATGGGGTTTGGTAGGTAGATAAAAGATTTATGGTTGGCATGTGGAATGTATAATTTGTTTATTATGGATTATATTTATGTGTGTTAATTAAATTGCATTTTTTCACCTGTTTGAAAAATAAATTGTGGGTATAGTAAATTAATTAAAATAACGTAGCTTAAAAACAAATATCCTCATTAAAAAAAAAACGTTATTTAAATTTTTTTTAGATACACTAATAGTATTTATTTCAATTAATATTTTTTATTTGTTATATAGAAATTAGGATAATAAATTCATTTATTTCTTGAAAATATAAAAGTTATTGAATCAACACGTTATGCTAAATTTGTTTTAAACACATATACCGAAATAAATATTTCTATTATAGGAATAAATATATTTCAAGAAATATATTTCTTTAAATAAATAAATATATCCTTCAAAAACATTTAAAACGAGTTTTATTTTTCGTGAGGCCATAAAAACCTCAAAACCTTTAATATTTTTTTAAACTTTTATTTTTATAATTTAACATTTTCTTACTCAGCCCTTCAATTCTCAGAACCTAAAAAAATATTCGTTTGCAAACACTGCTAAAAATGCAGCCTCATATTTGAAGAAGCTTCATCATGTTTGACCAAACATATGTCTGCTAAGTGCTCCGATTGAATATTGAATATATATATATATATATATATATATATATATATATATATATATATATATATATATATATATATATATATATGTGTGTGTGTGTGTGTGCGTGCGTGGTTGTGTGCGTGGTTGCGTGCGTGCGTCCGTCCGTGTCCGTCCCACCAGAAAGGAATTCGAGTAAATTACTTTCGTTGAAATTGTGAAGATCCTTGTTTCGCCAAAAGTCAAGTGATTTATTGATGAAAAAATTTTGTAAAAATTGACAAAAGTATCTGTGACGATCGCAGAATGCTTAAAAATTAGAGTGTGGTGTATCCGTTCATTTTCATATCCTTTCATTGCGAATTCTAAATTGTTAATTTTTATTAAGTTCTAACATATTTTATTTGCTTTTTAGTTTTAAATTTACTACAATACACCGAAGTTTCGAATGCTACAGATAACTTTGTTAAATTTTATTAATTTCTTCATTTCCCGCTTTTTTGTCGTTCCGGTACTAGTTTCAAACATACTGGTACACTGTATAAAAAATTACTTAAAAATTAATGTCTAAACTACTCGTTTTTCTTTGAGTACAATTGCATCGTAAAGGAGGAATGGCGTACTCGAATTTAAGCAATCGTACTTTCGACCAGCCGGATTTAATATTGCTCGTTTCAGCTTCTGTTAAAGCCATCGTAACAAAGTGACCTGACAAACTTAAAATAGTTGTTCAGAAGATGGTTTTCCACATTATTGGATGTCGATTGCTTAAATAGAAACTGAGTTAATACAACTCAATTATCTTATTTCCCATTCTTTTGGTACGCCTTTTTAACATTTCTTCTGTTTATAACTTCTTTACATCGCTTGAATGTTGTCGAAATGAGTAAATTTGACTTATTTTTGAGTACCTATTTTTAACAGTGTACTTTGCATTCTTCAAATATTACATGGAAAATATCTCCACTTTCCCTTGCAACTAATATTTAAGCAACATATAATAGTCACTGCATTATAAAACGAAACCTTGGCGACGGATCTCTTTGAAGGCCTACTAAGGACATGCTCCCTCCGTGAAAGCAACACTACTCTTTTACTCAAAAAGTCGTGGGATGCACAAAGTAAGAGCTGGCTGGGGTTCGGGGAAAGGGCGCCATCAAAGAAGAACTTTTGGCGAAGAAAAGAACCCACCGAATGGCCGAGGAAGGAAGAAATGAATGGATCTCTGATTTCTTTTGAAGCTGCTTTTGTCAAGGAAGTGGTTACATCTGCTATCCGCCGAAAAGAGAATAGTCAAAAGGGCTGTGCCTTTTCTGGAGGTTGCTTTGGTTTATTTTGGATTCAGTATTTATTCTGTTGTTAGATGGGGGTCCGGCACCCCCTCTATTGATGTCCATGTTAAATTCATAAACTTTGGAGGCATCTCAAATAGTCACAAATTACTCAATTTTACAGAACACAATGTTAAAAATAGGTACTCAAAAAATAAGTAAAATGTACTCATTTTTGAGTACAGTCGATGCTTATCATGGCTACGAATACACAAGTTTAATTTTTGGAAAAGGCATGTGCTCAAATATGAATACAATGAATAAAAATAGCAGATGCTAGCCTACATAGGCTGCTATCATAAAACATTTTCAAAAAATATCGGCTATTACAACTAAGACTTACCGGGAATCCAAACCAGTTCCTCAAGCCTCTCAGTCTAGATCCTTATCCATTAAACTACTAGGGCGACTTGAAGAAGTTATAAACAGAAGAAATGTCAAAAAGGTGTTCGAAAAGAATGGAAAGTAAAATAATTGAGTTGTAATAACACGATTTCTATTTAAGCAATCGTAATCGAAAACCATCTTCTGAACAACTATTTTAAGTATTGTCACGTGGATTTGTTAAGATAGCTTGAACAGAAGCTGAGATGAGCAATATTAAATTACACTGCTCATTTTAGAGAAAGTATGATTACTTAAAT